>CM059604.1:47588550-48838550 GCA_030412105.1 Cyclura pinguis
ACCCTATATGCTAACTTGGAATCACAAATACAGTAGGTCCCTTACATCTGCAAGTGATACATTCCCAGACTTAATGCAGATGGTGAAAAACACAGATAATACCAAACACTATATTTTGACCCGCAGTCTGGGTAAGGTGTTGAGGGAGGGGGGCAGTGCCATCATCTGGCCCCTTCTTTCTTCCTGCCTTCCTTCCTGGTAGGACTTCTTCCCTGGGAGCCAAATCTGGTGGGAGGCCTGGCGGCTCAGAGCTGTGCATCTACCTCAGCCAAGGAAGGAGTGTTCTGTCTCCTTCCTTAGCTGAGAGGGGCGTGAGGGGAGCCATGCTGGGCTTCCTGTGCCACTCTCAGCTGAGAAAGGAGTGCCCGTCTCCTTCTTTGGCTGCAAGAGGCGCAGGAAGCCCAGCTGTGCTTTGCTGTCTGCCTCTCTTGGCCTGGCTATGCAGACCAAGTACCCTGGCTGGGGGTGGCAGCCATAGTTCTGGACTGGATCGAGGGTAAGTGAAACTGTGGATACCAGCTACACAGTTATGGGGGACCTACTGTATATTAATGGAGTCCTTGCTCTAAAGCAGAAGGTACTGACAGTAGGCTGTCTGTTTGGGAGAGAGCTTGTTAGGGAAGTCTGAACCACCAGAGAACTCAGACAGAATGACTTACTCAACCCTTACAGGAAATCCCTCGATCACCACCCATGCACATTATGCTCCAGTAGAGATGAGACGTAACTTTGACTGGATCAAACTCTGCCTTGAATGGGTTCAAGTGCTGTATTGTTTATTGTCTCAAAAACAAATGTCACCTGGTAGTATTCTAAAGGTTCAGTTTAAGCAATGTGTCTCCCTGAATAAGGTTGAATCTGTGTCTCTGTGCAGTTTTTATTAATAAAAGACTCAATTTAAGCAATGTATCTCTCTTAGTAAAAAGTATTTTGCTTCATTAGCAATTGAAAAAGACAGTGGATGATCTGCAAGCAAAGCTGGCCTTGGCAAAAGGCGAATACAAAACAGCATTGAAGAACCTCGAAATGATCTCTGATGAGATCCATGAGAGGAGGCGAGCTTCCTCCATGGGACCCAGAGGGTGTGGTGTGGGTGCTGAAGGCAGCAATGCTTCAGTAGAAGACCTTTCAACATGCAAATTGGAGCCAGACAATATCTCTAGTAAGTAGAAGAAAAATGTGTACGAGTTAGCTTATATTAAGAAAAAAATCTGGGATTGTCACACATTTCCCAGTCTTGTTAAATCAGTAGCCCTTCTAGGAACAAAACTATGTCCTCTTGCTCCTTGGGTTTCTTAACAGCTTCTTGTGTTTTGCTTTTGAACGGAATATCAAAGTGAAAAATACATGCTTTATAACAGTGGTGTTGATAGTCACAGCAGCATGTTACTGTACAGGAAGTGTTTAGCCCAAATGTGTCAAGCTAGCAGCTTTCCCTGTTAAAACACTTGAAAATGGCAGCTGGGAAAAATCAGGGCCCAAAGAGGCCTTGAGACCTGAGAGAGACCTTGCCAGTGATGACTGATAGTACTGAATGACTACTATGTCTCTAACTTGAGTCTGTGGTCCTCCCTTCCTGAATGGGAAATGGGCCAGTTACAATTTTGAAATGATGTCATTTTCATGAGTGTAAAATGGTGACTCTGAGGTTGTTTGTTATCAGATCCATTCCTTATTGCCATACTGGCTGGTACCAGTGCTGGTCAGAGCTGAAGTCTTAACAGGAATGGGTAATGGATTTACAGGCTTTCCAGCCCCTTACTGTTTGGAGTCATGTTACATCTGTTGCTGCTGACTTTAAGGCTCCAGCTTGGAGAAGCTGTTCTTGGCATTATCAGTGTAGTGAGAACACACAGTCCTTAATAGTGATGTGATACTATGCTAGCTCAAGGCAACTATCTTTGGAGCTGCCTTTCAATAATAGGAAAAATGAGTTTATTTTTAATGCGAATCACCATGTGTATACTTCAAACAGAGTTAATACATTGTGTGTAATTATATCCTGGGGTGTGGGCAATGTCCATAAACTAGTGGCATCAGCAAAGAGATACATGGTAAGTGGCAAGGGAGTAGTTTTACTAATGAATGTTCTCTCTCAATGTGCACACAGTGGCTTCTGAAGTGTTTGAGGATGACAATTGCAGCAGTGTTGTGTCTGAAGAAGATTCTGAAACCCAGTCTGTGTCCAGTTTCAGTTCTGGTCCCACAAGCCCTTTTGATATGCCAACTCAGTTCCTTCCGGTGGTACGACCTAGAAGCCTGGATCTGTCCAGCCCTATCTCACTCTCTGAATTTGGCGTTTTTCCTCTATTAGGACCTCGCAGTGAATGTAGCGGGGCTTCTTCTCCTGAATGTGAAATTGAAAGAGGTGAGTTGAACTGAGAGAGCCCATGATGTTTTCTGCACTAGGAGGCATTAGGATAAGACTTGCAAAGAAAACCCCCAATATCATAATGCCTTTATAATCAGGGATGGGGAACACTAGGCCCTCCATATGCTAGATTGCAACACTATATCCTTAACTGATGGCTATGTTGTTTATGGCTGATGGAAGTGCTGGTCCAACAACATCTAGGGAGGCATGCATTTACCTCCCCTAATTTATTCAAATTTGTGGTATGACTGGAGTGTAGCTATGCGGGGGCAAAATGAGGGCATTGTCCCTCTGATGGAAAATTCTGTCCCTCAATTAAATTTTCTTTCAGTCTCCAATTTCTAGCATTGCAGAGAATGAGACACTGGAAATCTTTCAAAACCAGAATTCTTATTTTTGCTGTGTTCACATTCACTTGGTAACTTTGTCTGTACCTTTCGTCTGGGTGCCTAAACTATTTCTAAATGCTCAACTGAAGTTTCAAGTTACTGCAATGCTCGAAATTTGGTCAGTGAAGGAAAATTCCATGGCAGGGAGAATTGTTATGGGAGAGAATGCCTTCATTTTACCATCTATCTAGTACTCCATGTTTGGGTGTAATCAAAGATGGGAGTACTGTGTGCTATGTACATGGAGTACTATGTACATCTATGTACATCTCTGTTCACTCTATCTCAGAAAAGATATTGCATAGCTAGAAAAGGTATAGAAAACTAAAATGCCAGGGAACTGGAGTGATTTCTTTAGGAGGAAAAAGAGTACATACTTTTAGAGCTCTTTAGGTAGAGCAGAAAGGCAGTAGGAAAATGCACAAATGAGTATCTGGCAAAAGGCACTTGGCATAGAGGTGGCAGTTACTTCTGGGGAGGTTATACCTGGCATTGCAGTTTTGAAAAATACTTCTTTTAAAAATTAAATCAGTTTATTGCTCAGTGAATCCAGGGTGTCATTTTAGTGAAGAATATTACTTTATTGCAGTCAACAGGCCCTTAAAACAGCACATTATGGCACTCACATTGAAAACACAAATACCGTTATTACAGGTTGGTAATTATAAAAATGTAATGTGTTAAACATCATAATATTACATAGATGGGGTAGTCTGGTTAAAACAGAGAGGTTAAAAATTTAGCTACTTGCTGAGTAAGCGATATTCCAGAGTCCTGGAACAGGATAACTGCAAGAAACTCAGAGTAGCACCCAGGGAAGTATTGTATGATGGGCTACAGCACATTTTCCCTGGCCCCTAGTAAAAACTGCAGTGGAAAAGTACATGTGATATGGTTTCAATTTCATGATTATCATAGGGGCATCATCCCTTATTCAATGGAGTATTAATTAAATCTCCTAGAGGGAAGGACATTAAACTTTGCCATGGAGAAAGCCTTTCTGTATTTTGGGACAGTTAAACAGGCTAGGTAAGGCATTCCCTTCCTCATAAGGAGGGTGTGATAAACCCAGTGACTAAGGGGAGCAAAGTTTCTTTTGAAGTTCCTTGTAGCTCTTGATAATCTGTGTCTGTTATCCTCTGTTTGACAGTTGTATTGGCCCCATCTAGGTTCATGTGTTACCCTGTTTTCTGTGGGTCCCGGGAGGGACACCAAATTGCTGCCAAAATTATACAAGTTGGGGAAATTAGTTCAGAGCACAAGTTGGCAAAACGAGAGGCAGGGTAATTTAGCAGGATCTGGCAACCCAGTGTCTACGGGCTCAGGCCGAGTCAAGAAGCAGACCGGTTGGAGAATAATGAATGATCTTTATTAAACACAGGCACACGATGTAAGCAACACAAACACACAGATAACTAAGGAAAATAAAGATGTGAGTAAGATAGCGGGATTTTTAGAGGGATAGTTGGTTCGGGTGATACAAAACCTGTCCTGAAGTCCGGAAGAAAATGGGGAGCGAAGCTGGGGTTTGATGTATCTCAGCACGTGCAGCTGAGGGGAAGCTCGCCAAGCAAAGCGGCAGCAAGGCAGTCTGGAACTTGGGAGTGATCCAAGGAAGCGCTCAAAGTCAGGGCTTTTTATAAGGAGAATTGTGACCGCAGGCTAGGTCGGACTTAGGGGAAAACAATAGATTTGGAGTTGGAGACAAAGCCTCCGAAAGGTCAGAATTTGAATGATTGAATTAGAGCCGAATTTATCAATAGAGTAGCTGGTATGCAAACGCGGAATACTTGAGCGTTGTATAGCTCGATCATCAAGCTGCCAGCACGAGGCAGGGGATCTTTTGAGAGTTGCTTGCATACCTAATGGAGGTACTTGCCTTGAGGTCTCCTAAAGCGGCGAGTCGGCTGTTTTCTGGCCTGCCTGTATTGTCTAGGAATATTACGGCGATAATCGGCCGAGCACGTATGCGTGCTTGTCCGGGGGCCTCGCAAGCACATGGAAGGGATATGTGAAGCCGAATTAGTGATATCAGTGATATCTTTTATATCCCCAAAGCTCGGGCTAGCCAGGGCAGTAACACATGGTAAGAGACAGGAGAAATTTAAGCCTGCCAAGATGACTTTACATACCACCACCTTATCTAAGGTGATTTCTAGGAGTCTGACATTGTCTTGAACACCAAGGAGTTGGGATTAGGCATAAGGTAGCAGCAAAGTCAAAAATGAATAGAGTAAGTCCATGCCAGACATTGTAGAGAATTTAAGTCAGATTCCAGGTAAAGAGTAGATCCAGCAACACACCTGGGAACACTAAATATTAGCCTCAGAAAAGAGATTGGATTCATTCAAGGGAGTTCTTAGAGAGTGGAAACCAAATTGCACCCCCGAAAAAGTATATGAGGGATAATTTTAGCTTTAAAAACCCAGATAGATATAGAAGAAATTTTCCACCCCTAGTGAAATATGAGTCAACCTCTTCAATTTTATTATTTTCTATAGACCATGAAAACCTGGTGGTCTTAGCAAAAACCAAAATTTCTGTTTTTGAGTAGTTGTTAAGAGATTATTGGTGCAGTGCTTGCTGAAACTTTTCAGTAGTCTCCTAAATCCCAAGAGAGTCTGGGAAATCAGTACTGCATCAGTAGCAAAAGGCAGGATGAAAACTTTTGTTGAGTCAAACTTTGGTGGATGAGATGGTAAAAATGAAAGGTCTGCCAAATATAACTTGAATAAATTTGGGGTGGGAACACATTCTGTCTTACAGCTCAGGTGGAGGCAATCCTGTTTGTAAGATCCCCTTGGCTAGTACTGCAAACCTGGACTTAATGCATTATAGTGCAGAGACTGAATTGAGAATAAAAGTTGCATATCAATGGAGTTCTGTTCCAATTTACACCAGAGATGGACACATGGAATTCAATCAAATGCTGATTTTAAATCAATAAATGCAGTAAAAAAGCTTGCCTCCTTTTGGTGCACTGTATTTAAGCACAGGATGGGCCAGAACCAAGCAATGGTTAACAGTGGACCAGCTGCTTTGAAACTGATATGCTGTTCCCCTAGAATGGCATTATCATTGATCCACACTTTTAATTCAGGTCCTAGATAACTGGCATACAACTTCCTGTTGATGGATAGGGTCATCTTTAGGACCTGTCTTTCAAACAGGAATAACAAAAGTTTTAACCAGGCAAAGAGATTATACCAGATTTGTTAATTAGGGAAAAAAAGAGAAGCCAGCGTATGTGCTCACCAACTAATGTTATATTTTAGCAGCTCCAGGGGAATGCCATGAAATCCAGTAGCCTTGCCAGACTTAAGCTGACCTAATAGTTTCTCAGCTGTATCCACATTCATATTAGGCCATTCTAGGACATTCAGAGATAAAGAAGGAGGTGTTTTAAAATTAGATGTGTGGGCGGCATTAAAAACAGCATAAAAACAATGTTCTCACACACTAGCTGGAATATAATAGTTTGGGCTTCCCTTATAGTTACTTAGAGCACCTGACATTATTTGCCAAAAGTTTTGCTACTATCGCCATTTCTGCACAAGGGCAATATACCATAGTCGCCTCGAATTCTCACCCTTCCATCTGCACATTGTACCGATTTAACTTTGTAGTTTTCCTCGTGGTTCTGCATGTTTTCAGCTCTAAGCATGGTTCAATGTGGCGGAAAACCACTGTATTGTAAAACTCTGATGCAAATCTCCCAAACTGTTTCTACTTTGTTTTTGCCAATGTGCAGAATTGTAACATCAATTCACAGAGCAGAAGTGGCTGACAGTTTTAATTTGACAGATAATTGATTAGAGGAAGATCCTCAAGCAACTTTGTTTCTTTTTTGTTTCTCTTTCAGGCTGCCTTGCTTGCCGAGTAATAGCCTTTGTGCTGCAGCCTTAACTTTCACTTTGCAAAGTAGAAAACTTATTTTGACAATTTAATTTGACAGCTAATTGACAACTAATTTGACAGCTTACTTTGAAAGACCAGTTTGGAGTTGTTTTGTATGGCTTTGCTCTTCGAATGTTGCCAGTCGATCTTTTGGATACTGATACTGATTTTCTTCCCTTTTTGGACTATAGATGCAGTTTAGCCCGGATTTTGGGGATGTTTGCTTTTTGACCTAGCCATTTAAAATGTCTTTCTTTTTCTTTAAGAAACGGACCAATCAGCGATGGCAGGGTGGGGTGAGGGAGGGGAATGGGAGTGGCCAGGGTCTTGCCGTGTGGATGCAGCAACCACTTTTCTGTGAGGTAGTATGATGTATATGGGGTGTGTGCAGACAGCACAGTTTCTGATTCAGAGTATTAAAAACACTGCTATTGACAAGCTGTGAACTGCTCCTCCCCTCTCATGTGGAAATGGCCTATGTCTAATAGAAGCATCTATTAGCGTTTGCCAAGTTTTTCTTGTAGCTCATTTTTTTCCCAGTATAAAAGCCTCATATAGTTTTCTTAGCTCAAAATAAGAGTGAGGTAGCTGGCATTCATTAGTTGCTCGATGATATGGTAAATTTTATGGATTTTTCTTCTGAGATTGGTACATTCCCTGTAAAACCACCAACTAATATGGGCTTCTGGGCATTTTGTAGTGTTGGTACCGACCTGTAGAGAGGAGCAGAAATCCTGTATAACCTTCTCATAAGCCAGTATACCATCCTCAAGTCTGTTATCTACTTTAATTTGACTGAAGTAATTGTCACGTGGCATGACTGCATGAGCCTGTTAACAGTCCTCCCTGTTTCAGAGGACCATTTGAATCCAGCTTTAGCAAGCCTGGTGAAGCCAGAAAACATTCCAAGGGCAGATGGTTGCTGTCAGAACGCTTTGCTACTCTAAAGTTAAACCCCAGTGTTTTAAAAAATGTATGAATTTAAATATAGTTAATGACACTTAAACCCCTTGAGGAAACAAATGTAAATTCTCCCTATTTGTCATTAGCACTTGAGCTGTTCAAAATATGCAAATCATTTTTTGAAACAAGCAGACCTATCCCTGCAGGCCTAATGGAACTGTCTTTAGAGTGGTGTGACCTGACTTTAAGTTGTTCCTTGTCTGTTTTTTGAAGGTTGCAGTGGGAAGAAAGATCCATCAGATAAGTTCCTGTTGTTGCAATTAAATCTCCTGCAGTAATAGGGAAGGCATAAGGAAATTTAGCCATCTGTTCAGAGTAATAGCATTCAACCTTAAGCCAAGTTGATGTAACATCATCCCTACAGGCCATGGGAGCAAAATAAACACTGAATAAAAGTAAAGTTTGATGCCAGTAATTCTAAGACCAGAGCCAAAACAGAAGAGTCCTAATTTGGTAACAGAGTTGTCATAACATAAAAAGAGGGAGAGAACAGAAAGGAAAGGCCCTGGCTAGCCCTACCTTTACTACTTTTGGGAAGTGAAGGGAGATAGTAAGAAATAAATCCATTAACTTAATATGATTGCAATGCCATTTATTCAAGTAATCAATAAAATCTTGGTCTGTACATTTAGAGATCCAACTGGCTACATTCCAGCAAAGAATCTTTAGTGAGGAGGTATTGTTCCCTGTATGTCAGAGCTTTCCAAACAGTGTGTTGTGACACATTATTGTGTCAGCTGCAGTGTGTAGGTGTGTCGCACGAATGTAATGGGTGGAAGGGCTGCCTCTTCTCCTGCTGCCCTGGGCCAAGGAAGACTCCAGCAAGGGCAGTGGCGGTCCAGGCTTGCATGGAGGGGCTGACTCTCCCACCACTGCCACAGCTGCCCTGGGCCAAAGAAGACCCCGGCAGGGGTGGTGATGGCAGTGGGCCAGGCTCGGGTGGAGGGGGCTGCCTCCACTTACTGGATTACTGTGTCGCGAAATGATGCATGTGTAAAAAGTGTGCCACCAATATGAAAAGTTTGGACAGCTCTGCTGTATGTAGTCATTTTAATTCTGCGATTGCATCTAGACTGCTCCAAGAGTTCTCAGAAACACAGCAATTGGGTGCTTGACCTTGATGATTTAATAAGCCCTGGGCTGGCCCACCTGAGTTATGTGGGCCTTATGTAAGTCCAAATAGTGCAGAGCTGTTTGATCATAACTTTTAAAACTTGGGAGTTTTATGCTTTACTGAATAGATATTTAATAGTTTTGAATCTCATTTGGACAGACTGGGAGGGTTTAAGATCTGGCCATGCTCTCCAGAATTTGAAAGGGCAGTGTTTTTGTATGGTCTAGGGGATGCACTATCACAGTCTTGGGGCTTTCCTTGGGGTTGAAAGGATGCTGGCTATGTGAGGAAATGATCCTCTTCTATTAGCATTACCTTCCTCAGTTAGCAGTGCTTCCTCTTCAATTTGGGGAATGCCTAAACAGTTTTTGGCTGATGGAATAATGAAGTCCTGATGATACTTATCTTTTAAGAATTCAGCCAGGGAAACTGACCTCAGTAGAGTCTGTTGTTGGTTCTGCTTTGAGAGAGCATCAAAACTGTCTATTGACATTAGTTTTGTAGGTTTAAAGCCCCCAAGAATATCATTGCTACCATCAATCTAGGCAAGAATGCCACAATTAATATTAGGGAAATTACTGAAGATGAGGATTTATTAGATTTATTATATGTTTTCCTAGATAAAAGATGATTAATAGTGGTAGAAGTACTTAGAACTATCAAGTCCCCAACTGGTGGGTCCTTAAAGAGAGTTCTTGACTAATATCTCTTCATTTTCCTTGTGATACCCAGGTGGAGAGCTGGTGAGACATCCTTAGAGTACCTACTCATACTCATGTCATTTTAGTCTTAACAAACTGATAACATGTTGTGGTGCCAGTAAGTCCAGTGTGTTTAGCTTAATGGATAAGCAGACCTTCTTTGTTAACACACACTTGTGTTAATGGCAACATCTGTATTCCTTTGTCCTACGCACACATGAAGAAACCCCTCTTCCAATGTATAACCCCTATGCTTTAAGATTTTCAAAAGATGCTCTGATTTAGTTAGTGTAGTCATTGGGATTTGGAGTGGTGATAAGAAGCAGGGCCCCTTCAGTGCTGGTGCCTGTCCTTGCCAAGAGAAATTCATTTGATCAACTCACTCCGACCCTTTGGGGGATGACAAAATAGTTATGTGGAGACAGAATTATAAATAATGGTTGTCTTCTTTTAATGAGAGCGTTATCTGACTTGCTGATTGTGCATTTAAAGTATGACTTGTATTTATGATTTGGAAATGGCTTTTACCATATTGTTAACTATCACAAATGGAGTCAGATGCAGGAATCCTTCCAGCTCAAAGCTACACACACAAATGTCAATTTGCCTAGAGCTTTGTTGTTGCTTTGATAGGGGTGCCACCTTAGGCCAGAGCTAGGGAACCTGTGGGCCTTCAGATGTTGTTGAACTCCAATTCCTACTGTTCTTGGCTAGCCTGGCCAGTGGTGAGTCATGATGGCAGTAATAGTTAACATTTAGAGAGCTGCAGGTTAATCTCCCACCCCATGCCTTTGGATGGCTTCTTTGGAAGCCTGAATTGAGCCTGTTGCTTGTGGTTTTCAGTTCCCCTTAGTACTAATGATTGGTTTAATTGCAAGCATGCTTCAGGCTGAACTGTTCATGATGACAACCATGTACTTTCCATGGAGGGCTTCTACATGTTCTCATCTCATTTTAAAGGCACTTAATCTCTGCTGGTACCATACATAAATAGCAACTGCTCCCAACCATGTGTCATTCAGATGTTTTGGGTGGCTGAATTAGTATTGCAGTGAGACATTGTCCCGCATTTGGCCTGGCACTTGTATTAGTGCACTTAACACAGGTAAAAGTGCTTTCTCTGTGTCTTTTGGCTTGTTTTAACAGAATGGGACTGGAAGCTTTTACATCTTCCTGTGCCCTTAAAAGTCTTGAATTTTGAGAGTTCATCCTGTATCTTCTGGTTGTAATGCTTCAACGTATTGTATGGTAACTTAACAGTCTCCTTGTAGTTGAAATGTCAGATTGTTCCATAACTTCAAGGCAGTCCTTTAACATGTGGTAAAATGAAGATGCTTAATTCCCCTATCCATTAAGGGTGAATTGCTTTTCATAGTAAGAGCTGTGTGAAGGCAGAATATTTTTTACTGTGTTTACTCCAGTGAAAATATGGCAGGGCTTATTTTTTTAAAAAAATTACACACACCAAAACTGGCAGTGAGGGTCCTTTGCTAGGGGTTATGGGGGACAGGAGATTGTTGCTTGAAGTAATTTGAGTAACATTAAGAACAGAAGCTTGTTGGTAATAAATAGGTTATTGGTATCCACTAAGGTTTGGTTTCAGGACCCCCTGTGGATACAAAAAATTGTGGATGTTCAAGTTCCATTTTGTACAATGGTGTAATGCAATAGTGTCCCTTATATAAAATGGCAAAATCAAAGTTTGCTTTTTGGGATTTTTTGGGAATATTTTCAAGCTGTGGTTGGTTGAATCCATGGATACAGAATCTGTGGATATGGAGGGCTGTCTATACACTGGTTATCCCAGTATCTGTACTTTTTGATTGAATTTGTGGATACAGAATCCGTGGATATGGAGGGCTGTCTATGCACTGTTATCCCATGGAGGGCTGTCTATACGCTGGTTATCCCAGTGTCTGTATTTTTTCATTGAATCTGTGGATATAGAATCTGTGGATATGGAGGGCTGTCTATACACTGGTTATCCCAGTGTCTGTACTTTTTCCAAATATTGTAGGAGGAGGTATCTGGCATGTCCTCCCACAACACCCTTGCCCCAATTACACAACAGTAGCTGGGATGCTCCCTGAAATGGCTCCATCGCTCTGGCCAATGTTCAGATGGACATGGACATGTGCTGCCCACTTTTGAATCCATGGGGAATAAGGATCAACCTTCTGCTCTCCCTGTGGTCTGAAGCTGCTCTTTGCTTCTGTGGATATTCAAGGGCAGCGAGGCTGTGTATGGAAACTGCATCCCCAGCTGATCAGTGGCTGTAGGGATGGAGCTGTGCCAGGGAGGCCCAAGGTTGCCAGTGCATATCCAGGGAAGAAGTGGGGAAAAAGGATTACCTTCAGACAACAGGTGTAAGTATGCTGGTGACTTCTGATTTGTGAGCCTTCTAACTGGATCTCAGCCCAAAGTCTTTAGACTAAAGGCTGGGGTGGAGTAAAACTACTGATGGAAAAAATGAAACTAATTCTTAAACAAATGCAGTTGGATCCCAGTAAAAGTCATGCTCAGAGTAGACTCGTTGAAGTCAGTGGAACTTGTCGATCACAACTAAGCTAACCCACTGATTTCAATATAACAATGGAATCTATGTAAAGGTTGATTGCACATTTTCTGAGATTACTGGGCAATAGCATTGGGTTGGGTTCAGATTTAATCATCCTAAATTGGTGTTATGCAATCCATAATATATATTAATGCTGTGTGTTCGTGTGTGTGTTTTCACTCACATTCTTTCATAGTTCAAAAAGGCTGTCTGCTTCATCTTCGCAGGTGACAGGGCTGAAGGAGCAGAGAACAAGACACTTGACAAAGTGAATAAGAACAGGAGTAGCAGCAGCAATTCCTCTTCTACCGGCCCAACGTTGGACAACAGGATGAAGCGACTGTCCCTACAATGCTTGAAAGTCAAAGACGGGATTTGTCCTGACAGAAAAACAGTGCAGATTGGCTGAAATTATTATGTCTTCTTGCAACTAATGAGGATTCTAACTTATTCATACACAAACTTCTTCTGAATGTCAGAAGGACATTGTGCCAATAACTAATATATGCCAAATCTTTGAGTGTTTACTCTTTAAAACTGCACTAAGAGTTACATCAGTGTTGAGGGCTGAAGTGTGTATGTGTGTTTTGAAAAATAAGTGATATCATTGTGACAGATGTTGGTCACATATATCATCAACTGTGCTTGTACTTCACACACTTCATAAGATATTTTGTAGCAGTTTGGCAGAAGCAATAACTAGTACTGTCCTCTTGACCGAGTTCTGTGCCACTTGGGTGCTGAGGCCAAGCCAAATGTTTTGAGAGGAGCAGCTGACTGCCATTTTGTGAGCTGAGCTGCTGTTCAGACATACTAGAATTCCAAAGTGCCAGTGGCATATCTTTTTAAATACCTTGTATTTTCACTGTCTGTATTATGTTTTGGGATTATAAAACAAAGCTCTTGCATGTAATTGAGCATAGAAACATCTGCTCTTCTTCTAGAGCTGATGAGTGATCAATTATACCTCAGTGGTAGCAACAATGTATTAATACTGATGTACATGCAGTTTGAGGGAGGGCAGGTTAACATTATTATGACTGAGATGAAATGGATTCTTATCAAGGACACCTTTTCCAGCACTTTTAGTGATGACTATACTCTGTGGTGTCTGTCACTAAGCATGATTAGGAAAGTTATGTTTACCCTTGGCCTAACAAGTAAAAGTGATGAGGTATGCATGAACAGGTGGCGTATCTGCCAGTTAAGATGGAAGAATGAGTGAATACTTAATATCTCTGTAGGTTGTCATGTATGTTTTTGGAGTAATAAAAGGGACTTATAAATGTAGCATCCCATAAGCAAAAAGCTGAATGAGACTGGAGGGTTGACGCATGCTTCAGTAACAGCTGTTAGACAGTAGAGAAGTCTGGTAGTTACACTAATAAGTAATAGTTAAAATAATAGGACCTTTGTTTTGATAGTTAGTATTTCTGAAAATGGTATATGTCATCTCTAATAAACATATTTATTTTCTGGGTGTTTACCCCCCCCCCCCCCGTTTTTCCTGGTTTAGTTTTGTTGTATTTTGTCCCTATTATATAACTGGTGTATCTATTCTGGAAACAAATGTAAAAAGTACTTTCACACCTCAGTAAACTTTTCCTCTTCCTCTTTTTATTTTGTCTTGACATACAGTATGGTTACACTGAAAGTGTTTTAAATGCATAGTTCTCTTGGCTATAAACATACCTTACATTTGGCTTACATTTCAGCTGAGGAAATGGACACTGGGACTGCCAAGTGGAAGGGCAATTAATAAAGAGAAAAGCAGAGGTGTTTGTGGGGTGTGTTTGTTTTTATACAGGGCAAGATTCATACTTTGGGACAAGTTGCAGCATGTAAGTTGCTCAAAGACCTTGTCAAGCTTTGTAGGTTCATTCTAGACATGACTTAATAGAACTCATTATGTGGAAGGGTTTAACGTACAAATATTGCCTCCTTTTAGCAGGTCAGTGAATTTTCACAGATTTTAGCTGGAAGAAATAAGTTCTTTTTGAGAGGTGGTGATAGGCAAAATGCTTACTGTGCTCTATACCCTTAGGGAAGGGTCTGGCTGCTAGTAACTGTATTGCTAATGGTGGCATTCTGTACTGGACTGTATACACTACAACCTTTCCTTTCTTTTCTCTGTTTACTTGACTTGTTTAAAAATGCATTGGACTCAACTAAGTATCTGCAGACCTGACCATGCTGGTTCTTCAGGGATCTGCGTGGCATAATGGAAGTCTGCGTGCAGGATGTTGGAAGAGGTTTGTTAGTCCCTCTCCCCATACATTTTTTTTCTTGTGCTCGTATTTTTCAAACTAATGTGCTGCAGAGAGGTCACAGGAAGTTCTTGTGTGGCTGTGCTCAAGTGAAGACCAAGAGGATACTTTAGGAGATATTCTCTTGCAGAGAATTCTGTTTACTTTGCAGGCATAGGGAAGTTAACATTCTTAGCAACAAAGAGCAGACCCAGTTTGAAATCTGATGGCCTTCTTGCAAATTATCATGGTAGTAGGACAAAAGTTCCCACCTTCAGGTTCTCCGATATTCGAATATAGCTCCTAGAATCTTTGACCACTAGCCGCTGTAGAGGTCTTAAATCCAAACCAAAGTGACTGATGTCTGATTCAAGTCTAGCTGTAGTCATGAGTGAAGTTTATGCCCCAGTGAGGCATTAATACTCCACTTTAGGTTATTCACATTCAGCTTGTTTAATTGAGACCAGATTATTATGCACATGCACTTGTCTGTGAAAATGATACTAGCCATGACTTATGACAGGAAATAAATTTTACTAGCTACAAAAGCTAGAGAATGGGATGTGTGATGCAGAAGCTTACTGCTACGGCATTTTGGTACAAGATGAAAGTACAGTCTTCAATTGTGTACAGGTAGGATTAAAACATTGTTTTAAATTGTTATGGTATCTTAAAGCAGGCCTGCACCAACCCTTAAAGACTCATTTTCTGATTAGTAATTGCCTTGGCTTGGAGTAAACATACACGCCAGAGCTACTGACAAGGTGACCACCTTCCCCGTCCTCTCTGAATATATTAATCAGCTTGTCCCCATTTAAACATACCCAGATTCAAACTATTTCTTAAACTGGTTTGTGTAGAAAAATCAATGTCGTGTAAAGAAACCCTTAAAAGAAAAGCAGTGGCTGCTTTCAGTCTTTTATTACTGACTTATTTAGCAGTCCAGGCTGCAGTTTTAACTTTCATCTTACTAATTACCTTGCAAAGCAGATAAGCTGCCAGTTACTGTCAAGTACACAGCGTGAGTCAATTCCCCCAGCCCAGATGGTCCATCGCTGAAGAGCAATTAAAAGGCATCTGACTTTAATTTTCCTTTCAAAGGCAGCTATCATTTGAGATTACCCTGAAAAGAGTGCTTTCTTGTTCAGCTGCATGATAGCATGGCAGTAACAATGCACGTGTGTTCCTAAGATCAAAAGCAACACTTCAATTCTATTTTAAAAATACAGGCATAATGCAAGGTCAGAAGTGTCGGAAGGAAATGAATGATAGGGTTTCTGCATTAAAAAGGGGCAAGAATGAGGCTTAATCCCATCTTCAGTGCTTCTTCCCACCCCTGCTTTGTTCAGAAAAGCACACATGTAAAAGGATTCAATGCTTGCACCATTAGTGAGGACAAAAAAGGCTTTGGAGTTCACTACATATAACCTTCAAATTTGGTACAGCAGTTAGATTTTTACAAGGGGAAAAAGCTTTCTGCATTATGACATCCAAGCTACATGTTTTTTTTTTGTTCAGTAACATCAAATTGGCTTTAACTTATGGTGACCCTATGAATGAGAAACCTCCAGGATACCTTGTTATTAACAGCCCTGTTCAGCTTTGTCTGCATCAGGGCCGTGGCTCCCTTTATTGAGTCTATCTACCCATAAAGCAGCCTTCCTCTTTACCAAGCATTATCCTCTTTTTCCACAGCCTCAGTTTGGGCCATTTCTGCACTAGACTGTTATAGTGCTATTACTCCATTTTCAACATCCTGTGGAATCCTGGAGTTTGCAGTTGAGGGAGGGGCCTCAAAGGCCCCTCCCTCAACTGCAAACCCCAGGATTCCATAGGATGTTGAAAATGGAGTAATAGCACTGTAACAGCCTAATGCGGAAATGGCTTTAGTTATCTTGGCTTCTAGTGAAAGTTGAGGCCTGATTTACTGTAAGATCCACTTACTTATCTTTTTGGCAATTTGTGGTATCCATGGAACTCTTCTCTAGCACCACCTTTTGAATGGGTTTATTTTCCTCCTGTCAGCTTTCTTCACTGTCCAGCTTTCACAACCATAGACTGAAGGTGGAAATACGATCGCAGTTGTGATGTCAACTTTGGTATTATACTCTGGTATTATACTTTTCTTCTGCATCTTACCTAGTTCTTTTATAGCTGCCCTTCCAAATCCCGCTCTGAAGTCGCTACTTTGATTTATGACTGAGACAAGACAGAGAAATCTTTTAACTATTTCACTGCCTGTAGTTCATAGTATTACAGTGAGAAATAAACCTATTTCAGACCTTTCCTTCCTGAAATGACTGATCTAGTTCTGATTCCATTACCTTTAAACTTAGGCTGTGACTTCTAAACCACCCCCCGTCTTGTTTCCTTGCATTTGTTTTTTTAATTAAGAAAAATCAATTTGGTGCACATTTGATGCACAGATTCTTTAAAATGGAGCAACAACGGTATTTGGCCTATTTATGGTGTCTAAACTTCATACCAAGAATGGGCATTGTAAGGGACTAACCTAAAACACAATCTCACTGCATCCAAACTGGCAATCCTGAATGCAAACTTCATGATAACAGACACATGAGTGACGACTGGATGCCAGGAGTCATCACAACATATAGAGGACACAGCCACACTTTGTTACTCTGCCAACATGATTAAGGACATATGTAAACATGGAACAGGCCCTTGGCCAATCTTCGTTAGACAGCCTCCTACATTACTGTAGCAAAGCCGAGATATTAGTCTTGTCTTCTGCATAGGCAAATTATATGAGCTACTAAAAATTAACTGGTTTCACAAAAGGTGCATCTTTATCTAAAAGAGCTGTTCTCACAGATAGTTAAATGTTATGCTGTGGGTATCTAGTGTTAGATGCCATAATGCTAAATGTATTTCTGAATCTTTACTCTTGACAGTATGAATCCATGCCAGTTAACTGCTCATAAGGCATGTATCAGAGCACTGATTTTAAAGCATACATCGAGAGCTCAGGTAGTGCAATTTGGAGACCGAACTAATTGGCTGGAACCTATGGCAGTGCAGCAGCTCTGGTCTATATTTTAAGAATTGTGCTACAGGTTGAGTCCAAAGCATAAAATAGAATGTCACTCAGACGCAGGACTCTGCATACCAGGGCAACTATTGGTTCTTCAGATGTCTTTGACTACAGTGGTTCATATCCTTTAATCTTTGGCCATGCCACCTATGTAATATACACAGCTTTTTTCCCTCTAGAACTAGGTACACTGGTAATCTGAAACACCTTATGGGATGACTGAGACATTCAGAAGGTTATATTATGTTGTATCCATTGCTCAAGTCATCTGACATAACTGAAGAAACAGCAGCAGTCCTCCGAATTCACTTCCAGTTCTGCCCACAGCATGACAAAGAGTGGTCAAAGAAAAGTAAAAGAAGGAAAGGTAAGTGCTTAGGGACCCTTCTCTCAAAGATAATTCTGCAACATCCACCTAGAAGTATGTGGAGGGCACCTTGAAGGAAAGGGGAAATGCTAGGGACCCTCCTCCCAGAAAATTGTTCAACAACACATAGAAGTATATGTTGATGTGTATGGGACCTTCACCCCCTCAAAAGGTGAGGTGGATACTTCCCTTGGATCTCCCCATTAGCTACCTTTAGAAACCCATTGCACCCTTCTCTAGGAAGTGCTTTAGTAGGTGCACTGGAAGGCCTAGAGAGAATGTTCCCTACTAACAGGTAGGTCCATGACTGATACTTAGGATTGAAAACAGACTGGAGGACCCAGTGGCCAGAGCTGCTGCTACAGAAACAAAGCAATCTATTTAATAATAGTGGAAGCAGCAATGAAGGAAGCGGGAAAGGAATTAGCATCCTTGGTGGCATCTATTATAAAACTGGAGGTTCTCTACCACTTGAGCAAAGCCATGTGTAAAATCTGGCTAGCCAGGTCAGAATTAGTCAACAAATCTACCTATAACGTAGAATCATAAGCAATAACAGTCAAAGCTGAAGCTTCATAAGATTGCTTGGAGCAAGATTTAATCTTCCTCTCCAGGATTCTTTAGAAGAACATCACCTTCCTTAAGGGTCACGGCCCTATAAAGGAGGACTACAGTGGTGGCATCCACCGAGGGACATTAAATCTTGCACAAGCTGCAAAACTAATACCATCTCAGTGCTACACTGATTCCTTGCTTCCCCTGTTGTGGACCATCTTCCCCTTTGACCAAATCCTTTAAAAATGATGGACAATGCAAACTGCAATTGCTTGGCATTTTTGTTTTTGGGAGGGGGGCAGAAGTACCACAAGCTTAGGAAGGGGCAGGTTAGGCAGCCGGAAGGTGGGCAACTGTCTGAAGTTACAGGGGTACAGTGCCCCCACAGGGCCCAGCCCCCAAAACAAAACCAAATAAAAGGCACCATGTGCCATTTTAGGTCCAGAAGAGAGGTCTTTTGTCTCCAATAGGAAGAGTTTGAAAGACAATTTAAAAAATCCAGAACAGCCTCCCCGCCTCCCAATATGGAATTTTTCCCCATTTTGGGAAGGGGTATTGGGGCTCTGAAAATATGGGCCACATGTCAGGATGGGTTGTACTTTCCCCATCCTAGTCTAGTTAGGCTTCCAAATGTCCAAGAATTTAGATAGCAGAGCCAAAGTCATTAGAACTGAAGAATCTGACCATACAGCAATCCTCCACAAGGGCAAAACTAAGCTGTTCATCCTCCTCCAACTCTAGGTCAACGGAGACCTAGTGTTAAACCTCATCTTGAACAAGGGGAACTGCAAAGGAAGCCTTTCATAATAGGTCCTGGGGCTCTGGAGAGGTTCTGTGGAATCAGAGGAATGGGTCTCAGCTACCAATTGAGTCCCTGGGCACTGACTAACTAGATGACATTGAGTACCACTTGACGGTGCTGGAACCAGGAGATGTGATGATTGAGTGGAGTGGCTAAGAGTTAATACATAACAGTGTTAGGATGGAGCAACTACTGGCTGAAAGAATGATTGCTTAGACTCCAAAATGATAATGCAGAAAAACAGCTTGCAAAAGGGCTGGAAGATTACAGCCACAATCTATTGCACCTCTATGGTTCTGAACTCCAAAGAAGTACTTTTCCAGTATCTTCTTCCCCTCTGCTTCCTATCCACTTAATGACTTTATCAAGGGCTAAACCGTGATAGCTACCTGTCTGGAGACTGGCTGCATGTCCACTTAGCAGAGAGCCTGCAAGGTCAAGTCAAAATCACTATGTATAGCTGACTCTTTGTGCTATACTCTGGCTACTGGATGAGGTTCATGGAGGAAAGCATAGCTGCAGGTATACATTCACAGAAGTATGCTTGTTTAGCTGGCAAGCAAACAATTTATAAGGTTTTATTTTCCCTTTTGCGGAAGTCTACTTTTCCTCCTTCTTCCCAGGCATGAAAAAAGGAGGAAAAGTGGAGATAACCTGAAAGCAGAGAGAGTCCTGTTTTAAAAGAAGAAAAGGAACAGAGGCTACACTGAAGTAAGTAAATATAAGTCTCAAAAAGACATTTTGAAAGGAGCTGAGAAAGGAAAGGATGAACATCAAAGGCTTGAGGAAAAAGAACTTCTGGGCAAGGCAAAGAAGTAACTCAAGGTCAAAGCTCAAGGTCAAAGTCAGAAGGTAGCTCCCATTCTTTCAGTGATTTCACATACCCTTGCCTCTCTCCTCTAACCCAATATCCTGGATGCCTTCCAAAATGCTTTCCAGAGAAATGGTATGCATTTAACTTGCTCACCAGCAAGTAACAAAGTACAAGCGGCAACCAAGCCTCAGTGATCAGAGGCAGATCAGAGTATGCAGCAGAACAAACAAAGGATTTTCACAAGTCCAGGCACCCTAGTTTAACAGAGGTATATCATCTTATTTGAAAAACACAAAGTTTGGGAAGCAACCTGGTAGAACAGAAGAGACAAAAGACATTTTAAATCCAAAACCTGATAAAAAGATGTAAAGTGCCAGAACGTTACAAGCTGAACCATGCAAAATCAAGGACTTTTCACATGAATGAGATTAAACTCAAAAACTTTCTTTTGTTTGCCCTCTACTTTGTCACCACTCAATAATTAGTATGGGCAGAACAAGGGGCAACCCCAACTTCTACATTTTAAGAGACTACTATAATCCATTGGAGAATCTGGGGACTCCAACTTAGAGGTGTCATTCCTTGGAAGAGAGTCTCTATCCTGTTCGTTCATCCCATGTAAACATCTTCTTAGGGATGGTTCTTTGATTGTGCTCTGATAAGTAATTGAGATTATCGGTTCTGCCATGTTCTTTGGTGAAAAAGCGTCACAGAGCAAGGCTATCTCATTGTAGCTGTGATATTTTAAGAGGGGTAGCACTATTAAAGTCCAAGAAAAACGGTCCTTCCTGCTGAGGGAGAAAAGTGCTTGGAATAATATTGTAAACACCAGCAGGTACACTCTCAACTTCCAGATAGCAAAATCCACACCTTCAGAAAAGAAAAAAAGAGAGGGGAACAAACTTAATCCAAGATCCAGCATTATGTAATCAAATATGTGTAAGTCAAACAAGAGGATACCTGTAATCACCACTATTCTTTTTCTGAAAGCCCAAGGGACCTGGGTCTCCCACTGTAGAGACTGTCACAAGTTCAAGTCCAACACTATATTGCCTGTGAATTGAGCAAAGGTTGGATTACCCTTTGGACACAACAGTACAAAAGCAAAGGTATTATGGAAATCGATGTTAAACAAAGTTATATTCTAGGGTTATTTGTGCAACTCCACACAGCTGAAAGATTTTGTACTGACTGAGCCCGTAATTCTGCACCTTCAAAAACAGCAATTTTTATAAACAGTTTTCCAATTTTTACTGCTATAAATATTGGTTAAAGAAAAACAATGTAACATTACGTAAACAGATCCTGTAGTACCTTTGAGACTGAGAGAAATTGGTAGTATAAACTTCTGTAGACTGATGAGGTTGACTTATGACTATGAAAGCTTATTCTACCAACATCTTTCTCTCAGTCTCAAAGGTGCTACATGATCCCTTTGGGTAATGATCCAGACTAACGTGGTTACGTCTCTGAGTTCTACCATTACATAACATTTTTGATGAACAAGTCTTAAATGAATGTATCACGTTACATTGACTTAAATGTGCTACTTGCTTCATTCTGTACAAACCTTGGTCCTCGGAGTTCAATAAGGAGTGAACCAGTCTTTTCCAGCTGGAACTGGTAAATAGGATTGTTCTTGGAGGTCTCTCTAAAATTGCCACATCCACCAGCACTGCGACCTTTCCACTGCCCATTTACCTGCAGGAAAGTCAGTCCAGTTCTTAGTGTGCATATACAAATGCACTGTTTCATTTAACCTTCTTCCCCATCCCTTTCCAACATTGAAGGCTTTCATTAGAATATCAGTTTCAAAGTCATTCAGTTACACTACAACATTACAGGTCAGATTTTGTTCTATCCATACTATGTACCACTGTGGAAAATAGGAGTAAACTGCATTAACAAAAGGAGGCAAGAATGTGCTCTTGCTTAAGTGCAGCTGTCATACTAAATTGTCAGGTCCCTTTAAAATTTTGAATTGCTTATATTCCTTAGAGAAGGACTATTGCATTCCATTGGATTCTGACAACAGAGTGTGAGAATTCCACTTAATATATTTTAAATAAACTTTTAAATTAAGTCTTTAGATCCACCACAGACAATCTTTCTACGGTGGTGGTACTGGGGGCTCCTGTGAGGGAATAGGCTATGCTGACAGCAGCAGTGCTACTGGCAGGATCTCACATATCAGACAGGCTTTTGGTGAAGAGCCAGACTAAATGTGTCAAACAACTACTAGGCAGCAGCAGCAGTGGATGCTGACACTGGTAGAGGATCGCTCAGAGGCAATGACAATGGCACAATAGCTAGCACTTGTTAGTACTGCATAGGAGGAGGCCCAGGTAAACCCTCCTGAAAGTCTTTTACCATGAAAACCTAATGACCAGACAAGTCTTTAGAGCAGAGACTGGGAATATGTCATCCTCCATATGCTGCTGGACAGTTAACTTCCATCAGTCTTCACTTTTGGCCATATGAGCTTGGAATTATGGGAGCTACAGTCAAATTCCCCACTGCTGCAGTACAAGATACTCCCAGTGACTCTGAATACCATAGAGTTTCAACACACACTTCACAAGAGTGTTGTCTTGCAAGGCAGTTCTCTTTATACTTTTAGAACTTGTGTCTTATTTTGTGCATCCATCTTCCATTTCTCAATGCTCCTGGCAGACCAGAATGAATCCAATCATTTCTTACCCTTTTGGATACTGTATATGGTGTTGGGATCTTAGAGAAAGTAAATTTGCATGCTGAATATACCTAGGTTAAAGCAGAAAGAAAACTTAATGTACAATTATTTATATTGCAAAACAATAAAAGAAGTCTTATAAGGAGACACTTAGGGTTGGAACAGAGTGGAAACTATGTACTTTTTGCTTTCCTTCTCATATGTACTAATATTTTTGAAAGCAACACTTTCACATATCTTGTGACATATGTGAAGATCTCATAGAACTTCCATTTTTGCTTCCAGAAATTTTGAAAAAGAGGAAGGGAGAGAGATAATGGCTTCCCTTGGAGAGGAACCCCCTCATGGAGATGCTTTGAAAAACAGCAATCCAGAACAACTTAAGACAATCCTCTATCAACAGTGGTTAGAACAGCAACAGGTTTGCCCGTAGCAATCTTCGTCTAGTTCTTCAAATCTTTTGTGGCACCTCTTAAGCCTCAAATATTGAACTACGAAAGAATTGTTACTGCCTATCTTTTCTACACAGGAAGTAACTTGTAGGCAAAAAACAAAAAAAACAAAACAAAAATCACTTCAAAACTGTTTGAGAGGAAGGGGGCTGACTCATACACAGAACATAAGTTGTCCTCTCTTTCTTAGGCCTGCAGTGGCATATTAGGCAGCCTTTATTAACAGGAAATACCTTTGTTTGTAGGCCACAACCATGTGGCTTCTCCAGGCAAAGTATAACGTAGAAGCCATTTACTCTATGGAAGCAAGGCATTCTCTTACAACATTTTCACAACTTTGAAACCTCCTCACTTCTTCAGATGTTGCAAATGAGGGAACACTGACAAGTTCACTTCAGACGAAATTTCTCACCAGCACATAAGAATATTTGGAAGAGTGAGACAACGCATGTAAGACCGTCTCAGTAGAGAAATACTGACTTGTATCATTTGTAGGAAGCCCATATGACATCAAAACTTCTACAACATCACCCCTACAAAACAGGGCTCTAAAAAATCACCTGCTTTGCCTTCTGGTGTAAGAAATACCTCAAAGCTAACTCCCTGACTTGATGGTTGTGGTGATCACCATTCCCAGCTTCTCCAAGTCTTACTTGAAAGGGTGCCTGTGAGTACATACCCTGAGGGTATAGTGAATTGTGTTCTGTTTCTCATATTGAGAAACCACCAGTGTGAACGTATGAGTTCCTGGAGAAGTCAATGTCATCTTGGTCAGATAGTGTGGACTATTGATTCGAATGCCATCAATATATGGTGGTGGATCAGCTGAAAAACAAAAGAGATTTATAGATTGATGTTTCAAAATTCTTAAGCATAGATTAAGGTGTGGGTAACTTCCTGGCATTGGGGAACTCTTTGGAGGAAGCACTGGAGTCTAAGTTCCTCCTGCTTCTAACACTGAAATCTAGTGGCAGTCACTGCCCTTCTTTCCACCTACAACAGTAGCTAAAATCTGGCTGTAACTACAGTGATTTTCTAGGGTGCGTGAACGTGTTATAGTATCCTTTGGGTGACAGAACACTGTAAAATTGTAGGGTAAAAAGTGACAAGAGAAAAAAACGATGCTATTTTGACAAAGTGAGTCATGATGACAGTGGTTGTCATTGTCAGTGGTGGTGGCAATAGAGGTCACAAAATGGGTGGAAAATCTGCACGTGGTCTTCAGGTACATGTTGCCCGTCCCAGTGTAGAATTCATTAGCCTGAATTTAACATTAGTAGGGCACACTCATTATAGGTCTTGCTAACTTTACAAAACAGACTACTTGCAGAAACAAATAAGCAATGGCCAGAGCTTGCATCCAATCAATGACAGAGGCTGTATTCAAGATGTTACATTAAGCTATGGTTGGAAGAGGTCTGAATCAAGTGTAGTCACCTCTCTGCGGGCTCATGTGCTCTCTCCAAGTCTCCTCCTAACTCCCACACACTTCTCAAAGGCTTTGTGTTTACCATACAAACTTGGCAAACTCTGGTTGATCCAAACCAGAGTGAATTTCAAAAAGCCAACCTCAAATAGTAATTTACAAAGCTGGCTTGTTTGGAATTACCCATATTTAAAAGAAGATGATGTCCTGGATTCTGACAACACAGCATGCTGTAGCCGGTCCAAAGTACAAGCCTTTTCTGCTGTGGCATTTCAGTGTGGAATATCCTTGCTCACACTCATGTGATTGTGGCACTAAGTAAGAACAGAACTTGATACTACAGCTTCTGGGACCTAACTGATTTCATTTAAATCTGCACATCTGGACTTAAATTGTCTTTGGCTGTTTTAACTGGTTTTAAACCATCTTCTTTTCCTCCGTTACATTGTTTAATAGGTTTTTAGTGTGTTTAACTTATTATCAGTTTTAAATTGTTTTAAACAGTTTGCACTGTTTTTATTATACACTGTTCTGAGACCCTTAGACACAGGTTGGGAAATAAATATTTTAACAACAGTAAGACTCCACAGACTGTTGTCTTTCTAGCCCAAAAACTCTGAGAGGTGAACTGTCTCTCCTTGAAGACCGGCAATTCACCATTAAATATTCCCCATCGGTAAAAAAATACCTGATCGTTGTAACCAGAAGTGGATTTTGATGGGAGGCATTTTTGGTAGTCTGTGTGACCCTCACAGGGTTCTAGAGACAGAAGTTTGACCCTTGGAACCAATGTAGCTGCCCACCTTGTCATATCGGGAGATCAGATGTTGTCACTTACCAGGGTAATAAACCTTTTTCCCATCTGTTTTGTATACAACCAATGTGATGAATTCTCGATTGCGTGCAAAGTCATCCTGTAGAAAAACCGATCACAAATACAAGTTTACTAATTTATATCCCATATCTTTCCTAAAGTAAGAGTTAGAGCTATTATTCCACTTTCAACATCCTATGGAATCCTGGGGTTTGCAGTTTAGGGATTCCATAGGATGTTGAAAATGAAATAGTGCTGTAACAGTCTAGTGCACAAATGGCCTTACTTGTGTGAATATTTTCTTATTTATCTAATGTCTGACTTTTCTATAATCTAGTATTTTCTATAATTCAGCTTCTTCTAGAATTATAGAAAAGTCAGTCTAATATTTGCCTCTTCTACAATTCTCCTAAAGTCGAAGGCTTTCACGGCCAGAATCCATTGGTTCTTGTTGGTTTTTCAGGCTTTGAGACCGTGTTCTGGTTGTATTTTCTCCTGACGTTTCACCTGCATCTGTGGCTGGCATCTTCAGGAAGTCTCCCTCCAGGAACAAGTATTCAATACACACAATAGGACTATTATGCTAATTGCTCCCTCCCCTCTGGAGGAGGAGACTGGCATATATATTCTCCACTCCACTTCCAATTCACCATTCCTCCGAAGATGTCAGCCACAGATGCAGGCGAAATGTCAGGAGAAAATACAACCGGAACACGGTCTCAAAGCCCGAAAAACCAACAAGAATCAATTCTCCTAAAGCTCAAAATTTTGATGCAGTTCTCTGTGTGTCAAATTTCTGACATGCAAATTCACGCTTACACTTGACGGTTTTATTTTTAAAGCAATCCAGGATGACTTGCATTTGGAATAGCCTGTGCCTGCATTTCTTCAGCAGTTACCGATAGAGACATGGCAATTAGAACTCCAACTAGAGGCTAACTGGAAGAAAGCCTTTAAGACAAAGGTGGGGGCTTATGCAGAGATATAGCACTCAGGCTTTATGTGAGGAGAAACTTTTTCTTCACAAAAGCTTGCCATTTAGTACAATAGGTGTTTTGCAATAGGAGTTTCCACTAAACAGCTTGAGAATTTGAACAGCTTGGTTAGAAGATTAGTGAAACAGAAAGAGTTCTGTGAAATGCATTGCTATTGCTGTTATAATTTTTATCCCATCTTTTTCCTAGTCAGGGACTCAAGATAGCTTACAAAAGTTAAATCAGGCACAGCTAGAAATTTAAAGTTAAAATGTAATTAAACTATCAATAACATTAAAAGCAATAAAAAGCAAATCATCAAAAAGAACCACCACAAATTTCAACAGCACAATATAATAAAGTCCCCTTTCCCCTTGAGCAGTCAGCTCTCAAAGACCTGCCAAAACAAAAAGGTCTTCAGCTGCCTACAAAAGAATAGCGGGGAGGATGCCAGTGTAACACCTCTAGAAATGAAGTTCTAGAGCCTAAGAGTACATATTGAGAAGGTGCTCCCTAATGTTCCCACTAGATGTACCTATTAGGGTGGTGAGACAATGAGAAGCGTCTCTCCAAAAGATCTCAACACAGGCAGGCTCATACTTTTCGCCCTCCTCCCCTTGCTATTGAGTCATAGCACTGGTATTTCAGGGCCAACTGCACTTCTGGTATGTGTTTGCAGAAACAGCAAATGAATACCTTGTCTGTAATGTGCCTGCTGAGGAGAACCCACACAGCAGCACCACCTTGTGGGCACTGAACTTCCAGCTTGTACTGTGGATTGTTAGCCAGGCTGTAAGCATCTTTCACAGGGCCCTGTTTTGCATCCCAGGTACTAAAGGAGCGGGGGGGGGGGGGGGGACAGACAGTGAAAGAAATGAATGAAAACAGTATTTTCTTTAAAGAAATTGCAATTCCTGCATACAAAATTCAATTTCTCCTGAAATGCTTTTTCTCTGCAGAGACCATCATTAATTTCAAATGGCAGTGATTCTGACAGTAAAATATTAGCTAGGAAGAAACACTACTTTCACAAGGATCAAGGGAAAAACAGTTGCAGAAAACCCACGAATGCTGAGTAGTAATGGCAGCACGATGTGTTACAGTAATTTAACTCTGTATATTGGGTATTATCCAATATTTGAGTTACAACACTCAAGTCATTTATACCTGGGCTAGTTATTTGAATGTAAGGAAGGGCTCTCTAAAGAGTTTCTCAAAGAGGCATGAGAGGCTCTGGATAATCTCAAGATGAGTAAGGATGAGGGAATGAATGTGAGGGGAAACTAAATGCCTGAATACAGAAACAACAGCGATGGGGAAGAACACAAAGACAAAATTACAGATATATCTCTGGCTTAATCATGTATTCTATTTCATTAATCCAATATACTCTCTGATACACCTTTATACAGGAGTATGCACCACTAGAGTACATAGGAAAATAAAACTGTAAGATTGGTGTGAGTATAATGGCTTTGCATCTTACTCTTTTGGACAAACCTGTGAATGCATGTCGATTCCTTAAAAAGACCTGGATTCCAGCTCAAATAAATAACATCATAATACTTGCACAGATCTTCCCAGGAGATCCAAAAAATCCCTACAAGAGGAGAAACATGCAGGTCAAAATGTGTTACATTTTCTCAACAAGCCAATTAACACACATGTTATAAAAGGCAGAACACAAACATCCTGTAAACTAAAAGGCAGAAACACCCATTCTTTTAGAACACGTATGTACATCTTACCCCCAATTAGGTCCCTGTACAGCCCGCTAAACCAGCAGGACTCTCAAAATTCCCCCCACTGTCCCAGAAGTTTCTGTATGTCAGCAGTATGATGAAATTATACATCAGTGACTATTAAAACAATGAGGGGTAAGAGAAACGCACAACTATGTAAAGCTATGTTTTGACTCAACTGAAAGAAATTAATATTAGAAAGAAGAAAATTAGGACACTGATCTCATGGATGTTTTTTGAAAGTCCCACTGAATTCAATGGTGTTTACTTCCAGGAAATCATGTACTGGATAGCAGTTTTGAGTCACATTTAATACTCGGCTAGACTATGGTTACTAATATAAATATCTATAATGTTCTGCCTGCTGAGAGACAGTATACGGTTTCTTCTCACTTCCTATCAGATTCTGTTTCTTCTAAAAGAGCTGAAGAATTTAATTCACCCAGCCATTTTTACAATTTACATTTGCTTTTGCAGTCCCCAAACCATCATTTAAATATCATACCACAATTTAAATGTTTAAAGTTTTTTCTTTTGCTGAGTAATAGATAAAATGCCCCATAGTAATCATTGTGATCAATAGTAAACAAATCCCAGTTGTCTCCTGTCCATTATGGACAGAAGAGCTGGGATGCTTAGCTTGATCCTGCTGTGGAGATGACATTTCCTCAATACTTTTAAGCTCCACAAGAAGGATTTGGGGACAAGTGAGTCAGCCATCTGTAACTCAAACTTCCATCTATACCACTCCTTTACCATTGTCTATTTTCTGAGCTGTTCTGGGATCAAAATTCAAGTATTTCTGAAGTTCAGGGGTCCAGTTCTTCACATCATTTTCGCTGTATCTTCCTTTCCAGCGTAGGTGACTCCAGGGGTTTTTCAACTGGAGGAATCGAAGTCCCTGGATAATCAAGAAATACAAAGAATTTGGATCACTCCATTTGCACATTTCTTTCTAAAAGTATGGGAAATCAACTATCATTTAATTCTGAGCATGTCTGGATAAATGTGATCTGGAAAAGACGCTCAAAAGCTTTCTCTCTTTTGAGTAGTGTAGTGCTACAAAGGGGCAATACAAAACAAACTGTCAATCTGAAGAAGACATTTCAAAAAGTTATTCACTGCATACCTTGTATTCTCTAATATCCAAAACAGCGTAGGCATGGGTTGGCACTAAACCCCATCTTTCGCCTTCCTCTTCAGTCATCATTCCTGTAGCTGTTGTAATAAGCACATCCCCTTTGTGAAATCTGGTCACCAAGGACAAGAAAATTTGCTTTAGGGTTTGCTTATTAGAAAACTGATCAGTCTTTGAGACTTCTGATTCTTCCTGCCCATTTACTGCTCTGAACAAAGGCGAAACGGGCAGATAGCATTTGGTGATGCCATAACTGGTGCCACTCAGAGGTTTGAGAGTAGGAGTGGAATTGAGAGTGGAAGCTTATTCCCAGAAGCTGTAGCTTGTACAACATATTCCAGAAGGACTTTATTTCCTAAAACTTTTAATAAAGCTAGTTTCCAAGCATTTATTAGAAGTAATCTATATCTAGTCATGGCACAGAAAGTATAACAAGCTTGACCATAATAGAACATCAGCTTTGCACCCTGATACTATTTAGCCATTGAAAAATATTTCCATCTTCTACTTTAGTACAAACAACGATGATATACAGCCTAAAAAGTGTCAGTTTTTACAGCCTCTTCCTGAGGCTGAGAGAGTGTTATTTGCCCAGGGTCAGCCAATGGGTTTTCATGGGCAAGCAGGGATCTGAACCTTGGTCTCCCAGTATCCTAGTCCAACCTTCAAACCACTACACTTGGGCATTCTTTCAGCCCAAACATGCCACCTTCTAAATCAACCTCTCTCAGTAAACACACAGACATAAAGAGAGCTAAACACAGCCAAAAATTTCCTCACTCCTTTTTATTTTTTTTTTAAATCAGCAAGTAGATCCAATAAAAAACATTTTCAAGCTACTATGTATATCATATTGTATCTGGAGCCTCTTTAAAGCAACCCATAAGTTACCTTTGGTATAGCATTCTGAAGGAACTGTCTTTGTTAAAAGTTTGATTGTCCGAGTGCATAGCAATCCTTTCGGGTATCCAGCCAGTCAATGCATGTAGATCAATATTCTGAAATGTAAGCAGAGTTCATTAGCAACAAAAAGAGGGACATATTAACCACATCAGTGTTAGTACAACAGACATAAAAATTACCACCACCACCACCACAATCACACTAGTTTTCAATAAACTTGAATTTCAGCAACAACAGCTCCTGTTCTGAAACTTTTTCATTTCTTTTTAGTACAAGCATGCACAAAACCTTCTCTAAATACTCCGTGTCAATCCACAGGAGAGTAGTTTGCAAGCTGACTTGTTGGAAGCACCACTGACTGTGGAACACCAGGAATATTCCAACCGAGGTTCAGAAAAGACATGACGACAACATGTGAATCCACTCACTTTATTACCTTTTGTATTGAATACAATAATTCCTTCACTGATACAAAAATTAAGTTGAAAATGTCAAAGAAGTAAGAATTAAAAACCCAAGCACTAGGAAAACAAGGGACTCAAATACATTGCATTTGTAGAATTTTAGCTTGAGAGTACCAGGCCTCAGTAAAGATATTTCATATTTACTGGCACCATTCCCACATTAATGCCAACTAAAATAGTACTTGTTCCAACAGAGATGGTTTGCCATGTTGGAAAAAGCATAACAACTCTGAATCTAATAATCCTTTTCATCTTCTCTAGCCAACATCTCCTTGACAAGAATAAACTGATACTCACAGAATTTGATCCCGGGAAATCGTAGCCTCCCATGACTTTCATGTAAGCTTTTTCTATCAGTGATACCCAAAGTTCATTTTTGTTGTTTGAGTAAGAGCAAAGAAGTTCTCCGCTATGATCCACTGGTAAACAGTCATCAATAATTACCTGGAGAAACAAAGACAGAGGACAAGGTCAAACAGACAGTCCAAATAAGGGGCTGCAGCAACTGTACTTGTGATCACAGTACTCTGAAGAAAACCAAGACATGAACAATTCCCAGAAACTAGTCAATACACTTTTACACGGAATTGTGAAATTTGTTTACTGTGTAAATGTGCAATTCTTATCACACCTAGTTAAGCACTCAGTTCCTTACCTTCCTAGGGACACCATTGATGTGCAGCTTGACCATGTATTTCCCACAAGGATTATATTCTGGTTCTCCTTTTTTATTCTGCGGGTAAATGATGCTATTTTGAAGAAGAGGAATGGTGATTAAAAATGAGATTAGCCAATATTGCGCGGAAATGCTGTGGATCAGACAAGCTGATTTCAACCCAGTGTTGTTAACTTAAAAGCTAATGGAAGAATGGCATTGCAAGGTTTTTGTTGTTTACTTGTGCCTCATTATGTTGAAAAAGAAAAGTCTGAAGGGAGAAACACACCAGAGACAATGAAAACGGGATTTTAAAAAAAGAAATAAAATTATAACAACAAATTACTGTTGATTATTTTTTAATTTTTAACAGACAACTTCCTGTTTGTTTCAGTCTCCATTTTATGGCAGTTGCAGCAAATTAAACAACTCACAAAGTAAAGATGACAACAGCTTTTTGTAATGTGAAAAATAAGATTCTGAAATTTACATGGCTGAATTTAGGCATCATCATGAATGCACAGGGACTTACAAATAAAGTCTTATGTCTCAGGTACCATGACAAGAACAAAAAAGGAGCTGTCATGGGAAGTTTTCAGAATAGGTACATTTAAGCAGCTGAAGCTCCGAGACACAGGTTTCTAGAGCAATCATGACAAGTTTCTAGAGAAATCATGACAGAATTCACACAAAGTGGTGTTTTACTTCTAACACAAACCCAAAAATAAAAACAAAACAAAAATATACCTCATAAAACAACTTAACTCTATAGGTCATCTGGCAGAAAGGCCATACCTGGTAATCAACTTCTTATTGTATCGTCGCTCATATGCTGCACTAATTGCAAGTGAAGCTACGAAAGAACAATCTGACACGACTGTCTGAAAAACAAGATTTTCATTATTTTATTTATTTATATCTTTCCTTTTCCCTAATACAGGACTCCAGAAGATGAAATAAGGATGTGCCTCCGAATAGGAGCCAAATCCAAAGAGACCTCAAAACACTAAACTATTTAGTTCTCTCAATTCACAGTAAATATACATGCCCCACCCCTGATGATTCAACTTGAGGCAAATGCATTCAAAACAATAAACTTTACTCGGCTCAGACATCAGATAATTTCTTCTAAATGCTTCCATTTTGTTTCCATTTGAAACATATTGGACTAAAGGTTCTCATATCCTAATAAGTATCAGTTGGACTACAAAAACCTGTCGGTCTTCTGCTAGAGACACAATCGTGCATGAAAATATTCCCTATTTTTTTTTAATAAAAGAAAGTGGTTTTATTCTCCTGTAAATTTTGATGTTCAAGCTTCCACCATTCCCATGTAATGTGTTAGGTAGCAGGCTCTAATGCATCAAATCCTGCAACAGCAGTTCTGATTTCTAACAATGATCTCAAGAACTAATTAGCACATGAGGAAGCCAAGAAGCGAGATGCTGAAGATGTACAGCTTCCTGCTGCTCCTGATAGGAGGCAGGGAGAAGGGGCAAGAAAATGCAAAGCCAAGACGACAGCTAGAGCTTTTCAGTTGATCATACTGCCACACGGCTTGCCTGCTTTCTTTTGTCCCTCACAAAGATTAATGTGACAGAGTTAATACTCCACATTAAATTCCTCTTTGTTCCACAGTATGGAAATATGCATACATACTAGAAACACCACAGCAGAATTTACTTGAGTAAATGCTTCCCAAAATTATGAAAAGAAACTACACAGAAGAGGAAGCATCTGACAAAGACAAAGAACTGAGAGCTGAAAAGCTCTCAACCTATTCCTAATGGCAGAGATAGACAAAGAAAAAAGAGATTGGACATAAAATGGATCCCAACCTGCTTTATGCTGAAGCTGGACACAGTATAGATCATGGTGGGATTGTTTGTTATGTCATCTGGCCTCACCCATCGAGAAAACATTGCCTTTTGCTTGGGAGACAAAGGCAACTTTCCACATTTATCTCTGAAATTAAAAAACAGAATCATTTTAAGATCCACAACTATTTGTGAAGTGTACAATTCTTGTTTTATAGCATATTATTTTTCAGACCAAGTCAGGAAGCATTGCTCCAGAGATTTTCAGTCTACCCATTAAATTCCTGAGACTGGCCAGTCCACCCTAATATTCTCGCTCTCTCTGATTCCTGGCTTCCCTACTCTTTTATTCTAGCTTCCATTCTTTCATTAACCTTGTAAGGGATCCTACCTTGACTTACAACTTGCCTGCCTGCCTGCCATGATACTGACCCTTGGTAACTATTTACATTTCACTGCTTGCAACCCCCCCCAACAATCTTTTATAAAAGGCTTCCCCAAACCGGAGCAGAATGGACTACAATTCTCATCACTCCAACCAGCTGGCATGGTCACTGGCTGACAACTAGCCATGCTAGCTGAGGATGAAGGGAGTTGTACTCTACCATCACTGGAAGACAACAGGTTGGAGAAAGCTGTCTTATGGTTTATTGAGATCCTGACTTTTTAGACCTGAATTTGGTTTTATTCTTTGCTCCACAAATGGGTCAAAAGCTACTTAGGGTATAATAAACCATAAGAAAAAAGCTGCCTCTTCACAACAGAAGGTTGTGCTGTGTGACATCCAATTAACATTTTTTTCCACGTTCCTTTGCAATTTTAAATCTGAACACCACTCCAAGGGCACTTATTACTACTCAAAATAATAGCCACGTTAGCCTTGCAGTGCCTTTTAAAGTAACTCATATATTTTAGCACGCGCTATCATGGATTAAAATCCAATTCATCAGATGCTTCTGGCTTAAGAGTAGTATCAAAGAACCACAAGAGATGGAGGAAGAATTTCAGAGAGCATATAGCTATGGTAATTTTAACTAAGGTAACTAATCTGAACTAAGGGAAGCACCGAAAAAGTTGCACTGTTAACTCACCCACGATTCTGTGGTCCCAAGATCTACACAGGCAAGGTGTAATGGATATTTTGGCATATACTTAACTTCCAAATCCTTAGATGTTACCTCTTCTAATTTCTCTTAAATCAAGGGTGGGAATTATCTGGCCTTTCCATTGGACTGCAATTTCCAGCAGCTCTAACTGTATTAGCCAATGATGAGGAATGCTGAGTCTTGTAGTTCAACAACACTTGGAGGGCTGCATGATTTTTGTCACCACCTTAGACTGTCACCTGTTAGGCAGTTAGAAGCCCAATAATTTCCTGCATTTACTTTATTACAGATTTCCATTTGAGAAATGTGTACAAAGGACTCCTACTGTCTTGTGGCCTTTCCAAAAGATGCCAGAATCAGTTTAGCAAATTTGCTTAACTTCAAGAGGGAGCCACTGACAAAATCTGTAAGCGTTCCTCTCCCTCCTTCTTATTATGGTAACATGAAGGTAATACTTTCGCCTTGGTGTCACAGATGCTGAGCAACCACAGTGCCTTTTAAATCTGATTATGTCCAACATGCTTCGCTTTTCTGCAGAGCAAGAATTAAAGGTATAGTACAGCTGTTCCTTTTATACTGAACATTCTCAAAAGTTTTCAGAGACATTTCAAGAAGCATACAGATAAACTTATATTCACTTACGAGAAAGGAACTGGAAAAGCAAAACGCTCTCTCAGGTCAACGCTCATGAATGGAACATACTCAATGCCATTTATCTTCGATGTCTTCCTGTTAACAAAACATGCAAGATATCGGAAGAATAATTACACTCAAAATCTGTTTGTTCCTTATGATGGCAGCCTCTTAAAGTATATATGAAGTAAACCTCCCTGAGCAGTATTTACACAATGGAGGACCTAATTTAAAGAGTCGGCAAATTCCTTCCTTTAGCTTTTGTTAAAACTATGTCGTGTAGCAGTTAGTTTTAATTGGGACTTGGAAGATCGAGGTTCAAGCTTCTACTGAGCCATGAAACCACTGGCTGATCTTGAACAAGCCAGTCACTCTTAGCCTAAACTACCTCTTTTTCATGTTGATAAAAACCAAAGGAGAGGCATGTACACTTGAGCTCTCTGCAAAGAAGCTGGGAGGTAAAAGTAATTAACATAAATAAATGCAAATTCTCTGAACACAGTAAGTTAGTCTAGGTACGTTTAGTCAATATCTCTTCACTCAAGAGAATGGTTCTGCTAATATGATTTTACACCTCCCATCACTTAAACTCCAAAGGCACTAAAACTCCAACCAATTTTGAAATTAAACGAAATGCAGCGCTAAATGACCACTGCCTCATTTTGGACTTAAGTGTGGCAAAGCTATCTCTCCTTCAGAGCAACACTATTTGCTGCTCCAAGAACTGGATCATGTACTGACTACATATCATGCCATCAGGGAACTTATTAATCTACTTGCATTATGAGGAAAATGTGATTACATGATCATTTGGGTACACTCTTTCATCAACATCAAGTATATCCTCCAGCTTTAATTACTATAAAACAGTAGCTGCGACCTGTGATTAGCAAACTGTTGCATTAATTTACCACTGGGAGGGACTTGCATTTGGGGGTGACTGGAAGCCACTTCTGAGTGCTTTCAGTGTACATTTTTGGGACTTTTTTGCAGTTTTCATGTGCCCACCCAACAGCCTTTAAAACCAAACCCATGCTTTCTGCAAGTGTATTGTCCATCAAAGCACAATTTTTTTGACAGAAAAAAAAGCATCCCCAGAGTTCTTGGGCATCCAGGGGTGGTGTCAACGATCACATGGGATCCCCATGGGTGGCATATGGCCTGTGCGTCACAGGATTCCCACCTCCTTTTTACAGTTTCATATTTAATAATGCAAGTCTGTTCATGTTCACTCAGAAGTAAGTCTCCAAATGTTCAGCAGGGTGTAGTTCCAGGTAAATGGGAACAGGACTGCAATCTAAATTAGACAATTTATATTAGATTATCATGTTGGAAAATAGGGATGAGGAACAGCCAAACTGTGGACCACTATGGTTGGAAACAGGAGGCTATTTAAAATCTGGGAAGTTACTGCATGGGACTCAGCTGTTGTTTGATGTTCAGGAGACTTACACTGGGGCTTACTCCTGAGTAAACACATACAGAATTGAAATGTGCCTTGCTTAAATTGGCAACATGTTCAAATTGGAAAGCATTATATCTGGCCTCAGCCACTCTGCTTTGGCCCTGCCCACTGCTAGAAAACAATCCCTGAAACTTTTCCTAAAGTGGAATTCAGTTTTAGACAAATAAATAAATAAAATAAAACTCCCCACCTTTGTAGTAATCACTGTTAAGACATTGTTTCCCACTCCTACCTGAGCACCTCAATCTCTTCTGCTGTGTAGCGCTGACCCTGAGGTTCACTGGCATGCACAGGTTTAACTGTCTGAGGTTTATCGTTCAAGGAAAAATCAGGTCCCAGTGGGAAGAATGTTCTCAGAGGCTGATTTGCTTTCACTGCAGCTGGCTTGTCTTTCTGAGATGGCTTTGAGTCTTTCAGTGCCTCTGCTCTAAAATAATAAAGGTTTGATTTTCAACAGACCAACAGTGACTGTGTAATTCATACAATGTTTGCATCTTACAGATTTCTGCACACATCAAAGCTTTTATGTGTGTTGAGAAAACTACTGTATCTTGTTCGTTACTAAAGAAATTGTACAAGAAACAACAATATGCAGCCAGGAATTTAGCTGTATACAGCTCTCCCAATATCCTGTGTTAGTATAAAACATGTGTAATTAGAATAAGCTCCACAGTTTCCATGTAGGAGTCCTTACCTGCTCTCTTTAAAAAAACATATATCTTCTAGCTGTAGACAATCTTGTCCTACCACTAGTACAGTATTCTCAAACCTTCATCAGTTTGCAGCTGTCCACAGCCACAACTACCTGGGCAATGTATGCATGGTCTAAACCCTGAGGGTGTGAGAGTTGTTTTTTTTTAAATAAAACAAATTTGGGGAGGTGTCAAGAGTACGTGGACCTACATGTAGCCAAAGGTCTGTATTTTGACCACTCTGCTAGGTAGAAGCGTATTTCCTTAAGCTGTCAAGGGAACAATCGAGAGGGTTTGGATGTGGACTTGGCTTATTAACTGAATAAATTAACTGAATAGATTTGTTAACTCCCCACCCTGCACCAGAATTTCCATGGCTTTGCAACCTGCCTGACAGGAGCTAAAGCATCTTCTGAATGCTACAAAGATAAGTTGAAGGAAACTTTCATACAGTATACTTGGATACAGTAATGAGGAACATACCTGTCCAGGGCCTGTCGAGCCAGCTGCTTCAGTTTCATCTGGAGTACTGTTTCTGAAGTTTCATTAGCCTTTAACATTTAATTAAAAAAAATTAAAAACTCAAATTGTGTCATTCTAATGTGTCATACAAAGACACAACAACGAAGAGGTCAGTCATAAAGAAATTTCAGCTACTTCCTTTTAGATCTTTCCTACTTACTACATAATTATTATGCTGGGCAAAGAATTCTACCCATTTCATAATATTGTTTATTTGTATATTATCATACTGAACACTAGGGGAAAAAACCTGTTTCCATTTACCCGTATATCAGAAACCAGGTTAGCTTCAGAGTTGAGAACAAAAGCTACTGCACTAGTTAAGGTCATCCTATCTTGGCTTACTAAATCTGACATGAATGAGATTTCTGTTCATGCATGCAGCTCTTTAGTGGTATAAACAATCAAACCAGGAAGCCTCTTAAAATTAATGCACATTTCCAGGTTTGGATGGTGAGGGAAACCATGCTTACCAGCATTGGAACCAGCCAAGATACCAAATCAGGGGAAGACAAAGTCCAGTCTCCCAAAGCTGTTTTGCAGACCCTGACCCCTCTACACTTTCCTGATTGGTCTTCTCATGGCCAAAAATGGGTGTGCATGAATTGCTTTTCCTGGGAGCAGCAATTCCTGGTTAGGTAACAGGCCTTCTTGTGCATGGACATAAGAAAACCCCAAAACCCATTTTCTCAAAAGTAGAAATGACTTCTGTTTTGCTTTTCTTCTTTTTGGGGAAATCAGTTAAGAGCTTTGGGATCCCTGGACCTGCTTGCCCTCCTCCATATTAAATCAAAATCAAGCCTTAGTTGCTATCCTGAGTTGTTCTGAACCCAGCAACCACAGTTTCCCAGCTTGAATGAGACCAGGGCCATAAGTTTCCCGGTTTGATTGCTTATGCTGCAAAGGGACTGCAGGCATGAGAAAAAGACATATTTCTTTCTTACCTCATTAGAATATGAAATGACTGTCTGAATACAGTCTTTAGGTGTGTTGATCACATATCAGATGAAACAGGCTGGAATCTATGCCAAATGAAACTTATTAGTTTCTAAGGTGCCACAAGATTCTTTGCTGTTGTTGCTGCAAAGGGCTAGCAAGTATATCCAAACTTCCTACTCAACAGCAAGTCAGTGGATGAGCCAGGACTTCACATGGGGACTTTAACAAAAGCCAAAAGGGGAAGCAGGTAGGAAGTAGAAAAATAGTTAATCCAGCTCACTGCTCCTTTTCTTAAATGGCCAATTAGTGTGACTTCAGCTTTCTGTCTGGAAAGCCAAATTTTCTTTAGCCCTAGTTCAAGGTTACACACAGGATCAACAAGGTAAACTACATTTAGAGGGACTAACTCATATACGTAATCATATGGAATACTTATCTCACACCTCTGCAATCTCATCATCAAAAGTAATGAAGCTGTGGTCCTCTAGATGCTTCTAGACTAAAGCTCCCACCACCCCTGACCACAGCCCTACTGGCTGGGGCCAATGGAAACTGGACTCTAACATCTGAAGCACATATTCACCATGCGTGTCCTACATGGGTCAAAGCTAAAGCACAGAGTAGTATACCTCTTCATTATGAAGCACTCCCCACCTCCTTATTTATCATAGTATTGTTGCAGAAATGCAAGGGAAAAAAATATTCAAATACACATATGATAAAGTTTCAAAGCTGGTGAACAAAGCAGACTTAGATTAGCTTCTGTATTACAGAAGAGGTAAAAGTCTTAGCCAATTTAATGAAATTAAACACTGAGTCTTAAGTAACAAGGTATTTTCCATGATGTTCTTTCAAAACAGTTCCTTTCATTGCAAGAAATCAGAAGAAAAGAAATAATTGTACTTGGTGGAGTTACATCACGATAGTGAGCTCTTCCTGTAATGAGTTTTGATTACCAGCTGGCTTATTAGTAAAAAAGTGGTACCTGCAACAGTTAGGGTTAGATCCTATCAAAGCAGAATCCATGAACACAGTTATGTGGGGCTGAGCCTCACTGAACTCAAAGATGCTAATTGATTAGAAATGCGTAGGACTATGCTATTAGTTGAACTTAGGTGCCATGAAAACCAAGGGGTAAGTTAGTCATAACTTTAGGTAGTTCCCATTGAAATGAATGGAACTTCAGTGCTACTAATTCACTTGGGCTCCAACCCTCTGTGTTCCCTCAGTAGCTCAGGAATAGCGTTTACAAAGAATAAAGAAAGGAGGCTGAAATAGCCTCCCAAATTATCCGCTTCATATTTTAGCCCCCTTTGGTGCAGGACGTGCATTCACATTGGAAAGTTCCCACAGTAACTGGACAGAAAAGTCATTTTATTATGGAGCACGCATAAATATGCCTAAAGCACGGGCATAACATGTGCCATTTAATGCAACATTCCAAAGGAAAAGTAAGCCAGATAAGAAAATAGAGTTTCCCCTCAGTCCTAAACAAGAACTACAAGTACCAGTTTTTTAAGCCAGCGTCCAAGGGTGTGCACCCACATCATGTTTTGCTCTATAAACAATGGGAGGATCTTTTCTAACACAAATGTGCTCTGACTTGATAATAGTGGCTGGAGGCATGACAAGTTTCCACTCACTCACAAAAAGAAATTGAATTTCCTTTCACAGGCTTCCTCTTCCACCATATCTAGCCAAGCACAACATTTTCAGTGCTCTAAGATCCCCAAACTTGATGTGTGCACACACCCAGTATATCAAGTCACCTGCATAAATGGAAGAATTTCTTACCATAACGTAATTCCACCAAGTTACGTGGTAGGTTAACATACTGTTTTCAAACAGAGCTCCACCGCTTCTGTGTAGAGCTCTATCGCTTCATCTCTGTTGCCTTTCTCATCTTCATCAAAAGCTTGAGTGACCAGGAAATGGGCCCGTTCCAAGTCCAACTGTTGTTTTGATTTCAAGGGGTCAACTTTCTGTGACTGAACTGGAATAGGAAGAAAACAGCAAGCTCTCTCATTTATTGACCAATGAGAAACTTTTATTAGAGCACAGGCTATGTTATTTCAACAGCGTTCATTAGCAATCTCAGTCTTGGATCCAAAATGTACTGCTATATATTTGTGGCAAGTTACAAGACCACTTCCTCTTGTCTTCAGGAACCTGGTGCCCTGCAGGTAGGCTGCTGGACTACACTCTCTTATCAACCCCAACTGGCATAGCTTGGGCAATGGAAGTTGCAGTCCAACAGGTCTGGAAGGTGTGAAGGGACCAGACTGAATCAAACTATTCTACTTGGTTCAAATGAATAATTCACAAAGAATTCAGTGGATTTTTTTTTTTTAGTTTCTGGAAAGCTAGGATGAATTTAAGCATCAGGTTTTCAAAATACAATGTGAGAAAATTGTAATGGAGCGTTCTATTCAGTGTGAGAGCAGCAATCTCCTGTCTTTATTTATTTAATTTTAGCGGCCACTTCACATACCTACATGCCTACAAGCTCTGACAAGGTATTACATGCCCTCGTGCTCCCACTTCAAACAGAATTTTAATAGTTCTGATGAAGAACTGGGATTGTGAGTATGCTGGTATTGCTATAGAATGGATTTCGAAAATTCTTTAACAAAGACAAGAACAGTTTTTTTTCCAGTTTTGTTTACTAACCTGCAGAGTATAGGGCCTGAACTCTTTCCAAATATTCACTAATTTTTCCTGGAATATTTTCCAGTGTTGATCCTGCCATTGCGGCATAAATCAGTGCTTGTGCAGCTTCCTGGAGGGAGAAAATATAAATATAAACTTAAGCCTTCTTGTTTGTTTTGTTTTATCTTACTGAAATATATAAACATGAGTATGTTTGGAAAGCAGACAGACGCCTTGCTGTGCAGTCACTACAAAAGCCTGCTGAAAATTCATTTGTTTGTGAAAGACTGGCGCTTACACACACACACACACACACACACACACACACGTGCATATGTATGTATGATGAACAGGAATGAAAAATACTTTGGCTCCCACTTTCTTCAGTTGCTACAGTTGAAAATATATATAAACCATATTGTACAGCTATGCGTACATGAAGACTACAAACAGCGACTTACACAACATGAGCCATCTTGATCAGCATGCTGCTAATCAAGATGGCTCATGAATAAATCAGATACCTTTGACTATTCCTGTAAGGGACTGACTCCAATGAATGTAACAGTGGTTCCTAAAATATTCCCATAGTACTGTCCTACAGCTGTGACCAGCATCCCTGTGAAGAACACATCCATTCAGCATAGGAGGACTGCGGGTTTAGTAATATAGGCCTAAGGCACCAGATCCTATCTGATCTTGGAAGCTAAGCAGGGTCATTCCTGGTTCGTACTTGGATGGGAGACCACCAAGGAATACCAGGTGCTATAGGCTATATTTCACAGGAAGAAAATGGCAAACCACCTCTGGGTATTCCTTGACTAAATCAACCCTATGAAATTCATGGGGTTGCCATAAGTTGACAGGCACCTTGAATGTGTTCACACACATACGCACATTAGGGAAACAAGGCCAACAACAACAAGAAGCACGGAATTGTGTGTCAGTTTTGGAGACAGCCAAATCTCATCACCTGAAAAGGTGTTTACAAAAGATAAGGATGAAAACAGAGATGGGGAAAGAGAGCCAACTCAAACACCAGGGAGCACTGAGCAAACTTTCAGCTTCTCCTGAACAATTCATCAGGTTTGATATTAAAGCCAATGAGGATGGTGCAAGGATGAGAGATTTAAACAAAAGTTGGAGATGTTTATCCAAGTCCTTTATAGTTTTTAACAGTTTCGAATAGGAGTGCTGGAGATGTGAACCATATTCGACTAGATTAGGCCTTTCACATGGTGCAAAACAGACTTCGTTTTGTGCCAAGGGCTGCTGGGACACAGAAACATATATTCCTTTGCTTTCTGATGCTTCTGATGTACCATCCATTCACAAGAGAAAGACACCAGCAGTCTCAGAGGAATACCAAGCTTAGCAGAAACACAAAACATGTCTAGAATAAAAATGAAATAAGTGGATGAGAAAACAGCACAGCGAGGATGAACAAACACTCAGAGGGTCCCAAAAGCTAGCCACTTGTTGGGGAGATTATCTGAAAACAACATGGGAGACAGTGATCAGAAAGAAATATCTTGACTAAAAGAGTAAATAGTAGAATTCCACACAAACATTTTGATGCAGTTTCTGTTTCTAGAGGCTGTTATCCCCCAAGTCTTTAGACTTCAACTGAGATTCTGCTCAAGCAACACTTGTCTAGAAGCGTGGGTCAATTTCTCCAGTATTAAGCAATTCAAAGGGACGGAACTGCATTATCACACACTTCGGGAATATTTTCGACTATAGCGCCCAGAATCCCTCAGATGTGCCCATGGCCATGCTGGCTGGGGGATTCTGGGAACTGCAGCCCCCCAAAAGAACTTTTCCCACACTCTGCTGTAATACCACACATCTTGCCAGGACAAAAAAGTTACTTTTAATTGTCCAGGAAGTTCTGTACCCAAGGTCTCTCCAAGAGACAATGTGTTCCTCAGCATGTTTTCCAAGGAATAAATACTATAGTACTCAGCTAACAAATCTGCTTAAGACTAGAGTCTCTGTCTCTGTGTTGAGAATTTTCATTTACAAGCAAAAGATCCTACCATATTTGGAGAGCAGTGAACATACGAGCATACCTCAGTTAACAATGCAATGCAATGCAATGCAATGCAATGCAATGCATACCTCAGTTAACAAAATTAAAAAACAAAGAAGCTCTTTTTCACAATAATGTCTACTCAGCCCTTATTTTCTTCTTCTGTCTAGCTGGATGTTTTTCAACAGTGCTGGCATTGGGAAGACGGTAAAGAAGGGCCAGAGAAACCCGGATGTTCACTTTCAGTTTATAGCAGTGTGACTGCTGTAAACAAAGCAATAAAACTAGAACTAGGAAAGAATGGGATTCTTTTCAAGCTGAACCTACTATAGTTGTGTGTGCCTGCCTACTACAGGCAAAGTAAACAGCAGCTGCCTCTAGAATCCCTTACTAAGCATGTGAGGGGAAAAATAAAAAGAGAAGAGAAAGCAGATGAATCTGCCTCACCAGCCACCTCCAGAATGCTGAGAAAACATAGATCTATAAGTTTGGCCACCAAAATCAAAATCAAGTGTAGGTGGGTGAAAGAAAAAACATCATGCCTGGATGTGTGAGGCTGAATGGGCTCGAGTACAATTATATTTACAAAAGGGTATAAAATAATACATGCTTCTAATTTTGTACGCTTATACGCTTTTAATATTTAAATTTCTCTATTGAGAACATTGTTGCTAGTTATGAATGTAAAACATTACGCATAGAAAGTTAAGTAATCTATTTACACCTGCTGCACTATTCTGAAGATTACTAAAATGTTTTATTTGAGTGATGTTGAACACTCTGAACAACAGTATTGTATGTTCTGAAATTACTCATATATCAGCAGATTACAGTTGTAAAACTGTTGTGGAGGTGAAAATAGAGGTATCTTTTTATTCAAATTTTGAACGCAAACCCATCAAAATGAAGTTTTTGGAAGTGTGTTTACATAGGTTAACTGAACTTAATCTAATTTCTTCATTCTTGAATAATTTCTTTCTCTTTTTATTTTACGTAAATTTCAATATACAAGATTCTTGATTTATTTTGTTAATATTATGCTTTAATAAATATTAAAAAAAACATTATGCCTGGAAGCTTTTTGTAAAAAGCTTTCAAGAATTGTCTAGAAGGTCCCAAAGGTTTTTGCATACTTATGCAAGACTTACCTAACCAGGTTATTTTATTTCACACGTGCATAGTCCTAGCTTGCCAAAATACGCTGAACATTTTTCCTGTGGAGTAGGAAACTATCCCTATTCCTTCCACATTATTCCTGTCCCTGGTACCAATTTTTTTTTGTTAAAGTAGTACAGTTGGCTCTACCCATTCATGATTGTTAGGGTGCAGGACCTTCCCAAAGCGGAAAAATTGTTAATATCAAAGCCTGTGTGTGTGTGTGTGTATGTCTATGGGAATGAGGCAGACTGAACTTCTGATTGCTATTTAATTGCTTCCAATAAATAACAAAAAGGGGAAAAGTTCTCCTCATGCATTTGCAAAACCTTTATATGCTGGCTATGCAGGTGTGACTGAGTAGACTAGAGCTGATGTGTATCAAATTACAAAGCACCGTTCTATAGGTATACCTCAGTTAATAAAGTACAGTTGGCCTTCCACTTTTGCAGGGGTTAGGGACACAGGATCCCCACAAAAGTGGGAAAACTGGGAATATTGTAAGCCCCTCAAACCATACTTACCACACACAAAAAGTACCTGTACTGGCAGGGTACACCTGACAAACAGATGGTGCTTTCAGGAACACCTTTTTTGGACGAAATCCAGCAAGATCAGCACCCTGAATTACCCCTGGATGTTTTTCTCAAATATAAAAACAAACCCTACACACAAAGGCCATTTCCGCACTAGACTGCTACAGTGCTCTTATTCCACCTCCAACGTCCTATGGAATCCTGGCCTCAGGCCGCTCCCTGATCTGCAAACCCCAGGATTCCATAGGACGTCGAAAGCGGAATACGAGCACCGTAACAGTCTAGTGCGGAAATGGCCAGAGATTTCAAGCAGGTGTGAACGAAAGGCAGAGGGAAGAATCAGACCCATGAATACCACCCCCCCCCCGCAACTTCACTTGTGAATCCCACCGTGCTTGCTGATCCTTGCTCACAGATGCTGTGAATGATGTCTATACCATAAGGTACAGGTGCAGGTTAACAAAGGCAGCCTTTCCCGCCCAAAGCCAGTCTCGATTAGGGAACACACAGGCTCGAGCTTTACCGAGCCTCCAAGACGAGGAAGGGCATTCTAAGACGGAGAAAACGAAGGCTGCCTGCCCACCCCGTTGCCCAGTCAAAGTATGCCACCTGATCCCAAAGAAAATTAGCCCCGGCAGAACAAGAGCTCCGGCTGGGTCAAGCAGCCCGATCGTCTCCTGCCCGGCCGCCTCTACCTCGCCCGCTTTGGGCGCCCCGCCAAGGAGGCCGGGGAGAGGGCAAAGGCACCCCCCGCCTCCATACCTTGTAATAAAACACGGCTTCTTGGTAGCGGCCTCCCTGGTCCCGCTGAACGGCCAGCTGCGCGAACTTCACCGCATCCTGCTCCAGCGCGGCGGCGTCCATGGCTGAGCTCAGTAGGGGGCAACCGCGCCCGAAATATCACCGCTCAGCGGACGCCCGGCAGAGCCTCCCGGTCCTCTTTTTCGGCCGCAGCGCCCAAACGCATTTACTTTCGGTATTCGCTTCTTCTTCCCTGACGTCACGGCACGCCTAGCCTGCTCACACTATGACTCCGCCCCCTTACGGAAAAGGCTCGCTCTCTGTGCATGAAACGCTCGTCTTATCCTACACATGCGCAATAGGACGCCTCGGCCCTACCAGGCGGTGTATAGAGATAGAATAGTTAGAGTAATGAAAGCAACCTTCGGTTTGCCGAGGGCCTTTCCGAGCTATTATTCCACTTTCAACCTCCTGTGGAATCCTGGGGCTTGCAGTTGAGGGAGGGGCCTTTCGAATTCTCAGCCGGAGAGCTCTTTGGCCTCAGGAAACTACATACCCCAGAATTCCACAGGAGGTTGAAAGTGGGATAATAGCGCCACGGCCGTGTAGTGCGAAAGGGCCCCTCGAAAATTAATCAATTCTTTGTGGCAGAAACACAGAGGCCTCAGTGACGGGGTGGTTACTTGGTGATAGAAATTTCTGGTCACTTTTGGTTTCTCGCGGCCCTGACATCAGTCTATAAGGAAATAACGATACAGGATTTTAGTTTAGGGGTGATTCTTTTTGTGGCCTGGAGGGCGGGGAGTGATCAAAAGTAACAAGATTTGAACCTGTGCCTTTTCTGAGTCAGGTCTTTCCTGTGAAAAATATTTTAGGCCTTTCCACACTGCCCTGTTCTAATGCTGTTATTCCGCTTTCAACCTCCTGTGGAATTCTGGGGTTTGTAGTTTACTGAGGAGGCCAAAGAAGGCTCTGGCTGAGGATCCTAAATGCGGCTCCCAGGATTCCATAGGATGTTGAAAGTGGAATAATAGCACTATAACAGTGTAATGCAGAAAGCCTGAGACAGATTAGAGGCAATATGGTAACACGCTTACCTGTCATTTTTTATTTCTAAGTAAGTAAGTTAGGAAAGAAGGAAGCAGAAGGAAGTTCAACCTGAAAATGCCGTGGGTTATTTTGCCAGTGCAACAAGTGAGGGTTTCTACCTTACATTCAAAGTAATTTTGATCGGAAGCGGTCAAGTTTCGTAACCGATTCTAAGGGGCGATTCCCTTTCCAAAAAAAAGCAACAGAAAGGAAATTAAAAGGAAGCAGCAGCACAATGACTTCTGGAATGAGTACCACGTGTTATCGAAACGAGTAACAGGGCAAATGGCTTTTGAAAAGTAACTTCTCAAGTTTTTTGTTCTGTGAAATACAGAGGCAGTGTGTGGCTAGCTACAGTAAGTTACCGTTATCCCGCTATTTGGAGATGTGGGCATTGCGGGGCCATTTCCACACTGGACTGTTATAGCGCTATGATTCCACTTTCAACATCCTATGGAATCCTGGGGTTTGCAGTTTCGGGAGGGGCCGGCCGGCCCCTCCCGAAACTGCAAACCCCAGGATTCCATAGGATGTTGAAAGTGGAATCATAGCGCTATAACGGCCTGGTGCGGAAATGGCTTAAAGCAACTTTCAAATGCTTTTAATCTATTGTTTACATTTCAACTGGAAATATTCGCTGCCACGTTTCGAAGGGTGTGAGCGGATAAGTGGGGGGGGGGGAACACTCTAACCACAGCCCGCGAAAATTTTGAATTTCTTCTCCCACGGTTTTCTAACCACCGCCCCCCTCCGCTTCCAAAGAAGCACGCTGGTGTGCCGCACTTAATCCGGAAGTCGGGCGCAGTTTTGCAAAGCATAAAAATCGCTCTAGGGGCTCTGACAGAGAAACGTGCAGGCATCGCTTTTACGCATGCGTGTTATGACCCACTGAGTCTCAGTTCTTTGCCGGCGCCGGTGCGCTCGTTCGAAATGAAGTTGTTCCGCCAGGAGTTTACTTGAGGAAACTCTTGTGGCACGTCCCTTTTTGCAGATAGGGAGATGGCGTGGTTTGTTCGTTTCTAATTAGGTTTCGGTGTGGAGCGGCGGGGCGGGTAGAGTAACTTCGCGGAAACTTTTTTTTTTTTTAAAGAACTACTGTATAGATTTTTATTTCAATTTACAACAAGGCAACATGACCTTTTTCTCAGACATTAAGTGAGAAATAGACATGTAGGCTTTTACCACGAGAGAAGTGCATTTTATTAAACATTTGATTACGTCCAGTTTTTTTCTTCCAACTTTACGTCTGGAACCTGCTATTTTTTTTTTTAACCTTTTGGTGCTGCTGTCGTCATAAAAGTGCATTCTGAATTTCCTAGAGTTTAATTCTAGGCTGTATGGGGAAAAATCTTAATACTAAGCCATGTGACTATTGCGAGAACTTAATTTGAGCCTGGATTAGTCTGTAGCTTTAGGATGGCCATTTCTGCACCAGTTTAGGCCCCTCTCTAGACTGCAAACCTCAGGATTCCGTAGGATGTTGAAAGTGGAATAATAACGCTATAAGAATGTAGTGTGGAAACGCTGGCAGACACATACTGTCAGTTGGGTTGATTGTAATTGGCATGAATGACTAAAAAGCCTGTGTCATTACTTATAAGGATCTTTGACACTCAGATGAATAATTTAAACTTGCAATTTAACTTCTGTCTACAGGTATTCAGAATACAGTGTTTTATTTTCTTAAGTCTGTTGATACTTATTAGTTTTTTTAAAAATGAATGGATTGGTAGAAGTCTACCTAAAAATTCTCAGCTACACATCTCTATTCCTCCTCTGATCTGCTATTTTAAAAAGGTCTTTTTCTTCTAAGAAATTGATGCTGCTTAATCAGGTATGAGGTGCTGGGGAAAAGGCTAGGTATTTCCACACTATACTTTTATAGTGCTATTATTCCACTTTCAACATCCTTTGGAATTCTAGGGTTTGTAGTTTACTAAGGCCAAAGAACTCTCTGGCTGTGAATTCTAAATGTCCCTCGCTAAACTGCAAAGCCCAGGATTCCATAGCATATTGAAACTGGAGTAATAGCACTTTAACAGTGTAGTGCAGAAATAGCCATTGTTAGGAAGGAGCTGGGCAAGCTTGGTTGATGCCAGCCAATCACATTTCAGGGAATGCTGTGAAGCTGGGCTATGGAGGAGGAAGGCTGGATCACGGAAACTTGTCTCTGATAGAATGCAGATAGGAAAAAATTGGAGAAGATAAGGGAAGGTTGGCCTAGAGATAGTGAAAAGCTGTAATAGTGGTAGCACAGTCAGCCAGCATTAAAGAACTGAATAGAGTTTTGGGGGACTATGAATGATCAAAGAGTTCAGGGGTTAATATATGATCCAATTTTGTGTTAATAAACTACTGCTTTATTCTTTTTTACAACTGTGTCTGTCTGTTCCTGTTAGGTTTTGATAGTCTGGTCATGCTTATCACAGCAAACCCACTGAGCAGGACATCCACTGGTCCGTATAGGGATCGCTTTGAGGCCAAAGTAACCAATACAGGGAGAGATTAAGAGAGGAAAGGAAGCAAAGTAAGTGATAGGAGCCCAAGGGCTTGGAACTGTGGGGCCAGCCTGGAGAGGGGATCTGTCACAGATGTGCTAGTTTGTAGCAGCAAAAACAACATAAAAGTCTTGAGAATGATCAGTGTTTGTCCTTTTTGATATATCGGTTCCTTTTAACCCTGCTGATTACAATCCCTCTGCTGCCCAAGCATGCATGTAACTGTCTCTCAACAACCTTCCATGCCTCTGATGAAGTGCATAGCGGTGCATGAAAGTTTATGCCAAATGGAAAGTGTTCGCCTTTAAGATGCCACAAGATTTTTAAAAAATCCTTTATGCTAGGATATAGTCTGCTATGCTATTCCAGTGACTATTGATAAACTGCCTGGAGTAGATGACTTCTTTAAAAAAAAACACCTGAAAATGTTTAGTAGAAGAAGTAGTTCATAAAATAAAATGTTGTGAGGTGTTATGTTGCCTATCACATCCCCAATCCTGCCTTATTTTCAGAGTCCCTCCCTCAACCAAGGATCAGTCAGCATTCCATACTCACTAAGCACATGCTGTCCTTGTTGGACTCTGCTTCCGTCCCTAGGTTGGATTCTAAATCAGAATCCTAGAGTTGGAAGGAGTTGCAAGGGCCATTTAGTCCAACCCTATGCCATGCAGGAATACACAACTGCAGCAGTCCTGAGAGATGCCCATTCAACCTCTGTTTTTTGAACTGCAAACAAACTATTGGTGTATTTCTGGGTTACTCAAACTATGGTCATTTCCGCACTAGACTGTTATAGCGCGATTATTCCGCTTTCAACATCCTATGGAATCCTAGGGTTTGCAGTTTAGAGAGGGGCCAGCTGGCCCCTCCCTAAACTGCAAACCCCAGGATTCCATAGGATGTTGAAAGCGGAATAATCACGCTATAACTGTCTAGTGCAGAAATGGCCCATGTCTCTCTGTTACATGGGGTGCACTTGTGGCATTTTGACAGCAGACAAAATGACAAGCACAGCCTCAAGCTTGCAAACTGACTTGTAATTCCACAATGGATCTGGTTGTGCTTATTTTTATAATTTCTACAACTCGAACACATTCAACAGTAACATTTACAACAGGGGTGGGAATGTTTGTATTGCCTTGTAGGCTACGTGGAGCTCCTGAAGCTCTCATTTGCTGCCCTCTTGTGCTTGCCCAGTGTCCCATCCCCAAAATCCATTGGTTCAAACGGACTTTTTTGTTGTCATGGTTTAGTGCCAGGTTTGGTGGCAAAACTGCAGCTCTTGCAATAAGCTGCTTTTACTGCAGCTTTCAGAACCAGCTGGGGCCGAAAGCTATCTCCTCTGTCAACGAGTGCCCACTCCTGTCTCCCTCATTTCTTCACCTACGTCCTACAAAACAGAAAGCTACTTGACCAGTCCTTTCCCGCTCCCCATCATAGCTCCATTTCCTCTGCCATCACACTAAGCTACCTTTGCAGCAGTAATAGAAGCTGCCTCAGAAAAACTCTCATTTCCAGCAAGGGTCTCCCCATTCTCTCCATTGTCCTTTGAAAGAGCAGTCAGGCAAGAAAAAGATTTGTAATGAGAATGGGTGAGTAAGAGGTGGGTGAGTGTGTCATTGAGCATTGTTTTTCATGTATACTTGCAATCCATGTCAGCCAGAATGTATCCACCCCTTCCTCAAATGTAGGGCATGATACTAAACATGTTTCTGGTCACTGGCTCTTGTTGATTGAGCATGCCACTGGTTGTACTTATAGGGTCACAATAGATCAAAAATCCATTGTGCTTGGATATTCTTGGTTTTCAGACTTTAGTAGGGTAGCAGCCTGTGTTGTGTAGTGGTTTGATTGTTGGACTAGGACTCCTGGAGATGAGGATTCCCACCCAGTCCTGAAAATCCCCTGGCTGACCTTGGGCAAGTCATACTTGGGCCATTTCCACACTAGATTGTTAATAGCGCTATGATTCTTCTGGTTGCATGGCGCGCGCAAGCGGTCGTTCGGAGTAGCGCTCTGCAACTCCGAACCTCCACCTGAAGGAATCCAGCCGGTTCTAGTGTCAGCGGAACCGGCTAGACACCCCCTCGGTAAGGGGTGTGTGGAAGAGGTCCGAAGGGGATCTGGAATCCAGTACCGAGCTCTTTCCGAAAGGAAAGAGCGGAGGCACTGTGAAGGATCGAAGGACCGTGACGGAGCCATCAGGATCGCCGTTGCAAGTGACACAAGCACCGCCGCCGCCTTTTAGAACAAGAAGATACTTTTAAACAACATTGAGCAACCTGATCTAGTTTTTATTTCACAGAAACCACAACAAGTATTGATCTGCAATGGTGCACAGGAGCGGGAATACGAATTGACCCAGCTGACAGTGAGTATGTAGATACTGGAATGGCTGACAATTCTTAAAAGGCTGTTGACAAGTTCAGAAGCCAGGACGTGTCTTTATAAACAGTAACTGAATCCCCAAACTTGTTTTGGATTTATAAATATAAGACTTTAAATAAGGACAAGGATTGGACGGGATTAAAATAAATTGATTATGACAAGATTTTAACATGAACTAAAGATTAGTGGAGGATCGTCGCTACGTGGTTGTTTTTTTTTGTACGATTTGGGGAGAGACTTTGATTTTTGAGCTTCGTTATATTGTCTGTTTTCTTGGTTTTGATAACTAACTAAAGGATCTGAACTGATTCATTGGATGGTAAAGAGGGACTTGAGAAGCTTCTGTTTTTCAGGTTTGGTTTTTTTTCTTTCTTATGGAAACTATTTGGAGGTTGTTTGGAATATTGGGATTTTGTAATGTGGCCGAAGAACTTTGAAGACTTGAGACGTGTTTGGAATTATAGAGGTCTTTTGCTTTAGGTTTTTTCCTTTTTTACTTAAGAATTGTGAAGCAACGGAGTTATTCTTTTGGACAGTGGGTTTTGGAACTGTGGAGCTGCTGAACTTTCATCTCGGTTTACAGAAAGAAGTGATAGTTGTGGATATAATTAGTATGAATCTTTGAAATGTTTTTTTCTTTTTTTCTTTTGCTTCTTTGCTGATTTTGAGAACGTTGGTCTTGGACATTAAATAAGAGACTTTTGTTTTTTGAGACTGTGCTGAAAGAACAAGGAAAACAGCAAGATTCCCATTCCCACGCGGCAGAGCAGCTAGGGCTTTTTATCACCAGCGAAGAAGAAAGTACACAGTCAAGGTCCTGGAAGCTGCTCCAAAGGAGGGAGGGAAGTACAACAAGTATCTGCTGGGAGGGCGAGTTGGAATGACTTTGGCCTTGGCACAGTGACTGAAACTTATAGAATCAAACTTGTATTGTATTTTTTGTTTAATATAGATATATAAGCATATATATATATATATATATATATATACACACACACACACGAATATTATATTTGCTTAGACTGTAAATATAATCTACATTTTGATATTTAGTTGAAATTGATTGCTTGTTTACTTTTTCAATGTAATGGTTTTGTTTTGTAATACTAACTCAATGTAAACTAAACAAGTATAGGGGATATAAGATTACAATACACACAGAGGGAATTTAAGCATTAAGTGAAGTGATTATACATACATTACAATATATAACATTGAATTGAATTTTTTTTATATTAATATATATTAAATTATTATATTGTTATAGCATTAAGTATTTTGAGCAATCAAGTGTAATAGTAAGCTCTAAAAGGTACAAAGACCATTTATATTTAAACAGAAGACACATTCAAGTTGGGAAGAGGAAGGAGGAGAAAGAAAAAAGAGAGAACTTTTGATTTTAAAGAAAATTGCCTATAAAGAGTAAATATAAAAGATGGACCAAAGAACAAGGAGAGGAGCGGCGATTGCAGCGGCAACAACTACTTCCCAGACAGATAGGCGAACATCAAAAGATATACCCCAGAAATCTCAAGACCTGATGTTGCAAATGATGGAAGAATTAAAAAACATGAGAGAGGACATCAGACAAGATTTAAAAGAAATGAGGAAAGAAATGAGAACAGATATCAAACATGAAATTGACAAGTTGGGGAAGAAATTGGAAATCATAACTAAAGATGTGACAAAGTTGAAAACAGATACTAAAGAAATAAAACAACAGGTTAAACAGGAACAGAGATGATGGAGTTGAAAGGGAAGCAACAAGAAGATGAATCTCAAATTACACTGCAGGAACTGCGATATCGTGAAAGATGTCTGCGTATTAGAGGTGTTCCCGAGACTTCAGCGGAGAATTTGTATGAAAAAGTTATACCGGCACTGGCAGAATTTACCGACATTGACGAGGACAAGATGGAAACATACATTGACAGAATGTTCAGAGTATCCTCCAGAGTAGCGAGAGAGAGAAAATTACCAAGGGATATTATTATAACTTTCACCAGGACAGCGATAAGAGACAAAATATTACAACGAAGCTATGATGGAATATTGAAGATTGAGAAGAAAGACATAAAAATTTTCAAAGACATACCTTATCAGATCTTAAAGAAGAGATAAGAGTACAAACCCTTGGTAAATCTTCTGGCAAAGCATCAGATTAATTACAGATGGGAAAAATTTGAGGGCATCTCTTTTACTTACAAACAACAGAGGTACAGGATTAATTCAGTTCATAAAGCAAAAGAGATGATGGATAGACTTAAAAAAGACTTACAAAAAACTACTTCAGATGAAGAAAAAAATCTGGAACAGCAATCCCCAGATGAGGAAAGAGAACAACTTCAAGTAGAGGGTGATAATGGTGAAATGGAACAAGGAGTGTTGCAACAAGAAGAAGGGGCGTTAGAAGGACATTTATTAAAGGACTAATCAGTTTTTCTATAGAAATAAGAAATTAATAATAAATTTGACAAAATGGATTTAAAGGTATACTCTTGGAACATTAAGGGATTTAACTCTGAATACAAAAGAAGACAAATATTTCACCAGCTGGAGAAACAAAATTTGGATATAATATGTCTGCAAGAAGCTCGAATTAGGACTCAAGATTTGAGATATGTTCGAAATCCGAAATTAGGAAGCTGTTAACGCTGCAACGATCGACAAAAAGAAAAGGGTTTTTTTGATATATGTAAATTCAAGACATGGTGCACACCAAATTTTTCAGGATAGCAACGGTCGATATCTTGATATAGAAGTTACTACCAAACAGGACAAAATATTAATAGTTGGTATATATGCACCAAATGGAGCAAAAGGCGAATTCTTCCCCACAATACATGAAGAGAAATAAAGAAGTATCTAGATGAAACAGGAAATTCGAACATGGTTGTTTTGGGGGATTTTAATGGCATTGTAAATCCAAAAACAGATAGAACAATACAGAAGTCAACTCCCCAAAACAACGATAAATTGCCTAAGAGCTTCTTCAATATGATAGATGATCTAAACCTTTTTGATACATGGAGATACAAAAATGGACAATTGGATGGACATACGTTCTATTCTGACCGGCATAAGTCAATGTCCAGAATAGATATGATGTTGGTATCTAAACAGTTGTTGTTGAAGACTACAGATATAGACATTCTTCCCAACTTGTGTTCAGACCATAACCCGCTATTAGCAAAGACAAATATTAAGGACAGAGAAAGAACATGGAGAATGAATGATGAGGTTTTGAAAAAAGAGAAGTACATAATTGAAGCAAAAAAGGAAATAATCAACTATTTTAGTGAAAACATGACACCTGAATTGTCGATGAAAACTATTTGGGATGCAAGTAAAGCTGTGATGCATGGAAATTTTATCAGATGGTCTGCTGAGATTAGAAAAGAAAAGAGAAATACTGAACAGCAAATTCTGTCAAAGATGAAGGAAGTTGAGAAACAGATGAGGCAAAATCCGTCGGATAACAAGATTAGATTACAGATGAAGGTTTATCAAGCAGAACTAAATCAACTTTATCTGAATGAAATAGAACAGCAGATGCGAAGAATAAGATATAACTTTTTGAGCAAGCAAATAAACCTTCAAAGCTTCTGGCTAATTTGCTGCGTAGAAGACAGACTAGGAATATCATATCGGAGATCAAAAGTGGAGAAGAAAGAATTACAAAACAAGACGGAATAAAACATGTATTTTATAAATATTATGAGAAGTTGATGAGTAAGATTTCAAAATTGAAAAAGCAACACGAATTGGAAGAGTATTTAGAAAGAACAAATAAAATGAGATTCACTGAGGACCAAAGAGGGACTTTGAATAAACCTATTTCAATGATGGAAATAGTGGAAGCAATCAGAAATTTGAAGAATGATAAATCTCCAGGACCAGATGGCTTTACTGCAAAATATTACAAAACTTTGGAACATGAGATTTCAATCTCCCTGCAAAGTACAATAAATGAGATAATAAAAGAAGGAGTACCAGACACCTGGAAAGAGGCAAATGTGGTGTTGATTCCAAAAGAAGGCAGAGACTTAACTGATGTAAAGAACTATAGACCAATCTCACTTTTGAATACAAACTATAAGATTTTTGCTTCCATCCTGGCAACGAGACTTAAAAAGGTTTTGTCTGAGATTATTCATGAAGACCAGAATGGGTTTTTACCGAAAAGATCTTTGAGAAATAATATCAGAACGGTTTTAAATATAATTGAATACTATGAAAAGCATAACGAAAGGAAAATGGCCATGATATTTATAGATGCAGAGAAAGCTTTTGATGTGATCAGTTGGCCATTCATGAAGACAGCTATTAAACAGATGCAGGTTGGAAATAAATTTGTGTCATGGGTTGAAGCAATCTACAGTCAACAACGAGCTCGATTGGTCATCAATGGAGAAAGAACAAAACAGAGTGAACTGAACAGAGGGACAAGACAAGGTTGCCCTTTGTCTCCTCTACTGTTCATAATGACAATGGAAATACTAAACAATGTTATAAGAGAAGACAAAGTCATAAAAGGAGTTCAAATCAAGAAATATCACTATAAGCTTAAAGCTTTTGCTGATGATTTGGTCTTATTTTTGGATGAACCAAAGAGTAGCATTAAAGACCTGATTAGAATAATTCAAGAATATGTAGAATTCTCTGGATTTAAGGTCAACAAAGAAAAAACAGTTTTACTAACAAAAAATATGACTGAGAGAGAAGAGATGGAATTAGCACATTTAACAGGCTTTAATAAAGGACAAAAGGCAAAGTATCTAGGCGTCTGGATAGCCTAGGCGTCTGGATAGCGATTTTCTAATATAATGATGCGTAAAGCCCTTGTCAATTATTGCTTTATCATAAAACATATAGGCATGCCACCCCATCCTCAAGTCCGCTCCTTCTAGTGCCAACATTCTCGTGTCTTGTAGGACACGAGAATGTTGGCACTAGAAGGAACGGACTTGAGGATGGGGTGGCATGCCTATATGTTTTATGATAAAGCAATAATTGACAAGGGCTTTACGCATCATTATATTAGAAAATCGCTTTTGAAAATATGGAACGACTATAGGAATAAAAACATAAGGCAGCTCCCCATGTGGGTGTCCCCTCAGGAAGCTTTCTTTGGAAGATGGACTGAAACAGATAAATGGCTACAATATCAAGATATACTAGAGAGATCTACTCCAAATGATTTCAAGATTAAAACAAGACAAAAACTTGAACATGAAGGAATAATATTAAATTGGTTCCCTTACAGACAGCTAACTGAAAGATTTCAGATGGACTCAAAAACGTATGGAATAGAATCAAAAGAGAAAACGGGAGTGATTAAATGGGTCTTTGAAAATCCACCCCATTTATTGGCCCATATATATCAAGAAATATTATTACAGGAAAGGCAGGAGGAAACAATCAAGTCAGCTATGATTTTGTGGGCTCAAAATATCGGACATTCAATTCAACTAGATGCATGGGAACAGAGCTGGAAGAGGACACAAAAATTTACAATGGCTCAGAACTTAAAAGAGAACTATTTCAAGTTGTTTCACAGATGGTACATGACACCAGAAAAATTAAAAAAGATTTACAATACAGGTATTGGTCTTTGTTGGAAATGTCAAAAAGAGGTCAGAACAATATTTCATATGTGGTGGACATGTCCTATGGCTAAGAAGTACTGGAGTCAAATACATAACAAAATGTGTGCGGTTTTGAAGGTGCAATATGCTAAAATACCTGAATTGTATTTGTTAAATATGACAAATATATTTGAAGGTACTGATATAAAGAGACATTGGAGAATAATACTGTATATGATAACAACAGCTCGTATAGAATACGCAAAGTTTTGGAAAACTCAGCAAATACCCACAACTGAACAATGGTGGGGAACATTTGTCGAAAATAGAAACGCTGATATAGTCTCCCAGAGATTAAAGGGGAGATCAGACAATGAGATTAAAAAAAATGGAAAAACGTAATGGGTAATTGCTGGGTATTACCAAATGGAAATGAGTAATTCATGGTAATGGCTATATATGAAGGGGCGACAGTTATATACCATGGAACTGGAATCTGGAGAGGAGAATGTGAGAACTATCATATAAGACAAACATGGTATTGTGGGACAGAAATGTAAACTGGTAAAAGAAGTATAGAAAATGAACTCTAGATCAGTCTGGAAGGACAAAAATAATTCATGTAAAAGTACAGTTATAAATGTTTTGTTTTTATTTGTGAAATTGAATAAAATTATTTAAAAAAATAGCGCTATGATTCCACTTTCAACATCCTATGAAATCCTGGGGTTTGCAGTTTCGGGAGGGGCCAGCTGTCAGCCTCAGACAACAGCAGTGGCAAACTCTCTCTCAACAAATCCTGCCAAGGGAAAATCCCTGACAGCTTTTCATTAGGGTTGTCATAAGTCAGAAATGACTTGAAGGCACACAACAGAATGAAGATCCCAACCATGATGCATTTGTGTGATAGGGAGCTGGATCTTGGTGCTGAGGGATTTTTCCTGCTTAAAAGCATTCTCACGTATGTTGCTATTGCCTTTGTGGAGCTGTAAAAGCAAGGCTATAGAAAGGGTTAAGTCAGGAGACCTGAGCAAAGAGCCAGAAACTGGATCAGCCCTGGCACCCTTTAGCCAGTGGGAAGTGAGAGGAGGGAGAACTGAAGGCTTCTGGAATGAAGAAGGAGGAGAGGCCAGGTGGTGAAATCATGCAGCTAACTGGAGCTAACTACATTAGAGCATGGAAGGGAATCCTAGGAAAGGGTTATAAGGAAATGAGAGACCATCTACTCGGATGTGTTAGGTTTTCAGTTCTTTTCAAAGGAATCAGAGGGCTGGGAAAGGCAACCTGAAGTTGGAGAATAATTTTTCTTGTCTTTATGCCTGTTTCTATGGATTTGGTTCTTCCTCTTGCAATCAGAGGCGAGGTTGCAAACAGTCAGTGTCCTAAGCTAGTAGAGTTGCTTCATATATCTTTCATTAATTCTTAGTACATTATTTTCCTATTGTTTTTTGTTATTAAAGTGTTGCACTTATAACAAGCTCACTTTGATCTTTAAGGGAGAGTCACACATCTCCATGGCAGGGTCTACCAGGATCTTGTAAAATACTAATTTATCCCCCTTTCTCCCAAAAACCTAAGGGAATGGGGGAGACTGTTGAGCCCTTACATTATCCAGAACCCAGGGAAGGAAAGAGAGATTGGATCTCCAAGAAAGGGCTTGGGGTCAGCACTACTACTTCCGCAGCAATGGGGAGGGGGGCAAGTCTGGTTAAAACCAGTCATGCGCCATCCCCACTTTTTTGCCACAGGAGCATGTAGCTGTGGGGATGGGGAAAGGGGAGAGCTTATCAGGAAAATGATGCTGGTGAAAGCCTATTTCTGGCACTGCAGTTCTGATCCCTGAATATTTCCTTTCCCGGCTACTAGAATTCACAGAGCTGGGAACAAGTATTAGAAAATATGGACAGCTGGAAGGTATGAGGTAGGTGGTAGTCTAGAGATGTCCAACTCCAATCTGTTCTGGTACACTATGGCCAGTTTCTAGCTAGCTAGATAGTTGAACAGAAAGCACTGTTGTTCTTTGTGAGTGTATTTCACTGTGTGCTTCATTTTCATAAACAGTTTGGATTTTCTAGGATGTGGTAGCTGACAGAGCAAACACAAAGCTTAAACCCTCCACTTTTTGGTTCCAGTATTTACAAACCCCTTGAAACAGATGCAGCTGCTAAGGGAACTGACTCCAAGGTGGTGCTATTCCATGGTAGTGAGAAAGACGGAAAAGATTACTTAATCAGTAGGAAAATGTTGCAAAGATGCAAGCACAGGCCCGCCAATGTCCCCTCTCCCTCTGACAACTGGGAGGACTCTGGCAGGGGCCTCGTCCTGTGACAAGCTGCAGAGCAGAAACAAAGTGGATGTCACCTGGGTTGCCAGGATGGAGTCTATCACATGGGAAGTGCTGGGGGCCATGGCAGCACTTCCGAGGAGGGGTGTTGCCGCTGTCCCTGCATGGCCAGACCCATGAGCAGATTGGCCAGGGAACAGCTACCTCCTCATCGTATCCCAGGCTGCTCCGCAGCAGGTTTCAGTGCACAGACCGGCCATCTCCGGGTGCCTGTGGAAACATCAGAAGGGAGGGGACAGCAATGAGGCGTTTGGGCTCCAATGGTTGTTCCCGTGGGCAGCCCTGTTTGATGCCCACCCACCCCTGATGCCAGCAATTTGGCTGGCTGGCACGTGAAAGGGAAAGGGAACAGTGGCCAGGAGTTCCATGGGTTGGTTGTTGGGGCTCCCCCACCCACAGGGCCATGGTGTCATGGGAGAAGGGACAACGCATGACATGTGGCGCGACACTTACCACCCTTGTGGCGCTTGGCTCATCTGGGCTTCCCTGCCGCCTTCCATATCTGGAACATGGGGACGAAGAACTTGGGCCTGGTGTGGGGGAGCAGATGGCCATCAAAGAGCTCCATCATGTCAAAAAAACAACACTTCAGGGGCTTGAATTTATTGGTGGCCTGGGCCACCATCTGCTCGAAGCCCTTCGCTGTGATGCCTGCCGCTAGGGCCTCGTACAGGGCCTTGCCGGGCAGTGGAGTGCTCTTCATCAGCACATCCACGCCTTTGCTGGCGGTGATGAGGGAAAGCAGAACCTTGACCTCATCGTTGGCCCGCAGAGTCCCCTCCCTTGGCATTCCGACACACACACCACAGACACAATGCAGACACACTCAAACACATGACCACTCACACGCCACACAACGGACACACTCGCCTCTCAATTCAAACCCACACTCAGCTCCGCCCCTGGTCCTAACCATCCTGAGCTGGGCACTTCCTTTGCCCTCCAGGGGGCTTCACCAAACAGACACAAGTGTCATCTCCCAGCGACAGGTAGATGGCCCAGGCAGGCTTCCTTGGAAGTTTCTGAAGTCACCCATAGGGACAAACGCCAGTCCCCTGCCAGGAGTTCGCTGGATCCATCGTTAGCACGTTGGTAGGTGGCCAGAAGTGCTCCCACCTGCCCTCGATTGTGGCCAAAGCTCCGCAGAGAAACGTTTGCCCCCTTGGCCCATGATGAAAGGGCAGCATGGATGCGCCCAGCTCCCCCGAGAGAGTGCAGGGCAGAGGCATAGTTTGGCGACCCACAGAGATTGGGGACCTCCTTGATATCTGGGGGCAGCCAACATATCAAGAGTTCCTGCGAAATAGCCAGAGGAACATGCAAGTATTCGAGGAAATTGCAGCAGATCTGGGACAGAGGGGGCACAGATGGATGGCCGTGGAATGCAGGAACAAAAGAAAAACGATGCGCCAGGAGTACTGCCGGGTCCTCGCCCATAACCACTTAACGGGAGTGGAGCCTGCCACCTGCTCCTACTATAGACAACTCCATGCAATCCTGCGTGGGGATGCTAGTGTGGCCCCGAAGTGTGTGACCTTGAGCCTCAAAGTGGTCCGTGGGGGCGGCGGGGGCCTCATGGACACCAGGGTCGCTGCGCCTGAGGAAGAGCCCATGGATGCCTTCCAGATCTTGGAGGAGGCCCCTGCAGTGTTGACAGGTACAAAATCCCTTGGGGAGACAGGCAGCTCTGTGTGTCGGCAGTAACACAGGGGGGTGTCAGCCCGTGCCCCACTGCCTGCCCCACAGGCCGCCCGGCACTGTGGAAGCGATGGCAGTTAGAGTATCTCCCCGTATTCGGGCTCTTATCGCCTGCGCTTCACCTCTGGGCTGTCGGCTGCCCGTGGGAAATGACTGATCGAGGGTACATTCTTCCTGAGCTCAAGAGGGGGCTTCGTGCCAAGAGCTGGGCAGTTCTCAGGCCTTGGATGCAGGTGCATGTCCAGGAAAACATGCAGGCATCCGAACAGGAATGTGGTCTGCTGATAAGCGGCTCCCACACTGGCAGGCCTTGCAGTTTAGCTGACCGGGCATTGGGTAAACATAGGACAGTGGCTCATTAGCGGGCACAGGAAGAGGGGGTGAGGCTCAGGGAAGGCCTAACTCTGGAGGTGCGACCTGGAGCAATATGGTCGGTGCCTTGATGCCGTGTGCCAAGGTGAGCACCAGGCACCTGCTGCTGCAGCACGTCTGCTGGTGGGGTCTGTATGGCACTGTGACACACCCTAGCACGGCTGCTGGATGAGTTTGCCGCTGCACATAGCTGCATGTGTGTGTCTTGTGGTAACATGGCACTCCATGGGGAACCTGTCTATGGCCACCCCACTGATCCCCAGACCCCCTGTATGCCCATGTGCCCCATGTGCTCAACACCCAGGCCCCTCCCTGCCATCCCAGGCATGCATTGTGCGCATGGCCATGTTGTCATTGGGGACAACCATTGGGTGTCTGTGTCTCCCGACTGCAGCCCTCACTGTGTGCCAGGGGGCCTGTTGCCATCCATCCCCCCGATTTCATGGTGCGGTGTCATATTTCTTGACAGGATCTGCAGCATGGGCAGGGCACATTACACCAGACGAGGACAGCATGGGAAGCTGCAGCCAATCCCCGCCCAGTGGTCGAGCAAGTGCGGGAAGTGGTGAGGGCAAAGGCCATGACGAGGGCATTGAGAGATCTGATGATGACGAGGATGCCATGTTAGAGGAGACAGGCACAGGTTCAGGGCTTCGTTGCCCTGGTAAGCATGAGCACAAACGACCTCACCACCATGTCCAGGGGCCACAGATCTGTCTCACAGGGACATTGCCATCCCAGGCCACTGAAGCATATGGGCTGGCAGCGTGGCACCTGTGACTGCAGGGGGCTATGTTCCCCCCCCCATAACTGGATGTCTCGGAATGTGTTGGGACACCACAGGGCAATGCTGGGGAGGGAGTGCTGTGCCCACTGGACTGTCAACCTCTCTGTGTTCTTTCCAGAGCCACCTCTGAACAAGAGTCCCAGCGGAACCACCATCAGTGCTGCATCGATGTCCCCCTGCTTGAGGATGATGGTGGCTTGGTCAAGGGTGTTAGGGCGAGGTGATCACCACAGCCATCATGCAGCACTCATGGGAGCTGCATGATGTGTTGGCAGCCGAGTGGAGAGAGCAGCAGAGAGGGATGGTGATGGCGCTGAGTGCGACCAATGCCATTCTCCAGCAACTGGTCGACACATACAGGGAGGTTAAGGAGAGAAACGCAGAGGGCCAGGAGAATGCGGTGGAGGAGATGCAGAGCACTAACAGGCTCATGGCAGCCATACTGTAGAACCTGCAGTCTCGCCCTTCTGGCGGTGGTGCCACTCTGTTGTCTACTATGGTCCCCTCCACATCACAACAAGAGATGGCCAAGGTTCCCTCTGCTAGTCAACTGCCACCTGAGGGGCCGTCCCTAGAGGGGTCTGCTTCTGGGAATGGGGGATGTGTCAAAAAGAGAGTGCAGCGCTATAGCCCATGATTTGGTTTGGCCAGGCTGAGAGGGGGCGAGGGCATCTCTGCTGGGAAGAAGACGGTAACTGCCTGTCTGCTTTGTGCTTTCTGGTGCCCTGGTGGGTACCTGCTTCTCTGCTGCCGGTGAGCTTTGTTCCTGGAGGCAGGCATACTACTGCATCTGGCAATCGCTATGTGCCACAGATCTTCTCTGAAGGCTGCGTGTAACCAACCAGGGGGACTACCCAATAAAAGCACATTCCTGCCACTGTGTCTGCGTTCTCCTTGCCCAGCAGCTGGGGGTGGATGTGACAGGGAGACACATGCAGTGCACATCCCCCTTCCAATGGCTGCTCCTTCGAACAGCCTGTGAGTACCCCATGGCATGCCGTGCCCCCTCCCTCTGCGGATGGTGGCCATGGATGGCACCGGGACTGTGAGCATGCTGTGCTTATGCAAGAGAAGGTCCACACACGGTTGATGGGGCAACATGTGTTACTTTATTCACAGAGGGAAAGGGAGATGCGTTCAGAATACATGTTGTGGTTTCAGGTATGGGTACAGGATCTGCTCAGGGAAACATGCATGACTGGTGGCTTCAGGGATGTAGGGAGGCAGAGGGCATGGTGTCATTGCAGCTGGGAGTGTGGAGGGCGTGTCAGCCAGCGATCATTCTCGCGATGGCATCCTTGACTCTCTGACCCTCCCTGAGCCTCCTGTTATCATGCGCCAAGTAGACGTAGGCACCTGGGGGGGATGGTCACGGGTGCGGGTGGGTGGAGGTTTCGCAGATGTTGTGCAATACCATGCAGGCAGCGACAACCAGCAGGAAATTTGGCTCGGAGACGGTCAGTGGAGCTGACAGGCAGCCCCATCTGGCCTTCAGCCTACCAAAGGCACGGTCTATGACATTGCGGCACCGATTGAAGACCCTGTTGTAGGCCATCTTCCGGGGGTGCAACTGACCTCTATAGGGCTTCATGAGCCACCGACCCAAGGGGTAGGCTCCATCTGCCAGGATGACAGCCCCGACTTGCACGCCATGGATGGTGACGGTTGGGTTGCCGGGGACGAATTGTCCGGCCTCCATGGCCTGCCAGAGGGCTGAGTGACAGAAGACATGGGCATCATGAGTGCAGCCAGTATACCCCAACCCAACTGAGAAACTGTCCAGAATGATCTGTCAGGCCTTGCAGCAAGATAGAGAACGAGTCCTTCCTGTTGATGAACTCCTGCGCCCATGAGTACCGTCCAGGGTTCCGATACAGTGTGGGAATCCCATGGCCTCAAAGCCTTCCATGATCTAAGGGTGGGAAGGGAAAGTGGTATGAACAGAGACATCAGTGCACTGGGGGCATCAGTGACATGCATGGGAAGTTGGGTGGGTCGGGGAGGGTAGAGAATGTCTGGCTGGTTAAATGACTGCCCCCATGAATGGTGTCACCCGCTCATCCGTCCTGTCTATGCATTCCTCACAGCAGCGTGCCATCTTGCCTGTAGGGGGCTGTGCCCTACGGCTGTGGCTGACATGGCAGTGCCAAGACGGCCATGCTTCCTGTTGCACAGCTGCTGCTGTAGGGGGCACTCACTGTGTGGTGGTTGCCTAAGCAGACGATGGTGCCCAGCAGGATGTGTTTGATGGTGAGGCAGACGTCCACAGCGCTCACTGCCACCGTTGAGATGCCAAGCCCAAAGGTGTTGGCAGTCTTTCCACAGATTAAGGGAGTGGTGAACCACCAGGTTGAAATGGCAACCCGTTCCTCTACGGAGATGGGCACCCTCATGATGGTGGGGATGCTCTGCGATCTCGAAGAGGGTGGCCCAGGTAATTCTGAAGTGATAAAGCCACATTTCATCATCCCAGGTCACCAACACCTCTCTGATCCACCAGTCCTGTCGGACACAAGTCCTGACCCACCATCTCCAGGGGTGCAGGAAGGTTCCCAGCCAGACATGCAAGGTGACATCGGGATTGGTGGAATCTTCCCCATCAGTTGCTATGGCGGCAGCGATGGCGCTGGCTGCTCGGGTGTAGATGGTGGTGGCTGCCACCGGGATGGCTCTCCTTGCCCATTGCTGCTGTCGTGCCTTCCAGGCCTGGAGAATAGCGATGTTGTTCATATACAGCCGTATGGCCAGCATCCCCAGGAGCTCTGTCTGGTCAGGCTTCATCGCGGGTCATGGAGGTGGTGGAGACAGCTACGGCTCGAGCTGGGTCACAGCTGCAATCTGTCCTGACAGTCTCCGCCTTTTCTGGAGCAGCCTGTTACGGGGAGGCTTCTGCTACCGGTCTGCCCTTGGGGCTGCTGCGATCACCTGTTGGAAGGATCTATCGAGCTAACGTTAGCACGATGGCTGGCAAAAAACAAAACAAAACAAACACTGACCAATCATGGGCGGTGGAGCGGGGATGAGGCGGGATGTGGGAGTGGCCCAGGATGCCAAGCTGCGGAATAGGCACCGGGCGCGAGCCAGTGCTATCTCGCAAACGCCCTGGTGCCTGTGGAATGCGATAGGCTTTGTACTGGGCCTATTGCGATATTGGTAATACTGTGATGGCAGCGAGTCGTCGTGCTATTAAGGTAAGGTGGAAAAGGGCCTAAGTTTAAAGAAAAAGTATTTTAAAATTAGATCAGCAATAACAGAGAGTTAGGGCTGGACTATAGATGTGGTATTTTGCTCTTGATTTTCCTTTAACAAATGGCAGGGGTGTTTTAATCCTTTGCAACTGCCAAGTCCTGATTAGAATCCCCTGTCTTTGCTATTTACAATGAAGGGAAAGCTCCTGTTGGTATGAGATCCCATTGGTATTAAGCCACAGTTTCGCTCTAGCAGCAACTGTTACTATTGTTGCTGGAGCAAAACTGTGCGAAACTACTGTGTACCAGAAAGAATATTCAAGAAAAAAATTGTAAATGATCTGTTTCATCTCCATGAAGATTGGGCTGGGTGGTATTCTTGGTGATTCGTGGGGATCTTCAGAAACCAAGCCTAAATCCTCAGAGCTCATGCTTCAGTTGTCTTTCATCAGATGGAATTGGATATTGGGTACTTCTTGCCCTAAATCTGTAGGAGGATTTGTGTGGACCTCCATATGTTGTTGAACTGCACTTGTTGTTATATTTATTGATATCCCATATTTTTCCCAGTTTGGGACTCAAGGTGGCTTACAGTAGTTAAAACAAACAAAGTTTAACATTATCAGCATATAAAAGTTAAAAAGCAAACCATCATAAAATTGAAACCAGTTAAAACAAATTAAAACAACAAATAAAAATCCAAATAAACAAATAGAATTCCATCATATTATACAAGGCCTCTTTCCCCTGAAAAATCAATTCTTGAAGAAATAAAAAAAGTTTTTACTTGCTTGTGAAAAGATAGTAAGGAGAGTGCTAGCCTAGCCTCTCTGGGAAGGGAATTCCAGAGCTTGGAGCAGTCACTTCTCAGGCTCCATCCCATATTTCAGGCAGTTATCCTTATAAGGATGGTGAGACAGAAAGGGGGCCCTCCCCAGAAGATCTCAACGCACAGGTGGGTTCATATGGGAGAGTATATAATCTGGATCTGAGCATTTAGGGCTTTATGGGTCATCCCCAGCCCTTTGAATTCTGCATGGAAACAGATGGGCAGCCAGTGGAGTTGTGACAAGAAAGTTGTGAGCTCCTTATGGCCAGCTGCCGTTTACATTCTGCAGCTCTTTGGACCAGCTGGAGTTTCCAAACAGTCTTCAAAGTAAGCCTCATGAAGAGTGCATTATAGTTATCCAAACAGGATGTAATTAAGGCTCGTGTCATTATGACCAGGCCTGACATCTCAAGAAATGGGTGCAACTGGTGCACAATCCTTAACTGCATTTCTGGTCACAGCTGAGATCTGAGCTTCCAGCTAGTTTAATGGAAGTATGTACAATTATCAGGCAAAATGATAAGATTCAGTTTAATTTTGAATAGGGGAGATTTTAATAGTTGAAGCATGCTAATAAAATTTACTAACACTTTCTCATAAGTGTATGTAATTGCTGGACTGACTTTCTGTAAGGAAGACGTATACAATTATATGGATTTTGATTTAGATTACCAGCAAATCCAGTCAATAGAAAGGAGTTTGATGATTTATTTTATAAGGAAAGCAATGAAAGCTTTATAGATTAACGGGTCAAAACTGCTGTTGAGAAGACTGGAGGTCACGTTTATCTTTTTTCCTCCTCTTTTTCTCCTTTCTTTTCCTGTGTATTTTCCTTTTTCTTATTTTCTCTTGTGTTTTATACTGTAACTGTTTTGTTTTATATATTTGGAAGTCTTAATAAAAAGAAAATGAAAAGAAAATGTTAATATCCCCCAACATTTCAAGCTTAGGCAACCTCAACACCAGCACTTTGGCTAGAACAGGAAGGGAGACTGTTGAGCAGAGGGGTGGTTGAAACACCAACCGAATCCTAATATGTACTGGCCAACTAATTTCAAGGACAAACACTTGAACCCAGAAAACTGTGAGATAGGGTACCCAGTCAGGGAGATGGAATCCCAGAGGATCACTGCAACTCCACTTTTCCATCCCCAGCACTAGTAGCAACTGAATAGCGTTCCCTGCCTCTCTTTTGTAGGTGTTCTGGACATTTTCTGTCCTTTAAGAAAGTGTTGGGATATACCTGACAGTGCTTGCCAGCCCAGCTAATGGTGAAGGTGTTGTAGTTCAATATCTAAGGAAGCTATACAATTTCCACCTCTTTAGAATCAAGCTTGTCCTCATGTAGTACCTGGCTGCACCCTGGAAATCTCTTCACCTCTCATTACATCTGTCTTGACGGTGATAAGCCTCACTCAGATTCTTAGCTGTCAGATCATCCAGACCAGGCCCAAAGTACTGGGACCTGGTGAGCATTGTACCTGTACTTATTGGGATTTTTAAAAAAAATATCAATACTTCCTGTCCTGGTCTGTTTCTTGTGAATTTCCAGGACTAGGTGTGATTTTTAAAACCCAGGGAAGGGGATCTTTTCCCTCCAATACAAGTAAGGGTATAAATTTTCACATCTGTATCCATCGTCTTTCTACTTTTGGGTGGTCTCACTGATGACATGTTGAACGAAGGTGCGACCTCTGTTTCCTTTGACCTTCTTTCCCTCATTACATTTCTTGTTACCAGGTTAAACACTTCATCTGCACCGTGCTACACTCACAATATGATGTGTTCTTCCATTTTTCTCCTCCCAACTTTCTACAACCATAGTGCTAATTTGGTATAGCAGCTTCCCTCTGTGTCACTTTTGGACTACCACTATACAAGATATTAAAAAAGCAAACATGCTAAACTGGGAACAGGATTTTTGGGGGAGGAGCATGACAGGCTGGGTTAGTCCATATATAGGAATCTTTTGGGTACACATTTTTAATATAATGGGGGGAATGAAAGATCAGAATATAGTGGCCAGTCTGGAAACTGGTTTCTTGTATATTTTTCATAAATATAAATGTAAAATGGAATATTAATTGGAATTAACTTTCTGTGTTTGGTGTCTAGATTAGTAATAGCAGAAAATTGGAAAGGATAATATCCTTCTGTGGACTGCTGAAAAAGCAAAATACAACATTTGCTCAGATTAGAATCAACAGCTACATGCAGCCAGATGACAAATTCTACAGCATTTGGTTTACTTTCATCTAGTGCATAAATCAGAGGCAGGCAACAGGGGAAGGCTAGTGGACTGCATTAGGTACCCCAAAATCCTGAAGGGCCACCCTTCCCACAAAAATTGCCCCTGAAATGCCCTGTAGGGATCAGGGGGTATTTTCACCACATTTTTGGCCACCAATGAATTCTTTCTTTGTAAATTGTTTTTGTTCTTAATCATTTCTATGTGCTCAGTGGCAGAGCTTGGAGTATGTGGGGTGTGTGAGTGAAGGGGAGGGACTATGGTGTGAGGGGCATGGCCGCTGTGCACGGGGCGGGCATGGGTGTGGTGCATGGGGGCATGCCTACAGACTGGGATGCTCCCAAAACATTGCCGCCCAGGGCGATTCACCCCTCCCGCCCCCACGTCCCTACATAACTGTATATTCCAATATTCCATTTGAACAAATTAATTAAAAATATTAGCTGAGTTGTATGTCAGTGGTCTGAAGCTTGGGAAAGTTTCTTATCTGATTGTAATTCCCAATAGCCATGATGCCTAAGGAATTCTAAGACTGAGCCCAAAAAATAGTATTTCCAAGCTCTGGGTGGCGCTGATACATCTTCCTTTACTATAAAACAGGAGGACAAATGAATACTAAGTGGGAAAGGGACGCACAATTGGCCCCTCTATCACATTTGTGATACTTGCATACTTTAGCCAACTGGGTAGCAGTGTGAACAATGACCTCCTCAAAGTTTATTGCAAGGATGGGGGATGTGTCACGCTCCTGATGTTGTTGGACAGCAGCTCCCATAATCCCTCACCTTTGTTGCAGTCTAAGTATGGAAGAGCACAAGTTTTCTCAAACTGGCTTGCTGTGTGCATTTAGAGGAGTCCTTTGAGAGATCAGCTGGAGCAAAACTCCTCTTAGTTAGAGTAGGTGTGGGCAAAGTGTGACCCAGGGCCCTCATGCAGCCCCTCCAGAGTCAACCTTTCTTTCTTTTTGCAATTAAAAAACAAATTGCTCCAAAAGGCCCCCATGTGGCATCTAAGGATGTACATGGCATATCTGTCATGTCTGGAGGCCCTGTGGCTCTCCAAGATTAAAAAACCTTTTGGACTTTTTTGCCCCCAAATGCCATCTAGAGACACAGGGAAGCCACCAAAATGCTGTGAAAGCCCCCCATGTCCTCTAGAGGACATTTGTGTGTTAACTTCTTTTTATTTTTTGTAGGAGCAGTTGCACTGGGGACTATGGCCCTATGAGGTTTCCTGGGGCTAATATGGCCCCCTTGACTTCCATAGTTGCCCACCCCTCAGTTAGATGCTCGTGAAGGGAAGAACTCAAGACCCTGTTGCTTATGGGAGATGGTACCTGAGGTAAATAATGTGGCATATGTCCCAGGGATGAGTTCAGTTTCAAATCTAGACTAGAAGATTCTCAGGCTGGATGATCATTTCCTATCTCTAACCAGGATTACTTCAATGAGGGCCTATTAAATGAGTGACCATGTTTTCATTTTTCTCTTTTCCTTGCAAAAAATCAGGTGTGGGAAATCATTAAATGAGAGATCAAATTTGTATATATCTTTTTTTAAGGAAAGCATCAGCTGCAGAAAATCCTGATTCAGAACTCCATAATAAAGCACATTTGGTGGGGAGAATCAAAACTCTGTACCATTTTCCTGATGAAAATCATCCCCACTCTGCTTTTATTTGCCCTGGGAAGAAAGTTGCAATGACCTTGGAGCTTTTTTCCCTTTCTGGATGAGGGCAATTTAGGATGATAGAGATTGTTAATGTTGCAGTATCCATCACATCTAATGGTATGACTAGAGCACAACTGGCTGTCCTCTATTTACTTGTGTTTCATCCTGTGTTATTTTAGTTAATGTCATATATAAACTGACTGTGCTCCATATGGTTTAAACAACATATGAGTCCCTGTGTTCCATTTCAAGTAGGATACAGCTACTCTAAACAACAAGGTCAATGACTTATAACATCCTTTTGAGGCAGAAATGCACAAGGAAACATCTGTACTGCACAATCCAAGCTGGCTAAATGCAGGCACAGGTTTTAGTCTAATTACAGTTAGTTGTAAGCTTCCCTTGAGTGCAATTGCTCATAAATTAGAATAGATGAGTTCCCTTGTTCTCAGTAGGATTTAGTTCTGACTAACTTGGCCTGGTTTGAGACAAATAGACTCTAAGAACAAGTAAGGGTAAAAGCACTGTCCTTTCCTTATCTTATAGACAGCCATACAAATCTAGTATTTTTCTTCTCAGTATTATCAACACTGATCCTAATAATTCTGGCTTATTGGGAAAGATGTAATCCCAATGACTGGGAAGATGATTGATGCAAGATGCCCAATAGTTCATGCTTGGTTCCTCCTACCAATGGAAGTGGCCAAATCAGTAGTTCTCAAACTTTGGTCCTCCAGATATATTGGGCTTCAGCTCCCAGAAGCCTTAATTAGCTTGGTCAACAGTCATGAATTCTGAAAGCTGAAGCTCAAAACATCTAGAAGACCAAAATTTGGAAACCACTGGGCCAAATCTTCATTTCTGTCTGAAATTAAATGTCTGGCTTGTTGGTCTCCTAACAAACCAGAATTCTAAGTCGGGAACAAATCCTGATTTATGATTCTGGATCAAAGTTTTTTCTGACCCTTCATTGGATCCCAGGGGCTGGATCGATTGAGCAACTACAACTGGTTAATTCTACATTTATGCAAGTCTTACTAATTCAGTGTGTCTACTTTAATTGGGACTTGGGCCATTTCCGCACGACACTGTTATAGTGCTGTTATTCCACTTCCAACATCCTATGGAATCCTGGTGTTTGCAGTTTAGGAAGATGCATTTAGAGTTCTCAGACAGTTCGCTTTGGGGCCTCGGTAAATTGCAAACTTCCACAGGAAGTTGAAAGTGGAATAATAGCACTAAAGCCATTGCTTTAGTGTGGAAAGGCCCTAAGAGATTATTTAGCCCCAGGGATCTTAACAATTCTTGACCAGGCTCCAATCTTTCCATATCAAAGCAAAATTATTGAAGCTAAAGATAGCTTCACTCCTTGGAGGAAACAGAACTTATACTGGTGGTGGATTTTGCTGGGACCCTGGAGAGAGAACACTAGGGCCCTTTCTGCACCTTACCTTCTTCTGGCGCTGGGGTGCAGGGATCGCATGAGCAGCCTCTGGAGAGAGGCTCTCGCGTCCGGGGTCCTTCGGCTCTGCATGAGCTGCCTGCTCACGTGAGAGCCCCGCCTCTTCCTTCCTTCCTATAGTTTCCCAGGCTGCACTGGGGCAGGAAGCGCGACTGGTGTGGCTCCGGAGGCTCCGCAACCCAGGTAAGTGTGCGCAGGGCCCAGGAGCAATGTGTGATCGAGCACCATTTTTGACTTCCAGCCAAAAATGAAAAGGTGCGCGAGCGGCGCCTGCTGGCCCCTGAAGCATCGTGTGATTGTGAGTGCGTCGTGCAGATCGCTCCTCACAATTGCACGACACTCCAGGCCCTCTTTCGCAAGGCAAACGCTGTGTGAAAAGGGCCTAAATTTCATATATACTGATCACAGACTCAGTTTTATTCAGCCTCTCATGGCTGAAATTTATTACTTTGTTATTATTAATTCAGTAACACATGTGTTACAGCTTGATTAAATGTGGCACATCTGTATTTAATGAAAAAGAAGAAAATAAAATGTTAGAAGAAGGAAACAATAAGGAGAAATTTTATGTCTAGGCAAATTACAGTAATAAAATATTTCCTGTTTATGATTCCATTATGCTTTCACATCTAGAAAGTTTCCACTTTACAATTATGATTTAAATGGCACTTTAAATGGGAGCCATTTACAATACTAAGTCCTGTTAGTCCATTCCTAAATTGTCTATCACTTTCCCCAGACAGGCCTTTTCTAGAGTTTTTAATAACTTCTCTTTCATGATAGCCTACAGGGAAAACCTCCAAGTCGACAAAAATACAATTTTGCTAAATATTTCCAAACATTTGAGCAAAGTGGTGCACTATCATATCCCTCATTTGATCCTCTTTCCTATTACTGTACTAATTGTCTGAATTATCTGTGACCAATAATTTTGACTAGAGAGACAAAATGACCATGACAGTGACATCTAAGTTAGGCACATCCAACATTTAAAGGCATTTCTGTTGAGTTTCTCTTATGCAGATTAGCTTTTATTGACTAGGTGATGGGATTAGGAGTTTACTGAGGCCCAAGAGCTCTCTGGCTGAGAATTCTAAATGCTCGTCCCTAAACTGCAAACCCCAGAATTCCATAGAATGTTGAAAGTGGAATAATAGCACTATAACAGTGTAGTGTAGATATGGCCTAAGATGGTTTGCAGCAAGTCTGGAGATCAAGATATGTTATACAGATTTCATGTCTACTACAAGCTTGAATAATGATTTTAACTTCCTAATTTTCTAACAATAGCTCTTCAAAAATCAAAGTAAGGTGTGGCAAATGGGGCTACATTGTGTATTCTTTCATTATTGTAAAATGACTGCACAGATTCGGTAAATTGAACTTTGAATGACTAAAGGAAACATCATTTTATTTTATGGATCAGTGTGATCTCTGTTTTTTAAAGAACTATGGATGATAGTACTGGCAACAGTAGTAAATTATTAAATAATAATTGTCACTACAATAAAATTTGTTAACACTGTTCTGTGAAGAAAGATTCCCAGAGTGGCTTATAGATATCTGTAGAAAGGCAGTCCCTGTTGTTATGTGCCTTCATGTTATTTCTGACTTAGGGCAACCCTATCATGTTTTTTTCCTTTTTGCATGATTTGTTTAGAGGGGCGTTTGTGTGTATCTTTCTATGTAGCTGAGAGAATGTGATTTGCCCAATATCACCCAGTGGGTTTCCATGGCTGAGTGGGTATTTAAACCCTGGACTCCAGCGTCATAGTCCAAGGATCATATCAATTCATCATGCTGGCTTTCAGTTTAAAGGACATGACATAAACGAAAAATTGCTTGAGAAGAATAGTGGGGGAAAGCGTGATTAGGCACTTGCTTTTATTTGCAAGAGTGCTGTTAAGTTAGATTTCTGGTAAGAATGAGGGAAGCCAGCTTCTTGTAGTTGCTCCTTCTTAGTTTGTGGATGGGACAGGACTGGGTTTCCCCTTGCCATGATGTTCTCCCTGCAAGACAGGCCAGGGCGAAATCTTTCAGTGCCTCTTGATACTCCGGCCAATGGGAAGGGCCAGATTTGAGAATGTTACTTTTTGGACTTCAACTCCCATAAATCCCCAGTGGCAATGGGTATTTGTGGGATCTGTAATCCAAAAAGTAACTTTTCCCTAGCTCTCAGCCAGAGCGCTGTCTTCTGCTCTTCAGACACATGGCAAATACCAGTGTGTGCATTTTCTACTTCTCCTGCTTGGTTATGCATGATGGTAACAAATTGCCTCCAGACCCCTCTTTGATCTTAAATTATTAAGTGTCATTTACAAATGACAGGTTTTTTTTCCCAAGCTGATGTAAGAACATTGCAAGCTGACTACCTTAGTCTGCTCTTTTTCGTATACATAAGGAAACCTTTGAAGAGGATAAGAATCCACAGACATGTTGAATAGTCTAATCACAATGCATTATGAACAATCTCTTTAATCTTGTTTATTCCTCCCAAATTTTAAAGTACAACCCTAATTAGTTTGTTATAACTAGAAATGACTGGGAACACCGGCTTTTTTGTTGTTGTTGTTATTAACAAAACTATCTTTGTCAAGTGATGTCCCCTAATTTTCACATTTTTTCATTGCAGACTAATAACTGCAGCTTTTGCTATGGAAAGCCTATGGTTCTAAAATGTAGGAACACCATTTGGAATAATGAAACACAAACACATGTTCAGCACCTGCTAACGGAGGTGCTGACAGCTTATACATCCTTATATGTAATTCTTCCAAAAAAAAAAAAAAAGTAAAAAGCAAATCACATCCAAGCTTGACCCTACTATTTAGAGCAAGGTGACTGCCTCAGTTGGTAGATGCCATGCAATGGGCAGCAGCAACAAGATGCTGAAAAACAGAGCCATCTGTACTATAGACAGCCTGTCCTGCATCCACTGAGTTAGTCTGCTGCTCTCTGTGGAAGATGCACAGACAGGATGGAAGGAGGTTCACTCCTTCAGCTATTTAGGGCATAAGCTGTATATTGCTTTAGAGGTAAACACCAGTACCTTGAATTGAATTCAGTAGTAAATAGGAAGCCAATGTAGTTCTTTCAGAACTGACAATAAACCAAGTTCTGTGAAAGGTGAAGTGTCCAAATTGTGTTCAAAGGGAGCTTTCCATATAATGAGTTATAGTAGTCCAACATGAAGGTTAACAGAGTATGGGCTTCTGTTGCAAGACTATCCAGTCTAGGAAAAGCTAGAACTGGTGAACAGTTCAAACCTGGTAAATGGTGCTTTGAGTCACTGAGATCACCTGGATCACTATAGTGACACTGTTGATTTAAGGAGGACCACCACATGGTACCCCTTGGTTCTTCAGGGGAATGCAACTCCATCCACAACAGGCAGAACACATATATTCTAGAAAAAGGAACCACTTACCCACAGTGCCTCTCCCTTGACAGAATTCAGCTTCAGCCATCCTATCACTAGGATGGCACCTTTACAACCTTGCCTAATTAGTGACATGACATGAAAGTACACTGCTGGATGACCTTCATACAGATGTCAAAGAGCACGGGAGAGAATATGGAACTTTGTGGAATCTCACAGTTCAAGTGCGATGGAGTCAAGCAGACATCCCCCCATTACTATCTTCTGAAACTGACCCTTCATGGAAGAGGAGAACCATCATTAATTAATACATTAAAGATATGACAGAATGCACCCCCTCTAACTCCAATGCAAAGAGCAAGTCCAGCAAGATACTATGGTTAATGGTAACAAAACCTGTTAAAGAAGAATGAATGACTTGCATTTCCTTGTCACCCTTTCAAAAAGATAATTCATAAAGATAACAAAGGCTGATTGGATACTAAATCCTCACCTAAATCCAGACTGAAATGTGTCATCCAGGAGCTTTTGAAGATCTACCACCTTCTCAAACACTTTACCCCAATGTAGAATATTTTTGACAATTATCATTATTACAAGCTATTGGGTCCTATAATTTTTTCCCCCAGTAAGAAGTGATCTTGAGTCTACCTCCTTTAAGGCATCTGCGATCTCTCCATCCCTCAACCTTGTGAACCCACCAAGTCCTTGTGGGTCCACATGGTAAGGAGCCAAGATGGATGAAGACTGAGAATACAGGTTGCTGGAGAGAACTCTCTAAGCACTTTCTTTGCATCTACAGTCCACTACAACTGAACTGGATCCTGTGCAGTAGAACAGATGGTGCTCTAGATATTTGGAACACTTGGATTAGAATGAATACGAGATAATTTGACTTCAAACTATCTTGCCCACTTGTCACAATAGGCCATCAAAACTCCTTAGATCTATTCAGCCTAATATAGTTTATTTTGATGGGCAGGAGCTCTATGAGTCCAAGATGTCTTAGGGTTTTCTTGCCTCCTTTCTCACAGTATTGATACTAACGGTCTTTTTAATGATATATGCCAGGGACTGAAGCTGAGAAGTTTCTGTATGCAGGCCAGGTGCTTTACTACTGAGTCACTGCCTAGGCAATCCTCTTCCCTGGGTTTTAGCATAGAGATCCAGATACTGTGGTCCTTTGTTACTTACTTTCAGTTCTTCCCTTTATCTTGGTTCCCATGCCTCCATATGCAAAATAAAGGTTTCCCCTTAATGTTACAATGTGGTAGGCAACAACTAGTATATAGAATCTGTGAGTATAAAGATGTATAAGAAAGCTAGTTTTTAAATGACTCTGAAAGCCCTTATAAAAGCATGTCTGTAGTTCAATTTATATCTTTTAAAAGATACAGACGTTAACACAGTGAATGGGAACCTTCGTTCCTGGGAGTCCTAATGTGGCCATCTGAGCTTCCCCAGAGGACCATGTTCTCTTCCCCATATCACTGTCCTTAGCTGGTTTCCCAACTTCTGTATAGGTCTCCCCCATTCTAAAAAGTTAAAAGTTCTTTTTTAAGGCTTAGATAATGGCTGTAACAGCTTTAGCCTACCCATATAAACCTGCTCAAGTTTATAATCTTCAGAGGAGGGCTTTTCCCCCATCCTACTGCCTTTTCAGGGTCATCTGGTGAGGACATGGAAAAGAGACTTCTAAATGGCTGCTCCTGGGCTACAGAACCCTTCTATGAGCGCCTTGGGCCATTTCCGCATTAGGCTGTTATAGTGCTATTGTTCGACTTTCAACATTCTATGGAATCCTGGGGTTTGCAGTTTAGGGAGGGATCTCTTTTTGCTGGCAGGCAAATATCTTCTTATTTAAATAGGCTTTTGACTGGTTGAGTAGAAGGATGTGAAATAGGTGTGCTTTTTTTTTTTAAAATACATAATGTGTTTTGATGTGCTTTTCAGAAATGCATAGTATGCATGCTATGTGCTTTTCAATGTATATTGTAATTGGATTGATTGTTTAATGTTTGAAAAACTTTTATAGCATGTATCGTTTTAACTATTTTGTTTGAATTTATATTGTAAGCTGCTTTGGGTTTCATTTTGGAAGGAGACAGGATAAATAAATAAATAAATAAATAATGAACTAAATAAATAGGTGAGAAGGTGCTGGTGCCACCCTGTCACCTTTGGACACACCCACCCCTGGACTGTGTTCCTGTGAACTTGAAACTGAATTCAGTCCAGCTGAAAATGGGTCCTTACCCTTGTTCTTCCCACTGCCTTGGGAGTAATCCTGTGGTCATAGTGAAGCTTACTCCTAAAGAAATATCTATAGGGCTTATTTAAATGCCCTTATCTATTGGAACAAAGCTATGTTGACAAGCAGTAATGATCCATTTTTATAGATGACTGGTTGAGACTGAGAAAGGGCTTGACAGCAGATTCAAAGTCCTACAAATAGCTTGATGGAGTGCATAGACACTAGGATACACTCCAGGTCAGTGTTTTGGAAAAATTACTTTTTTGGGACCACATCTCCCAAATTCCTCAGCAAGCATGGCCGTTGCTCAAGAACCTCCATTATTGACAAGCTTTTAAAATTAATCCTACATGCCTGTTAGAGAAGCGTTTCCACTGTGGAACAATCCAGATCTTACATTCCATTTATGCAAGAATCCAAGAGTTCTGCCTGGGAGGGTTATTAGCCAAGGAGTTGACCATGAAAGGAATGTCTTAGGAGGAGAGTTCCTCGTCCAGTAGGATGTCTGCCTTTGCACAGCTGGAATGCTCAGTGCTTCAGATGCTACTGAATCACTCTACTTGAGTCAAATGAATGTTTAAAATATCAGGTGAGTTTAGGATGTCCTTTGTCATTCATATATCATCATTCTTTTTGGACTTTTGTTAGAAAGGGTGGGAAAACATTATTTCACGTTGGTCTTCCAAAGGAATGGGTGTCTTGCTTCACAGAGACATGTTAATATTCTTTTTAATGTGCTTGTAAACATCCCGTAAGCATTTCCCATATAGATAAGAATGACCTTGGTTGCTGTAAGATGTCTCATCTTGTAGACTGTTTAAGCTTTGAAATGTGCTGTGAGTGAAAAATTGCTAGGTCCTTATTATTAAATTTAGCATTAAAATATAAAGGGGATGGAGTGGAATTCAAGCTTCTCAAACTGAGCTACTGTTTGGTGAGAGAAGACAAGATTTGGGAATCCAAATTTTAACATACGTTATAGAGAAACAAACACTGGACCTATGTGTTGAAGCTTGTTTGCCTCATTCATTTTACAGTCCAGAACTTCAGCTCTTGTCTATGACATCCTGAGGAAGAAAGACAGTTTGGAAAGGTAAGAGGGAGAATTTCTCCACAGGTAAGAGAATGAATCATAATTCCCAATCATTTAGAGAGACTTCATTAATATTTGAACTTGCACAAAAAAGGATAGTACTTCTAAATCTTTTAAGTTCACTGGAAGTGAAATAAAGGCTAGAATGTCTGCAGAATAAAGAAAAAGATAGGGGACCCAGCTGGTGACAGCATCTCAATTCCAGCCGAAATGTAAACACTAACAATTGCTCTTGCTCTACAACTGTTCATTCTTTTATTGGAAAAATGGCGTTGGAATAAGTTTATATTATGAAGTTCATCTGTTATATGTCACAAATGAGTATATACTATAGTAGAAGATAAGAAATGCAAGTATTTTAACATAAGAATCTTCAAAGTAATTCTAATTCTTCAGTGTAATTCTAAAAAGTCACTGTAACTTAGACTGTACACTATAACTATACAGGGAAGATTGGGGTACCAATGAATATATCTTTTTTATGTTATAAAAGCTTTTTTTTTTTTTTTTTTTTTTGGTATGAGTAAGCTGGTCTTGTAAAAGATCAGGGAATGAGCCTCTTTTGTGTTTTTTTTTTACTAATGAAGAACTGCTAGTTGTAAACATTAATTATACAAAGCAATTTTGTTTTGAAACAATAGTGCCCAAGAGTTTTTCCTCCCTCCCTATTATTAGCAAGTACTACAGCTGAGCTTTGTAATATGCCAAAGAATTTAGAATATTGTGATTATTTTGCTACCCTAGGACAGATAAATGCTTACAATTAAGAGATGAAATGAGTTCTCTGATCTGGCGTTTGCAAGCCTGTCCCAATACATTGTGCTGCTTGAGGCAAAGGACAAGAGGGTAGCCCCTTCTTCTTCCACAAACGGGACTGGTAGCTGGCCCTTCCTCCAGTGCAAATGATGGGATACTATTTTGCACATATCTCAAGCAATAAAAAATCTGTGGACCAAACAACTCATAGCTCTCTCTCCCTCCCTCAACAGAGGAGAATAGCTGGGAGACTGTCAACAAATAACTGTGGTGTGATGATTCTCACAACATCTTCATCTGAGACGAGTGCCCCATTCTGCCCAGTGAGAAAGAGCACTGTATTCCTGAGCATTGAAGATTTTGGGTTTCTAGGAAGACAAAATACACAGAATGTAATAAATTAATATGCAGATATTGGAAATAATATTTTTCAATTGATCCAATTACACTGGGCATGAATCAGCCAAAGCTAAATACTTTGAAACCCCATTGATTTCAATGAGAAATATATGCATACACTGAGAAGTAATTAACAATGAGATAGTTTAATAAATTTGTCTGGCTTTCAGTTTATCACTAGCAGAATATTACAAACGAGATTAGCAACAAAATGTTAGAGTGTGGATTGGGATTCACCAGTAGGTTTGGGAAGACTTGTACATTACTTTGGTGTTGGTTGCTGCGGGGACATATGGTAGTAGTGACTAAGGAAGAGGAAATTTGGGTCTTAGGAGATGACTGACATGTAATGACTGCAGAATTTCTTTTGAAGTATTTTCACTTTTTGGGAACCAGTCCTAAAGTTCCACACTGAAACTTGGCATAGGTCTGGATATAAACTGAAATAGATATATAAATGAATAATGCAATAAATCATTGTTTAAAAATGTGAGCTACTGTCTAATAATGGAGAAAGGGGGAGACCTCTATGTAAACCCTTTTTTATGGATGGGGAGCATATTTGTCTGTTGGAAAATATGAGCTGCTATGTAATAATGGAGAAAAGCAGTGGGGGGAATCCCTATTTAAATGCTTATTTGTGAATGAGCAACATGATTATCTGGTCAGTGAAAGACAACTGAGTTTTAAATCAAAAGCAGAAGTCTATATAGTATATATGATAAAGGCTGCTGCCTATTTACTTTTATATTATATTACAAGTGTGACAGTTACTTTGGTTCTACAGTAAAATTTGACTGACTGGTATTGTTATCAGAGCCTTAAATTTAAGATAGCTATTGTCAAGGATAGTCATTCTGCCTCCCAGAATACAAAAGTTTTGATCCAGATTAGATTGCTTGGCTCCAGTTGAAATCAGTATGACTTAAATTACTTCATGACTGCGTTGTGAAAACTGCACAGATCTGAGAAGAGGACTTTAAACTAATTACAGTTATAACACTGTGATCTCAAAGTACCTAGCTATTGTTGAAGTTACAATTTTAAAAAAAGAATAACTAGTTAGTTTTGGTTACTTTTAAGAAATTGGAATGTTTGAACTCCCTCCCTCCGCCCAAATTAAATATAGAAAAATATCTTGTTAGAGAGAACTAACCTTGAACTTTCTCCCTCATAGCAAGTATTCTATATGTTAAATGCAGGGTAAAAATTTAATCATGACAATTTCCCACTGACAGTCTTAAATGCTACAATCTAAGGATAGTTTCCCCAGTTATCTGGTGTATGTAAACACCAAGCCAAAAAAATCCACTTTGACATGTTGGTGATAAGAAAAGTAAAGTATGATATAGTGACACATGGGTGGCATTTGCTTCTGTTGTTCATAGGAGTTCATTATGTGTACATTTAAAAAATCCTGAAAGCACATTCATTGGGCACATTAATATACTGAAACATTATTTTGGACCATGTGAAAAAAGATTTACTGTTTGAAATAATTTTTTTGGGTAACAGTTTCCATACAGAAGCTCTCTAGCTACATTACGGCCCTTTCCGTGCCTTACCTTTTTCCGGCACTGGGGTGTGGGGATTGCACGAGCAGCCTCCGGTGAGAGGCTCTTGCGTCCCTGCTGCTTCAGCTCCGCACGAGCTACCTGCTTGTGTGAGATCCCCGCTGTCAGGGTCAGAGACCCTCTGCAGTGCAGCCTGGGCGTTTCCTAGGCTGCGCTGGCGTGGGAAGTGCAACCTGCGTGGCTCCGGAGGCTCCGCACGCCAGGTAAGTGCGCGCGGGGCCCAGGAGCAATGCACAATCGTGCACCATTTTTGGCTTCCAGCCGAAAATGAAAAGGTGCGCGATCAGCGCCTGCCGACCTCTGGAGGGTTGTGCGATTGTGAGTGCGTTATGCAGATCGCTCCTCACAATTGCGCGACGCTTCAGGCGCCACTTCGCATGGCAAATGCCATGCAGAAAGGGCCTATATTAATATGAGTTTGTTGCAACTGAAGTGATGTTGGTGTATATGCCTTTAAGTCGCTTGTTAACAGCAACCTCATGAATTTCATAAGGTTTTCTTAGGCAAAGAATACTCAGTAGTGGTTTTGTCAGTTCCTTCCTCTGAAATATAGCCTACAGCACTTGGTCTTGTTGGTGATCTGCCACCCAGCTACTAATCAGGGCTGATCCTGCTTAAGCTTCCAAGATCAGATGGGATCTTTAGTGCCTTTAGGTTATTTAAGACCTAGGATGTCTGCTTCTTGTTAATATGATCTGGACTTTAGGAATGTCACTATCACAGTGTTGATTTTGGAAGCTAAGCAGAGTCAGCCCTGGTTAGGACTTTGATGGGAGACTACCAACCCCATGAATTTCATAGAGTTTTCTTAGGCAAGGAATACAGTGACCCTTTGACTTTCATGAGGTTTTGGGGTGCAGAACTCTCACAAAAGTGAAAATAACTCTGTCCCCCAACCCAAGTGAGCACTCCCCTCCTATACCCTTCCAGCCCCCCCCCCCCATTCATTTGCCTTTTGCCTGGATGTGCTGTCTTCCAGGATCATGGGCAATAGGCTAGTGAATGGAAAGGGGCAGCAACTATACCCACACACACTTCCCCCCATTCACTTGTGTTTTGCCTGTTGGTGCTGCCTTCCAGGTGCATGGGTGATAGCCAAGTGAATGGGAGGGGGAACAACACAACTGGAGAAGGCATATGCATGGGGCTGCCCCCTGCCATTTGCTTGCCTTTTGGCAGGTCGGCGGAAGGAAGACAAGCACACCCGGGCAAAAGGTAGGGGAATGGGAGGAGGGAAAGGGGGGAGGCAGATAGGTGCCCCGTGAATAATCAAGTTTGTGAGTGTCAAATTCATGAATGTTGAGGGAGGACTGTCCTCAGTGGTGGTTTTGCCAGACACTTGTCAGAAAATTTCCATGGTTGCTGTCAGTGTTTCTTATGATATTTTAAAAAAATAGTCCTGAAATAAAATGTTATCTTTCTTCTTCTGTCATAGTACTCTTGTTTTTCTCCTTTCAAAAATGTGGGAGATTTATGAGACAAAGGGGACCTACTTTTGGAAATATCAAGTATCTTTCATAATTTCATCATTTGGTGGTATTGACCAAAGTATTAATGCACAGTAAACCAACAGAGGGGTAGTGTTTCTTCTAAAATTCTAATTCCAATTCTTCTTTTTTGAGGGAAGAATCCAAGTGGTTATTTCAAATTTATATTTAGTACAATTCAGGGTACCAAAAATGCAATGTGGTAACAATTTATTGAATAACTGTAAACTCTTGAATAATTTCAATAGGAAAGGGGTTTCTAGTCTCTTCACTTAATGTAATATTCATGAGTTACTCATCTTCCGTATTTTTCAATGTATTGAAATCTGTTATCCAGACCCAATTGGATGTTAGCTTATATTTAACTTAGGACTCGATTGTGTGGTCCTGAACTTTTTAACTGCAAGAAAAGAGCTACTAACCCAGGTTATTTTTCCAGACTAGATGATTATATCTTGCTGTCCTTGTGTTTGTTCTGTGGCTTTGTTGCTCTGAAAGCTGTCCAGAAACATCACATTTATCAAATGTAATTCAGTGCTGTAGATTGTCTGATTGGAAACAAGTAAAAAGGGGTTAGCTTTAGACTAAAGAATGTCTTACTAAGAAAGAGTTGCTGCTAAGTTCCATTCTGGTGCTCTTAACATGACAGAGCAATGACCTTGAGGGGTAGGTTTCTAAGATGTTGCTGTGGTTGTTACAGTGGAATCAAAGTGCTATACATGTGTCGTGCAAAAGGGCCTAGAATGAATTTGTTAGTCATCGATACTCATTGTCAGAATATAGAAATGACTGGTTAAATTCAGTAACTAGACATGGCTCCCCCAGTCAAAGTTTGTAGTACCCAAAGCTAGCCATGTTATCTTGACATTTGAGGCAGAAGATCCCATGAACACCTCTCCTCATCTCTGGCTGTAAAAATACAGTAATAGCAAAGAGTATAATTAAGAATTTGCTGCACTTTCATAAAACTAAAAACTTTTGGTGTCGTGAACCACTCCACACAACTTGATGGTAGGACAGACCATACCAAATAGATTCGCAATGGCATGCCCATTCAGTATATCTGCCAACATTTGTCCTCTTGAGGATCAAGTGTCACTGGTACTTCAGGTTACTAGGATTCAGCTAATGTGGTTTCTTGGGAAACATCCTTCTTGCCATTTCTATCTTGTTTTCCAAACTCCTCTCTTCTTCTTCTTTGACGTACATGAAATACAACATGTCTCTCACTCTCAGTTCTCCAGATAAAGCATTACTGCTTGTGCTTTTAGAAATGGGATTCTTGCAAGAGTTATCAGTCAAGGGCTAACCTTTCCTTGACATTTTCTTCTTTGGAACTGGCTTCTCTGTCTGGTTTCCATGAGGAAAACAAAAAATTCAGTGTGGGTCGGTAATAAATCGTTTCAGAAGGTCAAACCAGAAAAGCGCCTGAATTACATAAATTCTACTTGTTTGTATAGTAATTCCTGTGATCTCTACAGCTGCTGGACTGCAAAGCCTTAATAAACAATTTGTAATTTGAAGATAGATTGTAATCATTTAGTTTCTCATACATTATGTCTTGTTTGCCAGGTTTTTGTTGTCATATTAATTCGGAGACTGCTGATTCCTTGTTATGAATTGTTGTATACTTGCCCTAAACATTGCTGTTCCTCAGCTGGCCTAAAAGCAGCTACTTACATCTCTGCTAGCTGCTTATAGTGGCTTAGTTCAGACAATATTTCAAACCATAGTTTGTAGTAGCTGTAGTTAAAGCACTCATGCTATGGTTTGAGCTTCCAGCCATATAATCATGTTTTAGAGGTATCCATTTGCACTCCTTTTTCTCTCTTAGCATACTTTTTCATAAGTTCACTTCCATTTTCCTGCTACAGCAACTTTTTTGGGATGGGGCAAAGGCCATAACTGTGGTTTATCAGGACAAATAGTTGTTTGCTGGCCAGACTCAAATCATGGTTTGATATCTTGCTTCAGGCTAAGCATAAGAGAGGTTAACAGTAGTAAGACTCTAACAAATTGCTATACTACTTCAGATGTCTAAGGGAATTGATAGTGCCATAGGATTTCCTGTAGAGAGCAAAATGGGCATCTCTTTCTCTTTTTCAGACGTAGTTCTGTTCAGACTGCTCACTGTTGAGGAATAATGGAAGTTATAGCCTAATGCACCTGTTTTATTTGTTCCTACCCTAAACTCAGCATATTCCTTGGTTTTCAGAGGGAGAGGCCTATCATTCAAAGATCTAAAAATATCTAGGTGAAACCTGAACAACTGATTGGCCCTTCTGCATAATCTTTTTTCACAAATAGAGACTTACAGCATTGAGGAAACTACTGAGAGGTCATTCAGACTACAATCTACAGTGCATAATAATAAGGGCAATACTTTTTCAGTGTAAATAATGAGTATTCTTTATCTCTCCAGGAATGCATTCAGGATGGATTATTGGAACCAGTTTTTTATTCTTATGTGCTTGACCACTTTGTGCTCCACCAGGGCCCAGACTACTGGTAATGTAATATCTATTTTTTTTTTTTTTTGGAACCCAGTGAGATCAATTACAAGATTGTTGTTGTCTTCAAGTGGAAATAATGATGGGTAGTGAGTAGTGAAAGATGGTAGCTTCCATGCCAATAAATGGTAGTAAATCTGCTCCAGATTTTAATTCAATTTTTAAAGACATTTGCGGTGTAAAACTTGAGGGGTTGCCATAAATCTACAGGTGTCTCGGAGGCAGAGGGTTGTTAAAAACACAGGAGCTCCATCTGAACTTATTTTTTAAAATGACAGGAGTCCTATATTTGAATGGAGGTTGTCTGCTTTCTCACTGCTCATAAATCTTATAAGTCTATTATACAAATTAAAAGCAAATTTTCTATACATCAGCAGATTTCCACTTGGAGGCTCAGATGTGGTTAAAGTTCAGCTCTCATCAAATCCAGCCAACATGATGAAGAATCACGGGAGTTCTGGTCTAACGATCTGGGGTCCCAAAGTTTTGCACTACTGCCTCAGATAAAGAATATTGTTAACAATAATTAAGAAGCCAATACAGAACTCAGCAAAACTACACCAAGTGCTGATTAATATTTAGAAGCTGGTGAGAATAGTGCTGAGAGAGAAAATAATAATTAACTTTGAATTTTGTTTGCCATTCAAATTTTCACCAGCTATAATTAAATAATGAGTGCAAGCATCCTGCTGGATCTATCTTGTCCCGCAATCTGTTTTTATTAGTTACTAGTCATATTGCTCCAATAAGACCATGGCTTGGAAAAACATTACTTTTTTGGATTACAACTTCCAGAATTCCATAGCTTGGGCAGTTGCATTCAGGATGAGGGATTTGGGAAACTGGAGTTCCAAAAGGTAGCTTTTCCACACTGTGAAGAAGATCATACACAGGCATGAAGGTAACATTTTTCTATGATTTTCATCCCCAGTACTTAGTATTCAGAAGTATCATGGTGGATCAATTATCTCTGGCCATTTCCGCACTAGACTGTTATAGTGCTATTATTCCACTTTCAACATCCTATAGAATTCTGGGGTTTGCCATTTAGGGAGGGGCCTTTGAGGCCCCTCCCTAAACTGCAATCTCCAGGATTCCACAGGATGCTGAAAGTAGAATAATAGCATTATAACAGTCTAGTGTGGAAATCTGTCAACAGACCTTTATAAACATATCTTTCATACATTTACCTAAATCTTTACAAAAGCCATTTGAGTCAGTGGTCTTTGTCATCGTAGCACAGCTAGTAGCACTAAGTTCTGTAAGTTATGAGTTACCCAAAGAAGCTCTCTCTTTTGTTTGTCCTGAACCTAATTAATTTGAAAACATGGAATAATGTTACATTGTGTTTCTTCAGTTTGTAGAGAAGCTTCCATTGCAGACCTTGTGTTCTTGGTGGATGGATCCTGGAGCATAGGACTGAAGAACTTCAAAACCATACAAGATTTCCTGTATACCCTGGTTGACAGTTTTGATGTTGGAGAAGATAAAATCCGGATTGGGCTAATACAATACAGTGATACGCCCCACAATGAGTTCTTCTTGAACACTTTCTGGCGCAAAGAAGACATCTTAGAAAAGATACAGAATCTGCACTACAAAGGAGGAGGCACCAAAACTGGGAAGAGCTTGAAATTCATGCTTGACCACCAGTTCAGTGAAAAAGCTGGAAGTCGACACAATGAAGGTGTTCCCCAAATTGCTGTTGTGATAACAGATGGACAAGCTCAAGATAGTATTCATGAGCCAGCAGAAGAAGTTAAGAGTGCAGGCATCATGCTTTATGCTGTAGGTATCAAAGATGCTGTTTTATCTGAGCTTCAAGAAATTGCTAGTGACCCAAATGACACGTATGTTTACAGTGTGGAAGAGTTTGCTGGCCTGCAAGGTATCTCCCAAAATATACTTCAGGTCATATGCACTACTGTAGAGGAAGCTTCTCGACAAATCACCCAGGTTTCTCCAGGTAAATCAACCAGTGTGTGTTTGTATATGTACGCAAGAGTCATCCTACTTCTTGTATTCCCCTCAGAGAATTTGAGACTATTGAACTCTTCAGTACTTTTCATGTACCAGTTCTATAGCCGGAGAAGGGAATCTCTTGCACACAAGCTAAGATGATCTGAACTAATAAGGGCATTTTCATTCACAACCTTGTAACTAATACTCTTGCAAATCCTGCAGATCCTGCCCCCATCTGGAAATGTTCTTTCTTCATGAGAGTGGCTTCTATTCTTCTGCTTCATTTTCAAGGACAGTTGATTTGGGTGGTAATTTTGAACCTATTTTTGCAAGGTAGCTGGTTATCTTGTCGCCAGGCAGCTGGCATGGTGTAGTGGGTTCAGCATGGAACTATGATTGGAGACAAGAGTTCGAATCCCTGCCCAGCCATGGAAACCCACTAGGTGACCTTGGGCAAGTCACACTCTCTCAGCATCAGAGGAAGGCAAAGACACCTCCCCCTGAACAAATCTGTCCAAGAAAACCCTATGATAGGTTTGCCTTAGGGTCCCTATAAGTCTCAAATGACTTGAAGGCACACAACAAGAACAAAGCTGGCCTGGGGTGCTATGTGTGAGTCTCTCTGTTTCTGTTCCACATTTTCCCCTCTGAGGCTTCTCCAGTTGACTTGACCAGAAAAAGGCCCACGAGAGGTTGTTTTCCTTTGGGCTTCTACAGAAACATGAGAAACCAGGAAGTCTGTAGGCCACCATAGAGATAATTGCACAATGAAAGACAGAACATTTATGTAGACCTCTCAGCCACCTCATAAGTAAGTTAAGGGCAAGAATGCTGTATACGGGAAGGAAAACAAAAAAATTCTTCTTTTTAGAATTCTTTTTGAAAAGCATGTTTTCCTACTAAACTGAGTAAAAATTATAAAAAAATACAGAAGATATTTGAGTCTAACACTGACTGAGGATGTCTATAAGACCCCAGTTGTATACGTACTTACTTCAGAGTGAGTCCCAATTTTTTAAATTCAAAATTCAAATTATAGCTAATGTTTGTTTCCAACAAATAAATGGGCAAGTATGAAGACATAACCCAAACATTATATGTGAAAAGAGCCTTATTTTATTATTGCCTTTTTCAGGTTTGGGAAGATTATGAGTTTTGCTGTGATGTTTTCCTGCAGGAGATGGATTTTTGAATTCATCTCATGGGGAAATATCTGTGGATCTATTGATTTGAAAGTAATCTCTGTACAGCTATTTAGAATTGTCCATGAGCAGGATACTAAACTGATGCTAGCTGCCCCTGTTCATGTATCTTTCTTTAAAGAATCATGATTCTTCTCAGATTTCCACTAATGGCATTCCAAAATTATTTCCATCAAAGCGGGGGTGAGGAGAGCTTATATTGGAATAGGTTCATGGGATATATTTTAACCTACTGTTTAATAAAATGTTCAAGACCTGTGTCAGGCCTGCCAGCAGTACAAGATGTGATCCATCAGAATGAAGAGCCACACAGCTTACCAGCCACATATGACAGTTTGAGAAATGTTCTGTTTTTGCTGTCTGTCTGGGAATGCAAAATGCAGTAGAAATGTCTAACACCTTGCGCATGGCCATATGTCTTTGGCTTAGTGTCCAGGCTTCTCTTTTCAGCCCAGTCCTGTACTCTGCTGTTGGTTTAGTACAGCCCATATAATTTACTTAAAAGCTTAGAAAAATTACTTTTGGACTACAGTTCCCAGGATCTTGCAGCCAGTGTGACCATGTTGGTTGAGGGTTTCTGGGAACTGTAGCGTAAAGCCGAAATCCAGTTCTTAGTCTAAACTAGGGCAAATCCATTGAATCAATGTGAGTACTTGATAAGTCAATACTTGTGTTCAGTTCCATTGACTCAGTGGGTATATTTTAGTTGGTACTAACAACAGGGATATCACTTTTCATAGATTTCATTCCTGTCAGAAAAGGCTCATAATTCTGCTGTTTTTTTCCTCACTGTGAGAAGGTGATCAAAGACTATGCAGTTTTCAAAGACTATTCACAGTTCAAGACTTTTTTTTTTTAAAAATCTTTAAAAAAGCATACTTTTTGTGCAGAATAATTCCTGATTCTCACTTGTCTATGCAGATTCAAAGATTCTCACTTGTCTATGCAGATTATTGATTATTTTTTGTTATTTTTATTGATTATTTTAAAATATTTCTGGATATTATTGCACTTCTAACAATTAGATTTAGGCCCCACAAAGTAGCTTTCCCATGCTGTGATTCAGAGCTAGGTTCCTGATGCTAAGTTTGATCTAAACATAGATACCAACCTTTGCCCCCATCAAAACTAAATTCATCTCTAATTTGTTAATGAGCTATTACAGTGTACAGTGTTTGAGGAAACGAGAAGTAAAATAAGTAGTAAAGGACTAACAAAATCTTTCTTCTCCTTTTTTTAAAAAATATCTTCATCATTTAGCATGCCGAAAAGCTACTCTTGCTGACATTGTATTTTTGGTGGACAGTTCAGCCAGCATTGGTCTGGAGAATTTTCAGAAAGTGAAGAATTTCTTGTACACACTGGTTTCTAGTCTTCATGTCAGTCATGACCGGATTAGAATTGGGCTGGCCCAATACAGTGATGACACCTTTGTAGAGTTTCTTCTAAACCAATATTCGTTGAAAGATGACATTCTGGAACAAATACAGAATTTACCTTTCCGAAGTGGAAGCACTTACACTGGGGCTGCCTTGAATTCTATCATGGAAAAATATTTCACTGAATCTGCTGGGAGCAGAGCACAAGAAAACGTCCCTCAAGTAGTAATTCTACTCACAGATGGGGAATCTAATGATGATGTCAAGATTCCAGCCAGCAAATTGAGGGCAAGAGGAATCTCAGTGTATGTGGTGGGAATTGATATCCAAGACACTGCTGAACTTAAGGAAATTGCCAGCAGGCCTTTCAATAAGTTTCTGTTTAGTATTGATAGTTTTGATATCCTTGAAGAACTCACTAGCAGTCTTCTCCAAATGGTGTGCCTTTCAGTAGAGAGTCAGATTAAAGGTAAGTGAACTTGCCTTCTATGATAATGTACAATGTTCAGGAGGAGCTTGTTTGGTTTTTGGTGGTCAGATTGCTTTAATAATGTGATTTTCATAATTTTTGAGTCACATTGCATTAACTACAATGAGTTTCATGACATTACACAAAATGTAGAAGACTGAAAGGGATGAGGAAATAATACTTGGAAATAATTTCAGAGACAGAATTATATGTGGAAAGCTGAATTTTTTGGAGAAGAAAAGTGAAGCTGAGGGTTACAACTTCACTTTATTTACTTACTAAGAAATTTGCTTGGCATTGCTCAGGTTCCATGTTGATAATTTCACTTGTACTTTGAATGAAACAAAAGTTTGAGTAGTCAGACTTACAAAGTTCCATTCAGACTGGACCAAACTCAGCAACTTCCCGAAAAACCCCAGAGTTTGGTCGTTGATCCCAAACTTGAATTAAATATTAGAAGTGTTAGCATAAGTTTAAATGCCAAGTTTTGTTAAGATAGTTTAGTAAGTGTGCATTCTAGAGTAAAAATGGAAGTAACATTCAAAAATATCCAAAAAATGATTGAAAAACACGATTTTCAAGTATTTCAACACCCAGATGAGAAGAATCCTCGACTGATGAGAATCTTCGCAGTTCAGGACATTTTCTACACAAATTTCACACGTGGTTAATTTGCACAGACAACAGCATTTTCTGTGCAGAAAACAGCTTTTTCTGAACAGAAAATAGTTCTGCATGGAACCATTGTTTTCTGCAGAGAAGAGGTTGTTTCCTGCACAGAAAATGTTGCAATTGGGCACACTCCATGTAAAATTCAGATTTAGTTGATTTGCACTGAAAACAGCATTTTCTACAAAGGAAACACCTTTTTTTGCACAGAAAATAATATTTCTGGGTGGAAATATTTTCTGCATAGAAAATGCCACAATTGGAGACAGTCCATGCAAAATTTATATGTGATTGATTTGCCCTAACATACTGCTCAGCAAACAACTATGTGCAAATTTTGCACAGATAAGTCCTGAATTGCGAATAGACATAAAAACTATGTGATTTTTGAGGACTTTCTTGCATGGAGAAGAACATTGCTAAAATTACCTGTTACTTATTACTTATTTGAACTAAAGAGCTCTTCATACACTTATAGCTTACAGCCACCATGTTTTCTGAAATGAAAGTAAACATAGAAATAGTGTGGTTTTTGAATATTGGCGATGACATAATGTATACAAACACACATGGTTCTATACATATAGTAATAAATGTTATTGTTACCACTTTATGGTAACAATTTAACCATTTAAAAGCACACAGTAATAATAAGCGCAGTAACTGGAAAAATAATTTGAAAATATGTAATCATAAAGATGGCTTCCATTTCATATTAGCATGTCCTTAAAAATATTCCTCTGTCTTTTCATTTAGCATTTACAAAGAACTATGCTGATATTGTTTTTCTTCTGGATTCTTCTGAGACAATGGGATCCTCAAACTCTGAAGAAGTAAAAAAATTCATTGCCCAGATTGTTGAAACACTAGATGTCGGGACAGACAAATACCAAATTGGCTTCGCTCAATACAGTGGAACAGGGCAAGTAGAATTTTTGCTGAACACTTATGAGATTAAAGAAGATGTTCTTAACCACATCCGGGGCAATATCACATTCATGGGAGGTCCACTACAAACTGGAGAGGCCCTGAGGTTTCTGCAAGAAACTTTTTTTATTGAAGAAGCTGGAAGCCGATTTAAGCAAGGAACACCACAGTTTACAGTGGTTGTCACTTCAGCTAAATCTGAGGATGATGTCAAGGAAGCTGCCAAAGTGCTGAAAAACACAGGAATAAAAGTTGTAACAGTTGGCATCTTAAATTCTGACCAGGAAGAAATAGAAACGATTGCTACTTCTCCCTTGGTTTACCAGGTCAATGATGTACAGAACCTCGATCAGCTTCACAAGAGCATACTTGATATTTTTGAAGAACCAGTTCAGCAGCAGTACAGTGTTGCCGTAGATGCAGAAGTACCTGCAGGTATAGTTATATCATGAAAGAGAAGCTGTTCCAGCACATTATAGGGAAGAGAACTTTACAGTTAAAACCTGGCAAATGTGTTTTTGTTGTGGTAGTACCATGGTTCTCCATGACTTCAGTGAATGCCCCTCACTGCTACAATGAAAATTTTCCCCACTCTTATCTAGTTCCTTGAACCTGAATGCCATTGAGTCTTAAAAGAGCTGTAGTGAAACAGGAATACAATGGCACAAAGTATCATATTGAACCAAGTCATTGTGGTCTGGCTCCAGTTAAATTGATTATATTATCTACACTGTAAGGAGAATTTGCACAGTATGAATAGTCTAAATTCCATGGACTGATTCAAGCTGGCTGTATGTCTATTCTGAGTGTAAAGTTATAACTTTACACAATTGAATTTCTTTTTAGTTTCTTGGAATATAGCTTAGAACCAGTTAACATGTTAATTGTAGGTAGACATTGGCCCTTTTCACACCTTACCTTTTCGCGGTGCTGGGGTGCGGGGCTCGCGCAAGCAGCCTCCGGAGGAAGGCTCTCACTTCCCTGTTTCTTCGGCTCTGCATGAGCTTCCTGCTCACGCCAGAGCCCTGCCTCTTCCTTTCGCAGTGCAGCCTGGGACCTTTCTGGGCTGCACTGGACAGGAAGTCCAACTGGCCCGGCTCCCGAGGCTCCGCACGCAAGGTAAGTGTGTGCAGGGCCCCAGAGCAATGCGCGACCGCACACCATTTTCAGCTTCAAGCCACAAATGAAAAAATGCATGCGCAGTCCACATCAGGCCCTTGAGTGTCGTGCAAATGTGAGTGAGTCATGTGGACCGCTCCTCACATTTACGCGACACTCAAGGGGCCCTTTTGCATCGGAAATACCGTGTGAAAAGGGCCATTGTATTTGCTTCTTGTCCATCCTATTTTTTCCCTTAATTTTGAGATACAGGATCTGTGCTGGCAAATGCAAGGTAGACAGGGGGCTGTGCCCAGCATTATTTTCCCACTCTGCCTTTTTTTTGCTGTTTGTAGGAATATGTGCCCCATGCTTGCTTTCCTGTTGAGCAGAAGATACCCAACTGAGTAAAATGTTAGCAGACCCTTAGAAATGCTTTGAGAATTGTCTACATAAAGCAGAACAACAACTGCCCAATAGAGGACTCCAGCCTTTCAGATCAACTAAATGCTTACAGGCTTTATTGTGAGGAGTTTGTATAAACTGTCCTCAACAGAAGTTATTCTCTACCTTTTCATCAATCTTACCAATATCCACCCTCACACACTGCTCACAGACTAAGTGTGGGAGGTATATATCCCTCCAGATGTTGGGCTGCAGTTTCTGTCAGTCCTAGCTGCATTGTCTATGTTAAGGGTTGGTAGAAGCTGAGGTCTAATAACATCTGGAAAGTCCCTTATTTACCAACCTGTCAAGAGCAGTAGGGAAATTTGCTCTTTTTGCTACTGTTGTGGTATGGCTGGCCATCCTTGAATACTTAAAGATTCAGGCCACAGTCCTAAACACCACTTACCTTTGAATGCAACATATCCTCATAGTTAAGCATTTGTATCTCCTGCCTGTATATAATACACAATAATCTTTCCAACTTTTACTTGCTTTCTCATTCACAGTTTGCTCCAGTGCTTCTGTGGCAGACATTGTATTTCTTGTGGATGAATCTAGTACAATTGGCCAAAGGAATTTTCATCTGATTAGGACTTTTCTCCTTAAGGTCATCAGTGCTCTGGATATTGGCCCAGATAATGTACGGGTTGCCTTGGTTCTTTACAGTGATGAACCAAGGTTAGAGTTCAGCCTGGACACATTTGAAGAAAAGTCAGAAGTTCTGAACTATCTGATCAAACTACCATATCGCGGTGGGCAAGCTTACACTGGTGCTGCCATAGACTTCCTACAGGAAAAGATTTTCACCAAGAGAATGGGGAGCAGAAAGGACCAAGGAGTTCAGCAGCTGGCTGTGGTGATCACTGATGGCAAATCACTAGATGATTTCACTGGATCTGCCTCCAAGCTCCGACGTAGTGGTGTTACTGTGTATGCTGTAGGCATCCAAAATGTCTCAGCAAGTGATCAGCTATACAAAATTGCATCTCACCCTCCAAGAAAACATGTCACCAACCTGGACTCTTTTTTGCAGCTATCAAACATTGAGTGGGTTATAAAGAGACGGCTTTGTAATGAGATTGTTTTTCAGACATTTGCAGTTCCAGTGCGTTCCCGAAATGCGAAGGAAGGTAATATTATTATTATTGTTGTTGTTACTATTACTACTACTACTACTACTATTACTGATACATTTTCCATTACAGTAAAAAAATCAAAAGATGTACAAATAAAGAAAAACAAGAAAAATAGTGAAGAAAAATAAGCATGGTAAAGAATGGTGAAAAAAGGGAATTTACATTGACCTCCAACTTTCCTAACAATGACTACACATTACATAATGTAACTTTTCCAGTGATAACTGCCTTTCATATACTTCTATTGATTTGTCAGGTTTACTAATTGTCAAACTCTGCAGTTAACATATTATCCTCCTTTCCTTGCAAAAAGGCAATTAAGGATTCCCAGTCTTTCAAAAAAGGCACCATTGATTTTTCTCTGATCAATGTTGTTAATTTGTCCATTTCAGCTAAGTCTGTCAGTTTCAGCAGTCAGTCCTCACTCGTTGGTATAGCTGTATTTTTCTACTTCCGCGCATACAGTAGTCTTACTGCAGTGGTCATGTATCATAATATTTTTCCATACTTCTTTTCCAATTGATCATCCATTAGTCCCAGCTGATACAGTTCAGGTTTCAGCTAAACATCAATGTTCAAATGTTTTTGCAATGTACCAGGTATTGATTCCAGAATTTTTTGGCTGTCCCACAAGTATACCACAAATGATAAAAAGTTCCCAACTGTTGCTCACATTCCTAACATACATGAGTCATAGAATCATAGAATCATAGAAATGTAGAGTTGGAAGAGACCACACGGGCCATCCAGTCCAACCCCCTGCCATGCAGGAACACCCTCAAAGCACTCCCGACAGATGGCCATCCAGCCTTTGCTTAAAAACCTCCAAAGAAGGAGACTCCACCACACTCCGAGGCACCACATTCCACTGTCGGACAGCCCTGACTGTCAGGAAGTTCTTCCTGAGGTTCAGGTGGAATCTCCTTTCCTGCAGCTTGAATCCATTGCTCCTTGTCCTGGTCTCTGGAGCAGCAGAAAACAAGCCCTCTCCCTCCTCTACATTGGCATCCCTTCAAATATTTAAACATGGCTATCATGTCCCCTCTTAACCTTCTCTTCTGCAGACTAAACATACCCAGCTCTCTAAGTCTATCCTCATAGGGCATGGCTTCCAGGCCTCTCACCATTTTGGTTGCCCTCCTCTGGACCTGCTCCAGCCTGACCATGTCCTTCTTGAATTGGGGTGCCCAGAACTGGACACAATGTTCAAGATGAGGGCTAACCAAAGCAGAGTAGAGTGGTACCAGTACCTCCCTCAATCTAGACACCATACTCCTATTGATGCAGCCGAGAATTGCATTGGCTTTCTTGGCTGCCGCATCACACTGCTGACTCATGTTCACCTTGTGGTCTATTAAGACTCCTAGATCCCTTTCACAAGTACTGCTATCCAGCCACATGTCCCCCATCCTATATTTCTGTATTCCATTTTTTCTACCTAAGTGTAGGACCTTACACTTCTCTCTGTTGAATTTCATTTTGTTAGCTTTGGCCCAGCTCTCCAATCTATCCAGGTCATTTTGAATTTTGATCCTGTCCTCTGGCGTATTAGCAACCCCTCCCAATTTGGTGTCATCTGCAAATTTGATGAGCATGCCCTCTATTCCTTCATCCAAGTCGTTGATGAAGATATTGAACAGCACTGGGCCCAGGACAGAACCCTGTGGCACCCCGCTAGTCACTTCTCTCCAGGATGAAAAGCAGCCATTCGTGATCACCCTTTGGGTTCGGTCGGTCAACCAATTACAAATCCAACTAACAGTAGCCCTGTCCAGCTCGCATTTTACTAGCTTCTTTGCAAGAATGTCATGGGGAACTTTGTCAAAGGCCTTACTGAAATCGAGAAATGCTACATCCACAGCATTCCCTTCATCTATCAAGCTAGTAACTCTATCATAAAAAGAGATAAGATTAGTCTGGCATGACTTATTTTTGAGAAATCCATGTTGACTTCTCGTGATTACCGCGTTGCTTTCTAAGTGATTAGAAACTGACTGCTTAATGATCTGCTCCAGAATCTTTCTGGGTACTGATGTCAGGCTGACTGGACGATAATTATTTGGGTCCTCTTTTTTTCCCTTCTTGAAGATGGGGACAACATTTGCCCTCTTCCAGTCTGCTGGAACTTCTCCTGTCCTCCGAGATTTTTCAAAGATTATAGCAAGCGGTTCCGAAATGACCTCTGCCAGTTCTTTTAATATCCTCGGATGCAATTCATCTGGCCCTGGAGACTTGAATTCATCCAGTGTGGCCAGGTATTCCTGTACCACCTCTCTACCTATTATGTGCCTCATTTCCCCTGCTTGCTCCCCTGCTCCCAAACCGCCAGGTTGAGTGCTTGTATCCTTCTGGGAAAAAACTGAGGCAAAGAAGGTGTTACGTAGTTCTGCCTTTTCTCTTCCTCCTGTAAGTAATTTGCCATCTTCTCTGTGCAGCGGCCCTATCATCTCCTTCTTTTTCCTTTTGCTGCGGACATATTTTAAAAAGCCCTTTTTATTGTTTTTGATGTCTCTGGCCAGCCTAAGTTCGTTCTGTGCTTTAGCCTTTCTGACCTCCTCCCTACATCTCCTAGCTACTTGCTTAAATTCTTCTTTGGTGGTTTCCCCCTTCTTCCATTTCCTGTACACGTTTCTCTTAACGCTTAGCTCAGCTGAGAGTTCTTTAGTCAACCATTCTGGTTTCTTCAGATGCCTTCCATTTTTCCTTCTTATTGGCACAGTTTTAGACTGTGCCTTCAGTATCTCCCTTTTAAGGAACTCCCATGCCTCCTGAACTCCTTTCCCTTTCACTATTCTTGACCACTGAATTCCAGCCAGCAGCTCCCTAAGTTTACAGAAGTCGGCTTTTTTAAAATCTAAGATGAGTGTCTGGCTACACTTATCTTCTCCTTCCCACTGAATGCCAAATTCCAATAGGGCATGGTCACTCCCCCCTGAAGATCCAACCACTTCTACCTCATTAACAAGGTCATCCCTGTTGGTCAGGATCAGATCTAGAATATTTGATCCCCTTGTGGCCTCTTCCACCTTCTGGACCATGAAATTGTCTGCGAGACAAGCAAGAAACTTGCTGGACCTTGCTGTCTTGGCAGAGTTTGACTGCCAACATATATCCGGGTAATTGAAATTGAAATCTCCTATCCTATGATTCTATGATTCTGTGATCATAAATGTAGATATAGGAATCTGTGTTATGAGCATTGCCCAGATACTGTCCAAATAAGTGTTAGTAAATGCAGAAAAGGTCTGTATAACCTAGAAGCACCAGATCCTGTCTGATTTTAGAGGCTAAGCAACCACCAATGAGTACCAGGTCCTATAGGTTATATTTCAGAGAAGGAACTGGCAAAACCACCTCTGAGTATTCCTTACCAAAAAAAAAAAAAAAACCAACCAACCCCCCCCCAAAAACCTTTGTAATTCATGGGGTCACCATAATTCAGCAGGCAACTTGAAGGCGTGTATACACACATAAATGCAGAAAAACTCAGTGAGTGGCCATTTCCACACCGGGCTTCTGTAATGGTGCAGAGCGACCTCTCACGGAGGTCTTCTACACTGTAGAGTGGACTGGCGTGGACTACTTTTTGTAGTTCCACACCAGAATCCACTCAGGAGCGGCCAGAACTAGCCGCACTGTGTGTTTTTTAAAAACCTCTTTTTCGAGGTTTTTAAAAAGCACGGAGCGCGCAGCCCCACACCGCTCCATCGCCCGGCTCCGACACGGATTTGCAGACGCGCGCAAATGCGTTCCTGCAGATCTGCCGGGGGCGGGCTTCCAGCTGGCGAGCTTCTCCGGTTGGTGGAGAGCCTCCACCAACCAGAAGCCGCCATTTGGGACGCCGGAGGACTGCAGAGCAGCGAGCTCGCGCTGCTCTGCATCGCGACAGACTTACCTGGCTGCCGGTAAGCTCCATTTTTGGGCGTTTTCGCCCGTTTCCCCCCCACACATGTGGAAAGGGCCAGTGTCTATACATTTTCCTGAACTTGCTGCTGTCCAACTGTGTAGCTGGACTTGTCATTCTCCACTCACCTACCAGGCAACTTGACCAAAGCTTTGAGGTTGCAGATAACTTGGAAGAAATACTGAGTGATCTTGAATGAAGCCCCTGTCATTGATTCTACTCAAGGTGACTCAGCCCTCTGCTGTCTACTAACACCCTCTTCCCATTCTTGTCATGAGTAAATGCCAAGTTTAATTTGAGGGAAGGGAATGGATATGGAAGGAGACAGAATGCTCTGCAGCATGAAGAGCACCTAAAGATGTAAAATTTCTGGAAATTTTGAAACCATGGCAGGGTGACCATTTTCCTCTCGTTTTGGGGAAAAAAGTGTTTTTGGAAAAATTGAAAAAAAAAGAAAAGAAGTGGTGCTAGCTCCTTTCAGAGAGTGAACGTTACTTTGTTACCTAGGTTATAATTTTATTTGGCATAAAATTTTCTTATCTGGTTTATGAAAAGTATAGTTTATTCAATTATAAAAATAATTACCAAAAAAAAAAATTACAAACTTATTTTCCTTAACAAATGGAATTATAAGCGCCTGAATTGTGGGACTGCATTGATTTTATCAATTTAAGAACAGACAAAAAAACAATAGAAATGGAAGGAAAAACAGAAAATTGTTTGGTCGCTTCCAGTTCTCTGTAGAGTCAAGCAGACATAAAGCACTCATTCCCACAGAAAGAAATGAGAGAAGCAAACCTAGATCAGAACTGCCATACTTAGATACTCTACATTGTCTTGACAAAAGTCTTCTGTTGTGTAGCTTTTAGAAATTATTTTGAAGGAATAAATATATGAACACTGTATCTTAAACATTTATTTATCATTTTAAAGGAAAACATTCCATAATCCTTCCAATTTTCATATTTTCCAGTCTTTGTGGAAAAAAAGCCTTCAGGAATAAAATTGATTTATCCCATCTTTTATGGGGTTTTCCCTCTCATTTTTCACATCTACATGGGTTTCTCCTTCAGCTGTTGAAAAAAATACAAAAATCTATCTATCTATCTATCAATCATCTATCTAATGTACATTCTGCCTTTTTCCTAGAGTAGGATCCAAGGCAGTTCCCAATCAGAATCAATTAACAAATCTAACAATAAAGATGGAAAAACAATTATAAATCACCACATCAAACAGTATAAAATCATTTAAAAGACATAAAAGTTCGAAACAATAAACACATCCACTGAGAAGCCTCCCTGCTTATATCTTAAAAGACAGTTTAACCCAAAAGGCCTTTCCCTGTCGCTGAAAGGTGAACAGGAAGGGGCCAGCCAAGCCCCCTGCGAACGGGAGGTTTATAGTCTAGCATGGTGTAGTGGTTTGAGTAACCAGGTTTTAAATCTCCACTTGTTTGTAGAAACCCGCTCAATGACCTTGGGCAAGCCACACTCTCTCAGCCTCAGAAGAAGGCAAAGGTAAACCCCCTCTGAACAAATCTTGCCAATCTTGTGATAGGTTTGCCTTAGGGTAGTAATTAGCCAGAAAAGACTTGAAGGCACACAACAACTGATTTATTTAATTTATTTAATCAAATTCTGCGCTGTTCCCTAGAGAGGTCTAAGTACTCTAAGGGCACCAGATCCCATTTAAACATGGGAGCTAAGTACGGTCAGCCCTGATTAGTACTTGGATGGGAGACCACCAACAGGTACCAGGTGCTGTATTTCAGAGGAAGGAATCGGCAAAACCACCTCTAAGTTTTCCTTGGGGTTGCCGTAAGTTGGCAGGTGGTTTGAAGGCACTACATATAAACACATGCTGCTCTCCATATCTAACAATATCTTGAAGCCTTGATAAGTACACAGTGTTACACTTCACTTCCTAGATAACGGTCTGATGTGTGCTTCCCACTGTTTGATTTCATTCTGGGAAGTTAAGTTGTTATGAAACATTCTGTTGCACTTGATTTCACTTTGTTGGAACCAAGCATTTCCTGATTGTCACATTAGATGAATGGTTGTTCTTATTTCCCATTTCCTTCTCATTTCATAGGCTGTGAAGAAACGGAGGAGGCAGACATTTATTTCTTGATTGATGGGTCAGGCAGCATCTTCCCTGATGATTTCCATGACATGAAAGCCTTCATGAATGAACTGATCAATATGTTCCAAGTTGGCACTGACAGAGTTCGATTTGGGGTGGTTCAGTATGCAGGCAGTCCCCAAACAGAGTTTACGATTAATCAGTACAACACTGTGGCGCAATTAAAAAAAGCCATCAAGGCGATTAGACAGCTAGGGGGTGGCACCAAAACGGGACATGCTTTAAAATACATGCAGAACCTTTTTGAAAATGCAGCCAGGGATCATGTTCCCCAGTTTCTCATAGTCATTACGGATGGAAAATCCCAGGACAATGTCACCAAAGCGGCAGAAGAGCTGCGCAAGGAAGGGATTGTGATCTATGCCATCGGCATCAGGGATGCAGACCAAGAGGAACTGAAAGATATCGCTGGGACGAAGGACCGGATGTTTTTTGTATATGATTTTGATTCCCTAAAGCTTATCAAACATGACATTGTGACAGATATCTGCTCTCCTGAAGGTAAGGCGTTATCTCAGATTGGAAATTATCGGATTTTTCATAATTAATCTGCTGAAGATGCCATATAAACATACAAATATTACTTACACTAAGGTAATAGCACCTGTGATATTTTCTTTGGGTTTTTCCACACCACACACTACACAAATATTTGCCTTTAACTGCCATGGCTCCTATAGAATCCTGGGATTTTGGGTTTGGTGAGGTACTTAGAATTCCCTACCAGCGAGTTGTAATGCTGCAATTCAGGGATGTGTACTAGAAAATTCTAGGTATTTCATCAAACCACAAATTCCAGGATACCATGAGATGGAGCCATAGCAGTGGTTTCAAACTGCTATACATGTATGGTGTGCTATGCCCTTCTTCTTCACCAGTTATATATGTATTATTGTAAGGTGAGAGAATTCACTTCACTGTCAAATGAGTGGCTGCTGGTGGCTTCCATGTCAACGAGGAGATGAGTCTGCTCTGGGTTTTAGTTTGGACTTTGAAGGAGCTATCCTGGGCGTTGAATACAACTCCTCAAATAGGTTCAACACCTTGGCTAGTTCCTGTGAAAGCCTGGAGTGGATTCACTACCCCATTTGACACGGGAGCCATCAGCATCGCATCATCCAGAGGCTTATCTGTTGTGCTTTATGCAGTGAGAGAGATTCTGACATGTGTGTGGATGCATTCCCATGCATTTGTATCTTGAATGAATTCTGATGACTACTATGAATATCTGTGAAATATTTGGGTTTATTCGTTGTACTACAGGTCATTCTGGCTGGGGGATTTTGGAAGTTATAGTCCAAAAGGGCAACACGTCCAAGGTTTCTTTGGCTGTCACATATCTGATATTTTTCTTAAAAATGTGATGTAGCAGAGACTAATGTATTTGGCAGCATATTAGATGCACCGGCATATAAGATGCACCCCAATTTTCAAGGGGTGTTTTTCAGGAAAATTTTTTTTTAGTTCTCTGGTGAGCAAAATGCAAAGGAAAGGAGGGGAAGGAAAGAAGTGTTACACCAGGAGAGGAGGGAATGACAAGAGTGTTGCACCAACACCCCTCTCTTCCTGTTTGCTTGAAGAGAAACTCCCAACAGTCAAAATGCACAGGAGAGGAGGGGAAGGAAAGGAGTGTTGCACTCGGAGAGGAGAGGAATGAAAAGAGTGCTGCACCACCAACCCTCTCTTCCTGTTTTGCTTGAGCATAAACTCCCAGCAGAATTAAAATGCACAGGAGAGGAGGGGAAGATAAGGAGAAACTGTAGAAACATCTATCTGTATTCCTATAGATCAAGGCTTCTGCTACCCTCTCCCTTCCTGTTTTGCCTGGGCAGAGAGAAACTCCTTTCACTCCCCCTCCGTTCCCTATGTTTTTAGCATTACCATATTTGCTGGTGTATAAGATGCACCCCATTTTCAGAGGGTATTTTTTTGGGGAAAAAAGTGCGTCTTATACACCAACAGATATGGTACATGGAACTGAAGTTCCATTATTTCCGGTAATGATAATATGAATAAACAGGTTGTTAAATTATCGTGTAGGATACAGGGTTTTTTTTAATTGGACCAACCCTTGTCTCAAAAGATATGTATGATTTTGCAATACGGAATATGAAACAGGAATATTCCTGTTAATTCTTATAACACTTTTCAGTTAAGACTTTAAGAGCCATAAACCAGCACAGTATATATAGCAAAACATCTGCAAGTCTGAATAGGGTAATATAAAAGGTGACATCTTCTATTAAATTACATGTCCTTATAGTTTAATGCATTTTATCTTTCCAAAGGTTGACATGGGAGACAAGAATGTGAAACTCCTCCAGGTTTCTACTTGCATATAATATAAATTGGTATCCTATTGCATCAAAATGATTCTGTCTGTCTGTCTGTCTGTCTGTCTATGTTCTTAAAGAATGCGCACATGAGATAAGCTTTACCATCAGTGCCATGGGCTGGAGTTTCCCCTTCCATTTTTCGATTGTCCTTATCTTTTTATTTATTTATTTTTGTATAATTTTTTTTGAAAATTTGTCTCGAAAATACCCCCCCCCACACACACACTTCCATGCTTAAATCTTCCAGTTGAAATTGCATATTTCCATTCCATTACAAACATAATTTCCATCTTACAGAGAGAAGAACAGTTACATTATTTCGTCTTTGATTTCTTATACATTTATATCCTTACCCAATCCAATACTCTTTTCCGTTCTTTCTCAAAGTTCTGGATAGATTTATTCTTCAAAGAAAATGCTAACTTTTCCATCTCTATCATATCCAGAACTTCTAACTTCCATTCTTCTAAATCAGTATATTTCTTTTCTTTTCAGTGCTGCACATATGTCAACCTTGCCACAGTTATTAGATATAATAATATCTTCTGATGACTTCTTATTTCCCTTTGTTGCCCTAGCATATTTAACAAATAAAGCTCTGGTTTCATTTCACTTACCTTTCCATTTTGAAATGGATACGATGTTTAGACATTACCAATAGTGTGCAATGATCAATTGTGCTGCTAGGCAACCAAAACTAATCAAATCTTTATTTGATGGAGACCTGTTAATAGAAAACATGAGAATTCTTGGATGTTTGCTTAATCATTTAGAAATAATCACCATGATATAAAAGGTGTCATCCAACTTCCTTGTTCTTTGGCATTCACATGGCAATAATTCTTTAGACCAAAGGTGGGGAGTATTTACCCTTTGGGCCATATTAACTCCCGAGGCCCTTTTCTTGGGCCCTTTCTGCACCTTACATTTTTCCTGTGCTGGGGTACGGGGATCGCGCAAGTAGCCTTCGCCGAGAGGCTCTCACGTCCCTGCTGCTTCAGCTCCGCAAAAGCTGCCTGCTTGCGCAAGAACCCTGCCTCTTCCTTCTGCAGTGCAGCCTGGGAGTTTCCCAGGCTGCGCTGGAGCAGGAAGTGCGACCGGTGTGGCTCCAGAGGCTCTGCACGCCAGCTAAATGCACACGGGGCCCGTGAGCAATGCATGATTGTGCACCATTTTCGGCTTGCAGCCGAAAATGTAAAGGTGCACGATCAGCGCCTACTGGCCCCTGGAGCGTCGCACAATTGTGAGTGCATCGTGCAGATCGCTCCTCACAATCGCGCAACGCTCCAGGCGCCCTTTCGCATGGCAAATGCCATGCGGAAAGGGCCTTGGTCCCACCACCTTCTCAGGTTCCCTTGATGGGAACACAGGAAAGGGCCTTCTTGGTGATTGCTCTCAGGTTTTAGAATTTTCTCCCTAGCAGGGCTGAGATATCTTCCTCTTCTGCTGTTCTTCTATTAGCAAGTGAAAACAGCTCTCATTCTTACAGCCTTTTGGGAATTGACTGTGAGGGCTTTTAACAGTGTTCTGTTCTGCTGGTTTTTATCTTCTGTCATTTAATGGGCTTGTTTTTAATAGGGTTTAATGCATGGATGGGAGACCACCGATGACTACCAGGTGCTGTAGGCTATATTTCAGAGGATGGAGTTGGCAAAACCACTTCTGAGTGTTCCTTGCCTAAAAAAACCCCCTATGAAATCCATGGGATTGTCCTAATGTGGCAGGCCACCCGAAGGCACACACATACACAAACAATGCTATGGACAGTTTAATTGCTATCAATATGTTTTTACTTCTTTCTTTATGGTCGTTTTAACTGTGTGTGTTTTAATTTTTGTGAGTCCCAGTATTTGGAAAAAGGCAGGGTATAAGTCTCCTTGGCCTGAAATGGCTGGTGTCAGCAAAACATGGTAAAATTGTACCCATGCCCCCTAGAGGGCATGAGGGGGCCACTTTTTTGGGGGAAAAATCGGTGGCAGCAGTTAATGCAGTCCTTTAAGGTCCTGTGGAAGGCTCCATAACTGTGAGTGATACCTGACACTTTATGTAGGAACTGGATTCCACCAGTGTTTACCCCAGTAAATATGAATGATTCAAAGGGCAATCATGCTTCCCTAATCATTTGGCTGTACAAATCAGGGAGCCACAATTAATTGTTAATTGTGTTTGCCAGGTATTTAAGGAACATATGCATTTTAGCGTGTGTATATTTCCTGGGGCAAAATCCAACAAAGTTGCAAAGTGTGAATCAGGACTATTTGTTACTACGTTAGGGAGAGAATTATTTTAACATGCTGACTCATTAATCTTGTATATTCTGAGGGAACCTAGTGGAAAAAATCCTGTATTGTTTAGATAGTGGAAATCAAAAAAGCAAAGTTGAACACTGGCCTAGGGTCTAGACAAATCCTATTAATTTCTGTTAATTTATGTGGAAAGAATTACATCAGAGAAGACTATTGCTCACATTAGGACATCAGTGAAAATAGATTGAACCACTAAAGTTCATGAACCATAACAGTCATCTACTGCCATGATTGTCAATGCAAAGCTGGGGAATCTCTGGTCTTCCAGGACCAGGAGTTACAGGAGTCCAATTGCCATTAGCCCTAGCCAATAGCGGACAATGATGAGGCATGACTGGAGTTGTAGTTCAACAACATGTAGAAAATTACAGCCACACAACTTGTGATTTAGCATATTTGTCTGGTACATTTGCCTTTCTTTCTTTCTTTCTTTCTTTCTTTCTTTCTTTCTTTCTTTCTTTCTTATCTCTTTCTTTTCATTTTCAGCCTGTAAAAACTTGAAAGCTGATATTGTCTTGCTAATTGATACTTCCGAAAGTATGGACCAAGTTCAGTTTGACCAGACAAAGCAATTCGTTCAGTTGATTGTGAACAGGTCTGATATTGGGGCTGAGAAGGTTCAGATCGGACTACTCCAGTTCAGCTCAGATCCACAAGAAGTGTTCCCACTGCACAGATACAACAACAAGGCTGACCTGAGGAAAGCTATCTCTGCAATGAGGCAGATGAAAAAAGGAAGAAAGATGGGGAAAGCTCTAGATTTTGCCTCTCCTTACTTTGATATGTCCAAAGGAGGACGTCCAGGAGTGAAGCAGTATCTGATAGTGGTCACAGATGGTGAATGTGAAGATGAAGTGAAGAATCCTGCCAGAGTTCTTAGAAATAAAGGGGTCATCCTCTATGCCATTGGAATAATGAAAGCAAACAACTCTCAGCTTCTAGAGATTGCCGGCGCTCAGGAAAAAGTGTTTTCGGAGGATTTTTTTGAGGCCCTCGAGTTTCTGGAAAAGCCAATACTGTTTGAAATTTGCAATCCTGAGAAAGGTAAGTACTACCACCTAAATCCCTTCCTTCCTTCCTTCCTTCCTTCCTTCCTTCCTTCCTTCCTTCCTTCCTTCCTTCCTGTTTGCTGGCATTTATAGGGCTGATTCTGCCATTAGGGGAGCACCAGCAAGGAGCTGAAGGATTTAGCTCACTGTGCCACATAGATCCTGCTCCTCTTGGGTGTGATATCTATTGCCAGTCATGAACCAATTGGCAGTCCAGTTGGCTTCTGAGTACAGAATGGGGGAAGATACTATCTTATTCTCTTCCTCAGTCCACCAGGTCCTTCTCAAGATATTTTATTGCTGAAGGCAAAGCACAAGGTGATGCTACCCCTCCATTCCATGGAATGGCAGCTGAAATTTACTGTATTTGCTGGTGTATAAGATGCACCCCATTTATACACTGGCAAATACTGTTTGCCAGCATATAAAGACATACCAGTGTATAAGATGCACCCCCATTTTCAAACAGTGTTTTTTGGGAAAAAGGTGAGTTTTAAATGCCAGCAAATATAGTACTTCAGCATTGGCAATGGGGTAGGGCTATCCATCACACTTGAAGGTAGAACACAAGTTTAGGGACCACACACAAATCTATCCCTAGGGAAAGAGGAATGGCCAGAAACTTGGGAGGAATAGCAGGGAGGTGGTCATTGCTGCCCCCTCAGCATCTTCCATCTAAGTGAGTTGCCTCAGCTTGCCTAATGACAGGGCCAGCCCTGCCTTCACCTTGTCTTGGATATTTAACTGGCCTGTATTTAATGGCAATATTTATTGTTCTGAATATTGTTTTCTTTCATCTGCTCCAAATGTTTAGTGTTTCTTTCTTGGGCATGTTGCCTTTCATACTTGAATTTAAAGGAAGGGGAGGATTACATACTCCCAGCTATTGTGTAATGGGGAGATATTTGGCCAGATACCAAGAGGAAGAATACTCCCATCCCTTTATTAGAGGCGTGGGTAGCTATGGTCCTCCAGATAATGTTGGAATTCAATGTCTATCAGCTCTAGCCAGCATAACGAGGGATTATGGGAGTTGCAATCCAGCAACATCTGTAGTCCCACTGTTGCCCAGCCCTGCTTTTAATGCTGAGAGAAGAGTTTTGCTTGCTCAGCTTCTTTTAACCCTGCATGGCTAGCTGCATTACCAAAAATTCTTTCCTCATAACTCCTGTGCAAAACACAGGAGTTCTGTCCCCTCATCCATCACTCTCTTCTCTAGTGTCTCTTCTTTTATCTGCTCAGCTGTTAGCAGTGGGCTTGGAAAGACATGGCAAAGGAAGAGTGAGAGAAGAAACCCTTCTAACATTGTCATTGTGTTCTTTCAATTGCAGAGTGCAAACGTACAGAAGTTGCTGACATCATCTTTGTTGTGCATGGGTCACAGGGCATTACAGAACTGCAGTTTAAGGGGATACAGTCACTCATGGAGTCCATTGTGAATGACTCAGTGGTGGGAAAAGACCACGTCCAATTTGGGGTTGTTATGTACAGCACTGTCCCCCAGGAAGAATTCCCCTTGAATAGGTTTTCCACAAAGCTGCAAGTCAGGGAAGCTATCCAAAAGCTGACACCTTTGAGAGGGTTCACTTTTACAGCGAGAGCTTTGAGTTTTGCAAGGGAACGGTTCGACCCAGCTTACAGCAGCCGAACTTCATTTCTCGGCATCACACGGATTATTGTGCTTATCACTGATGAGCCGACCACCCCAACGGATAGACCCAACCTTCCAGCAGCAGTTGAGGCTGTGAAGAAAGAAGGAATTGAGGTCATTGCCATCGGGATAGATGGCGCCAGTCAAACAGAACTGGAAGAAATTGTGGGTGATAGTGGAAAGTGGTTTTATAGCCCAAGTTACCATGCGCTGGAAAATTTACATGAAAACATCACTCATGTTGTATGTGATGAATCAAAACCAGGTAATGGGAACCTTTGGTAAGGCAAATACTTTGCTTATGTGTACACTTAATGGAATTTTTGTTACCACACTAACCCAAGACACTCTTCCGCAATACACATCTGAACCTATGTCTGTGTTGAGGTTGAGCAAGCCCCCTAGGGGCAATAGTTGGTACAGGAGAACCGTCTCCCCTCTGTAACTCCTGGTTCTGTTTCTGCTAGCAGATGGGTTACTGCAGCAGTTTGATAAAGGCAGCTCAGAAGATTAGCATCTTAACTACATGAACAGGCTATTGCATACACACCTTGGGACAGGTGTGGGCAAACTGTAATCCTAAGGCTGTTTATATGCCCCCTGATCCCCTCTGGTTCCTTCAGATCACCATTTTTTTTTCCGCAAAAAGCAAAATTAATAGCCTCTCCTGGAAGCCTCTGAGAGTGACAATTCATTTTGTGAACAGGTTCAGAGGCCATCACTCCCATTTTTAAAAACAAAAAGTGGATTCCCAACCCATTCCCATTTGAAGGGCATTTTTGGTAATCTGCCCCAAAGAGACCGAGAGGCAGAAAATTGGTCTCCACACTTACCAAGTTGCCCAGTCCTTCCCTTTGAGTCTGTAGTTCAGAGAATGGAGCGTCCCTATAAACAGACAGATATGAGAGCCAAGACTTTGAATAACAGCTCAGAAAAGCTTTACTAAGTCCATAAGAAACAGGAAGCACAGACCTATACATGTCCATTCACAAGTACATTGCTTATGTGTGAACTCGGTGAGTTCAGTGATGATTGCTCACAGGTAAGCTGGTATAGGATTGCAGAGATAATCACCTTTGATGTAAAATATGTTTTACTGAAGTTGTGTCATAAGGGAATGAAAGGAGAATGATGATAAACCAGGAGCTACTCACCAAAAGCAGATCTTTTTGCCTGAGGCAACCCCCATGTTCCATGTGAAGCAGATGTAAAGGGGAACCAATTAAGCTATAGAACCTACCTTGCAATCTTTTACATGTATGCCAGAACTTGGGAAATGACTACAACTCACAGAATCTTTTATTCAGCATGGCCACTGGCCATAACTGGCTCAGAGATTGCTGGAACTGTCATCTCCCAATAGTAAACTTTGTGAGTTCCTTCTAAAATGTACGGCTTGCCAAAAAGCTGTGACCCTTCCCATATGCACATACATTTGTTGGCTGTTGTGTTTTATTAAGAAAAGTTTATACCAGTTTCAGATGGAAGATGTATATATGACTGTAAAATGAACAAGAACTATTTTCAATCTATCAGGAATTAAAAACTGAAAGGGAACATGACAGTTATTTTATGTGGACATTGCTCAAAGCACTACTATGGCATTGCAGATGTTGTTGGACTGAAGCTCCACCATTGCTGACCATTGGCTATAGTTGCTTAGGGCTGATGGGAGTTTCACTCCAATAACATTCTGGATGGCCACATAACTCCCATCCCTGACTTAAAGGATGGCTCTTCTAGTTCTTAGGATAATAAAATAATGCAAATATAGTTCTATATCAACAATGTTTTTAAGCTGGTGTGGATGCATATTTGATCAGGAAACTTATGTGCATTTTGTCCAAATGGGAACATGCAGAGTTTGTATGGTTTAGTTCATTTCATTAATACATCTTTATATGCTTATACCCAATTTGAGTAATATTTGAGTGAATACGTGAATCAGCCCTTAGAAGATCTGCCATTAATGAACAGGAAGTTGGACCTCCAGATAGTGCATTTCCTGTGGGTTCTCTTCAACCTTAGAGGGATCACTGGTTTTCTCTTAGGATACAAGCAACATCTAATGTGTCAAGTTTGCAATTTCTAAAAAGATGGAATTAAACCATTTAATTTGTTTTCCAAAATTCTGATGCCTGCTTGCTAAAGAGAAAGGCTAAAAGCAGTCATCACTAGAAAGGACAAGGAGGTGTAAGGCAAAGAAGCAAGGAAGCACCACATGTCAAATGTTTTATTCATCCAATCACATATTTTGGAAAATACTAAGGGTACCCATTGCTTGTTTAAGATAAGTTTATTATGGCAAAACCTTTTCTAGACCAGAGAGTCTATATAATCTCAAAAAAAAATGTGATAGTCTTTAAGATGCTGTGAGACTTCTTGATGCTCTTGCTGAAAATAAAATAGAATTACCATGTAACGCTTTAGAAGCATGTATTAGGAAAAAATCCTAGCAATAGCCTGAAATCCATAGAAATAAATGAAAATTAAAGGTATTTATGCTGAGCCATTAAAAAAAAAAAAAAAAAACCCAAAGTTGCGCAATACTTTTATTAGGACCAACCAAAATAACATCAGAAGTGTGCAAGCATCTGAGTTCTTCAGAAATCTTTCTGAGGCGAGATGATTCAAAAACTTGGATGGGATTGAAAACAGAAAAGTCCAAACATTTTGCCTGAGGTTGTGGCTATGATGGTCTCACTGAGTTCAATGGAACTTGCTTCAGATCTCGGTAAAGTCCCACTGCCATCAGAGATACATTTAGTGCAGTCATGTGAAGGGCCTTCTTGGTGGCTGCCTCCAGATTATGGAGCCTCACTCCCTATTTTGATTTTACCAGAGAGCAAAATCTTTCTATTCAGGCCTTCCCCAAAGGGCTGCCTGTTACAGTTGGAGTTTTTAAAATGGATTTGCTAGACTTTTTAGTATTTTTACTTATTATATATTGTTACTGTGGAGTTTTGATGAAACAAGTAATTTAATGTTAATTTTAATATATAAGATTTGTCGAGTTTTTATTGAAATGTTTTAAAATTAGGTTGGAAACTGCCTTGTATCCCAGCCTTAGGAAAAAATGGGATAGAAATCAAATCAAATCAATCAATATATAACTTTTTGAACTTCTGTTGCCAGAATCCCCACAGCCTTCATGGGCATCTTGTCTGAGGGATTCAGGGTATTATGATCCCAAAAATAACTTTTCCAGGCTCTGTGTAGTTCCTAGCATATCTATTTAGAATATCAACCTAAGTGTTTCAAGGGTCAGTTCATACTTGTTGTCTCAATGAAATAATATATGAGCACCCCAATTCAAGAAGGACATGGTCAAGCTGGAGCAGGTCCAGAGGAGGGCAACCAAAATGGTGAGGGGCCTGGAAGCCATGCCCTATGAGGATAGACTTAGAGAGCTGGGTATGCAGAAGAGAAGGTTAAGAGGGGACATGATAGCTATGTTTAAATATTTGAAGGGATGCCATGTAGAGGAGGGAGAGGGCTTGTTTGCTCCAGAGACCAGGACAAGGAGCAATGGATTCAAGCTGCAGGAAAGGAGATTCCACCTGAACCTCAGGAAGAACTTCCTGACAGTCAGGGCTGTCTGGCAGTGGAATATGCTGCCTTGGAGTGTGGTGGAGTCTCCTTCTTTGGAGGTTTTTAAGGAGAGGCTGGATGGCCATCTGTCAGGATGGTGTTCCTGCATGGCAGGGGGTTGCACTGGATGGCCTGTGTGGTCTCTTCCAACTCTACATTTCTATGATTCTATGATTCTATATCAGTCCTCACAGCAGAGTGGATTTTTCTCTTTGCAGCTTGTGATAACCAAGAGGCAGACCTTGTATTTCTGATTGATGGCTCAGGAAGCATATCCGCACGTAACTTCTCCGCAATGAAGGCATTCATGAAGGAAATTGTAGACAGTTTCATCATTGCTCAGGACAAAGTCCGGATTGGAGTGGCCCAGTTCAGCAAAGATCCTCAGAGAGAATTTTACCTCAGTGAGTTTTACACTGACATTGGCATAAAGGGGAAGATTGATGAAATTGTCCAGTTAAAAACCAGTACCTTCACTGGTAAGGGACTGAGGTTTGTCAGGAGCTTCTTTGAGCCTGCCAATGGTGGCCGGAAGAACAAAGAAGTGCTGCAGTCCCTCATAGTCATTACTGATGGGAAGTCCAATGACAGTGTGGAGGAGGCAGCCATTGCTCTGAGGAAAGATGGGATCCAAGTCTTTGCAATAGGAATAGCCACTCCAAACTCCTTTGAGCTCCTTCGAATTGCTGGAGATGCCCATCGTGTGTATGTGGTGGAGAACTTTGAAGGGCTGCAAACTATTAAAAGGAAGATTGTCAGAGAGATCTGTTATCCTGGGGATCGGCCCAGCCAAGGTAAATATTTATTTATTTATTGGAAAATGTCCTTTCATTCTCAATGGAATGCTATCTATTATTCATAAGAAGGAGTTTAATTTATTATAGGGGCATTTAAACCTTTTTAAAATCAGCTGGACTACTGTGTTCAGGAAGTATTTTGATGTGGCAGGGTTGTAAACATATCAAGACACAACATGACTCATCAGAAAAGTTGATGCTGCATGGCAAAATTCAAAGCAATAGGAAAAGAGGAAGACCAATAGACTCAATTGAAAGAAGATAGACTCAGTCAAGGAAGCCATGGCCCTGAGTTTGCAAGACCTTACTAGAGCTGTTGATGACAGAATGTCTTGGAGCTCTCTCTTTCATTTACTGGGTTGTCATACACTGAAGCTGATTTTATGGCAATTAACCACAAGAGGTATAAAAGGTCTAGAAATGAACCCTAGAGGAAATACTAGAAAGGGTGAGTTTACCATATAGAAATATGGGTTATGGTTTCCTATAGCAGTGGCAGGGCAACCTTTGGCCTTCCAACTGTTGATGAGCTACAGCTCCATTGCCCAGGTGACCTAGGGCTGATGGGAGCTGCAGTTCAAAAACATCCAAAGGCCATTGTTTTTCCTGCCCTCATCTAAATGGCAAGAAGGAATAACTGATTTTCCTACCCACTGAGAATAGGGTATAAAGTAGAGTACTGAATCATAGGACAATGGACTTAGACTAATATGAAAGTGAAACTTGCAAAATTTTAAGAGTAGTTTAACAAGCAGTAAACTGTCCAGGATTTATATTAAAGTTCCTTTTGAGGTGTCTTTAAAGAGAGGCATCCTTGAGAATGTTTCTGGTCTAAGAAACTCAACTGGGTGACTCATTAGGTCCTTGTGAGGCTATTTCCGCACTGCACTGTTACAGTGCTATAATTCCACTTTCAACATCTTATGGAACCCTGGGGTCTGCAGTTTAGGGAGAGGCATTTCGAATTCTCAGACAGAGAGCTCTTTGGCCTTAGGAAACTACAAACCCCAGAATTCCACAGGATGTTGACAGTGGAATAATACCACTATAAGTGTGGTGTGGAAATGGCCTGAGTATATGATGAGGGTCAGGACCACAACGCATATTTTATTGAAGCATTCAGAGCCATCAGAACAGATAAGGTGCAATGTCTAAGTAGAGTATGGCATGGACAAGTTAAGCTGGTAGATTGTGCACTCTCCAATTGTCCTAATTTGGCAGGTACAGTCCCAGTTAATCCTTTACTGTCCCACTTTTTCAGCTGTTTCTAAAATGCCCCAGATTCTCGTTTTCCTCCAACTTTTCTCCTTTGTCCTTGGCTTACTTCACTTGCTACAAACTGAGTTCAAAATGCAGAAGCGGTTTGCACTCAATAAGACTCAGCAAGGGGAGATGAGGTGGCAGAATTTTGACCTTCCCAGTGGTCTCAGGCATCACATGTCCTGGTTTCCATTTCTGTAACGTTGAAGAGCATGACATCAGACTAACGCAAAACATCTAATCAGAAGAAATCACTGATAATTCAAAATTAGAGCATGACAACTCCAGTTTCAGACAAAGTCATCCAATTTGCAGATGCAAAGAATCTAATATGCAGATGCATTTTTTTGCAGATGCATTCTTTGCAGATGCAAAGAAATACAAAATATTGGCTACTATTAGCTGACCTGAGCTAGCCAGCCAGCTGGCCCTTACTTCCTTATGTGGAGCTACTGCAAAGGTGGGAGCTGTTAGCCATGTGAGTCCAGACACAAAACATATATCCACTGCAGTGCTTAATTGAATTACTGTTTTAAAAATAATTTGGTAAATAATAAAATAATAACTAGAATTGTGTGCTGAGAAGAAATAACTGGTTTACACAGATTTTGGCTCACAGTGTGGGTGTTTTGCCATCTAGCAGCCTATTCCAGTTCCAAATGAACACGCTAGTTCTTAAAAGTTGCTTTAGCCAGGCTTGGGCTGTCACATCCTTCCCTTTTTCTGCAGCACATGAAAAACCGTTCTGAGATTCTTAGTATAAAAACATTGAATGTGCAAGTACAAACATGTGCTAATCCCAGTGCAACTGACATTATACTATTCCTTGTGGGAACAACTTTTGCACAGAGATTGGAAAAGCAATTTTTGGAGTATAACACCCTTTTTGCAGGACGGCATCCTCCCAGCACAGGGACATGAGAGGAGTGGGACTGTGATGATGCTTTTGGATGACATTGCGGTCCTGTCCTTCTCCTGTTGCCAGCTGGTGCAATCATAGGGTAAATAATTGATGGAGTTTCTCTGTCAATGACCCTTGATCACACAATGGTCCCATCCTTCCTGGCCATGTGGAAGGTCTGGAAGCACAATGAAAGTGCTTCATGCCCCTGCCCCATGGGAAAGAGCCCGGCTGCGGAAGGAAGAGGTGTGTCCCTCATGTTCCCTTCGACAGGGAGCCAGTTGGGTGTGGAGGGGAGCATTGCCGTCATGCTCCCTTCCTGCCAAATGCTTTGCTGGTATCGTGACCAGAGGACAGCAGCATCAGGTAAGGTGTGGGAATAGCCTGAGTCCTAGAATCTGAAAATTCTGAGAGTTGTACTCTGAGAAAGTAACTTTAGGACTTTTCTGTGAGTGAAATCTGTAATATCACAAGCAGAAATTACCTTGAATCCTTTGTTATAACAAGTGGCATGCTGAACGTCCATATTACTTTACTGAGATTTAGGATTCTGAATAAAGCTAATCTATTTATGATAGGCAAGGACAGGGAGGGGAAATGGGAGACTACACAGGCCTCGGTAAAACAGATGTGGAACTGACAGGAGTTCCAGGAAGGCCTTCGTAAACAGCTAGAAAGTTTTTAGATTAGGCAGCTTTCCCTCCCGTGAACCTGGTTGCCTTCAGCTGGGCTTTATGAATCATGATAAATGCAGTCTGTTACAAGCAGGAAATATTCAAGCACATGTACAACCCAGCTGTATCCTTTCTTCCTTCCCACCAAAAAGCTGAACTAGAAGCAGCAGTATCTAATAGTACTAAGGACTAATAAAAATGTATATAGGAAAATGACACAGCAGCACCTCCTAGTGGCTTTTTCCTGGCCTCTGGAATATCAAGCAGACTGTGGGAGGAGATTATTCAAAACTCTAGTATTAAACAAAACACATTGTGTAGTCTTTTCCTAAAGACAAGTTATATGTATCTAGATATCTTTGCATCTCAATGTTTTTCTCAACTAATTTGTAAACCAACAAAGTAACAGTGGAATTCTGTGCTGTAAATATATATAGGGTTGCAGCCGTGATAACGTTACCTTTCAGATTGATTTTTAATGATTCATCATAAACAGTCCTAACTTTACTAAAAGTGTTTGTCTTGATTTTCTGTAATAAAAGCATTCAGATCTATATTCCAAATACAAACCACTCCTCCCCAACAGTTCACACTTAATTGGCCCATAATCTACAAAAGAGGTAATACAGAGACAGAGTAAATTTGCCATAAGCATGGGTTAATTAAGCCAAGCAAAGTCTTTAGAAGAAATCTAAAGATTGTTGGAATGAACTTCTAAGCATTACAATGTCATGTTTGAAATTTTAAGAAACAATCAGCACAGTTAACTGGAGGGTGAACTTTTTCTGAAGAGATTTGCATTTTGCAAATTAAGCTGTGAAATGATTGAGGATCAGTTAATTTCATCCCTATAAAGCAGGGATCATAAAAAAATACAAAATATCACAGCAATTCAGCATGACCTTTCACTTTGCCTTCATGCTGCTTAGGGATTCTTGCTCCATCTGCTCGCTTATGGTTTCCTTCTAGGCATCCGCTTTTACTGTTTGTGTAAGAGCTGAAGCATAACAGGATGAGGGATTGTGGCTAAGAGCTGTAACCTTGAACTTCCTTGCTGGAGCAAAACAATTCCGTATGCATCTGATTGCTTTTAAAACATCAAGTAGAGAATGAATAAATTCTTTTCACTTTTCTTTTCTTTCATTTCAGATCTTAAATATTAAGAAAACAACATATATTTAATTGCTATCCCATCATTCCAAAATAAATTAAATTAAAATGCATTTGTACTGAACATGTGAATGAAAACAAAAATGAAACACTTTTAGGTAGAACATAAGTACAGTATTGCTAAGATTTCAGATGGTCTGTGTCAATAAGGCATTTAGCTGGCTCTTTTGTATCTTCCGGGAGTGGGGGGACAGATCTGCATTTCTTTTCTTAACATTGAAAAATATACAAATTTAGCAATGTGTGTTTTTTATCTGGGACCACTTCCCTTTCCTTGTTATCTTGTGGAAGAAAAATGCTGCACCTTGATACTCATCACTGACTGTTCTTTAGCTTTTTATTCTCTTGACGCCTCCCTTTTTTGCCGTTGTTACAGAACATTTTCTTAGAACATACAGAGCTAAGCACCCATAGTGTTTTTTTTAGTTGCAATGTAGTGCAGCTTTAAAACCTGTATCATGTGATTATCAACCTTGGTAGTCTGTTTATTCTATTGAAAACTGCCAGGGTATACCTATGGGAGAGGAATGAAGGTGTTGCTCCTCCCAGTTGAGAATTCTGCCCCCCATCGTGAAATGTTCCATCGGCTCACAAATTTCTAGTACTGCAGGCATTTAAAACTTTGGTTGAGCATTTGGAAATCCAGCTTCAGTATCCAAAAAAAAGAAAAAAAAAAAAGAAGGGCAAACAAATATATCAAGGGAAAGCAGAATTCATCCCCACACTCCTGGCATGTACTCAACGTGTAGCACAGCCTTTGCTGTCTGTGTTAATTAATTAGGTTGCAAACTACAATAACCATCCTATGGTTGAAAAGTCATCCTCCCGGAATAATCAATAATAACAATAACAGTAATCTTTTATATCCCACCTTTATCTCAATAATGAGACTCAAGGCAGCTAACAACATATTTAAAACATATTTAAAAATATTTAAAACCAACAAATTTAAAAACACAGGTTAAAACTATACCAAAGCTTCAACAGAGGTATAAATATAAAAGTTATTTAAAAGCAAGTAAACAAATTATAAAATTGAAACATTAAAAACACTAAAATGCATTAAAAGACTACATGCAGATCTTAAAAATGGCAACACACAGCATTAAAAGTCCATGCCAGTCAGTTTCTAAGAGCGTGATAGTGTAAAATGTTTTAACTTGTTGATTGAAGGACAGCAAGGAGGAGACCATCCTGGCTTCCCCAGGGAGTGAATTCTAAATTGTGGATGCAGCCACCAAGAAGGGCCTCTCCCTTGTTCCCACCAAAGCTTGTTTCTGGTGGGGCAGGAGAGAGAAGAGCCTCTCCAGAAGATCTTAGAGCTCTGATGGGCTCATAAAGGGAGATAACAGTCCTTCAAACAGCCTGAACCCAAGCAGTATAGGGTATTATAGGTCATCACCAGTGCTTCAACTTGTGCTTGGAACCAAATTGGCAGCTAGTAGAGCTGTAGCAACAAGGGAATTATGTGCTCCCTGTAGCTAGCCCCCATTAATAATCTGGCTGCTGTTCTTTGGGCCACTGGAAGTTTCTGAGCTCTTTTGAAAGGCAGCCTCACAGGCAGTGCATTACAGTAATCCAAGCAGGATGTAACCAAGGCAAGAGTTACTACTTTAGAGTAAGAGGGAGACACTGATGATTGTTTGCACCCAGATGTTGTATTTGCTCTGTTCACACTCCCTTTGTAACTTTGCCTTCCCCTTTTCTTTGGATGCCTGCATTGTATTTCTAAATGCTTGCCAGAAGTTTTATACTGCTGTAATGCTAGAAATTTGGGAACTGAAGGAACATTTTATTCAGGAGGGAATTCTTGTGGGGGTGCATGCTCTCATTTTACTGTCCCCCCCAATAGCTATACACCTGACTAGTATTCCAGTAGACCAGAATTCAAATCCCTGCTCAGCTGTGGAAACTCCTTGGGCAAGTTACAGTATCTCAGACTAAGAGGAAGGCAATGGCAAACTTTCTCTGGATAAATCTTGCCAAGAAAACCCCATGAAAGGATCACTATAAGTGAGAGCTGATTTGAAGGTACATAACAACAACAACAATAGCTACTACTACTACTTCAAATACAAAAACGGGCAACCCCACCCCATATACCTGCTCTGAAAGCAAAGTTTTGTTATAGCATGGACTTTGGTGCATTGTAACCTGCTCTTTCAGGCGCAAAACCTTAGATAGTTTCATGTGCCTTTTTTCCCATCCAAAACATGTCACAGGCTTGAAAATGTACAGATTGCCTAGGCAAGATACTCTCACTTAAACTGCTAGCCTTGGGAAGTGCAAAAGGGCTATTTCTCAATGGAAATACAAAGCCAATTAATCTGTTCTTCATACCTTCTTAAAACTATTGACCTGCTTCTCTATCACAGTAGGAATTAATGCCAGTCTCTCCATTGTCAATGCAGCTGAAAGTAAGACAAATGTTGTCGCTAGCATCTCAGTATAATATCCTATAACCTCAGTCAGTATAAAGCATGAGAGCTTGGGCAATGTTCCCCCTGACCGCCCCCACAGCTGCTCTCCCCCCAGCAAGTCCAAATGCCTCCATTGTCCTCTGCAGACCCTCTCAGAATGTCAACTGGAAATGACGCTGGGACCTGTGGTAATTGTGGGGGGTGAGGTGGGGTTATTTTCACTTATTTCCATGCATGGGAGGCTTTCTGTGTGATTTGGGGGCCAAATTGCCTAAACACTATATCCATCTTTTCTTGTAATTGCCCACTCCTTGTATAATCAGATGAGCCAATCCAGGCAGTTTGCAATATCTGAATACTTTTTAAAATGTCATTATTTGAATTCTTCCCATGTTACTCTTGTTCTCAGTCCTGATTGAGAATTTTATAATGATTATGTGTAATGGATATTCTATCCAGGTTGGCCTTGTAGGCCCTTTCCGCATGTGGAGGGGGAAACGGGGGAAAACGTGCCGAAACGGAGCTTACCGGCAGCCGGGTAAGTCCGTCGCCATGCGGAGCAGCGCAAACTCGCTGCTCCGCAGTCCTTCGGCGTCTAAAATGGCGGCTTCCGGCTGGCGGAGGCTCTCTACCAACCGGAGAAGCTCGCCAGCCGGAAGCCCGCCCCCGGCAGATCTGCAGGCATGCACTAGTGCGCGCCTGCAAATCTGCACCGGAGCCCGGCGACGGAGCTGCACGGGGCTGCGCGCTCCGTGCTTTTTAAAAACCTCTGAAAAGAGGTTTTTAAAAAACACGCAGCGCCGCCAGTTCCGGTTGCTTCGGAGCGGATTGAGGTGCGCAACTACGAAAAGTAGTCCGCCCCAATCCACTCCACGGTGCAGACGACCTCCATGGGAGGTCGCTCTGCACCATTTTAGTACCCCAGTGCGGAAAGGGCCGTAGTTTCATCTCTAGAGCTCCTATTGCTCATCTTGCCCTTTTACCCTTAAGATGTCTCCTTGGAGCTGATACTGTGGCTTCGAGGTGACCGCTATATGGACAAATGGATGTGTTGGTTGTTGGATTCAGTGTGGCAAGGAGTGATTGGTCCTCCTTGTTAATTATTAAACTAAAGCACTCAGACAGAGATGTAGAAAATAAAATCAGAAAAGATTTATTGTCTAGCAGTTAAAATAAACATCTTGCCTGGTGCTGGTTTCACACCACAGTACACTGTAATACCTCAATTTCAAACAGAGGCACTTCTCCCTGAATTCTTTCCACACTTTCAGCCCCCCAAGTCTATCTGTATCTTCTCCGTTCCCCTCTTCCTAACTGGACCTGCTCTTTTCAAGATTTAATCCATTTTTGTCTGCCTCTGTTCCTGTCTCTGTTTCCACATGGCCCTATCTCTGTTTCTAATTGCCCTGTTTATCATATCTATCTAATCGTTTTAGAGGCAAACTTCTGGCTTTTATATTGAGCTCCCCATAGGCCCTGCTCACACTATTCCAATGAGCTATGATTATCTGACTCTGCCCAGGCTTGTCCAGCTTCTTGCTTCACATCGTGTGTTTCATAAACACATGTTTCTCATTTTCTTGTTCCCCTCTTAACAGACTGTAACATCGACATTTCAGTAGGAGTTGATATTTCTGAGCGCCCAGAGTCTCCTTCTGCATTCAGTTTGAAGCAGAAAATGCAAACCTACTTGCCCTGGCTTATGCAGCAAATGGGTCCCATGATCAACATCAGTTGCAGTCTTGCATCTCCTGTTACCATCAGGTTCAGGTACCAAGTCTTTGCAAGAAATGGCCAGTCCTTGTTTGACTCTGACTTTGAACCATATAATGATGAGATCATTCAGAAATTCTTGGCTGTGCAAACCACAGTTGACACTTACTTGAATATAGGTTTTCTGCAGTCCTTTTGGGATAAATCTCTCAGTCTGGCCTCTGCCAAAGTGAAGGTAAGCATGTGTCTCTTGTGGTTTTTGGTGGTGGGAAAAGCATCAAATTATGAGTCAATTTCAATGGAATCATTCCTTATTTTGTTCCAAGCATCTGAGGATTTATATACTGTCAGAAAATAAGCCTGAATAAAAAAGTTAAAGAAGAGCATAACCTTGTCCTTTGTCTGACACTAGCTTGTACTACTGCTATGGTGGCAGTACTGGATCCTTCTCTATAAATGTCAACCAGATTAGGGCATGGAGTTCTGTAGTCTGTTTCAGGAAATTGCCTGATCGTGGGTAGTTAAGTGAGATGAATCTGATCCGTCAGTCACAAATAACCCAGTAACCAGAGCCGTTTGCTATTTGTTATTGTTGTGTACCATCAAGTTGTTTCTAACTTATGGCAGCCCTAAGGCAAACCTATGATGGGGTTTTCTGGGTCTGAGAGTATGTGACATGTCAAGGCCAACCAGCAGGTCTCCACGGCCAAGTGGGGAATCAAACCTAGTCTCTAGGGTTGTAGTCCAAAGCTCAAACCACTGTACCATGCTGGTTCCCATCATTGTAGAAATCCTGGTTCCAATGAAGCACATAATTTATGGCCCATTGTGGCCTTCAGCAGATGGCCAAGGCCCACAAAAACAAATTTGCCTTTGATCACATGTAATGGCTAATGTCAGTATTCTTCTCCAAACTGGGCACAGTGTGGCACTGTAGCAGTGATTGGAAGAGTCCAGAGTATTTTTCACACAGCACAGTGAACAGCAATTTGATTGCACTGACTGCTATGGATCAGTCCTTTTAAATCTCGGGATTTGTAGTTTTGTGTTGCATTTAGACTCATCCACTGAGCTCTAATGTCTCATCAAACAATGAACTCTGGTGCAGCTATGGCAATTAAAATGATATCAAAGTACTATAGCAGTGTAGAGTGAAAGAGGCATAAGTGTGAATTAAACCTGTGGGCTAGCCTAGAGGAGATGCGTGTGCGTGTTTCTACTTAGCTCCTGATTTCCTCGGGCAAATCTAGAACCTCCACAGTATGACCTTGATAATGCCAATACAGCCCTAACCAGGGTCAAATGAAGTTGCTTGAGGCTCTCGAGCCATTCCAAAAACAGAATCTTCTGTCTTAGGCTGTCAGATTGGATCTGGGATGACTCTTCTGTACGTTTAATCCTTAACAGATCTTGGCGGAGAATGAGGTGCTGTAAAGCTCAACAAAGTGAAGGAGTGAAGTTACCCTTCCTTCCTCACCTTCCAAATCCCAACTTTCCGCTACAGCCTTCCCCTCTCAACACGGTTATTGCCTCATTGGTGGAAGTGGCGGGAAGAGGCATGGACCCAACGCCCTTCTTGTCAGTGGCTCTTACACACCTCTCCCCACGGCCTTTATTGGGGAAGCAATAGCTGTCTTGGGAAGGAATAGCTACAGCTGAAAACTGGGGTTTGGAAAGAGAGGGAAGATGAGTACCTTTGTTTTGCTTGAAGGAACTTTATGGTACTTCATCCTGCTCCAAGATGTGTTGAGGATTAATGTTACAGGAGTCCCATGCCAGATCTGGTTTGGCAATCCTGTTCTTTTTTACATGTGTGTGACCTATTCTAGGAGTGGTGGCATAGAAATAAAGTGAGTGAATAAAATATAAAGAACAGTAGACAGCAGCACGAACAGCATCATGCGCCAGTCGGTTTTCAGCTCTGCAGAGTCAGTGAGATTGACAGCCATATCCAATGAATTTTTATTCAGTTGATCAAACATCCCAAAATCATATTGATAACAGAATGATTAGGAGATTCAGGAAGTACCTGATAGGATTGCCATGAGTTGGAGTCAGCCTGACAGCATGTAACCACTACCACACCAAGCACAGATGAAGGATGCAGAAAGAAGTCCAGCATCAATACTATCTCATAGAGCTTTCGCTACTTGTCTCCAGAGGATCCTTCAGTATTTTTAGCAGAATTTAAAGCCTAATTTACATATGGCTACTTTTCAAATGATTAAGGCAGAGCTTGAAAAAAGTTTCTTTTCGGACTATAGTTCCTGGAATCCTCTAGCCAGCATAGCCAGCATGGGTTCAGGGAGATGTTAGGCAAAACAAACAAACTATCCCAAGTTCTGAACTTTGAGAAAAGGAAGTATATAACAGTCACCTCTGACTATCAGTTTGGCTAAGCATATCTCTCTGTTTTATGTGATCTGCAGATTCCTTATTTCTGTTGCTTCCCCACAGGTTCTGTTGGTGTTTACTGATGGACCAGATGATAGTTTAGAAATGCTGAGAACAACAGTGGATGTTCTTCGCCAGAAAGGTATGTACCTAGCAAATTTTCTAAGCATAGATGGCAGTTTCCACTGTAAAGAAATGGCTGCGCTAACATGCAACAATAATCAAGGAATCCTGCTTTAATCAGCTACAGTGTGAACAAACAGTATGCTAGTATACGCACACTTCTCCTCCCACTCTGTTCTTCCTTTCATGCAAGGTGGTAAGCAAATGAAGCAGTGTGATGCCTGAAGGTGGGATTATGAAATGAAATAAATCAGAATTCACAAACTAACAACAAACTCTGTTTTTGCACTGTTTAACAAACCTGGCTTGTTAGGGCAAAATAAACCAAAACCCCAATTTTTGAAACTAACTTGTTGAGTATCCAGAAAGAACTGTTTGAAGGGCATTAAGGATGGAATAACCAGTTATGACCTTTCTTCTTTTCACAAGCTTTCCCTGGGAATTAAAAATATAGCTGAAGTCCAAAACATATGAAAAATACCAGCTTTAGAAAATGAAATAATTGGTTTAAACTTTTTTTTTGTTTTCAGGGCTTGATGCATTTTTAATGATTGGCCTGGAAAACTTTCAGGAATTCCATAAACTGCAGGAAATTGAGTTTGGTAGAGGATTTGGATATCGGGAACCTTTGCATATAGGAAACCCAGAACTCCCAAGCACGTTACGGAGAGCTTTTGTAAGTTTCTTTGTGGAAGAAGGAAAGAACAGAAAAGGGTACTCTTCTGCATTGTTAATGTTGAACATGTTAGCAGTGATTGGCTGGCATTTGTTATTTTTTAGGACACTATTACTGAACGAGAATGCTGCAGTGTTTGCTGTAAGTGCTTTGGAGAAGATGGCATTCAAGGTGTTCCTGGACCTTCTGGAAGGAAGGTAAGATTAAGGAAGAAGGACGCTACTTAAGAGAATGATGCCCAAACTGTGCAGGGGCACGTTAATGAACAACAAGAGGAGATGAAGTACATTTTAAAAAATAAAGCCACCATATGGGTTACAGTGACTTCTTGATAGAGAGGTCTTGTGCAACACTGATTCCTATTCCATCATTCTTTGCCAACAGAGGAAGTAGAGTTGGGAAAATTTATTTTTTGGACTAAGCTCTGAGATTCCCAAGTCAGCAAAGTATGGCAACTGTACATGTTTGTTGGAGGATTCTGGGAATTGTACCCCCAAAAGTAATTTTCCCAAGTTCTGAGAGGAAGTTAGGAGGTGACAAGATCTCATGACACAGTCCACTATACAGATAGCTGTGGTGGGAAAATCCCTGAAATCAGGTCCAGCCTAAGGCTTTTTGTTGCCTGAACCAAAGAGCAAGATGGCACCCACCTTCATTCCATGCACAGAAGCCAACTAGACTGGCAGTTCAAACTTACTATAACATTTTCCTTTACATTTTACTTTTGGGACCACTATACTTGAGGCTAATTTAGGCTAATACAGGGAGGGAAATGCCCCAAGGAACACAAGAGGATTTTGGACAGATTGTGAGGCTGTCACTGTTGTCCCCCAGCATCTGTTGCCTGAGATGGTTGCTTCATTTTGCTTTGCTGAAACAATATTTTTAGTTATCAGATTTCTGTTTCAGCTTCTTTATATAGAATTCAAAGGCATACATAGGGAACAGACCAAAGCAGTTATATTCTTAATTTTTGTAACTTATCGAAGACAGAACTAAGGCTGAAAAGAAGTCAACCAGATGCAGTGATGATCTGAGTGTAGAATGCTTAACTGGAAAAATAAGTGAAGGACAAACAGAAGATGGATTAAGACCAATTTTTCGTAGTTCCTCCAGTTACTTTTATAAAATTTGAATACTTCAGACAGAAATGTAAGAAACTGTTCAAATCTCAAATGTGCAATAAGGATCAAAAGTCCAGCTTTGCTAGGAATAAATCTTCTGTCATTCCAAATATCCCATTAGCCAGTCAGTTTTCCTTGTTAACTTTTACAATTTGAAAATGTAAAAGGCATGATTCACTAATCATTCTTGCAGTCCTCTGTGAGAAGCTCTTGTTGCATCTTCCAGTGAGGAAAGAAGGATTATTGCTGTCATGCATTCAACTTAATGGTTTAATAAAGTTTTAATAAAGTTTTAAGAAAGCTTGGTTTTAACATGAAGAATTTGTTATAAAATGGGGAAGAATTTGTTATAAAAATGAGAAAGAGGCATTCTGAAGATGAAAGCTGAAAGAGGAAATCCAACTATACTACAAAGCAAAAGCATGGAGAAAAGTGCTCTAAGGCCATTTCCGCACTGCACTATTACAGTGTTATTATTCCACTTCCAACATCCTATGGAATCCTGGGAATTGCTGTTTAGGGAAGGGCCTTTAGAATTCTCAGTCAGAGAACTCTTTGGCCTCAGTAAACTACAGACCCAAGAATTCCACAGGATGTTGAAAGTGGAATAATAGCACTATAATAGTGCAGTGCAGAAATGGCCTAAGATAGAAGGTGGTATCATGGGCTACACTTATGTGTATTGTGTGATGTGCCTGGACTCCAGTTCCCAACTCTGCGGTGCTCAGTTGAGAAGAGGCCCCATACCTGAGTGTGCCCCATGGGGTTTCACAGTGAGCTCACTCCTTACTACATGCCTAAGACTGGTCTTGCTGATGCAGAAGGACCAGCTACGACAACGTCACTTCAAAGAATCAGTCATCTAATGGACAGTACTTTGTTATTCAGAAATCCATGTAGGTTTGGGGGATGTGTTAAAAAGTTAGGGTCAGATAAGACATTTTACTGTTTGAAGCAAAAGAAAAGATGATGCCTTGCTATGTTTCTTGTAGAGAAGCTGATCAACTAACAGTGGAATTGTAACCAGGAGATGGAATAGTTATAATTTATCATACCAGAGGGCAGCATGCTGGCTTAGAGAGAATGAATGGCAGACTGCAAAGTAGACACAGCTATGCCCTCTGACACCTTGCCACTCACTACACAGTGAATACCATTGCCTACCATCTGAGGCAGTTGCCTCAGACCAGAATCTGCTGGGATGTTACACCAGTGTAATCCAATACCTCACCATGTAACAAAGCAGCATAAAGGCTGGCCAGCATGTGGGCGCAGTTCAACCCCCCTCATGACCTAAAAGAACAACTGGAATGGACACTGGAATGTTGTTGCTTCATTCTCCATTGTTGTGGGTATTCCATGCAAATATACTGGTAGAATTTTACACTTTGCATGTTGAACAAGATCTCAGTCTCATACTGCCAAGTGATAGGGCTGGGCCTATATCAACTGGCAACTGACTGAAGTCTGTGGTATAGGAAAGCAAAAAGCTGCAGGTGGAAGGGTGTGCATATTGCTCTGGACTGGATTTCCTGTTAAACTCACAGAACTCAGAAAAGCTGTCTCCCCAGCAAACAACTCTAAACCAGTCAGCTAAAGGGAAAAGTATCCTTAATGGTCAATGTAACTGTTAAACCTGGGAAGGAAAGAGGCTGGAACAGAGTTTGTGCATAGAAATGCACTGAATCATGAGCATGCCTTATTGAGGCTATCTTTGCAGAAAAAGAAAGGCAAACAAGCATACTTGATGAGTTTATTTGGTGCTTCTAAACATACATTTAGTACCAGATAGTAAAGTTTCCTAACTTTTAACTAGTTAAGAGAATGTTTCAGGCAGAGGATTGCATGGAACTGCAGATCAACATCATCTTGGTCTGAAGAGGAAGGGGAAGAAGTCAAAGGGAGAATCTGTGTGTGTGACTCTGAACACCTAGGGATAAACTGGGTCACATGGGCGTCAGTCATCAGTGTCCATGCATTGAGTTCTGTGAGTGAGCAAAGAAAAGCTTAAGAGGAGGTGTGAAACATGGCTAGAGGCTTTCAGGAAGCCCTGTATGGTCTGGCCTCTTTTATGGCTCTGATTGCAAAAGAAAGCAGGGATGAAAAGATACCGCTTGATTGAAATGGTGCATGCACTGATTGTCAGTAGCAAGCTTGTATGTGTGGCAACACCCTCCATTTTCGCAGCTTTGTCACTCCTACGCATTGAACACAAATGCACATTACTGTGAGAGGGTAAGGAACCATAATCACTTCAGGCAATTTGTTAATGAAGTTACAGTGTGTGCAATGGGGAAGATAATCTTTGAACTGTTATTTAATTATTATCTTCTGACAGTAAAAAAATATTATCCCTGTTTTCACTAACTTAGGCCATTTCCGCACGGAGCTACTTCTGGCTCCCGTAGGGCCGCACTGCTCCGACATCCAAAATGGCAGCTTCCAGTTGGTTGTGGGTCCTGACCAACCGCTGAAGCTCGCCAGCCTAAAGCCAGCCCTCCGCAGATTGCAGGCTCGCATTGTTGCAAGCCTGCGAATCTGCACCGGAGAGCAGGCACGCAGTGGCGCGCTCCAGGCTTTTGAAAGACTGGAAAAATCAGGTCTTTCAAAAGCATGCTGGAGGACCACTTGGGGTTGTTTCGGAGTGGACTGAGGTGAGTATCTACAGTAAGTAGTCCGGACCCAGTCCACTCCAAGGTGCAGATGTCCTCCGTGGAGGACACACTGCACCGTTTTTATTACCCCGTGCGGAAATGGCCTTACTTTACATGTGTCTCTAGGTTCTTACCTAGGTACCATACATGATCGAAAAGAGACTGGCCATATTTTCTTGTCCTGTTAATATGCAAACAATGGTGGGTTGTTCTCTCTATCACAACAGAATATTTCTGCTTTCACATCATTATATATTTTGGTGGTAATATATTTTTTATCTGACCCTCTCTTGCCTCCTAGTTTTATAACACTGCACCATTCCAATCAGATGTATGTGAATGCAACAACTACGTGAATATATTGTAATGTTCATAACTTCCTCATCTGCCTCAAAATGAGACTATATGTTGTTTACTAGCCTTCCACCAAGCTGTGGGCTTATAGTTCCCATCAGTTCCAGCTAGCACTATCAGTACTGGCTGGGAATAATGGGTATGATAGTCCAGACCATCTGAAAGGCATCTGGTTGGGGAAGGTGGAAATATACATTTCATTTTTTTCTAAAGAAAAAAGGATATCCTCTGGGTATTCTTTGGTTAACTGTGAAGTGTGGAGTATATTTCAGCAAAACAAATATAAAGGAGCTCTGTAACTTAAATTAAATTAATTTTCTTCCCTATGGCTCTCTTTCAGGGGAGTGTGGGCGCCCGAGGATATCAAGGCCATCCTGGTGAGGAAGGAGGAATTGTAAGTAACACATAGTTCATGTGCAGAAACAACACCCCAGCTGGCGTGGCTTGTGGCACCCATCTCAGTGGTGTGGTGAATTCCAAGCTTTAAAGGAGCTATGTAATGTGTTGAATCTTCAAAATAGTTTCAGTACCTTGGATAACTCCTTTAGAGTCTGAAATAAAACCCAGAGCAGATGCACTGTACCACTCATATGGAAGCATCTGGGTTCTCCTGCCCTCGCTCGTCCAAAAGGGATCTTTCCCTGGAATATCTACATTAATATGCCTTTTGTACTGCACGGGAGGGAGAGGTTTTTCAGATTTTGTCCACTGTAGTCAAAGACCTAGACTTTTTCCAGGTGCAGTAGCTGCCCTGTCTTTTTCAATGAATTTTATCAAAGGTGCAGAACATGTGTGATCTTCTCATATTTCCTTACCGTTTCTTCCATCTTTTCTTCTTCCACAAAAAAAAAAAAAAACCCCACACAAAAAAACCCAACAACAAACTGTTAAAAGAGGAACAAACAGAATAGTTACACGATGAGTGCCTCCAGATAAAGCCTTTACTGTATATTTACCTTGCCTCATTAGCTGAGAGAGCCAGTGTGGTGTAGTAGTTTTACTGTTGGACTATAACTCTGGAGAACAGGTTTCGATTCCCTGCTTGGCTGTGGAAACCTACTGGGTGACCTTGGGCACATCACACACTGTCAGCCCGAGAAACCCCATGACAGGCTTGTCTGTGGGTTGCTGTAAATCAGAAACGACTTGAAGGCACACAACAGCAACAACATTTGCTGAATTTTACAGGGAGTCCTCCAGACACAGTGTCTTATGCTTATAATCATCTCACATCTTTTTACTGTGTCTTCATTTTTTCTTTCCACCAAAAATCTATTAATGAATGAAAGATTTTCTTCCTGCTGGGAGAGAGTCTTTGAAAATGGCACAATTTTCAAAGACTATTTGCCATTAAGGACTTATTAGGTGCAAAATTAAACACTTTTTGTGCAGAATGCTTCGACATATTGTTTTCGGTGCAAAGAATGCTGTTTTCTGAGCAAGAAAACCACCTACAATTTTTGCGCAGAATAAATTGTAAAAATTTTTATTGCTAGGTGTCCTCCATCTGATGAAGCATCCTTTTAGCGGAAAGAAACACATAGAACCTCTTCAATTTATCGAAGGCACATTTTTCAAAGTCAAGAGCCAGCAACAGGAAGGTTGTAGCCCTGTTTAATGAATGGGTTCTACTAATCTCTCTTTCCTTATTAGGGAGAGCAAGGTCCAACGGGGATCACTGGGATGCAAGGAAACAGAGGGTGCTCTGGGGCAAGGGGAATAAAGGTAAGAGGATGGACTAGAGGTGTAAGTTTTGTCAGGGGGTATATAAACTGTTGCTCTTGTCACATTTTTTTTTATGTCGTATTTTGTCCCTCACGGCCTTGATATGATGTCTCTCTAGTTCCATGCTTTTCCTTTGTTTGAGGGTTGTGGGCTTAATCCCCTCCTCCTAGTGAGTGCAGAACTTATGCCTCTGCATGAATAAATCTGTTCATCTATACTGAAGAGTCTAGTAGTGCATCTGATGGGCAATGGTCCATGAAAGCTTATGCCAAATAAAACTTAGTCTTTAAAGCACGATAATTGTGATATAATTGTTTAATATATTTTTTTAAATCAGTGACAAACAAGCAAGGAAAACATGACCTCATTTAAAAGATAATTACATTTTGGCAGTTTGCCTCTTGGTGATGGAGTGTTGAATGCAACGCTATTTTCCTATGGGGGTGGGTGGGCACATGTCAGAAGTGCAGGGTAGTGGTAAATAAAGATCCTGTGGTGATGATGGTGGTAAGAAATAATTGATTCTCTTTTTGGTTCCCTGAGCAATGATGGTTGGGAAAGACAATGACAGGATGCTAGTGTAGCATGAACCACTGCTGGAGAAGGACCTTGTTTCTTGCATTGCAACCATCAATATAGAAAGACTCGCTCATTCAGATGTGCCTTAGAATTTCTGTATTCTTTCTGGTGTAATTTACAGCAAGTCTCTTTGTAAATTTCAGGGACAAAGAGGATACAGAGGGAGCAAGGTATGTAATCTTTTACAACATGAATGCTACCTACCATTTAAAGAATTTTAATGAATATTTCACTTTATTCATATTGCCGGTAGTACTGCTGCTGATGCTTTCTTGTTAAAATGAGCTGCCAACTTGAAAAATGGGGCTTTGGAGGAGGAGGATGATGATGATGATGATGGTGATGATGATATTGAAAGATGATTCTGGATGTGGTTTGAATAACTGGTATGAGCTCCTTTTAGTCTAGGAAGCTGCACTATACAAAGTAGGGACAGGCCAACCAACTCTGCATCCCTGTGCAAAAATAGGTGAACTGAATCCTTCCACTCCACCAACCAAAAAATAGTTTTTTTTTAAAAAAATTCCATTCAAAAAAGTTTTAAAGAGTTTAATTTGTTTTTAAAAAGTTGCTTTTTAAACCCTTTTTAAAAAAAGGATTCAAAAGACTTCGAGATTCTTGAGATTCGTGGATTCCCAGAACCTTCCAGGAATTTGGATCTGGATTCGGAAAATTCTGGATTTGTCCTATCCCTACTACAAAGTCAGCATCTTTCCCAGGCTTGCCTGGAGAACCCAGTGATAGTACCTAGGACTATGCATGCAAAGCATATGCTTTACCAAGGAACTTTGGTCTTTCCTCAAAATCTGCAGCTTTAGATATCCTCCCTGACATGTTTTGTTATGGGGTAAGGACATAGGAAGCCACCTTTTACTTAGTTAGGGTAATTTCTAGTATGTAATTGTAGTCCTTTAATGCCATTTTAACTACTCTGGCTGCATCCTATGGAATTCTGGGATCTATAGTTTGGTGAAGTTTGGTGAAGGGTATTTGGAATTCTCTGCTACATAGTTCTAGTGCCATAGTCCAGGGGAATGCAGTAGAGTTCTCTAGCAGAGAATTCCAACGTTACAAGGAATGTTCCAAAGGACTTCATAATAAGCATGTTTTAAAATTGTTTCAACAGGGTGATGATGGTGACATTGGACTTGATGGGATTGATGGACAAGAGGTACCATTTCACCAGCAGTTTTGATTATAGTTCTCATGTATAGCCCGCTTTGTTGAGATGTGCTGAGGAAGTATGTTGTTTTTAAAGAAATCCAAGATTGAAGAATAAAAATGTAAAAATCAGCTAAAACAGACTTCACAACCAGCAATATACTCAAATATTAAAGTCTCGTGAATGTTTCATAATGGGTTGAAGAGAAGAGCAGATGCAAAAATTCTCCAGATGTTTTAATAAATTGGGCTGTCTTTGTTGTCTGAAAATGCTGAAGGCTCTGTCTGAGGTGGAGTGCTGTGAGGAGCATGTCCTACAAGGCTATAGAGCTGTGCTTATTCAAGGCAAATATTGATAGCCTTTCATCTTGTTTCTTTTGTGGTCTAGGGAGAGCGAGGATTTTCTGGATCACTTGGACCAAAGGGCAGTTCAGGACGAAGGGTAAAACTAGTCCCAATTTTTAACATTCTCTTGTTGGACGCCACTGTAAACTATGTAGTTTCTCAGGAAAAATCTCAAACCTGTTGGAAGCTGCTTGAGTTATTTATTATTAAGACTGGGTATGCTAATTTGTGCTAGTTATCATTACTGGAAGGCATCAGAAATGTCTGTTACAATTCAATCAAGCAGGGATGGGCATCTTTGGTGGACCTAGGAGCCAGTTTTTCCCCTGAGGCCTTTTATTTCCTCAAAATGCCTAAATAAATAAACATTTATTAATATTATTGAATATCAAAATTGATATATAACATCTCTCCTGGTTCTGCAGAATTTATACTTTTTGTGTTAAAGTGTGTTGAGTGGACCTGTAAATCTGTTTAAAAGGCAAATCACAGTTTCTGTCCTGAAAGCTTCTAGGAGCAACAATTCACTTTTTGGTAGGGGGGGAGTCAAAGGGAGTTGGGGTCCTGGGAACCACAAAGATCGCCTTAAGTGTCACATATGTTCCTAGATTGAAATTTGCTCAAACCTTCAGTAAAGCATTAAAAGTACCTCATACTCTTTGAGCATAAGCACTGCTTAATTTCCTTAGCCACTCTTAATAGCTGAGGGACAAGTTTGGAGGATGTAAAGACTTGCCCCAAGTAATATGTGCTGATGCATAATATCCAAACTGCTGTTTGTTTCTTTTGCATGGCTGAAGGGTAGAGAAGGCTCCAGGGGACAGCCAGGGGAACGAGGACAGCCTGGTTTAAGAGGAGACAGTGTAAGTAATACTGTTGCTGTTGTTGTTGTAATACATGAAAGAGATGTTGGATTCTAGCTTCCTTCAGTTCTTCCACTGATCGAAGATGATGGAAGCTTCAGTTAATCTGTAAGGCCAGAGGTTCCTCACCCTTACACTATCTTCTGCAGTGATAGTGTCTCTCCTGTTTGGAGAGTGAGGATATGATGAATGTCTTAGATCCAAATGGGAAGGGAGAAGGAATTTTCATATTTGACTGTAGGATAAGAAAGAGGTGTGACTATTTGCATGTCCCAAGAGGTATGATGGTGGAATACCAACAGAGCACAGTATCAGTACAGAATCTTGTCATTTTGTTCTTCTCAATACCTTCTTCTTCAATGACTCACATCATTCATCACCACTTCTCACAGTTCACATTGGTGGTACAAATTCCCCTATCCCAATGCTACTTAAAGTGGTGGTCCCTGAACTGGTGCTGGTTCCTCAGCCATTAGCTGGTAGTGCCCTGATGAGTTTCTAAGAAATAAAGAAAAAATGGCAGCCAATGGGCACAGATATGGTGCCAATCCCATGCACTCTGGGAAAAAAACAACTGCTGCCCCCCACCCCAATGAAGAACACTGCCCTATTGGGTCTTTAAAAACAAAGTTTGCTGGAGCTGTTCATTGGAGAATAAAGTCAAACATTGTACTCTTTCTTGTTACTTCTGTTCCTCTATCATTTTGGTTGCTCTTTATTTTGCACTTTTCCTAGCTGTACATTATACTTTTTAAGGTATGGTGACAGGAACTGTGTACAGTATTGTAGATTTGGTCGCTCTGTGGATTTGTATGAGGAGAGTATGATATCGACCATTTTAATTTCCATTTCCTTCACTAATTCTGCCCAACATTTGTTTTATCTTGTAAATACTGGGTCAGTATTTTCATCAAGCTGTCTACCAAAACTCCAGATAGCTTTCTTGGTCAATTGCTGCCAAGAAACTAGGCCTGAAGCTAGGGTACATTCCCTAAAGCTGCATCACTTTATTCTTGCTTATATTGAATCTTGTCTATTGTTTTACTACCCTAAATGTAGTATTATTGGCCAACTTAGTCATCTCACTGCTCAGCCCTAACTCCAAATGATTTATGAACAAGTTAAAATGCCCTTGTCCTCTGGGGAACCCCACTATTCACATCCCTTCATTGTGAGAAGTGACCACTTATTTGTATTCTTGCTTCCTAGTCTTTAACCAGTTTTCAACAGCTATATGAAATTCTCCTTTTGTCTATGACTGTTAAGTTTGCTCAGGAGACTTTGCCATGGGACTTTGTCCAAAGCCTCTTGGAAGCCCAAGTAGACAATGTCTACCAGATCCTTTCTGTCCACATGTTTCATTTCCTTAAGAATTCTGAAAGGTCAGTGAGATAGAGCTTACCTTTCTAGAACCCACAGTAATTCATTTTCATTAGGGCTTGCCTTTCTATATGATCGTTGGTTTATCCTTAATAACACTTTCAGCCAATTTACTTGAAACAAACCTTAAGCTACTGGAATATAATTTCCTTTAAAAATGGAGTTATACTGGCCACCTTATATTGACTTAGCTCTGCTTTTCCTATACACAGCATTACTTTTCAGATGTTCCTGGTCCGCTTAGACCTCTCTTATACAATATTGTATTTTACTGCGTCTCCACTACTCATTTACACCTTGTCCTCGTTTGTCAATTAGAAACATTTTCACTTTCATCCCTTGCCGGTGATTCATCTCAAATCACATACTTTTCAGCTCTGGTCAGTTTTTTCCCCCAGTGTTCAGTTTAAAAGCTCTTCTGCCACTTTTCTTTATGTTATATGCCATCCTGGTTCCAGTAAAGCCTGTCCCTTTTGTATAGGCCAGGCTTGTCCCAGACGAAGATATGAATGGGTCAGGCAAAGTCCTGGTCCCCACTTTGCCCTTCCTTGTGTGCCTGGGAGCACTTCATCCCCAGTATGATGTTTCTACAACAATGGCCAGTATTTGAACCCCTGACTCACTCACAAGCCTTACCCACTCGTCAGGGCCTGAATGCAGCTATTTTTCTGGTTGTATTTTGGCCAAAATGGCAATCAGAAGTGATATGGTGATATGGATATAGTTGTCATTTTGGGTCAAAATGTGGCCAAAAAAGAGGTTGCTTAGAAAGAATATTTTTCGGTTGTGTATGAAGGATTCAGAGGGTTGGGGTGTCTGGGAAAGCAACTTCACCCACTTTAAAGTATTTTGCCCTGTTTTTCAGGCACAAAGTTGCCTGAAAATCACGTCTAATATGTGATTCAGAGAGCTGTGGATGGACTGGAATGCTTTGGCGTCTGTAGACGGCGAACTTAGGGGTGTATGTGCTTGGAGCTTGTGGGTTTCACTTTCCCCACCCCGTCTTACAGGATGCCAAGGATCCTGCAGTGGGTCGTATGTTGCTGAGAGGTTCCATCTCTAGGGTTGGTGTCTTCTTCTGACAACCTGTCTCTCTAAAACTGTCCTGACTGGACCTGAGAAACTACTGTCTTTCCAGTGTATGCGTGCATAAGATCTAATAGACCATTTCACTCAGTCCTTTTCTGGAAGCTACAAGGAACTAGACTACTATTTGTTGCTCTATTTGTACAGGCTGCAGCTGTATTTTTCTATAAAGTCACATGAGATAAACCTATTTTAGATGGAAATCTCTCTTACTGTCTCTGACCAATTACATTCCCACCCTATAAAATTACAGCTCTAGTCATCAAGCCACCCACACAGGCTGCATACGCTGCCTTCCAAAATGATTTCCGTCCATTGCTTGAGGGAAGTAATGTGCAGTTTTTGATACAAGGGTCAAATGGAAAAGGGTATTTATTCAGTTTCTGTGATGCACTTTTTTCCTGCTATGCTAGGGAAGCAGAGGTCTTTGAAAACATTTCAGAGAAATTTTTCTTCTTTCTCTTTCAGGGGGTTCCTGGAATTGACAGCAATGTCTTTGGTTCTCCGGGTCCAAAAGGAAGCACAGGGCAACAGGTATCCAAGCCAATTCAGGACAAATAGGGACTACTCTGAACAGAATGTACTTTGTTCCAAGACTATACGTTCTCTTCTTGTAGTGGCCTATTTATTACTATATTAATGATTATTAATATTTGTTTTGAGGCTCATAAATTTGTGTGTAAAAAGTAAATAAATTCAAATTCAATTCAATTCAATTTCAATTGACCTTTATTAGGCATATTATAACATAAACATATACCCATCAATAAAACATCAAGAATCCTTGCTTGACAGCTTAAACCATAAATTTGCCACCTCAACCAGGAAATTAGCCATTAATCTGGTAATCTGCGGGTTTCGGTCATCCAGTAAGTATTCTACAGATAGCCTATCTAGGTAGATATTCATTTCCAGTAGTCTCCTTAACAGCTTTTCCTTTGGATTTGAATACAATGGACAGCTCAAAAGTAAATAAAAATAACAGAACCATCAAAATCTTGGCAACTTTGATCTTGCTGCCTTAGATTGAAATCCAGTTGTTAGTCCCAAAAAGAACAGACTCATTGAATCAAAGTATTGGCAAATCAACATTTACATACTTCCCATTAACTTAATAGGTCAACTCTAGTTGTCAGTAGCAACTGGATTTTAGTTTGAAGTTGCAACATGAACCTGATTATTGTTAGAGAGAAAAGAGGCACACAAACATGATGTTTTATCAGTGTGTGGATTTTGGCAAATGTATGGGGCCAGAGGAACACTTAATTGAATGAGATGCCTTTGGCAACATATTTAGAATCAGAAACTAGATAACTCTTTATGGTTTTCATTCTTTCTAATTAGATACAGTTGACACAATTGATTACAATGAAGTTATGTTGTATGATGAATGTTGGATGCATGTGTGTTCCTTGAATTATATATCAGATTTTATTAGACACATCTGATGCCAGAATATGGGAAAGACACAAATGTAATTTAGTAATCTCATTCTTTTTTCCAGGGAGAACCTGGGGTTGATGGTGTAGAAGGCGAATCAGGCGAGGATGGTCCAGTTGTAAGCACAGTTATTGTATTGGAGAACAAGCAGATGGTTCAAGCAAATGCTATGGCTAGGTTTGCAGGGACAAACTGTTTCTTACCCTTTTGCTTGTGTAAACTCTTTTGAAACACTAAAAGCTTTACGAAACATAATAAATGTTTCACTTTAGAACTGGATGTCTCCTATTTAATTTGGCCCCAAGACTAGAGTCTTGGATCTGCGGTTATTTTTTTTTCCTGTGATATTTTAATTTATATTTATATTTTAATTTACCCAGAAATTGAGGATTCATATTCTGTGCAGCCTTTTCCTGTCTTTGTTCCTCAGATATTGTTTGGTTACAATTTCTATCATACTTAGCAAACATGGGGAAGATGGTAGTTGTAGTAAGATCCCATCTGGGTATTCAAGACTGTTTAAAATGAAGCATCTACAACTTAAGACTGGTCTTAGAAGCGTTAAGAAATTCACCTCCTTTGCTTACCAGTGGCTTCTTATTTTCCTCTGTATTTTGGATTTGCTTCAACTTGCTGTGTTGTTCTGAATCTTGGGTGGGCTCTGTACAAAATACGAAGCTAATCAATAAAATTTTTTAAGGAAACCGAGACAGTGGATGGCTAAAATTCTCTAGTGATTTATAAGGGGCATATATAAGATTAATATTTTTTTCAGGTGTAAGGCCTACTATGTCTTTATCTTAAAATTTGTTCCAGTTTGGGTTGCTGTAACAGTTTCCCCCCATTATTTTTAGGGTCCTGAAGGCCATAGAGGTCCTCCTGGCTTAAAGGTGAGTAGTGAGTGCACTCAGGCCCTTTTTGCAGGATGTTGTCATCCCACAATGGGGATGGGAGAAAGGTGGGACTGCAACGACGGCTAGACATGGTGTCACTGCGGTCCTGTGCTTCTCCCATCCCCAGGCTGTGCAATCACGGAGTAAATCATTGACGGGTTTCCCCCGTCAATGACCCGCAATCACACCGCCATCCCGCACTAACCTGGTGTGTGGGAGGGTCCAGAAGCGCAATGGCTGCACTTCCTGCCCTTGGAAAGTGCCTGACTGCACTGTGGCAGGAAGAGACAGGGCCATCATTCTTCCTGGATCGCGGAGGCAGCTGGTGCAGAGGGGAGTGCTCCCATCACGCTCCCCTCCCGGCAGAGCCACTGCTGGGATTCCCACAGAATGCCACCAGGAACACGTAAGGTGGGAAAAGGGCCTCAGTCTACTGAATGTTCTATTAATTGTTCTCTTAGCACAAATAACTGAAGTACAACCACTACCTTTCTACTTAACATACATGGCAAGATTGTTATGAGCTATCTTGTAGGAAGTGCTTTCAAGCCCTGCTTCCAGGCTCCCTAGAAGCATCCATTTGGCCAATGTAAAAAAAAAAAAACCCTGCAGGATGCTGGTCTAGATGGATCTATTGTATATTCAGCAGGACTTACTTCAGATTCTTAATTTTTGTCATAAGATGAAAGGAGCTTGGCTTCAGAATCCAATATTTCCTGTCCAATGTTAGAGTCCTGGCACATCCTTTACCTTTCTGCCTCAGCCAACTTTAGCACAATAGCCTCTTTATTGAAAACCTGTTTTTCAAACCGCTATATATTGACAATATTGTTATAGAGCTCTAGAGGGCATTGTGGGCTTTGACATTTTTCTGTATTTAACTTTCTTGACCTGTGATAAACTCATGTTTAAAATGTTGTAAATGTATCTAAAGTCTGTCATTAATTAACAATGCTGATCTTTATTTTCAGATGTCTCCTTGAGTAATGATAGCCTTAGGTGTCAGTAAACATTTTCAGATTGTGGGTTCTCTTGCTAATTTTTCATTTGCCATTAAATAAAAACAGCTCACATCAGATTTTGCTTTAAGGCTTTAGCCAGAATTCATCAACTGAATGACCTATGAAGTTAATGGGCTCCCTCTACCTTTTTTTCAAATCACCACTCCACAAAGCATGCTAATTATGGGTCTCTCGAACATTCTTTTCCATTTTTGTTTCAAATGCAAGTTCTTTTTTTTCACACCCCACACTGCTCAGTCTATGATTAATAGAAATAACATTCTTTTAACAGCGTAAGCTGGCCATATTGTTCTCTGTTGGAACATATCTTCTATTTGAGGGGTTTTCCAGCCCAAGTCCCCTTTAAATCAATTAAATCATAAACAAATATGGGATAGGGGAGAGGCAAGGGCTTGAAGCTGTCCGTCAACACTTAGTCATAGGACAAGAATCTACATAGTAAGATCATAGATCGCTTGGTAACAGTGTTTTCTGCTATGGTGAGATATACTGTATTAATATTAAAATTATAATAGTTATTCCCAAATATGAATCTATCCATATAAATATGCATGTGAACATTTTGTACAAAGCCTTGACCTCTTTTTGTTGTTGTTATTGCTTTTTGGTGTTTATATGTTTGCTTTTTGGGTCATGTGGCTAAATTAGCTTTCCTCTTTTTGTGCATCGTAAACACAAGGTCCATTTTCTTTCTAGCCAAGGCTAGCATCCAGTGGTCTAAGAACTCCTCTGAAGCCCCAGGAGCTTGGAGCTACAATTTAGTTTACCCCCAGTGCCTGGCTGAGATGCTATAGTGAGGGGCATTGTGAGAAATTACAAAGGCAGCTCTATGCTCCACTGTGCTATGTGCGACAGTACTCTCTGCCACTGCCTTTCACTGCTGTTGCTTGATATGTTCACTCAGCTTTCCAGCATAGGAGGGAGCCCAGCTGAGGCCAGTTTGCTGGGAGTCCCCTCAGACCTGACACAATCCCTTTCTTAAGTACTTAATCGCTAAGAGCAATTAGTAAAATTATATATCCTTTCGGGAGAGAGCACCATGTAGTTTCTCAGCTGAGAAAGTTGAGAAGCAAAGTTCACATTTGCCATAGGTCTAGAACAATGAAAAGAATAGTAAAGAACCATTTCCCGGCCTCCTTTGGCTCCAGAGTATACTAGAATGTTGAATGAACACCTCTTTATTATATCAAACTATTGAGGCAGCAAGTAGTTTTGATAATCTCTGCCCAGTTTTTTTTTTAATGTTGGGGCTGTGGCTGATTATGCACTGCAACAACTTTTCTAATAAATAGTTGGTAAGAATTCCATTCATTTGTTTTATGAAGGTTGCAAAGGTTTGGAAACACACATTTTGTCCAATTCTTAATGTTTTACTTGACAGGGTGCACAAGGAGAAGAAGGGGGACCAGGTGTTCCTGGGGTTCCTGGGCTACAAGGCGCACAGGTAACCTGAAGTTGTGTCAAGTAGCAATATTTGGAACAAGTATAGCACAATTCAGGGTGCAACCAACATTTAAGGCCCTTTTCGCACGGCATTTGTCATGCAAAAGGGCCCCTCAAGCATCGCGCGAATGTGAGGAGTGGTCCACATGATGCACTCACAATTGCACGACATTTCAGGGTCTGGCAGGTGCCGCTCGCGCACTTTTTCATTTTTGGCTTTAAGCCGAAAATGGTGTGTGATTGTGCATTGCTCCAGGGCCCCACATGCACTTGCCGTGTGTGCAGAGCTCTGGAGCTGCGGCGCTCGCGCTTCCTGCCCCAGCGCAGCCTGGGAAACTCCCAGGCTGCAGTGTGGAAGGAAGAGGCGGGGCTCTCGCGCAAGCAGCTGCGGAGCTGAAGCAATGCGGACATGAGAGCATCTCGCAAGAGGCTGCTCATGTGATCCTCGCACCCCAGCTCTGCAAAAAGTTAAGCTGAGGAAAGGGCCTTAGACCTGGGCTTGTAGTGACTCCACATTGCTAAAGTTGACCTGGCAGCTTCCAGACCTTCAAACTAGTGCTCTGTAGGCTGTTAGTCCATTATATTGCCCTATTTCAGAACTGAGAAAAAATTCTTTTTTTTTGAACTACAGTTTGCAGAATACCCAGCTAGTATGACCAGTGCCTGTGCCACCAGAAAGATTCTGAAGTCTGTAATCCAAACATAACTTTGCCAAACTCTTATCCTGTTTTCATTTTAAATGCAGCACTATTGTAATTTTATGTTTAGTTTTAACTGGTACTAAACATACTATGGGTGTGCTTGGGATAGAAGATTTTCTATAAAGATAAAATAGAGGTAGGCTTTATTTTATTAATTTTTGGTAAACATTCTGAACTGAAGGAGTTGTGTCTGTTGGCCAGAGTGACTAAACAAAGGATGGATCCTGATGAGTGTGAATAAAAAATCTGCTATACTTTGGCTCACTCTCAGATTTCTTGCCTATGTCACCAGGGTGCACCAGGACTTCATGGAGTACCTGGACTACCAGGACCGCAAGGTTTGCCAGGCCCCCAAGTAAGTCTTAAAATGCTATTTCATACTTTGTACAATGTATTTTCATTATTTACTACAACAAGGATACACATAGGCTGCTGTCCTGTTGATGAAGTACAGTGGTGTAAATCAGACCTAAGCCATTGCAACTCACTTTTTTTGGTCATTGTGGAGGTCAGAATTCCCTACTGACTGTGCAACAATCCATTTCCCCCCTCCCTGTCTTACCTTTTCTCAGAGGCAACCCCCTGGACCTATCCATTTTTTGGTCAGTGGACAGCAGGGGTAGGTAGGAGACAACAAATGAGCATGCAGCTATTTTCCTGTAGCTGGACACTGAGCCCTTTTCGCACAGCATTTTCCATGCGAAAGGGCACCTGGAGCGTTGCGTGATTGTGAGGAGCGATCTGCATGACACGCTCACAATCGCGCGATACTCCAGGGGCAGGCAGGTGCCAATCGCGCACCTTTTAATTTTCGGCTAGAAGCCGAAAATGGTGCATGATTGTGCATTGCTCCCAGGCCCCGCGCACACTTACCTGGAGTGCGGAGCCTCCGGAGCCACACCGGTTGCAGTTCCTGTCCCAGCGCAGCCTGGGAAGGTCCCAGGCTGCACTGCGGAAGAAAGAGGCGGGGCTCTTGCGTGAGCAGGCAGCTTGTGTGGAGCCGAAGGACCCCAGATGCGAGAGCCTCTCGCCAGAGGCTACTCGCACGGTCCCCGCACCTCAGTGCTGGAAGAAGAGAAGGTGCAGAAAGGGCCATCATCTGCAGAGAACTTCTGGAGGACAGCTGGGGATCTCTGTGAATATCTACCACTGCTAGTCTTGTAGTGATGTCTCTCAATGCAAGATCTTAGCCATAGTGTAGCCAATGGTCTGCACCTAGCTTCTTAGCCCTTTCTACACCCTACCTTATCGCAGTGGTGTTCTGTGGGGATCCCAGCAGCAGCAATGCTGGGAGGGGAGTGTGACAGGAATAGTCCCCTCTGCACCAACTGCCTCCATGATTGAGGAAGCACGATTGCCCTGCCTCTTCCTGCCACAGTGCAGCCAGGTACTTTCCCAGGTTGCACTGGGGCAGGAAGTGCAGCCATTGTGCTTCCAGCACCTCTGCACACCAGATAAGTGTGGAATGGTGGCGTGATCACAGGTCATTGAAGGGGAAAACCCATCAAAGATTTACCCTGTGGTTGTACCGCCTGGGAATGGAAGAAGGATGGGACTGCGATGATGTCATGTGTAAATCATTGTCACTGTCCCGTCCTTCTTCTGTCCTCATTGGGGGACAACAGTGTCCTGCGGAAAGGGCATTCATTTATGTTTGTAGCACCCAGTGCTTCCTGATCATTGATTTTGAAAATGGTTCAGCAAGTGCCTTTTCTATTCATAGAAGCCTCCAGGAACATCAGTGTCTTGCTTACAAATAGCCTTACAGAGCCACTACCCACAAATCAAAAATGGTAGTGAATTTCTGGTCACTTTTGATTTTCATTATTCAAAAACATTGGCTTCTTTGGGCACCTAGTGTAGCCCAGAGGATCTTAGAATTAGAAAATTGGCCCCCGGACCCTCTGAGGTTCCCCACTCATACTCTATGACATGATCTTACCAGTGAATTTATTTTTGGTTCTTTATAAAACAGCAGCAGCAGCAGCAGCAACAACAACAACAAAAGATCAACAGTTTATCATACACACCAAAAATTTGCAGGGAGAGAAACAATCCCTTGGAATTCCATTTTCCTTGCTCAGTGCAATAGAAATCTAACAGCCCTATTCAATTCCTGCAAGTTATACTTCATTTAAGGGCTGACAGAGAATCAAGACCTCTTTTGTATCAAGAAGCATTAGCAGAGATATGGGATAGAACCGTATCTCTGCAAATGCTTCTCGATACAAAAGGGGTCTTGATTCTCTGTCAGCCGTTTGTGGGGTGGGGAGACGGATAGGTGGAAAAAGCAATTGTTAATTTTTTTTCCTTGTAATAATATTATAATATAGCATATATTAATGTATATCAAATATGTGATTCATAATAAAAGGAAAGAAAAACTAACTCCATGGCCATGGGGGAGGAGAGAAGGGGGTAGAATATTGCCCGTCCTTGTAGACTCAGGGAAAAGCAAATTGCTGCAGTGTCTCCTAGCTTGTCTGTTCTTTCTCATTAATAACCTTTGCTGTCCTGACTGCACTTTGATGTTGCTTGCCACACAAATCCTGGTTTTCATCTGTGAAATGTTGAAGGGGATGGAAAAAGCAGCTAGCAAGGTGGGGTCACTTTGTCTGTGATTCTGGCTTGAGTCCGTCAGCTGGGATATAGGCAAAGGATTCAGAATTCTCCCATTCTCAGGCCTGGTGTCCCATAACATGAAGCCAGCAAGCACTTCCACAACAGAACTTGCACACTTGCACAGTGGCAGGGGAGCTGGAAGGAGGCCTCTCCAGAAATGCTCTACCCGTAATCTGGCCTGTTCCTTTTATAGCAGAGCAGGTGGCTCTTAAACATTTCTTAGCAGCTTTTGTGTATAGGTGTTGCCTCAAAGCAATTTCAAAAGGTTACTTTTTTGGATTCCGACTGCCACTGTGTCTTAGCCAGTGGCCGATCCCAGAACCATTGGTTACAAAAAACAAAAAACAAAAAACAGGAAAAAAAAATCTAACCCTGCTCTGAGGCTTTTGATTTATAGGAGGCTAGTTTCACAAACCTCTGACATTAATCATTTTCTTTTATATCAGTCCCACTGAAGAGTCTTTTATCAGTAAAAATTGGAATTTCCAAATTTGTTGGCCTTTATGTACTTAGCCTTCAGCTGGATGCTATCAAAAGTAGAGTGACTACTCATCTCCTGGAAACAAACAAACAAAAAAATCACCTCTCCCCTAGGATGATTCACACAGGAGCACAGATTTGCACATAACATTCATATGCTGTATAGAGATAAAAATACAACTAAGTACTATAAGTTTAATAGATAATGCAAGATCTGTAGCCCTAACCAGGAAAGGCTGGCTGGATGACCTATGCATCTGCTGCTCAGTGGAGTGACCAGGCAGTTTCAAGGTCTCTAAAGCTCTGTCTTCTTATGGCTCTTTAAATCAGACTTGGACCGGAGAACCCTTCAAATAGAGGATGCTTTCAAAGACACCATCCTCTATAACAGTGGTTCCCAACCTTTTCCCTCTTGCATACCCGTTGGCAGCCTATTTCCATAAATTGTACCCACCATATTAGCAACATGTTTGCAATTAATATAGTTGCCATTTCAAATTTATATGTTGTAACTGTAAATAAATAGACCAACAAGGGGATTAAAAAGCAATTGGAATAATAAACAGATAGTGCATATACATTTACATTCAAAACTCAAAAAGATAAAATGTATCCAAAAATACATTCTATATTACATTTAAAAACTACATTAGTTAATTAATTAATATTGTTTTGCATTAAAGTATTAGAGACATCCTCAGAAAGTCTTGGTAATTGGTCACTATCCATGTTTCATCTTTTTTTACTGTGCCAGTTTTCAACCACTGATCCATATCTGATAATACATGAATGGAAAAATTAATTTAAAACTTGAAATGATGATGAAGGAAAGAAACTTAGAGAAGACATGGAAGAACCTGGAAGAACTCACTGAGCTCTGCTCACAGGACTAACTGAGGTGTTCGCTGTGAATAGTTCAGCTCTTCTTTTTCTTAATGTGCTCTGTCACGAGAAACAGACAACATAGCAACTCCCATTTACTGATCCTCCTGCGTCTCCTTAGCCTGAGCTGCCCCATCTTAGATCCCTTGAGGGAGGCTGACCAACTGTGCTCCCCCCATCCCCTCCAAAAGCACTGAGTGAAGCCAGCAAAGGATGAAACATGCAACTGACTATAGCTTAACATGTCTACCATAAGCCTCTCTCCCCAGCTTTCTCCCCTCCCAACTACATCCTCTCAGAGAAATTGTACTGGGAGGAATGGGTCTCGTCAACCAGCCCCATCCATGGTATACCTAAAGAAAACATAGATATCCAAAGATGACAAAAACCAGACACAGCCCAAGCCCTCGGCTTTGTCTCCCTCCTCTGGTGACCTTTGTCCACAGGAGATGACCAAAATCATGGTGACCACCATCATTTCCTCACACTTCTCCTTCCCTCCCTCCCTCTCTCCCTCTCTCTCTGTTTCACATACACACTAACCAGCATCATCTTGGCCCTGATCTGCATTGTGGAGGGACGTGCAGGTTTACACCCTCCATCCCTGGGAACCTGTAGCAAGTAGTTGCTTGGCCAACCCCGATCTTTGCTCGGCCCCCCATCTCTTGGCCTATGCTTAGATTCTAGTACCACTCATGCTTGGAGCTTTGTCCCCTCAGAGCACCCATCACCACCCTCCTGCTCTGGTTCCCCTCAGCCAAAGTGATCACCATCCTGAAACTTTCCTCCTCCACCCTGGCAGGGAGCAGCAGAACAGCCCCACCCAAGTCCCACCCCCAAAGCAGGCTGGGCTCAGCTCTGAAGAGGTGAATCGCTTCTCTTCGAAAGTTTGCCCTTCTGCCTCCTTGAAGGAGGGAATAATTGGAACCCTTTCCCACCATTGTTCAATGTTTTTCACATACCCCTAAATACCCTTGTGCATATGCCTTGGGGGTACGCACACCCCAGGTTGGGAACCACTACTCTATACAGTAGGTCACATGGCTGCCCTATCCATGAAGACTGTCCCAGGCCCTGAAATTTCAGAGCCAAAACCTGAGACTTAGGGAGGATCCCTTGTGATGTTACACATCACAGACCCTGGCAATGTTACAAGAGGGAACCCCTAGTGATGTTATCAAGTATAGTATAGTAAGCAGATTTGCACAGCAAGTTGCATCCAAATAAAAAACCTAAATCCCTACCCTTCAACATTTCGCAGATGAAAACTGGGACATGTATAGCCAAGCAAGATCAGAATGTGGTCGGGAGGGCAGCACTGATTACTGAACAAGAACACACAAACTAGCAGAGGCTATAGCAGTTTGCTTTTGTTTCAGTCTACTGGGAATGGGAAGTTTCTGCTTCTTCCTGTCTTCTCCATGAATTAACAGGATGCAAACTACTTCTGTATTTTGAACTCAGTGTAAAGTAACTGAAGTAAGCTGAGGACAAAGGAGGAAAGTGAGAGAAGAGAGAAAGAAACTGGGACATTTTAAAAACAGCTGAAAAGTGGGATGGCAGACTATTACTTGGGGCTGCCCTTGCCAAACTGGGACATTTGAAGGGTATACAGTCAAACAAATGAAGAATATGCACACACATGCTTTTTGAGGAAGCTCTGTCACTGTAAGATTCCCCCCCCCCGCCTCTTGCCCTGAGGACCAGAGGAGAAGGGCCAGGCCCTGAAATCTGGGAACCCTATTCATGAGGTGTGGACTAACATTTTAGAGAGAAATATATAACTTCAGTTCCAATTATAATGTGCATATGTCCTTGTCTTCCTGCATAGTCGATTTAACAGGCATCATTTGAGACAGAGTACTGGATATGATTACAGAGAAAACATAAAAGCTATTTAACTGGCTGCCAGTGATTACTGTGGTCAGAAAGACTATTAACTGAAAAGAGAAAAGAGAGATTTTGCCAAGAATTTTGTATTTTGAGAAGAAGTCAGGAACTGGGTTTTTCCCCCCCCGCTTAATGTGACTTTCGATATGTGTTTCTGATTGGAGGGAAGTCCAGGAATCAATGGTGTACCTGGTGCAGTAGGGAAACTAGGACACACAGGCCAAAAGGTAAGCATTTCATATTTCAAAAAGACCCTTGTCCTTTTGATAAATTGTCTGAATGCATTGTCTTTAAAGTAACATGTAACCTTTATTTTTCCCCCCTAATATGAGCACAGTATAAGCTAGTTAGAACTAGTCATTTATCAAAGCTTTAAATATTTTTTTGGACTTGTTGGAAAATGTCAGTCCTTTGGAGCACGTTACTCCACTTTGATATGGATTTTACTCACTATTGCTCCATAGCTGGATTCAATTCAAAGTACTGGCTATCATTTTTAATGCCCTAAATTACTTGGGACTAATTCAGGATGCATAATGTTATAAAACAACAGCTTGTAGTTATCTGAAATTTGCCACATCTATGTTGAGTGAACACAATTCCGGTTGTCAGGAGTTCTACAAAATGGTTGGCAGACTTGTGGAACTAGTAATAGGAACCTTTCATGTCTGATTCCATTCATTCTGTTCTTAATTTTTAGGAAAAGCGATCAATGATTACAGATACAATCTGCTGTTTTGTATTATTCTATTATTGTTACTAAATAACTTAGACCAGGGTGGGTAGCGGCATGGGGGCCAGGGCCAATCATCCTTGCTCCCTTGTGAGCTGCAGCCCACCTGAAGCAAGCCCAAATCCCTCTGTTTTCCTCTTCAGTCTTTCTCAAAATGGTGTCAGGAAGTGATATCTTGCTACCATTTTGAGAGGGACTGAAGAGGAAAATGGAGGTATCCGGGAGGTAGTACAGGGTTCTGAAGTGCTTGCAGGAACAGGGTGTGGGCATTTTCGTGTGTATTCACATGTCTGTTGTAACTCACCTAATGGAATTGGAAGATTCAGACACAGAGTCAGAGTGCCAGGAATGCCAGGAATTTGCAGTTTCTGATGTCAGTGGTCTCTCTGAGTCAGAGGAGCTGGTGTCTGAGGTAGAGGGGAGCCATTTGCTGCATGTAAGAGGGATGCAAAGAAATTATGTTTGTCCCAAGGGCTCTTAAGTAAGAGCCACTTCATGCCCTGAGAAACCTGCTAAAAATATTCCAGCACTTCACTGGCAGCTTTGTTGCTTAAAACCATCCGTCTTGATGACTGGCAGTACTCTTTGGTCTTTTGTGTTCTCTGGGCCTTGGACCGGCTACTATTTCTGACTGTGTTTTAGTCCTTGTTTGTTTGAACTTCTGAATTGCTATGCGATGTCTGGACTTGCTTCTTCCTTCATCCTGCTGGATAATTTGTGACTGACCTGGACTGGTTTATCTACCTGACAGCTCTTGCATTCCAGTCACCTGCTTCTGGGGACACTTGCTGACCAGAGCATAGTACCATATTGTTTGGGAAGGAGTCCTCTAAGATTTTTGGACGAGAATTGCTGGAAAAAGTTGGGAGGCAGCTTGGGAGACTGGGGGGGCTTCAGGGGCCACAAAAGTGGGGCCCAGGGCGCTATGAGCCACATTATACCCATCCTTGACTTTGGTAGATCCCTTCTTTTAGTCTTTTTCTTTTCTGCACAGGAATATATTCTTCCCCCACAACTATAGGTGTTTATGGTTGACTTTTGCTAGGTTGAAGAGCCACTGTGCTAAACTTTTAGTTCAATGTGAAAGATTACCAGCATCCAATATTATCAATAGTCTGTCAGGAGAAGGCAGCATTAAAATCTCTCTTCCTGACGTCTAGTTTTCTGTGTGAAAGCCATTATTTTGTCCAGAGACACTAGACCATTCCATTCAGGTAAATGCCTTCCTGCAGTCTTTATCATCTCCCTGAGAACTGAGGTATCAAACCCAAATGAGGTCAAATAATGTTGACAGATTACTAACCTCTCTCTTTTATGTCATAAAAGGGTGAACATGGTGATCCTGGAGAAAAAGGCCTACGAGGGCCATCTGGACCAAGAGGGTTACCTGTGAGTTTTGCCTTGCCTAATTCTATCTCTTTAGTATACTTTTGTCACCGAATTTGTCTTTGAATGGATTTTAATGCATCTTGATATATTTTATTCTTTATTCTTGATATATTTTATTTTTTATTACTTATTTCTTCAAATTGAGAGCGTTTGCATGCCCTTTTTGGGACTACCGCTTCACACAGGCAAATTTATTTCAAGACCCAGGGAAAAGACATGTCTTTAAGAGCAGAACAGCTAACACTTTCCTAAATTACTTAATGACCTTTTGCTAAAATAATTTTCTGAATTATCCATGTTCAAAATACCAGCTCTGCTAGCGCAAAACTCTAGTCCCAGTGTTAAAACATGAGTTGGAACCATTTGTTTTGGTAACTGAAATATATGTGTTTCCAAATTTTTAATTCATAACTCAAGACAGGTTTCATCTCTAATATGAACAACTTGTTATTGCCTTCAGTACTATTCTTAGAAACTAGGAACAATTAATGAAGATGGCAAGCCTATAGTGAATGTGATTTGCACAAAACTGGAACAAAGAAATCCTCTTATATTACCTAAGGGAATGTGTAAAATATTAAAAACCAGGATGCGTCAGCAATGGAGTTTTTGTGGGATGGAGCTTTTGTGGGTTTTATTTCTTCATGGTTTTAATATATGCAACCATTTGCTTCACAAATGTACACCTATAACAATCAAAGTGCTTTTGTTCACAGCACTCTGAAGACTTGTGATGCCCAGTACCCATCCTCAGTGCCCACCCAGTTTCTTAGTGGAAAGTCAGGTTTTATAAACAAACAAGAAAATAAACAAATGTTCCAAGATATTTTGCTGTCTGAGGTAAAAAAGCAACTACCAGTAGAAGTCAAGGCTCATTGTACCCAAGGCTAGGAAGTCATTTTGGTAAGTGAGGCGGAGAGTCCACAAGTACCTCTATCCTAACAGGTTGTGTGAAAACAGATGGTAATATTACCATCACCACCATTACCACAGTCATCATTTAAATAACTAACAATTTGCTGCCTTTTGATACTTCAGATTTTCTGCTCAAAGTAGTTGCCTCATCCTACCCAGTGGTCAGTTCTAAGTTTTACAATTAACTTGCTGTGCATTTGTCCATTCCTTTCAGGGACTAGATGGTAATCATGCTTATGGCCCACAAGGAAGGAAAGGAGCAAAGGTGAGAGCTATGCTATAAGGTTTTGGGCACAGTCTACATTATACAGTGACCCTATTGAGATTTTAACTAGTGGAAGTGACAACTAAGCACTGGAATCTGTTTAGAATGTTTGTAGTGGTTGCCTTGGCGAAAGAAGATAGGAATGCTGCTCCGCACATTCCATCCATTTCTCTCAGGGTTATGTAGAAGTTCCTGGTGGACTATGTCCAAACAGTTATTACAGTTTATTGAATTCAGTTATAACAATTTATTGAACTCTCTGGTTACTAATAATCATAGTAGGCTGATGCACTGGGATGGAATGCTTAAGCTATCTGCTTAGGCTAACAGCAGGAGATTATTTGGATTTGTTCTACTACCAGAGTTCTCTGCTTTTTATTTTTTCCATACCCAAAGCAAACAACTTCATCACACCATTATTTGGAAGTGTCTCTTTGTATGTGAAAGTTGCAGTACTTCCAAAGTATGATAAATGGTTGTGATTAGAGGAGAAGCAAGGTTCCAGCCCAAGACTTTGGGTCTCAGTATTGCTACTAAACACTGGCTAATGAGGCTTTTGGATAAAGCAATACTGACACTGTTGATGTGTTTACTTAATATGTTTAAAAAAACACAAAAAATCAACTGCCTTGTGAAATAAGCTACATGAAGGCAACCTTAGACCAAACCTGTTCTTCTTTTCCTCCCATACCAGGGACGACCTGGATTTCCTGGAAACCCTGGACCACAGGTATACTTGTACTAGCATCAGAGGGAAAGAAAAGTTACTAGGAAAAAAAAAGCCTTAATGTTTTTAGTTAATCATCATTTTTTTAAATATCTAATTTAATTAATTTACATTGAAAAGAGAGTGAAAATGACTAATGGCCATTCAAATTTAAGTTAAATGGTTACACTAAAAGTCTTACCAGAATGAAAGTATTTATCAGAATACTGTTCTGTATTTTTTTTTGAAAATCCCATTTCTCATTCATTCCATCAACTTCATTCTGTTGTTTTCCCTTACTCCCTCCTTATAGTTGCATCTCCTGAGCCCGTTTCTTGAGTTTGCTCATTCCCACATGAATCCTTGAACACAGGGCTTTCTTTGTAGCAAGAGCCTGACTGTGGCTCTCCCTCCCTAGGGAGGGAAGACTGGCTTCATCTCTTCTGAGTTTCTGGGGGACCATCAAAACTGCCGTTTCACATGGCCTTTTGCTCTTGCCATTAGGGATGTCTACCCTGGCTGTTTCCAAAATGTTTTGTCTGTCGTTTTAGAGGAGTTTGGTTTTGCTAGCTGGCTATGTATTTATTTATTTGTTATGTTTTTATGAATTGTATATCACCTTAGGGTTGAGTGGGTTGAAAGGTGACAAATAAATGCCTTGAACAAATAAATAAATGAATTCATCCGAGTAGAATTATTCTTGAGTAAGTAGTTTGGATTTTATGATCTAAACATCGTAATTCCCCAACCCTGAGGAATTATATAAAGTAAGAAACAGTTTTGCAAAAATCCAAGAGAGCTGGGCGTTGGGTAAAGAAATAGCTGAGAAATGAAAATTTGTTGGCTTTTCAGCATTACATGTCATCTAATTAAAAAAGTGACATTAATAGTTAAATTCTGCAATTAAATTCATACTGAAACTCCCACATAAGTCAATCACTTCATTTGAAATATTAATTTAATTAAGTTGCACCTTCTTGTGAGAAATTTTCCAACTTCATTGATAACTAAATTGATTCTGATTAGTTAGTTCTTATCACTGCTAGTACTGTAGTGGCTAAGTTATGCTTCTGATATGAGTTGCAGGTATCTTATTTTCTTAGTCTCATGGATCACTAGCACTAGGAAAAAAAGTGGCTAATATTTTGTCTCAGCGCTATAGTCCTGAGCCAAATTGAGCTTTTGAAGAGGAAGAGTTCTGGGTTTATGACTCTGGGTTCCATAAAATCCTCTTCCCAACATCAGGACTGCAGAATGCCTAGCTTTTCAGAATTCATCATATTCTGACACTTGTTTTTGACAGCTGGTTAATACATGGCTCTTTAAGAAGGGACTTGATTAAATGCTCCTCTGGCTTACTTTGTTTAAGACTATTTCCTATATTACTGGTGTTTCTAAGGAATTATTCTTGTGTTGCTTCTTCTTGCCTGTTAATCTTGGCTGGGATCTTCTCTTTAGCCTTACTTACAGTAGACCAAGTGAAATTAATGGGACTTAAGTAACTCATATGACAAAAGTTTCAATCCAACCAACAGTTGTTAATGGATTTTAAAGGCATTGTTACCAGCGGTAAATCTAGGCTTAACAGCACCTAGGGCAAGTGTGGAAGTTGCGCCCCTAGGTGCTGTCTCCCCTGCACTGGGCCAGAAAGGACCTTGGTGGGGGTGGGGAGGCAATGGTGGGCCAGGGCTGGGTGGGAGGGTAGGGGGTGTCAGCTTTTTTGCACCCTCTGGCATTGGTGCCTGGGGCACATGCTCCTGTTGCCCCAACCTTGATATGCCTCTGATTGTGACTGGTTGATACATAAGTTTTTATATGTTTTATTTTATAAGCTGCCTTGAATTGATTTTTGGGATAAAATAGGATATAAGTTGTAAAGGAGCAAGCAAACAAGGAGCTTTAGAAGAAAGATTTGAATTGGTGCTGCAGCGTAGCCCCAGTCCATACTGAGGTCTCTTGTAGTTGCTTTGTGAGACAGAGAGGAACTCTGAACATGTAACTCCCATGTCACAGCTAGCCTGGCCCTTTGTTACAAAACTCCACTTCTGGATTTTTTGTAGGGAGAAGATGGTGACCCCGGCATTCCAGGTGATAAAGGTGACAAAGGAATTAGAGGACGAAGGGTGAGGATAATAAACACTCATGGTGTTCACCTTTTCTGATGGAGGAAAATCTTCATTATTTTCATTTTGAAGAATATATTATCTTAAAGTTGTATGCCTTGGTCACTTAGATCCAAGAGTGAAACAGGGACTGAAATTCTACACTGAGGAGGCAGAGTCTAATTTTATGTCACAGAGTTTCACAGTAGCTTCATAGAGCTGTCTCTCTAGTGAATTGTGATTTTGTGCAACTGAATGTACAATCAAATGTGTAAGAACAGTGTGCATCCTTGTGCAGTGTGTAGGCTCCTTCATGTACAATGTAAATCTACTATAATGGCACCAGATGTGCAACTCTGCTTCTGCATCAGACCAAAGTGTCCAACCATTTCCACCGGGGAACTTACACATGCCTAAAACACCAACAGGATTCTGGCTACGGTTTCACTCATGGATCTTCAGTATTAAGCATACATTAGAGTATTGGAGGTGAGAATGATGATGCAGGGAGGCAGTTCTCATCCAGGACAATGCAGTATGCAGTTATAGATTTTGCACTGCTCCTAACATCCAAGAGAGGATCAGAGGATGAGCTTACTGGTCACTTATGAGGGAGCATGGAAATGGTTCTAGATGGCCATCTGTTCCTTTCACACAGCAGCACTGAACATCTGGTCAGCTGAGGGAGACATGGATTTGTTGCTGTAAAGGAGTACTTTGGGATGAAGCTCATCATCATCGACTATATAAAAGGCAAAGTTTGTGAGTTCGTCTGTTTGCATCAGGCAGGCCAAGACCTCATATGATTGGCTGTGTGAGGTGAGAAGACCTCATATGATTGGCTGGCTGTGAAGATTCTATGGAATCCTGAGGTTGGCAGTTCAGGGAGGGGCCTTTAGAATACTCAGCCAGAGAGCTCTTGGGCCTGGGGCCAGTTGCTATGGAGACAAGGCCCAGCAGCAAGGAGGAGGACACTGTATTCCCTCAGGAACCAAACCTCTGTATGTTAACAACTCTGAATACAGATTGGACTGGGGACTGTCGGGAAAATTACAGATACTGAACAAGGCAGTTTGGGGAATTACAGACACAGGATATCAAATCTGTGTATTTCAACTGCATCTAATTCCTAAGCTAAGGTAAGGTAATTCCCAAGGTATTTCTAACAAGTGTTACCTATGAGAAAATAAAATCCTGGGCAATGCTGGGTAAATATACTAGTATTATATATTTCAGGATAGAATCCCCTGAGTTTGCTTCGTGATGGATGAATATCTAGCCTCACGTTTTCTTTTATGAAGTCTGAACTAACTAATCACCTAACTTCTGACAGCTTTAATGATTTCTTTGCATTTTTGATAGGCTAATGCTGGAATGCCAGGGGAAGTGGGTACTCGAGGAAGTCGAGGTCCACCTGGAAGAATGGTAAAGTAAAAGAAATATAGATTAAGCTATGTTGAACATAGTTGGAGCAAAATTATCATGCTATATATGAGTAGCCGTATATTAACACAATTCTGGCCATCAATAAGGCACGGTGTGAATGTAGCCACAACATGGATTGCAACTCTTGAATTCAAATTATGTTTTCCACTTCAAAAGTATTTGATTCTATATACATTTGAAAAAAAACACCTCTGAAATTAATTTTATTTTATCTTATTTTACTGACATTTGCTTTAAGATTTTTTTTCTTGTTTTTTGGTGGGAAGAGAATAATTTTGAATGATATCTGAAGGACAGGTAGCAGTACAAAAGCATGGAAGAAAACTGAAACCACCCAGAGCCAAGTTCTTCCAAGTAAATCAATTTTGGGTTGCAACCTGAACTTTAATGTGTGGAACTCTGTTCCCCAAATAGGTTTAGCACCTTGGATATAGATCCTTTAAAATTAGTATTAAAACCCAGAGCAGATTCACTGTCCACTTGACATGGAGTTACCATCTCCCCCTGCTTGCTTGTATTCTTCTTTGTGAAGTAATAACTGAGAAGGAAGGCACATAGGTCTAACAGAGAATTGTTGTAAATATATAAACCTACACCCTCCAACATTTCACAGATGAAAACTGGGATCTGTATGGTCAAACAAGACTGGAGTCAAAATGGCAAAAATTATTAATGAGGAAGAACACTCAAGCTAGGAGAGAGTGGCTCAGTTTGCTTTTGCTTGAGCCTGCTGGGAAGGACAAGCTCCTCTCCTCCCTCCGCTGCTGAATTAAATTGACTTCAAACTGCTTGTGCACTTTGAACTCAGTTTCCTGCAATTGAAATAAGCTGGGGATGAAGAGGGAAAGGGGAGAGAGGAGAGAGAAATTGCAACTTTTTAAAAGAAGCTGAAAAAAGTGGGATGATAGAGGATTAGCCAAGATTGCACCTGCCCAATCAAGTCATTTTGAGAGTATGTAATCCTAATATTTTATCTCGTTGCCACACCCCTTCCTAAGATTTTGATCTTTAGTAAGTGTGTGTGTATAGTGATGAACATAACTGAAATACTGACATCTTTAAAAAAGTTTTTAAAAGACTTCTGCTTTTTTCAGCTGTTTTGCTGTGAATCAGTGGGTACTGTTTCATGGTTTAAACTCCCTCTCTCTCTTTCTGTCTAACCTCTTCCCCTCCAAAGGAAGATACAACAGAGCTTTATAAAATGATGGAAGGCAGGGAAAAAGCGGATGGGGAGAATACGTTCTCTCTTTCTTTTAATATTGAAGTCTGAGGTTTCAATGTCGTAAGAAGCTGAATGGTGAAAGATTCAGGAAAAGTAAAAGGAAGTGCTTCTTCAAAGAACACATAGTTAAACTATGGAATTCATTCCTACAATGTGGAGAATTTCAAAGGAATTTTTAAGGAGGATTCATGAAGGCCTAACAAACAGCTCTTACTCTTACTTGCTGATTTACTATGTTTTCCCCCCAGTATCAGCACTAGTATAACTCTCTCAGTGTTAGCTTTTGTCGAGCCTGAGCAGGAAGATGCCTTTGTGGGTTCCCATAGGCATCTAGGTGGGCATTTTGGGCGCAGAATACTGGCCTAGGTAGGCTCTGGTTTGATCCAATAGGATTCATCTTACATTCTTATATTTTTATACTTCATGTTTTGCAGGGTCATAAAGGAGAAAAAGGACCAATTATGACAGTATGTAATCAACTATATCCTCACTGCTGATACAGTATAAACTATACCCTAGATTAATTCTTATGTTGTAAATCTAAATAATAACTATAACAGGAGTGTCTTAACTACTGAACTTCAGAAGCTTTCAACAAATAGTTAGTGAAATAAGGATTATATGAAAAGAATGGCAAATTTATGCTCCAACTCTGAGCCTAATGTTGTTCCACTTGATATTGTGCCAATGAGACAATTGTATAATCATTTATCATGGAAAGCTGTACCTCATGTTCAGGCCCTGAAGTTGCAGTCCTGTATACATGTGCGTACTGAATTTAGTAAGACTACCTTCTCAGTAAGAATTCATAAGATAGCATTGGTAATCTTATCGTATTGGGTTTTTCTTGTCTACAGCCTTGTGAACTTGTTAACCTTACTAGAGAAAACTGTCGTAAGTAATGACTTATTCTTCATACTAAAACGGGTTTAAGGAACTAGCAAATGTCCTTGAAAAACTGGTAATTTTAATTCAGCACCGAATTTAGGGCCTTATCACATGGCTCCTATGCTGCGTTATTCCTTTTGAAATCTGCTTTAGCCTTTCTTATCTGGTTAGGTGATTGTTGATGCTCTCTATCACACCCTTGTTGCATTAGCACTTCAGTAGCATGGCAGGGGATTGGACTGGATGGTCCTTGTGGTCTCTTCCAATGCTATGATTCTATCAACATGTTATTTTCATCTGCATTAAGGCATCATTATTGATTCCTGTACCCTGTCCCTTGCTTCATCATTGTAGCTGTAATAGTGCCATAGCATTACAATGTCACAACACTGCAGCACACCCACACCGAGCCCACTAATGGTTCATGGGTGGAAGAAAGTGCTATGAGATATCTGCACTGGAACTGGTTACTGAATTGTTGCATGAAAGCGGATCTTTAATGGATTATTTCCGCCGTGAAAAAACCTCCCACATTTTCAATGACTCTGCAACACAATACAACACAACACAATAGCACCTGGAGAGCAATGATGTTGTGCGATGAGGCTGATGCAAAAATGGGACTAATGTATTTCAATGACAGCATAACACCATGGTGTGATACGTCTCTTATTTAATCCTGGAATATCTTTTAAAATAGTAGATCCTCTTAACAGTTAAAGAGGCTTAGTCAAAAGAGATATTTATTTATTTTAAAAACATTTATTTCCTGCATAATCTCTGAAAAGTTTTAGGCAGCTCAAGCAAATAAATATTTAACAAGTAAGAACACTCCTATTTGATAACATAAAACAAGACTGTGGCAGACACAGTAAAAACAATAAAATATTTCAAATATTAAAAAGCAGAGACTGATCAGAATGGCACCTAAAATGATTCACTGAAGGCCTCATTGAAAAGGCAGATTTTTGCCAACTTCTCATTAGTAGAAAAGTGAGATTTGCCTTCTGTGGGCAGAAGTTCCAGAGGTGTCACTATAAAGGTCTTCTCTCTGTTCTTAGTCCCTTGACGTATTACCTTAAAGTTAGTTGTGACATGTATAAGGACCTTCAAACATTATCATAGTAGGTGGTAAGATTCGTATGGGAGAAGATACTCCTTTGATTCCTTCAAAGGTTTGCACTTTAAGTGGTACCTTATACAAACTGGAAGGCCGTGTAGATGTTTCAAAAAGAAAGTTTTAAGCTCCCTGGATGCAACCCCTGTTAGCAGTTGGGCTGCTGGGTTCTGAAACCAACTGCCGTTTTCAAACTCTCTTCAAAAGCAGCTGTATGTAGAGCGCATTGCAGTACTTCAGACATGATGTAAACTAGGTATGTGTCAACTTGGCCAGATCTGCATTCTTCAGGAATAGGAATAGTTGGCACACTAACCTCAACTTGGCAAAGCTACTCCTGGCCACTGCTGAGATCTGAGCATCCAATGTATTGGCTTATTCCAGAAGAATCTTCAAACCAGGACCTTATGTTTTCAAGGGGAGTCCTGCCAGTGGTAGTGGGTTGCTTCCATGAATCAGTGAATTCCAGTGAATCTGCTCCAGTGGGGCAATGAATCCAATTCCTTTAAAGTTCAGACTAAAATCAATAGTGGACTTGCTGTCTCACTAACATGACAGCCTCCAGCTGCTATTGAGCACAGTATTATTTACTAAAGACACCTTGATTTATTTCTTGAGACTATTCAGTGATTTCATGTCTCGGTTCAGAACCAAGAAGTCTTTGGCCCAAATGCTACCAATATAATTTTACTCTTTCTTCCGCTGCTACTATGCTTTATCCCAAGCCAAAATGACATTTTCATTAGATGTTGAAACAATCTATCTCCTCTGTGCAAGTTGTGCGTTTTGTTGATTAAAACAACTTAAATTAATTGAAATTAAAACAACTTTCTTTTATCTCCTCTAGCTTGCTGTATAGGTAAGTAGCTTTGCAATGATTCTATTTCAAAGGTTAGAAACAAATCTAATAGCTATCAGTGATGTATTTAAGTCTTTTACTCCAAGTCTCAAGTCAAGTCTCAAATCTCTACCTTCAAGTCTCAAGTTGAGTCTCAAGTCCTTGCAAGATACTTTCAAGTCATGTCTCGAGTCAGGTCTCACGTCTGGGAGCCAACTTTATACCCCAACCTGTATTCCAGAATTTCTGGACAGAGTTGAAAGTCAGTTTTAACAATTTAAGTAGAATTGGTCCTCTACAGTCAGCCCTCCACGTTTGTGGGGTGACATTCACGGATTTGATTATTTGTGAATTTCTCCAACCCCTGCCCTCCCACCTCAAGTGCTTCTTTCTGGGGGAACCTTCCCTCCTGGGGGCTCCAATCAGGTGGCATAGGCCTTTAAAAACCCATCTCTGGTCTTTCTCTTCCTCTGTCAGTCTCTGCCTGGCCAGCTAAGGATGGCTCTCTGCCCAAATTCTCAGCACCACAAACCCTGTACCCATGCCCCACACACGTCCAAGGGAGAAGATGGGCAAGAGAGAAGTACAGGACCGCCATACCAACCGTCTCTTTTCCCTGACCTGGTTTAGACCCTGGATGCCCACTTTCCCCACCCGTGCTTCAGCCCCTTTCCCACAGACACACACACATTTTGTTATTTGTGGATTTTTCGCTTTTGTGAGGGTCCTGTGTCCCTAACCCTAGTGAATGTGGAGGGCCAAGTGTACTTTTATGATTCTTACTTCCCATTTGCAAAGCCAGAGGCTTTTTCAGAAGTGGGGAATAGGATTGTACTTATTCCCCATTACTGAAGCTTCAATAGCTTTAGAAGGAAGGGTCCTTCCTCCTCAAGACCACTGCCTAACACATTTTCTGTTCCCCTCTGAGATATGCGCCCTGCACTCTGGGCATGAGTCTTACCTTCTGCTTTTAGGAAAAGTTTTAGAAAGCTCCTCCTATGTATAGCAGGGACAGGCTGCTGAGCAGACCTCAACCCCACTGCCTAACCCATTTGCTGTTCCCTCTGAGAAATGTGTCCACACTTTGGGCTTGAGACAGATCGTCATGTAACCAGTAAGTTGTAAGGTTTCTGGATGAATGTTTTATGTTACTGAACCAAGGGCAGCAAGTCAGTCATTAAAAATATGCAAGTCTCAAGTTGAGTCAAGTCAGCGTGTAATTTTTGCCAAGGCAAATCCGAATCGAGTCATTGAAGTGACTTAAGTCTGACTAGAGTCTGAGTCTATTGACTCGAGTCTACATCACTCTATGAGAATACTGGGAGTGATCTTCCACTGTTTTTGTACTGTTTTTGTCTTTATTGCAGGTATGAGCAACTGCCCGGTATATCCAACAGAAGTGGTGTTTGCCCTTGATATGTCTGGAGATGTTACCCCAGAATCCTTTGGAAGGATGAAAGACATTATGACATCTTTGTTGAAGGATATGAAGATCAGCAGGAGCAACTGTCCCACTGGTGCTCGTGTGGCAGTGCTGTCATATAACACTAATCCAAAGTACCTGATTCGTTTCTCTGACTTTCAGAGGGATGACCTCCTTATGGAAGCAGTTCAGAGAATTCCACTGGAGAGATCTTCAGGCCAAAGGAATACTGGAGGCATCATGAGGTTTGTTGCCAGGAATGTCTTTAAACGCCATCGTCAAGGTGCCCTCATGAGGAAAGTTGCAATATTTCTCACTGCTGGCCCATCGCAGGATGCAACATCCATCAATACAGCTGTGTTGGAATTCAGTGCCCTAGATATTATACCAGTGGTCATTGCCCTCAGCGAAGTGCCGAATGTACAGCAGGCCTTTTCGGTAAGCAGACTCTCATCCGAAGGAATTCATCATCATGCAAACATTGGGATTCTGAATCAGTGGGATGTATTCCTCTCTTCCCATCCCTCCAGATGTGTTTACCAAGTGAATAACACAAAGGGAATTAGGGACATAGGAAACTGCTCTGTATGAGTAGGGCAATTGGTTCATCTAGCCCAGTATTCTGACTCTGATTGACAATGGCTCTGCAGAGTTTCAAGCAGAATGTTTTCCTAGCCTTTTTTGCAGGTGTGTGGTGCTTGGTGGGCTTCCATCTAAGTACTAACCCTGCCAAGGAAATCAGGTGTATTCAGGGTACTGCGCTAGTGAATTGAACTGAGTTGCTGCTTAGTTCTGTTCAGTGAATGGCTTCCATCATAAATTGTTGTTGTTGCATGCCTTCAAATTATTTCTGACTAATGGGGATCCTAAGTTGACCCTATTATGGGGTTTACTTGGTAAGCTTTGTTCAGAGAAGGATTGCCATTGCCTTCCTCTAAGACTGAGAGAGGGTGACATGCCCAAGATGATCCAGTGGGTTTAGAAGGCTAAGCAGGGATTGAACATTGGTCTCCTGGAGTCCTACACCAGCATTCAGGTCACTGTACAACACTGGCTTTTTCCATCATAGATCCTTCCCTCAAATTCAGTGCTGGAGGTGAGGATTAGATAACACAGTAGAAAGGGCTGAGGTGAGAGATTAGAAGCATTGACAACTTCAGAGTTCCGATGGGGATGGCCAGAATGGCAATGGCTGCAAACAATCCCACTGAAATCTGACCCCAATAAATTAGAATAATGTCCCTAGACATCTAGTTTTCTACATTATTTATTTATTTATTGCTATTAAATGAAGCAAAATTTTGTTATGTGAGCATCAATACACTGTTGTGTGTGGGGTTGCCATAAGTCAATAGATGACTTGAAGGTACATACACCACTCTGTCTCGACATGTCAAGTCTCAGCAGATCAGAATTTGAGGCCTAACTGTTTTCCATAAGTTATCAATACTGGACAATGTTGGACAAATAACAGCAAATATTTAATAAATATCTGACTGTTGGTTTATGGCAGCATTAGTAAGTGTAGTGATGGAAATGAGATAGGCAAATTCTACTTCTGAATCAAAATGCCAGATTGGGAGGAGGAGACAGATGTCTAAAGTTGCTAGACTACAAATCCCATTACTGCTGATACAGGCAAAATTGGCTGGAGCTGATGGGAGCTGTAGTCCAACAGCATCTAGAGGGGAACAGATTTCTTACTCCTGATACAGAACACCTTTCTGTGGTGACTTAAGCAGCTGTTCATGTTTCACATGGAAACTGTCCAACCCACAGTAGCTAAGCATCTGCAATATTTTTGGACACCAGTTTATTAACCTTGTGCTTCTGATGTGTTGAAGGTCATGGGATGAATTCAAATGGATATTGGCATGAATGATCATTGTATTAATTCATTGCCAATTGGCTTTTTCTCCCTATACACGAAAGAAACAGGCAGAAACAAAATCTCAGCATATGAGATTGCACTGTGCTTAGATTCAGCATGGCCATATAATTGTGGAAGTAGAATAAAGCTGAAAATATTGAGCAAAATGTATACTGAGGATCTCTAAGAGTAGTCATCATCACTTTCAACATCAACAAATGGTTCTTTCAGAAAATATCAGATCTGGCTTAGTCTATCTCTAACAACATAGTACTGTTTGCATGCAGAAAAATGCTCAAATCAGTGGGTTGACTGAAAGATAACCCCGATGGATGTAGAGGCTGGCAGGGTGCAGCAACACTAATACCATCTATTTATTTGAATTGCTGTACCACGCATTCTTGTGAGTAAAAGCATATGCTTGACTCCCACTGCAGTAGAATAATGACTTTTACAGAATCTGAAATTTTACTCTGGTTTGTTGCCAAGGTTTTAATCCTCTTCTCAGTTTCATATGTTGTAAATTCAAGAAAGAGCAGTAAAGGAAATAATAATTCAAATGTATGTGAACTTGTTTCGAAATAGCAAACCTTATTAAAAGATGTTCAGCCAACTCCAAGGGAGGAATATTGTTGGACCGACTGGAAAGAGAAGTTGCTTTGAGGTCTTTCTCTTCATGCTTTTCAGTGTGAATAACACATATAGCATGTCCTTGATTTACCTTTCAGCCATGTTTCCCATGAATATGGTTTTCTTATTCTACTATAGCAATTAGTATATCTGCCTTCACCATAGGACATCTTGATGAAAACATAGAGATGCATCCAGATTCAGTTATGGCAGTACACAGAGCAGTTTGATACCACTTTAATTGTCTTGACTCTGTCAGATAGAATTGTAAGGATTCCATCCTGTGGAATCCTATGATTTTTGTATTTTGTTGAGATCTAGAGATCTGCTAGAGCTCCTTAGCAGGAAATTCTAAGTACTGCAAACCTTAGGATTTTGTAGGGTGGAACCATGCCAGTTAAAGTAGTATGAGACTGATGGAACTGTGGAGTGCCAATAGATTTTCAGTCAAGCTTAAAGTGTGATGATGCCTCATGGAGATGGTTAGGAAGCAGTGGAAGTACTTTTCTCCCATTACTTGGGTGGGTGAAGTTTGCTGCTGCTGTGCAGGTCTTGTCCCACACATTATTGGATACAGTGCTATCACTGATTGTATTCCAGGCGTCAGTAGCTTGTGAAAGAGCACTGGATGAGGTGTTCTGAGTTTGTAGTGAGGGTGGAGATGAGTTTACACACACAATACACACATTTGTTTGTTGTTGTGTGCCTTCCAGTCATTTCCCAATCATGGTGACTCTAATGGGGTTTTCTGGGCAAGATTTGTTTGGAGAGCGAGTTGTGATATACCAAGTACTATACCATGCTGGCACTACCTTTCTGAAGTGGTGAGATTGCTTGCTCCTGCGAGGCAAGAGGCTATGCTGATGACAGCAGTGCTGCTGGCAGGGTCTCCCATATCAGACAAGCTTTTGCTGAGGAGTCAGACCAAATGTGCCAAATATCAACTGAACAGCAGCAGTGTGTTTTTTTTTGGGCGGGGAAGGGAGTGACACTAGTGGAGGACCTCTAAGAGATAACGGCAGTGGCACTATGGCTAATGTTTATTAGTAATGTGCAGAAGGAGACATAGTAAACTCCTTTTGAATGTCTTTTACTGTGAAAACACTATAATGAAATGAAACAATGAGATAGTGCCAGAAGATGACGCTCTCATGTTGGAAGGCACTCAGCAACCTAGTGGGACACAGCAAAGGACAACTACAAGTAGTTTTGTGGCTAATGATGCAACTGGACTCTAGCCAAAAGGATGTTCAATTGTTGATGTGCTCAGAGGAAAATCTAAAACTGCACAACACATATTATAACATGGAACATGGAACTGATCAATGCAGAGAAGTAGAGGATGGCAACAAAAAGGGAAGAACAGGCAAACTCTTCGACATCTGAAAAATCAAAGGGAAGTTTAAACCAAAAGTGGTTTACAACCAGGAGAGAAACATATTACATGACCAAGTAGAAATAAAAAAATGATAGAGACAATATATGGAAGAACTATACAAAAGAGATGAAAAGATGACAGATTCATTCAGAGAAGGACGAGATCCTGAAGTGTAAGGATATATCATGAAATACTAAAGTTAGAACTGTCCATGCCATCATATTTCCAATTTCTGTGTAGAGTTATGAAAGCTAGACAGGGTGGCTGACGCAAAGGACATCAACTCTCTTGAAATGTGGTGCTGGAAAAGAGTTCTACAGATACCATGGGCTGCCAAAAAGACAAATAAATGGATCCTAGAGCAAATCAAGTCTGAACTCTCTCTAGAAGCCAAGATGACTAAACCAAGACTGTTTTACTTTGAACATATCGTGAGAAGACGAGACTCACTAGAAAAGACAATAATGCTTGGTGAGGTAGAAGACAGTAGGAAAAGAGGAATGCTGCATTACAGCTGGATAGACTCAAGGAAGCCATGGCCCTGAGTCTTAAAGAACAGAGCAGGGTGGAGGATGATAGGGTGACTTGGAGATCTCTCATTCATAGGGTTGCCAGAAGTTAAAGTTGACTTGATGGCAATGAACAACAACATGTATATATATATGTATAAAAACATTGGCTTTCAGAAAGTATTATAGTTATGGCAAATGTTTTCCTGTTTAGCCTAAATTTGCCTTTTTCATTTAATTAGGTGGATGATACTCATGGATTTAAATTATTTGTCTGGAAATCCAAGGAGGATGAGAACCTCAATAGTGTTTCCCGTTGTACACTCTGTTACGGTAAACCTATTCATCTCTTTGTTCTTAAATCAGTTGTAATGTTTTTTGTTCACACACACATCAGTACTTATAAATTTCATAACTCCATTGAGTATTCTCACTAGTGCTTTATTTACACTTCATTAAAAAGATATTAGGAATTGTTCTCTAGGAAATTTCATGTCAATATAGTGGCTAAGATCTATAAAATAGGCAAAGGACCTTAAGCACTGAGCTTTTCTTGGCTTTCAGTTTTGTCCTCTGGATTTTCCTGTATGGTCAAGCCCTTCCTCATCACCAGGACTGTTTTTTCCACTCTTGTATGTCTACTTCCATTCGAAAAGGTTGAAATAGTAAAGTTCTACATGCTAAAGTTCTTACCAAAGTTCTTACTTTAAGCTATAATACCCTAGTCTCTTTGGTCCCATTTTTTTTGCATCTGGCCTCATGCATCATTGAAATGTGATTCCAAGACAATTTCAGAAGCTGAATTTGGGTCTTGGGCTGAAAGACGTTCCCCAACCTTGATCAATAAGTATTTGATCATTGTAGAACCTAGTTGTAAGACAGAGCTTTAAATTAATGCATTAAGAATAAATGTGACTGGTTACAAGCAGAGGTATAGCTATGGGGGGTGGAAATTGAGAGGATTACTCCTCAAATAAGAATTCTGCACCCAAATCAAGTTTTAGTCCCTAAATTGCTGGCATTGCAGACATTCTGACACTGAAAATAATTCACACTTAGAACTCTTCTATTTGCTGTGTTCACATTCTCTTGGAAACTGTGCCTAGCCCTTTTCTTTGGATGCCTTAACTGTGCTACTAAATGCTCAACAGAAGTTTTACGTTACTGCAGTGCTAGAAATTTCGGAACTGAAGGAAGATTTCATTGAGTGGGGCAGAATTTTTCTTTTGTGCCACTGTAGTACAGCCGTGCTAGTAACTAGTTACATTTTGGACAAAGAGGATGCAACAAACTTACTGTTAGTATAAGAAGAAAGATTAAAATTATTGGCCAGAATCCTGTATCAGCTTATGCTTAACTAAGTACTTTCTCTTGGCTCAACCCTCCCCCAGAAACCTGACAAAAACATCATTCAGACATGCAGCAGATGCCTGGTAAAGTACTTTGGACGGCAAGTTACAATTGAGGCAATAGTGTCAAAATTGTGACTAAGTAGTGATTGTGAATACAAAACAGTTATGAATTCAGCGGATCTTATTACTGAGCAGACATATAAAGGATTGCTCTATAATTGACTAAACAATGCATTTTAAAAAAAAATAAAATAAAAAATGGATTCACCATAAGAGGTAGAAGGGGGAGCATGTTATTTGTTAGGATTTATTTTGTTTTTGTGTGGTTTTTAAAAATTGTTTAAATTTAGTGATATATAGTTGGATACTCTGGTAAGCTGTCATCAAGACCAAGCACATGCATGAAGATTTATTAATAAAAACATAATTTAGTTAATTATTTAATTATTAATAATTAAATTAAATTAAATTATTTAAATTAATGAATTAATACTTTAATTAATTTGTTCATTTCCTTAAATTGTTAATATAAAAAGACACACACTAAGAATCTGTGCATTAAATAAGATATCCGTATTCATCTAACAAATTGCATTAGCTCAGATGTAGTTTAGTATTAGCCCAGTATTAGTTTGTGGTAGAACTAATTAGGTGACAATATATGGTCATGTAAAATATGTGCTATTGGTATGGTTTGTTTTGTTTTGTCTGCCTCTTATGTCAAACAGGGACTATTTCCAATCATTTATTTGAAATATTTTGAAATGAGAAGGAAAGCAAAATATAAACAGTGTGTAAATTCATCCTTTTAGTTGCTCTGTAAAGTTAATGAGTACTTAATGTTTCTACCACAGATAAGTGTAATCCGGCTCCAGAGTGTGAAGTGGCTGCACCTTTCCCAGTTTTAATAGACATGGATATAACTTACATCATGGACAGCTCTTGGAATGTCGGAAGTGAAGAGTTTGAGACCATGAAGGAGTTTGTGAGCAACATGCTGGATTATTTTGTTATCACCCCCTTCCCCATAGAGTCAGATGGAGGGGCAAGGGTGGCTTTGGTGCAACAAGCTCCACGAAATTTCACAGTTGACAGACTCTCAAGCCCAGTGCTTGAGGAGTTTAACTTGATTACATATGACAATAAAGATTTGATGAAAATGCACATCCAAGAATCGATAAACCAGCTACGAGGTCCATCGGCTGTTGGTCATGCACTACAGTGGACAGTTAACAATGTGTTTCTGGAAGCCCCCAGGCCAAGAAAACGCAGGGTCATAGTTACACTGCTTGGGAGTAAGACAAGTTCCTGGGACAGAGAGAAGCTGAGAGAAATGTCACTAGAAGCCAAATGCCAAGGATTCACCATGTTCACCTTAGCACTTGGAAGTGGAGTGGATGATACAGAGATGACAGAAATGTCTAGTGTGCCAGTGGAACAACATCTGTTGCAGCTTGGCAGGGTGGATAAACCTGAGCTGCCGTATGCTCTGAAATTTAGCCGAGCCTTCTTAAATCTTTTAAAGCGTAAGAGATGTGAAACTTGGTTTGCTTCATTCTTTGTCATAAAATGTATGGGAATGTTGAATGAATACTAGGGGTTGTTTGCCTCCCATTCCATGCATCTTAAATGAATCTGCCTGAACCAGCTTATGTGATGGAAGACAGTTCAGTTCAACCCATACTTTAGAAACAAATCCCATTGAAGTCAATTGGGTACATACCCAGATCAATGGAATTTACTCCCAGAGAAGCATAGGGTGCAATTGTATACTTACAAAGGGCTGTAACCCACTGAATTCAAAGGGACTTACTTCTGAACATGGCTCTATAGGATCACGTTATGTGTTATAAATAACCTTGCTTTACCACATTGCTTATTTATTACATTTCAATCACTCATATTATTAATTGCATTATTTACTTATTATATGTCTGTAATTCAACAGCTGAAGCTTCTCTTTCCAATACAATGCTGAATCTGAATTTTTGTAGTACAAAAGAGGGAAGGCTCTGCATTTAGGTGTTTCTAAATGTCCCCAAATGTGCATGATAGTGTGAAGCAGAAAGTTACTTTGGATATTGGTAATTCTCAGAGTCCTTGTTGTTGTTGTTGTTGTTGTTGTTGTTGTTGCTGTTGTTGTTGTGTGCTTTCAAGTCATTCTTGACTTGTGGTAACCTTAAGGCAACCCTGTCACAGGAGGATTTTCTTGGCAAGATTCGTTCAGGGGGGTTGCCCTTGCCTTCCTCTGAGGACGAGAGTGACTTGCTGAAGGCCACCCAGTGGGTTTTCATGGCCAGGCCTGGTCTCCAATGCCAGAGTCTAATGCTCAAATCACCACGCCATGTTGGCACTCCTCTCAGCATCCTACAAGTTCTTTTTCTTTTCTTTTTTATTGTAAAAACAGAACTTTACAAATTTGTGTAATTAAACATAAGATGAAGAACAAAACCATTAACTAATACATAATTTACAATACATAATACATAATATTCCTTCTAAGGAAAAAAGAAGGAAAGGAAAGAGTCCTACAATTTCATAAATGAAGGCCTGAGGTCAATCTAGTAGTTTGCTCTTTATTCTACAAGGGGAAGTTTATAGATTCTTACTGCTATTATCATCAAGTTTATTTGTCTGTGGAACAACGTCCATTACAAAATATTACAAAAGCACTGCAGGAAAGTTACAATAATGCAGCCAGCATGCTTACCAAAAAGAGTCAACAAAATACAAAGGAAATACAGGAATAAAATCAAATAAAATTACAGGGGAAAATGCCAGGGCAACAATTAAGCTACAACAACTGGTCCCCTTTGTAGTCCACTGCTGATGTTTTCAGAAATTTGTAGTGGACTTACTGCTATCAGAATCCTACCTGAAGGGCAACATCAAAATAGTTAAACTGTCATAAATCCATTTCAAAGTAGCCGCTGTTTAACCGGAAACTATTACTGTGAGCCCATAATCTTAACTATATATACTAGGAAGCAAGTATGAAGATGCATGGCTTGTGCCATAGCCAACCTATGCTTCCTCCCACTTTCTTTGCCATCCTTGAAGTTAGGGGGCAGGGGTTTAGTATGTCCAAAGATTATAAATCTAAATATTATTTCTTTAAAAATATTTTTCTTCAACATATCAAGAAATATAAAACCACACGTAGGGATTAACAACTACACACTACACTACATATTACATACAACATAAACTACCTAAACACAGAAAACTTAATCCTGATCCGAAAAATGGACATAAAAGGGGGGGGGTACACACATGACTTTCAGTTCTCCAGAAAATGGCTGTTATGTGATATATTGTTACACTTCCTCAAAACTATATAGACCTTTGAACATTTAAACTTACTGAATGTCTAGTATTCAAAAAGAGATTATAAAAAGTTATTCACTACTAAACTTGTACTATTCATTTACTTAGAATTATTATGTGACTTAATAGATGTTTTACAATAATAATGTACACAATAATGTTCTACAATATTGCTTCAAATCATATCATTCCAGTCCCACCATTGATATTTTACTCCAGGAGCTGCTAAAATAATCTGTAATGTTTCCCCACTCTTTCTTAAATTTATTCAAATATCCTTCTTTAATCAAGATAATCACTTTATTCATCTCTGCCATATCAAGTAATTTTATCACCCAGTCATCTGGAGATGGTGTCATGGGTTTGTTCCAGTTCTGAGCAATATATAGTCTTGCTGCTATTGTCGTATATTGTACAATTCTTACAATTCTTACCTGTTCATCAATCAGTCCCAACAAGAAGATCTCAGATTTCATTTGAATTTTTATTTTCAAAATCTCTTCCATAAATCAATGTATCTGCACCCAATATTTCTTTGCTTTTTCACATGTCCACCACATGTAGTAAAATGTCCCTTCAGTCTGTTTTCACTTCCAACACACATTTGAAGACTCTTTATGCATTTTAGACAATATCTCTGGAGTTAAGTACTGTCTATATATCATCTTGTAAAAAAAATTATCTTAAATCATAACATAAAGTAAGTTTTAAATGTTTTGTCCACATCTTTTCCTGTTGTTCCATCTCAATGTTATGGCCTATGTTGTGAGCATATTTAGTCATACACTCTTTTATTTGTTCACCTTCAATCTCTGCCTTCAGCAACAATTTAAACATTTTTGTTATTAAATGTCCATCATCTTTACACCATTGCTCTTCAAATTCAGATTTCAAAATATCAAAACCAAACAGATTTTTATCCATTTTAAAACACTCAGTTAATTGTCTGTAAGCAAAGCATCTAATATCAAAACCACTTTGAATTAATTCCTCATTTGTTTTCATTTGCAACTGCTCTTTGTCTACTTGTATCATATCTCCATTTGTTAACATTTACCTTTGAAAGTTATTTCTCTTGGAAATAAGGCTTCATGTGGTGAGGTTCACAGAGGCAGTTTAGGGCAAAATTGCACTTTGTGTTTATTCCACACCTTATAAAATGATTATTAAAGTTTCCATTTACTCTTATTTTATCATACCATATAAAGGCATGTCATCCAAATCTTAAATCAAGACCTTCTGGTTGCAGAAGTTTTTGTCTTTTTAGTGTAATCCAATCCTTCAACCACATCATACAAGAAGCATAATAATGCAATTTGAAATCTGGAAGACCAAATCCACCTCTCTAACTCTTTGTTTGTTATCTTGTAAAACTTTAACTCTTACTCTTGGCTCCTTTCCATGACATACAAATTTAGAAATATCTTTTTGCTGTTGCTTATAAGATACATCACTAGTCAAGATAGGTATCTTTGAAACAACAACAAAAAAAAGTGTTTTAGGTAGCACATTCATTTTAATTGTTGATATCCTACCTAATATAGACAGGCTCAGTTTAGTCTATCTTTGTAAATTTTGCTTAATATCATTCCATGTATTAGCATAATTATTCTGAAACAGTTTTGTATTAGGGTTTTCAAAAATGACACCTAAATACTTAACTTTTTAAACAATTTTGAATCCCATTTTTGTCATCAGAAGATTTTATTGTTCTTATGTCATATTTTTGGTCAACATAACTGTCTTGTCATCATTTACTTTAAAGCCAACCAAGGTTCCATACTTGTTTATTATCTTAAATAAATCTTCTGCACATTCCAAAGGATCCTCTCAGACATATCACCAAATCATCAACAAATGCTCTTTACTTAAACACTTGTTCTTTTTTAATCAACACTCCTTTAATGTTTTCTTCTTGTCTAATAGCCCTGTTAAGTACTTCCAAAATTAGAATAAACAGCAAAGGTTATAAATCTGGGGATTCTGAATGCCAGATTACATGTCAGGGATGGGGAATGGGTGATCTTCCAGATGCACAATGCCCCCATAATCTCTCCCTGTAGGCTATGCTGGCTAGTGCTAATGGGAGTTGCAGAGCTACATGTTCTCCTCCCCTGTTCTATGGACATCCGTATCAGTTCGAATTCTGTGAACTTTTCAATTTGAAGTTCTGAGCTGGAGTACTCTGTGTGTGCTTTTGTTCAGACAGTCATCACAGACCAGAAATCATTGAGTGGATTACCTTTCCTTTCTTTTCTATTCCAGTTATTTTGTACAGGCTTTGAAGCAGAGATCCTGCTTTGCTTTAAGCCAGAGTTCTGCATTATGCTAAGACTGGAGAACTCTAGCATACTGTGACTAAACAAACCAAGATGATAAGGCAAGATCATACAACATCTTAAATTATATAATGTAAAGCCAAAGAATGCCAGTTTACACAAGACAGTTACTTCATGCCAAATTTGGCATGTAATGAAGGTGGGAGGAGAGAAGGGGAAAGGAAAAGTAGGCAGTTGTGGTGCTCATCCACTCTTTCATAAACTAGTTTTTTTTTTAGAGAGATCGTCTGAAGTTGCCAGTGCCTTCCTTTAAATGCAGTGTACATTTGGGATATACTGGACATTTGGGATGTACTGGACGTTTGGGATGATTATCCAGTATTTAAAAAAACATTTTGTCATCTCCATTCTCCTTTCCTTCCTTCTTTTCACAGGGGGAATAAATCCTTATCCTCCTGCAGATCTGCAGGAAGAATGTGAGAGCCTGGATCGAGGAGACACTTATCAGCAGCTAACAGGGAGGACTGACAGGTACAGACACTACATTCTTCAAAATTTACATTTACATTGGCTCTGGCAGATGCAGAAGGGCTCAAATGGATTGTCATTTGGGTCTAAGCGTTCAGAACATCATTTTCCATACATCTTGTATTCAAGAGGCATCATCTCCACTCTACTTTTCCCCCTCTAGGATTTTTTCCCCTGAATTGGATTACAGAGATACTTTCCAGCCATCAGAATTACCCAGAAGAAACTTGCAAGACAAAATTATGGAAGCTAACAAACATCTTGCAGAACATAAAGAAGAAGAGTATGATCATGATAAGAATGACTATTTCGCAAATATTAGTGTCCAAGGAAGGAAAACAAAAGAGAACCGAGAACGTTCTAAGCAAGTACGAAAAGTAGCAGGTGTGTATCTGTGCATATTTTGTTTGTCTGTCCATCAGATCCAGTGATGGGAGTGAAACAATTATCAAAACGTTGCTGGATTGCACGTCCCACAGGCCTAGCCAGTCAGCCCTGGGTGAAGAATCCTGTGAATTGTAGTCCAGCAACATCTGGAATGCCGCATGATTCCCAAACCAGATCCCCTTACTCTTTGAACATTCCCCTTGTTAGTTACACACATCTCCAATCTCCTTTGCCAAAACTCAGGTGGATTGCAGCATCCGGAATAGCCTTTTCCTAAACATCTTACGTAGTAGTGGAGTATACATATTCATAGCACCTGTATCATTTCATATAAGGGATGCTACCTTGGTACTTGTCTGAAATGATTCTCAAAATGTACAAATACTGTTGTCAGATCATGCATGGGGTAGATCAATTGCATCCAAAAATTTCCTTCTTCTGGAGAAAGCTTGTGCTGTCAGAGGAAAGAAACCTTTTGATCCAGCCCCTGATGTTTAATTAATGATGATATGTGCTGTTTCTGTGACAATAGCCTACAAGGCAAGGGTAGTTTGCTAGCTCAGATTTATATGACTTCCCAAATCTGGACAGACATTCATAGCCTTGAGGACAAATTTTCTTTAGCTTCTTTGAATCAAAGCAGATCTCTCTCAGAGTAATTAGAGTTAAAAATTTGTATATCTTATTTAACAAAAAGAGCTGTGTCACTAAACAGATATCTCCTACTTCATGCAGATGGTTTACTTCTGCATTAGCTAAGCTTTATTTTCAGGTTTCAAACTCTGAGACAAATAGGCAACTCCTTTTGGGAGACTTTATCATTCCTTAACAGAAATAACACTTGGAGCTGACAACAAGTTCTTATACTTCACATTGATTAGGGACAGTTGTTACCCTGTGTACTGGGGGTCCCGGGAGGGACACCAAAATGTACTCAACTAAAGGTGGGGAAAATTAGCTCGGAGCACTGCTTAGCGTTACGAGAGGCAGGGTAACGTAGCGAGATCTTGAACCCTATGTCTATGGGGTCGGGTTGAGTCAAGTAGCACACAGAAGTTGAAACAGTAAATGATGTTTTATTAAATACACAAGCAAAACAGTGTATGCGACACACTCATGCAAGATAACTAAAGAAAATAAAGGTTGGAGTGGTATAGGGGGATTTTTAGAGGGATTGCTGGTTTGGGTGATACTTCACCTGTTCTGAAGCCCAGAAAAATGGAGAGCGAGGCTGGGATGCGATGTAACTCAGCATGTGGAGCTGAGGGGAGCATGTGGAGCAAAGCGGCAGCAAGGCGGGATGAAACTTGGGAGCGTTCCGAGGAGGGTCTTGGAATCAAGGGTTTTTATAAGGAGAATTGTGACTGCAGGCTATGCCGTCCTTGGGGGAAAACAATAGGTTTGGAGTTGGAGAGAAAGCCTCCGAAAGGTCAGAATCTGAATGATTGAGTTATCGTAGCGGTTCTCAATAAAGTAGCCAGTATGCAAACGCAGAGTACTTGGGTATTGTATAGTTAACCCATCAAGCTGCCATCGCGGGGCAGAGGCTCTTTTGTAGGTTGTGTGCATACCTAATTAGAGTACTTGCCTGGAGGTCTCCTAAAGCAGTGAGTCAGCTATTTCTGGCCTGCCTGTATTGTTGCTTGAATATTACGGCAATTAACGGCCGAGCTTGTTTACGTGCTTGTCCGGTGGTCTCGCAAGCACGTGGAGGGGAATAGAGAAGTGAAGCCAAATTATGATATCAAGAGGATATCTTTTTATATCTCCAAAGCTTGGACTAGCCAGGGCAGTAACACAATGCAGTCTACTGGGGCGTCATCAGTGAACAGCAAGTACTTTCACTTAAGTGATTTCCACATTCCATCAGAAATCTAATATCCATTTTTTGCAGACATTCTTCTGGTGTTTTGCTGTATATCATTTTTATTATTGGAAAGAAATCATTCATTGGTCATGCCTGGATGTATTTAGATGAGTACCTGTGCCACCAAAATTCCACAAATTAAACTAAGAGCTCAATCAGTCTAGGCAAATTTGGTCAACTTGTGATTAAGTGAAAATTGGGATTGTTTCTGCTGTCCAAGCCAAGCATCACAGGAGATGCACATTCTACTTCTTTTTAGAAGCTCAGTTCAATGCTGGGTATAACACAATATGTCTTCCTTTAAGGTTGACACTGGAAGGAAATATATACAAGGACACAAATCAAATGAGATGCTGGAACCCATCACAGAACTTTCTTCCCCACCCTATAGCTCTAGGAGCTGCCTGACAACCTGATCCAGAAGGTTTCTCATCCTTCTCGAGAATGTTTTAGGGCTGTTCAGGAGGCTGCAGAGGCAAGAGGAAATCCCCAGTTTCCCTGAAGTTCTGCAAGCTGACATCAAAGAATGGAAACAGCCCAAGATTTGCACAGCCGGACTCTTGTATGTGTGGCAGTGCTGGAAACATAGGCTGACAACATACTAGTAGGAGCAAAATGTACTATTTCTGCAACAGTTCCTCAAGTTACAACTAGGAGCTGAATCAGGCTAGACAGGCAAATCCAGACATGACTGTAAAAGCTGAGTTTTATATGGCATCTTGGCGGGTTGAGGCCAGCCACCATCTTTCTTTTTGTCGTTATTTGCTGTCAAGCCACCTTTCACATACGGCAACCTTATGAATAAGAGACTTCCAGGTTATTGTGCTCTCCTCAGGTTTTACAAACTCACATTGTTATTTCAATTTAACTTAATGCCAGTACTGACCAAGTGTCTTTCTTCTCTAATCACATCCATTAAGGAATAAGAGTTCATGAGTCTGCAACATACACAGACTGTAGTTTAAAGTAGCTGTTTGTTTATCCTTCTTTAGTGAAACCTAAATGTAATGATTATGGGAGACATAGAGTAATTATGAAATGGCCCCTGCAGAATGTAGGTTGGGCATCAGATGAAATTGCTCATAAAATCATGCTGTGGTGTTCCGTATTACTCTCTGAGTTCCCTCCCTCTTTAAGGTCCAACAGATACTTCAAAATTGGAGAGGAGTTCTGAGGTTGTTGCCAAACTCAAAGACAGTGTGAACTCCCTCTTTGAACATTAAGCAGAACTATGGCAAGAAGTTTGCTTCACTTAAACTGACTCCTATCTGATAATTTTTTTGGAACTTGCAAAAATTTAAGATTATTTCACTTGCCATTTAAAGTTTTGTGCTTCAGTGAGTTTTGGTGTTTTGATTAACCTTCTAAAGCCTGATGACCTTCAGATGTGTTAGACTCCAATTGCTGTTATCCCGAGCCAGTATGGCCATTGGGAATAACAGCTTTGCTATTTTATGATGAACGTTTCTATTCCGTTCTCTTTAGCATGTATATGACACTCGTGGGAAAGGTCATCAGAGGAAATGGGATGAAATATCAGCCATATCCTGGTGATACTCCACTGTAGCTTTCATTACTACCTGGAGGGATCAAATACCTAGAGGCCTGGAATGAGGACAAATAGACTTAGATGGAATCTCAAGAACATAGATACAATAGGACTGTATTTTCCATAGAACAGAAGATGCATAGTCTGGAGATACTTCTTGATTCACCTTTGTTGTCTTAGTTGTACAGATTTCCATTTCCTAGCTTCAGCAGGTGCACCAGTTGTTGCCATTTATTCAGAGGGATGGATTAGAAACAGTGACTTCTCTGGATTATTGTAATACATTTGGCATTAAACAGCATATGAACAAGACCTGGAATTTTCAGTTGGTGCAAAAAATGTCTGCCAGGATGCTGATAAGCCCAGAAGTTAGAGATCATAAAATACGAATCCTAAATGGGCTATCTAGCATTTGGTTGCCTTTCAAGGCCCTAGTGCTTTTGGACCCGGATATGTGTCTGTATAAGAGGCAGCATGATGTAGTGGTTTGAGTGTTGGACTATGACCCTGGAAACCAGGATTTTATTCCCCGCTTAGCCATGGAAACCCACTGGGTGATCCTGAGTGTATTTCATCCCCCAGAAAACCCTATGATAGGTTTACCTTAGGGTTGTCATAAGTTGCGAATGACTTGAGGGCACACAACTACACACAACATGTGTCTGTATGAGCTCTTAGATCAGGGTGGAAGGGAAGAAAGGCCCATCTCTTTGTCCCACCAGTAAAGAAAGCACTTCCAGTAAAGACTCATAAAAGATAGAGCTTTCTTCTTAGTAGCTTACTGACTTTTGAATGTGGTTCTCGTAGAAGCAAATGTGATGCTATTGTTATTGACATTTGGTGCAAGGCTGAGACCTATCAATCTACTCAGGCATTTATGAGTCATTTGTTGTTACTTTAATCCAGGAATGGAACTTGTGTGGCACTCTGGATGTTGTAGAACTGCAATTCCCAGCAGTCCTAGCCAGCACCATCAATGATTGGGCATGCTGGGACTTTCAATTCAACAACATCTGGAGGACTGTCCAATTCCTACTCTTTCTGTCATGAATATTACAGTCAGCTCTCCACATTTGCAGGTTTCACTTTCACCTCTGCTGCCTCCCTATGCCATTTTTCATAGGGACTGCAAGCCTTGTGAGACTGAGAAACTGTGAACGAGGCTTGTAAGTCCCTATTAAAAATGGTGTGGGGCAGCAGTGGAGGTGGCAGTAAGCCCCGCCAGCCACTCACTTTTGCCTTGTGAAGGAGCCCTGATACCTCAAAGGAATCTATGGTACGTTGAATGTGGTGATCATACATTTTTTGTGTGTTAAATATGGTTTGTGAGGGCCTAGAATTATTCATGGTTTTTCTACTTTCATGGGAGTCCTGTGCCCCTAACCCTAGTGAATGTGGAGGGATGACTGTATTTGGATATCCTGTGGATTTTTAAATTTTCTCTGCTGGTTATTATTGACTTTATTAGATGTTTTGTTATTGTATTTTATTGATAGTTGTTTTAATGATGTTGTTATCTGCTGTGGGATTTTTATGAAGAACAAGGTGCAGGTATGACTAACTAATTAACTAGCTAGCTAGCTAGCTAGCTAGCTAACAACTAACTAACAAAAGTAGATGGAACCCTCCAAGAAAGTGAGTGAATGAGAGAGAGAGATAGCCTGACCATAATTATCCATCCTCAGGTAACAGCTTGTTTAGGCTGTTACTTTTAAAGACTACCTAGAAATTTCAGTTAGGGCCCATTTAGAAGGTGAAAAAAATTGGAAATATTGAAAGTTTCCAGTTCTTTTTCTTGTGATTTTATTTGCATATTCCCAGGAATGTTTCTCCAATACAAAGTCAGTGGTGGGTAATCTTTTTCTTGGATGTGTGTGTTTAAAAAACACTGAGTCCAGTACTCTGTTTTTAGGCTAAATTCTTTGTGCTGTTTTCTAATCATTCGCTTTGTTTGCATTTATTATTCTCAACCGTTGTAAGTCACTTTTGTCAAGTCTTTGGCCTTGAAATAGAATATAACATTAAGAAAGCAAAGTAGAACTGCGGATTAGAATAAGGGTTAGAATAGAATAGAACACAGCTTTATTGTAGAGAAAGCATAATCAATGCGTGACTTGTTAAGTCAAAGATAAGCTACCACTTATCTGTTGTGGCTTCTCATGTGTTTAATAGCTCTTCCCTGTGTGCTTGTTTTTGGAGTTCCAGGTAAGAAGCACAAAGAGGCTGTATTTTGAGCCACTTGCATGCTGTCATCCATAGCTGGCCGTGTGCCTTTGTCCCTCCTGGGCCATGACTTGTACAGACCTCACCTAGAGAACCCCTGACCAAATGTGACAATAATGCCGAGTTTCTTTCCTGAACGCTGGATTCTTGTAGTCATTGAAGTTTACAGGAAAATGTCCTTGTTAGTGTTAACAGCTGAGCCAGAGCAGCAGCAACAACAGCAGTATCAAAAACTACAACAGTCTTTTTACACTCCTCCTCTTCCCCAAGATTGAGACTCAAGGAAGCTTACAAATTAAGACAAGTAGAATATAATTAAAACATACAAATTATCAGCATTAAAATGGAATTGAATTATTAACAACACTAAAACAGTTTAAAGCATTCAATTAAAAACATTAAAAAGCAGGGTTTTTTAAAAAAAAGTGTGATAAAACAATGCAGCATGCTTTTTTTTTTTAAAAAAAATCCTTCAGTTTACAGCATGTTGGAATAAAAAAGTTTTTGTCTGCTGATGGTACGTGTATCTTTGGTTTCATACTGCTAACTGTAAATGTTTTTGTTTGGCTTTTTTCTAGATGCTTGCATTAGAGAAATGGACAGTGGTGACTGCGAAGATTATACCCTGAAATGGTATTTTGATAAAGACCAGGACATGTGTTCCCAGTTCTGGTATGGTGGCTGTGGAGGGAACAAAAATAGGTTTGAATCTCAAGAAGAATGTGAAACTTTATGCATAAAGTTGTCCTAGTACAAAGACTTGTCAGTAACAAATTGTGTTATGTTAAAGCAGGAAGAGGGGATAGAAGACAAAATATGAGTACTCAGTTTACAATAAAAGAGGTTTCAGATTTTGTGAAGCAGGGATGACATTTATATTTACTGAGTTTTGGTTCTTTTGTTTCTTTTTACAATAACAAGACCTATGGCACTTTAAGCCTAACACCTTGAATCTGAGAGATGTTCATTTGCAAATTATGCTTTCTTTAGAGTGTGGGTTTGTTTCTTGTTGCAGTGACAGACATAACTGTTGACTTAGCAAGTTCCCACTGATTCAATGGGTCTCCCCTAATCGGGACTAACAACTGGATTTAGGCCAAAGGTTTCAGTCTTATATCTTATTTGCTGGTAGTGAATTCTGTTGAAAAAATGGGATTTACTTCAGAATGTGTGTGTACAGAATTGTGCTGTGACACAGTCACCCCTCTGTTTTATTTTTAGTATCTGGAGAGCCAACAAGGGTTAATACTTCAGTGTATTATTGTGTTTTAAATGAGTATTATTTAACGGGAAGAACACAATAAATAAAACTTGATAGTATTTCATAATATGATATGTACCTTGTGTGGGAGAAAAAAACAAAACAAAACACAATACCTCAGACATTTGTTGTATATTAGTTCTGGGTATCAAATAGAAATCTTGACATTTTGTAAGATGTGGAATTACACACTCTGTTTAAAGCAGCTCACCCTTCTTAGTTCTGCTTTTTGTTAGAAATAAATGCTATATATTTGAATAAAGTGAATTTTTCATGAGACCACATTGCCTCAATATTTTTTTTAAAAAAGCACCCAATTTCTTGTAAATTATAACAATTATTGTCCAATCTTTTTTATGCCTCCTCCAAAAATCCCTACCCAATTTTAAATTCACCATAAAAAGGAAAATAGGTATTTGTCTTTTAAAAATAGTATTATCTGTGCACTGCTGTTACATGGCAAAACAACGTGTTGCTGTATATTGAAGGCTTACCGTTCCATTAGGTAGAAAGGGGTAAAGTGGGATAGAATGAGCCAACTGACTTAGGGAGCAGATGCTTGGTTGTGGGGAGTGGTAGTGTGATGTTGGAGAACAGTGCTTTGTGGCTTTCCCTTCACCCCTAAAGTAGCCTCTTCACATTCTGAAGCTAGTCAGTTCTCCCCCGCTCTGCCAATATAGCTTGCATGCTGCCCCAAGGTACAGTAGACATGTATCAAACACAAGGCCCATAGGCTGAATCTGGCCCACCAGGCCATTTCATGTGGCCCTTACACCTCTCCTGCAGCTGCGGCACTCCCCTCACTTGGTGAGCCCAATCCACATCAAGGGCCCCCCAGTTGCCGGTATTCTGAAGAGGGGACCAGCAGCCAGCACTTGCGATCTACTTCTACGTCTTACTGCTCCTCTGTCCAAGTCTTGCCTTCAGAGTGTTACCATTGGGGGGCAGAAAGAGGCACAGAGAGGGGCTGGGGAGCAGAAAGTGGTACACTTTGGATATACTGACCAATGCTATATCACTTTAGAGAGGTATAGGGACTATAAACTATGACCAAATAGCTCCAAAATGTCCAAGAAAAGACAAGTTGAGGGAAGGCAATTTAAAAACCAGTAATAATCAAATGCAGAGGCAATTATTTAATATAATAAAAGAGTAGATATGTTTATATAGTCTTACAGATATAACGAACCCTTTGAGGGCAACCGTAATGCTGATTCGGCCCAAGATGAAATAGAGTTTGACACCTCTGCAGTAGGAGATGCTGGTCCATTGTGAATGTCAGAGGAAGATTCAAATGCCAGTCCAGTTGGATTCTGTACATGTAATGGAAGGGGACACCATCTAGTTCTTTGTCTCTGGCAGCAAAATATCATAAGCCTGCCATGTATTCATCACTTACAATATAATCAGAAAAATGGATGAACTCTGGCTGTCTTGTGCATTGTGCAAAGAAGAACAGTATGTGCTCTTAATTTTAAACTACTACTTATTTACACAGCATAAGATTTTTGTTAACTGTTTTAGAAGACAGTTCTCTGAAAAACAACATATTAACTTTTGAAATATAGTAATGTATTTCCAAAGAACCTGTCTCTCAGGTTCAGCAAATTAGCATAGCATCATTAAAACATCAGGACTGAACTTCATTTAAAAATGCTCTATATGTGTCATCTAGTTAGTCATTCAGTAAAACAATACACAGTCATAATATACTATTTTTTCTGTATATTTGCAGCTACTACCAATTGCTATACACAATTTTCTTCTGTCTATATTTTTTATTTGCTAAATAATCTCCAGACCCTTCTCCAATGAGATGGATTAGATGGAGAGATAGGATTCTGTCTAAAATCATCTTATGAAAGAGATAAAAACTGGAGAGCATCAAATAAAATCCACAGGAAAAAACAGAGACGTGTCTCAGGCCATTTCCATACCGGGCTTCTAAAACGGTGTAGAGCGACCTCTAACGGAGGTCTTCTACACCGTAGAGTGGACTGGCGTGGACTACTTTTCGTAGTTCCACACCAGAATCCACTCAGGAGCGGCGGGAACTAGCCGGGCTGCGTGTTTTTTAAAAACCTCTTTTTCGAGGTTTTTAAAAAGCACGGAGCGCGCAGCCCCGTGCTGCTCCGTCGCCCAGCTCTAAAGTGGATTTGCAGGCGCGCGCAAGTGCGTGCCTGCAGATCTGCCGGGGGCGGGCTTCTGGCTGGCGAGCTTCTCCGGTTGGTGGAGAGCCTCCACCAACCAGAAGCTGCCATCTGGGACGCCGGAGGAGTGTGGAGCAGCGAGCTTGCGCTGCTCCGCGGGGCGACGGACTTACCCGGCTGCGGGTAAGCTCCGTTTTAGCATGTTTTCGCCCGTTTCCCACCCCACACGTGAAAAGGGCCTCAGAGTGCTCAGTTGATGGCTGTTTTATTTAGAAAAAGTCAATTTTTCTAAACAAAACAGCCATCAACTGAGCACTTTGTAATTTTTCTCTGGATTTTCCTGTAGAATCATTTAGTGCTTCTCTTGTTTTGTGAGAATTTGAACTTTCTTCCTGAATGTTTGCCCAGTATTTGTGGCACCACATGTGAATACAATGGAATGCCTATGTATAATGACAGTCAGTCAGAAAATATGTATCTTCCCCATTTTTCTTAATTTGTGCTAATGCTATATGGCAGTTCTATGCAGTGGCAGAGCTTGGAGTGCGTGGGGGGGGCAGGAGGAGGGGTTACAATGTGAGGGGCAGGGCCACTGTCCACGGGGGGATGGCTGCAGTAGGTATGGGTGTGGCCAGGGTGTGCAGGGTCGTGGCTATGGGCTGGGGATGCCCGCAAAACATTGCTACCTGGGGCAAATCGCTCCCCCACCTCCACGTCCCTACGCGACTGGTTCTATGGTACAGATGTGATCTCCTATGCACACCTGATTGTCCACATGTACATAGGCTGCTCTGTTATCTACTCTAAGTTGGATATGCTGTATATCAAAGTATGTGGGAAATCTACATGAGTGAAGGAGTTCTCTCATTGCGTACATTAAAAAAAAATAAGAATCAGTCTAATCCTGAGTTCATAATGATATTCTGCATGTGTGTTAGAAAACTGTAGAACTTTGCCTGTGCTCCCTTGTCCTGAAAAATGTACTATGCCTAGCAAGAGGAAACAGACACATTTCTCTCTATGAGGTGGTAAACCTTAAGATTAGAATATGAATGAGTTCAAAATGAATTCTTCTTCCAGTTTCCTTTTTCTAACTCCAAAAAGCAGATTTCCATGGGAAAAAAAATCTGTTGAACTTTGGCTGCCATCAGTTGAGCTTGCATGTTTCCAGTATTTTACCAATCATTTGCTTAATTCAGAGTTAGATGTTTCCACCCAAGTATTTTTTGCTCATTGGTGTAATTCGCCCGGTGCTTTTTATTTTGAAATTTGAATACAATTTTTGCTTTTTAAATTTTGTAGTTTGCCTTCAATAGTAAAAATATTTAATTACACTAGAGTAAATGAATTGGTGTAAAAGGGTTAACATGAGAAGACAAATATTGGGAAAATATTTTTTTTTCCTCATTTATGTGTATGTGACTGGACTGGGGTGAATGAGGCAGTAGATTTGCCAAAAGTATGGCAGATATTTACAGGTTTTTCTTTTACGACAGTTTTAGATTTTTGGAGTAGTATTCAAAACTTCTAAAACTGTAATGGTTTCTGAGTTCTCTTCTGCAAATGACATCTGGGAAATCTGAAGTCGTTGAATGGCAGTGTGTACTAAGTGAGTATAAATCATTGTAGGTAAACAAAATCTATGAAAGGAAAATTGCTGTTAGGAAATTGGATTATTGTTGATTTCTTTCTTAACAGCTTGCCTTCTTTCCATATCGCTGAAAGATGGCTATGGTGAGATTTTGGCATTTTCCCATGACTTCATGAGGATTTAATCAGTTAAAAGGCAAATGATTGCACAATAAACATTCATTTAAATAATTGAGAATCCTACTGAAAATGCTGAATGCTTAATGGTAGAATGAATGCTTTTTGGGAACACTTTTTGAATCCAACTTGATAGAGCAGATTCCTTCATTTCCACTGATATCTAGCATCCCAGGCAAAAGTCTGTAGGCATGAGTCATGATTCAGGAGGGAAACCACCTATAATCAAAATCTGTTTCAGTCAATATAAGATTAAAGTAAATAAACACATAACAGTATAATGGATAAGCCATGAATGAGCTTTGCAAATCATCCCTTACAGATGCCCATAAACATTTTTACAGCAGGCTGCACTCCTGCATTTCTCATTTTGATCTTTATGCGGCTTAAAACTCATAAATCTAACCGTCTAGAGTGTATAGAAGCCTAGATATCAAGTTTCTCAAAAGCATCTTAAAATCATTTTTCCATCTGCTGTGTCTTACTGACAAAAATAGCAAAAATAAGTACAACCCAGCAAGGCAAAGGGGATAATTTAGAAGAGGGATGGCAAATCTGTGGCCCTCTAGAAGTTGTTGAATTACAGCTCCTATCATGCCTCACTATTGGCCAGTTTAACTGGAACTGATGGGAAATGGAGTCCCATCACATCTGTTTTATAGTATGTCATCAATCATGCACTCAGTGAAAGGGCTTAAATTCCAGTGGAGCCAATGTTGTTTCATCAGACAAACCCAGTGTACTGTAGCTGCCAAAAGGTACAAGTGACCAGGATGTTCCATTGAGCATAGTGGGACCTAGTCATAAGTTCAGATACTGGACAAGTGGTTGGATCAGATCCCACTGAAATCATGACTCAACTTCAGTGAGAATTAAGGGCAACTAACATAATATCAATCCAGTCCATTGGGATTATTGCTCACCCACCATACCTAGTTGTTACTGCCTATCGCTTTATCAGTAGCCTGTCCATGTACCAGCATCTAATTACAAGAAACAGAAACGAGAGAGCTGGAAACCTGCAGACCCTGACTCAGAATTATAGTTGTTCAGTTGCATTGCATGAACAGCCTCTGTGTACAAAATGGCCTAAATTCAATATGCACAACCAGAGTGAATCTATTGTATCAGTTGCTGGATGGCAAGTCAGTACTTAGATAGATCCAACTGATTCAGTTTGGACCAGCAACTGGGTTTAAGCTAGTATGCCTGTTGGTTCTTTACAACATCTGGAGACCCTACTGTCAGCTGGAAACACTGTTTATGTGATCATCCATGTAGACTGAAAATTTCTTCGAGTTTCTTTGCGGTACAGTGATCAGTTTTGAAGTGCAGTGTTTACCAGAATCCCACTGCCACTCCTTCAGGGAGAGTAAAATAAAATGCTGGAAGTGATGTTGATTCATATCATGTTCCAGTAATTTCATTGTCACTGGAAGCAGGTCTTTTGTAAATCTTATGCATCATGATTTCCAGTTCACCGAAAAATGATTTTTATAATAATATATTACAATGTTACAATAAGAATTGTTGTGTTGTATGCCTTCAAGTTGTTTCTGACTTATGGTGACCCTAAGGTGACCCCATGATGAGGTTTTCTGGGGCTGGGAGTATATAATATGCCCAAGGTAATCCAGCGGGTTTCCATGGCCAAGCAGAGAACTGAACTGTGGTCTCCAGGGTTGTAGTCCAATGCTCAAACCACTACATCATGCTGACTGTCTACAATAGCGAAAGCTCCAGTAATTAAGTCTTTTACTCCATGTGTCAAGTCAAGACTCAAGTCTGAGAGCCAACCTATATTCCAGAATTTCTGGACAGAACTGAATAAAGTCAGTTTTAACCATATAAGTAGAGTCAACCCTCCACGTTTGTGATTTTGCCATCTGCAGCTTCAGAAGTAGGGAATAGGATCCTTCCAACTCCCCTTTCTTAAAGCTGAAGGCTTTTGTGTCAATGGGCATAAAGGAGTCTGCAGCTTCGGAAGTGGGGAATAGGACCCTTATTAACTTCCCATTTGCAAAACTGGAGGCTTTTTTTGGAAGTGGGGAATAGGATTTTTCTTACTCCCTATTGCTGAAACTCCAAAGGCTTTAGAAGGAAAGATCCTTCCTCCTCCTCATTGCCTAATACATTTGGTGCTCCCATCAGAAATACATGCCCTGCATTTTGGGGGCAAATCTTCCCTTTTCGTCTTAGGAAAAGTTTCATAAAGTTCCTATTATATGAATCGGGATAGCCGCTGAGCAGACCTCAAACCTGTGCTAAGCCTGTTGCCTAAACCATTTGCTATTCCTCTCTGAGAAATAGATCCACACTTTGAGCTTGAGAGAGATCATCATGTAACCAGTAGGCAAAAAGAGATGGAAGCATTGTTCAAAACTGTAAGGTTTCTAGATGAATGTGTTATGTTACTGAACCAAGGGCAGCAAGTCAGTCACTAAAAATATACAAGTCATGAGTCAAGTTGGATCAATGTATCGTTTATTGCTGAGTCAAGTCCAAGTTGAGTCACTGAAGTGACTTAAGTCTGAATTGAGTGCAAGTTAGTTGACTTGAGTCTACGTCATTAGATAGCTCACAATAATGGATTGTTGCTGGGAAAATGTTATATTCTGCTCCACCTAAAACTCAGAAGTAATAGACTAGGAAGTGGGATGGCAGAGGATATAATCATGCCTCTGAATCAGGGAGTCACTGCACTCCAATTACTCCTTTTTTTTATGTTACTCTTTTTATTATGTTTTAAATGCTTGCCTCAGTGTTTCTGAAATAATCAAAGCAATAAAGCCTGAACTGAAAAAGAATGGGATTCTACTCTGGGTGATCCTATTATGGATGGGTGTACTTAGGTATAACAGGCAAGGTAAACAGCTACCTCCAGAATCCCTTGCTCATGAAGTGTGAAGAGCAACATAGAAAGAAAAGGGGAAAGTAAATCAGCCTGCCTCACCAGCTATTCTGGCATGTTGAAAAGGTGCAGATTTATAGGTTTTGCCAACAAAACAGAAATCATAAGAAAAGTGGAGGCTGTTGAAAAAAAAAAAGCACCCAGGGATGCATTTTGGAAGAAGCTTTCAAGTGGTTGCTAGAAGATTGAAAATGTTTTTGTTTTCATAAGCAAGGCTCACTTGACCAGTTTTTTTATTTCACATGTGCATAATGTTAGTTTTGAATAAAATATTTTCTGAAGCATGTCAAGCTGCTATTCTTTTTTGTGGTGTGGGAGCCTGTCCCTATTCTTTCCATGTTATTTCTACCTCTGGTACCAGAATTTCTGTTAAAGAACTAAAGCCCAGGAACATAACTAACTTTGTTTACTGAGGTATACCTACACTTTAATAAGCCACTTTTGCTCCCATGAAGGATAAAGGGGGAAGATTAATGAAACAAAACAAAATAATAAATAATAAATAAATTCAGGAGACCACTAGTTCCATTCCTCTAGGAATGGAGTTGGAAGGAGGATTGCAATAGCAGGTCTCTCCTCCTAACAAATAAAGACTTTAGCTGGTCCTATGAACAGGTCCCAACCATGTGAATTTTGAACCTGTGTTTGGTGATGAACCTCTACTCGCATCTGTAAATGGATTATATTCACATAACCAATGAAATGTTGAGCAAGCATGGCATGGTGTGGCACGATATCATGAGCTTCCCACCCTAGACATTCACTGAATAAGGAGTAGCTGCATGAATAAGAATGTATGATAAAGGGTATCTCTGCTGAGAAGCTATTTTTTTTCTAGCTGGCTAGACATGAGCCTTCTGAAGGAGAATTTCCTGTTTGAAGGAAGAACACACTGCATATATGGCCAGTGCAAAAGAAATATGGTGTGGTTTTGGAGAATCCAAGAGACTTGGAATATAAAAAATTCCAGCAGCAAAAGATCATTGAAAGTGCCACTTTTCTGGTGCAATGTCAACTGAAAGTGGAAAAGTACCTTTTGTTTTGCCAGCTGAAAAGGTTGCCATTTCAACCTTTTCCTGTGGATCTGCATTTCAAGACTGCATACCTTTGCTACTTATCCTAGATGTGGGAATGTACAAAGAGTAAAGTGTGTCCGTCTTCAAGTCACCTATTGACTTATGGCAATGCCATGAATTAGTTAGGATTTTCTTAGGCAAGGACTACTCAAAGATGGTTTTGCCATTTATACAAAGCAAAAAAGCTTAAACTCATCATCCCCAGGAACACTCATCATTTCCCTTGACTCTGCCTTATCTCACTACTGGGTATATGTGCTTCTTGCTAGGTCTTTGCATATATTTTCAGGCCCATATAAATAGAGATTGAACAGGAGTAGGAATTGTGGAGATCTCCACATGTTGGTTTTCAATTCCCAGAAGCTCTACTGTTACCCTGTATTCTGGGGGTCCCGGGAGGGACACCTAAATAACCTTGCAATTACACAAATTGGGGAAATTAGTCAAGAGCACTGGTTGGCAAAATGAGAGGCAGGGTAATGCAGCAGAATCTTGTAACCCAGTGTTTACGGGGTCAGGCCAAGTCAAGAAGCAGACCGGTTGGAAAGTAATGAATGATCTTTATTAAAGACAGGCACACAATGTAAGCAACACAAGCACACAGATAACTATAAAAAATAAAGATGTGAGTAAGATAGCGGGATTTTCAGAGGGATAGTTGATTCGGGTGATACGAAACCTGTTCCTGAAGCCTGGAAGAAGATGGAGAGCGAGGCTGGGGTTCTATGTATCTCAGCACGTGGAGCTGAGGGGAAGCTCGCCAAGCGATGTGGCAGCAAGGCGGTCTGGAACTTGGGAGCAATCCGAGGAAGCGCTCAGTCAGGGGTTTTTATAAGGAGAATTGTGACCGCAGGCTAGGTCGGACTTAGGGAGAACAATAGATTTGGGGCTGGAGACAAAGCCTCCGAAAGGTCAGAATTTGAATGATTGAGTTACAGCCAAATTGTCAATAGGATAGCCGGTATACAAACGCGGAGTACTTGAGCGTTGTATAGGCAGATCATCAAGCTGCCAGCGCTAGGCAGAGGATCTTTTGAAAGCTGCGTGCATACCTAATGGAGGTACTTGCCTTGAGGTCTCCTAAAGCTGCAAGTCGGCTATTTCTGGCCTGCCTGTATTGTTTTGGAATATTACGGCGATTATCGGCCGAGCCTGTATGCATGCTTGTCCGGGGGCCTTGTAAAGCACTTGGAGGGGAATGGGTATGTGAAGCCGAATTATTGATATCAAAAGCTATCTTTTTATATCCCCCAAAGCTCGGGCTAGCCAGGGCAGTAACACTACCCAGCACAACCAATTGCAAGGAGTAATGAGAACTGCAGTTCAGCAATATCTAGAGGGCAACACACTTTTTACCCATGGGTTTGAAACTTGATTTTGAGGAAGTGAAATGGAGAGCTGAGATTTTTAGAAAACTTAATGTGAACCCATCACCAAACTCCACTTTTATGTAGTTAACATGAGCTGTAGTTCTAGGATAAAAGCAGAACACAGAGCAAATAATAAATGCACAAATCATCAAAGCTGCCTTATCCTGTATCATAGAATCTTCCTTATTATGAGAGAGACCATTGATCAAAGAGCCAGGAGAGTGCTAGTATTTTGTCCAAGGTGTCTGGATGGCCAAAGATTTCCAGTTTATAGTCTACATTGTCTCACAGAAACTTTGCAGGATCTCAGGAATAAGTCTTTTCCAACACCTCCTGAAGGATGACAGAGGCCAGGGGTAATGCTTGTGACCCTTGCAATAATAGCATACTTCACATTTCTGAGCTGTGGTCTTTCCTATTCTTTTAGAATCAGTTCTCCATAAGTGCCCAAAGCATAGTTTTGGAACATATTACCTTGAATGAAGTAAAATGTAATTACCTCCAGATAGCTAGCCTCTTGAGAAAATCTTATAGTAAGTTAAAAACATATTAGAAGGACAATGTAGCAAAGTGCAACCACAATCTGTGGGGAAATTTTATCTTTGGTATTTGGGGAACGAGCCTTGGCATTTGTACTGTGCATTCTGAACATGTACATCCTTGCAGTACAGAAATGAAAAAAACACAGTGTTTGAATCAGGGCTATCCTGAGGTCAAATATTATGCTGGGTAAAGCACCATTTTCATTTGCTCAGCTGTTGAATAATCTCTTTTTAGCTGCATTTGTAGTCTATTTGATAGGGGTGTACATCAACCACGAGATTTGGTTTGGAAGCTGATTCAAAGATTTTGAAAACAGCCTTATTCCTTTTGCACTTATTCAGAGACTAACCAATTCAACCAACCTTGTGTGAAGATTCAGAAGTCTGAGGTACTGTGTCTCCCACTGACTTGCACTGGAATGGTCAACATACCTATGATCATCCTCTCCCCTTTTTGTCATTTGGATTAGCATTGTGGCTATATAAGGGATTTTTGTTGTTGTTGCTGTGGTGGTGTGCTTTCAAGTAATTTCTGACTTAGGTGACCCTAAAGTGACCCCATCGTGGAGTTTTCCTGGTGGGATGCATCCAGAGAGGCTTAGCCATTGTCTTTCTCTTAGTCTGAGAGACTGTGACTTGCCCACAGTCATCCAGTGGGTTTTCATGGCTGAGTGGGAGCTAAGAAAACTGGGTTGATGCCAGCCAACCACTGCTCAGGGAATGCTGTTAGGGAGGTGTTTAGGGGAGAAAGGATGCAAAACTGGTTTCTAACAGAAGGCAGCCAGAGGAAAGATGGCATAGAGTTAGAGAAAAGCTGGAACAGAATTAGGACAGTTAGCCAGTGGGAAGAACTGAATAGGGTTTGGGGGAAGCTGTGAATGATTAAATAGTCCAGCAGTTAATGGGTGATCTAACTGTGTATTAACAAATATTCACTTGTTTATTCTTTTTTTTTTTTTTTACAACTGTGTGTATGGCTGTGCCTGTTAAGTTTTGATAGAGAGTGTGGTCACACTTACCACAGGGAACTGACTTAACAACACATCCACTGGTCCATACAGGGATCACTTGGAGGCCTAAATACTAGGCCCAAGGAGGGATCTTGAGAATAAAGGGAACAAGATGAGTGACAGTAGTCCAAGGATTTGGAGTTGTGGGGCCAGCCAGAAGAGGGTATTTGTCATATGATTACCCTAAGATGACCATATCATGTTTTTTTTCCTGGTAAAATGTGTTCGGACAGCTTTGCCACTGTCTTTCTCTAAGACTGAGAGAGCGTGACTAGCCCAAGGTCACCCAGTGGGTTTCCATACCGTGTGGATTTTAACCCTGGTCTCTCCAAGTTCTAGTCCAGCACTCTGATCACTACGCAATGCTGGCTGTCATAGGAGAGGATTACGCCTGCTAAAATTTCAGACTAAGTGCCAATGAACTGTCAGGATTTTATAAATTGTATAGCATATTTGAAATAAAATGGCAGGATGGTTGTCTCTTCTAAGAGAAACAAATCTCCATAAAAAAGTCTGTCTCGGTGTAGGGCTTCTAAAAAAAAAATGATGATAGATTTCTCAAAAGATCAAAATCCCATGGCTGATCCCAGCTAGAGGAGAACACTTGCACAAAATGCTGAATGATGAGGGAATATTTACTGTACTCCCACGGATGACATGGGTTTATTTTAGTTGGGACTAATGGTTAAATTTAAACCTTTCATAGCTACACAACAAAATGTCACTCTAAGGAATAGCAAAGCACACTAATGGTGGCCTACAGGCTGTTTTCCTTCTCTCTGTTAATAAGGACGTAATGCAGCCTAAGTCAAGGTTAGCCTCTTCACATTAGAGTTGAATTCAGCATAAGATAATAGACATATTTGTACTAACAGCATAATGGGAACTTGTTGTACTTGATTTGTAAGATCAAGCTGAGTAGCAATTTCCATCATGGAAAATACACCCTAAACTATTCTATGATTATCTTAAATAGGTTACCAGTGGAGGTCTGGAAACAGATCGTCGCCAGTGTAATGAGCTATAGATTATCCAGGGACGTTGCAAATACCACTATCACATACATTTTTATGTTCAGGACATGCCACCTCTTTGTCAACTAGCATCTTTGGCCAGAATCTTGTTGTGGCTATATTCTAGTGAAAATGCCTACGCAAATGGCTGCAATTTGTCAGAGGCTGCAAAAGGATGGTATTCTTTTCATGGTTCAGGAAGTCCTCTTACATAAGAGTAAACTGTTGCACAAGCAGTTGTTCTTGTAATTGGGGTCTAATTGATGGGTGAAGAGTTGGATCAGCCACTGTTGTTCATCAAGAGAGTACATGGCTATACAGCTGATTGTGTGGCACAAAGTATGCTAGGAGTTCTAGCACAGTACCTTTATGCAGAGGTCAACTATATGGGCAACTGGAAGCAGAGAAGGCAAGCAAGCAAAGCCTGCTGGGTGAGAAAGCTGCTGGGACAAGGACATAGTAGGATAGGAGGATATGCCTAACACAAGTAAGCATTAAGCCCCTGTACCAAAAATTCTAGAGCCTCACTCACCAGCTTCTGCTACCTGATGCTGGCACTAAGCAGCATGAGATATTCAGGCACTTAATTGTCAGTAATATTCAAGCAACAGTTTTTTCAAATGAGCACCCTTTCCAGCTATATTGGTACTTTGCATTTACAGCAAATCAATCAGTTAGTCACTTAGTCTTTGGCCTTAGCAAACTATGAACCCCAGAATTCCACAGGATGTTGAAAGTGCAATAAGAGCACCAGAACAGTGTAGGGTAGAAATGCCTCCAGGCAGTTATCTGAATGTATTACTTATTTATTTATTTTATTTCGTCTTCCCATAAATCAGGTGTGGGCAATGACAGCAGGTCAAGGAGCCAATTTTCTGTTCCAGGAATTTTCCAGAGGCCACATGGACTGCCAAAAATGGCAAAACAGCAATCAGATTAAAGAGTGATTTACCTTTGTGGAGAGATAATTCACCTCCCTGATTTTGACCAGTAAAGGGCACTCTGAAAAGCCTGGAGGGATTGAGGACCACAGAAACAGCCTCAGGGCCGCATGTGGCCCCATGGCCAAATTTTTCCCATCCCTGCTCTAAACCCAGCAATTAAATTTGTCCAGGTTGCTATAGGTTATGGAAGATCACACTGAACAACCTTCTTTTAAAACAGCATTTCCCCACTATTATGGTTGGAAATGGAAATACATACTTTTTATATGATGCTTAAAGCACATAATCGGACATAGCATTCATTTTTCAATAAATTCCTGCAAGATGCATTGTATTTATATAAGCAAGGAACCCTTGCCCCAAGCCCCAAACCACTCCTGGACAGAGTCAGGTAGAAACTATCCAGCTAATTTTCTCCATCTTCTGAGGCCAAGAATGGTAGAGAAGGAAGGCCAGGAAAATCACTTGATAGATCATCCCACTGGAGCTGTTGTCTCTCTACAGCAACCCCAGGAAGGTTCACAGGCTGCTCAGATACTTGTCCAAATTGTCTTAGCAGAACTCCTTGTCCACGGGCATTGCTCTGCCAACCAAAACTGTACTGAGTGGTGAGGGTGGGAGGACCCTTACGAAGTGGATATGATGAAGTTGTAGTAGGATGCTGGTCCTCCCCCTCCACCTCTGCTGAAAGCTGCAAAACACCAGAACCATCTAAGAAGCTACTGTTGCTGGCTAAGAAATTTACAGGATTGGCTTGACTTCCAAAGAACAAATCAGGTTAGTAAAAGATTTCACAGGGCAAATGGAAGAAGGAAGTGTACACTTTTGTCTCTGGGGTGGAATCAGCAATGAAGACTTACTAGAGCAAAGAAAAGTTAAGTAACAAGACAGGAAAGATAAGGGAAGATAATCTGGGGAACTGAGAAAAATGCTTTGGGAATCTAAATGAATAAAGAATTGATCTGATGATAAATTGATTGTAGCAACGACTTCTTTACTTGGTAAGTAACAGCAACTGTCTTTGGTGCTGAATATAGCAAGGAAGCTTCCTTCCTTTACAGAGCAGTCCCATGCATAGAACAGTCCTGTCTGTTCTGAAGTAAGACACATCAAGTTCAAATGGGATTTACTTCCAAGTAAATTTTTATAGAACTGCTGCTTTTTATTTTATTTGAAAAACTGGTCCGGGCAACAGAATGCAGCATGAACACTGTTTTCTAGAGTGTTCAAATATTGTCTTTTATGTGGCCTTGTCCTTACCTTCTCCCTTTTCTTCCCACACAGGCAAGGGCATATGAAATAGATGTGTTTAAAGAATTATTTACAGAGTTTTCCCAATGGACAACGTATAAATACTGGCTAGCAGAGGCAGTGGGTGGCTTCCATATTAGTGGAGCAGTGAGTCCCATCTGGGTTGCAGTCCAAGCATTAAAAGGGCTAGCAACCTGCTTATCCCTGTCCTCAAAATAGGTACATGACCTTGGATAGCTCCTTTAACATTTGGACTAAACTCCAGATTGATTTCACCATGCCTCTGACAGGGGAACCTTACATGTAGAACCTGTATGTATGATTACACAGCCTACCTATTAATGTATGTACTACATGACCATCAACTAAAGTTGTAGCTTTCATATTGTATTAGCCATATTAGCAGAGCCCTCCAATTTTTGCCATTTTTTCTATTCCTGTGCCAGTTATCTCCAATATTACAATAATGTGGCAAGAAGACGAATTAAATATGTTTTTCCTTCACACCACCAGTTGACAAAAAACAGGTTTCCAAGCAAATTCCCTTTAAAGCATCACCAACCCTCAGTAACTAAGAATGCATTAACAGTAACTTTAAAACAGTGGGCATCAAAGCAAGTCAATTTGTAGCAGTTACTGCAGTGTGATGATGTGTTCTACAAGCCAAAGATGCTTGGGCTTGGATACTAAGATAAGTTAGCTTAAGAAAGTCCATTGAAGGAAAGTTTCTTATTACTGCCTCTGGTATGCAGCCTCACATCACAAAGAAGCCTTTTCAGAGAGTTGATGGAGTACTCCGTAAAATATGACTTGCAGCTGAGGGGGTTGCAATGAGGAAAAAAAAAGATGGAAAACATTCTTTCTTCAGAGAGATTCTAGCCCTGTTTGGAGGCAATATTCCTTTTCCTAAGAGTCCTTTGGGGGCAGGGGAAGCAAGTGGTTACAGGAGGACAGGAGATGATAATTTTTTTCTTCCATGCAATTCCTTAAGTGAACTTGCCTGAGGAGCCAAACCAATCTTTTTAAAAATGGGTAATATATGTCTATCTCTGTCTGTCTGTCTGTCTGTCTCTGTACATATGTTTGATAAAAATAACGCTGGTGATATTTCTTGTACACTTCAGTAAATCCACAACCTGCTCTGTTTTACATCAGGGCAAATTCTTAAGACTCAGACTAGAATACTTTCTATAGCTGCCATTTTTTTTCACTCATCTCCCATCAGATGTCTGTTTCATTCACAATGATATTCACATATTGCATATATTTATATAAGCGTCTACAAGTCCCCAGTGAACCTATGGTAACCCCATGAATGGCACTGAATTTTCTTAGGTAAGGAATGCTCAGAGGTGGTTTTGCTAGTTCCTTCCCTTGAAATATAGCCAACAGCATCTGGTATTCACTGGCAGTCTCCCTTCCAAGTACTAACTGGGGCTGATCCTGCTTAGCTTCCAAGATCAGATGGATCTAGTGCCTTTAGAACCACGTGTTATAGATATCCTCAAACAGTATTTTTAATGAATATGTCAGCAGGCATTCAATGCATGAACCAACCCATTATCAGAAACCAAACCCCCAAAGCCATGCATCGTCCAACATTGTTCCTGTCACATGAATATTTCTGGCTGATTTGAAAGACTGACTGAATCATTTACCTGGCAGGGAGTCATCTGGAGATTTTCTTCAATTTGATTAGATAGCCAGTCATTCAGAATTAGAAGATGATAGTTCTATCCTTGATTGCTAAGAAAGAAGGAAATATATTGGGGTATAAATTGATCATAGCACTTTTATATTTTAAGACTGTAGAGTACACATTATTTTAAGTGGAAAATGTGTGATTCAACTAAGGGCTGACTAACTGCTTTCCAAATATCACTTTGACAATTTATTAGTTAAAAGTATCAAATTTTGACAATGAGCATGTGTAGCTACCCTATTGGAATCCAAGGTGGATGACAGAAATTCTGCTTTTAGCTATTCGTATTTTTGTATATAAATGATGAAGAAGTTGTGTTTCAGCTTAGGGAAGTATTTTTAGATATATGGAACATGTACTGTGCTATGCTTGACAGCAAGAGATGAAAGTTACAGCAGCATTAAGGAATATAATAATCTGAATGAAAAAGAATGGTCACCAGTGTGTTTGTGGAGATTTCTTTTTATTTCCTTTTTAGCTTCTGCACAGGGAATTCAGGGAAAAGGATATGTGGGAAAAGGTTTAACTGAGCATCCCCTGGCTGTACATGACAGCCCCAATCTGTATCAAGGCCCTACACACTTACCTGCAAGCAACTCAAATAGGGAGTTGCTGATGCATATTTCACTATCTAATGTCATGTGTAGTTAAGCCCTTAGACTTGCTAATAAATCACACATTTAGACTGAATAAGGTTGAATTGAGATGTAGTCATATTAAATGTAAAACTAAAGGAATCAGTGAGACTTAAGTTATTCATGACCCATTTCAGTTGATCTACTTTAAATATGTCTAAGATTCTACCAAACCATGATCTCCATGTTGCTGGATGCACATTACCCCAGGGCATGCTTTGTTACAGAGATCATCCTTATCATAAGCAAAACTTAAATCGATTTTGGGAAAATTAAGTTATCCCAATGAATTTCATTCCTGACCATTTGTTATCAGGCAGTTTCATCTTCAGCAAAAGATGGGGAAAAAAGTTTTGTGCAGTGCAAATTGTAGCATTACAAAGAGGACATAAAATTGGCAGAGTGAACTGAGCACAGTTAGAATTCAAGAAAAAGAACCTAGAAAAAATGTACCATCTGTACTTAATAAAGTCATTGCAGTAAACACTTGGCAATACAACAATACAACAGATGTTGGAGCAACCATGTAGATAGGGGAAAAGACAGTGGATAACTTGGAGAACTGCCATGTCAAGATGGAAATCATTTCACTGTTGGTTTCCTGATGACATTTTTTTTAATCTCTGATTGTTAGATTTGGATCTACTCCATCTGTGCCATCAGGTGAGTATCCTATCATCATGTAGTATGAAACAATGACAGGATGCCTCAGAGAAAAGTTGTTGTGTGCCTTCAAGTCATTTCTGACCCATGGTGGGGTTTTCTTGGAAAAATTTGTTCCAAGGGAGTTTGCCAGTTGCCTTCCTCTGTAGCTGTGGAAGTGTGATTTGCCTAAGATCACTCACTGGGATTCCATGGCTGAGCAGGGATTTGAACTCTGGTCCCCAGAGTCATGATCCAATACTCAAACAACTACACGCTGGCCATAACTTTCAATCAGGCACTACACTGCAGAAGATATACACTTCTCTGTGTGTAGTCAAAACAGATCAGAAGAAGAGTGTGGAAGTCATCATATTGTTATGACTTAGATCTTGCAACAACGGTTCAGCATTTCACTAACTCCAGGATTAAAGGTAGTTTGAAACAATGCATAGAATGAATGAATGAATAGAATTTTGTCAGAGCAGTGAAAGGAAAAGTGTATTACACTGCTACGAAATCGTAATCAAAACAAGCCAAAAAAATTTGGTAAAACAAATTGATTTGTGTGATTGGTCAGTTCAGAACAAAGAAATCCATTACGATGATAATGAAAGGCATTCCAATAACACCATGATTGCATTCAGAAGCTCTGGTTGCAATCCTACATTCAGTTACCTATAACCATAAAGTCTCAGAAAACTCAGTGGGGCTTTCTTCTCAATAGATTCGTATTAGCATTCTGCTCTATGACTGTGCAATGGGAAGGAACGTGCTGAAACAGCTATTAGTGCATTGCACAATACATATTATCATGTGTCAAGTTTTTGTGATATAACACTCTCTTTCAAGATATGCTAAAATATTGGGATAATTGTCTAAAAATAGATTATGCTTTTGTGTCATGACTTGAATTTAGCAACTGTTCTGCACAGAGAAAGTTTCTTCTTCAGTTGTGCTGTTCCATCAAACTACTAATCGTAAATCGCAATTTTCTGTGAGATGTAAGATTCTACGCACATGTAACTTCTGAGTTGTATTTCCTGCACTTCACTGGATGCCATGACACAGTTGGCTCCATTGTAACATTTCCTTACGAGGACAAGTCTCTTATTGGCAGTCTCCATTGGAGGCTTTCAAGGTAATCTGGAACACACTCAGAGTTGGTGTAGCAATTTTGCAAGACTTTTAAGTATCTCATCACGAACAAAACAGTAAATTTGCAGCAGCCATCAATTCATCCAGTTTGGTTATACTGATGAAAATAACTATGATTGGTCTTTCTTCATACACTGTTGGTTTTGCCACTGGACTTAATTTTCTAGCCATGATGAGTTTAGACATATTGCTCAAAATGGGCATTCATGACAGCCAGTTTGGATTCCAATATGACAGTAACATGACTTTTCTAACACAGGAAGCCTGTCTGACTGAAATACATGTTTTTCACTTGTAACAATTATTTTTATACACCTACACTTTATTTTCTTGCTTACCCTATCAATGTTGTTCTTACATAGATTAATTAAAAACAGTGATTGAGCACCTTTTGAAATTTCTGAAGAAATACTGAACTAAAAGTGGGGACTTGAGGGTCATTTATCACTGTTTCCTTTGCTTACACTTTACTTCCCTTCACTGACATAAATTTAGTGAACTCCTAAGTCCATTCTTCAATGTCCAAGAACATAGTTTGGCTCAGGAAGCTTCATACCATATGCAAAGCAAATTATGGTTTTGCCAAACCATCTGTTTTAAAGCACACATTCTGCTGTACTAAGAAATTCTCAAAAAATGGATGGAAAAATGAGGCTCTACAAGATGGCAAATTTCATTCACAGCCTTAAGAACAAATATAGCTCTTACTTGAACTTCCAGACATTACCACATCTTCTTCGCTTGCTCACAGTACAAATGTTCTGAGCATTCCATTCTTCCAAAAAAAAAAAAAAAAAAAATTAGGGTAGCCAGACAGGATCATGTCCTTTGCCATTCCTCAATCACACAGATGTAAATCTGCTTAGATTTCAAGAACCTTCCATGTAAGCAACATTTGTTATTTCCAAAATAATTTTTTCAAAATCACCAGCTTGAGATTAAAGAAAGGAAAAAAAAAACATAGTTGGAACTGTTTTCCCACCTCCCCTCCCTATGCTGGCTCTAAAATGGGCTCCTTTGTGTGGTTGGGGAAAGGAAAGTGCTGGGAGCATCCTAGGAAATTCTCTGGATGTGAAAGATCCAGAGCATTTTCATTTTCTTGGTATTGGAATTTTTTTTTTTTAATGCTTGTGAAAAAGTGTATGGGGAAGAAACTCAGCTCCCTCTACAATCTTCTACTCTGCCAGCATTAACCCAGCGGGAACAAATGAAAATCTCGAGCTTACGGGTAGCACTATTCAGTGGTCATGTATTCATAGTAAGTGTGATAGAATGGAGTGGGAGAATTTTACAGTCTTTTATAGTAGCTGTGCTAGGCTCTTGCAGCATAAAAAGGAGAGGGGGAGGAATGTAGCAGCAAATAGTTTTAAAGGTACTGCTACATTCCCTTTTTCATCTCCTTCTCCCTTTCTCCCTTTTATCCAAAGATCTTAATCCTATCCCCCAAATAGTTTCAACACTTTTGAAACAGTTTGACAATCATAGCTTTATTTCACCGAACCAGAGGCAGAAAGGGCTGCTTCCTTCATAGGCCATTTCCGCACTAGCCTTTTATAGCGCGATGATTCCACTTTCAACATCCTCCGGAATCCTGGGGTTTGCAGTTTCGGGAGGGGCCGGCCGGCCCCTCCCGAAACTGCAAACCCCAGGATTCCGGAGGATGTTGAAAGTGGAATCATCACGCTATAACAGGCTAGTGCGGAAATGGCCATAGTGTACCTGTTTTTGCTTAGTGGCTGAGGCAAATTGCCCGCAAGTGGTAGGACTGCAACTGCTGAGATGCCCCCCCCTTCACCTCCTCCCAAAGATGCCGAAAACCCCGCCTAGGTTGAAAAGAAAGAGACCTTAAATGCTAGTACAAACATGTTGGCAAAGGCCTCGAAGAACTGTTATTTTGTAGAATTCTATGGAGAGCTTCAGGAGCCAAACATGTAGTCCACAATCCACATTATAGATTTTATACAAAGGCTCCAGTTTGGCATGGAGAATCCTAATTAATCCTTTGTCATCCTACTTTCTCAAATGCTTTTAAAATGCCCCAGTTTCTCTCTTTCCTCCTCCCATTTTCCTCATTGTCTTCAGCTTACTTCAAATGCGGCAAGCTGAGTTCAATGCGCAAAAGTAGTTTGCACTCAACTTGGGAGGAGGAGAGAAGAAGAGGAGAAGGAAACTTCCCAACAGCCTCAGGCAGAAGCAAACTGCTGCCCCGGCTTGTGTGTTCTTTCTCATTAACATTTGCTATCTTGACCACATTCTGATGTTGCTTGGCCACAAATGTCCTGGTGATCATCTGTGAAATATTGGAAGATATGGGAGAAACTGTTGACAGATTTTTTTTCCCCCTTATGTGCCTGGATAACTTGGCTGGCTCTAGGTACTACGAACATTGATTTTAATGATCTGGGGTGGAAGAAAGATTTGCCACTGTTCTTCATATGTTAAAAGGGGCAAGCAACTATGAGACTAAAATTAGCCTCCTAGGAGGCCTTGGAGATCTGTGCTCCCCTATCCCACCCCACGCAAAAATGCCCCCAAATAACCTCTAGGGAGTGTGTGGGGTATTTTCACATTGTTTATAACACTGCGGCATTTCAGACCCAGGAGAAGCATTTTCTCTTTACAAGGAATTGATCTGAAGTTGCTTCCAATTTGCTTCCTGTTTTGAAAAAGGCCCTTCCTGGGTCTAAAATGGGTTGGAGGCAGTAATGTGGCGAAAATGCTCTCCACCACTAGAGGAGATTTGGGATAAAAAAAATTAGGGGGGAGCTCAAACTGTCTGCAGCCTGCACTTTACCTACCCCTATGTTAAAATGTCTTGAACCAACCTTGAAATTCCCCATCCCACCTCATTTTATTGCATGCCACATGCAAGGGTGGGTGGAGAGACTTGAAATGTGATAACATTGCTACTTGCATTTCCCCTTCTAGATGTTATGTGGGGGTGGCTGCTTTGGATAGCAGCCACATATTCCTTGTGACTTTTACTTATGGCCTTACAGGAGATTTGGCTTAGATTAATTTAAATGTAATGTAAATGCCAATTAAATGTAGGACAAACCTACCATTAAAAAGGGCAGATCAGTTGCCTCAGACAGCAGGTGCAAGCAGGACCAATCCCACTACATGTTAACCCTGCTCTGATGCCTGAGATAGCAAATGCTGTGGCAATAGTGGAGGAGAGATGCAAAGGCGACCACTCTCTGCTATGTCTATCCCAAGTGTTCTCCTCAGAGCTGTGTGTGCAACATGTCCTGCTATGTACCCGTTAAGTTAGTTCCTGCCTCCGGTGTGGTGGAAAGCTCTGTAGCCAGTGATGAGGTAAGATTCAATAGTCTGTCTGCTCAGCTTCTGAATATGGATTTGGATTTGGATTCTTCTGTTACCCCAGAAGGTGGGGAAACTTGAGGCCCTCTAGCAGTGCCAGCATCTCCTTCAAAAGATGGAGGAATTATAGCTCAAGGAGGTATGTGAGAGGGGTAATCATGGGACTTTTTCACCTGTGTATATCAGTACTAACTGTAGGACACCAGCAGAGAGTCAGAAGAATGTTTTTATTGGGGGAATTCACAAACACACTCAAGCAATCAAGCAGTCTTACGAAACACACAAGGCTAGCAAAGGCAAAGGAGAGAAAGACTGGATAGCAAGAGATTTGGGGGTGAAGTGAGTGATAATTACCGTTCTAGAAGATGATTGAAGCAAGATGGCTCAAACAAGTGTTTGCGGGTAGCACAGGGCACAAGAATTGGGGAGCCAATGGACAGAGTGACATGCCTACGTGTGTCCAAGGTACCATAAATTGTTGAGCTTGGAGCCAAAGTACAAGTGCCCTGTTTCTGATAGGGGAATGTGTTAATTGCTCTCTGGCAGGGCAAACGAGAGTGATCCAGAACAAACTAATGGTCTTAACTTCAGGTAACAAAACAGTGATAGGAGTTATGACAGTCTCTTAATGTCTGGGCAGGTGAAGGAACAAAGGCGAGTTGATGACTGTTGGTTGCTTCACTGAGGCAGTTTCATTTCCTATTATACTTAAAGGTTGAGTCATTGAGGGGATTATCGCAAACTCATCAGTGCTGGAGCTTTCTGACTGATCCTTTTGAACTTACAACCTGGCCATGCTGAAGTCATCTGTCGTAGCATGTGGCTTCCAACTAGAGTCCTTGTCCACAGGCCTTTCAGCTAAAACTGTGTGACTGTTATATTAGAAATGATATTGTCAATGAAATGATATTTCTTGCCAATTAGTCCGTACCATGGAGTGGAGGTATACGGCATGGAAATACTCCCAGGCAAAAAATATCTTGGGCTGGCTTTGCTCCATCTTTGAGTTATTCTCTGAAGTAAAGGTGTATGATGATAAATGTTGATAGCCAAAAAATGGTTTTTTACTCTTATTTTCTCTCCATAGCTAGAGCTTGAAAAATTGTTCAAAATATGAAGATGTTGTTGACATTTATTCTAATAATTATTGAGACACACACTACTATGGCCCAGAAACCAGGTATGTCAGTATTTTATTTTGCAACTGTGAAATTTGTATTTTTGTATATTCAAGAAAGCAAAATTATCACAAGTGTAAAATTCAAAGTATTTGAACCATATAGCAGAAAAAGGTATATATGAGGAGAACTCACTGGGCGTAATAAAACCTTAAGCCTTTTATAGTGCTGTTATTCCACTTTCAACATCCTGTGGAATTCTGGGGTGTGTAGTCTACTGAGGCCAAAGAGGTCTCTAGCTGAGCATTCTAAAGGCCCCTCCTTAAACTGCAAACCCCAGGATTCCACAGGATGTTGAAAGTGGAATAATAGCACTATAACAGTGTAGCGCAGACAGGCCCTGATACTTTTGCTCCTCCCCCAAAGTGCCATACACCAGCTTAATTCTTACACCTTTTCCTTGTTGCCATGTAAGAAGTGACTATCATTGCACAAATACTTGAACTCTTAAGTATTGCTGAACTATCTTTTCTTTTCTTCCTTTTAGCTCTCAAGCCTGCAGATGTCGTTTTTTTGGTTGCTAGCAGTAACACATCTTCCCATTATGTCAAAACATTTATTAGCAAAACAATAAATAGCTTACCTCTAGGTCCAAATGAGTATCGTGTAGCACTTGCCCAGTTCAGTGATCAGGTATACAATGAATTCCACCTGGATACCTACAAAGGGAAGAATCCAATGCTGAACCACATCAAAAGTAAATTGGTGTTTAGGAATGGCCCCTTGAAAACTGGCAATGCTCTCCTGAAGATTCAAGAAACAATTTACTGGAAACCAACTGCAGGAAAAGACAGGCCCAAGATTTTGATAGTCATGACACCTCAACCATCTGAAGATGATGTGGAAGAAGCTGCCCAAATGTTGCAGAAGGCTGGAGTGAAGATTGTTGCACTGGGGATGGAAGATGCTTCACAGGACGAACTGCTACTGATAGCCACAAAACCATTTTCTTTCTTTTTTCCTAGAATAGAAGAACTCAATTTATTTTCTCAGAACATTTCTGAGATCATTGTTAACGTTTTTCACATAGGTACTAACAACCTAGATCCATCACATACTACTTCTGGGAACAAAGGGAATAATGGAACAGCATTAGAAGGTAAGCTGTGAAATACGTGTTTATAAGGAAGAGACTGGTATTATTAGAAATAAAAGTACAACATATAAAATTAGAAAAAAAATTGACCCACCTCAAATGTGACTGAGTTTCAGCATTCACTCCTGCAAAACCTGTTCAGATAATTTGGTATATATGTTCTCCATGAGCTTGCAACATGCTGGTGCTTGATCCTATCAGGAATGATATGCTGTGGGAATTGTATTATGGCCCTGGGAATTTTTAGAGCTTGTCTCAGCTTGTGGGGTCTAGCAGTAAGGAGTGGGCAAAGACACAGGGGACCAAATTCAGCATAGCTGAAAAACAACAAGGGCTCAACATTATTGTTAAAATTATATAGGCTTGATCTATCATGAGGCAATGGATTCAGATGTTAGACAGCCCCTTCTCCTGCTGCTCAGTTAGCACCAACCCCTTGCTTGCCTGCTGAGGGACAACCACAAAGAGAGAACCGTTGAATCCCCATGTGGATGTATACCACTGTGTTTTCCTTACTACCCAAGAGTGAGGCAGATCAACAACCCATGAGCTGGTTGCTTGTACACCCAAGGTCTCTCAAGGGTTTTTTTCCAAACCAGAATTGGTTGCAGATCCAGGTGTTCTCAAGACTTTGGTACCCAAAACTGACATACATCACTGTGATAAGGCAAGCTTTATTGGTGCTAAATAGATACAGCTGGCGATCTATAGCACAGGAACAATCACAGCCCTTTAGCTGATGGGTTCTAGCATTCCCTGCCTTGAGTAGAAGAATTGGCCCCCTAAACAATGAATTCCGTCCAGACTACCCCAGATCTAACACTCCCAATTGCCATGGCTGGATAATGGGTCCTTTTGGCTGGAGTTCTCCTCACCTGGCCCCACGTGAGAGAAACGGAAGATGGATGTTGGGGTAGAATCAAGCAAAAGAAATTGAAGTGTGCAGGTGTGAAGTTAAAAGATATGTTGCCAGATAGTTTATGTCTCAAGACATGTAACAACATAAAAACGATATAGAGCCATGCTGCCATATAACGGCAAAGCTATCATGTGAAATAAAGCAACTGACTTCTTCGTCATGCTATGCTGTTATAATACTATATTACACTTTAACTGCCATGGCAACATTCCTTGGAATTCTGGGATTTGTAGTCTAGCGAGGCTCAAGAGCTCTCTGGCTGAAAATTCTAAATATCCTTCCCTCAACTGCAAACCCCAGGATTCCATAGAATGTTGTCATGGCTGTTGAAGTGGAATATACTACTATAACAGTGTAGCGTCAATTGAATCATCTTCTCCCAAACTCCCTTTTGGGTATGCTCCCAAACCTCTGCACCTTGGAAATTTCCTTGGCTGTTATCTCTGATCAATGATTGAGGTAAATGGGAAACCATTTCATAGAACTGAGCTCTTGAAGCTGCTGAATGGAACTTAATTCTGGCCTACTGACTGGGATACTATTGTATGGCAGTGAATTTTTTTAAAATCTAGAACTCTGTTTGATCTAGATTCTAGGACCCTTTTCGCATGGCATTTTCCATGCGAAAGGGCACCTGGAGCATCACGCGATTGTGAGGAGCGATCTGCACGATGCACTCACAATCGTGCGAAGCTCCAGGGGCTGGCAGGTGCCAATCGTGCACCTTTTCATTTTTGGCTAGAAGCTGAAAATGGTGCGCAATAGCGCGTTGCTCCCAGACCCCACGCGCACTTATCTGGCATGAAGAGCCTCCAGAGCCTTACAGGTCACACTTCCTGCCGCAAGGCAGCCTGGGAAACTCCCAGGCTGTGCTGCAGAAGGAAGAGGCAGGGCTCTTGCGTGAGCAGGCAGCTCGTGCAGAGCTGAAGGACCCTGGACACGAGAGCCTCTTGCCAGAGGCTGCTTGCGCAATCCCTGCACCCCAGCACCGGAAGAAGGTAAGGTGTGGAAATGGCCTAGACATGACCACTTTGTAGTCCCTAAGGTTGCTTCTGCAGTCCCCAGTGCTCACCTCTATCATTTCTGGAAAGCTTAATTTTTAAAACTCAAAATATTCTCTGCATCCTCTAGGGGCATGGGAATATTTTACTATTTCTTTCCCAGCTCCCAGGGTATAGTGGAAGAAAGCATTTTTTTTCAAAATCAGAAGTGATGTCCACTCTTTTCCTGTATTGGGGGGGGGGGAGACTCTCTTTGACCTAAAGCAGTCCAGGGTAGCTCAGAAATATTGCAAAATTTCCCAGCATGTTCTCAGAGAATGTAGTGGAATGTTTCACTATTTTTTTAAAAACAATTTTGGGTTGTGGGAGGCATGGAGGTAGAGCTTTCTAAGGTCCGGTAAAGTGCATGTACAATTGCAAAATTCAGGAATCAGCCCACCCCGTTCTAGATCTGTAAGAACAGATCACTGGAAGAAACATGTTTCCTAGTGGATTTATAGTAGCTCCCTCATCCCAATTAAAAATACATGGACTAGCCTAGTAATTGTCAACATTAATTCCATGTTTTCTTCCCTTTACAGCTTGTGATGCTGATGCAGTTGCAGATGTGGTCTTCATAGTTGATGCAGGTTCTTCGCAAACAAAATTTGAGAAGATTCAAATATTTTTAGAAAAGCTGGTGTCATCTCTGGACGTGAAGGAAAAATGCATGAGGATTGGCTTAGTGACCTACAGCGCTAAACCCCAGGTGGCATCTTTACTGAGAATGGCAACAAATAAAACTTATGTCCTGCAGAGCATACAAAGCCTTTCTCCCAAGGCAGGAAAGGCCAACATGGGCTCTGTCATTCGTTTCACAAAGGAAAAGATCTTCTCTGAAAGTGCAGGAAGCAGGAAGTCTCAAGGAGTAGAACAAATAGCCATTGTGATTACACACAGGTCTTCAGAAGATGATGTGAGTAAGGCAGCAACTGCTCTCAGGAGGGCTGGTGTGACTATATTTGCCATTGGTATTGAAGCAGCTAATGCTACCCAGTTAACCCAAATAGCTGCTTACCCACCAGAAAAATATGTTACTAGCCTAAAAATGTTTTCCCATTTGCCACATAAAGCTCTGATTTTTCATAAGAAGATCATGAATCAAATACAACAAAAGTTCTACATGGACAACAAAAGAGCAGAACTTCTCAAAACAGGTAACTTATTGTCAATTAACACGGTTTGCAGGCCTCATCTTAAGTGAAAGATTGGTAGATATTGCAAATGTTTGTTCTTTAAAAACTTGCACAAATAGTGAAAATTAACACACACACACACACACACACACACACACACAATAAATATGCATTCCTGGTAAGAGCTGAAAAAGGCAAATATTCCTGAAAACCAGCTCTAAAGTTCAAGAGGGTTTGGGCCCAGTTTGCAAACAAAATTTGTGTTTTTCAGCAGCTTTGGAGATTATTTTCCCCTTGATTTACTCACAGGATATATGCCCTACAGAGGGCAGACCTGTCTGAAAGACTGTAAATCTAAATCTGATTCAAAGATAAAGAATTCAAAGAACGTAGCACAGGGACCCTAAGTTTCTCATTAGCAATCAGTACCAGGCCCCACGGTTTACATGTGTTGAGGTGTATTATATTTCTCTTTAAATGCTAATAATGATTTCTACATTTGCACCTAAATACATATATTTGCATATTTAAATGTGTATGTTCTCATATCTTCCACTTCTTCAAGAAGTGTTTCTTCCCTCTGCTCTCAGATTGTTATTGGATCAAAGGATCTGAGGGATGTTTTATATCGAGATGGAAATCATGCCCCTTCCAGATGTTGTTGAATTGCATCTCCCAGCATTTTTCACCATTAGCTACTCTGGTGAGAGCTGCTGGGAGTTGCAGTCTGATGGCATCTGGAGGATCAAACAGTTCCCATCTCTATTTTACACATCATACAACAGCAGACTCTGGAGTCATTTACTAACTACAGATTCAGCAGGGAGCCAAAGCCACCCTAGCTCCCTGATAACTGTACCTGTATGATACATGCATTTTATGAATGAATGCTGGTTACGTTGCCAAATTGCATTTTAGAAAGGATGTATTTAAGTCTTTTACTCCAAGTCTCAAGCCAAGTCTCAAGTCAAGTCTCAAGTCCTTGAAGATACTTTCAAGTCAAGTCTCAAGTCTGGAAGCCAACTTTAAACCCCAACCTATATTCCGGAATTTCTGGACAGGGTTGAATAAAGTCAGTTTTAACAATTTAAGAAGAGTTGGCCCTCCACACTTGCAATTTTGCCCTCTACAGCTTCAGAGCTGAGGAATAGGATCCTTCTTACTCCCTCTTCCTGAAGCTAGAGGCTTTCGTGCCAATCGGCATAAAAGAATCTGTAGCCTTGAAAGTGGGGAATAGGATTCTTCTTACTTCCCATTTCCTAAGCTGGAGCATTTTTCAGAATTAGGGAATAGGATCCTTCTAACTGCTCATTACTGAAGCTTCAAAAGCTGTAGAAGGAAGGATCCTTCCTCCTCAAGTCCACTGCCTAACATACTTGCTGTTCTCTGAGAAACATGTCCTATGCTTTGGGGAAAAGTCTTGCCTTCTGCTTTTACGAAAAGTTTTAGAAGGCTCCTCCAATATGCAGCAGGGACAGGCTGCTGAGCAGACCTCAAGCCCATTACCAAACTTGTTTGCTTTTCCCCTCTGAGAAATGTGCCCACACTTTGGGCTTGAAACAGATTGTCATGTGACCAGTAGGTAAAATGAGATGGGAGTGTATTTCAAGGTAGTAAGGTTTCTGGATGAATGTGTTATGTTGCTGAATCAAGGGCAGCAAGTCGGTCACTAAAAAGTATACAAATCTCAAGTTGGGTCAGTGCATCTTTGTTGCCAAATTGAGTCCAAGTTGAGTCACTGAGGTGACTTCAGTCCGAGTAAGTTGACTTGAGTCTACATCACTACATTTTAGGTATACAGTAGTTTACAAAAACTCTCAAGGGTTTATAAACATATATCACATGAAATAGTTTAATGGATTCTTGTTTGACCAAAGTAGCCTCCAGCCCATCTGGGGCATCTATTTAATTTGTGGGCACTTTGTACAGCTTAATTGGCAGACATTTCCCTACTGAAGAAAAATCTGTGTCATGGCTTGCAAAGTTGCAGCTAATTACCACAAACCTGAGATGTTCGTAGATGTAGTTATCTCACTATTGTGTGGTTAAAAGACAGAAAGAACAGATGTATAACTTGAGTTATTTCATATGTCATTGTATGTAAAATTATCTTCCCCATAGGATGTGTAGATACAGAAGAAACTGATATTTATTTTCTCATTGGTGGTTCATCAAGTCTGGATTATTCTGATTTTGTGGATCTAAAATTGTTTTTGAAAGAAGTGGTTAAATTTTTTCCAATTGGACCAAACAAAGTTCGGTTTGGAGTTGTACAGTATGCTGAAATCCGTGAGCTGGAATTTGGACCTGAGGAATATGCTAAAACAAGTGATCTCTTGAAAGCCATTGACAACATCCGCCAAATAGGTGGGAGCCCTCACACAGGAAAAGCTTTGAGATTTATTCACCCCTTGTTAAAAAAGTCACAAAATCAGCATTCTAGAAGTGTTCCCTGCCATCTGGTAGTGTTAACAGACCAGAAATCAGAGGACCCTGTGAAGGAACCTGCCAAGAAGTTGAAGAATGAGATGGTCAACATTTATGCCATTGGTGTTAGACATGCCAATGAGTCGCAGATTTATGAGATTGCAGCATCCAAAGACAGAGCTTATTTTGTGAACGATTTTGCCTCTCTGAAGCATATAAAGAATGAAGTTGTCCGAGACATTTGTGCTGTAGAAGGTAAGAAGAATGAAAGTAATAAGGACAATTTAAACTCCATAATTGTTATCAGTATATGACCAACATGATTAAAACAACAGTTTGCCCAAAATAATGAGAAAAACAACACTTTGTACTTTAATTATGAGTATACTTTAACACAAATACCTTGTGGTGGCAGGAGAATCCATAGCATGCTCTACCATGTTCTATGATGTGCTGTTTTGACAAAGACAAAGGTTTTTTTTTTTTTTTTTTAGGATTTGGAGACAATAAATACTCCAGTGGGTAAAAGGTTTTAACAGATATATTGATGCAGCAGACAGTTCTTAGAGGCCCAAATGCCCTAAAAATATCAGATCCTGTCTGATCTTGGAAGCTAAGCAGCATCAGCCCTGTTTAGTACTTGGATGGGAGACTACCGGCAAATACCAGGTGCTGTCGGCTATATTTCAGAAGAAGGAGCTGACAAAGGCACCTCTGAGTATCCCTTGCCTAAAAAAACCCTATGAAATTCATAAGTCAACAGGCAACTTGAAGGTATTCACACACACACACACAGGTAGTTCTTAAGATATAAGATAGTGACCTAGGGAACTACAAAACCTACAAAACTAGAGAATTGTACTAAGCAAACTTCTCTGTTCAGCTGTTGGGTGCCTTTGGAGACAATAGCACAGATATCCAAGGTCATCAATGTGCAGCAACTTTGTTAGCTATTCTGGCCTGCATCTAGGTCTCCTAGGGCATTTCTTCAGAGGTTTTTATAGGCAAAGCCCCATTGGGCTATGTGCTACTTCCCCACTCCCACTAAGTCACACCTGTCTTGTACCGCACTTGTGCCTCTAATTAATTACATCTATTTTTTTTTACTTATTCATCTAAACAACTATATTGAACAAGTAACAGAATGAACATATCTATGCTCATCACTTAGGGATGCATCCTGGCAGATGCTTTATATAGATTCCTCCCTTCATTTCAAGCCTCCATAAAGGCTAAACGTGTTCAGCTGCCAAGGTTATATAAGTATGAACACAGAACAACCTAGGTCAAAGGAGCAAAGTCTTCTGGGAGCTATATGTTAAGCAGACTGGCATAATAGAACAATTCACACATGACAACCTTAACCTCCTTGTACAATGGTTTTCAGCAATTTCCACTACATCTGCCAGCTAGTTGTGGCCAAGGCACAACAAATAAGGAATCATTTGATTTTGCTTTGGATAATATCAGTGGCAGAGCTTGGAGTATGTGGAGAGGGGAGGGGGGTGGGGCCACGTCGTGGAGGCATGGCCATGGTGCATGGGGGCATGGCCACGGTGCATGGGAGTGTGGCTGTGGGGGGGCATGGCCAGGGCACATGGAGGTGTGACTAAGGGCCAGGATGCCCCAAAACATTGCTGCCCAGGGCAAACCACTCCCATTGCCCCCCCATCCCTACGCGACTGGATAATGTATTCACTGACATCAGTTGGATGGGCAGGATTAACCATGCCAACTTTAGATCTGTTTTGGGAGATTTGTTGGGGGAAATGAGAGAGCTTTGGATCCTGTGGAAGCCTCACTGTCCAGTGGCAACAGACACTTTCTGGGGAGCATAAGATTGCTTTTTCATGTCTTCTGTTGTGCAAATGATCATTAAAGACTGAACTTCTAAGGTGTTTACATTTAGAATACAAATATCTGTCTCATTCTATAGCCATAAGATACTGGGTTATGGATGGATGGCTTAAAGGTTTGTATTGTTGTTAGCTTTCAAACATTTTTGCACACCAGTTATTAAGAAAGTGGATTCAACTGAAGGGCATTGTATGCACACTGATGCTAGGGCAAGCAGGGTCAAGTTGAACTCCCCAGTGATCTTCAGTTCAGAGTGTTTACTTGAGAATTGTCTTATGTGTGTGTTTAAAAGAAAAAGAAAAAGAAATTAACCTCAGACCCAACTGTTAAGTGTTGAAATTATTGAGCACTCTTGGAAGTATATCTTTTGGATTTCTGTTTTCCACCCACTCAAGTGAGCAATGTTTACAAGTGCATAAATTCCATTTTCTGTAGACTATCTGGAAACCAGCGTAAGTGGTGAGTTGTGAAGTCGCAGAGGAAAATTAGCATGCTCCTAGACTTAGCATTCTAACTATGTTGGAAGAGTAGATCTGATCTCAGGCCCTCTTTCTTAGCTACTGAAGAAAGTTCTGCTTTGTTTACTTTTAAATTATATATATACTTAATTAAGAATACACAGCACATACACACAAAACAAGAAAATAAACTTTAAAGTACACACACAGAAAAAAAGGAGTAAAATACAATATAAAAATATCCTAAATACTAAATAGTAAAATAAAACACTAACCCTAAACATCCCCTTTCCCTCCACCCTCAATCAATTGCTACTGAAAAAACTCCAGAAGGGGGTCCCTAGACACCTGTAGTGGCACCTCCATATCCTCATTTGCTCCAGGGGACAATTTCATTGGTCCCCTTAATTTTGGGGGCCAGTGATACCACGCATGATGTCTCTTTCTCAGGCCATCTTTGGAACAGTGACTGTCACTCTGGCATGCCACTAGAAACTTCCTGTGTCATGGACTTTAATGTCAAGAGATGTAAAAATATGGTGGATTGGAGCACAGTATGGGCATATCAGTAGAAGCCCAGGACCCATACTCAAAGTAGGCTCCAAAAAAGGAGGAAATGCCCTTCTCCTTGTTTTCAATTGGAGGGAAATAATTTCAAAATAAAAATAAAACAAGATATATCTTCTGTCTGTCTGTCTGTCTGTCTGTCTGTCTGTCTGTCTCTCTCTCTCTCTCTCTCTCTCTCTTTCTCTCTCTTTTCTGACAGAGTTTTTTCTGTATTTTGTAGGCTTTGATACTGGTTAACATATCTTAGGATCCAAGCCCAGTTTAGGGAGAGTCCCCCTTTCTCCCACCAGCCTCTCCTGTGTCTCACATTTCACCTCTTTTTACATCTCACCTAGTTCAGGAGCTCCCACACCTTTTCCATAGAAGCTGCAGGGGGAAGAGGGATAGTTACTGCTCCTCCAATGATCTTTCCTAACTTAGGATCTGCATCATGGTCCATTCATGCATGTCTTCATATTATTTATTATACTTATATTCCATCTTTCCTCCAACGAGGTCCTTCTATGCCCTATTTTATTCTCACAACAACTCTCTGAGATAAGTTGAATCATTGTCACCTACAGAGATTCGTTGTGATGTAACCTAAAAAAGAAAAGGATGGTTGCATGTTAACCGAATGTGTTAACATATACATAACTCCTCCGATGCTTCTAAGAGGCTCTCTCCTTGCATTCATATCTGATTTGTATAGTTAATAGAATATTATGTAACCTAGGGTATCAATCATGCAGTCGCCCATACAGCTATAGCTGGGTTGAAGTAATCCACGTATTTTTGACTTTCAACATTCAGTGGACAGTGTACATATGTTGAATGTTATGTATGAATAGTCTATATTATGTATAGATCAACAGTCTCTGTACACAGGTACATAGACTGTACCTGTGTTGAATTTAACATGATAACATCAGAACAAGTAAGTAGATGATAAGGGTTCAAAACGTGGCAGTTTAGAGGGAAGGGAAGGGGATGAGATGAGATGAGACACAAGAATCAGTGGAATAGCTGCTCCATCTGACACATTTCTGAGAATGCAGAACCTAGTGGTAGTTATATTAGGTCAACCAGGAACTGCTCTGGCTTTCCAGGTTGGCCAGGCTGCTTGGATTGATAAACTGCACTATACCATTTTGGTCTTCAGCTGGGTGGCATTGCAGAGCAACATAGATTACTTTTGTTAAACAGCACATCCCTCTTTACAACATGGCTTGAAATACCACCAGAACACATTTCTTTTGGCTTCCAGTCTCAGATTGTTGTTTTTGATGTGGCCATTTCTCAGCGGCAGTTCTTTTTAATGATCAAAATGTAAAATTCCAAAGTAGATAATCCATAATGAAATTTCATTTGCTCTTCTTCAACAGCCTGCAAGGAAAAGAAGAGTGATATTCTCTTTCTGGTGGATAGTTCTAGCAGCATAGGCCCGGATAACTTTTTGAAAATGAAAGACTTTATGAGTCAATTGGTGAACAAATCTGATGTTGGTTTAGATTATGTACACTTTGGCGCTGTCCAATTCAGCAGCAGAAACAAAGAAGAATTCCGGCTCAACCAGTACACCACGAAAAATGACATAATGAGTGCTATTGCGAGAATGTCACTTATGGGACAGAGCACACTTACTGGAGGAGCGCTGCGATTTGTGTTGGATTATTTCAGGCCTACTAAAGGCTCCCGGCCCTATGTGAAGAAAATTCTTATTCTTATCACAGATGGGGAAGCGCAGGATAATGTGAAAACTCCTGCAGAAGCTTTGCGAGATGAAGGCATCATTGTGTATTCTGTGGGGACATTTAATGCAAATAAAACACAGCTGGTGGAGATAAGTGGGAAGCCTGAGATGGTGTTTTATATGGAGGATTTTGACATTCTGAAGCACTTAGAAAATGAAATTCTTTTTGGAATATGTAGTCCATATGATGGTAAGTATCATGGAGATGAAAAGAATGTAACAGACCAGCACAAGGGTCTCATGGTCTATCTTTACTGATGCAGTCAATGAAGCTGACTAGATTTACATATTCAAAACACATCCACCCACCCACATCATGGGTCTAGTCAGAATTCTAGCTGAAGTTTCTGCACCAAGAGTTTTCCAAACACTTATAAAAATCAGCCCTATGTACTGAACAACATTCTAATCAAGTTTAGGTATGTAAATCTTTAACTCTTTCAATCTTATTTTTGAGAATTTCTCTTCAGTGGATGAGACTCCTGGAATCTTTGCACAAAATAATTTAATAAAATAGGTGACTCAGTTAATTTATTTTTGTTCTGTTCAAGATGTGGTCTGAGGCATCAGAAGGAAACAGCTTGATGATATTTTCACCAGTTCCCTATCTGTACTTAGTTAAACCTCTAAATTTTGCCCCTCCTTTAAACCTGTGTCTGATGGCAGTCTGTCTTTGGACTAATTGGTAAAGTGTGTTTTTATAACTACCACTGTACAGCAGTAATACCAAATGCTAAGCTATTTCCAGAGAACCTCTGGAAAGTGTAGAAACATTTTGTCCCCCAAAAGTTCCATTGCATCATGAGAAGTTGGGAAGTGCATAGAATCCATTGGTTGGATCCAAGTGTGTCCTTCCACATGCAAAGTCATTTTCTACCTGCACAGTGATTGTGTTATGCCTCATGCTAGAGATAAATTGTTGGATGGGGAAAGTGAAACTATATCCAAAGAAGTTCTTTTGTGAAAGATTTCCCAACGCTTTTTACAAGCGGAGACTGGAGAATGTTTTATGACCTCCTCATTATAACACTGAATGTAAACCGTTATGTAAGTGTTTTTGGAACAGCACTTGTGTCTATTTTCATTTCCTTTCTAGGTTTTTTTTTTTGATCCAATCTCTTATTATTGTGGATAAATCTGTCTTATTAAACTAATACATATGGCATGGAACATAACAGCTCATGCCGTAAAGTCATGCCTTCTGTCAAAGAATGCCAAGAAAACTGTAGGGGACATTTTAAAAAATACAGCTTCTCCTAAGTCAAAATAAGAATTAATAGGATAGTTGACAATCCTGGGCCAGTTTGATAAGGCCCAGCTGTAAAATGTAGACATGAGGTAAGAGTTTAAATGATTGTTCCTGTTACGGAAAATTTTGGCTCAAAAACAGCGTCGTACATGCTGTAGGGCTTAGTAAAGGTTTTAGTTCATATTAACTTTTTGGTCTAAAAAAGTGTTCCTGCAAATAATTTTTGTGACAAAAATGATACTACAGAAAGTAGTATATCTACTCAAGGCAGGCCAGATAGGCCAAATTAATCCCTATTCTAAAATCTCTGTCATACCATTTTTTGACATGCAGATAGTAGACATGGGGGTAAATTTTTCTAGTCTTTCCCTTTGCGTACATGTGCACAGAAGAGAACTCCCATAAGAAAACAGTTTTGTGAACTGTAATCATGTCAAGAAAACTAGCCAGTACTGTCAGAGATAACAAATTGGTTTGAGTTTCGTAAAAGTTTTGAGGAACACAACAGAAACATTTTCAAAGGGGGTGAAGGGCAGTAGCAGAAATCTGCTTTTGGCTTCATTATCCAGAATTCAAATGATGCCTTGTAATTTGGTGACTGGATTCTCCAGAGTTTGTCTAACAGAAGAGTCCAACACTATCAGTCACTGAATACCAATTCTAGCAAGGACAAAAAATAAAGTAGTGTTGGAAGACACAGAAAGTTATGAGTGAGAGATGCCATGATTTGAAGACCCAATAAAATCCTAGCTTGAAAGAGGGAATTTTCAGATTAAAGGGTTCATCTGAAAGCTCCTCTAGCATTAAAATACAGAAACATTTTGTAGTCATGAACTACAAACTGAATTCAGTTTGACATCCCTATTAATGTCATTGCTTCTGGGTGAGCCCAGCAAAGAAATTGTTATCCTTCTGAGGCTTGCTCTTGAATATGTGTTCTAAGCAGATTTTCTCAAAGGGTGGTTTATATTTACCAGCTTTGCTGACAGCAAAGGGGAAAATTATAGAGATTTCTTTTGAAATCTATTAATGATCTGTTCTTACTATTTTTCTTCTAGAGTGCCGGAGGATAGAACGCCTAGATATTGTTTTTGTTATTGATGGTTCTGGAAGTATAGACCCTAAAGAATATGATATTATGAAAGACTTCATGATTTCACTGGTGAAAAAATCTGATGTTAGCCGTGACCGTGTTCAGTTTGGAGCTGTAAAATATTCTGCTGAGCCAGAAACGTTCTTCTATCTTAACGACTACACAACAAAATCAGCAATCATTAAGGCTATCCAGAATGATAAATCTACTGGGGAAACAACATACACAGCCAAGGCATTGAGACATTCAGAAGGTCTTTTCTCTGAGGAGCGTGGGAGCCGTAAACACAGGAGTGTCCCTCAAGTCCTTATCGTGATAACTGATGGGGACTCTCATGATGCAGCAGAACTTGATGAGGTGTCAAAGAGGCTTAGAGCAAATGGCATTATTATCTATGCCATTGGGATAGAAAGAGCCAGGCCGGATGAGCTTCTGACCATGGCAGGATCAGAAGATAAATATTTCTATGTAAATACGTTTGAAGGGCTAAAAAACCTGTATCCCAACATATCTGATAAGATCTGCAGTATTTCAAAACCAGGTGGGTGGCTATTTTATTTAACAGAAGTATTCTTCTTTAAGTTGAGTTTCCAAAGAAGAGATTTCAAAGGCCATGCAGAACTGTATGACGTCGTTATCAAAGGATGATCCGTGGATCCTTGGGAATAGGGTGGGATGTAAATAACAACAGCAAGTGTAAAGATGGAGTATAAAATCAGCCTAAGGAACCCCTTACACTACAGAATTATAGCACTGTGATTCCATTTCAACTGCTACAACAACATCCTGTGGAATCCTGAGATTTATAGTTTGCTGAGGCAGTAAAGCTCTTTGATTGAGAATTCTAAATACCACCTCCTAAACTGCAAATCCAAGGATTCTGTAGGCTGTTGCCATGACAGTTAAAATGGAAACAGTGCTATAATTGTATAGTGTGAGGTGGTCCCAAATTGACATACTCCAGATATCAGTGCAATCCTATGTGTATCTACTCAAAGGGAAGTCTCTCTTCAGTGACATTCCCCTAGACACATGTACATTGGATTGCACTATTATAGTTTTGAGTTAAATCAGAGGCTGAGGCCACTTTCTTGTTGGCTAACTGAAGGTATCGGAGCCTAAGGGGAAGTAGGCAGAGCTTAGTAGAATCACTGGTGGCAGATAGATAGACAGAATTGTCAGAATTTTATAGTAATCAAGCTAACATATATAAAAATGTATAAGGAAATTTTTCTTTTATTATACACACATCAAGAGCATTTATGTCATTACAACAAAATACAATTGAGAAATCCCCCATAAACCTTCACATCTTGAGACTTCTTTGCTGATAATTCTTTTTCTTTTGCTCCTTCATAGAATGTGGGATTCCAGCTGATCTGGTGTTCCTTATTGATGGGTCTAACAGTATAAGTGACAGTGACTTTACCAAGATGAAGAATTTTCTGCAAGATGTGGTTCGTCCATTTGACACGGGTCACAATGTACAAGTTGGTATTGCTCAGTACAGTGACAGGTACCAGGAAGAATTCAGCTTGAGCATGTTCTCAGACAAATCAGAGCTAGAAACTCAAATTGGAAGAATTAGACAGATGGAAGGACTTCAGACTTACATTGGTGCAGCTCTTGAGAGAGTGAGGCACTTCTTCACACCAGAAGGTGGCAGCAGAGTAAATGAGAACATTCAACAGATTTTGCTGGTGATCACAGATGGACGGTCACATGATAAAGTGGTGAAAGCATCAGAAGATCTGAGAAAGAAAGGTGTTGACATATATGCCATAGGAGTAGGGAGAATTGACCATTTGCAGCTTAGTCAGATAGCTGGCTCCTCAGACAGGAAATACACAGTTGATAATTTCAGCGAACTGAAGGTAATTAAAAAAAGACTAGTTGATGATATTTGTGAGGAAGATGATAAAACAAGTAAGTATTCTCACTTCAAGCATTCAAGTAGCTCAATTTCCTGAATCCCTGGGGCTTTGGATAAGTGGGAAATTCGTCATCTCTCCACCAAACTAACCTGGTCCTTATCCCATAAATTGCAAAGATGGTTATTGATGAATGTCCAATTTGATTCATCCATAAATGTTCTAATGGGGGGAGGAATGAATGAATGGGCATTATTCTATATTATCTCCAGATGAGATGTTATCAGTTGTTAATAGCTTGGCAACACCTCTAGGAGGCACTCTAGAACCTTTCATGAAGCTTGGCCAAATATTTGGTAATGAATGGTTCAGTGTAATGAAATATTCAGCCATGAAAACAAGCTCTTTCTTGAAGTGTTTGGACACTGATTATTTCCCTGTCCTCCTTTTACTTTTGGTTTTCAGTTCTATTGAAGACTCAGTTCATATTCATACCATGTTTTTCACTTATTACCACTTTGCTAGTATTTCTCTCAGTCATGTATAGTAACTGATACTATTTTCTCCTCCTCAAAACCCCCCAGCATGCTTCATGGATGTTGTTGTGGGAATAGATGTCTCCTCACATAAGCAAGGTGACCCTGTATTCCATGGACAATACCAGCTGGAATCCCACCTTCCTCAAATTTTAAATGCCCTCACATCCTTGACTGGGGTGAGCTGCCGCGCAGGATCACAGTCACAAACCAGTGTGGCACTGAAAGTGCAAAACACAGATCCACCTGTGATTTCAAAATTCCAAATTGATAGTGAAAAACTTTTGAACAGTCTTGTGGGTGCCACCATCAAGAATGCATCTCACCTGAATACAGAGTTCTTGAATTCTCTTTGGGAAACATTCCAAATCAAATCTGCAGATAGAAGAAAGGTACATTCTCTATCTTGATCCTTATGTACTCAAAGCCAGTAAATATAACATAATATAATATAAATATATGTCTCTCTGTGTGTATATGTATATGTGTGTATGTATGTGTATATATAGATATATAACAAGTCCACCAATTTTAATTAACTATCTGTAGGTGCTGCTTGTATTTTCGGATGGCATGGATGACAGCATAGAAATCCTGGAACAGAAATCAGAAGAACTTAGGAAAAAGGGTATATTATGAGTTTGATGATATCACTATAAATATTTCATATCCCAAAACTCCTCTGTAGTAAAAAGAAATAAGAGGTTTCTTGGAATTCAAGATTCAGGAAACAAAAAGGCCGGGAGGAAATGAAGAGTTACAGATATGATTGAAACTCTTGAGAGATGTACAGAATTTGTGTGGGATACAACACATTTCTTAGGAAGTATATCTTGAAGTTCTAGGAGTTACACCTTACGTATATGTTACTATGTTACATGTTCATCCTAAGTTCATTTATCCAATAAAGATACACAGCCTGAAACATGTCAATAGTAGAACTCAAATAAATCACTAAAACATTTACACTTTTACATTTTTACAGTGAAAGAATGAAAAGATGTCTATAATACAGACCTTCAATTCTGAGGTTAAATGTAGTTCTTAGACAGGAAAGCAGGGAGAGTAAAAATTTGCACAATAAGACAAAATATATCTATATCCATCTATATCTATAATAGGTACATACATACATAATCTAAAGTTCTGAAAGAAGAGAAAGAAATAAGGGGAAGAGTAGATGCCACTTCTGCTTTATGTGGCTGTTTCTGCACTACACTGTTGTAGTGCTATTATTCCACTTTCAACATCCTGTGGAAATCTAAGGTTTGTAGTTTAACGAGGCCAAAGAGCTCTCTGGATGAGAATTCTCAATGCTCCTCCCTAAACTGCAAACCCCAGGGTTCCATAGGTTGCTGAAAGTGGAATAATAGTACTATAACAGTGTAGTGCAGAAATGGCTTATGTCTACAGAAAAGGCATGAGAATAAAATGCATGTACCTTTCTTGTAACATCCATTGTGCCACCTAGAGAGCATTAATTGAGAATGACAATGACGCAGTTGTGGAATTTTGACCACCAGTCACTTTACTTCCCTATTTAGTGGCAGTTGGGGGCTTCATTGACAGTGAGACAGTGGATCTTGCTCTTGGATTCACTCTTTTAAAGGATCTATTCAAGAAAATGAACGCTACCCCTGCCTTGCAAAGCTTCAGCACCTTGGATAAATCTTTGAAAGTTCAGAATCAAATCAGGAGTAGATTCATTGTCTCACTGTTTCTACAGCCCTTATTTTTAATCAGTGTGCTCAAGTCCAGCTTCTTGAGTTGAGTTGAACTACAGGTAGATTGTAATGTGCTACTGTTCAGAGAAAGAAACAACGTTCATGTCTGTTCATGCAAAACAACATCTCCTTTTGAAAATGGGGCTAAACTGGCAGGTGTCGACGATATTTCCTTGACTTTTTGCAATTACTTGGCCTCTAAACAGGACTGGATGCATTGATAACTATTGTTCTGGAAGGAGTTTCAAATTTTACAGACCTTCAGTACATTGAATTTGGGAAAGGATTTGAATACAAAACACAACTGAATATTGGCATGAAGAATATTGACAGACAGTTGTTCAAGTACATGGTAAGTAATGCATCAGAGGTACACAGATGCACTTTACAGTGTAATCTTATATGTGCTTCTCAGAAGCAAGCCCTGATGTAGTCAATTGGCCTTACTCCATAGGGTGGCAAACCGATGGAAGGACTAAGTTGGTCAAGCTTGTTTAAAACAATGTGACTTCAGGGTACAATGCTATGGCATCAAGTAATTGAAGACTTTTTTAAGCCACCCTTTCCAATGGTGGGGTGTGTGTGTCTGCCCTTGGAAGTTTGATCTTGAAACAGTCCAGCACATGACTGTGATGAGATTGAACTCTGACATTGGAAAGGGAAAAAGTAAAGTTCGCTCTAAAAGTCTGGCTGATTCATAGTCATATTCCAAGAGATCAGCACCCAGCACCTACTGGACTTAACCCCCTCCATTGCTGCCATTTTCTTTTCCTAATGTGTCATGTCTTATGTAGATTGTAAGCCTGAGGGCATGGAACTGCCAAATTGTTAATTATTTGTAGGCCTTTTTGGGAGTCATTTTGGCTGAAGGGTGAGGTATAAATAAATAAACAAATGATTGTAGAGTATAATACCTTGACTGTCACTGGGATAATTCTTCTCTTCCTAAGACCAACATTGCTGAACGAACCTGTTGCTGTGTGTTTTGCAAATGCATTGGTGAAGAAGGAGAAGCTGGTGATGAAGGAAGACATGGGATGGAGGTAAGGATAACAAACTTTTTCCTGTATATGGATTTGAATTACAGAGGAATGACCGAAGCCTCAGAATGAGAAAAGGGCTTCTAGTTGCACAACTTTTGATTTTAATTGCCTCCTTAATCTTAATTCCAGGGTCTCTATGGTTTTAAAGGAAGTCCAGGACATTCAGGAGATGAAGGGGAACCTGTAAGCTATTAAGTTTTTATTATAGATTTCTGGTCTGATGAAAGAGTCTTTCCAAACTGTGGTCAGGATCCAATGAACACGCATCAAATTTTCTGTATCTAATAATATGTTGCTCTGTTCTCCAATTTCTGAGAAATGTTGTACTCATGTAAAAGAAGCTCCTGTTTTTCTGTATCAGGACAAAGGTGCTTTAGGATGGTGTTTTTTCAGTCAGTGGTCCTTATACCACTTTTGGCCACAGAGGTAACAGAAGTGTATCACAGGATTTTCGTAACAGTTGCTAAGAATTCATTCTCCTTCATTCCCCACATCCTTTTCCTGCAAATATGACTTGCCTTTTTTTTTGGGGGGGGGGATGTTTTACAGGTAAAGTAGCAATAAACTACATACTCAGTAGTATTAATTCATTGTCCAGCTGCTAATGGAATAATTTGTATGTGGGCCTGTGTTTACTCTCAACAATACCACTATGATTTTCATGCCCTTGAAACTTCCCCTAGATAATAGATATTATAACAGAATACTTGCAAACCTACAAATATTCTTTTCCAAAAGTGGCATATTTCTATTACCATCATGGTAGGACCCAGATTCTTTGACAGAGGGATGGGGAGATGGAAGATACAAGAAGCTGAAAACTGTTGTTTTAGAAAGAATTCCTTTTGAATTTCTTTGGGTGGTGTTTTGCTGTTTGCCTTACCCTTGAGAGGCGGTTAAGAGATCTCTTTGTATGGCCGTTTCTGCACGAGGCTGGTGAATCGGTTCATGCCGTTTATTACCAGATTTTCTGGGCTCGAAACAAGGCAGACTTTCCCTCATTTTCTTCTGCACAGCTACTGCATATGTTCCGTTCTGATTCGGAGCAGTGCGAGTTCATGAATCCACACTGCCCCCATTGTGGCCACTCCTGCTACTCCCCTCACCCTGCCCCGTTGGCTGTGATTGGCCCCCCCTTTTTTGCATAGTTTAGTACGTCATTGCGTACGTGTGTACGTGCGAAAGTCCATACTACCCCCTGGCCCCTCCCATGAGCCCTCCCCTCACCATCAATTCACATTGGGGTGAAGGTATGTGTCTGCACCATTGTGAAAGTATGAATTGGATCGATTTGGAAAATTGAAAAACTGATTTCTTCTGGTTTTCAAATAGCGCACTTTACCACCACATGGGGGTGCATTTAGTCGGAATTACGTGTGGAATGAAGGTAAAAAAACCGAACCTAGTCCGCTCCAATGTGCAGAAGACCTCTGTGGCAAGATGCATTGGTCTGCCTTAACAACTGCGTGCAGAAAGGCCCAAAGTTTTCTATTTTTTTTCTTAATTTTTTAATGACAGATTTTCCCTATGGTCTGCAATGTCCCTGGCTAACCTTTCCTAATCTGGGAAAAGCCCCATGAGAAGACAGCTTCCTGTATGAAGCCAAAGAGGGTAAACTCATAGTTTATTGTACAATGAAAGAGAGGACACTCAAGCACACACATAACATGACCACCATTTGCTTTTCACCTATATCAGAGTTGGAAAGCTTTGATCATTTGGATGTTTTGGACTATGATTCCTATAATCTTTTCACTGGCCATGCTGGCTAGGGCTTCTGAGAGTGGACCCAGTTTCCTCACTCTTGATATAGATGTTTAGAAGCATCTGTGGCCTTTCACTAACATGAGAAATACCTACATCCCACCTGTACTTACCTGTACCCCTCTTTGTCTTAATTGTAATATATCTTCACCATGATGTTGTTGTTATCAGGGTCCAAGAGGGTTGCCAGGACCAGATGGAGAAAGAGGTTTCATGGGCTGCAGAGGTGACAGAGGTCATAAGGTAAGCATCTCTTACTACCTCATAGAATTCTTCCACACCTCCATTGTCTTGCATATAAAGTTCCTGACATTTACATTTATTCCTCTAATCCTTTTCAGGGGCAGAGAGGAACAGTTGGCAGAAAGGTATAGTTTTGATTTTTGTTTTTTCTAAAAAGTGTCCTGCATGTGTGGTGTTTGTTTATTAAATAAGTTTAGTGAGCACAGGAGCACCTCTGTCTTGTTGGATTAAGTTTCAATTTGTTCACCCTCATCCAGTCCATTTCTTACAGCTGACATTGATTTAGTACAGAAACAGCTTCCTTGGAGTCAGATGGGAAAGACAGAGGGATGTTATCAGCATACTGGTGAGACCAGACCCCACAACTCCTGATGATCTGTCCTAGCAGTTTCTTGTAGATATTAAACAGCATAGAGGACAGCACTGAACCTTTCAGGACCACACAGGCCAGTGGCCAGGGTGTTGAACACTACCAGCACCACCTGCTGAGTCTGCCTCTCCAAGAAGTACCAGAACCACTGTAGAACTGCCCCCCCATCAGGCCCATCCCAGAGAGGCAACGCAAGAGAATACTACGGTTGATGGTAACAAAAGCAGCTCACAGGTCCAGCAGAACCAACAGGGACACACTCCTCCTATCTAGTTCCCTGTGTGGATCATCTACAAAGGTGACCAAAGCTGTCTCACTCCCATATTAAGACCTTCAGGCTTCCCAAAGCCACAGTTTTTTTTCTGGACAAAAGGAAGGGCATGAATTGTCTTCTTTGAAAAGTTTTAGGAATAACAGTTCACCTTTTAAGTAGGCTGCCTGGTCTCCCTGCATTGTTTAACATAAAGAGAAAGCTACTTGTTTTCAAAACAGAAATGGACTTCTGGCCAATTCCAGATTTGTTTCAGGGTTGCGGGTCCATTTTTGCCAGCACTTAAGTGGTTCCAATTCCCAAAAACTGGCCCCAAGACTAATTTCCCAGCCCTGAACATGTATCTGTACAAGGTGATGAATCTGGAAGATCATTTCTAGTTTTATTTGTTCTTTCAGGGAAGCAGTGGGGAGAAAGGAATGGATGGCATTAACGGAGAGACAGTAAGATTTTATAAATCCCTTTTTAGTATTGTTTGAATTACTACAAGCATGTTTATGAAGAAAAAAAAGCAGGGTAAATCTTGTATATCATTTATAATTGGTTTTATCTTTAAGGGATCTCCTGGGCCTCCAGGAATTAAAGGTGAAAAGGGTGAATCAGGCTATCAGGTAACTGTATTTATTCATTTTATATTATCAGCAACTCAAATCTTGAAATGAAATATTACAGTATGGATTCCAGCCAGTTAAGGAAAACAGCAATGAGAAGGACAGCCTAAAAGTCATTAACAGGATAGAGACACTAACAGAAACAGAAAAAAAAAACTTAACCTCAGAACTTCAGAGGGTGAAAAGGCCTTCCTCTGAAAACTGAATTAATGCCATAAAAAGGGGTAAAGTGAACTTTCTTCCGGAGTGGGCAAGGATGGATCTGTGAGCTCCTCCTGGTCTTATAAACATAGCAAGTGTATGGCCATTTCTGCACCAGACTGTTGTAACGCTATTATTCCACTTTCGACATCCTATGGAATCCTGGACTTTTCAGTTTAGGGAGGGGCCTCAAAGGATTCCATAGAATGTTGAAAGCGGAATAATAGCACTATAACAGTCTAGTGCAGAAATGGCCAATGTCTCCCATGGGCCTATGTCAGAAGCAAAAGAGAAACTATGTTCCTGAAATTATGAGTCACAGAATTCTGAGACTGATGATGCCTTCTGCTCTAAACCTATCTCATCCTTTTATTTTTTTTTAAAGGGCAACCCAGGATCAATGGGAGTCCCTGGAGAACGTGGTGAGAAGGGTTTTCGAGGAGATCCAGTAAGTTTTGCCAGAGGCCAACGAAGCAAAATCTGTTTGGTGCTGATTGCCCGAGCTCTCCAGTCCACTCTTTTATTCAGTACTTGAATTCATTGGGAAGCAGGGGAAACAGAGTGAGATCTCTTGTGATAACCCCCTAAGCTAAAGTTTTTAGAATGCTATAGGAGGGCATAGTGGGTGCTGGGTTTAATTAGGGATGTTTCCTATCACTCTGTTGCTCTCAGCAAACTAGTCTGAGAAATTAAGTATCTGTTCAAACTATGTAGTACCATGAAAAAGACTGTATATATAGGCACAGATAATATTTGTCCGGAATGGCTGAACTCTCCCGGCCTTTCTTTTACCTCAAATGGGTGTTCTGTTTGAGCAATTCCAGTGGTATTTATTTGGGCCTATAAGGGCCTAAAAATCCTAAAGACACCAGATCCCATCTCATCTTGGAAGCCAAGCAGGGTCAGTCCTGGTTAATACCTGGATGGGAGACCACCAATAAATACCAGGAGCTGTAGGCTATATTTCAGAGGAAGCAACTGGCCAAACCACTTCTGAGTATTTCTTGCCTAAGAAAACCCTTTGAAATTCATGGAGTTGCCATAAGTCAACCAGTGACTTGAAGCCACATATACATACATGGAATTATTGGTAGTGGGGTGAGAGTTTTCACTTCTTCTAAGTAATATAGCATAGCATTGATTCTGTATGAGTGGTTTAGCCTCCACTGCAGCAGTCATGAAAATGGTTGTACTAGTATATTGATCTGTAGATGATTTTTACAAATGATGTTTGCACACAATCTTTTACTACTGAACATTCGCTTACATTAAGCAATATGGCATTAATACTTTTTTCATTTGTAACTAGGGTGCCCCTGGAGTAGATAATAACATACCAGGACCAAGAGGTTTAGAAGGGGAAAGAGGAAGAGAGGTAACTCACTGTTTTTCATGCTCTACTTCTTTATCACTAGTCAATGCACAGTAGCTGCCTTGGAAATATAGTGTAATGAATAGATTATATTGTGCATTGCTTGTATGGTTCTGGCAGCCAATTCCTTCCTCCTTGCAATTCTTGGCAAGTAGGTGATCAGAACAGATTGCTATGGGTGGAAATCTGGGGATTTTTACACAGGTTAAAACACTGGTGGCTCCCACATTAGCAGGGAAGTGAATCTACTCTAAGTTTTAGGCTGGACATTAAAGGAGCTATCTAGGTTGCTGATTATTTAGATTAATTTATGTAAATATTAGCATTTATATAAATTTATATTTCCAAAATATGTTCAGGACTTTGGATAGGCCCTTTAACTTGCAAATAAAACCCAAAGCAGATTCATCACCCCACCACCATGGGAGATGCTAAATGCCATTAAGCTAAACCAGACATGGATCTGCCAAATGTTGGACAGCCATGAGCTGGAATGAATTTTCAGTGAAAAGCAAAACTATCATAAGTGTTTGTCATCATTGTTAATTCTCTGCAAATATCCAGGATGACTTCATTACCTCATCTGATTGTAAACTAAAAACTGAATGCATACAGCAGACAATCTTATATCCAAATTCTAAATACACTTTACGTAGGAGTAAGTCTTAGTGCCAGGTGGCACCAAATTAGTATGTCTCCTCAGAAATATGTTCCACTGAGTTCAGAATTCAGATAAATGACATAGAATTGTACCTACTGACATTTTATCTGGGGTCATTTCCACACGAGAGGGAAGGAGCGGTTCACTGCGTGTCAAGAGCTGTGTTTTATACTTCAATTCAGAAACTGTGCTATCTGCATACCCCCCATTTACACTGTATTACCTTGGAGAAAAGTGATTGCTGCATCCAGAACAGCAAGTCCCTGGCTACTTCCATCCCCTTCCCTCACCTCACTCCGCCATCACTGACTGATCTGTTTTTTAAAGAAAAAAACACATTTTAAATGGCTGGGTCACAAAGCAAACATACCCAAAATCCAGACTAAACCAAGCATCTAAAGTCCAAAAAAAAGGGGAGGGGATCAATATCCAAAAAATCCACTGGCAACATCTGAAGAGCAAAAAAAATATATGTCTATAACAAAAAAGCGAGCAAAGTTGTACAAAACAACTCCAAACTGGTCTTTCAAAGTAAACTGTCAAATTAAACTGTCAAAATAAGTTCCCTAAAGTGAAAGGAAGCCTCAAGGCTGCAGCGCAAAGGCTCTTCCTTGGCAAGGCAGCATGAAGGAACAAGTAACTTCGAAGAGAAACAAAAAAGAAACCAAGTTGCTTGAGGATCTCCCTCTAATCAATTACCTTCATTCATCAAACAATCAAAGACTGTGTCTTCCTCACTCACACTCAAACACATTTCTGCCTTGCTACTTTTGTGCATAGGTATGTATGTTTGTTGATACGAGGAAAAAAGGACCTCTTAACGATCCATTACCAGCTCCGTTCTCTTCCCACTGTCTGTTTAACACCTGAAGACAATAGTGATGGCAGCCTGTCCTTTGATGGGTGGAGAGAGATAGGGATGACTGTAATGACAGCCTGGGAATGCTCCAGCTGGCCACTTCTGCCCTGTGAATTGATGTTACAGTTCTGCATGTAGGCAAAAATGAAGCAGAACTGTTTTGGGAGGTTTGCATCAGAGTTTTTCTGGTTTTTACATACAGCAGTTTCTTGTCTCAGTAAACCGTGCTAGGAGCTGAAAACCTGCAGAACCACGAGGAAAACTACAAAGCTAAAACAGTACAACACGCAGATGGGAGGGTGAGAATTTGAGGCCACAACAATGTATTGACCTCATGTGGAAATGGCCTGGGAGTAAGCTCAAACAGTCTCAGTTAAACTTACTTCTAAGTAACTGTGCCCTTTGTGGGGGAAAAAAAAGGTACTGCATATTTAGTGAGATATAATAACTCTGTGATAAATACTTACACAACCTTGACTCGGCCATAGAGACGGAAGGATAGTTACCCTTTTTTTCTGATGCGCCTGTTACTTTTCTAAAATACGCTAATATTCTGCACCAGGATGACATGATACTCACATCTTCTGTTTCCAGTTCCTGTAACTATATGTGAGATTTGTAGGCATTGCAAAATAATGTAATAATGCACTTTTTTTTGGTAAACATCCGGCTGTTTATGGAATAACAGTTTGCAAAGATGGGGACAACACATAAAGACAAGTGACTTGTAACTCAAATTCATTGTTTTGTCTCCAGGGTGAGAGAGGACCAACAGGCATTACAGGGTTGCCAGGCTCCAAAGGAACCAGAGTAAGACCTAAAGAAGTCATTACTTTTCATTGTGATAGAACCTCATCGCAATTATCCAAGGCAGGCAGCAATTGTGTGAGACTCTCCCTTCTGAGTCGACAACTGACAATCAGCAGAAGCAAACAGCCAACCTTTGCCTTCTCTTCAAGAAACAAAAAAAATGTTTGAAAATGATTAGATAACAGTTGCCTAGGGATTTCTTCCCTGAGAAAACAGTAACCTCTTGCCTTTTTGGGGTGCATCTGCAATACACCATTATAGAAGTCTGATACCACTTTAACTGTCATGGGTCCATCCTAAGGAAATGTGAGACTTGGCGTTTGATGCGACGCTTAGAATTCTCTGTAGATGGGAACTAGATCTCTCTAACACAGAATTCTAAGTGCCTCCCCAAATTACAAAGCCCAGGGTCCCACAGAACAAACCTATGACCATTAAAGTGGCATGAAGCTGATATAACTGTACAGTGCATATGTACCCAGTTCTGAGAAATGACTTGAGCCAAATAGGTGCGGTCAAAACAGTGAAATACTTCCTCACTAAAAGCAGTGGGGGTTTATTCATGGAGGTTAATAGGACATACCTTCTCTACAGAGCCAGGTCTTATGCCCTGGTAGCTTTTGAACTGATTGTCTTGTACTAGGAGCAGTTCTTCAAAACTTTCAGAAGCTTCAGTTAGTTCAAAATATTGTTGCATAGTTATATTCCTAAACGTCTTTATTATTGCTGAGGATGGTGGCAGCAAATGAACAGGTGTAGGATGTTAAACAAATTTGCTGACTTCTACAGACATGTCCCCAGCACTGCTCAGTTTCCCTTTTTGCAAGTAGAATCCCATTGGTGTAATGGGGGGGAAGGTCTCTCAACAATATGATTCTTTTTGTATGGGGTTGTGTGCAGGCCTTTAAAAGCTATTCTAAACCCTCCCTTTTGAACTTCTTGGGAGTCAGCAATTTTGAATCCAGTGGCATTTACTTCCAATTCATTTCTAAATTTTTGTAATTATCTTATTCCAGGGACGCCAAGGTCAAAGAGGTTCCCAAGGCCCACAGGTGTGTATATCTAATTTTGATGCTTACAGTAATTTAAATGCATGCTGTCATATCAGAATGACACTATATTAGATTGTCTGATAGAGCTGTATTGACCGGCATCCTACTGATGACATACGTAGGTGCAAGTCCAATCATTATTGTGGAGGGAAGTATTCACTATTTCCCTTGTGCAACAACCTCCTGACCACTGAGTTCATCTGTCTCCTGCCACTCTCCTCAAATGGTCATTAGGTGGTGAGGGACTGCCACATAATGTCTGGCTATTTTCCTATAGCTAACACCGTCCTCCTCTGGATCTAGCTAGATTGGCTGATACACCAACTGCACCTCTTACTAGAATTGGATGACCTAAAGATGGTAGTGGACACACTGGTAACCTCAAGGTGGACTTCTGCAATGTACTGTACATTGGGCTACCTTTGTATCAAGTTCAGAAACTCCAGCTGGTCCAAAATATGGCAGCCAGATTGGTTACAGGTACAGCGAGGTTTGAGCAGATCACAAAGATATTAAAATCATCCACTGGCTGCCAATTAGTTTCTGGGCAAAGTACAAAGTGTTAGTACCTTTAAAGTCCTATATGATTTGGGTCCAAGTTACCTGCAGAATTGCCTCCTCCCATACAATTCACCCTGTACACTCAAGTCTTCTATGGCCATTTACTTAAAGCAGCCAGGAGTAGACTGGTAACAATCACCCAGAAGACCTTCGCTTTGGCCACTCCTAGACGGTGGAATGACCTGCCAGAAGAGATCTGATAGCAAAATATGCTACCCAAATTCGAAAGAGTACTAAAGACCTATCAGTTTTGGCAGGCCTACCCACTCTTTTTAAAATTATGATATATTTTAATTATGATGTATTTTAATTATGATATATTTGTGTTTCAAATGGTTTTATGTGTTTTAATGTATTTTAACCACAATATGTTTTTCATTGTATTTTAATTATATTGTACCCCACCTTGAGCCTTGAGGAGAGGCAGGTAACAAATAAAAGTTTTTATTATTATATGCTTTATGGCTGTCACTTGCCTTTCCTCGGCCACTAAAAGGGCATGGGTTATTTTTATTTTTTTTAGGGGAGAGGAGACAGGTAGGTTTGGTACATTGGAAAGCAGGGGGAGTAAAGTTCCATCTGGCAGAACTTTCCTTTCCTTCAGCTGGTATAGGACGTCAACCATAACATCAGCAGTAGATCTGGTTAACACAAGTCAGATCCAATAGGCATTTCATGAAATTCTGCTTATTTTATTCTAACTGTAAAATATGTAAAAAAAAAAGAAAAAGAAAAAGAAAAGCTACCTCGGTATTTAAGGAAAAATTTTAAAAATCATAAATTAGAGTTCATAATTACATAAGCCAGAGCATAATGCCAGTGATGTAATGGGTCTAATGCATACTCTGATTCACACAGATAATTCATATGTAAGAGACCTCCTTTCACTGCAGAAGAAGGAATGAAAAAGTTCATGGTTCTCTTTCTATGCTTACTGTGTCTTGAACTAAGTGCACTGGGAACTCTTGCATATGAGAAACCCATCTTCTTATGCATTTCTAGGGCAGGAGTGGGAAACTTTTTGTCATCCAGATAGTTTGGGTTACCACTTCCCGGATTATTTACCATTGATCATGCTGGGTGGGGGCAATGGCAGTTGTAGATCAAAACATAAATAGAGCTAAAGGTTCCCCTACTTTAGAAGTACTGTGTCAAGGAGAAAAACCACATTTCTGCTCATGTATATATTCATCAGCTGTTTCTATTAAAGAGATTTGTCTTTTTCATTTTGTAAATGTACACATGTAAAGGATGACCATAGTTCAGTACACATAATTTTTCCCCTTTGGCTGTTTTGGACTGAATCCTACAAAATATACTGGGCATCAATCTGTCCCCCGGTCTTTTAAAAACACCATTCTCAGATAGCTTTGCAGAGAACTCAAGTTTCTTATTTTTCATGGGGCTTTATTTGTATCTCTTTGCCCCCTATTTCTTTTTCCTGTTTATTTGAGCAATAAATGTCTTGTTTGGTTGGTCTGCACCTAAAATGAGTTGTAATTGTATGTAGCAAGATATTCCTACAGATGTAAATCTCCCCAAACCAATCAGCAGAGATGATATTGGGATAAGCACACCTGTATTGGAGCTTCAGGACGTAAAGTGTAGTTTGGTTAATCTATGGTTTGTTGAGCAAGCTTTTATGTCTGTTTTTTGTAAAACAGCAGAGAAGAATGTACATGGCATTGATTTTCCTCTGAAAACTACATAGGAGTGTCACACCCATAATCCAAATTAAAGGCTCCAGGAGCTTTTTTTTTTTTTTTTTTTTTTTAAAGAGAGAGAGAGAAAGAAAGTCTGATCACAAATTTTTATTGCCTCATCTTGATTGACTCCTTATGGTTTTAGTTTAACACTCTTTTTTCCTTTTTGTTGCTATAGGGAAGAAGAGGATCCCAAGGACTCAGTGGTTTTCCAGGACAGCAAGGATTTAAAGGTCCACAGGTCAGAATTTAAACTGTTCAAGGTTTTGTTTTGTTTTTTTGCTAAGGATGTTCTATTGCCAAGATTTAGATAGATTCTATGTTAAAAAAAATCTCAACAATTTTGCAAGTGCATTTTGTATAGTTTTATTCCAATTTTACACATGCTTTCAATTTTCATTCCATTTTCATAGTGGACCAGTTATAAACTTGTTTAGAGTAATATACACATTATGACCATTAGTGGAAACGGAGTTTCCAGGCAAGAGACTTGCAACCAAATAACTGTCAATCCGTAATTCTGAATCTGTAACTGGAGATGTTTTTTGAAAAGTTATACTTCTGTCCATGTAATAAATGGGAATAGTGAGAAAACTGTGCTGCATGGTATTCCACATACAGTTCTCTTCAATGAATGGTGAAGTGCATCTTCCAGCACTATCTGTTAGCTAAGCAAATACTAGTTCCTCCTCTTAAGTTGAATGTTAGCTGAGACTTCTCCACATATGTAACAAACAATTAGCCAAATGGAAACATTCTGGAATGCATGCATAGCATTTTTGCAGCAAATGCAGGAATGCGGGTTCCACAGGTGCCTTTTGCAGAATGCTGCCTTAGAAGTAAGTCCCTACCATCTACCCTCTATGGATTGTTTTTCTGCTCCTTCAAAGCAGACTGTGCCTTTTTGAGAAGATGGCAATTTGGGGGGGGGGGGCTGGGTTTTTCCATTATCTCTTATACCCATCCCCATGAAGATCTGCCGGCCCCTCCCGAAACTGTAAACCCCAGGATTCCATAGGATGTTGAAAGTGGAATAATCGTGCTATAGAAGTGTAGTGCAGAAATGGCCAAAGACATGAATCCTATTCTTCTTCCGATGAGACCTTATGTAACAATGGAATTTACCTGTGTGTTGCCTTATCATTCAACAGTTAAATCAGTAGGATTACTTTTGTGTGACTAACCAATAGGGTTAAGGCCCAAGTATTTTCATGAACAGTTCACTGTTTTGACTCAAACAGCAAAGCCTATTTAGCAGACTCTTCAGACGAATAGCATCATAAATGGGACATGATAATGCACAAGTCTTGACCTGGAAGACTAGAAATGAAATTACAGAAGCAAAGACTGTACTGGCATGAAGTATGTTTTAAACAAGGGAGTGAGAGGTGTAAGTTAGCAGACTAAAAAGGAATATTCCCATTTTTTTCTTCATAAAGATCCAGCTGAAACACAGAATCTGACTTAACATGTGTGCCCACATTTGTGAAGATGATGTAAGATCTATCCAGGGGCAGCTTCAATTTTCTTTGTCATCTTAAGTATACATGGCAAAGCTCTTGGAAGTTAAGAAAGATGCAAGCACACTTGAACAAGTGTCTGTGCCACTAGGTGGCAACAGAGAAGAATTATGTGTTGTATTCTCTCTTTCTGCAGCATTCTAGGCTTGAGTTCACTTCCTCTCACTCCCTTTCTACCCTCTCTTGTAGCTATGGGTGCCAAACCACATTTTTCTTTCGCCACCAAATTTGTATTTTGCTTATCCAAATCTCTTTACTGAAAGCAGCCCTTAGGATGATTCAAAATACCTGCTCCCATATTTGCGAGGAAAAACTAAGGCATTTGAGGAGTCCACCTTTTATAAAGTAAACTAAAAGAAGAGAAGGATACATGATGTTTGAATCTGTCTGTTTTGTGAAATTTGTTTCTAGGGTGAAAGAGGAATTCGGGGAGTGAAGGGAAGGAAAGGAGATCAAGGAAGCAAAGGGTTTCCAGTATGTAACAACCTAATTGAAATTTATTTACTGATACTCCTGCTTTTCCATCTTACCTAAGCACTCTAATCAGTGGAAAATGGTCACCCTGCTTACTGAACCATACAGCTACCAGTTTTTGGTCACCCCTTCCCTCCACTGGGTGGTTTCAAAAGATGGTCAGTTCGCATTCCCGCATGGGAGAGTCAGCTCTGCCCCAGCCCTGTAAAACCCTTCAAGATCAGAGGTCCTTCAGAATACAGTCCCATGAGTATGTTGAATTGATGTTGGAAAGAAGGCAGAAGCACACATGGGCAAACAGTCTTCTCTGGATCTTGGCTCTAATGCTTTCCACACTTTTCACCAACACAGTCACTGTTTTCCTATATGTTTCATCCAGTAGTCAAATATCATATTGAGTTATTGCTACTTTAAAACAATCCATGTTAGTTCCCTGCTGTGCCTGCCTTTAATAGCTTCAGGATGGGCAGAAATTTAACAGTGATGTCTTTTCCCATCATGTAGATGTGCTTATGCAAAAACCTTTTGCTACTGTAATGCAGATATTAGCAGCACATTCTTAGGGGAGTGTTGTAAAATGAACAATATTGCATCTAAGAAAATCCCAGAAGCTCACTATTGAATGACTTTGTTTATTTCCTTATTTTCTTCCAGGGCCACCCAGGAGTTGCAGGTTCACCAGGAATTCTTGGAAACTGGGGAACCAAAGGGAATAAGGTGTGTCTCAGAGTCTCCCAGCTCATTTTACTTCTCAGAATAAAAAAACAGCTGTATCAATCACCTGATCAGGCTGGAATATGGATAGCAGAGAAGGACTATGGTAGGATTGAGACCATTTTCAGGCCATATCTTTGATTATGAAAAAATAATCACAACAAGAGCTGTCAAAACATATCTTAAATAGATTCAGTTGAACCTTATACCCGCCCCCAAATGTTGCTTCTGATCCACCTTTCCTGGGCTAACATGCAGATTGGCACACTATTATCCTTTCGATTTCACATGTCTCAGAATTGTGTGACGCAGTTCTTCACGGAATATTTCTGTGCAGATCAACATGTGTATTTTGGGGCATAAGACACTTAGAAGTGTGTATATTCATGCACTATATGTTTAGAACACACTTAAGGAATGTCTACATACAAATGACCAGGTATTCGTAATTAATTCCAATAATTAAGGCATAATTAAATTACACTGTGCTTGTGATTTAAGAAAAAACAATGTCAATCATTTAGAGGTACAACAGGAACTCTTGACATTCCTCCCTCCACATTCATGGGTTTGACGTCATGAATTTGATTATTTATTTGTGCCTTCCCAGCATTCTCTTCCCCAACCCCTTACCGTTTGCCTCAGTGTGAGGCCTCAGTGCTCGGGCCAGTGGCAAGAGAATGGGAGGGCAGTTCCAAAGGGCAGAAGGACAGTATGCGCTGCCTTCCTCCCCTCCCCATCCCCTTAACTTTTGCCTTGGCATGGGTTCCTTCTGACCTCCAGAGCATCCCCCTCCCATCCCTGGTGCAGAGAAGGAAGGCTCGTGTGCCAGGATAAAAGGTAAAGGAATGGGAAGGCAATCACCAGGGAGGAGTTATTCATGATTTTTCCAGTTCCATGAGGATTCTGCACCCCGAACCGTTGTGAATGTGAAGGATCCACTGTACTTACTTATAGTTATGGGGATGTAGCATCATGAAAGAACTTCATATTTCTTCCCAAGATACTTTGCAATATACATATCATAAAAATGCAAAAAACAGAAATTTGTTTGTTTGGATAACAAATCACCAAGAAGCAGAATACAGTCATGCACACATATTTCTATCAATCCATGTTCACCCAACTTTGAAAGCATTATACTCAAAACTAGCTGATAATACAAGTGTCAAGTCCTCAGCAATTTTCAAAGGGGTAGCCGTGTTAGTCGGTTGTGCTATATCAACAAAGAATCTTGCAGCAGTGTCCTTATCCACTTCTCAGTAGTTTTCTAAGAAATCTTTTAGATCTGTAAAGCAGAGTACTGATCTGTTCCAAAAGCTGTTTTCCAGATGTTGCATGAACCTTGATCTGTTTTCCCCCTCAGTTTAAGGGAATTTTTTTTTAATTAATTTAAATGTGGAGGAAAAACATGATAGCTTTTCTTTTCACAACCAAGTTTTTACTTTACCCCACAGACATGATTTCTTACTCTGTTCACAGAGACTCACTTCTGTTTGTTTTTGTTTGAGCATACTGCTCTTATATTGATCTCAGCTGATATCTGTTGTTACTTACACAAACAGTAGAATTAACTCTAAACTGGAGTGTCAATGTTATCTAACAGGGAGAGCCGGGCGATCCTGGGAAGAAAGGGGAGAAAGGACGACCTGGATCTCAGGGAATGAGGGTTTGTATTCTATCTTCTTGTTTACATTCCAGTCTTGATCCTGTTGACATTTCTGCAGTACAAAGGAATTCACTTAGAAAGAAGGACTAGCTGGCTTGCTCTTCATATAATTCTAAATAAAACCCAAAATGTAAAGGAAATGAGGAGGAAAAATATCTTGTGATGTTCTCCATTCATGAGGGAGGTTTGTCAAAATCCGCCTTTTGATTCATGTACATTTAGTATCAACACCAAAGAACACTGTGCACAAAAAAAAGTAGAGAGAGATGAAAATGAAACGCTAATGAAAATGCAATTTTGTTTCAGGGAAATGGTGGTTCTATTGGTTATGGCAGGGAAGGAAATAAAGGAGTAAAGGTAAGTGTGAAAAGGAATAGTAAAAGAATTCTTGCTAGAATAAATGCAAATAAAATATATGCTAGCATCTTGTTAGTCAGTTGCAATGTTTTAAGTTAGGACATACTAACTGTTTTATATTCTCATTTACAGTTGTGGCACTATTGACTCTGAAACCCACCTTAAAAGCTAGTCAGCCATTTGGAATGATGCAGATCTGTTCTGCTGGTCAGTGGGACCCTGTGATCTGACCAGCCCTTGCGAGTGGGCGAGAATGCATATTTGTGCACATCTCTGAGTGCACAATTCCACATCTTCCCATTCCTTGGAACATGCCAAGTCTCAGGACTACTACTGTCAGTTAGCAGTGGGGTGGGGAGGGATGGAGAATGCAGTTCAGATCGTGGAGAAACAGCTGGTCTCACCTCTGTTGTGGGGGAGAAATGAAGGTGCACTCTTATATGGCCTTTTCCTTCCCCCAGGAGACCAGAGTAGCTGGAACTTCATGATCTGAATTGCCAAGTCCTACCTCCTCTTCCGACTGATATGAAGTAGCAACCCCTCTTGAGGTTTGACAACTGTCAGGCAGTGGGAGGTTCTTGAATGGCATGGAAGGGGAAGAGAATAGCTCTCTGCACCCTGCCCAAAAAGGGACCCATAAACTTCACTTGACACATGTGTAAATCACTAACAGGATTCAAGCCAATGTGTGCATGTTGGGTATGGTGGTGGGGAGTTAGGAGGTTATTACTTATGCAAGTTTGTTTGTTTCAATGGAGTTGTTTGTTTTGATTTCATCTTGTGCCATTTTTTTTAAAAAAATACCATGTACTGTTATGCATGCTACCATCTCCACAGAACCAGTATTTGTTTATTTATTTCATTACTGCCCCATCTTTGTCTCAAAATGGAACTCAAGGTGGCTCCTAACAATACCATCTAGGAAAATACAAATAGAAAAACAAAAGTTACAGTATTTTTGAAAAAGTAAACAAGTTATAACATTAAAACACAGGGGAATTAAAAGCAATTTAAAGGCACATCAATAAAGTGCAGTGCCCACCTCTTACAAGTCCCTTCCTAAGAAATCAGTCAATTGACAGAGGCCTGACTGATCTAATAAGATATTTGCCTGTCCACAAGAAGTATAAAAAGGAGAGTACCAACCTCTTGGGAGCAGCCACCATGAAAGTCTTCTCTTATGTTCCTACAAAACATTTATCTGAGGACTGTAGGACTGAAAAGGCTATGTTACCACACCTTACAGCCCCTGTCCCATTGAATAGCAAAATTGACAAGAAATATCATTTCCATACAAAATTGGGCACTTATGGCTGGGAAATATGCAATAGCAGGACAGAGGATGACCTCCGCATGGCCAGGTCATAAGTTCAAAAGGATTAGACAGAGACACCTGACATTAATGGGTTTGGGCTAATCCTCTCAATGATCCGACCTCCAGATACAGTAATAGATTAAACTGCCCAGGTACGGCAAGCAAGCACCTCTGCTGTGTTCATTTCCAACAGAGACCTTCCCCATTCACATTACCTGACCAAGACATTAAGAGATTGTCAAGATATCCATCAGTGTTTGGTGACCTAGAGTTAAGACAATCAGTCCATTCTAGACTCCTTTGGTGAGAAAGCAATTACAGCTTTGTCCACACACTCTCCTTCAGGGCAGAAATAGGTTATAAAAACCCTGGTTTCAGCCTAGGTAATTTGTAGTACATTGGGTGTCATGCTGTACATGGTCCCCCAGATTCCCATTCCTCGGGGAGGGAGCCCTGGTGGCACCGTGGTTAAATGCTGGTACTGCAGCCACAAGATTGTGAGTTCAATCCTGCTGGGCTCCAGGTTGACTCAGCGTTCCATCCTTCTGCAGGTCAGTAAAATGAGTACCCAGCTTGTTGGGGGCAATTAGCTAAACACATTGTAAACCGCTTAGAGAGCACTTAGCTGATAAGTGGTATAGAAATACACATGCTATTGCTATTGCTCTGTACTACCCTCAGACTCTTGTTTGAACCACTCCTTTTTGATCTTCTGCTTTAAAACCGGTTAATATCAATCCTTCCACCCAAAATCTCTCTCTATCCCACCTTTCTTGCCTTTCTGGTCAATAGCCTTGTTTGGTTCATGAGATTGCTTGATTTCTTGCATGTGTCTCTTAATTTCCAATAAAATTCCCTATTTAACCTTTTAACTGGAGTCCTCTCTATAGTTAGTACTGGTGTTCACAGGTGAAAAGATCCTGCCATTACTCTCTTCTTTCAGGCTTCCTTTGAGCTAATAATTCCCCAAATTCTAAGGAGATGCTGGCACTGCTGGTGGACCTCAAGGTCATCCACCTTTTAGGGTAACAGCTTCCACCTCTGCAAATTCTGGTACTGACCCAAGAAGTCACCTTGAATCAGTTGAGCCTTTATACCTATTCACATGACCCACATCAACTGACTAAAAACTGAGACAGCATGCAGGGAAAGGTGAAGAAAAGAGGCCCTGAACATTCAGGGAGGAAATGAGCTGACTGGAAATGTTCACAGCTGGGTTAAAGTAGCCTATAAAGGATTAGATGAATCCTATTACAGTTTTAGATTGTTAGGGTGGAGGAGGAAGATAAAACAGGAAGATAACAGGCTAGTAGCTCAGTTGAGTGAGAGACTAGTTAAGGTCAATTGGAAGATACTTTTGCGTAAACTGAAGTTGGAAGGAAGGAAAACCGATGTGCTTGAGTGGAATATTTGCTGCTGTACCTTTATGGAAAATTTGTTGTTAAAACAGTATGACATAGGCATGAATAAAACTTAATTTATCTTTTTGTCAATTACAGGGCCAAAAAGGATTTCCTGGAGATATAGGACAGAAGGTAATGTGCTTTCAAAGAAGTTAAAATAAATGATGCTACATCACTATTCCAGTGTTTTCACTATGGTTTAATGATCTGGTAATTGTACTTCCAAAGAGTAGAAATACTGGCTCTTTCCAGAATGCACCTTTTTGCACAGCTGGGGTGCAGGGATCATGTGAGCAGCCTCTAGTGAGAGGCTCTTGCGTCCTGGTTCCTTCAGCTCTACAGCTGCCGCCTCCTCGCGCGGGAGCCCCGCCTCTTCCTTCTGCAGTGCAGCCTGGGATTTCCTGGGCAGGAAGCATGAGCACCGCGGCTCTGGAGCTCCACATGCACAGCAAGTGTGTGCAGGGCCCCAGAGCGATGCGCGATTCACACCATTTTCAGCTCACAGCTGAAAATGAAAAAGTGCGCGGTTGGCGCCTGCGAGCCCCTGGAACGTTACGCAATTGTGAGTGTGTCGTGTGGACTGCTCCTCACATTTGCACGATGCTCGAGGGGCCCTTTCACATGGCAAATGTCTGACAGCCGATGAATGGTCTGTTTGCCATGAAGAAGTAGCTGTTTGGCAGCCTGTTAATTGATAAAGTAGGTCAAGAATCTGTCTGGGGAATAACAGCACACTTCAGTCCTGACATTCTTACACTGTACAAATTTTACTGCAGTGAGTTAGAGTTTCCCTGTCCAGATCTAAACCCTATGGTATTGTCAACCCATGTTACCCTGCAGGCAGGTCCTCTTTCCTTGCTCTATCCTGTGCTGCACATTTTTGCTTCTGTCTTTAAAGAGCAGCCAATTGGAGATGGAGAATTATCATTTTTGAAGGGGAAATATCTCTCATTAAGATACTTTTCCCAGTGCCCATAGCTCCACTCCTTGTTTTAGCCCTCTCTTCTATGCAGGGCTGGGGAAGAAATTCATTTGATTTACCTCCACTTTCTGTTGTCCACTCTGTAACAGATACACAAAACCTGTAAACTGAGGATGATTTTATTAATTATTCATTCACTCACTTTCACAAAAAGGTACTTGTGGGTGCTCGTGGATTATTGATCAAGATTTCTTTCTCCCTCACTATCCCAAATACTGATTACAACTACTAAATGTTAATATAAATAAATCAGTTTTAACACAAGGTTATGAAATTGTATTCAAGCCAATAACTTATTTTAAATCACCATGCAAAGCCAGTTTCCCCACAGTACAATGGTGAATGTGGCCTAAATACGTTGAAAGCACTAGATCCTATCTCATCTTGGAAGCTAATCAGGGTCAGCTCTGGTTAGGATTTGGATGGGAGATACCAACAAATACCAGTTGCTTTAGGGTATATTTCAGAGGAAGGAACTGACCAAAGCACTCCTGAGTACTTTTTGCCTAAGAAAACTCTATGAAATTCATGGAGTCACCTTAAGTCAATTTGACGGCATATGCACACGCACATACCATAGTGAATCAGTACAAGACCAGCAAAGCACCTTCTCCCATTTGAAGACTAAAGGAGAGGCAAAATGCCTACCTGGGCCCCAAAAGATGACCAGGTAAAACTTGTCCTAAATTTCAGGGTGTGTAATTAGGCCAACAAACATTTAAAGATTGTAGAGGTGGGATGGAACAGTCATGTATAACCCATCTGACTCCATCCCACCTACCTCAGATTTCAGTGCAAAGATCTGACAGAATTGTTTAATGTTCCCTGCTTCTGAGAGGAGAAATGATCCCCCCCACCATAGCATTTGCCATTTATACAATATAAAGTAAGAAGCTAGAATTTCAGACAATACATGAAATGAAGTTAAGTAACCTTGTAAAATTCACACTTTTAAAAATGTTTTGCAGCGGACTTTCCTAATAGTAAAACTGCATGAGCAAGTGTCCATACTGTCGAAAATAGCATGAAAAACGTGTGTATTAGTGAAAATAACATTCAAGATGCTTTGTCCTGTATATTTTAGGTAAAATTGCACTGCATTACATATATGAGGCTGAGTGCAAACAAAAAATGTGTACAACTTTTCACACAAACTGTACAAATTCTAAAAGTTTAGGAAAATTAGACATTTTTCATGCCCTAACAAATCTAAGGACCTTCTGGATTCAGTTGGACTTTGGCATATGCATTTCAGAATCTGGTTCATTTGTATGAGTCTGTTGGGCTTTTTGTTCTGATTCTGTCTTAGTTGATTAGCTTCTTTTGCAAAGCTGTTATATCTTCTACAGAGATTGCATTGTCTCTTCAGTACATGCTATCTTCTGTATGAAATTAGTTGCAGAAACATATTTTGGCATGTCTAACTTCCAGTATTCTCCCATCCTAATTGTTGCACAAACTTTTCTTCGTTTAACGAGTGTATAATGAATGCCAGAGACTGCAGTAGAGTAATAATAGCTGTCAGAGTAAGTTATCTAGTTTTGCCTTCACTCTGCTGTTGTATTAGTGGAAGAATTTCCCTGGAACTGTGACAAGGGGTATGACCGCTAGTATATTCCCGCTGTCCTCTTAACTGAAGCTGACTGCAGAGAACATATGGCACCCATTTTGAAATAGCGTTATTGGTCCCAAATTTTCTTTAGAAAATTGGTACAAATTCATACAAAATGGTGTAGTAGTTTGAGTGTTGGACTATGGCTATTTCCTCACTAGACTGTTATAGTGCTATTATTCCACTTCCAACATCCTATGGAATTCTGGGGTTTGTAGTTTACTGAGGCCAAAGAGCTCTCTGGCTGAGAATTCTGAATTCGCCCCCCTAAACTGCAAACCCCAGGATTCCATAGGATATTGAAAGCGGAATAATAGCACTGTAACAGTCTAGTGCAAAAATGGCCTATGACTCTGGAGACCAGGATTCAAATCCCTGCTCAGCCATGGAAACCCATTGTATGACCTTGGGCAAGTCGCACTCCTCTCAGCTTCAGAGGAAGCCTCTGAACAAAGTTTGCCAAGAAACCCCTCTGATAGGGTTGCCATAAATCCAAAACTTGAAGGCAAACAACAACAACAATGTACAGGTTCTTAAGTTTCCAAAGTCCTACATCCAGGCGGGTTACTTGAAGAACCACCTTCTCCCATTTAAAACTACCCAAGATTTCCTTGCCATTTGTGATAAGGCAGGGGATTGCCCTAGATATGACCTTTTCAATGATAGCACACCACAACGCAGGATGTGCCACCTGCCCCCCAGATTTTTAAAACAGTGAAGTCTATTTTACTTCAGATGGCAATTGTGGGTTATAGATCTGTTGTACTCATTATGCTGCTGGTCAGTTTTGCTAGCCTACTTCTATTTACCTTGTTTAATATGGTCACTATATATTTAATGCTATTAGCCACCTTTTTGCTGTTAGCCATCACGGATATTATCTGTCTGTCTGTCTGTCTGTCTGTCCATCTACATTCACATCCCCACCCACACTCACCTACTCACTTACCCACATATATATGGCATACCTAGAACATTCTAATGGTCATTTTGCTCTGAAACATGTTTTAAAAACTTGTGTTTTTTAAAAAATATATTTAATGTAGGGTGATGCGGGTAACATTGGAATTCCAGGAGAACGTGGGCCAAAAGGGATCCGTGGGCAAATGGCAAGTGGAAACTTTATACTCTGTTAATGTAAATTCGGTTGTTTTTTTCAGAACAATCCAATCTGTTGATTATCTTTCCTTGCTACTTTCCCGATTATGAGAAGATTCAACTCTGATTTTTTATTGAGAGACTGAAACAAATGACTATGTCTTGGTTGTAAGTGACAAAGAGACAATTTAATAGGCCAGTTCGCCAATTCTTCTTTTCCCTCTTCCTCCACCTCTGCTGCCTCCTCCTCCTGGAGTCAGTGTGTTGTCTCCCAAAGCTTAATTTAAAAATAGACTAAACTGCTTTTTAAATTTATCGGTTGAAATAATCTTTTCTGATTTCACCCAACATTATACCTTTATACTCAATGTTCAAATATTAGCATGGACTATTTATTTATTTGTTTTGTTTTCTTGCTCACTTTAAAAAATCATAAACAGCCGTTGATCCAGAAAGATCTCAGGGTAGTATAAAAAAATCTTTTGATTACTTATTAAGAGGTGCAACTCCTGACAATTAAAACAATATCTCAATCATATGTGTGTGTGTGTGTGTGTGTGTGTGTGTCACACATGAATCAAGAAGTCTGAAAATGTTACTTCAGATCATATGGACAGAATGGAACATTTAAAATTGGTTTAAAAAGAAGGCAGGATGGGTCCCTGGAAGGACATTCCTATGTTGGGATGCTGCCACAAAGAAAGACCTTCCTTTTTAAATTCATGGTGTCTTTCTCTCACTGATGATACATTGAGAAGATCCTCCACTGAAGATTTTAATGCATTAGCAAGATAGTGTGTGTGTGTGTGTGTGTGTGTGTGTGTGTAGACTTAAACTGAAGTATTTTGCCTTCATTTAGTATATCAGTTATAATGAATGAAAGAACGTTGTAAAACAAATTTCAAATGAAAAGTGCTAAAGAAAGGGACCTGCTCCTTCTTTTCCTCCTCCTCTTCCTCCTCCTGACATATCACAATTATGTCTATGCAGAAATGATGTCAAGGGAAATTCCACTAACCCAGGAATTTTTTTAAAACCTGAAACCTGGAGTAAGACGCAAAGAATTCCTTTAGAGAATCTCTATGCTTTTAGTGAAATGTCTGATGACTTTCCTTTAAACAGTGCTGAAAACGTTTTAAAAATTCCCCTTGGACTTTAAACTGGTTTCCCATGCAAATGAATGTCTGTGGAGGGTAGGAAATGGGGGATCAAAAAGAAGACCAGATTCCCCTTGAGAGCGCATTAATTGCACATATGCTAAGCACAAGGAATTACGGATTAACTGTATTATACCAGATCACTTACTGGCTCTCCTGTATAACACCATTGCCATCATTCACCTATCCTGTAGCCCCAAAAGGTATGGCTAGATGTATTTACAACCCCCCATGTCCTTTATTTTAGAGTCCTGCTGGTTTTACTGGTCTGAAGGGGACACCAGGAGATCATGGTCCTCCAGGGCACAGGGTATGTTAATCTGTCACAAATCCAGCATACAACTTTATTGGCATGTAAATCTCAATCACTGTGTAAGCCAGTACAGTGCAGTAATAATAGTAGGTATCGCTTGTCATTTCCATGTCATCATAGTTAATGCAGATAGCCTTTTTCCATGGGTATTGAGGAATGCTGCAGCAAGTGAACTTTCTCATAGGTTTGCTCATTCATTTTATATAGTGCTGTCCAATTAGAAATTTATCCCTTGGCTATTTAACTGTAGGCTCTATATGATAACTGTTACATGAGAGCAATGGGATTTATGCAAGATCTGTCCACTTTTATGCACAAAGTTTTGGCACCTTGGAATGCCGTTTTGAAAGTATTTTAGAGTGGGCCCTAGAGCAGGGCTGGCAGAGAGGGGGCTGAGCACCCTGAAGTGATCTGACAAAACTGGACAACCAAGACTCTCATTTCATTGAGTCCCTTCAGGAATGATCAATCAGAAGTGTATTCAATGATCAAGGACTAAGAAATATTAAGACAGCTATTGCCATTGAGTCATCCCAGGATTAATAACTGCTGCCTGCAATTTGTATTACACACACTTACTTGGGAATAAGCTACACTGGATGCATGAAGGGTACTTATAAGTACACACTATGCTTGTAAGAGTCGTAATATTTAACGATGTTTCAGTGACAATGGATGGGAAAAGAAATTTGCCGTCCCTCTCAAAATACCTGCCAAATAGGCATAATTAATAACAACCCAGCTACCAATGTTGAGCCACCCATCTTCTTACAGTTCTGGGGTCCCTGCATTTCACTATGCTTCTAGCTGAAATTGTAATGTGCCTTTGATTATGGAAGGAGCTTAATAAATAAGGAATAAGAGCTGTATTTCTTATAAGGAATAAGGGTTAGTTGCTCCTGGTTATTCCTAGCATATTTCATGTGAAATATGCACATTAGAGTCTTACTAACACTTCTCGATTTTGTAATAATGAACGCTCCAGGAGCCCTCTGAGTCTGGTGTTAATAAAACAGTCACAAATGCCAATAAGGGGCCCTTTCTATCACATAGCTGCATAGTTTCAAAACATCTTGAATTTATAATATTCTATTTATATCACTTCAGAAGTCATATAAATTTATTACCTCATAATTCTAGGACATGAAATAAAACAACAGATCAAACTGCTATACTAAACACTTAAGCCCTTTGCCCAGCTTCTGTCCTGGTGGCCTCCGGTGACGATGGCAGCAGTGGCTCTTCTGGGAGAGCTTCCCTCGTCACCAGGTGCCTACAGGATCCAGGAAGCGCAATGGCCCTGCCTCTTCCTGCCCCGCAGTGCAGCCGGGTACTGTCCCAGGCAGCGCTGGGGCAGAAAGTGCAGCCATTATGCTTCCAGGATCTCTGCAAGCAAGGTAAGCGCGGATGCATGGTGGGAGGGCAGTGCACTTGCTGGACATTCATGGGGAAAATCTGTCAATAATTTGTGTGCAAGCACACTGCCTGGGGACAGAAGAAGGATGGGCCTGGGACGACATTGTACATCAGTGTCATCTCAGCCCCATTCTTCTCCCATCCTCGTGGTGGGTTAGACGTGTCATGCTGAAAGGACCTTATACTCTGCTGCAGCTGATTCTCTTTTTCAATGCTTTGGCATCTGTGGCTATGCACGGAAGCAAGTTCTTGGGCATTTATGCAAAGATAATCTGCTCTTTTTCTTCTTTCCTTTCAGGGTATTAAAGGCGCAAAGGGTGTTGCTTCCTTTTCCGTATGTATTTATCCCCCAAACCTTACGTAACCCAAAGATACCGTAAAATATTTATGAGATAACATGTGGCTCTTTCTGTCCTTTTTGATCTTGCAGCCTTGTGAGCTCATTGCTTATATTCAAGAGCACAGCTGTAAGTAGTGATACTTACTGGTTTGTAGGCCTGTGTGTTTGTATGAATGAGAGTTTACGGCCAGAATTCTCTATGGCTCGATGTAAAATTCTCTATGACTCAATGTAGAACTATGCTACCACTGGCCATCCCCCCCCCCCCCATACTTACCATAGAGCCACTGCAGTCCTCCCATGGCCATTCTGTGCCTGGTAGGGAGTGAGAGGGGGATTAGAGAAACATCTGGCTATGTTCCCATACCAGATGTGAAATGATTACATCATCCACTGGGGTTTGCAAGGGTCCTCTAAAGGTCTCAGTGGATGGTGCAATTATGTCAGTTTGGCTACAGGACAAAGCCAGACAAATGCTTCTTCAATCCCCTCTGCTTCAGGCACAGATTGGCCTTGGAGCAGAGCTGCAGTGGCTCTATGGCAATTCAAGCCATGGGTGGGGGTTGTTTGCTGCAGGGAGAGGAAGGGAATGCAACCAAAAAAAGAGGACATATACATGTGTAGGTTTGATTTATGCCTACACATGCCACTAACAGAATGCCATCTTATATCTGCTTGTCATGGTTTATTGCTCTCTGTTTATGGTTGGGCTTTTGTTGGTATAGTGAATAGTGGGCCTAACAAAATGGTTTGACTCCAGAGCTTTGAAGTATTCTCTGACTGTTCATTGAAAGCTCTGTCCTTTCAAATAACTAGTTCACTATTTGAATAGGGAGCCATCTCAGTCAGTCTCTTCACATGGTAACTTGGGTGTCCTGCCAGAATTCAGTCTTGCCAATTAGTTAACAATGGGTGTGTAGGTGTGAGTTTAAGATGGTGAGGTGGCAGGGTGGAGGACTTAATCCAAACCATGAATTCACAAGAATTAATATTGGTAATACATTAAGAAAAGGATACTTGAATATCGGTTACATAATAATTGTACATTATTTTCTCTCTCTCTCTCTCTCTCTTTTTTTGTGTTTAGCTTGTTACCAAGGTGGGTATTTAATATAAGATTCCTTACACATTAAGTGAACTCACATATCTGGTAAGGTGGCTGAATGCTATTTCTCACAGTATAGCCTATGATATCATGAAGGCATGGTACAGCTTCACGAAGCTGACTCATTTTAACAATTGCTCCATGCAAGAATTGTTTGATGCGTACTAGTTTCATGTGGAAATGCACAGGGATGAGTTTGTGATTTGTGTCCATGGTGCCATCTAGCACTATTGCAGCAATTTGTAGTGGGATGGTACCAAAGCGTTAGAGCTGGGATGGACAACTTATGACTCTCCAGATATTATTGAACTGCTACTCCTATCATACTGGATGTGCTGGCTAAGACTGATGGGAAAAATGAGAAATATGTTTACATCTCACCCATTTATTTATGAATAGTATTTACACTTGTTTACATTTATAAGTGTTTACATTTGGCTGGATAGTCCCTTAAATTTATGAATTTGTTTTTTTCTTCCAGAATTATTTTTCTGTGTTACCAATTGCTTTGTTTTGCATGCTAGGAAGACTGGAATGCCCAGTGTATCCCACTGAGTTGGTATTTGCCCTGGATATCTCCCAAGATACCACACCCCAGCTATTTCAAAGTATGAAGGAGATTGTCTTAGAAGTTGTGAACAATGCCAAAATCAGGGAAAGCAATTGCCCAGTGGGAGCCCGAGTGACTGTTGTGTCCTACAGCTCTGACACCCACCATCTCATCCGCTTCTCAGATTTCCATAGCAAGAGCCAGTTGCTTCAAAAACTCAATGCTCTTTCTTATCAGAGATCAACAAATAAAAGAGACCTTGGTGGGTCTATGAGATATGTTGCCAGGAATATCTTCAAGAGAACTCTCTCAGGTGCTAATGTGAGGAAAGTTGCTGTGTTTTTCAGCAATGGTCAGTCTGTTAATCCAAATTCTATCAACACAGCAGTCCTGGAATTCAGTGCATTAGATATTGTACTGGCAGTCATCGCTTTTAATAACATCACTGAGGTCAATCGTGCTTTGACGGTGAGGAAATATATTATCTTTTATTTATTTAACATTAAGTAATTGCATTTTGTTCTGTTTTAATAGCAGCCACGAATTTATCGTTCTCCCCAAGAATCTCAGAATCAATAGGTAGAAAATAGATTTAAAAAGCAAATCTACTATTTTCCCACATGTAGAGTCTTGATCATGCCTGCAGATCACAGAAATTGTGCTTGAGAAAGTACAGGGCATAAGCCCTTTGCAGAATATACACTATGTGTGTGTGTGTGTGTGTGTGAATATTGGAAGTTTGGGGATATGTAAATATTTCATTTAGAGGTAGTTCATGGAAGCTTGCTATCTGCGAGCAACTTCAGGGGATATGGAAGTTATATGGGATCTACTGTGAATGTCATTCCAGGATGATATTTTTCGGGTGACTGTGAGACAATGCAATGTAATATTCTATAGATCTTGACAAAAAGAGGAAGCCTAGCACCTAACATTTTAGAATCTGTTCACACATGCATTCTTCTCATTTGACAAAGAAACACCAGATGAAGAACTGCATGTCAGAAAGAGGTATCACACATTAAGAACCACAAATAGAATTCTCAAACAAACTTATTCAGCATGGACCCTTTGACATGACACAGTTATAATACTTTGATTCCAATTTAACTGCCATGGCAACATCCTATGGAATCCCAAGATTAACAGTTTAGGGTGGGATATTAGCAATTCTCAGCTCTAGTGTCTCACCAAACTATATATCGCAAGATTCCATAAGGTCTGGGCATGGAAGTTAAAGGGAAATCATAGTGCTATAATTGTCTAGTGTGAAAGAGCACATTAGACAATTATGGTTGTATGTGTGTGAAAGATTTCATAACCCCCATGGCCCAATCAACTTTTTTGTTATTTCTGATACCACTTTTTTGTGGTTCTGGTATTGATCAGCTTTTTTTTTTTAAAATTAACCCTGCTTTGCCAAAGGGAAGGTAGGAAGCAATGTTATTTCCTCTCTGTTTGAACTAATAATAAGAAGAATGCAAAATAATAATAAGAAGTATGCATTTATATCCTCCCTTTTCCCCAAAACTGGGATTCAGGGCAGCTTATGTTAATAACATGTAGCTAGTCATATTTGGCCATGGAGTAACATCTGAAACGCAGTCTGGAAAAATTACCTTTTCGTACTGCACCACTAAGAATCTTCCAGCCAGCAAGGGAAATTTTAGAACTTCTGATTCAAAAATGAAACTTCCATGTTTCTGCTGACTAGTGGGCCAAAAATAAAGGCGAAAATGATGCTCAGACATGTTATGAAATGAAATTGCCTGCACTACCTTCAACACTACATACGGTATATTGTGCTTTTCAGTGCTCCTGAAAATGCTGAAAAGTTTGAAATCCTGTTTGCAGGCTGGGAAAACATGGAGGCCACTTTGGTTCACTACTAATGATGAGACATGGCATATCAAGGGCATATCAAGATGGTCATTTTCTGAACTAATCACTTTGGAATTATTTTCAGGAACAGCATGTAGTGTTCTTCTTCTGAGAGGAGGCTATCTCATTACCTTGCCAAGGACTGCAAAGTCCCGCTTGTCCCTGGGATGACATATCCCTTCCATAGTAATATCTTCTGGATTTAAATTTAAATTATTTCCCTTTATTATGGAAGAACAAGCAGATGTGTATATGTTTGCAGAACTTGCAAAAGTTACTTTTTAGAGTACAGCTCACAGAGTCCTCCCACTGGTCATGTTATGAATGGAAAAAAGTAACCCAAAAAGTAACTTTTCAAAGCTCTGGACAGATGTGAACACACACACACACACACACACACACACAGAGAGAGAGAGAGAGAGAGAGAGAGAGAGAGAGAGAGAGAAAGAATGATTGTGTATATGAGAGAGAAAGACCTTGAAAGCATTAAATGTCTCTTGGCTGCTACTTGAAGCTTTTCCCCTGCATTTTTATTTCTAGATGGATGATTCTGGACCATTTCAAGTCATTACCATTCCCAGAAGGGGAGATCATACACCATTTTTACATAGGCTCCAACTATGTACTGTATGCTATGGTATGAAGCATCATATCCTTACTATTAAACTTGGCAGGAAACAACTCTAATCATGTTGAGACATAGGCCATTTCCGCAAGGGGCGAGGGAATTGCCCCGCGCCGCTACTTACCAGATCTTCTGGCTCCCCGGTCCGGTCCAGGCTGCTCCGGAGCAGTGCGTTGTCATCGATTCGCTCTGCTCCAGCGTCCAAAATGGTGGCTTCCGGTTGGTCGTGGGTCTCAACCAACCGCTGAAGCTCGCCAACCTAAAGCCCGCCCTCGGCAGATCGCAGGCTCGCATTGGTGCAAGCCTGCGAATCTGCACAAGGGAGCAGGCTCGCAGTGATGCGCTCTGTGCTTTTGAAAGACTGGAAAAATCAGATCTTTCAAAAGCACGCTGAAGGACCACTTGGGGTCGTTCCAGGGCAGACTGAGGTGTGGATCTACACTAAGTAGTCCGGATCCAGTCTGCTCCAAGGTGCAGACATCCTCCGTGGAGGACACACTGCACCGTTTTTATTACTCTGTGTGGAAATGGACATAGACGTGACAGAGCTTGGCAGAAGTCTCTGAGTTATTTAAGAATTCTCTACTGGAATGCCTGATCTGGTTTTTACTAACAGTGGGTACCTAAATGAAGTGCACTTTCTGATCAAATTGTATTTTTCAGTCTTGATTTACCTACAGGTTTTACACCATCAGCATTTGAATAACTTCTTTTACACAGAGCTAAAGTATATATAAATGCAAAAATGAAAAAAAAAGTGGTCCTATCTCACAGTGGCAGTGAAACTGACATTAATGTGGGACTTGCTTTGTAGCATGCAAACAGCCCAACTGAAGATGGGATCAGAATCAATGAAGGCAAACTACTGAAGGCGAAATCCAATTGCTAGTCCCAGCAAGAGTAGACCAAATTAATCAATTGCTGAATGGTAAGTCAACTCTTAAGTAAATCTTATTGATCCAATGGGTCTACTCTGATTGAGACTAGCAATTAGATTCAGGCCCATGATGAAATAGTTAGGAAATTGCTATCTTGCTTTGGAAATAATGAGATCAGGCACAAGCTGTTGGTTGAATAGGGCTACTTTATTTAACTGTTTAGCTGCAAAGAGGTATCTACCAACTATGGAGTGCAGCTGAGGCTGAGGCTCTCCACTTGACCTGCTCCCCAGTCACCCTTGGCCGAGGTACCTGAGCCCTAGAAGCAACCAAAGTCTACCAGCCCTAACTGCTGGGATCCTTTCTCAAGTAACCTCAGCCTCAAGACCCACAACCTTAAAGAGAGGATGTTCCCAGGCCAACCCCAAGGAGCAATTGCCTTCACCACCCCAAGGCCCCATGACCTACAGAGGTAATTCTGGAGGCCTTTCATTCACTCAGTGGTGTTTGCTGGCACTCCCTGTACTTCATGTCCATTCTTCTCTCACTAGCTGTAAAACAACTGCCTATTTAAAACCACACCCAATGCAAATTTCCCTTAGCGATCCAGCTTCATTGGATGATAGGAGGAAAAAACATCCTAGGAAAAGGAGAAAATTTCAACTGACCCAAAGGTGACTTCGTGAAGCCTACACTGAGTTAGAAGCAGATGGGAGGCCAACCATCTGGAGTGAAAGTGGATGCAAGTGAGGCAGAGCAAGCTTAAATGAGCCCCCTTCTCTCTATCCTTCCCACATGTGTGTTTTGGCACCCAGCGCCATCACATGTTATTTGCTACTGGCTTCCCTTCTTTCTGGGGCGAGCAAACATGGCTCCTCCAGCAGACATGGTACCTGCTGTTCTGGAGTTGAAATTTATTGAACGTTTAGCAACTTGATCACTTGACTAGTCCAATGATATAACTGAACAAAGATTGACCCATTCAACCCCATGGAATATAAAATCACATGATTGGCTGAATGGTGCTGCCATACGAGTTAAAAAATCTGCATTTCATTAAAAGTGCATTGAGTCAAGCTAGTTGTAGCAACAGAGATGTGATCAGAGATCCTGTCTTTTTAGAAAAGAGAAAAAGAAACCATTTTCAGTATCCACATTGGATTTGGGCTATGGCGCAGTGGAAAGGTGGCTTCAGCTTTTCCACACATATTTCTCAATGTAAATCATCTTCCCCCACATGCTGCTGTTTGCCCTGTTAGTGAAAACTTACAAATTAGCAGTTCTCGGAGTTGAGAGGAGAGACAGAGGGATTATTATGAGAGAGACAGAGAGAAGGGAAGAGAGACTCTATGGAGAAGAGACAACTGTAAAATAGCAAGACAAAAAGTTTAGGTATGGTGCAGGGAGTGAAAACAGAATTTAGTATGGGATGCAGAGAAGAAAAGAGGTAAAAGGTAATGTCCTGACCTCACTGAGAATACAAACTGAAACAGAAAAAAAATTGTACAGAAATACCCAGTGGACATTCAATGCAGTGAGCAAGAGACCATGATTATAACTACTACTGCTACTATTACTACTACTACTTTTCCAAGCCCTGGGTGAGAGAGAGAGATCAGAGTTTGACAGAGAAGGGATAGAAAGGAAATTAAATGGTGAGGCAAAAATGCAAGGCATTGTTCAACTATGGATGCAGACCTGTGGATTTAATAAAGTAACCTTCTCTTTAGCATCTGTAGTTGGTAAGAGACATCAGTTGTGCATCCCTGAGCTAACTGGTCAGAGATTTCAAGAAGCAGGCACGTGAGATGTTATCTAAAACATTGCTAGCATTAATTTGTAAAGTTTTCTAGGTTCACTTCCTTTGGAGAGTCATAGAACTGCTCTGCTCATTGCATTTTCCATGAGAAATAGCATCTTCATTGGCAGAGAAACCCATCACATGAAGGACCCCAAATGATATCACCAAGCAATGGACCACTTGTTGTAGGCATGATATGTGAGATCAGTGGAACACACAGACCTGCTTATGGAACTGAAAAGGACAGTACAAATGTCCTAATCCAGCCACTTTGCCAGCTATAGGGTACTTCTGTCTCAGTGTACTGCACAAGCAATACTCAGTGGCGGAGCTTGGAGTGTGTGAGGGGGCCTACAGCATGAGGGGTGTGGCCACTGTGTGGGGAGGCATGGCCAGGGCACGTGGGGGTGTGGCTACAGGCTGGGACGCCTCAAAAACATTGTCACCTGGGGTGAACCACCCCCCCGTCCCTACGCGACTGTCAATACTATAATATTTTATGACAAGTTTCTCTACTGTTGCCTTCCCACCAAAATAATATAGTGTAACTTCTGTTTTTTATTAAGCAGTATAACATATCTATGGATCAGACTGGGGGATGCAAACTGTGTGACGGAAGCTTGTAAATCACTTTGGTTCTGGAGAAATATTTTTGCTTAGAAATATAGCCTTGTCAGATCTTGAGTGCAAGGCAGAATCAACCCAAGAAACATTGTTCTGCCATTAATTCACAAATCTGTAAAACTTCTCTTCATTTCCAGATAAATGTAAACCAAATGCTGCTTGTGAACATACTAGAAGAAACCACCCACCATGGGCCTATGTGGACGCTGCTTTCGTTTTGGATAGCTCATGGAAAATGAACCCTGGTGAATTTGAGAAGCTGAGGACCTTCTTAACCAGAGCACTGGACAATTTTGAGGTATCCTCTGAGCCTGTAATTTCCTCAGTAGGTGACAGGGTGGCTGTAGTGAGCCATGCTCCACCACATTTCCAACCTCAAACACAGAAAAATCCAGTAAAGAAAGAGTTTGACTTAATGACTTATGGTGAGACACAGTTGATGAAGAAGCATATCCAAGAAACACTTCAACCTCTGGGTGGAGTTCCTGCTGTTGGTCATGCCATCCAGTGGACTCTAAATCACATTTTCTCTTCAGCTCCCAGCCTGAGGAAAAACAGAGCTATTGTGGTTATATCTGCTGGGGAGACTAGCCTGTGGGATAAAGAATTGTTAAAGAAAGTGTCTCTCAGAGCCAAGTGCCAAGGCTATGCCCTGCTGGTACTTTCTTTGGGACCTACTTACAATAGCACTGAACTTGAGCAGCTAGCAAGCCCACCCTTGGAGCAGCACTTAATTCAGCTTGGAAGAATCCACAAGCCGGAACTGAATTATGCACTTCGTTTCCTGAAAGCATTCCTACACCTCCTTCGGAGTAAGTATTTGATTCATGGTTTTAAAATAGCTCACAGCTAAGGCAGGACTTTTTCCCACCTCATGTTTAAAAAGAGATTCTTATCAATATCACATTTGCTTTCAACACATTAGAATCCTTTGGGCTTTGTCTTCCACATGTTCATTCTATTGTTAAAGGACAAAGTGAAATTCTTTTCTTCAGTGCTGATACTCCCTGATGAGGCCATATAGGCAGCCCTTCAGAGATTGTTGATTCTAGAACTTGGAAAACTCACTTTTTGGATCTCAAGTCCCAACGTCGCCCACTGGTTGTGCTGGCTGGAGGGGAAGTCTGGGAGTTGTGGTCCCCAAAAGAAATTTTTACTGGGCTCTGTCTGGTTCTAGATGCTTGGGTTTTGGATGGCACAAGTAAGGCACACAAACATCAGGCATCCTAGTGGCACAATCCCACTGACTCTTTCAAGTGTACAAGTTTTACTCACCCCTTGTTATTACACTCTCATTGCATAATCCAGCCTAGTCCTGGGGCCGCCCTAAGAGAAGGTTCTACACCTTTTTATTTCACTGAGGAATATCAAGTCATTCCCGTGCACGAACAGATGATACTGGGGCATAGTGTGGCAGCCCAGGTGCATGGCCTAGGGCAGTGGTTCTTAACCTTTCCTTTACCAGGAACCCTGTGTAAATATAATTTGTTGACAGGGACACCCCCCCCCCCCAATTTAACAGAAGATTTAAATATTCAAATATTTATTTATTTGTTAAAGGCTTCTGGATGCTAGGATTCAAATCCCTGCTCAGACACTGGGTGACCTTGGGCAAATCACATTTTCTCAGCCTCAGAGGAAGGCAAAAGCAAACCCTCTCTGAACAAATCTTGCCGAAAAAGGCCTCTGTGATAGATTCATCTTAGGGTTGCTACAAATCAGAAGTGATTTGAAGACAGAAAAAAAATGCCTCTGACAATGGGAAGTTCTTTCTAGCCATCATGTCTCTTTCCTTTGAAAACTGAGTTATGGGAACCCTAAGGCAAGCTATCATGGGGGTTTTCTTAGCAAGATTTGTTGCCTTTGCCTTTCTCTGAGGCTGAGAGAATGTGACTTGACTGAGGTCACCTAATGAGTTTCCATTGCTGAGTGGAGATTCAAACCCTGGTCTCCAGAGCCATAGGCCATTTCCGCACTAGATTGTTATAATGCTATTATGCCACTTTCAACATCCTATGGAATCCTACGGTCTGCAGTTTAGGGAGGGGCCTAAACTATTAGGAACCACTGGCCTAGGGAATTGTGATGCATCAAGAAAATCTACATTCACTGAAGTTATGAGCAGAATGGCATTCCTGAGTGATCAGGAGTGCTATATATGCTTCTCAACTGGCCAGTGGAACACAGTTCCTGGTGCTACTAACTTCCTTCCCCTTCCCAAAAGCTTACATATTTTTGTGGGCTCTGGGAGAGGCAGTAACTCCATCCATCTTTGTTGGCCAAAGGGTGGGACTGGAACAAGCCAACTGAAGGCTTTACTGGGGCCCACTTCCTGGCTATATAAATTAGGCAGCTTCTTAAGGTGTTGAAAAGGATGATTTTATTCTTGCAGTTAGCCCAACATATTTGCAATTAGGCCAAAACACATTGAACTAATGGTAAGAATAATCTTTTTCCACACTCTGAGAGTCTGTGTCTTCTCTACATTTCTTCACTTGGGTGTTGTCAGTCCTCTTTTCCTTTTATATAAGCCAGTCCCCGGTGCTCCCATCTTCCATTCTCAGAAAGTAGGAACCAAAAAGTACAAGCCACATAATAAAATCCGTGAGGCAAACATGCAACACAAAACATTACGTGCTCTTTACTCCCCTCTGTCAATTTCTTTACAGCAGCTGTTTACAAAAGCAGGTTTCCCCCTTGACTGAGCACAAGTCTCTTTCTCAGATCAAATGCTTTCCCACTATTGTTGAAAAACTTTCTCCCCACTTGCAGGCAAGAGATAGGCTGCTTTCAAGTATATCCTCAATTTAGAATTTTCAGGATTAGTGAAGACTAGGGTTGGTTTAATATTTTAATGTGGTCCCGCAGCTTAAGATACAATTTGTAACACAAAAGCACTGGAGAAAAATGTGCACATTCGAAAAATTCATGCCAAATGTTCTTTAATAATGATAGAATGTAGAGAAACACGCTTTCATTTGAAACCTGTGCAGAAAAAAATGCACACAGAAATACATATGAAATATGTATGTGTATACAGTGGGGGAAAGAAACTAATAGTCTGATATGTTCCTGTGTTGGAATTACCCTGATGCTGAAAAACAAGAACTTCAATGAAGCTGAACTTGACAAATTTATACAGCCCTAATGAGCAGTGAGCTTGCAGTAATTTCCTCCTCCTTCTCTTATTCCAAGCTGCTAAAACAGTTATTAAATCCTAAAACAGCTTCTCAATAAAGTGGAAAAAAGAATTTTTAATTTTTAAGAACTCTTCATATTGACCTTTTTTTTCAATACATGTACGTCTAATACTGAAGAAAACATGCCTTTTATTGAGATTCTTCCTGCTTTCTGTCGCTGTTCAAACTCTTCTAGCAGTTTCCAGCATTGTGCTTGAGCAAAGTGAAGCTAGCCAATACCTGAGGCATTACAACACCCAATTTTATCCATCTTATTCCTGTGCTCTCTTTTTTTCCACAACAGATGGAATCAACAGCTACCCACCAGCTGAATTAAGAACAAAATGTAACAAGATCGACATTCAGAAAACCAAATACACATCCAGGAGTCTTAGTCTCATGTAAGCCCAGCCATTTATTCAAGAAGAATATTATTACCTTGGTAGTCCAAGATAGGTCACTCAGTTGCAAGAATATAGGACATTCTATACAACCTAAAATTTGATACATGTGCTTTGTACATCTGCTTTGAAATAGAAATGAAGCTCTTCTGTATTCTGCAATGATGTTGGCTGTGATTCTAGATGAGCAACTTAGCTACATAATGACCTTAGTTACATAGCTAAGTATTGTTTCCTGGCCTGCCCATCCCCAATCCAAACTTACCAGACAACAACTATCACAAGCTACAGGGGATCTGTTCTCCTGTCCACTGGGATTCAGAAGACTGAAATTTCCACCGTCTTCCTATGAACGATCTCCGCAGCAATAGTCAGAAGCAGGAACCCTGACAGAATTCCCTCTTGCATCAGAGATCACTCACAGGAAGGGGTGGCAATGTCAGTCATTTGTGTCATGGTCAAAGAGGAAGAGACCTCATCACTCACGACAGCTGCTGTCGGGTAAGTCTGGACTGGGGGACTTTCATGATCCATATGTGCCAATGTGGTATAATGGTTTGAGAGTCGAACTATGACCTTGAAGAACAGGGTTCAATTCCCCACTTGGCCATGGAAACCCATTGGGTGTGTCACATATTCCCAGCCCCAGAAAACCCTGTGATAGGTTCTCCTTAGGGTTGGCAGAAAGTCAGAAATGACTTGATGGCACACGACACCAACAATGTATTCCCTGCACTATTGCATATGTAGGGATTGTGGATAAAAACCCATCACAAATGCATAACACTAAGTTCCACATTCATAACTTGAACATAAATTCCAGCCAGAGTATTAATCTTCAGATTTTATATTCTTCGCCTCAGCTGGTTTATACTAAATCACAAAATCATTTAGCATGCCCCCTTCCCAACTGAAATAGCTTTATGATCATTTTGAAGTAAACTGGGGAAACAAAACAGATGATGCCAAACATGTGTGAAAAATTATGGCATGGAATGAGTAAATATGTGGTCCAAAACGAGTTGTTTTATGGGCTTATTGCAACTCAAGTTTGTGAATCCTGCCAAATCCTGCCAAAGCTTCACCCCACAAATTACTTTTAATATTTTACAGATGATTAGAAGATGCCATCATAATCCTGGTATGAAAAAAGTGAGAAGCTTCCTTTGTCATTGATCAGAAGGAACTGAGGATTTGTATGTGTGTGTGTGTTCCCAGTTGCATCCAACTGTGTCACTTGTCACTTTCAAAGGTTTTTCAGAGTATCTGCTCACTTCCTGGGAATCACAGGAGCCAATAAGATGCAGTATAGGAACTCCGTTGAGTAGGTCTTATCCTTGCCCTCTTTCGAAAGAAATACATGTGGTATGTCATTCTAACAAGGCTATCTTCTGAAGGACAACGTCTGGGGAGACAGTCTTTGTTGAGCCCTACTCAGAAAGAACCTAGGTGCACTGTTTATATATGCATAGGCATTTCAGACACTCCTTTGAATGTATGAAAGGAATTTCAGCTGGAAGGTTTGTGTGTGAACAGGTATGATCTGCTTCCCCCCTGCAACTTACATTTATACTGAGTAGTGCTTGTGCTGAATGTTGACTTTTACCTAAATCCCCTAATACTGACCATGACACTGTATACCATAATGACATCAACAGTAGTGTAAATGCGTAAAAGTCCTACCCCAGGAGTGGGCACCTTGTAGCCATTCAGATGGCAGATTCCATCATCCCTCATCACTTGCTGTGCTGGCTAGGGCTCAAGGGAGTTGCAGTCCACCAGCATCTGGAGAGCTGCTTACACCTGGCAAAATGAGCAAAGCCACATGTGTTGTATTTTGCTTACCAATCACTTTACAAGGTTGAAATTTCCTTTTAAAACAAACAGGCCTCATCTTAAATATTGTTTCTCATTTCAAAGTATCATGTTGGCATGCATGTGACTTGGCTTGATCTCTACTGGAATCTAGCCAGGATTGCTAAACAAGATGATATGGAAACATCCCAGTCTATTGAAACCAATGGGACAAATTAGTTTTCATTTAGGTTTCATTTGTATCAGTGTGAACTCAATGCAACTAATCTGGTCTGGAACTAACCACAGTCCTCTGAAGAATGTTGGAGCTGATTGCTACAGACGCAAAAGAGACTGCACTGTTAAACGGGTGAATATCCCTTAGGAAATATTTGCCACTTAAGACTTGTAAAAACCTTGGATACTCAGTGATGTTTCTCTTTTTACAAGATGTAAAGTAACAACTCTCTGTTTGGCTCAGTGGTATTGACATAACTGTATTAAACTGCCTGTATCCACACTGATAATGCATTTGGCATTTTAAAGCGTTCTGGGTTTTAAAGAAAAAGAGAAAGAATTAGAAGCATGTTTTGTGTTCCAGTGGCATGCACAAAAAATTGACATGCTTTTGTTTTCTATATCTGTGTTGTTTATTCCAACTCAATAAGGATGTGTTTGTACAACTTCAACCCCTTTTCTTATTTTCCATAACAAAAATGATTTTTTTTACAGTGATTTCCCCTACCGCACCATACAATTATGTGAATATATAGAAACCTTAGACCTCTTCCTTCCATTTAGTTCTTTTAAAAGAAGCTTTACTTTCTCAACATAACTACTGGGAATAGGAAGTTCCCAAAGTGTTAGCCTTACCTGGGACAGATGAAAGCAAAAACTATTAGAGATCAGCTTTCTTTTAGCAGAGTAAGAAATAAAGCTGCATCAATCTCACTTCACTTTTCTTCCCGGACTGAAACTGACCCAAAAACAAAACAAGGCAGGCAGTTGCAGCTCACAAACTTATAAAAAGTTTACTAATGGCTTTTATATTTACATATGTGTTGGAGTGCGTGCATTCTAACTAGCTAATGAAAAAATTAGGTAAAATGTAGTAGCTTCCTCTTTAACTCACCATCTTGTTGTTGGAGATGCCAAGAATGTTTGAAGAGAGGAGAAAGCAAAGATGAGAAAGTGGGAATCTTTATATGACTGATAACCCTAGGAACTTTCCTTTGTCATGTGGTCTAGTTACCTAGATACAAATGATATTTATGACCAGCATTTCAATGGATAAGAAGAGCAGATGGGCATCGTTTAGGTTAGAAAAAAAGAGAAGGTTTTTGCATGCGGGAAATTCTGCTCTATCTAAACCTCAATTGTTCTAACAGCAAGGGGGAGATAGGGAATCTTGGAATTTTCCAACAATAATGACTCTTCTTAATCAGCATATTGTGCATATTTTCAATATCTTAGAGCCATTAATGTTTTTCTCTCTAACCCACAAATCTGTTGATGTTTTCATTTCCACACATTTCATGTTGCTTTTTACTCCACTGTTCTTAACCCCTAGTAATGAAACATGAATCAACTTCTCATTGGGCTTCCTTTATAGATTGCTATCTGGGAGGAGAGAATAGCTGCTATTCTGACAACCTAGCATAAATCTCCATATGCAGGGATAAGTTATGCCAGTGTTATGCAACATCTATGACAAATAGCAACATTGCTTAACAGTTATCAATGACTGGGTGACCCTTGCACAATGTGCCACCACAATCCCAATGTGTAGCCACAATGTACAATGTGAAACATTGCTGTATGCCACACTTCCATTTCTGCCACTGTCAGCAGAGTACATCTGCTGCACTGTGATGGATAATTTGCCCCCCATGCTCAGTGCAATTTACATATTCATATGTCTCTAACAGGATGCCAGCCAAGATGTGAACACGCTTCGAAGTTTTTATGCATTTTTTTCTTCCACAGAGTCATGCCATCCATTTTTAAAATGGCAATTCCCTTCTTTCATGGTTGGCATTGCTGCCATTTTTTTCCTTCACAGAATTTCTATTTCTGCACACAGGAGAAATGGCAGTAACAACAACTATGAGAGAGAGAGAGAGAGAGAAAGAGAGAGAAGGAGAGAACATTTCAGGAATTAGTCCAATGTGTCCAGAGGGCACCAGGTTAGGGAAGGCTGGTTTAAATGTATTGTGGGATGAGGATAAAAATAGAGTGTGGGGATGCATAGGTCCTGTACTCTGAAAGAAAGGCAGAATATAGATTATAATCAAGCAAGCAAGCAAACAAGGAAGCAAGCAGGCAATGCTATTGCCATAAGGTTTCACAGGGTTGAGAGAGAGAGAGAGAAAGAGAGAACAAAACTCCAATATTCCAGTCCTGATTGAAGGCCAAAGGTTTCAAATGCATGCCCAGTTTCTCTTGCATTCTAAAATCATAATGGTCATAATTCTAGATCAGCCAGTTAAGTATATCAAGTAACTTAATAGCATCTCCTGCCACTCTCCATCTTGCCTTACCAGGCATTATCCACTGCGAGCAACAGAGGTCTGTTTTCCTGTCAACTGAACTCAGCAGACTGACATTTCCAATGACCTCTCCCGTGAGCGATCTCTGGTGCAAGGAGGAATTGTGACAGGAGTTCTGCTTCTGGTTGTGGCACTGGAGATCGCTCACTCATGGGAGGGGGTGGAAGTCTGCCGGTCCTGAATGACAGGAGAATAAACTCTTGCTGCTCACAGCAGAAGATGTCCAGTAAGGCAGGATAAAGTGAGTTTTATGATCCCTGTGTGTGCTCTATACTATTGAAGATGCAGGGGTTATGAATACAAAGCAGTGAAGGATGCATAATTCTAGGTTATGCATTCATAATTGTGATCATGAGTTCCAGCCAGTATTAATAATGAAATGGGTAAGTCACTAGGAACACTTCAGATCTGACTGTTAAGCTCTGTGACTACTAGAGCTTAGAAAGAAAAAAGAAGAACTAAGAAAGAACTTGCTCCAGGACCCAATAGTTGCATTAGAACATGCTTTGGTTTCTGGTCAAGACAGTATTGGCAACAGCACCTTTGTTTTGAGCTTCAGTAGTTTGCTTAGTTTGCTGTTTGTTTTCAGTGTTTTATTCCCTTCTTATCTCTTGGTTTTAAAGTTGTTTTTATGGTTTTATGGTTTTAACTGTTTAACTGTGTTTTAAGCAGCAAGGTAAAGCATAGTACTCAACAACTGACTACTAAGTTGTTTTCTTCCTGTGTGTCCCAGACTCTCTAGCCTTCAGTTTGAATACTTCAGCTAGTGAATAGAACAGTAAAGGACCCTGAGAATCTCAAGTTTTATTTCTGCTTACCAGAAGAGAAGGAAGCCAAATACTCACTGGAGACAAGAAATGTTTACTGCCTGCACTTTTGGCAGTTTGTGATTTGCTTGTATGTTGTTCTCAGAATAAATGCTTGACAAAGATTGCCATGATATCTACCAACAATACCAGAATCGGAGGGAGCAGTCACTCAGTGGAACTTAGATACACTGTTGTGTCTTACAACATGATCTACCATCTGATCTGCTTCTCAGATTTCCGTAGCAAGAACTAATTGCTCCAGGAACTCAAATGCTCTTTCTTACTAGAGGTGAAGACACAGCTAAGACATTAATGAACTTAGGATATTTGTTGCCAGGAACATCTTCAGGTGATCTCTCCAAGGTGCTAATCTGAGAAAAATTGCTGTGTTTTCCAGCAACTCCAGTTTGACAATACAATTTTTATTAGTTCAGCAGTCCTTGGATTCAGTACATTAGATATCCTTCTAATAGTTTTCCCCTCTCATAAGACCTTCAAGGCAAACTGTGATTTTTGCAGTGAGAAACTATTGCATTTTTCCTTTTTTCTTTATTCAGGGGAATTGTGCGAAACATTTTTGCATTGAGCTTATCACCACCCTTACAAAACGAAATGAAGTTACTCTGCAGACCAGTGAGTGCAAGTTCATTCAGTGAGTGAATAGTTCATTCAGCTACGCATGAAACCAACTTCTGCCAAACCTGGGGATAATCCTGCCCTCAGAACACAAACATAGGTCACTACTGCTGGAGGTGTACTGCAGGATGCCCCAAAACTAGGGCAGATCGATGACATAACTACAGGTGTAGTAATTGTTGGAAAATATGTGACAGCAGAAGCTGGTAGCTCTGATATCAGTGAGTCAGTGGCTTTGGGGGCTTTATATCAAACTCTGAGAGAGCGATCCAAGGTTCTGAACCCTTTCCCTGAAATAGATTCAGGGCACTGGATATTTCCTTTGAAGTTCAGACAAAAACTCAAGGTGGATAAGCCAAACAATCTATCCTATTGCATGCCTGTTCCTAGCCTAGCCTTTTCCTGCTCTATATGACGGATAAATGGCAGCTGCAGAGCTCGACTAGACATTTGGAATATCCAAATTGTTCCTTTATAGCTCCTTTACATGTTATCAAAAGGGGAAGATTCTGCTCATGGACTCAAGATACCAGATGCCTAAGTTTAGGGTGGATGGCTATTACTTTGCCAAGACATTGTGACATAATGACAGTTGAGCAACTGCTGATGGTAATGTTATAGAGTGGGTATCGAATAGGATACTTTTAGAAGCACTGAACTAGAGGAAATACAAGGCTATCTTTCTCATATATGCTGGACAAACAAATCATTGGGACAAGAACGTGCTGAGCAGTGCTTTGGTGAGAACCAGCATCTAAGGCTAAGCTGTCTTTCTGTCCTCATCAGGCCCTATTATGTCATAGATTAGAACTTAGAAAATTAGCAGATATCTCCATGGAACATTACATAGTACAGCTTGGCAAAATTCACAAGGCTGAGATTAGACTGACTATTTGTATGCCTTCTGAATTCACTTCTCTGCAGTGGTAGGTTTGCATGCTCCTGTGAGGCAAGAAGCTATGAAGCTAACAGGGTCTCCCTTTTCAGACAGACTTTGACTGAGGAGCCAGACTAAATGTGTCAAATAGCTATTGGGAAGCAGCAGTAGTAGAGGGTGAAACTGGTGGAGGATTTCTCAGAGACAATGGCAGTTGCACCATAGCCAGCACTTGTTAGTACTGTGCAGAAGGAGGCACAATAAATCTCTTTTGAATGCCTTTTACCATGAAAACCATATAATGAGGCACTCCAAAATGAGATATTGCCAGAAGATCAGAATCCCAGGTTGAAGGCACTCAATGAGCTACTGGGGAAGAGCAGAGGACAAACAAGTAATGCTGTGGCTAATGATGCAATGAGACTAAAGCTGAAAGGACGTTCAACTGTTGATTTTCTCAGAGGTGAAAGGAAAGTCCAAAGCTGCACAACACATGTTATAGGAACATGAAATTTGAGAAGCATGAATCAGGGGAAGCCAGACATAGTAAAACAAGAAATGGAACGTATAAACATTGCAGTACTTGGGGTGAGTGAGCTAAAGTAGACAGGAATGGGACATTTTGAGTCAGATATTTACACCATGTTTTACTCAGGAAATGAAAATCTAAGAAGAAATGGGGTGGTATTAATAATGAAGAGAGGTGTAACAAAAGCAGTCAAAGGATATAATGCAAAGTCTGACCAAATAATATCAATAACACTTCAGGGAAAACCTATTGATATAACCATAACCCAAGTTTATGCTTCAACTACAGCAGCAGAAAAAGAAATCAAAAGGTTCTATGCTGGAGTCTAGGAGGAAACTGCTTATATACCAGAACAGGACTTCTTGTTAATCATAGGTGATTGGAATGCGAAAGTAGGAAACAGAGCAAAATCAAAGATTGTAGGAAAATTTGGCTTAGGATTAAGAAACGAAACAAGGAAAGCAACTGATTGAATTTTGTGAGAACAACAGTTAGTTCATTGCAAACACATTCTTCAAGCAAACAAAGAAACAACTGTATATATGGACGTCGTCTGGTGGCCAATAGAGAAATCAAATAGACTACAACTGGAAGCAGAAGATGTTTGGCTTGCTTCTTTCCTTTCTCTGTAGAGAGGAATATTGAGCTGGAATGCCATTTCTGAATGTCTGTACAATTGGTTATGCAAATAAGGTAACTTGCATCTCAGTGTGACGACTCAAACAGTAAATGCACAAGCAAAGGTGAGAATTGTGCAACCTGTGGGCCTTGTGCAATTTTTTCAAGTAGTCCTGTGTGATCTGTGGGACCCCTGCTAACCCCAACCCAACTCCTGAGACTCACTCAATTTTCCCCCCAAACCATATCTACCATTGAAAAAGCTGCTTTGTGGGACTACTTTATGTTGATTTGGAAGGTACTGAACCATGGAACAATTACCTCACCATTGTGTTTTGTATTTAATTAATTTTATTGTGATTACATTGTATAAAACAACATTTCTCATTGTACATTTTACCGAACTATTACCGCTATCTTCCACTCCTCTCTGGATTTCAATAGTGTTATTTCATTGACATATCAACATCATGCATTGCATTGCATTTGTTAACATACAAGATAGATCCTGCTCTTCGACCCTACTTTACATGTTCCATGATATTCCACTGATTTTTACTTCTAACTACTCATGCTACCATGAATTAAGAATTATTACCTGTCAACACCCTACCCATTTCCAGAACAATTTGCCATTCTTTGTTAATGTCATCATCTGATTTTCCTTTTAATCTCTGAGAGACTATATCTGCATTCCGATTTTCAATAAAAGTTGCCCACCATTGCTCTATTGTAGGTACCTGCTTAGTTTTCCATAGCCTTGCATATTCAATACAGGCTGTCGTAATCATATACAGCATTATTCGCCAATATTTCTTTGCAACAGTTCCATCTAACACATGTGTCATATTTAATAAGTACAGTTCAGGTTTCTTATCAATTTGAACCCTCAATATTTTACATATCATATTATGTTTATCATTCCAATATTTTTTAGCCTTAGGACATGACCACCATGTATGAAATAGTGTTCCAGCATTCTCCTGACACTTCCAACACTGGCCTGTTCCCGTATTATATATCTTCTTTAATTTTTCTGGTGTCATGTACCATCTATAAAAAAGCTTATAATAGTTCTCTTTTAGGTTCTGAGCTGCAGTAAATTTTTGTGTCCGTTGCCAGCTCTGTTCCCAGTGCTCTAATTGAATTGGATGTCCGAGATTTTGAGCCCACAATATCATTGCTGATTTGACTGTCTCATCTTCTCTTTCTTGATTTAAAATCTCTTGGTATACATGTGATAGTAAATGATGTGGATTTTCCCGCAGTAACTTCAACGTTCTTGCTTGCTCTTTTTGTTCTATTCCATAAGTTTTCACATTCATCTGGAATCTCTAAGTTAACTGTCTGTAAGGGAACCAGTTTAACTTTATTCATTCTGATTCCAATTTTTCTCTTGATTTCATCTTAAAAAGATTCAGATTTGTCATTTCTAATATGTCATCATAACACAACCACTTATCTGAATCAGACCATCTTCCAAAGAAGGCTTCTTGAGGGGAGACCCATGTAGATAGTTGCCTAATGTTCTTATTCTTGTAGTCAGTCCATATTTTAAGTAGTGATTTTCTTACAAAATGATGAACAAAGTCTTTGTCAACCGCAGCTTTCCCATAGAACATATAGGCATGCTAACCCATCCTTAAATCAGCTCCCTCTAATGTCAGCATTCTCGTATTTTGAAGATTCATCCAGTCTTTTATCCATGTAAATGCCACTGCCTTGAAATATATCTGTAAATCCGGTAGACCCAACCCTCCTCTTCTTATTGAGTCTGTCATGATATTCCATTTTATTCTTGGTTTTTTCCCTTGCCATATAAATTTAGTTAAATCTCTCTTCCATTGTATAAAATGTTTAGTATTTGCAATAATAGGAAGATTTTGGAAAAGGTAATTCATCTTTGGAAGTATGTTCATTTTTATGACTGCCTTCACCATTGTGTTTAAGGTGACTGAAAGTGACATCAGTTCAGGTTGCCCAAAATGTTGCCCTATGGAGGAACCAAAATCTGGGCAATGCAAGCCTCTGAGCTTCATAGTGTGCCTGCTCATGCTATAAAGCAGGAACAGGCAACTGTGGAAGGACTGCAACAGCCCCCAGGAAATCTTGGAGAGCTGCATATCCCTCACTGCACTCCCCCCAAAATAAAAACAAATTGCCTCTCAAATGCCCACAAACTCCCTGTAAGTAGTGAAGTAGGAGCATTTTTGATATGCTTTTAGGCATGCTTGAGCCGTTAAGTTGGGGAGAGGCCTTCTTAAACTTCTTTTTAAAGGCCTTTCCTGACCCTAAAATGATCTGGGGGCTAATATGGCTTCAAAGGCCGAAAAATGTGGCAAAAATGTCCCTACATCTCCTAAATGGCATTTGGGATAAACATTTGGCCCCTGGAGGTCCCTGAAGGCCACAAAAACAGCCCAGAGAGGCTGTACTTTGCCTAACCCTACTGTTTACAGTAGGGTTAGTGCCTGTCAGCCTATGGATAGAAATCCACATTCTTGATCACAGAGTCACCAGAGCTGGCATGTTATCTAAAAGGTCCAAAGCAAAGACTGCTGTAAATGTTTGGACCTGATTTGTCAATTTCATCAAGCACCTCCTGAACTACAGTTTCAGTGCTTTATTTTATTTGCTCCAGAATGTATTTTTCTGAACTGATTTTTGTCCAAACCTGTGCAGGATCAGGACCAATTGGCAAACTTCTTTGGCTCTATCTTGCAACTCACTGGGTGTGAAATAAATTGTAAGCACTGTATTTTTCTTTTCTTGTTTAAGTATTAAGCATTTTGTAAAAATTTACATTGAAAAGGAATCTTAGTTACGTACAATAATGTTCCAGTATAATAAAAGCAGACAAATAAAAACACAAAGGAGGAAACATAATCACATAACCACATAACCTATCTTTCTATGAAAGCTTATCAAATGTACAAATATAAATCCATTTGTAAATTTCATCTGTAAATCATTCTTTCATCATGTTGCAAGTGTTATTAAATCTTCTATCCATTGAAGGAAAAAAATGTCCAGTAATGAAATATCTATCTTTTAGTAGTCAAAGGGTATGAAAAATCCATACCCATTGACCATTTGTTAATTTCCAAGACACAGGTAAATAATTAAAAAAGAACTTGCACATCCCTGAATATCAAGGAAGTTTCCAAAACCAAATTTACAAATGCTAAAGGTTGTAGGTTGTACCACTCAAGTCTTTCTTTCATTCAAGTCATAAACAAAGCCATCAATATCAATCCAGGCAATGGTAGACAAATTTTCTCATTTTTACACTACATTACATTATTTATATATATATGGCGTTTTGGTTAATTTATAAATAGTTGCTGCTTTCCAGGATTCCAGCCATTCATTCCCTGCCTCTTCAATTTTCCTTTAGTTCCAGAGCAGTCAATCAGTCAGCAATCTGTACTCAGGGAATTTCTGGAAAAGTAGGTGAATCTTATGCAAAGATTTCTTTCCTTATGGAAAGCCTTGAAACATGGGGTTGGAAACCAAACCACCCTTCTCAGCATTCTTTCCCATTTTGTGCTAAAACTAGATGACTGAAAAGTGAAATTAAATCCACAGGTGTTCTTCTTGTTGTATGATAGGCCTTTCAACCTCTTAGACAAATGAAAGCATAAGAATCAATACAAAACCTTCCTATTATGGCACTGCATAATCAACTCATGCGTAAGCATTGGGCAATCACTTTTGGCTATTTTCCTTCCCTTCCCATCCAACTCCGTATTGCTACAGATAAAGCTGTCCTGTTAAACTAAAGCACATGATGTAGAACATATGACTTAAGCAGTAAAGTCATGTTTCTTGTCAGAGAATTTCAGTAAAACAGTAAGAAATATAAATAAATACAGCTGTCTGTAATTCAGAGTTCAGAATAACTAAGAGTACACAAAGTCAGTTTGATAAGCCCCAACTGTTTTGTACAGGAGGGAAGTTTTAAGTGTGTTTATTGTTCGCATTAGGGAAAATGTCTATCAAAAAATTAAAGGAAAGTTGATTCTGTAATGTTTTCAGAAATATTTTTGTTGGGCTTTATCAATAAAGAACTGGATAGTAAATATGGAGTATTTCTTCCATACATGACAAGAGTGGCAAGAATATTGTTGGCTCAAAACTGGGGACAGACTGAAACACTGAAGATGGAAGAATGGACTGTTAAGTTTGCTGAGTTAGCCCAAATTGCCAAATTAACCTGGGTTTTTGAGGATAAACCAAATGAAGACTTTTTTTTTTTTTTTTGGAAGACCAGAAACCGTTAATGGATTTTTTTGAGCAATAAGAAATCTAACAATCTAATAATCTGTGGTTATGGTGACTAGTAATTTTAGTAGTTATTATTTAACTGCATCTGCAATGGTAGATTTTCTTTTCTCTCTCTCTTTTTTCATTACAGTCAGAACTGGGGGAGGGGGTCAGAGCCCCACTATGTTTAATTTAAATGATTTCTTTCCCTCTCTCTCTCTCGTTCTTTCTCGTCCGTTTCTTTGATTTTATTTTGATTGCTACTTTGATTGTATATGAGATAGTTGGTGTTAAAAACCAGTAAAAATTTTTTAGCAAATTGTGTGTTTCTTGTTTAAATGCTAGTTCAAACCATTTCCATGACAAAGATTGCAATGTGAGAAAGATCCTTGTCCAATCAACTCTTAGGCTTAGATGGGCCAAACTATTTGTCATACCCATATTTGATGTGTAAATAGACATAGGAATGGAGTCACCCAATATTTCATTTTTTGTTTGCTTATCACAGCGTTTATATATGGAAAGATTCCTTTGAATCAAAAATATAATATGGAAATCTACTAGTACTTTATAGTTTTTCCAAAGTACTGACAGATTTCCGTAGTAAAATAAGTCCCCACAACTTAGATTTAAACTGAAACAAACCTTGGGGTACAGCTCTTAGGGAAAAATTGAGAGCAAATGGACGGCCAATTCTTTTTAGAAAACCTTGTATTGTTTATTAACTGCTGTAGTAACAGTAGTTGGAAGATGTATACCATTACTGTTGGAGAATATTTACCATTATTGTTGGAGGATGTTTACCATCCTCCAACTATGCATTGTAACATCTGGAAAGTTTTTTTTAAAATAAATCCTGAGGGTTTCGGTGTCTAAAGGGTTATTTGTTCAAATTTCCTGTCTTTTGCATTTAATTTTTCTTTATAGTTGTTGCTTATTTATTTCCCCTAAGTTCTGGTGTGATTTATATTGTATTTGTATTTTTGTGATTTAAATTAAATAAAAGAAAGGAAAATGAAACCTGTTAAGTGCTGTTGGATAACAATTTGGGCCCAGTTTTGTAAAAGCTTTGTGGACCACTATTGAAATACTTTTGACAAGGACAGGACCTACGGAATGTCCACCTAGTCCGTACATGTGCTTTGCATAGAGAAAGTCCCATGGTCACTTGTTAACAGCTTGTTAGAATATCAGGTAGCCTGTGAAGCAAAATCACCACCGCACCACTCAGAGTGAATGATATTGGATTAATTGGATGCAATCTTAGCTGGGAGAAGATACAGTAGGACCCCCATATTCGCAGATTCATGATCTGCAGATTCAGTTATCCGTGGTTGGCTGGGATCAGGAGCGGGTGGGTGTCAGGAGGTATTTTCCCACCGGTCGCCACAGCGATCACGCTCCTTGCTGTTTTCCCTCCTCCTGCCTCCGGCCTTTGGCTGATCGTGGGGTGGCAGGCGGAAAAACAACAGGGAACGTGGGATCCTATGCTTCTCATTGTTTTCCCGCCCGCTGCCTCCGTGATTAGGGCTAGGATGGGTGGTGGGAGAGGGTGTATGATACTATCTGCAGATTTCAGTATCCAATCCCCCGTGGATACAGGGGTCCTACTGTATTTTCCTTTATTCTAATAACCTTTAAAACAGCTGATACCCAAACCTTCCCTTTATAACTGGATTCTCCCTGTTATGTCTTCTCCAGTTTAATCTATAACCACCAAAGTTATGCATGTTTGCAGGTAATGAATATAGTAATCAACTGACAAATTGTTGTCCCTCTCTGTTTGGCTCATGGTATAGCTGGCATATCTTTTAAGTCACAACATCAGCTTTACATAGTATGAGCCAAGACTGCATTCTGATTAAAATTTTGAGCCTCCTTATACAATGCATATCTGAAAGGAGCTTTGGGGTAACATGGTCCTGCCAACACTATACCATCATCCTCCATAGAATCTTCGCTGGATAATGTGAGCTTAGTGTATTTTTTGTGGTACAATCTTGTATTAGGTTTTCATCTGGCTTCCAGATGAACTTGCGTCAGCACGCCAAACTCTCGCCAGCTTCATTCTTCTAAGACATTATTGATCATGTATTCCAGGCAAATTTAAGGAGACCTTTTCCCGAAAATGATCTAAATTTACAAGATTTACTTGTAACAAAGGGATCTGTTGCAGAGGTTTATTTTCACTCTCATTATTGATCTATCACACCCAGATGACTAAATAAGAGGCATAACATAAAAAGTGGATTAGGTCCACGATTTATTTATCAACATTAACCAGGATCCCCAAGAGAGGAGAAATGTGCAGGAATTCATTTTAAATAGGCACCCAAGTGCATACTCCATTCCTAGGCCCACATCAGTGCTGATGTAGGGGGACCTTCTCACGTCAGCCCAGACTTGGAGCTTCAGAAATGGGTGAGGAAAGTTGGTCTCAAATGTGACCCCCCCATCATGGTCCCATGCCCTGTGGATGCAAGGTTTGAGAATGACCAGGCTCCTTAAATTTCTCTATGGTGTTCACCAAACCTAAGCCCCATTAGTGTTCCCTCATACCTCTACCAATGTGACTGAGTAAACTTAATGAGTATTAACTTTTAACCATGTTAAATCACCTAGGATATGACCAAATTAAATTGGTTGATTGGTTGATCTTACGTTAAAATCAAAGGTCAATTGACTGAAATCAGATCAGCCTGATAAAAAGAATGACCCTTGCTGAATAAACCATTGCTTCCCATTACATTCAGTATACAATAGATTTTTAAAAAGCTCCACCCAAAATGGAAGAAGGTGAAGAATTCCAACTTGGCTCCCAAATTACCAGTAAAGTCTATTGAAAAAGTGAAGGGCAGTTGCCAGTGATTCAAATGGGTGAAGAACGGGCAAGGTGGGGTTATAAGATCTTGTCCACCATACAGATTGTGGCTTTGCCCACATGGGATCAACCAACTCCCTCTTCCCTGCTTGCAATTTTTGTCCACTGACTGGAGTTTCTCAATAAGCGAACATGCTCCTTAGGACCAAAATACATAGGAATGGGTATCAGGAAGAGGTCAGCCTGCAGGCTCCTCACGCAAGTCAGAACTTGAAAGTCAAAAGTGGCTGCATCAGACAGGTGTAAGAACTTGCTGTGCATCATTCACTGATGCCAGAAGGTGGCAGCAGAGTAAAGAAAAACAATAAAGTGCACCTATATGTGTGAGCCTTCCCTGGGAAATCTACCATCTAGTTCATGGGCAATGTAAATATTGGCTGGAATTCCACTAGGACTCCTGTTCCAACACCCTTAATTCCCACTTACTAGGTAGCAGCCACTGCTGTCAGTGGAAGTCTCTTTCCCTGTGGATCAGGAAGCAGCTGACAGTCCCACACCTTCCTGTGGGTGATTTCCAGTGCAACAGACAGAAGTGGGGTCCCTGTCACAGTCACTCCCATGCCAGAGACTGCTCACCTGGGGTGGGGGTTTGAGACTGTAAACAAATTGCTTTCCAAATGACAAGGGAATGGGCCCCCTGCTGTCCAGAAAGTGGGGATTGGGTGACTTTCACAGTCCCTGTGTACCCCTAAACTAGGGATCATCAACATCAACAGAACAATATAATGCAAAACTGGAGAGTTCAGAGGTACCTCTTATATGCCAAGATCTTGAGTGCCCAATAGGCTGGACTGAACCCACAGCCAGACCCATGGCAAAATCTATAGAAGCAACCCCAATCTAAAATTAATGGATGACAAATTAAACCCCTTGCAAACCGAAAATGCTATAAGGCCTTGGATGTAACACTCCAAAACTGGTATTTGGTAAGGGGCAAAAAGCCAACATGACAAAATAAAGGACCTGGCCTAGATCCCCTGACCCATACATGCACAGAAGATGATCAAGACAAAGTCTCAATGTTACCTTTCCCCCTGCCCTGGCTTTTTTAGAACTTCTCTTATCATGAAAAGAATATTATAATGAAGACACTGCAATGTAAAAGCCCTGACCAAATCCATGACCTGTGGGGACCTGGAGAACAAAGAATTAATAACCTGTACTGATGCCATATTATCACGTCAGAAATGGACAGAGGAGTTAACCAATTCCTCAGTCCAAATCTGATTAGCCACAAAACCAGGAAAAAAAATATTCCAGGATCGTTAAATCTGATAACAACCTGCTTCAGCCCACTCCTCAGGCCACACCTGGGCACACCAATGTCCGTTAAAATACACCCCCAAACCAATGGAACCAGCTGCATCCAAAGATAGTCTTAAGACATCCCAGATCCTCAGTTTATTCCTTAAAAAAGAAATACCATTAAAGTGAGAAAAATTCCTTCCAGGTCTTTAAGTTCTCCCTTGAGTAACCCTAATCCTATGATGGGGTTTGTGTATTCTACATATACAGTCAAAGAAACACCCTAAAAAAGGCATACAAGGTGCCACAACCCTGCAAGTGAAATTTAAATAGCCAAGGAGCTCCCGAGATTCCTTAAGCACAGCTTTCCTAGAACTACAGACTCAGAAACTCCTTCCCTCAAACCACTAAGTTTCTCCTTGGAAAGCTTACACTGTTGTTTGATGGTATTGATCTCAATACCCAAAAAAGACCAAACATTGACTGGGTCTCTCTGTTCATGGGCTGAGGGCACACCCAGACCTAAGCTTAAGAGTCCATTCAAGAAAAGTATTGAACATTTCAGCATCAAATGTAAGCTCTCAAGGCAGCGTACAAAATTAGAACACTATTTTAAAATATGTAATATTTAAAAGGAAGGCAGGGAGGTAGTAGCAATTCAATAGACAAATTGTAACTACAGTCAGGAAAGCCAGCCTGAAAAACTGAATTCTGAGGTATCACCTTATCTGCTCCCCGTTCACTGAGAGTCAGCTGTTTGGCTCAGTTAAAACCCACAGGGATGAGTGGAATTTGTGTGGGACAAAGTATTTGTTAAGTGTATCTCAAAGTTTTGGGAAAACACTCAGTATCTGGTTCCATAGAAACTGACATTAAGATCTCATGTGAGAACACATTTATCTAAGACTTGAACAGTGTTCCATTGTTTAGGGCCAAACCAGATATGACCAGGCAATCATCCATGTATCTGCTCCATGTATCTTTAAAAAGTGTGTCCTCTTTACATGAGATGGAAGACATAAAAGAGTGGCATGTAACTCCTTCACCATCTTAACATTGTTCTGTTTTTGAAGCAAAATCAGTTAAGCTGGAGAATATGAACTAGACTAGGAAAAAACGAATTTAGAACACAAGACACATGGTTAAGAGCCAATGACAAGGCAGTTGAGTTTTGCCTCCTTTTCCAATGGATTCTCTTCCTTATAGTATATGTGTGATTGGAGCAAATGTATGAATAACATATATGCACATAGTTTGGTCCTTGTACAATAGTGAGTATTGAGGGGCAGGAGTGATAGGAGGAATAAGTACAATTGTAGCCCCTGCATTCTTTCCCTTTGTTTCTGTTCATTGACCTCCAAGCTGACTTTTTGGGCCTTGCTTCTTTTTTGTACCGTGAATTACCAGCTTAAAGAAAGAAAACCTCTGAGAGCCTTGATCTTTATTTTTGCAGTTATGAATTGGCTTGTTTGCACATATCTGAGGTTGACTTGAAACTTCTTTGAACAAAGTTAGATAACAAACAAAGTTAGATCTGCAGATTTGTGACGGACAACGATATCCCTCCCTCGTTTTTAGGACCTTGTGTTGCAATTTCCTTTGTATAATAGTCCCTTCCAAGTAACTATTTCCATCCAAGAGCAGTAGTAGCTGTGGTTTCCATGTTAGCGGAGTGGTGAATACATTCTTACTCCAGATTTTAAAGAATATATCCAAAGTGTTGAACCCTTTCTCCTCAGTAGGTTCAGAAACATTAGATAGCTCCTTTAAAGTTTGGACTAAAATATGGAGTGGGTTTATTGTCCCATTGATATGAAAATTCCCCGTCACCAACTGAGAGGCAACTTTTGGGCGTCCACACAGTCCGTTCTTCAAAAATTTAAAATTCCTGCAGCAACAATGGTGAAAGGTAGCACGAAGGGGCAGGCAGCTTGTCAAATATTCATTAAGATTAGATACTTTGCCAAAAGAAAGTCTTCCCTGCAAATTTCTATTTAAATTATAGCAATTACTTCTAAATGTGTAGCTATTTGTATAAATTATTACAGCCACCATAGCCAGAAAAAAAAATCAAAGATTGTTAAATTTGACAAGCCTGTTTCAGCCCACTCCTTGGGTCGTACATGGGCACACCAATTGCTATATATAAATTACAATAATTATTTCTAAATTTGTAGCTATTTGTGTAAATTACCACATTGAAATGTTATGCATGCCTCTTTACTCCTCTAAGTGCTCATCTTCTTTGTAATTGTTGTTGGCCACAGTTCCTGGGCTCTCAGCTAAGGACGACAGCAACCACAGAAACCATAGCAAACAATAATTTCAAGAGATTTTTGCAAGGCAAGATTTTACAGCATAATGAAGGCTTAAGGAGCAGCCTTCTGTTGAGCTGCTATTGGGAGGTAGGTGTTAGGGAAGGAAAGAGGAGAGGCTAGAGACAGAGCAGGAAGCTGAAGGCTGGAGGCAAATGGAGAAGCAGCAAAGAAGCACTTGGAATAGGCAGAGATCTCCTTCTGAAATTTCAGAGAGCTTTTGGGAAAAGATCCAGTTTTCCTAAGAATCTCTGGGAATAGCTGAAAAAAAACCCTCTATTCTGAACTGAGATAAGAGAACGAAAAGTTTGCCAGTCTGTAATTATTAAAACACAAAATATTTATCTGGGTCCAGATTGCTATGGCTCTCTTTCCAGACATATTTACCCTGTGTCAACTTCAGAGAGATAAAATGTGGGAACAGTGATAATGCAACAGCATTGTGTTAATCTCATTCTAAATTAAATCCTCAGGATTCAGTAGAATGCACTTGCACCCAGATGAGTCATCTATGGGAAGAAGAAGAAGAAGAGGAAGAAGTAGAAGAAATATATAGAATATTGTGGTCAAATTTATTGCCAGGGCAGAGCCACTGAATCTAATTCTATGTTCTCTCCATTCATTGAAACACCATTTCAGCATTTTGTAAAGGTTTTGCTACAATACAGCCCAGCTTTGGGACTAGACAGTGGAACCATTGGGGAAGATCGATTTCTACATGCCATTGTCCTGTTGCCAAGATGATAGACGACCTAAGGGAAGCTAACTTCCACATCCATATTAATCCTAGCTAGATGGACCTTTCAGACTATCCAATCATAACATGACAATTCCACTTGAATTGTAATGGCAACATACTGTGAAATCCAGAGTTTTGTAGTTTGGTGACACACTAGAGCAGTCTTGCTAAAATTTGAACTAGCTGTCTGTAAACTGCAGACTCCAGGATTCCAATAGTTAAAGTGGAATCATAGCACTATAACTGTGTAATATGAAAGGGTGCCAGGTTGACTGCTGAAGAATCTGCATCCACTCACCAAATTTCATCACGAATATTCACCAATATTTTTTAAAAGAAATACAAAATAAGAAAGTACACAGTTCTCACTGCAGAATGGTTTATTTCTTCATTTATTTTGAGTCTCTTCCATGATCTGAGAATCTATTGAAGTATGTCATCTGTACACAGAGGTGCTTTTTTAAAAATATGAGAAAAACGTAAGTATAACTTTCATAATGTCTTTTCAAATGAATAAGGATAGAAGCCTAATTACTGCATCCTTGGTCAGACCAATGTGTTTTCCAGTTGTCCGAAAGTAACCCAGAGGCATGTGAATATGTTGTCATTGTGGAGAGTAGATGACTAGTTTCATATTGTACCAACCTGAAACTGAACACAGTACCAAATAAAAGTAAAATCCTTTGTAGAGCAGACACAAAATTAATATGAGTACATGCTGTTTCTTCTAGATAAAGAACACCAGGAAAACCTTACTGGTCAAAAATTTGGTTTAACATTTTATTTTAACATCACTTTTTAATCTTAATCTTAGAGTCTTCAAGTGTCAAAGAAACTCAAGAACATTTAAGAGAAGGAGTCAGTGGATTAAGTTACAGGCATTTATTTCTATGTCTAGACAAGAATCTTTCAAAACTATGAGAATTGTCTTTTTTTATATATAATTTTTTTTATTAAAGAAAAAGAACAATACATAACAGAATAAAACAAAAACACCACATGAATAACATAAATGTGAAAAAGAGAAAAATTACAACACAAATAGCTTACATTACTATTTCTCTCCAGATCCTTTATCATCATATACTTATTCAACATATTATGTATCACATTGATTATATATTTTTATTTCGTATATCTAAATCTCTTTCTCCTTGTACTCATTATTGCTATAATAATTTCATTCTTAAATCTATTCTTTTCAACTATACTTAACCTATTGCTAATACTATATATGATCCAGTTATAAACCATAAACTCTAACCCTAAATGTGAGCCCATTCCCAGAGCCAATTATGTTTCAGCTTACTCTGCTTTCCAAAATCGTAATTCTTCTTGTGGAGATGTGACACTTACCTCTTTTATTAAAGCCTTTTCCACAAATATTTTCCCATATTGCTCCAAAGTCATTCCTTTTCCTTATCCCTTTTTTAACCTTAATTAATTGATTGTAATTTTAACTTATCATTGATCGCAATTTTCCACACTTCTTTATAACAATCCTTTATTTGAAGGTCTTCTTGAGTTTTCCATTTTCTTGATATAACTATGAGCAATATCAAAAGAACATAAAACTCCTTCTGTGTGTCCAGTTGGGATTTGTGTTCCTGAAACAGGAGACTTTTCCATGCTTCATGAAAAACTTTTCAGAAGGTCTAAAGAAATCTAATGATAGTTTATTTTGACGGTGGGAATCAGTATTACATATATATTCTGCTGCAGGATGTTTAATCTCACGAATGTCAAAGCAACATCTGACTTCAGGAAATGTAACAGCTTCGTTAAACTGGTCTTTGAAGTAGTGGTACAGGTCCCAAATGCTTCCATGTTCTTCTGCTTCAAATGGAAAGATCCCCTTCTATATCTCTCTCATGGCATTGCAGATGTTTGGGCTTCCTTCTTACAGAAGCAGTGCACAGCCCTCTGTAAAATGGTAATGGTAGGTGGTAGTATTTATTCCCGTTTCAGAAAACCAGTCTACACTGGTTTTGTTCTGAACTTGAAAGGAACTATCCAAGGTGCTGACATCTATCCCCCAAAGAGGTTCAGCAAGACAAATAGCTTCTCTAATGATTTAGGCTAAAAAGCCAGAGCAGATTCGCTAGGAATAGAAAGAATATTCAAAAAAGTTCAAAATAAAGTGTTTTTCAAGTGCAGCGAACCTCTGACAAGAAAAATCTGGACTGACAACAATATTTGCAATTCAGGATTTTATTCAAGGCAACATTTGCACAGGGTTGTTTTGTTTTTCACATAGAAAATGCTGTTACCTGTACACAAAATGCTATTTTCTGTGCAAAAAGTTTCTATTGTAGTCAACTGCTGTCAAGTCAACTTTGACTTATGGTGGCCTTATGAAGTCACTCTGTCATCAGCAGCCCTGCTTAGGTCTTGCAAATTCAGGGCTGTGGGTTCCTTGAGTCTAGCTATCTGCAGTGCAGTCTTCCTGTTTTCCTACTGCCTTCTACTCCATGAAGCACCATGGTCTTTCTTGTGAATCATCTCTCCTCATGATGTATCCAAAGTAGGACAGTCGCACTTTAGTCACCTTGGCTCCTATGGAGAGTTCAGGCTCGACTTGCTGTAGGACCCATTTATTTCTCTTTTTAGCGGTTTGTGGTATCCGTGGGTATGGAAAATCTGGAACTATTTCAATATCCTCATCACCTACTTTGAAGTTATGCAAATGGTTATTTTTGTTTTCTCTGTTCAGCTGTAAACTTGCCTTTGCACTTTGTGCCTTGATTTCCTTCAGTAATTGTTCCAATTCTGTTATTTTCTGCCAGTAGTACAGTATCATTTGCATGTCTTAAGTTGTTGATCCTTCCTCCATTTTTCACACCTCCTTCCAATGAGTCAAATCCTGCTTTATATACAATATATTCAATGTACAAGTTAAACAGACAGGGTGATAAAACGCAACTTTGTCCGACCTTCTTGCTAATTGGGAACCATTCCATTCCATTTCTTCATGTTCTCTCCTGATGATCGCTTCTTGTCTTGAGTAAAAGGTATGCATCGGGACAATCAAATGTTGCGGCACAACCATTTCTTTAAAAGCAATACATCTTTTTTCATGATCAACACAATCAAAGGCTTTGCTATCATCTATAAAACCAGGTGGATTTTCTTCTGAAATTCTTTGGTGAACTCCATTATCCAACATATGTTTCCATTTCCTGAACCCAGCTTGGACCTCTGGCGGTTTTTGCTCCTTATATGGCAGCAGGTTTTTGTTGAAGAATTGTAAGTATGACTTTTCTAGCATGGGAAATCAATGCAGTGTTCCTATGGTTACTGCAATCCCTGGTGTCCTCTTTCTTGGAAATTGGGGTGTATATTTAGCATTTCCAGTCTGTGGGTCATCGTTTTGTTTCCCACATTTGTTGACAGATTTTAATTAGAACTATAATAAAATGCCACCACATGTAAATTTTGCACAGTAAGTCCCGAACTGTGCAGTTTTTAAATATTTGCTCACAGCAGGAAGAAAATTGCTAAAATTATTATTTGCTTCCTGTCAGAAGAAAATTAGCAAAGAGTTACATCCCAACACGGACACGGAAGACACCAGCTGCAACTGGTTTTACAAATGCATGTGGGAGCTACTTTCATAAGGCCAAAGTGTGCAATGTGTCTGGGATCAGTGCTCTTGAGAATAATGTTCTTTGAATGTTCACAGCATTTCTGCTGACCCCATGAACCATGGACTGGTTCCATTTGCTTCCCCCCAAGATTTTGGAGAGTTGGAAGGAACCTAAAGTGGGGTACAATAGGGTGAAGATAGAAAGAATATTTCCAAATATTCCAAAAATTGTCAAAAGGGGGTTTTTCATTATAGATAACAAGTACAAATCAGGAGACATTTCAAAATGAAGTCCTAATATTTGTTCTATCTGTATATGAATGGCACTCTAAAAGTTTAGATTTTTTTTTACAAGACTACCATTGATGACAAAAAGAACCAGTTTCATGATTGTGTTTCCAGCACTTATCTGAACAATTTTGTTGCATTTTTGAAAGCTTTTCAGGTGTAAGGTACCATCTAAAGTACATTTTATACAGATTTTCTCTGATATCTTGACATACTGCGAATCTTAACCTCTTTGCCCATGCTTTTTCCTGTTGCTCAAGGGAATCGGATATGGGATGTTCTGTGCCCGCTTAATCCTAGAAATTTTGATAGGCTCATCTTCAGTAGTCCATCTTAATAAAATTTTATAAATTGAAGAAATAAGCTTAGGCTTTCCTGATAATGATTTAGAAATAAAGGCTGGGAAATTGTTGTGCTATATGATTGCTGCAGCTAGAAGGGTGATAGCTCAAAGGTGGAAACAGAAAACTCTCTCTTCCATAACAGATGGGGAAATGAAGTTATTTGATATGATACAGACGGACAGGTTTCCATATGTATTAAGAGGAGATAAGTATGAAAGATTCATCAAAGATCGGGTTAAGGTTATAACATATTTTAGGAATCTCTGGGGGGATATCAAGATGGTGAATATTGACTTTTAAAAATATCGATAGAATATACAGGTAACAAAAGTTATATCTATTTGAGGGACAGACAATTAGTATTATCTATTGCTCTATTGCCTCTCATTTAGGAGGGAGTCTTGTATGAATGTAGAAGGGGAATATGAAATGTCAGATGTATATAATAATGTACACTCTATTCTTTGTTAAATTGAACTAGAATGAATGTTAATTTTATTTTAATAACTTTTTATGAATAAAACTATTTAAAATGGTTTTTTTGCATGATAGGAATACCCGATGGCAAGAATACAAGTTAGGCATTAATGGTTGCATTTTGGGACTTATTCTGCACCCAAAATGAATATGGTTTCTCTGTGCAGAAAATGGCATTTTCTGGACAGCGAACATTTTTTCTCAGAAAACAAATTTCGTGTGCAGAAAACAGTATTTTTCTGGGAAATGTTGTTCTCTGTCAGGCATTTGGAAATAGTAAAGGCTTGGAGTAAATGATTCCTCCTTTTTTGAAAGAGCATTTTGTCGAGAAGGCAAGCATGTGTTGCTCTTTTAATGCATGATTCAAAATGAATTTCTGTTGTTATTGTTAGACATCAAAATGTGGGCTATGAATGAAATGAGCAAATATAACATTACGTTCTACCCATGTGGATGGATTGTGTAGGTATTATATGGATGATGTGAGAGCCACAAAACAAAACAAGAAACCCTTAATACATGCATAAACAATCTCAAAACAATAATGGTGGGATATACTAGAATGTAATAACGAAATGAGAATAATTTTTACAAGTAATGTAGAAAACAATGTCGTTTATTTAAGGGAGGTTTCTTACTTGGTACAGAGTATTAAGTGTGTGTTTATGCATTTGGAGGTGACTTTTTATGTGGTCTTCAATATTTTTTGGAGCTGTTTCTTGCATGTGGATTTGTTATAGCTTATGGCCATTTCTGCACGGGGTGAGGGAATCCACGCTTGGGTCCAGGCAGGTCCGGAGCAGTGCGTGGCCGCTGCTCTGCACTGTTCCGGGGACGAAAATGGTGGTTTCCGGTTACACTGCACAGTATGGCATTGCTCTTTAGTACTACTGTGTACATGACACCTGAAGTTTCTTTTTTCAAATTTCTGCATGTTGTAGGAAGCAATCTAAAAAGGTAAGTTCTAGGATGTATCTATGCTGCACAAGAAAAGCAGTATGATATAACTCTAACTGTCATGGCTGTTTCCTATACGATCTTGGGATTTGTAGTTTTGTGGCCCTACCTAAGCCTCTCTGCTAGAGAGTTCTTTTTTCTTGTGTATCAACTCCCACACTAGTATTCTGTAGCAAAGAATTCAAAGTCTCTCCCCAGATGACAAATCCCAGTATTCTGTAGGATGGAGCCACGGAAATTAAAGAGGCATAAAACTGCTATAAATATGCAGCGTGGATACAACTCTAACAGCTGGAGCCTGATTATTTGTGGGAAAATGGGACATGCACCTGAGAAGATGGAAAGGGAAAGGGTGTTCTTCCCAGCTTTTTTTCTCCTGTGTGGGGAGAAGAGACTGAAGTGTTCCACAGGATTTCCAGACTTCAAAGTTAAGAACCAAAGTTAGAAAACAGTAATCACTGCTTCTCACCAGATTCAAGGTACTGATCTAAGGCACTCAAGACTGTACTTCCTACACTACAATAAGAACTGCAGTCCATGCTTAACCTTTCTTTTTCACAAATAAAAACAAGTTTGAAAATATTTCTATTGTAGCTGTCAGCAGTGAGAATTTTTTTTTCAAGCTGTTTTCAATTAATGATGGTTAGGCCCTATGGCACAACTCCTACGTAACAGTTTCTTTTCTTTTTCCTTCATTTTGGGTAGTATACCTGCTGTTTTAAACTCCTGATATGCTTGTGGCAACATTTTTGATTTTTGACAGAGCAATTTTGTGGTGACATGGTGGTTGGTGATTTCTCGAACATGACACAAAAAGGGCATGTTCATATTACACTTGTGTTGTTTTCGAAGCTTCCATGCAATTAATTTTATCATGTTTAAACCGTGTGTTTCTGGTTTTGCAGCACAGGACCAAATGGGTTCAATCAGATGTCCCAAAACATTCCATATTTGGAGAATACTTCTTTGCCAGATCTCTAATGGTTTTAACAAAACACATTTAGAGTGGCGTTATTGTGTTTTTTCCTAGGAAAAGCAAAAAGAGGGCAGGAATGTCTAGAAAAGATGAAGGGAGGTGGAAGGAGGAAGGGAAGGAAGGAGAGAATTACAATGATAAACCTGGAATTATTTGGCTGAGACTTTGGCCAAGATCTTGTAACTCACAACCAGCATGCTTCTGATTTCACAGAGGGGTGAAACTTTCTCTATTTCCCTCACTGTTCACTCTGGGATTAGAAGAACTATGGGGGGGGGGTCCATCTCTGTTTTCCTGGTGACCAGTTGGGAGTAAGTGGGTTCTGGCTGCTCTTGAGCACCCAGGCACGAAGGAGAGCCTTGTGCTATGAGTGAAGGTGTTCTTTTGCCCCTGGACAATCAAGAGCAACAACTTGAGCACACTTCGGGTTGCCATTGGCTAAGGCACTGTGTCCCATCTGATCTTGGAAGTTAAGTAGTTAGCTAGTTAGCACATGGATGCATGACTGTCAATGAACACTAGGTGTATAGGTGATATTTCAGAGGAAGGAACTGGCAAAACCACATCTGAGTATTCCTTACTTAAGAAGATCCTGTGAAATTCATGAGGTTGCCTTAAGCTGACACGTCACCTGAAGGGACGCACACACAGAGAGTTGTCATCCACATAGCCAGGTTTTACTTGGATTTTAGACATGTTACCCAGTGTCTGTTTGAATCACCATTTGGCCTGAATTCTAGTTTTTTTTTTTTTTTAAAGTAAATCTCTAGCCTTTCTAGACATTGAGATCATGAGGCAAAGGAAGAATGACAGCACTCTTCCGTCAAATTCTTCTCCAAGAAACAACTCCATTCAGGAATTTCAGGCAGATTGAAAGCAGCAAGGGAGGAGCACACTGTGAGGGTGGAAGGTGAAGCGAGGGAAGAAGGAGGAGAGATGGGAGAGCGAGCCGTGGAAGTGGTGGAGTCCAAGAAGAAAGGGAGAGGCGTATGGCACAAGCCGAAGTGAGTGAGGAAGTACGGGAGATAGAAGAGTAAGTGACGCAGGTGGTGGAATACAAGGAGCAAGGGAGGTTCAGACAGTGAAGGCATGAGATGAGGTGAGGTGAGTAGGAAAGATGGGAGAGCAAGCAGGGGACACAGCAGAATGAAAGAGGGAATGAAAGGGCCTACACTGAGGATGCAAGGTAAGGTGAGGGAGGGAGAGTGAATGGTGCAAGCAATGGACTGCAAGAAGCAAGGATGGGAGGCCCTGCAAGGACACAGGGATTAAAAGAGACAAGAGAGTGAGTGATGTAAGTGGAAGAGTGTGAGAAACAAGGGAGTGGAATGCAGCAAGGGTGCAAGGTGAGGTGAGGGAGATGGGAGAGCAAGAGGTGGGAGTGGAGGAGTGAAAGAAGCACTCTAGGGAGAAAGCGGGGTGAGAGAGGGACCAGGAGGGCCAGAAGAAAGGGACAGGCACGGTGTGAGGGCATGGGGTAAGACAAGGGAGGGAGAAGGAGAGACAAGAGAGTGAGCGGTATGGATGGCGGAGTGTGAGAAGCAAGGGAGGGGGATGTAAAAAGGGTTGGAGGTGAGGCAAGAGAGTGAGTAGAAGGGAAGGGAGAGTGTGGCAATGAAGAGAAGGGAAAGGAGGAAAGGGAGGGTGAGAGTTGCAATGTCAAGGTGCAAGGAGGAAGAGAGGTAGCCATGATGAGATATAATATGCAAGAGAGGGAGAGGCGGTGTCATAGAAATCATAGAAATGTAGAGTTGGAAGAGACCACACGGGCCATCCAGTCCAACCCCCTGCCATGCAGGAACGCCCTCAAAGCACTCCCGACAGATGGCCATCCAGCCTCTGCTTAAAAACCTCCAAGGAAGGAGACTCCACCACACTCCGAGGCAGCATATTCCACTGCCCGACAGCCCTGACCGTCAGGAAGTTCTTCCTGAGGTTCAGGTGGAATCTCCTTTCCTGCAGCTTGAATCCATTGCTCCTTGTCCTGGTCTCTGGAGTGGCAGAAAACAAGCCCTCTCCCTCCTCTACATGGCATCCCTTCAAAGATTTAAACATGGCTATCACGTCCCCTCTTAACTTTCTCTTCTGTAGACTGAACATACCCAGCTCTCTAAGTCTATCCTCGTAGGACTTGGCTTCCAGGCCCTTCACCATTTTGGTAACCCTCCTCTGGACCTGCTCCAGCCTGACCATATCCTTCTTGAATTGGGGTGCCCAGAACTGGACACAGTATTCAAGATGAGGTCTAACCAAAGCAGAGTAGAGTGGTACCAGTACCTCCCTCGATCTAGACACCGTACTCCTATTGATGCAGCCGAGAATTGCATTGGCTTTCTTGGCTGCCGCATCACACTGCTGACTCATGTTCAGCTTGTGGTCTATTAAGACTCCTAGATCCCTTTCACACGTACTGCCATCCAGCCACATGTCCCCCATCCTATATTTCTGTATTCCATTTTTTCTACCTAGGTGTGGGACCTTGCACTTCTCTCTGTTGAATTTCATTTTGTTAGTCTTGGCCCAGTTCTCCAATCTATCCAAGTCATTTTGAATTTTGATCCTGTCCTCTGGCATATTAGCAACCCCTCCCAATTTGGTGCCATCTGCAAATTCGATGACCATGCCCTCTACTCCTTCATCCAAGTCGTTGATGAAAATGTTGAACAGCACTGGGCCCAGGACAGAACCTGTGCCACCCCGCTAGTCACTTCTCTCCAGGATGAAAAGTAGCCATTGGTGAGCACCCTTTGGGAACGGTCAGTCAACCAGTTACAGACCCACCTGACAGTCGCCCTGTCCAGCCCGCATTTTACTAGCTTCTTTGCAAGAATGTCATGGGGAACTTTGTCAAAGGCCTTACTGAAATCGAGATATGTTACATCCACAGCATTAAAGAAAAAGAACAATACATAACAGAATAAAACAAAAACACCACATGAATAACATAAATGTGAAAAAGAGAAAAATTACAACACAAACAGCTTACATTACTATTTCTCTCCAGATCCTTTATCATCATATACTTATTCAACATATTATGTATCACATTGATTATATATTTTTATTTCATATATCTAAATCTCTTTCTCCTTGTACTCATTATTGCTATAATAATTTCATTCTTAAATCTATTCTTTTCAACTATATTTAACCTATTGCTAATACTATATATGATCCGGTTATAAACCATAAACTCTAACCCTAAATGTGAGCCCATTCCCAGAGCCAATTATATTTCAGCCTACTCTGCTTTCCAAAATTGTAATTCTTCTTGTGGAGATATGACACTTCCCTCTTTTATTAAAGCCTATTTTCCATATTGCTCCAAAGTCATTCCTTTTCCTGATCCCTTTTTTAACCTTAATTAATCGATCGCAATTTAACTTATCATTGATCGCAATTTTCCACACTTCTTTATAACAATCCTTTATTTGAAGGTGTTCTTGAGTTTTCCATTTTCTTGATATAACTATGAGCATTATCAAAAGAACATAAAACTCCTTCTGTGTGTCCAGTTGGGATTTGTGTTCCTGAAACAGGAGACTTTTCCATGCTTCATGAAAAACTTTTCAGAAGGTCTAAAGAAATCTAATGATAGTTTATTTTGACGGTGGGAATCAGTATTACATATATATTCTGCTGCAGGATGTTTAATCTCACGGATGTCAAAGCAACATCTGACTTCAGGAAATGTAACAGCTTCGTTAAACTGGTCTTTGAAGTAGTGGTACAGGTCCCAAATGCTTCCATGTTCTTCTGCTTCAAATGGAAAGATCCCCTTCTATATCTCTCTCATGGCATTGCAGATGTTTGGGCTTCCTTCTTACAGAAGCAGTGCACAGCCCTCTGTAAAATGGTAATGGTAGGTGGTGGTATTTATTCCTGTTTCAGAAAACCAGTCTAATCTGGTTTTGTTCTGAACTTGAAAGGAACTATCCAAGGTGCTGACATCTATCCCCCAAAGAGGTTCAGCAAAACAAATAGCTTCTCTAATGGTTTAGGCTAAAAAGCCAGAGCAGATTCGCTAGGAATAGAAAGAATATTCAAAAATGTTCAAAATAAAGTGTTTTTCAAGTGCAGCGAACTTCTGACAAGAAAAATCTGGACTGACAACAATATTTGCAATTCAGGATTTTATTCAAGGCAACATTTGCACAGGGTTGTTTTATTTTTCACATAGAAAATGCTGTTACCTGTACACAAAATGCTATTTTCTGTGCAAAAAGTTTCTATTGTAGTCAACTGCTGTCAAGTCAACTTTGACTTATGGTGGCCTTATGAAGTCACTCTGTCATCAGCAGCCCTTCTTAGGTCTTGCAAATTCAGGGCTGTGGGTTCCTTGAGTCTATCTATCTGCAGTGCAGTCTTCCTGTTTTTCCTACTGCCTTCTACTCCATGAAGCATCATCGTCTTTCTTGTGAATCATCTCTCCTCATGATGTATCCAAAGTAGTTCGGTCTCTTTTTAGCAGTTTGTGGTATCCGTAGACTCCCCACCAGCACCACATTTCAACAGAGTCAATTCTATTCCTATCAGCTTTCTTCATTGTCCCATATTCACAACCATACATAATAATCGGAAATATGATAGCAAGCAGGATCCTAACTTTGGTATTCAATGATATATCTTTGTACTTCAACATCTTGTCTAGTTCTTTCATAGTTGCCCTTCCAAGCCTTAGTCTTCTTCTGATTTCTTGAATGTAGTCTCCATCCTGATTAATGACTGAGACAAGGTATGGAAAATCTGGAACTATTTCAATATCCTCATCACCTACTTTGAAGTTATGTAAACGGTTATTTTTGTTTTCTCTGTTCAGCTATAAACTTGCCTTTGTGCCTTGATTTCCTTCAGTAATTGTTCCAATTCTGTTATTTTCTGCCAGTAGTACAGTATCATTTGCATGTCTTAAGTTGTTGATCCTTCCTCCATTTTTCACACCTCCTTCCAATGAGTCAAATCCTGCTTTATATACAATATATTCAATGTACAAGTTAAACAGACAGGGTGATAAAACACAACTTTGTCCGACCTTCTTGCTAATTGGGAACCATTCCATTCCATTTCTTCATGTTCTCTCCTGATGATCGCTTCTCGTCTTGAGTAAAAGGTATGCATCGGGACAATCAAATGTTGTGGCACACCCATTTCTTTAAAAGCAATACATCTTTTTTCATGATCAACACAATCAAAGGCTTTGCTATCATCTATAAAGCCCGGTGGATTTTCTTCTGAAATTCTTTGGTGAACTCCATTATCCAACATATGTTTCCATTTCCTGAACCCAGCTTGGACCTCTGGCGGTTTTTGCTCCTTATATGGCAGAAGGTTTTTGTTGAAGAATTGTAAGTATGACTTTTCTAGCATGGGAAATCAATGCAGTGTTCCTATGGTTACTGCAATCCCTGGTGTCCTCTTTCTTGGAAATTGGGGTGTATATTTAGCATTTCCAGTCTGTGGGTCATCGTTTTGTTTCCCACATTTGTTGACAGATTTTAATTAGAACTATAATAAAATGCCACCACATGTAAATTTTGCACAGTAAGTCCCGAACTGTGCAGTTTTTAAATATTTGCTCACAGCAGGAAGAAAATTGCTAAAATTATTATTTGCTTCCTGTCAGAAGAAAATTAGCAAAGAGTTACATCCCAACACAGACACGGAAGACACCAGCTGCAACTGGTTTTACAAATGCATGTGGGAGCTACTTTCATAAGGCCAAAGTGTGCAATGTGTCTGGGATCAGTGCTCTTGAGAATAATGTTTTTTGAATGTTCACAGCATTTCTGCTGACCCCATGAACCATGGACTGGTTCCATTTGCTACCCCCCCAGATTTTGGAGAGTTGGAAGGAACCTAAAGTGGGGTACAATAGGGTGAAGATAGAAAGAATATTTCCAAATATTCCAAAAATTGTCAAAAGGGGGTTTTTCATTATAGATAACAAGTACAAATCAGGAGACATTTCAAAATGAAGTCCTAATATTTGTTCTATCTGTATATGAATGGCACTCTAAAAGTTTAAATTTTTTTTTACAAGACTACCATTGATGACAAAAAGAACCAGTTTCATGATTGTGTTTCCAGCACTTATCTGAACAATTTTGTTGCATTTTTGAAAGCTTTTCAGGTGTAAGGTACCATCTAAAGTACATTTTATACAGATTTTCTCTGATATCTTGACATACTGCGAATCTTAACCTCTTTGATCATGCTTTTTCCTGTTGCTCAAGGGAATCGGATATGGGATGTTCTGTGCCCACTTAATCCTAGAAATTTTGATAGGCTCATCTTCAGTAGTCCATTTTAATAAAATTGTATAAATTGAAGAAATAAGCTTAGGCTTTCCTGATAATGATTTAGAAATAAGGGCTGGGAAATTGTTGTTCTATATGATTGCTGCAGCCTGAAGGGTGATAGCTCAAAGGTGGAAACAGAAAACTCTCTCTTCCATAACAGATTGGGAGATGAAGTTATTTTATAAGATACAGACGGACAGGTTTCCATATGTATTAAGAGGAGATGAGTATGAAAGATTCATCAAAGATTGGGTTAAGGTTATAACATATTTTAGGAATCTCTGGGGGGGTATCAAGATGGTGAATATTGACTTTTAAAAATATCGATAGAATATACAGGTAACAAAAGTTATATCTATTTGAGGGACAGACAATTAGTATTATCTATTGTTCTATTGCCTCTCATTTAGGAGGGAGTCTTGTATGAATGTAGAAGGGGAATATGAAATGTCAGATGTATATAATAATGTACACTCTATTCTTTGTTAAATTGAACTAGAATGAAAGTTAATTTTATTTTAATAACTTTTTATGAATATAAATATTTAAAAATGGTTTTTTTGCATGATAGGAATACCCGATGGCAAGAATACAAGTTAGGCATTAATGGTTGCATTTTGGGACTTATTCTGCACCCAAAATGAATATGGTTTCTTTGTGCAGAAAATGGCATTTTCTGGACAGCAAACATTTTCTCCCAGAAAACAAATTTCGTGTGCAGAAAACAGTATTTTTCTGGGAAATGTTGTTCTCTGTCAGGCATTTGGAAATAGTAAAGGCTTGGAGTAAATGATTCCTCCTTTTTTGAAAGAGCATTTTGTTGAGAAGGCAAGCATGTGTTGCTCTTTTAATGCATGATTCAAAATGAATTTCTGTTGTTATTGTTAGACACCAAAATGTGGGCTATGAATGAAATGAGCAAATATAACATTACGTTCTACTCATGTGGATGGATTGTGTAGGTATTATATGGATGATGTGAGAGCCACAAAACAAAACAAGAAACCCTTAATACATGCATAAACAATCTCAAAACAATAATGCTAGGATATACTAGAATGTAATAACGAAATGAAAATAATTTTTACAAGTAATGTAGAAAACAATGTCGTTTATTTAAGGGAGGTTTCTTACTTGGTGCAGAATATTAAGTGTGTGTTTATCCATTTGGAGGTGACTTTTTATGTGGTCTTCAATATTTTTTGGAGCTGTTTCTTGCATGTGGATTTGTTATAGCTTATGGCCATTTCTGCACGGGGTGAGGGAATCCACGCTTGGGTCCAGACAGGTCCGGAGCAGTGCGTGGCCGCTGCTCCACACTGCTCAGGGGACGAAAATGGTGGTTTCCGGTTGGTTGAGGCTCTCCACCGACCGCTGAAGCTCGCCAGCCTGAAGCCCACGCCCAGCAGATCGCAGGCTTGCACTGGTGCGAGCCTGTAAATCTGCACCGGAGTGCGGGCATGGAGTTGCACGCTCCATGCTTTTGAAAGACCTGTTTCAAGCAGTCTTTAAAAAGCATGCTGGATGACCACTTCGGGTCATTCTGGAGCTGGCTGAGGTGCAGAACTACACTAAGTAGGTCCGACCCAGTCTGCTCCCAGGTGCAGACGTCCTCCCTGGAGGACTCTCTGCACTGTTTCTTTAACCCCTTGCGGAAACGGTCTATATTTCATGTGTGGTTTTCTTCTTGGTGTATTTTGTGTAAATTTGATTTTTTTTTATATGAGTTGTAGGAATTACTTTCATTTCATTGTTTCACTCTGTTACATCCTGCCATTATAGTTTTATAGTCTTTCTTTGTTACTGGGCAAGTCCATCAAAGGTGATAATATGAGCCCATCTTTTCTTGACATTTTCTTGACATTTGCAACATCTGTTGTTCCCAGTGACTGTAAGTATTTCCTGTAACCAGTTGTGATGATAAATATTTTCTCCCACTTTTTAATGGCTTCATCTCATTTTTCTCCCACGTTTCCACTAAAAAAATACCACTCTCAGTGGCATGCAAACCTAACAATAAAACCATTAAAATCACCAATAAACAGAAAAATATTTTTGAAAGACAGTTACACCGCACAGTATGGCATTGCTCTGTAGTACTACTGTGTACAGGACACCTGAAGTTTCTTTTTTCAAATTTCTGCATGTTGTAGGAAGCAATCTAAAAAGGTAAGTTCTAGGATGTATCTATGCTGCACAAGAAAAGCAGTATGATATAACTCTAACTGTCATGGCTGTTTCCTATACGATCTTGGGATTTGTAGTTTTGTGGCCCTACCTAAGCCTCTCTGCTAGAGAGTTCTTTTTTCTTGTGTATCAACTCCCACACTAGTATTCTGTAGCAAAGAATTCAAAGTCTCTCCCCAGATGACAAATCCCAGTATTCTGTAGGATGGAGCCACGGAAATTAAGGAGGCATAAAACTGCTATAAATATACAACTCTAACAGCTGGAGCCTGATTATTTGTGGGAAAATGGGACATGCACCTGAGAAGATGGAAAGGGAAATGATGTTCTTCCCAGCTTTTTTTCTCCTGTGTGGGGAGAAGAGACTGAAGTGTTCCACAGGATTTCCAGACTTCAAAGTTAAGAACCAAAGTTAGAAAACAGTAATTATTGCTTCTCACCAGATTCAAGGTACTCGAGATTGTATTTCCTACACTGCAATAAGAACTGCAGTCCATGCTTAACCTTTCTTTTTCACAAATAAAAACAAGTTTGAAAATATTTCTATTGTAGCTGTCAGCAGTGAGAATTTTTTTTTCAAGCTGTTTTCAATTAATGATGGTTAGGCCCTATGGCACAACTCCTACGTAACAGTTTCGTTTCTTTTTCCTTCATTTTGGGTAGTATACCTGCTGTTTTAAACTCCTGATATGCTTGTGGCAACATTTTTGATTTTTGACAGAGCAATTTTGTGGTGACATGGTGGTTGGTGATTTCTCGAACATGACACAAAAAGGGCATGTTCATATTACACTTGTGTTGTTTTCGAAGCTTCCATGCAATTAATTTTATCATGTTTAAACCGTGTGTTTCTGGTTTTGCAGCACAGGACCAAATGGGTTCAATCAGATGTCCCAAAACATTCCATATTTGGAGAATACTTCTTTGCCAGATCTCTAATGGTTTTAACAAAACACATTTAGAGTGGCGTTATTGTGTTTTTTCCTAGGAAAAGCAAAAAGAGGGCAGGAATGTCTAGAAAAGATGAAGGGAGGTGGAAGGAGGAAGGGAAGGAAGGAGAGAATTACAATGATAAACCTGGAATTATTTGGCTGAGACTTTGGCCAAGATCTTGTAACTCACAACCAGCATGCTTCTGATTTCACAGAGGGGTGAAACTTTCTCTATTTCCCTCACTGTTCACTCTGGGATTAGAAGAACTATGGGGGGGGGGGTCCATCTCTGTTTTCCTGGTGACCAGTTGGGAGTAAGTGGGTTCTGGCTGCTCTTGAGCACCCAGGCACGAAGGAGAGCCTTGTGCTATGAGTGAAGGTGTTCTTTTGCCCCTGGACAATCAAGAGCAACAACTTGAGCACACTTCGGGTTGCCATTGGCTAAGGCACTGTGTCCCATCTGATCTTGGAAGTTAAGTAGTTAGCTAGTTAGCACATGGATGCATGACTGTCAATGAACACTAGGTGTATAGGTGATATTTCAGAGGAAGGAACTGGCAAAACCACATCTGAGTATTCCTTACTTAAGAAGATCCTGTGAAATTCATGAGGTTGCCTTAAGCTGACACGTCACCTGAAGGGACGCACACACAGAGAGTTGTCATCCACATAGCCAGGTTTTACTTGGATTTTAGACATGTTACCCAGTGTCTGTTTGAATCACCATTTGGCCTGAATTCTAGTTTTTTTTTTTTTTTAAAGTAAATCTCTAGCCTTTCTAGACATTGAGATCATGAGGCAAAGGAAGAATGACAGCACTCTTCCGTCAAATTCTTCTCCAAGAAACAACTCCATTCAGGAATTTCAGGCAGATTGAAAGCAGCAAGGGAGGAGCACACTGTGAGGGTGGAAGGTGAAGCGAGGGAAGAAGGAGGAGAGATGGGAGAGCGAGCCGTGGAAGTGGTGGAGTCCAAGAAGAAAGGGAGAGGCGTATGGCACAAGCCGAAGTGAGTGAGGAAGTACGGGAGATAGAAGAGTAAGTGACGCAGGTGGTGGAATACAAGGAGCAAGGGAGGTTCAGACAGTGAAGGCATGAGATGAGGTGAGGTGAGTAGGAAAGATGGGAGAGCAAGCAGGGGACACAGCAGAATGAAAGAGGGAATGAAAGGGCCTACACTGAGGATGCAAGGTAAGGTGAGGGAGGGAGAGTGAATGGTGCAAGCAATGGACTGCAAGAAGCAAGGATGGGAGGCCCTGCAAGGACACAGGGATTAAAAGAGACAAGAGAGTGAGTGATGTAAGTGGAAGAGTGTGAGAAACAAGGGACTGGAATACAGCAAGGGTGCAAGGTGAGGTGAGGGAGATGGGAGAGCAAGAGGTGGGAGTGGAGGAGTGAAAGAAGCACTCTAGGGAGAAAGCGGGGTGAGAGAGGGACCAGGAGGGCCAGAAGAAAGGGACAGGCACGGTGTGAGGGCATGGGGTAAGACAAGGGAGGGAGAAGGAGAGACAAGAGAGTGAGCGGTATGGATGGCGGAGTGTGAGAAGCAAGGGAGGGGGATGTAAAAAGGGTTGGAGGTGAGGCAAGAGAGTGAGTAGAAGGGAAGGGAGAGTGTGGCAATGAAGAGAAGGGAAAGGAGGAAAGGGAGGGTGAGAGTTGCAATGTCAAGGGGCAAGGAGGAAGAGAGGTAGCCATGATGAGATATAATATGCAAGAGAGGGAGAGGCGGTGTCACAAGATGAGGGAAGGAGAGGAAATGCAGCAGCAGAGTAACTTTAATTTGTAAACTTCTGTGCAAATTTGATACAAAACAGGACATCAGCTTTCACATTCCTTTATAACATCCAGGAGGAGTTGGGCAAGGATACACTTTAGCTCCTTCCTTATTTACTGTTTATGTTCATGATTTTGCTCCCTTCTTTGTTCTCCTGTATTCCATGTTGTAAAACTTGAAGAAGTAACCTTCCCCTTGCTATTTCATGGTGTTGATGCAATTTTCCTCTCACAAAGCCTGTAGGCTTAACATGCTGATTAGCAGTTATTTTCTACTCGTGTTAAGAACACTGCTCTTTCCATTAACTATGCCAAGGCTAAGATCTTAAGCTTTTTTCTTAAAAAAAGACTAAGAAATATAACTGGTCTGTAGATGAACATTCGCTTGAACATTCATTAGTGCATCTAGTTCTGTAAATGAAAATAGTAACAAGATATTTAACTCAAGAACCAAGATATCATGATTGCAGAGTTTAAATTTACACTCCTGCAGTTAAGCAGTGGTTGTGCTACCAACACCGTGCACCCAGTTGCATATGTGTGAATATGCTTGCTGTTTCCATGATCCCAGTGAATCAAGTGGTACATGGAGGGCACTGATGAGTAGCTACACACCACCCAAGAATATACAACAGCCTGTGGCACAATTATACTTACAGAATTCCACTTATTCAAATGTGAACAGATGATAGATGTCATACTATGGGCAAAATGGCACGACCCTATGCATTAGAGAATACATGTGTGCACAAAACTTCAACAAGATGCTATCCAAAATCCGCCCCCCACCCATCACTTGTTTTATTTACATCTAGTCTAGCTGCAAGGTATGGCACATACAAATATTAAAAATTCGCTTACAGAAGCAAACAAGACTTGTTCTCCTTTGTAATTCGGCATCCATTCAGTTTCTGTGAGTTTTCAGGTTAAGTGTTGTTACCCTGATTTCTGGGGTCCCTCGGGGGATGCCTCAATGTGCTCCCCGGGATGGGGAATGGAAACTAACCAGAGCACAAGCAAGAGCAATGTGAGAGGCAGGGTAACCTAGTGGGGTCTTTTACCCAGTTTTTACGGGGTCAGGCCAAACCAACAACCAAACAAAAATGTCCAATAAATGATTTTATTGAATGACAATCTCATGCAGCAACGCAATCACTCACACACTCACTCAAGACCTATTAAGAAGTAAAAGAGAGGAAACTGGATAGGGGAATATTGAAGGGGTTGTAGCTGGAGTAATACTGCACCTTTTCCTGAAGTCCTTGGTCCAGAAAAAACAGCAGAGAAGTGGAGCTCAGCACAGAGAGAGCTGAGGGGATTACTCGACGGACAGAGAAACAGTCAGCTGGGATGACCGGGAGTGATCCAAAGAAACTCTCAAAAACTGGGACTATTTGTAGGGGAAAAGGTACGTGGTGGGCTAATCCTTTCCCGGGGAGAACAATGGGTCTTGCAACAAGAAAGAAGCTCCATAATGGTAATTTCCTTTGCGTGATGAGATTACAAGGTGTTGCCAAAGTCTCAGGATCTTTGGCTGCATTTGCATGTGGTGTGACTTCATGTAAAAAAAAAAATGGTACTCGTCTGATAGGATATTTGCTCAACTTGGGAAAAACATGCTAATCCCCTCAAGTCAGCTTTTCAGGGGCTGAGGACCCTTTGCAGAGCTTGAGGTCTCCTGGGGCTACGTGATTGGGGATTTTACTGGCCTGACCTGGTTTTCAATTGCTTGGCTATTGCTGCCTACGTGCCCATCCAGATGACCTCTCAGGCACGCTGAATCATATTTTAATATCAAAATTGTAGACCCCGGGATAGAGTTTTTCCAGTGGAGTAACAGTGTCTGCAAAAATTAAGTACCGCAAACTACAGGAAAGCAGTTATTCTTGTCAGTTTTATATGTTACTATCAGCTTTGCTGAATGGATGATTTAGGGAGATAATGTAGTTCAGAAGAAAATGAAACATTAAATTATGTTTTGTAAATCTTCTGTAACTTTTATCAAGATGTTCATAATGAGTTCATTAACCTGTTGCCAATGTTATATGTAGGAATATCATCTGAATGTTCTTTCCCTTTCTGATACAAGAGACCCCATTACAGAAACTGTAGTCAAGTTTTTCCTGGGAACAACAGTGATGCAATCTAAAATGTTATCTAATTAAAATAATCTTATCTTTACTACATTGAGATTTATTATATCCTTATGGAATTCATTGTTGTATTTTAACTTTTTCATGTCACATTTGATTTGTATGAGTTCTATTGTGATGTCTGTTGAGTGAAGCAAACTAATTTTCATGTCCTTTCACTGTATTTTAAGTATTTCCTGTGAGGGAGAAGGCATAATAAATGATCTGCCAGAGTCTAGAAGATTATTTTCTTTTTTTCTCACTAAAGTGCTGTTATGAGATCAAACCTGAAATATCATAGGATGTCTGTCAATGAATCTCTGACTATCCCTTTTCTTCATATAAAAGGAGGTAGATTGAAGAATTGCTGGGAAAGGGGATTGATCTGGATCGGAAATTGAACTCTGAAGCCGTAATAAGTGCTGAGGGGAAAATATGCGGATGCAATGAAAATGTGTGTATTTCCTCTGCACAGCTAATAGCAGCCTGGAAGGGCTGAAAGTTGCAGGGTAGTGGGTGGGAGAGGGTTAAAGTTCCCTCCCTCAAGCACCATGGCCCTGATTCAAACAGCTCTCCACAGCTGCTTGTACCAAAATAAAAATATGTGGGGAGATTGACTAACAGTTTGTTGTTGTTGTCATTGTTGTTCTTGTTGTGTTCCTTCAAGTGGCTTCTGACTGATGGCGACCCTAAAGCAAACCTATCACAGGATTTCTGAGGTTGAGAGTGTGTGATTTTATGATGTGCCCAAGTCCATAGTCAAACCACTATACCACGCTGGTTCTCTGCATCCACAAATCTCCTCAGAATTCATACCTATGAGTGAAGACTGAAACAAAGGAAACAAATTGTCATGAGTTTGCCTCTATGGGTATTCTTATTGAGGAGAATACTGTTAATAAAAACATAAAACATACAACTGTTGATGACACTGAAATTCAGTAAATCAGCAGGACATAAACATTGTAACACACATTTTGGGAAGTGGGCTAAGCCCCTCTGCTCACACATGGCTACATCCAAATTCATTCATCCTGATAACAGGATTAAGTCAGTTGCAAACATATCTGTACAAGGCCTGAGACTTTAGTGCTTTTTAAAAAAAACAAAATACAGTCTTCCTTCCTTCCCTCCTTCCTTCCCTCCTTCCCTCCTCCCTCCCTCCCTCCCTCCCTCCCTCCCTCCCTCCCTCCCTCCCTTCCTTCCCTCCTTCCTTCCTTCTCTCCCTCCCTCCCTCCCTCCCTCCCTCCCTCCCTCCTTCCTTCCTCCCTTCCTCCACATTTGTGGGTTTGACCTTAATGAATTTGATTATTTGCAAGGTGCCCACTTGCCCCCTCCCACCCATTCTCCCCCTTCCACTCCCTTGTTTTTTGCCTGGGCACAGAGAAGGAAGGCAACACGCCTGGGCAAAAGGCAAGGGAATGGGAGGGGGAGAATGGGGGAGAAGGCACGTGGTGCACCTTCTTCATGGGTGGGGTTACCTTTGCTATTCACTTGCCTTTTGCCTGGGTGCAAAGGAGAAAGAAGCACACGCCCAGGCAAAAGCAAGGGAATGGGAGGGAAACTGCTCACTCAGGCAAAGGGGAATTATTCATGTTTTTCTGACTTTCATGAAGGTTCTGTGCCCCAAACACTCACAAAAGTGGAGGGGCCATTGTATGATAATAATGCTCTCTCTCTAAACAATTGCTAGTTCACATTTAATTGGAAGAAAGTGGAACAGACAAAACTTGTAGCCAAAATAATTTTTAATAGCACTGTTTTTTTAAAAAAAACAAAAAACCAAGGACCCACCTTGTTTTTAGGCAGTATGTCAATAATTCTTTTCAAGATACTTTGCAATGCATTTGACTTGCAATCATGCTGGCTAGAACTCAGAAATACATTAGCATGGGATTCATAGACCAGAGGATCATGCAAAACTAGTTGGCATCAAAACAATTTGAATTTCTGTCATTTGAAAATTACTGTCATTCTTTCTTTAAAGAGAAAAAAAGAATTAAGCTATTGGTGTTTTGCCTAGTTATGTTAATGACTCATTTAATTGCATTGACTTAACTGGGTTTATAATAAATATTACTAATTCTGTATCTCAGTACCTGAAGCCAATTCAAGATCATTTTTCAGCAATCTCCTGAGACATCCCTTTTTCTATAAAATATGCACACTTTCTCCAATTCATTCAGATTAATTTCCCCTTGTGTCTCTCAGACAAATAAGCATTCTCCATACTGAATGAACAAGCTCCAGTTTGTTCAAATGTAGGAAAGAAAAAAGACATCGTCCTTCCTGTTTCAAAAGGAGAAAAAATTTATTTGGCCTACATTTCTAATGACCATCGCTCAATCTTCGATTAGTATATCTAACTAATAAGACATTAGGTCCATCTGTTTTGCTGGAGTTTTGATCTCAGTTGGAAAATGTCATTATGAAGCCCAAAGTACATAGGATGTTAAATGTATTGTTTGCAGCTGTGTTTTAGTTTTAAAACTCTTAACTAGGAAATATGGAGCAATCAAGATCCATGCTGACTGGGAGCAAGGAATTCTATGCCACACCAAAGAGTGATTTCAGGGTGAACTTTTCATCAAGATCACAGTGTAGCTTAAAATTAATACCTCCATGAGCAGTATGGTCCTGATTCCTCTATATCCACTAGTTCCTTTTTAAAAAATCTGTAATTACAAGTTACCTCTTTGACATAACAGGCAATTTTGCACTGATGATCATGAAATTTCTCCCCTTTAATATGAATGTCATATTCATTGTTTCATACAGAGACCCTTGTGATCCTACAATGAAGGGGCAGAAAGGGCTATCTGAACAGTGGGTAACGAAGGTTGATACCTTATTATCTTGTTTTCATTCTAGTTTTACTGTTATTCAGATGTTAGCAATGCTCAAGACTTCATCTAAGAGGAAACAATAAATGCTTTGCTCTTCATAACTTCAATGCAAAACATATTGGGAAAAGGGAGATGTTATCTTTAAATGTCCTTCATTCTTAGGGAAGATTTGTCACTATTGATTTCAGTTACCAAAACCACTACAGCCCCAGTCACTTGTCTAGCTGCTGTATTGTATATGAGCTACAGTAATTCCTCAAGATATATCTCAACATCAGCAGAGGCACAGAACTCCAAGCTGGATGTCTTTTACAAGTAAGTGCATGTGAGAAAAGGTTGGTCCAATAAAATACATATGATGCACATTGTTGATTGCACCTGGGGATGATAGTGTATAAAGTAATCCCATGTGACTCTAGCTGAGTCATTGTGATACGTAACCGGGGCAGAGGGTTGCATTAGACGTGGGAAATGCAAAGTTGGCTAGATGTTACATCAGCAAGGGTTGGATATAAGGAGCTGAGATCTAGCCAACTGTGCTCATGATTGCCTGATCGTGTTTGCCCGGAGGCTACGCCAGAAAGTTTATCTACAGAAGAATGCTGAGTTTCTGTTTGGAGAATCCTGTAAATATGTATGTATCATAATTGAAGATTAAATGCCTCCAAGTTGGAAGAAAACATTGTGTGGGTGAATTTTTGTGGTCAGAGCATTGCTGCTAGTTTAAACTCTGCTGTGCAAGCTTCTGAAGCTGTGTCAACATACTCTGATATATGTTGGTTTTTGATACACTTGACTCTGGTACAGTGTTTTTGGCCAGAGCTCAGTGCCCAGGACAGAGGTGCTATCGCAGTTTTGCGTAGCTCCCATCATCCACCAGCCCTCCACAGTGCATCGTATACAGTCACCCAGAAGTCCAAGCTGCTACAAATATATACCTAAAACATTTTGACTTAAATCCTCTTGGTGACATGTACTTGTGTAACCCAAGAATCCAGCCATGTAAGTATGTTTCAAGGATACTGAGCAAGAAAGTATCCAGTACCCTTTTGTGCTATGACTTCCTTCCATGCAAGCCTGTTTCAACAGGTATGTACATGCTTCCTGTGCCATATATTGATCTTAGGGGAGTAGAAACAGCCCTTTAATGGTCAGGGTACAGTATGGGGGATGCAGGCAGGGTCTGAGAGGAAACCACAGACATTTCCCTCCTAGATCTTTAATGTACTCATTGAGATCTGCTAGGACCACACTTGTTTCTTTCTGGCTCCAGATATGCAGTTGAATACAGCCCCACACCCTCCCCAGCCACTAATGGCTGTAGGAGTACAATCTACTCTGGGAAGTTGCCTTCTGCATGGGTAGAAGCAGTAGCCCAGCACAACTGCAATGGGTAGAGGGTCTAATTGGATACAGGATCTTGACCTTTAGTCTTTAAACTTGACAAAAGTATACTTTGTAAGGTGAAACAAGACCTTTAGTCTGTCAAGATACTGTCAGTCTTTCACAAGATTGGGCTGAGTGACTGTGGACTTTGGCTCTTTCCAAAAATCCCCTGCAGGCACCTCAGTAGAGTGCTCCCTTCTGCACTGGCTGCCACCGTGAATGAAGGTAGTGAAATGGCGCCGCCTCGTCCTTCCGCAGCTCAACTGGGCACTGCTGTATGCTGCTCTGGGGCAGGAAGTGCAACCATTGTGCTTCCAGGACCTCCACACAGCAGGTAAGTGACCATGGGCAAATCACAGTCTCTCAGCTTTAGAGGAGGGCAAACACAAACTCCTCCAAACAAATCTTACCAAGAAAGCTCTGTGATAGGGTCACCATAAGTCAGAAAGGATTTGAAGGCACACAATAAGAACAATAAAAGCCATATCTAAATACCTGGAGGAGTGGCATGTGGAAGGTAGAACAAGCTTTTTTTTCTGCTCATCCAGACAGTAGGATACAAATCACTGGACTCAAATTAGGAGAAGGAAGATCCAAACTAAACAATAGGACAAACGTAAGGGCTCTTCAGTAGTGGAACAGACTGCTTTGAAAGGGAATGGAATGTCACTTAACAGAGATTTTTAAACAAAGATTTAATGACCGTCTATCAGGTGAGTGCAGGAAGGCAGCCGGAGGGCTGCGTGATCACTGATCATTGTCAATGATTTACTGTGTGATTGCATCACCTGGGGATGGGAGAATGACGGGACCTGGACAACGTCGTGCATAAGCAGGATGGCGACGTCCTGTGGAAAGGGCCTTTATCACATGATAGGTTTATTGCATGAATAGAGGCTTAGTTTCATGTTTGATCTTTGCTTATCACATGACATTGTGATTTTCCTGTTGTTGTACTGCATTTCCTTCATTATTGGATCTCATCTTTTCATTGATGGGAAAAAACCCTTAATGGCTCCAGTGTCAGTGCTGTTCAACTATTGCTTCTTGGTGCGATGGTTTGATTCCTCTGCAGTTCTGATATTCTGGCAGTCGTGTGGTGTGAATAGGTGTGGTTCTCCTCTTCTCCCCTTTTCTGTCCCCAAGCAGAGCACCGTCACTTGACTTCCGGTGTCCTGACAAAGAGGACATCATGGTACACAGGAACAACATTGTTTTTACTCCATTCCCTGGTATATATTTCTTTTTTTCTTTTTGTTTTGCTGTACTTGATCTGTTGTGGCAGTTGCCAGCATGTAGCAATTACACAATTATGGAAAAAATTTTTTTTTTAAAAAAACCCCCAGATACGTACCAGACAATAGAAAAATAAACAATAGTGGCAAAAAGGAAAAAAATAAACAGGAACGAAGATGTTTTTACTCTGTTCTCCGATAACATATTTCTTTTTTCATTATTATTGTTTTGCTGTAGCAGTCACTGGCATGCAGCAATTATGCAGTTATGACAAAACAAACAAATAAATAAATATGTACTGTGGAACTGAAATTATGCAATTGTTGCAAAAAAGGGGAAAAAAATTAACAGCATGCATGTACTATGTAGTACGAACACAGACATGGAGGTGGAGTCAGTGAGGCAGTGCGGAAATCTGATTGCAGGAACGTGGGTCACCAAAATGGCACCATAGTGTTATTGCACCGAAGGTGTGGAAATAATTGTTTCCATACTGGTATGTTTCTGTTTGCTTAAACAACATGATTGCTGCAAAACAACAGGCTGGTGTGATAACGTCCCATGACTGGATCAAGGAGAAGGCAAGTATCATGGCCAAGTGAGAGTTTGAAGCCAGGACTCCGGATCCCAATACAGCTGTTCTGTAATAGCTGTATTTTGAAGTAAAATACTGTCCTTTAAAACAGCGTCACTCCATAAACATGAATTAAGTTATATTAATCAATGGTGAATTGTAGGGTATAGGGCAGAAGGTTTTGTGCTTTCCAATATATATTTTAAAGGCCACGTCTCTATTCCACCCCATAGATTGCACTTTGATTTATTATTCTTGTAACTGTAGATGCAAAGCATTGGAAATGAAATGTTGAGACAGAGCAGCTGAATAGTCCCACTGAGGTGGGGGAGCAGTCGTTTGGCTGACCGTTCTGTAAGAAAGTACACAGCGATCCTGTTGGGGGAATATCAAGAGATTCTAAAATGCTCCAGAAAACTGCAAGCATGCTGTTGTGTAATCAAAAATTTCCTTCACTGAAATGATAGCCAGTGTCTCACCCGCTTCCCTAGACTTGTGCTGGATAGTTTTGGGCATGTGAGGTGGCATCCAAAAGAATGATCCAATGTGTTTTTATATACCTGAGATGAGAATCATTTAGCACTCCAGAAAATGTTAAACTGCAACTCCTAACATTCCCTTATGATTAACTATGCAAGCTGGGGCTGCTAGGAGTTACAGTTCAAAAGTTTCTGGAGGTCTTTTTCCTTCTGTATACCAACTCATAATCCCTACATGTTCCCACTCTTTCCATATACCAATCCACTTTCACTAAAATGGAGAAATCATGGCCTGATTTCATACTTTCTCTTTGTGTTCAGATACGCGTACCTGAACGCAAAGCAAAAACAGTTGTCAATGGCAATGTATGTATACAAATGTCAATTTTTGTTCATACTCTGGACACTGAATCACAGAGTCCATTACTTCTGTCCTCTTGCAACAGCATCCATGTGGAGAAAATCAGTCACTGAACACATAAGGAACAGGCTATTTTATACTCAGATATCCATATTTAAGTACAGAAAGGGTAGCAGAAACAGACCCTGGCGGCGTTTGTGTTAAACTTGCAGAATTATATTTGTAAAATATTTTGGGCCAAAAAACAGAAATGAAAAGAAATAAAAAGATACTTTTATATCTTGTTACAGCAGCTAGACTAACTTATGCACGACAGTGGAAAGAGAAAAAAGAAAAAAATTTGGAGGAATGGAAACTAAGAATTATGGATATGATAGAGACAGAAAAGCTTGCCAATTCAGTAAGAAATATTTCCATGCAAAATTTTGAAAAAGAATGGAAAGATGTGTTAGATTGGTTAAAATGTAAGGAAAAATAACTGTGTATGTGTATGTAAAAAAGTGAAACTACTGAAATATTGATAATGAGGTATATTACAAAATGTATTACGTTTAAGAGAAGAAATGTTATTTAAAGAAGTTGATATAAACAGAGAGGACAAAACTGGGGAAAACATAGATAAATGGAAGTGGGGGGAAGGGGTTAAATATTTGATATGTACAGTATTTGATATGTATAGATTTTGATAGATAGATACAGAATTTTGTAATTTTTTTAATGTTTTGCTGAACTATATTTAATAAAAATATATTTTAAAAAACTTGCAGAATTAATTAATTGATTTACGTGTTCCATTTCACCAAAGATTTGTTAAACATTCCCACCCATTTCCACTTCACTTGATCTTTTGACAAGCAAAGAAATGATTCAAAGTTTCCAACAGAAATGGCAACCCCATCTCCCTTCTTCCTTGCTATCTTGTGATCAGTTATGGGCAATCTTAAGGTGGAATAGATACACAGCCTTTAAAATATATATGTTGAAAAGTACAAAGCCTTCTGCCCTATTCCCTACAACTTGATTGATTAACATAATTTAATTCATGTTTTTGAATATCCAGTCTCTGTTGACAGATACGTTGTGGTTTAGGGGTAAGTTGTGTGGCTAGGTCTAGGATCTTGATATAGTTAAGTCCTACCAGCAGATCCCCAAATCTTCCAAATAGGTATACTTTTCTTTCTTGATTGAAGTTGCACGTAGATTGCATCACAAAAAGCATAGTACAACTGTCTTTTTTTCAGCTTTTCTTGGTTCATTTCTTTCTGAATGTTTAACTTCTCTTTTTGTTTCCCCTAGTCCAGCACTCCTTGCTAAATGTCTTCTCCTTCTCTTCTCTCACCCTCATCTTTTTTCTCCTTCAACTCCAAATTCCTGCCTGCTCACACCTTCTCCTTTGTACCTTTGTCCCTCCATCCCATACCCTAGTTCTCCTTCTCAACTCCTAGCTAAATGTAACCTCCTCCTTTGCTCATTCTTTCTCCTTCTCCCCTCCTTTGCCCACAACTCTGGCTAAGGCTTACCCTTCCAATGCCATCACAGAGGGGACAGTGTGTTGGACTGAGCCTATCTGGGCCAGCACCACTGGCAGCGGCTGGCAGGGCAGGTGGGAGATGGAGGTGGAGAAAGATTGGGAGGGATTCTTTATCTCCCTCCTCTTTGTTTCTTCCTTCTCCTCCATTCTTTTCCCCTTTTTCTTTTCCCACAAAGGAGTGTGGAGGGGTGGCCCTCCACTGGGATCAGGGTATTTCCCCCTTTGTCTTATTCTGCGGTGGAGATAAGGGGAAGAGCAACCTTTTCTGGTTCCTCTTTCCTCATTTTTTAAAAAATTTCAGTTTTGTACAAATTCGTAGAAAAATTACGTACTATTTTGCAAATATTATAGTTCACCTTTGAATCTCCATTTCTTCTTGTTTCTTATCAAAGATAACTTGTCTGTATGATAAAAGTAATTTTTGTTTACTTCCAGCCTATCTTTTTTGGGTTTATTCCGTACATTATTAAAGATACCTCTGTAAGTTCAGAAACATTTCGAACACATATTGCACAGTTTTTTGTTCCTTTCTTGTCATGCCTTACCACCAGGCTAGTCCACCTGTACCTTGTATTCATTTGTTATCTATCCCTGTCTAATCAGGGTTCTCAGTACTAATAATGTTCGGGTGCTGTGGTTTCAGTGTTAATTTTAAACTTCATAGGTTTACATTATTATGACATCTCCATATCTTCTTTTCAGGTATCTGGTTATCGGCTCCCATTCTGTTGTAGATATTTCTTTTTTTTCTTCTGTAAGTGATTTTGATAGTTTATCACAGTCTTTCATCTGATGAGCTTCATAATCCTTTCATCAGGTTCTGGAATTTGCTGACTTTTCCAATATTTTGCGTAAACAATTCTAGCAGAGGTGATCATATATAATATTATCTTCCATCTATTTTTCACAGTTAATTGTTCTGTTTTGGGGATGATATTCAGTAAGAAGAGTTCGGGGCAGAGTGGGATATTGACTTCCAACATATCTGACATGATTTTGTTGATACTCTTCTAAAATCTTTTTGCTTTTGTACACGTCCACCACATGTGGTAAAAGGTTCCTTCCTCTTTTGTACATTTCCAACATTCTTTCTGTCCTGTTCTGTACATCTTATCTAGTTTGGATGGACTCAAATACCATCTGTGAAACATTTTGAAGTAGTTTTCTTTAAGAGTTTGGGATAATGTAAATTTTTGCATCCTTCTCCAGCTTTTTTCCCAATCTTCCAATTGTATTGTTTTACCAATATTTTATCCCATTTAATCATTGCTTCTCTTATGACTTCTTTTTCCATTTGTCTGTTTAGTAAATATTTATATATTTGTGATGTCAGTTTTTCAAAAGCAGCAACTTCAAATTAATTTTTCTCTGATTTAGGAAGAAATCCATATCCATTTTGAATCTTTCTTTAAGTTGCATATATAAAAATTATTGACTAGGGAGTCCTTCTTCTTCTAATTCAGTCCTTGATTTTAATCTAAAAATTTCCTCTTCTATTATAATGTCTTTATGATGAATCTATTTTTCCTGAGTGGTTTTCCATCTTCCGAAGAATGCTTCATGGGGAGAGACCCATTGTGGAATTCTTTTGTAGGTTTTATTCTTGAATATTTTCCTAATTTTCAATAGAGATTTTCTTATAAAGTGATTCAAAAATTCCTTGTCAACTTTTTCTTTGCTATACCACAAATATACGTGCCATCCATACTTGATATCTGAACCTTCAAGTTTTAAAATTCGATCATTTTTAAGAGTTATCCAATCTACAATCCATGATAGCCTCGCCGCATGATAATACAGTTTCAAGTTTGGAAGACCACATCCCCCTTTCTCTTTCTTTTCTGTCAATATTCTCCATTTAATTTTTGGTTTTTTTCCCTTCCCAAATAAATCTAGTAATCTCCTTTTGACAAGTTTTTAAAAATTTATCATTTATAATTATAGGAAGATTCTGAAATATTAATTAATTGTATTATTGTATATTAATTAATTGTATTAATTATGTACACATGCTTTCATATTATCTTCTCTCTTTTTCTTTCTTTTTTCTTCTCTTTTTTTAAATATATATCTTTTTTAATAGAATAAAAAATTAAAATAAGAAGAAAAATGAATTTTGGTTTTGACTCTTCACCCCATTGCCTCCTCACAGCTCGCTGTCACCATGCTGTCCACGTGGCACCTTCATGGCAGCCTCTCACAGTGTTCCCTGTTCTCATTTTCCTTCTGGCAGCTCCCTTACACCACACAACAACCTCCTTTTCTCCCTGCCTTCATGGATTTAGTTAAGGCTCCCAGGCTGCAACTCATTGGCACGGTGAACCTCTGTAATATCTGATCTATTCCCAGAGGTTCACATCTTGTGGACAAAAATGTTATCCAGATGGGTTTTGCTAGGTGCTCATACTGACTCCGTGATCAGTGCTTCCTGGTGTCATGCTAATTGGGACATCATTCGTAACCTTGCATGGATAGGAGGTGTTCCTATCACCCAGGTGTTCCTATCACCCACCCATCCAGACTTAGCTTACTGATACACAGGCAATGGCATACACCTTTCTTTGGAGGGCTGTGACTTCTATTTGAACTCATTGATCTATCAACTATGACAATACATTCAGAGGACATGGGGAGAGCAGTACCAAGCTGGGTTGGCCTCTTCTGTGGTGAATATCGAAGGGAAAAGGGGATATTGGGCATGTGTTTAATTGAGGAGAGGGAAGCCCTTGGGTGGCTGGATGGATGGAAAATTGGGGGGGCCCTTAAGTCTAGGCAGATGCAAGTAACTTTACCTCCAGTGGACTGTTTAGGCACATCTCATGAATTGGCTGATAAGACAAGCCCTGCCAGATGCTCACCAGACATCTGTAGCTTGATGCATTGCTTATTTTCCCTGTGTCCCTCAACTTTACTTCGCCTATGTTGGGAACAGCAACCTCAGCATGCTCCAAATTCACAGCTAGTTAGGTTGCACGATCATTGTAAGTTTAGAGGCAAAGCCTAAACTAACTTCCTGTTTGTTTGTTCATGCCCAGTCCCTTCCTCCTGCATGTAGGCATTCTTTGTTCTCAAAAGGCTTTTCTCTCTTTATCTTCTATCTTACTATCCCTCTTTATCTTCTGCCTGCCTTCCTGAGAGCATGTGGTCTAAGCGGCTCTAGAAGAGATGCTACACTTTAAGCATGTAATTGCTTATTCTTTTATTTATCCTTCTTCAAGAGCATGAACCTGTGTAGTTTATGCACAATTATCTGTAAGTAAACTTTTATATACTTTTAACCAAACTGTTTTGTGTTTACTTCTCAGCTAGATTTAAGTGAGTGGAGGGAGAGAAAGGGTGGGCTGGTCTACTGTTCAAACTTCTGTTTGCACATTACAAATGCTTTGCTAAATGGGGAGATTTACCAAATCTCTCTCATTTTTCAATAGCCTACGCATTGATTACTCAAGGAAAAAGATACATTTGAATGGTATTGCTAATTGTAGCATTTGTATTAAAGTTGTGGCCATCCCATTTAATCTGTAACATGGTGTCTGGCCTCTGTTTCTTGGAACAGATGTTTTCTCCTCCCCACTCTTTCCCCTTCTCCCCCTCAAAACATCTGCTAGTTGCGCTCATCTTCTCTCTCCTTTCTTACTCTCCCTTTCTCTTCCTTGTTTTCTTTCTCTTTCTATCCCTTCCCAATTCTCCTGTCTAAATTTGCTTTTTTCTCCACCCTTCTCTTTCTCTTTCATATTCTGACATTTAAGTACTTGGGATGCTCCTAACTTTGCAGTCCTAACTGAAACCATGGAAATGTACCATGCAGAACTACAATGCAACAATGACTTCTCCTTATATTTGAATGTTCATGCTTTGTTGCTTGTAGTTGCATTTCATGGCATTTAGAAGTTAATGACAGAACATCTTCCATTAATGCAGGAGTGTGTTATAGTAAAGCTTCACAAAGCATCGATAATCCCAACAAAACTTTATTTGGAGTCAGGGATGTTAAAACAAACTAAGAACAAAGGCAGGGGGAGAACAGATGCACAAAAACAACACTGCTGTCCCTGTTGGGTGTTCCTTCACCCTCACCATCCTTTATTACAACAGTAGTAAGAAAAGGGTTTTCATGTTGAATGAACTTATTAATCTTAGCTGCAGAGTCTATGGGGAGGTTCAGGAGCTCCTCGCACTGGGGAGTGAGATAGTCATGCTTAGCCATGGTTTGGGATTTTAGAGAAGCCCAAATGACTCATTTTGTTATCACTTTTTGTATCAGCTAGCATGAAAGAACTTATGCCTAGCTTGAATTCTGACCTGCATAAATGATCTTTCAAAGCATTTTGTGTTTGGTCATATATCAAAACACCATGCTACATTGCCTGAATAAAAGCAGGCAATGCAGACTCTTAGGCAGGAGGGCTGAATCCCAGCATGGGGACAGGAGAGGGACCACAATGATGCTTCCAAAACACATTGTCGCAGTCCTGTCCTTCTCCCATCACCAGCTGGAGTGATAGTGGGGTAAATCACTGATATATTTTCTCTGTCAACGGCCCTTGATTGCATGACGGTCCCACATTTACCTGCCCTGCGAAAGGTTCAGAAGTGCAATGGTGCCAGCACAGCATGGGAAAAAGCCCGGCTGCACTGCGGAAGGAAGAGGCATGTCCATCGTGCTCCCTTCCACAGGCAGCCAGTCTGATGTGGAGAGGACATTCCCATTGTGCTTCCTTCCTGGTAGAGATGCTGCCAGGATCATGACCAGAAGACCGCGGGACAAGGTGGGGTGCAGAAAGGATCACAAAACCCACAATTTCCTCTTGTGACATAGAGTGCCCCCCAGTACATTCTCTTCACCTCCGGTATAACAGCAGTTGCATGTGTTTACATATCCATTCCAGAGTTAAACAGTGGTATCCACACATGTTCTGGGTCCCTCCTCAATTAATGTAACTCAGATCAAAAGATCATTGTGCTCCAGTCAGAAAGCATTATCCTACACTTCAAGCACTGCAAGACATCTCAAGAAAGTGAGCCACAACACAGCATACAGGTGATGCAAAGTAAAATAATACCGGTCATACAGGTTAACAATTTTCCAGAAAACATGCACTCATTTTAGATATAGAGTACATAATGCTGAATTTTGACACACAACCTCTTCCCTCCCTCTGAGTACCAAATTCTGGCAATGGACAAGGGAATGTTGATGTCCTTTTGCCATGTGCCACAACCCGAAGCCACTCCTTAGTGCCAAAATTTTCAGATGCATACTGAACATTCATTTCAGAGACAGCAAGTCAATTAATTTGAACCTGAGTCAGCAGTGTGATGCAACAGCCAAGAAAGCCAACGCAATTCTCGGCTGCATCAATAGAAGTATGGTGTCTAGATCGAGGGAGGTGCTGGTACCACTCTACTCTGCTTTGGTTAGACCTCATCTTGAATACTGTGTCCAGTTCTGGGCACCCCAATTCAAGAAGGACATGGTCAAGCTGGAGCAGGTCCAGAGGAGGGCGACCAAAATGGTGAAGGGCCTGGAAGCCATGCCCTACGAGGATAGACTTAGAGAGCTGGGTATGTTCAGTCTGCAGAACAGAAGGTTAAGAGGGGACATGATAGCCATGTTTAAATCTTTGAAGGGATGCCATGTAGAGGAGGGAGAGGGCTTGTTTTCTGCCGCTCCAGAGACCAGGACAAGGAGCAATGGATTCAAGCTGCAGGAAAGGAGATTCCACCTGAACCTCAGGAAGAACTTCCTGACGGTCAGGGCTGTCGGGCAGTGGAATATGCTGCCTCGGAGTGTAGTGGAGTCTCCTTCTTTCGAGGTTTTTAAGCAGAGGCTGGATGGCTATCTGTCGGGAGTGCTTTGAGGGTGTTCCTGCATGGCAGGGGGTTGGACTGGATGGCCCGTGTGGTCTCTTCCAACTCTACATTTCTATGATTCTATGATTCTATGATTCTCCAATTTATCTTTAAACAAATTGCATTCACATTACTGTATTTCCCCAAATGTATAGGAAATCACCACTAAATCCATTCTCCCTAAAATGTATCACCCAGAGCAGATTCTCCTCAATTAGATTTGAGATTAGTTTTATTAGTTTTACTTGTCTTTGACACAATGGCCAGTTCAAAGCCTCTGCTCAGACTCCACACATTTCTGTCAAGTGACCAAGTCCCTGCTGCTTGACACACAAATTGAAAGCACCTCAAAGGCCCTGGAGAGGGATGGAAAATAACATTCCTTTCACCTTTCCACGGCTATGCTGAATGTACAGACTACAGAACTATTTGTCTTTGGTTTGTCCTTCAATTTACTGCAGACATGGAGAGGTGATTGCTCTTTTGATGACAAGCATTGCCTAGGGAGAGTAGATAGATCCTTTCCAATTCCAGCTGCAATGAGGACAATGCTACCAACACCACCATAACTATTTGGCACATTTCTCCCTGGATGGTTGACAGAGCCAGAAGTTTTCCGAATGAAGCAAAGTCACATCTGGTCTTGGTCTGGATACAGGCCCGGTAAACTTGCTGCTGATTAAAGAGATAAAAGTGCAAATTTTGGACATTTCTTAATATCTAGCTTGTTGTAGACACAAGCATTTCTTGAGCCAAATATCATTTGCCTTTTCTTACTCACCCAGATGACTAGTCTGGACCATGTTCCTAAGAAATTGATGTTGTGTTTAGCTGCTTTGCTCTGTGATCTCTAGAGAGTGGATTTGTTTATGTCAGTATTTGCTGGAAAGAAGGCCCCAGATGAACCTTTAAAATTTCTGTAGAATTGAGTGTACAGTGAACTGCAACTATTATTGAGCCATGGATTTCTCGTGAATTCTAAAAATATTCTCTTCAAAAGGCCTTGACTTCTCCAGACAATAGATTATACTTGACAGACCTTTTGAAATCAGGTCAATATGTAGTCAAGTAAGAACAATAAGAAGTTTAGTCATGCTCATATAATTTGAATGCATATGACACGCCTGTGGCTGTCCGCAGGTTATATATCATATATATTGGTTTCAATTTTTCACATAACTTATGTACACTTTCAGTTACTTATCATGTGGTAACTTTGAAGCTCAGTCTGGACTGCTGCACTGCCTTCACTGAAAACTCAGATTTAGTTCCAGTTACAGTGAGCTCTCTGAAATAACAACTCTTAAGTTAGCCATGGCTAACTTGGCCCTATTCTAAATAAAGCTAAATCTTAATACAGCTTATTATGTCTGATCTGCAATAACTGTTTCTGGGATAGGCAATGAACAGCCCTCTAGATGTTACTGAACTGCAACTCCCATCAGCCCCAGTGTAATTATTCATTCATTCAGTCAGTCATCAATCAGTCAGTATAATATAGACTACCAGTAAATCAATGGTGAGGAGTGCTGGGAGGTATAATTCAGCAACAACTGAGGTGCTCTTTTTGCCCAAACCTGCACTAGATGACATCTAGCCAATGAATGCTAAACATACTTCTAGATATAGGTGAAGTCAGCTTTCAACATATTAAAACTAAGTGCATTGAAGAGAAGAGGAAGCATGAAAGACACTTGCTCATCAACAACATATGTCTTGTTACTGCACTGTTGTTGTTGTGTGCCTTCAGGTCATTTGTGACTTATGGCAATCCTAAAGTGAGCCTACCACAGGGCTTTCTCGGCAAAATTTGTTCGGGGGAGGGTTGTCTTTGCCTTCCTCTGAGGCTGAGAGAATGTGACTTTCCCAAGGTCATCCAGTGGGTTTCCATGGCTGAATGGGGATTTGAACTCTGGTCTCTAGAGTAATCCAATGTTCAAACAAGTATACTATGCTGGCTCTCTGTTATTGCTTTAAGTATACTTCAGTAAGATCTTCTGTATTTTAGTGTTCACGGAATCAAGAGCCAACAAAAACAATAAGGGAGGAGTGCAGTTATACACTGAATCTGTCCACAATTTGTTTTATTTTATTTTATTTTATCCCATCTTTTCCCAAACAATGGGGCTCAATGTGGCTTACAAGTTATTAAAAACAGTCCACATTAAAAACTATACAAAAATTATTTATTATAACCCCTTTTTATGTAATCTCCTTTTCTTTCCCTTCTGCATACATATGAATTTCACAATTAAGAAAATAAACATCTTCTCATTGCCATTGTTAATCAAGAACATATCCCACTTTCTTAGTTCTATCTTTATCTGTCCTTTCATTTAATCCAATCTATAACTGGTTGCCATTTGATAAGAGGATATAGTTCAGGGAAAATGCAAAAAAATGGAATCAAGGGTTAGGGGAAAGAATATTGATTGTATAATTATAGGAAAGATTGATGTTGTAAGGAGACAAATTTTTATAATGGTGGAATTTTTTTCTTCTTAATAAAAAATTATTATTAAAAATACCCAAAAATTATACAAAAACATTTGTAAAAAAATGAAATTATTTAAAAATAATTAAATATATCTGTAGAGTTAAACCCAGTTAAAATCATTCAAAAGATGAGGTAGCCCCGTTCAATGTCCATCACAATTAATTTCTAAAATGTCTAAATGATTTGACTTTCTGGCAGAAGGAGAGCAAGGGGGACACCCATCTTAGCATCCTTAGGCAGGAATTCAAAAGTCTAGGAGTGTCCACTGAGAAGGCCCTCTCTTTTTTTCATACCACACAAGCCTAAGAAGATAGTGGGACAGTGAGTAGGGTATCTTCTAAAGATGTTAGAGCTCTGTTGGGCCCATACAGGGAGACAAGGTCCTTCAAATGGCTTGGTTCCAGTCTTATGCTTGATTTTACAACTGGTGATGTACAATGTTCAGAGCTTCCACATAAGTACTTCTTTGTGGTTCTAACATAGGCCATTTCCACACCAAACCTCATTTCCACAATAATTGGTGGCAATCCTGGCATCGCCGGTGCTGGGATGGGAGCAGTTTTACACTGCTCCCTTCTGCATGCATCTCTTGGCAGCAGAGGAGTAGCAGTATTAATGCTGCTGTCCTTCCCCATTAAGGCATCAGTGATGACACTTTCTTTCAACGGTGCCTGATTGCTCAGCTTTTTCTGGGGCCTTTTTTCTGATTGGCCGGTGCTGGGCACATGCATGCATTTGTGTTTTAAGCTCCCAGATTGACCACAGGAGCTAGTGCAATTGGGGAACCACACACAAACAGATAAGGGGACAGTTGCATAATTGGGAATCAGTGATGGGGAAAACTTGTCAATGATTTACACTGAGATCATGCCAGCTGGTAATGGGAGAAGGATGGGATCATGATGATGTCTTACAGAAGCATTAGAGCACTCTGCCAGAAAATTCTGAAAATCTCACAAAACTCCAAATTCCATGATTCCATTGGAGGGAGCCATGGCAGTTCAAGCAGTATCAAAGTGCTATAATAGTGTAGGGTGAAAGAGAAGAAAACCTAATCTCCTGCACAATTTATGTGGACCTAATGGAATGTTTTAGAATAGTTTACAACTCTGCTCAACCTTTTCACTGCTGCTCCCCCGACCTTTATTTGTTTCTGAGGCTAATGGCAATTACAAATGCTGCTGCATGCCATTTTTCAAAATGACAGGTAACCAAAGGGAAGGGATCAAATGGTTCCTGCCTTCATTCTAATTTGGCTTCATGGGACACCATGCAACCAGTGAGATTTAGCTATGTGATGACATCTGCAGCCATATCCAAGTAAGGGTGAGATAGCAGCAGGAAGTTTGGCTGTGGCTGCTACCATGTGGAGCGCTGGTAAGTGCGGTGAATTCAAGGAACCTCTTGCAAAATTACCACAGAATGATCACTCCAGCTTCATCACTGCAAAGGAAGGGGAATGTTTGGGCTCGACCTAATTCATATCAAGACAACTCTTTCCTGAAATCCCAGCTCAGGCAGGAACATAGGAATTCTCTCCAGAACTTCCCTCCCAGCCCCACCCATCACTGCTTAAATATCAGAGTGGAACAAAAGCATCCAATTTCTATTCTGTGGATTGTAAGACCCTACCTGAAACTTCATAGTTCATGTTCTTTCCAGTACAAGAATGGGATAATATATGGCACACATGTGTACTGAAGGAACTGACAAACTTCTCCACAAATTAGGATTATTGGCCATGCATTGTACATTAATTTAAAATATTATATTCAGTTACTGTTACTTTTGATTATTGCAGTTAAGTTGGGGAAACAGATTAAGGTATGAGCCCTCTTTCATCTACTGATTTAACTTTTTTTCATTTTTATATCTAGATGGATGACTGACAACAATACCAAGTCACTCCCAGGAAGAGAGCTTACAGGCTATTTTGATTCAGTAGCTCACGGTATGCCATTTGTTATGCGGATAACATAACCTCCTTAGAATTATACTTTGCAGGCGACAGCTGTTTCATGGTATTTGACCATAAACCTGACAGGACTTGGCAGAAGTCTCTGTAATTTTTCAGAACCACTACTGGTGTGTCTCTGTTGAGTTGGTTTGCTTAAAATCAATCAATCAATCAATCAATCAATCAATCAATCAATCAATCTTATATTTGAGGAAAAATATAGTGAACAACACAACTGATGCACTGTATTTGGGGGAAAATAAACTGTACATCTCCCCAATACACACACTCACACACACACACACACACACACATATCTTTGTGTGCTGATTAACATGGATGTTATCTGTTACCATTAGCAGCATTACCACTTCAATATTAAAACACACTCAAATGCAAAACAAGAAGAAGAGAAAAAGTTGACCTGCTAGTGTGATGGAGTGTATGGAGTGTCTGTGTAGAGAGTAATATTGGATATCATTGTGGTTGTCATCTATTTATTTAAAAAGTCTTATTAAGGAGTCAATCAGCTGTAAAAGACAGGTCACCACATGAAAATACTGAGCCAAATGTATTGGCCAGTTATAGGCTAGCTGCAATATAAATACTGGAAACTCTGTAATTTTAGTAGACTTAGTAGGAAGGATTCTGGATTTAGATCAATCTTTACTTGAAGGATATTTTGGATTTTAGATCGAACCATAAGGCAAAATTTCTTCTCATCTTTACAGCCTCACCACATGTGGAAGATGGTACCATTGAATTTACTGAATTTCCAATGAAGGTTACTAGATCCTTTATACATCCTTTCAATCCTGTCCGGTGAGAGGTACCATCTGTACATCATTTTCAGACAGTTCTTTTGCAAGTCATATTGTTACCCTAATGTTCTGGGGGTCCTGCGGGTCCCGGTCACCTAATCAGTTGTTTTGAGTTCAGGGAGGTCCTGGTCACCAAACCAATTGTTTTGAGTTCAGGGAGGTCCCGGTCACCAAATCAGTTGTTTTGAGTTCAGGGAGATCCTGGTCACCGGATATGCTGCCCAAGTTTCTGGGGGTCCCAGTCACTGCCCAAGTTCCTGGGGATCCCTCAGAGGACACGTGGTCTGACCCCAATATTAAGGGGGTTTTCAAGTTGCACCAAGCACACACCCAGCACACACGAGAGGTAGGGTAACCCAGTGGGACCTTGTATCCAAGTTCTATGGGGTCAGGCTGAGTCAAAACCCAGACAAAATGAATTTACAATTATTTTCTTTATTTAAAACCTAAGTCACTACGCACTTACACAGTCACTCACGCAGACCTAAGAAAAATAAAGGGAGGAAGATTGATAGGGGATTTGAAGAGGAGGATTGGGGGAATACTACACCTGATCCTGAAGTCCAGGAATCCAAAAAAGAGCCAGAGAGTCAGGAGTGGTGATTCTCAGCACATGGAGGCTGAGGGGAAGGCTCGGTGAATGGAGCGCAGCAAGGCGGGAAGGAAGCCGAGAGCGACCCGAGGAAGTGCTCAAAATCAGGGGTTCTTATAGGGGAAATCATACCTGGAGGCTAATTCTTTCCCAGGGAGAACAATAGTGAGAAGGGCTAAGACAAAGCCCTTAACGACAGACATCTCCAGCTTGATGGGTTTCACTTGATTTTGATTGACTCTGCCGGGGTTGGACAAAGGCTCTGGCAGTATGTAGATGTCAGGGATTCCAGGCAGGGAACCCTGGGAAAATGATCAGCCCACTGCAAAGATGCTGCATCATGCCCCAGCTGTGGGTAATTGCAAGGTTGCATAAGAAACTGGGGTCGTGTGCAGATGGTAGAGGGAGGTGTGCAAACCTCTACCTGATTGGTTGTAGATATGTATATAACAAAGCAACGCCAGTATGTATTTGTCTGTTGACCAAATCTGGTGCCTGGCGCAAGCTTTTGTCCGTCTGTCCTATGTTTTGTCTATAACGGAACTTTGCTGCAAGATAAAGTGCCTCCTGTTTTGGAAGAAACTCCTCTGTGTGTGAGTATCCATACTGGGGAATAAGGCTGCTGCTGTTGGCTCGCTGAACTCTGGTTTTTTCCGCTGCGTTTCCGTGGGGCTGAAACTCCTATCATCCCCAACAGTAGATTGCCCTCACTTGACAGGTTGATTGTCAAGAGTGCTAATCCTGTCCAGCAGGCATCTTGGGGCTGAGGACTTTTTGTGTGCTTGATGACTAGGTGTGTCTGGAGGGTTCCTTAGGGCTGCGTGACAGATTAATTTACTGGCCAGACCTGGATTTTCCTAATTGCGGCCGTTTGGCCGTGCCTGTCTACGTGCTCTCTTGGCGACCCTGTCAGACACGTGGAATGATTTTTAATGTTAACCACGTGGAGATGTCAGTGTATCTTTATAGCTGATATTATTACTATTAAATTGTAGACCTCGGGCTCGGGCTAGTCTACCATAGTAACAATATGATCTAGAATAATGAAGGTTGTAAAGCCATTTTTTCCCCATTTTTCCAAAGGTATACTATGGTTGAGATCTTTTGTCCATTTAATCATACAGTCCTTTGCTGTCTCTTCCTCTAGTTTAAGTTTCAAAAGCCATTGATAAAGTCTGGACATTAGGCATTTATCACCTTTATGCAGGCATTTTTCTAATTCCGTTGTCTGGAGATCCACACCTAAAATTCTAATGTCCAATTTGAACTTTTCTGCTATTTGAAGGTGTGGGAACCATTGGATATTAAACCCTTTCTCCCCAAATTGTTGTCTATCTTTTAAACACTGTGAACCAAGAGATCTTTATACATTAACCACGTGCCATGTTCCCTCAATTCTTTTACAGAAAGTGCTTCCAAGGGGGAGAACCATCCTGGCGTTTTATTACTTCTAAACCATTTGTATTTTTCCCAGATCTTATACAAAGCTTTGCATATCACATGATTGGTAAAAGATTTTTGAACCTTGGCCTTGTCACAACATAGAAAAGCGTGCCAACCAAAATATAGATCATGACCTTCTTGCAATAGTGGCTTGGAATTATTCAGCAGTATCCAGGTTTTTAACCAAACTAGGCAGGCAGCATCGTAGTACAAACTTATATTGGAGATCCCGAACCCTCCTGTGTTCCTAGTATCTGTCATTGGTTTATAGCTAATTCTTGATCTTCCTCCTTTCCAGATGAAGTGGGTTATATCTTTTCTGCATTGAGTGAACCATGACTTGCTTATTGTTATTGGGATAGTTAGGAATAGGTATAAAATTTTTGGCAAAACATTCATTTTGAAGACCTACTAGGTCTTCCCAAATTAGATCAAAAAGAATACAAAAAAATCAATAGGCTTCTTTGGCATGTGTTCTCTGCAGCCAGAATAATCTATGCTAGGCACTGGAGGTCTAACAAAATTCCTACAGAATGGATTCAAAAATTAGTTGAAATTGTGGAGATGGACAAACTTACCTATATATTAGATGGCAAAACTGATGAGAGTTTCAGTAAAGACTGGGAACCAGTCCAAGAATGCTTACAAGTACAAATGTATACAAATGTGAATGTATTTTCTACCTGACTTCTTGTTCAGGTTTCCATGGTTATGTTATTCGAGTGGCAAAAATAGAACTTTAATTAGGGGCCTCTTGTTTCATTTAAAATGGAAGCTATATCCTTTGATTAATTAATTAATTAACCGTATTATTGTTGGAGCTGTTAGTGAATCCATAGTTGTTATTATATTATTTAATCTATAAGTTATCGATTAAACTCAGGTAAGGGTAATAAAATAAGGGAAAGAAGATATCTTCCTATTGACTATGATTCCATTAATGTGGAAATTAACTCAGAGAGAAATGGGACACCAGAGGACAGGATCAAATTTCAAAATGACCTTGACAGATTGGAGATCCGGGCCAAAGCTAACAAAATGAATTTCAACAGAGAGAAATACAAAGTCCTGCACTTAGGCAGAAAAAATGGAAGGCACAAGTATAGGATGGGGTACATGTGGCTGCATAGCAGTACGTGTGAAAGAGATCTAGGAGTCTTGGTAGATCACAAGCTGAACATGAGTCAGCAGTGTGATGCAGCAGCCAAGAAAGCCAACGCGATTCTTGGTTGCATCAATAGGAGTATGGTGTCTAAATCGAGGGAGGTAGTGGTACCACTCTATTCTGCATTGATTAGGCCTCATTTGGAATACTGTGTACAGTTCTGGGCATCTCAATTCAAGAAGGATATCGACAAGTTGGAACGTGTCCAGAGGAGGGTGACCAAAATGGTGAAGGGTCTGGAAGCCATGCCTTATGAAGAATAGCTTAGGGAGCTGGGTATGTTTAGTCTGCAGAAAAGAAGGTTAAGGGGGGGACATGATAGCCAAGTCATATTTGAAGGGATGTCATGTCGAGGAGGGGTGGGCTTGTTTTCCACTGCTCCAGAGACTAGGACAAGGAGCAATGGATTCAAGCTTCAGGAAAGGAGATTCCACCTGAACCTCAGGAAGAACTTCCTGACGGTCAGAGCTGTCTGGCAATGGAATATGCTGTCTCGGGGTGTGATGGAGTCTCCTTCTTTGGAGGTTTTTAAGCAGAGGCTGGATGGCCATCTGTTGGGAATACTTTGATGGGTGTTCCTGCATAGCAGGGGGTTGGACTCGATGACCCCTGGGGTCTCTTCCAACTCTATGATTCTATTCTATGATTCTATACCAGAGTATTTAATTGTTAAGTATGTTTGCTATCTTAAATATATCAAGTAAGGAAATTTCATTTCTTATTCCTTATATCTTTTCTGTTTATCTTTCCCTTCCTATACAAAGAAGGTTGATGCTTTTATTTGAAATAATCAAACCTCTGTACCCAGCGTATGGGGAAGTCTGTATATTTTGTTCACTATTTTTCTCTTTTTTCTCTATCTTTCCTTTTCTCTGTTTTTCCTTTCCTTGTCCATTTTTCCTGATTCTTATGTCTTCCATCCAATTAGCTTTTTAGTATCAGTCTATCAAGTTGATCAACGTAATCAATTGTTTTTCTTTTTTATGTCCAACGTTTATTGCACAATGTACAATCTGTTCCAGTTTTGGATTTCATTATGGATTATGCCAAAACTATAAATAAATATGTAAATATTTCAAGAACTGGTTTTCTTAATAAAAATAATTAAAAGAAACTCCTGTAATCTTAGTGAGAAGAGATCAAACATATTTCGTTTAAACCAATGTGATCCAAAAGGGCAACTGGGAAAAACGTGACTGTTGTCACTACCAATTTAAAACACAATCCATCAGCGTTAAGTACTCAGTGAGAATCCCCAAGAATTACTAGAAAACATAAGGCTGCACTGCATAATGCATACCTTCCAACATTTCACAGATGAAAACAAGAACACATGTGGCTAAGCAACATCAGAATGTGGCCAAGATGGCAAAAGTTATTAAAGAGGCATTATTGAGTAATGAGACAACATTTTCTTCCTGCAGGAGAATCCATGTATATTTTCATACGTGGTTTCCCTAATACATGCATTTTTTATGATTTTCTCAACACAGGCAGCTTTTAGGCCTTTTCCCCAAACTAGTTGTCCTCCTCTCTTTGACGGGAGAACTAGCTGTTTCAAAAATGGGTGACAGAGCCTTGTGGCACCTTAAAGACTAAGGATTAAATCTATTGCTAGGCTCTCTCTAAAGCAGACCCACTGAAACAATGAAATGTTAAATTACTTCTGTAAATCCCACTAATCTCCTGTAGTTGGGATTAGCAACTAGGTGCATGCCTGTCAGATTAATTTCAGGATTAGCTCTTGTATACTGCAACTTGCTTTACCAGTGAAACAGATTCTAAGGCCATTTCTGCACTAGACTGTTATAGTGCTATTACTGAACTTTCAATATCCTATGGAATCCTGGGGTTTGCAGTTTAGGAAGGGGCAATAGCAATATGACAGTCTAGTGCAGAAATGGCCTAACAGTGTTAATTAAGAGAAGAAGTTAATTAAGAGAAATTCATTAAAGTTTGCAACCCAGTAATTAAATTTTTCAGAAACACTTGGTGTGATCTTACCATAGTAAGCTTTTCAGATTGAGGATTCTCTTTTTGTAAAATTGGAACTTTTAGAAGACTTTAGAGTTAAAAGTAAGTTTTATAGCATTATAAATTAAGATTATACTTACTGTAAATAAGATAGAACCAAAGTAACTAACATCTATTATTAATGCTCTTCTTTTTCTTAAATGAGAATTAGCAACCAAAGACAGTTGGGGGAAGTCAACATGTGTGTGTTTTTTCTTTGTTCCGTTGTTGTTTATAGTTCTTTTCTTTAGAGGTAGTGGAAGATATATGAAGACGTATATGAAATTATTTATTTTTTGTATGTTGACTATGGCTACATTTTTATATTAAAATGAAAACAGAAAATAAAACAGATTCTAGTCCACAAATCTTGTTTCACTATAAAGTTGCTTGTCGTAAAGGTGCTGCAAGATGTATTGCTGTTTTTCTCCAGACTATGATGACTTTTTCTTCACAATTTGTCTATGAAACTCCGTAATTAACCTCTTTAACAGAAAATTTTAAGCTCAGTGCATTTGATTTTAACTATGAATTAGAACTATGAGTAGTGATTGCATGACTGGCTTTATCTGACCTCTGATCAAAATGTGAGTAGAACTGCATATGCAAGAAGATGAAATCATTTGCTCCTCATTTTCTTCAGTACAATACATGATTCCCATAATTGTACATCCAAGCTTGGAAAAGTTACCTTTTGGTCTACAGCTCCCAGCATTCACTGGACATCATGGCCATTTTGGAGGCAAAACTCTGGGAGCTGTTCTTCAAAAAGGTGATTTTTCTGAGTTCTGAGGAAATTGCTATGCATGAACTCTGTGAACATGTGGAGGTCAGATTTATGGAGGGTCAGAGTTCCTATTGCCACAAGAGTGATAGAAAACTGATGGACTGCATTGGCACTGACCTATTATTAAAATATAATAGAAACTAAACAAATGACTGCTTTGATCTTTGGTTTGTTCCATTCATTTCCTATAACGAACAGTTATAGTAAATGGGAGTGCTATTTTGAGGTTTCAATATAAAGAGGATTCTAGGGGGCAGAAATCACAACAAAGCTGAAAGGTTTGCACTTAGATCTACTCCAAAAAAAAAAAAAAAAAAAAGGAGAACAACTGGCCTAGTTATTTCCAAACAACCAGAGATATAGGTGTTGAAGAAAAATAAAATCTTCACAGAAAAAAAGAGGATGATGGAATGACTTACCCTCTCTAAATGAAATGTGCAAAGCAAACGTTGCCTTTTTCTTCCAAAGTCGTAGAGACAGGTCCAAAATGCAGTGCCTGAGAGACTTTAACATCTTTTGCCATGATTGTAGGAAGAAAATGAAGTGGGATAACATGCTGGAAAGGTTTCTTAAAACAACAGGAAAACGTTGCAACATTTATTTTCCAAACTGTGCAAATGCTATTAATGTACTCTGCTGTCACGACTCCTGCAGTCCCACAAAAATCATACATTGAACTCAGAACAAAATGTTGCAAGACCTGGGGGGGGAGGCACTCGTGATATGTAAGTGTAGAGCTATGATTTCATTTTAATGGGCATGGTTCCATCCTATATAATCCTTGGGTTTACATTTTGACAAAGTACTAGAGGAGCTATCTAGCCGAGGATTCTTAATTACCCTTCCTAAACTGTCCATTGGAGCTAGTGTGGTGAAGTGGCTTGAGCTCTGGACTATGACCCTGGAGACCAGAGTTTGATTCCGTGTTGGTCATGGAAACCCACTGAGTGATCTTGGATGCCTCATACATTCTCAGCCCAGAAAACCACGTGATAGATGCGCTTTAGGGTTGCCATAAGTCAGAAATGACTTTAAGGCACACGGAAGCAACAACAATAACAACGAACTGTCAATTTCAGTAAAAGTGGAACTTTTATGCTACCTAATATATAAAAGTCAAAGTTTGTCTGTTTGTCCGTGTCAGGCGAAGACCTCATACGACTGGCTGCTTAAGGAGATTCTATGGAATCCTGGGGTTTGCAGTTTAGGGAGGGGTCTTTAGAATTCTCAGCCAGAGAGCTCTTGGGCCTCAGTCAAATGTGTCTGCCTGGAATAGGCTGGTTGCTATGGAGATGAGGCCTAGCGGCAAGGAGGACAGTGTGTTCCTGCAGGAACCCAACCTCTGTATGTTAATAACTCTGAATACAGATTGGATTGGGGAGTATGGGGAAAAGTTACAGGTAGTGGACAAGACAGTTTGGGGAATTAGAGGCACAGGATCTCAAATCTTTCTACTAAGTATTACCGAGGAGAAAATAAAATCCTGGGCAACGCTGGGTATACGTGCTAGTTATTCTATAATTATAATGTGAATGGTCTTTGGGATCTCAAAAAAATAAGGCATTGCTGTCCCTTTGATACCAGGAAAAGGCACACTTATTGTTTCAGATATGCTAGGAAAACCTGTCTGCGGCCACAATAAATAATTAATAAATGAATACCCCACCTTTCTCTCAATAAGTGCCTCACAACCTAAATCTTAAAAATGCATTTAAACAACGGATGATACCAATGTTGCAAAAACCATTCAAGAAACAATGATGTTAAAAACATTACTTCAAAGCCATTTGAAAGGAGTTGAAATGTAAAAGTGATAAAAAACCTCGAAGACCTCAGTAAATAGAAGGAAGGAAAAAAACAGAGACGGTGGCCAACCTAGCTTCCTCTGAGAGGGAATTCCACAAACTGGGAACAGCTACCAAGAAGGCCTTCTCCTATGTTCACACCAAATCCCCCAAGGTTCTTAAAATTTGAGCAGGCTGTTTGGGAGGATTCGGTTGTTGTGTTAGCCTGAACCAAGCTGAATACAAGTTGCTGCTGTTTTTTTTCCATTGTTTTGTTATATAGATGGATGATGGGTGTTTTGTTGTTTTTGTAAATCAGTTTCAGAAACCAGCCTATAAAACGAGTTAAAGAACAAGTGAATTAATCAAAACACATTTCAAGACGTCCATACGTTACATAACTCTCAGTTCTTGTTCGCTCCCTAGGAAAATGTCCAACATTAACACAGATGTGTACATATGTGTTTATATGGAAAGAGAACATGTGGAAAACTGTAGCATACTTATCCAAGGATGATGGACCACTCAGGGTCGTGAGTGTAGAGCAGCTTGTGTCCTGCATTACAATAATATTTTACAGTGCAGCACAACAGTTCTCCCTATAGGACTGGATGGCATCTATGACTGGCATCCTATTAGTCAGTTACAAAATTTTAAGTTAGACTTACAACTGCATAACTATTTCCCATTCACAACAAGACAAAGTTATCCCTTATCATCTCTTTTTTTTTATATTGACACTGGAGATTTTAAACAGAGCAATAAGGAAAAATGAACTTATAAAAGGAATAAAAATTAAGAAAGAGACATTTAAGTTAAGAGCCCTCGTGGAGGACTTAGTAATTATTCTATGAGATCCTGTAGTTAGTATAGATGTGTTGACAAAAACAATAAACAAATTTGAATTAGCAGCGGGATTTAAAGTAAATAGGGCCAAGCAGCAATGTTGACAAAAGCATGACAAAAGAAAATCAGAACAAATTGATGGAAAAATCTGGATTTAAAATTGTTTAAAAAATGAAATATTTGGGAGTTAGGTTTGAGAAGCAGAACAATAAACTGTTTGATAACAATTATATTAAAATCTGGAATGAAATTACACAGGATTTACAAAGACAGTCAAAACTTAAATTGTCACTGTTGAGTCGTATAGATTAAGATATTAAGATGAATGACTGTCTGACATAAGATGTTGTTCTTAGTTCAAATGATTCTTATTTTTTGTAATGATTTATCATTTAAAAATGGCAGAAAGATCTGTCAAACTTTTTGTGGCATGTGAAAAAACCTAGAACTAGATTTAAAGTTTTACAGGATGATAAATGAAGAGTAAGGCTTGAAGTACATTTTCGTGCCTGTTGTTGGGTGTATCTTAAAGACATTAAATTAACATTAAAAAGAGAAAGACCCATGCAACTAGAAGGTGCAGGCTTGAGATCTGGTTTGCATGAGTTTTTATGATATGGCAAACCTAAAGCAAATCTAATCATCATTTTGTCAGAAGGCTCTTACTTAGAGTATGGATCAAATATAAACCAAGAATGTGGGTAAAGATACCATGATGGGCTTAATCCCATGAAGTGTTGTTTATAAGGGAGATAACACTTAAAGGGAGATGATTAAGATATAAAGATATGTTGTTAATAGAGAGAGATCAAATAAAAATGAAACCAATGAAACAACTGAATCAAGAAGGTTATAACATAAGTTGGTTTGCTTAAAGTCTGTTAACAGAAATATTTAAAATGGACAGAAATAGATATGAGTTTGAAAGAGGAGTTTCTAAATTTGAGAAATGTGTATGTACAGAGAATGAACATTTAATTGTGAAAGTGTAAAAATGTTTATTATCGATTGAGATGGGAGAAGAAGTGATTAAGGATTGTATGATTGAATAGGCTCAAAATGTGGGTCATCATATACAGTTAGAACAATCAGAAAAAATGTGATCAAGAGATGAGAAATTTACATTTTAGAGAAAACTTTTATAAAATGATGTACGGATGGTATTTAACTCCATAGAAACTTTCAAAAATGTATAAAGGGACTAAGAACTTAAGTTGGAAATATGAAAGTAAAGAAGGGACCTTTTTCTTATGTGGTGGACTTGTGAGAAGGCAAAAAAATTCTGTGAAATAATGCATCATAAGATTGAAGAGATCTTAAAGATAAAGATTCAATTAAATCCAGAACTATTCCTGTTGGGTTTAATGGATGAGAATTTTAACAGAGACCTTAAAAGAGTACTTCAGTACATGGTGGCTTCAATAATTTTTTATGCCAAGAGGTGGAAAGATCTTCAGATTCCAACTCCAGAAGAATGGTGGATGAAAGTACTGGAATTTGTTGAAATGGATAAACTAACAGTTTTGATTAAAGATGGCAATCTATGTGGATTTTAAAAAGAATGAGGTATTTAGTTTATGAAGTAGTTGTTATACATAATCCCTTATATGTAATTTTAGGCTATGTAAGAAAAAGAGATTTCTTTGTTCCTTGTGTGTTCTTTCTTTCTCTCTCTCTCCCTCCTTTTGGTAGTTTTATGTATGTTCACAACCATGGTACTATTGCCATGTTCATAAATGACCTTAAAGCTCACCTTAAAATCCCAGCCAGGTGCTCCAAAGGATGGAGTCCTGCAGCTCTGCCAAGTGGGATACTGAACGATGGTGCATCCAGCCCCTTCCTGCCAGTAAGCAGTGGTGCAAAGCCAGAAACAGGGAATCCTGAAGGATCCTTTTGTAGTTCATCAGAAGAGTTCTCCAAACTGTGGAAATGGATATAAAATGGCAAATGCAGTTCAGTGTAAACAAGTGTGAACTGATGCACATTGAGGTAAAGTCAATAAATCAATCTTAATTTCAGTCACTTTTTGATGAGGTCTCAGCTGGTGTTGACAGACCAGGAAAGAGCTTCCAGGTTTCTGGCGGACAGTTTTTGTTCAGTGTGTAGCTGCTGTGAAAATGGCAGATTCCATGCTGGAGATCATTAGAATAAAGAACCAAGACTAAAATGGTCAGTATCACAATGCCTTTATACAAACCTGCAGTGCAACCTTACTTGGGATACTGCATTCACTTCTGGTCTCCACACCTCAAAAAGGGTATTTCAGGGTTGTACATGGTGCAGAAAAAGGCACTGCAACAAAATCAAGGGGTTTGTATAAAGGTTACAATATATGGGAATTTTTAGCTCCAAAAAGAACAAATTAGGGGATATGAGAGAGGCATGTAAAATTTAGTATGGTAAAGTAGGTAAGGAAATGTTTTTCTCCTCTGTCATATTAAAAATTTCTCCCTCTGTCCATGCAGCAGTGAATCTGTTCTGGGTTCAAATAAGCTATCCAAGTTGCTATGTTGGAGATAGCATCTTGGACCACTCCTTGAAAGTTTACACCAAAACCTGGAGTAAAATCACCATTTGACAAAGAATCCACCAAGTTCTGTTGTCTCCTTGAGTTCTGCAAACTCATATTAGACCAAATGCACTGTAATGTAACTCTGAACTAGAATTGGTACTTCTCCCCCACCCCCTAGCATTGCTCTGTAGCATTTAACAGATTCGTAAGAGATTGAAGATCAACAGAGGCAGCATAATTCAGATAAAAGAAGCAAGGGTAAAGAAAAAGGTGCCATTCATTAAATATAGGTAATGCAAAAGCTATAGAGCCAGGGTGGTATAATAGTTTCAGGACTGAACTATGACTGTGGAGACCAGAGTTCAAATCCCTGCTCAGCCACGGACACACTCCAGGTGACCTTGGGCAAGTCACATTCTGCCAGCTTCAGAGGATGGCAAAAGCGAACCCCCTCTGAACAAATCTTGCCTAGAAAACTCTGTGACGGGCTCACCTTAGGGTTACCAGAAGTTGGAAACTACTTGAAGTTACCTAACAACAATAATGCAGCTGCTTATAGTACATGAGACCTTCTAAGGAGGAAACGTTAACACACCAATTCGTAAAGAGAAGAAAGCCTTCCATAAGTAGATAAAAGTGTCATCATTTGTTGGCTTTCCTTTAGTACTCAGCCTGATTGCACAAAAAGAATTTCTGCTTTTAGAGATTAGACATCTAGTGTGTTGTCTTTCTTACTGCCCCAGAAGTCAAGGAAAGTAGAAACTGCTGAGAAAGAACAGAATTCTGTCTTGTCAGACAAATATATTTGATCTACTGTGGCCTTTTGCGGTGAAAAAGTGGTCTGGCTTGAAAAAAAATGATGACCTCTCTCTCTCTCTCTTGAGAAAATAAAGTTTCACAGAGGGGTTTTCCAGTTTTATCACTTGGTGTGTATGGAAGTGAATGATAAAGCTTTCAAATATGTCTTATTCCTAATGTTTTTACTCTTGTGAAACTTACCATAAAATCCCAAAATACGCCAGGCAGAAATGTAACATTTTGAACAGATTTGGTAGTTAATGGATGTTACTGCCCTGGCTAGCCCAAGCTTTGGGGGATATAAAAAGATATCTTTTGATATCAATAATTCGGCTTCACATATCCCTTCCACGTACTTGCGAGGCCCCCGGACAAGCACGCATACAGGCTCGGCCGATAATCGCCGTAATATTCCAAAACAATACAGGCAGGCCAGCAATAGCCGACTTGCAGCTTTAGGAGACCTCAAGGCAAGTACCTCCATTAGGTATGCACGCAACTTTCGAAAGATCCTCTGCCCCTTGCTGGCAGCTTGATGATCGGACTATACAACGCTCAAGTACTCCGCATTTGCATACCGGCTATCCTATTGACAATTTGGCTGTAACTCAATCATTCAAATTCTGACCTTTCGGAGGCTTTGTCTCCAGCCCCAAATCTATTGTTCTCCCCAAGTCCGACCTAGCCTGCGGTCACAATTCTCCTTCTAAAAACCCCTGACTTTGAGCGGTTCCTCGGATCACTCCCGAGTTCCAGACTGCCTTGCTGCCGCTTTGCTTGGCGAGCTTCCCCTCAGCTCCACTTGCTGAGATACATCGAACCCCAGCCCCGCTCTCCATCTTCTTCCGGGCTTCAGGAACAGGTTTCGTATCACCCGAATCAACTATCCCTCTGAAAATCCCACTGTCTTACTCACACCTTTATTTTCCTTAGTTATCTGTGTGCATGTGTTGCTTACATTGTGTGCCTGTCATTAATAAAGATCATTCATTATTTTCCAACCGGTCTGCTTCTTGACTTGGCCTGACCCCGTAAACACTGGGTTACAAGATTCCGCTGCGTTACCCTGCCTCTCGTTCTGCCAACCAGTGCTCTTGACTAATTTCCCCAATTTGTGTAATTGCAAGGTTATTTAGGTGTCCCTCCCAGGGCCCCCAGAATACAGGGTAACATGGAGAACTAAATGTTGCAGACAGAATGGTGCTGTCTTTCTCCCATAGAAAACTTTAGAAATCTGCCACAAAGTAAGAGAAAAATAAATCTTGGAGTGTGATAGTTATGATAAAAAAAAAAAGATGTGATTAGGTAATGAGTGACGTCTCTAATTGCAGCTTCATATGTTACCAAGACAAGTTTGTATTGTTTATTGTTATGGCTGAAGTGGCTGCCTGTCTCTATGTTGTTTTATATGTCCATATTGCATTTGCATTGTCAGTCACTAGAGTAAATAGATATTTGGTAGACAAACTTTAAATATGATGATGCCCACATGCTACTTTCTACTGACACTGCGTACAGATAGAGTGCACACATTCGTTTAAAATTTCTGCCATTTTTAAAGCCAAAAATGTTCTTAATGTGGCTTACACCAATAAGATCCAGAAATCAGTGGGGTTCCTTGTGGTTTGCCACAAAATATTATTTACTGTAGAGTAATATACAGTCGAAACCAGAATAAAATTGATAGAGAAGGAGAAGAGAGGAGAGACACATCACTCCTCTCTACCTCCCAGAAAGACACAAGCCAGTGGATGACAGGGAAATGCCAGCCTGTCAGGCCTAAAGGGCCTGACATTGTATAAGGGCCATGGCTGCTTGAGAGCTAGGTAAGAAAATCAGTCCAGCACTCCACTCCATTATAGACCAGGAATCATTTTTTTCTTTCCATTTTTCTTCACTTGTACCTCCCTCCCAACTCCTGAATTGCTTTCCAGTTGCTGGGTTCTGCTGCCTACAGCAAAGTCATGGGAGGCTTTGGCCTTCTGTTCTTACTGAATCCACCAAAGAAAGAGCCATATGCTTGAACATATACTAATGTTTGAAATATACTTGACCTGTTAAACCATAGAATTAACTTCTTCACCTACCAGGAAATCCAGTGAGCTAGGCCACCTCAGTAGAAAAATCTGACTAGTTCATTAAATACTTTTTTCCAAGCTCTGGAATAGAGTGAATCGGGAATCTGGCTGCCATTTCACAGCTGGAGAAGAAAGAGCAGCCTTCACTCCATAGAACACCTGTGGTTTGTAGAGTGAAATTTGCTTTCTTTTCCTCAGCTGTGTTGGAGCTTTATGCCAAGGGTGAGCAAAGGGGCCCCTGAGGCCTTCAACCCCCTTAGATTTCCTGCATCGGTCTTTTCCTGGTAAAAAGGAGAGGATGAATTGCCTCTTCTAGAATGAGAATATGCCTTTTAAATAGACTATAGGAGCCTCCTGCACTGCTTAGGTGGTGGTGGGGGGACATTTTTCAAAACTAGAACTGGTGGGGGACACTTTGTGCAGTCTGTAAAGGGTTCCAGGAGAAGAAAATGGGCTCCCAGCCCAACCACAGTTGACCACCCTTCCTTTTATGTGCCAAATAGAATCTCGACCACAATAACAATCAGCTAATTTACAGTAAATCAAATGTTTTTGTAGCCTCTGTCAGGGTATTGTGAAACTCAGTGTTGTTCATGATTCTTTGGAAACATAATTAGAAACAGCATTTTCATTCAAACCATTAACAAATTAATTCTGGCCTTCCTCATTTTAGTATAGTTCTATCATGTTTTCCACAGCTTTAGAGTCTCAAAGAGTTTAACAGTTACTCTCTAACAACTGAGACTATAGCTACTTTCCAACATCAATCTGTCATCAATAAATTAATCTTAGTTAGTGCTCCTAATTATTTCTTGAATATACCATCAAGCTCTCAGAAGAGTGGAGAAGTGAATATCAAATTTTAAAAATTATAATGATTCAAAACGTGTATGTATGACCACAACATATGTATGTAGACTTCTTTCATATGAGAGACTGTCCAAGATTTTGGCACATTTAATCCAGAGCTTGAAAGTTGCGGGTTACAAGTTAACTAGTTGTTTTGGCGTAACAAGGTATAACAAAAGTCCATTTCAAAAGTAACGTAAAGCGCAAGAGCAAAAGTGGCTGTACTGTACTGGTATAATAAGTAATACTTTCTAGTTACTTCCAAAAATTACTCCTAAAAGTCATTTTTAGATGCACTTTAACAAGAATTATTTGTTTTATGCCATTCTGTAATCAATCCTAAAGTTTTTCTTTTTCAAAAAAAGAAAAGTAACAAAATAATAGAAAAGCAAACAGTAGTAAAACAACAAATGTAACAAGTTATTTTTTTGACACTGTAATCAGTCATGAGAACAAACAACTTTTTGAAAATTAACACTCTGGACTCTCATCTACCTTTGAAAAACATTCAGAATCCACAGGCAGATAAAGGCTGGACCCCACTTGGTAACTTATACTTACGGAGTCAGGGGGTGCAACCTCTTTTTATTCCACTGCACAAGGAGGTATTCAGTGTACCTCACTGCACAATGGGCCACCAGGTCTCACTGTCCCAGACCTCCCACATCCTGGAATGGACCTCCCACACTCGGGCACTTGTGGATCTTTATACTCCACCAGTGTCAAGAAGATTTTCACCCATAGCAACATGAACAGAGCTTTATAATAAGCTTTTCTTCCCCGTAACTGTCCATAGAGGAAGAAAGGGAAACCCCGGATGTCCACTCTACTTACCAGTGATACTTCTCTAATATAGATTGCAATAATTGTTCCAACAATGTAAAAGAAGTTATTTGAAGAAAAATTTGTTAGGCTACTGAGATTATTTTCCCTTGTGGTCAGATTTATCTGAATTCTACTTCTCAAAAGTTGTTTGATTAGTTTGAAATGGCCTAGTATATAGGGCCCTGTGTCGAGAATGTGAAACAAGGGCCTTGTTTTTGTAAACTCACCAGTGCAAATTTGCTGGCCACCATTCTCAAAATCCGTCATTTTAAACAGAACTCATCTCTTCAAAAAAAGTTCTTAACACCTGGATCATAAAACAGCCAGACAGTTGCTTTTCCAGCCCCATATTTCTGTCCTACTTCAAATATTTTTGATAATAACATTCTGTCCTGATACGCAGTCGTATTACACAGGGGAATACATAGTAGCATTAAACTCTCCACCTATAAAAAATCCACCCTCTATACAATCCTGACTGAAATCAAATAATTGCTGTAGAATAGGAAATTAAATTTTATACTGTATACTGTACAACTTGGATATACAAATTGGATACCGTATACTGTACAAATCGTACCATATACTATACAAATTGGATCCAGACTTAGGCAAAGTGATGTTCTGATTAACTTATGCCAAGGTATTTCAATGAATCTAAGCTGCCTCTAGGCTCTGGAACTCTCTTTCTAGAGAAGCTAAGGTGGTCCTCCCCTTGCTGTCTTTTGAATGGCAAGCAAAGATTTTCTTGCACCATTTCCACCCTACACTGTTATAGTGTCATTATTCCACTTTCAATATCTTGTAGAATTCTGTGGTTTGCAGTTTACTGAGGCCAAAGAACCCTCTGGCTGAGAATTCTAAATGCCCCCCTCTCTCTCTCTATATATATGTAGTGTCCCAAAAGTGCTATGCATCCAGTGAGGTGCCAGTGCTTGTCTTGATTGTAGAAAAATTCTCTATAGAATTCTCTACATTCTCTATTCTCTATATATGGTAGTAATGCTCAGTAGTACAGTAGGCAATCTTAAAACCCTGAATAAAAAATCTAAAATAGGTGGAAATCCATCACAGAAATTCCATTATATGGAATTTACCCTTTTGTCCCCTCCTAAATAAATGAATGCAAGGGCCAGATCCTTTTCCCTGGCTGCTGAACTCCTCCCCTTTCCAGCTTTAGCAATAGCGATAGCATGTGTATTTCTACTATACTGCTTATCAGCTAATTGCTCTCTAAGTGGATTACAATGTGTCAGCTAATTGTCCCCAACAAGCTAGGTACTCATTTACCAACCTGTGGAAAGATGGAAGGCTGAGTCAACCTGGAGCCCGGCAGGATTGAATGCACAACCTTGTGGCTGCAGTACTAGCGCTTAACCGCTGCTTCACCAGAGCTCCCTCCCTTTTAGTAAGAACAGCTGCTCTTTTGGGGTTTCCCCACCTACTGTACCAAACCAATGATTCACAGGGGTTACAGTTACATTTGCTTTTTCAATTAACTTGGTATCTAACCTGGTATTTACATTATGGCCCTTTCCGTATGTGGGGGGGGGGGGACGCCCGAAAACGAAGCTTACCGGCTTTGTTTACCGGCCGGCCGAGTCCGTCACCACGAGGAGCAGCACGAGTTCGCTGCTCCGCAGTCCTCCGGCGTCCCAAATGGTGGCTTCTGGTTGGTGGAGGCTCTCCACCAACCGGAGAAGCTCGCCAGCCGAAAGCCCGCCCCCAGAAAATCTGCAGATATGCATTTGTGCGCGCCTGCAAATCTGCTCTGGAGCTGGGAGACGGAGCTACATGGCTTCGCTCGCTCCGTGCTTTTTAAAAACCTCAAAAAAGAGGTTTTTAAAAACCATGCTGTGCGACCACTTCTGGTCGCACAGAACCGGACAGAAAGTAGTCCACCTCAGTCCACTCTACGGTGCAGAAGACCTCCGTTGGAGGTCGCTCTGCACCATTTTAAATTCCCAGTGCGGAAATGGCCTATATGTTTAGAAATGTCAAAAGCACAACAAAGAGAAACAAGACTTTTTCACTCCATAAAGAGAACTTTCTAGGTAAGGGATTGCCATGTTAGGTAAGGTGATGAATCTGAGTTTTAATTCAGACTTTAAAAGCATTATCCAAGGGCCTGAACAAAAAAAAAAAAATCTCCTTTGAAGTTCAGACTTGAGCCTGTAGCAACTTTACTGCCCCACTGGGGTGGGAATCACCACCTACTGCTGGACATGGTATAATGTGATGATACTAGTTACTAGTTTAAAGACAACACGTCAGCCAAACTAAAAGATGTCACGACCTCTATATTTTGTTTACCATCATGTAACATAGCACACATTCATTATGAAAAAAGGAACCTAGTTTTTACATACCACTTTGTTTCAAGAGTAAAACAGCTCGAGTCATTGTTCACATATTCCTTCTCACTGTCGTTGTGGTTTCCCCTATTTTCAGACCCCTATTTTATTTAGCATTACAAATGCTACTATCTTAGATTTTAAATTAAAGTACTGAATTGAATTAAATTAAATATGATTAAAATGTACGAAAAGGAAAATCTTTTTCCCATTCTGTTACATTTGGCTTAGCATGTTCTCTGCTGAAGTGCTGATCATGATTATAAAGAAGAATTAATGTTCAAAAATTATGATATATACAAATGTTCATTTCCGAGCTTTTCCTAGATTTCAGATTTCTTTGAGTCAGGAGCAAATTTTCATTCCTTTTTGGATCTTGGAATACACATGTAAAGCATAAAGAACTCTCAGAGGAGTGTTTTAGCTTTACTCAATTTTTTCATACAAAAGGAGAAAACAATATTGCCTCAATTACTCAAAAATTTGCAGGAAAAACTATAGTTCAGAAGTTGTATGGGTCCCAGTTGTATTCTTACAGCAGCTTTGCACCATTTGGAACAATAGAAACTAAGTTCTTGAGAGTTATGTTTGCTGTAATGCAGCTTTTTGTCTCAAAGGACATTTCCGTACTAGACTGTTATAGTGCTATTATTCTATTTTCAATATCGTATAAAATCTTGGGGTTTCATAGGGGCCTAGAGAGGGACCTCAAAGTCCTCTCTCTAAACTGCAAACCTCAGGATTCCATAGGATGTTGAAAGTGGAACAATAGCACTATAACAGTCTAGTGTGGAAATGGCCAAAGTAGGCTTACATTCTATTTGTTCCTGATTTTTACACAAATGATTGCTTTCTCGCTAAAGTTTGGGGTGTGCGTGTGTTTTTTTTAAACCAGGATTGGCTACACTGACTTTGATACTTTTCAACTAAAATAGAGAAGGCAGATGCTGAGAAACTACAGACTTACAGTCGTAGGAGGCTAATAGTGAAATTGTTCTCAGATACTAAAACTATCAAAAAATTTTAAAAAAATCTGGAACACAGAACTACGATATCCTTTTAAACATGGTTACAAAAATACCCTCCTTTTGGAAACAATGTTGCCAACTAAGTACTTGGCTAAATAACAAGTTCCAAACTTAGAAAACAATTCATATTAGCTTGCTTGAATGTCTTACTGTCTGATATTGAGTCATGAGATACTGAGTCATCGAGTCTCAAGGAACAAGCACAGCTGGTGGGTAAGCTTTAACAGTGCAAATGCACTCTTGGCTGCTGCTGAAATCTGGGCTTCCAGGCTCAGAGTTGAATCCAGGAGCACCCCCTGGCTTCTGGGGGAATGTAACCCCATCTAACACAGGCTGAATCCCTATTCCCTGATTGGCCTTTTGACAGGCCAAGAGCACCTCTGTCTTGTCATGGCTCCACCATGCCTAGGCCCAGCAGCAGATTAAAGGCCTTCCACTCCATCCCAACTGCCATTGTCCTGGCTGTTGAGGGAGGGAAGAAGATGCAGGCACAGTTCCAGCGTGCCTCAGCCCAGAAGCAGATAAAAAGTCCTTTCCATCCCAACCATCGTTGCCCTGACCTTGGCGAAACAGAGGAGGCAGTATCTGCTGGACTTAATCCCCTCCCACATTGCTATTCCCTTTTCCTTTTGTGTTATGGCTTAATTAGATTGTTAATCTCAAGGCAGGAAACTTTTTTGTTATTCTTTTACTTGTAAAGCACCATGTACAGTGATGGTACTATTTCCACTACTACTACTACTACTACTACTACTACTACTAGTACTTATATTATTATTCCCATCCGTTTTCTAAATGGGACCCAAAACGGCTTACAACAGAAAACAAGGTAGATGAAATAAAGCTTTTTTTTTTTTAAAAAAATAAGCTACTATATTAACAAATCAATACTTTAAAACAATGTAAAAATGTTTAGCAACATGAAAAGAACAATAAAAATGCCATGCATAAATGCACGGTTCCATAAGAAGAAAGCGTGTGCCTTTTCGATGAAGGGGAAGTGGCAACTTTTCAGACAATCTTACTATCTTGTTCCATTTATTACAGCAATTTTATTATTCTTGTTCTCTAAAAAGACCCCTGGGAGGTCAGATGAATTTTCTTCTTTTTGAAAAAAAAAATATTTCTGATCATGATTCCCAGATTACAGATAAAATGTGCAGCCGTTAGAACCTATTATACATTTTTGATCATCAGGTACTTGATGGAAACTTAGAATTCCAGTGGTGATCAAACCACAAAGAGTGTTTAGTTTAATAATATTAGTATTTCTAGTATATTAGTAATATTAGTATATTAGTAATATTTAGTAACACTGTATCATTCATAGTATCATAACTATACTTCAGCAGCAACAGTATTAAATGACACTTCCTTTCTTTCCACTTTAATAATTTGCTGTACGTGTTTCTGAGAGTCATTTCATTGCATTGGTTCAAGTTTGAAACATTTAGAGCAGAGCTCGGAAATGTTACTTTTTAAGACCAAGTTAACTGAGGAATTCTGGCAGTTATGGTACTCAAAAGTAATTTTTTCAACTTTTGATTTAGAATACAGCGAACCCTCCACTTTCTGGGGAGTTAAAGTATCAAGACCCCTTTGACAATGGAAAAAACATGAATAAAAATAAAAATCATGAAAGCTATTTTTTTAAAACCTGAGAACACTTCTCTAGGAATTTCTAGGGCCCTTTTCGCACCTTACCTTTTCACGGAGTTGAAGGGCGGCGCTCGCACGAGAAGCCTTCGGAGGAAGGCTTTTGTGTCCCTGCTGCTTGAGCTCCGCAGCAGCTTCCTGGTCGCGCGAGCGCCCCATCCGCGCTCCGCCCCTTCCTTCCGCAGTGCAGCCTGGGAGCTGTAGGCTGCGCTGGGGCAGGAAGCGCAACCGGTCCGGCTCCAGAAGCTCTGCAGGGCAGGTAAGTTCGCCCCAGGCCCCTGACCGGTGTGCAAGCATGCACCATTTTTGGCTAAAAACTGAAAATAAAAAGGTGTGTATGAGCTGCTTGTGGCACTCTTGAGCGTTGCGTAAATGTGAGTGCATCATGCAGACCGTTCCTCACATTTACGCGATGCTCAAGGGGCCCTTTCGCTTCCAAAATGCTGTGCGAAAAGGGCCTAGGTCTTCCAGTAAGATTCTGTGGTGGAAGTGGGCCATAGAGACATGCTAGAAGAGCTATCAATGCCTAGAGAAATGTTGCCTCTAGGAATGTCTAGGTCCTCCAGCATGACTCTATGATCCACTTCCACTGGAAGCATAGTTACTACCTTCCCATTCCTTAATTGGACATTTTCCTGTTCTTGTGAAATGTGCAACCCTTTCACTGACCAATGAGAGCATCTACTTTTCCCACAATGCCTCTGAGAATGAAGGAAAATCACAATGCTGCAAAGGGTATGATGGCAATGGAAGTTTTTCCAGGAATGAAAAATGGAATGCAGCTTTACCACTCTCTGAAGTATTGATAAACGTTGTTCTAAAGGACAGAGAGAAGTGGGGAAAGCTTACCCAACTCTAATTTTAATATATAAAATAACAAATTTTTCAGATCAAAGGCAACTATCTCTGGGGCCATTTCCACACTAGGCCCCGCCCTAAACTTCAAACTCCAGGATTCCATAGGATGTTGAAAGTGGAATAAGAGCCCTATAACAGCCTAGTGTGTAAATGACCCTAGTCTGGAAATGGCCTGAGTTAGGTGGAAAGCTCTCTGAGCTGGGCTTTCTGTTGATTTTCAATGAGCCAGAACATACTTAGTCCATTTTCAGTATTTTCTGGCAGTGTGCTCTTAGTTTCATCCATTAACTTTCATTTCACTAGAAACATCCTGAAACAGAAGGAACCCTATTTTTCAAAATATTTTTCACTCTTTTTCTATGGTTCATTCCAAATTCTTATGTTCAGAAGTTTGTGCCACAGAGTGAAAAGTTTTAGTATGCAATGTCATAATCTAGGTTACTTGCTCCTAAGATTCAGTTGGCCACTCTCTCTGCGTACACAAGGTGGATCTGACCAACCAAAGCTGCATGCTGATTTTCCCTTTATGGCTTAGTTACCTAAATAAAACTAAGATCTGAACTGTCTGTCGAATTTTCTGAATTATCAAGCATGTTACATAATGTTAAGTTCATCACATTTCCTAAGAAGTCCAGAGGCAGCATTAAACAAGTTTCATTTTCCTTTGGATGGAATAGCACTAGAGATATTGGAATTCATTTGCAGTAGCTCTCTGTATGTGTGTACACCCACATGCACACCCACATATACCAGCAAAGGCTACTGGAAGCAAATAAGCATTAAGGCAGACAGCATAACCATCAATCCTTTATCATACAGTTGGCCCTCCACATTTGCAAGTTTGACTTTCACAGTTTTGATTATTTGCGAGTTTTTCTAACCCTTGCCACTCCCACATCAAGTGCTTCTTTGCGGGGGGGGGGCATCCTTCTTGGCACCTCTGATTAGATTGTGTAGCCCTTTAAAAACCTGCCTCTGGTCCTTGTCTTCCTCTACAACTGCTGCCTGGGCAGCTAAGGATGGCTCATAGCTCAGTTTCTCAGCACCATAAACCCTCTTTCAATGCCCCTCCACCCAAAGAAGTAGATGGGAAAAAGAGAGGAAGTATAGGGTTAATATGCTGACCCACCCACCCCCTTCCCTTTCCTTTCCCTGACTTGCTTTGGACTCCAGATGCCTATTTACCCCACCATGCCTCAGCCCCCTTCCCACAGACACACATACATGTTGACATTTGTGATTTTCCCACTTTTGCAGGAGTCCTGCACTCCTAACCTTAGTGAATGTGGAGAGTCAACCATATCTGCTAAAGAGAATTGCCCTATAGAGTATATTCTTCCAATCCAGCTCACAACTCATGCTACCATCTTTGCTTTTGCTCAGATTCCAAATGCAACAACTCCTTCTTCACACTACACAATTGTTGTTCTGTGCCTTCAAGTCATTTCTGACTTATGGAAATCCTAAAGTGAAATTATCATGGGGTTTTCTGGCAATGAGAGTGTGTGATGTGCCCAAAGTCACCCAGTGGGTTTCCATAGCTGAGCAGGGAATCCAAACCTGGTCTCAAAGGTCACAGTCCAATGCTCAAACCACTACACAATTCTGGCACTATAATTTCACATTAACTGCCATAGTCAACATCCTTTCAATCCCAGAGATTTTAGAAAGAGAGTCTAGTGCCTCACCAAATTTCAAATTCCAGAATTCAGTAAGATGTTGCTGTGGTAGTTAAAGTAGAATAATAGTGGTACACTTGTGTACTGTGGAATGGCCCTAGGCATGTCTTTGGCCATTTCTGCACTAGCCTGTTATGGTGCTGTTGTTCCACTTTCAATATCCTATGGAATCCTGAGGTTTGCAGTTTAGGGAGAGGACTTTGAGGCCCCTCCCTAAACTGCAAACCCCAGGATTCCATAGGATGTTGAAAGTAGAATAATAGCACTATAACAGGCTAGTTCAGAAATGGCCCCTGACTCTGACTCCACATCTGATGGCCATTATATTCCAAAATCTACAGCCATCAAGGAACATTCAGACTGTTTGTTTAATCTCTGTAGCTTAGGCAAAACTGCAGTGATTCTTGCAAAGAAAATCCCAAAATCCCTTAACAGTGGATCTGGAAAGTGGCTAAAATGCCACCCCCCACAAAGCATGTACCTTGTCCTGGTGTACATTCACTGATGGTAGAAGTCCCATCAGCAGATCCAGGAGGAAGCAATCTTCCCTTCATGCAGCTCCCGGAGCACCCTCATATCTGCTCCAGAGAGCTGAGGGGTCCTCCAGAGCAAAGTTTCTGGTGAAAGCATACAAAAATATATGCCTTCAAATTGCATGTTGACTTGTAGTGACCCCATGAAATTCATAGGACTTTTTGAAGCAGTGATTATTTATAAATGGTTTTCCATTGCCTCCTTCTGAATGTAGGTTATTGCACCAGGTATGGCTAATAAGTTTAAAAAATCCAGTTCAATTCCATTTACATTACAAGGAAGAATAAAAATTATTAAGTATACATTAAGCTTCAATTTAAATTTAAGTTAAATGTCTGTACTAAAAGCCCTACCAGTGTTACTGCCCTGGCTAGCCCGAGCTTGTGGGATATAAAGATATCTTTTGATATCAATAATTCGGCCTCACATATCCATTCCCCTCCACGTGCTTGTGAGGTCCCCCGGACAAGCTCGCAGACAGGCATGGCCGATAATCGCCGTAATATTCCAACACAATACAAGCAGGCCAGAAATAGCCGACTCGCAGCTTCAGGAGACCTCAAAGGCAAGTACTCTATTATGTATGCACACAGCTTTCAAAAGATCCTCTGCCCCCAGCAGGCAACTTGATTAGAAGTATCCTCATCTGCCAAGCACTCTGCGTTTGCATATGGACCACTCTATTGACAATTTGGCTATAACTCAATCATTCAAATTCTGATCTTTCCGAGGCTTTGTTTCCAGCCCCAAATCCATTGTTTTCCCCAAGTACGAACTAGCCTGCGGTCACAATTTTTCCTATAAGAACCCCTGACTTTGAGCACTTCCTTGGATCGCTCTTGGCTTCCATCCCGCCTTGCTGTCGCTTTGTCCAGCGAGTCTTCCCCTCAGCTCCACGTGCTGAGATCCGCGTTCCCCAACTTCTCTGCTTCCAACCGGGCTTCAGGACAGGTGGAGTATTACCCAAACCAACAACTCCTCTAAAAATCCCTCTATCCCACTCCAACCTTTATTTCTTTAGTTATCTGTGTGAGTGTGCTGCATATACTGTTTGATTGTATTTTTAATAAAACAACATTTATTATTTCAACTTCTATGTGCTCCTTGACTTGGCCTGACCCCGTAAACATAGGGTTCAAGATCTCGCTACGTTACCCTGCCTCTCGTATTGCTAACCTGTGCTCTTAGCTAATTTCCCCAACTTATATAATTGAGAGCGCATTTAGGTGTCCCTCTCGGGGCCCCAGAAATCAGGGTAACACTAGAATGAAGCTCAAAAATGTCATCCATGTTTATCATTGGCTTATGACTTCACTACTAATTCCTGCATGCAGCCCAGCAGAGGTTCTAGGGTTATTAGTTTCAGAATTCTGTTTCCTTGGACAGATTAAGAGCCTGCTTTCAGTGTCTGCGTAGAACACAGAAAGACTACCTGGATGCAACGAGGACACTCCCTCTTCTGTGATACCCTTATGATTTGTTTGTTTAAAATCTTTTTAACCTTGGAATTAATTAAGGGCCTTTCCTCACTGCACTGTTATAGTACTATTATTCCACTTTGTACCTCATGTGGAATTCTTGGGTTTGTCTTTTACTGAGGCCCAAGAACTCTCTGGCTGAGAATTCTAAATGTCCCTCCCTAAACTGCAAACCCCAGGATTCCATAGGATTTTGAAAGTGGAACAATAGCACTATGATAGTGTAGTGTGGAAAGGCCCTAAATTATCACAAGGTCTGTTAGCCCTTTCACTTAATTAATTAGTAACTTAATTAAGTGTAAGAGCTAACAGACCTTGTGATATTTCCCACTTCAGTCCATCTCTTTAGCTTAAAAATATATTTATGTTAGAAAATTTTGAGCTTAATCAATAACAATTGATTTTCAGTAGTTAGTTTTGATTTGCAAGAGAATGTCATATTGCAGGAGAGGAATGGAGGGACCACACAATGCACCAATTTCAAAGGAATATAGATAGGTAATACCACCTGCATCCTTTGGCCTAATTCCATGTGGCTGGCTGTCAGTCTAGTTTCCGAAGCCTTCTGCAAACAGTGGGTTCATACCTTTGGCAAGAGGGGCCTCCCGGAGCCCAGCAGCCTGCTGCATAGAGAAGGAGAGAAAGTGCAGGAAGGAAACAGAGAAAGATCTGCACACACTTTCACTTCACTCATACAGTTTGCTCTCTGTCTATTCAGGGGTTCTGTTTCAGGACTCCATATAAAACAAAAAAACATGAAGTGTGCATCCCACTATAGTCAATGGAGGCAACATGTACATGCCCATGGCAGTAATGTAATGTAATGGAACATGACACTTTGTGTGACCTTATGTTCATCCACACAGAGATCATGGTAAGGAAGCGGCCATTGTAGTTGGGTTTGGCTTTGGCTATTGGTAACACACAGCCACTACTGGATTATTCCCAAGGAGGTACAGAAGCAGCGGGGGGGGGGGGAGCTTCCCACTCCAGAATTTGAATGCTGAAAAAACATCTTATTTTGTCATTTAGAAACAATGCTCCTTTCCACCCCTCGCTGCCAACTCACAATGGCCACGGGATTGTGATTGGATTACGACGATAATTCTGCATGATGTTGTTGCGATCCCGTGGCCACCCGTCACAACTGCAGAACAAATTATTGACAGGTTTCTCCAATCAATGAACCATGATTGCACAGTCCTATTGCCTCCCTCCTGCACTTACCTGCCGTTCAGAATGGCAGGAAGTGCAATGGCTGCACTTCCTCCCCCAGCACACCCTGGTAGAAGGGAGGGGCAGGGCCATCACGCTTCCTCCCATCCAGTAGACAACCCATGCAGAGAGGGAGCACTTCTGTCACTCTCCCCTCCTAGGAGAGGCTTTCCCTGGATCCCCACATGATCAAGGTAAGGTGCAGAATTGGCCAATGTCTTGAAGCAAGGGCTGCAGACTGTCCCACAGAGAAACATGCAGGTGCTCTGGAGAAGGGGTTATAATTTAAATGTGTTCTGAATTTTGTCTTTATGTGCTTTACAATTTTATGAACAGGTTTCTGTTTGCTTGTTGTTGTTACAGTATGCTTTACTCTGATGAACTGCCAGTTTCTCCAAGGCTTATCCAGAAATGGTCGTTGCCAGAGCGTTGCTGAATTACTTAGCTAATCAAGCTGAGCTTGTGATAAAGAGTGGTGGAGACTAGCAGATGTGAGAGAGTGAAGGAAATTGAAGACAGAACAGCATTCTCATCAGCATTAAAAACCACAGAAAGCAAAGTCTTTTTCTGTCCAGCTGTAATACAAGCTGCATAAGCTAGTAGGGGGAGGAGGTTACCTCTGAACATGACAGTGATCTTCAGAGGAACAGAAGGACCTCCAGAATGAAGGCCATGAAAAATACAAGTTTTGGCACTTCAGTTTTTCAGGGTGTATACAAAACTGATGATGCAACGAAAAGTGTCAAGGGGTATGCGGGGGACAGTTCTCTCTTTGGGTTGGTTATGACCCATTTCCAGGGAATTAGCTCTGTTAAATTCCTTCTTTGTCAGAGGATTTATAGGGCTAATAGAGCTGTTCATAAAAGAGCCGATCTTTCTGGAGCCACTTCACTGGAGAAGAGGTTATGAACACAGTATTACTTGGCAAGCATCTTCATTCATTAATTGGTAAGTGAATCAGACCTTGTGGAAGTCATTTAGTTTGTCCTTGTTGCATTTGTTAATGCTAGCATTTAGCCAGAAAGCTTTTATGATGTACGGATAATAAAATGACATTTTCTAAAATGAGATGGATTTTAGGTATTGTGTACTAAATGGAGATACTAAAGTACTGATTAGTCTTAGCTGTTGATTTGCAATACTGATAACATTTCTGTCATTTCTGTCCTTTGACAAGAACAAAAGCATAATTCTGTTGACATTAGGGATTTGTTCCATTACAGCGTTCTTTCTTTTACCTTTTTTCTATGCCTCTCAGATGCATATACAATATGTATATGTGTATATACGCATGCCCACACACTTCAAATTAATCCTGATTGTTAATTGCCAATAAAGATAATATTTCTTCTGATTCTGTATAATGTGTTACTTACAAAGGTATATAGCAGATGAAAATAAAGGAACTTTCTTTAAGAAAATATGTATAATTCTTTAGATAGTATAGTACTTTTAAAAAAATTGTGTCTGTTCTTTTACTGGTTCGTTGCATCTCTCCTGAATATTACATTTCCTTTCACAGGTAAGAGCAATGTATTAATCTGGGGGGGAAAAACCCCCCAAAACAACAGCAGCACTTAAAATGGATGTAATCCATTGAAAGTTAAGCATGTTTTTAAGTCCAAGAAATTTAATTAAAAGACTTCGGTGGCAAAGCAATTCACACATACTAGGGAGTATTTCCTTGCTTGCTTGTTTGTTTAATTTCTGTCTCACTTTTCTGCCAACCAGGGGCCCAATATGACATATAGCAAAGTATAGTTTTTTTTTAAAAAGTTGCACAACAACATAAGAATAAAAATAAAGAATAAGAATAAATATCTCATCGCAATCAAAGTTACTTACTGCTGTGAGGAAACATATACATTTTGGCTGCCAGCCTGCCATCTAATGCCAACTTCTCTAAGAGGCAGTCACAGTGAACACAGTTTTACTTACTTCTACCTAGATAGGCAAAGTGTTGCATTCTTGGAATGACATCTGTTTAAAACCATTGATCTTTGGTTGTAATGCGCTCAGTGTAACAGTAATGTGTGCCTTCTGATGGTAGTCTAGCCAAACATTGTCTTGATTCTAAAAAAAAGAAAAAAAAGCCAGACACTTGAGGAACATGACTGTGATCAAACTGTGGCTTCTCACCATACAAACAAGCTGTAAGTGTCATTACACTGTTTTTATCATCACTGCATTATTATTCGGCTTAGCATTGCAAATTTCTCATATCAGTTACGGAGAATAGTACAAAAGTGCTAGTGAACATTGGAGAGTTTTCCACCTGAACTTTTGTTACCAGGAGTCCTATGAATGTTTTCTCAGGATTAAATTCTATTAAATTCAGTGGTTTTTCCCAAGTAAAGGCAAGTTTAGGATTGCAGCTTTGGCCTTCCTGTTATTTTAAGAAAGTGAGAAAACAGTAAAATATCTTTCACAGTACGTAATCTGAGGAGATTGATTTGCATCCATTTTGTTTTAAGACAATATGTCTGTGACTCCAAAGTAGACAATTATTCTTTGGGTTTCACGTTTCTTTGAATTTTATTATGCAATTTTCAGCTCCAAAGAGCCCCACAACAAAATGTGTTTAAAGTATCTTGTTCTACAACAAAATATTTTAGAAAGAGCACATTTAGATAAAATACAATGTGGAATGACTGAGCCTGGATAAATTAGTGTTAGATATGTATCTTTGCAAGAAAATGCTTAACAAATACATACTTAAATATGTGTTTGTACAAGTTTTCATGCAGATTTTTTAAAACGTGCACAAATGAAGAAATGACATAAAATAGACTTATGAAGGGATGCACTAGAAATGGATCTTTACCACAAATAGATCAAGCCATCCATCCCTATTTATCAGTGAGATAAATTTTTTATTTAAAATTGGTGTGAATCTTTTTAAGAGCAAGGAATTCCACTGAAATACACAGAACAAAATAATGTAAGTGTTCTGTCTTAGTCTTTCATGTTCTTTGTACATAATCAGTACTAAACCATTTAAAATTGTATAATAGAATCAAAACATACATTTACTGTATTTGACCAGGTTAATTTGAGTGTGTTAATAGCAAAACATTTCATTCATTTGCAAGGCTATGTTATAAGAACGTCTTGAAAATAAAATCCCACTAGATTCAGTGGACTTTGATTTCAGGAAATTCTTTATAGAGTGCAGTTTTCTGTTTGAATACATCCTCAGTGACACAGATGGAAAATAGAATCAGCATTTTCATATCTCCTGAGTCTGGTTGTGAGAAAGCGCACTGCACATTGGTATATTTGCAGGTCTTACAAGGCATTGCTGAGAAATAAAAATGCACAGATTTTAATATGTGAACAGCTAAATGACAATATGAAATACTCAATAGGGAAATGTGTAAAATATGTTAAAGGTGCAAATAAACACACAAAATAGCAATAATATTTAAAATAAATTAGCACAAATTTTGGTGCGGGGAAAAAATGCAAAGTCTCGCAACGCTTCACGAAACAAGGACAGAAAGAAAATACAAAGGGAATCTGGAGAAATGAAACGCAAATGAGACACAGATATTTTTACACACCTAATATTTGAAGGGCTGACTGCCCCAACTTATTTAAAGAAAGAACTCTGGGAAGGGAGAGATGGGACTTGAATTTGACCATCGACAGCTTATAGTTGGCTGCAAACTGAACAGACGTGCAGGTCAACTAGCCACAGGTTTCCCGACTATGGCAAGCTATATTGTATTCATAGTTAAATTCTAGTACAATTGGCCCTCCACATTCACTAGGGTTAGGGGCACAGAACTCCTGCAAAAATGGAAAATTCACAAATATCAAAATGTGTGTGTCTATAGGAAGAAGGCTGAGGCGTGGTGGGCATGGTGGGTCCAAACCAGGTCAGGGAAAGGGGGTGAGTCAGCAAAGTGGCTCTTCTCTCTTACCCATCTCCTTTCTTGGGTGTGGTAGGCATTGGGAGAGGGCTTTTGGTGCTGAGAAATCAGGCTGCAATCTGCCCGTAGCTGACCAGGCAATGGCTGGTGGAGGAGGAAGAGAACCAAATGTGGGTTTTTAAAGGGCTACATGGCTTGAGCAGAGCCACTGAAAAGGAAGGCTCCCCCAGAAAAGAAATTCCTGAGGTGGGGGGTGGGGTTGCAAAAACTAAACTCACAAATAACCAAATCTATGAAAGTGAAACCCACAAATGTGGAGGACTGATAGTACTAACATCTAAGCATCTTCACATGCAAACAAGCAATTACAAAAACTAAACAATTGTATCTGTGTCATTTTTTGTCCCCTTTGTTTGGCAATGTGCAGTGTCTACCCAACTGGGAAATTATGTTATGGGACAAATACTTGACTTTGGAAATGAGTCTGATTTCCAATAAATGTCTGCTGCTCTTCTTTACTGGCAGGGCATCTCCTTGAATGCCAAACAGGGAAAGTGTTTGTCACCAGCTCCCCAAAACATTAGCTGTGAGCAGAACGGGGCTTCAAGTCAATCTGATTTGAAGTCTCTTCTGTGTAGCGGTGCAGAGAAAGCAGAGATGACCAGAGTGCGCGTGCAAACATCCAAAAGCCTGTGCCAATCCAGTCCCAGTCTGACTCCTATAGTCCTTCTTAATAGGCTCACACAACTGATTCTTCCTGCTGTGTCAAAAATCACTTTTGGGTATTTGCCACAAACAGTTATACAGTCTTCTAATTTACTATTCCTGCCAAATCACTTCTGGTTTGAATTCAAAATGCTGGTTAGGAAATCTAAAGCCCTGAACAGCTTGGGATCTTGACACATGAGGAAGCGCCTTTTCTCATACATGTTTGGTTGAGGACTGAAATCAGCCAGAAAGTCCCTCTTCTGTGTCTTACTAGTGGAGGCAATATGATGGGGAGGATTCTGGAAAGGACCTTCACAGCTATGGCACCATAGTTCTGGAATGTCCTCTCCCTGGGGCATGACTAGTGCCCCAAAACTGGTTCCTTTTCCTTTCTTCCTTTCCCTAAGTCAACATATCCCTGCACTGTAAGGTTGAAAGGCTGAAAGAAAGACAGATAGCCACTTGCTTTTGGTCATCCAGTGAATGTCACAACTCAGTGAGGATCAGAAATGCGACCCAACACCTTTAACCACAACATAACATTACCTTTCTGTTTTTAATTTCTGGAAGAGATAAGGACACAAATTTCCTAATCCAACATTATATTTCCTTTAGTGACTAAATAAAAAAGCACAACAGGAAAACTACATCTTTTCCAGCACTATGCTGTTTTGGAGATGAACTAACCAGAAAGATTTAAGTTTCGAATGAACCTGAACCATAGATTTTCATAAAAATATTTACTCTTCTCCTTCTCCTCCTTTGTTCCAGGTTTTGCCTTTCCTCTCCTCCTCTTCCTCTTTCTTCTCCTCCTCCTGTTCTTCTTCCTCCCCCTCTTCCTGTCTTTCCCTTCTTCTTCTTCCTGCCCAAGGTCCTGCATTTCTTCACCATGCTTGTGGCAAAGCATTGTGAGGCATTAACTTAGTCTTGTAACACTTTTGTTCTAGCTCATGGTGCTTGAGCAAAGGCAGGGCAAGCCTTGGGAAAGCTGATAAAAGTCCTCTGGGCCAAACTCAGTTCATGAGTATCTGCTACTTGGTCTGGCGTTCCTTGTCAAGCTGGCCAGTGGCCAGGGAGTTCCTGGCAAGATAGCTGCTGCTGCTTGTTATTTTCTGTGTTTGAAGTTCAGTGGATGTACTTCATTCCAAAGAGAAATGAAACCACCAGTGGTGCTCTAGAGCCAAAATGTCTGTGATTAGGGTCTGGGACAATGAGATAGTATTGCTTTGGCAAGCCTCTGAGTTTATCAAAGAGGAGAGATTTCTAAGCAATAAGATTCCTCCAAGAAGTAGTGCCAAAGGTTATGAAAAAGCTGGGAAAGAACTGGGCAGACTTACTTTCGTGTGTCTAACAGTACATTTAGAAACTGTTGGATTTTTCTGTCTTTAAGTTACCCAGCTTTACTATTGCACTCTACCACCATAAAGGTTTAAATAAGATCTGTGTAGTAGTAGTAGCAGTAGCAGTGGTGGCTGGTGGGTCCCATCTATGTCAGTGGGTCCCACGTATTAGAGGATATGGTTCACCATCTTAGGGCCTTGCTGCACTACACTGTTATAGGGCTATTATTCCACTTTCAAAATCCTAGGGAATCCTGGGGTTTGCAGTTTAGGAGGGGCATTTAGAATTCTTAGCCAGAGAGCTCTTTGGCCTCATTAAACTACAAACCTAAGATTTCCACAGGACGTGGAAAGTGAAATAATAGCACTATAACAATGTAGTGCAGAAAGGCCCTTAGACAACTTTTTTAAAGTTTGAACTTGAGGTCTAGACTGGATTCACCACTTACCTGACCCAGAAGTAAGTAACCACCACTGAAAGGAGGAGTACTAACATCACCAGTGGTGACGGTAATGTTGCAGCCAATTTTCAACCTCTGAAAAGATTACCAGATTACAGCAATGCCCTTCTCCAGGATATTCCATTCACCTCTAGTTTTCCATTTCCCTGATTCGCATTGACATCATTCCATGACTACTGAGCATGCTAACTCTTTATTTGGCTGCTTTGCTGGGGACTCATTTCTTCTTCTGCATGCTTTGTTTCTTAGTGGTCTTGTTTTGGCTACAAAAGCATTAGTACTCAACACCACAACCGGTGGGGTGTAGTTTTTCTACATAGTCACACACTTGGGGGAAGATTGCAAATCAAAATGAGTGGTATGTTGGAAAGAACATGATAAGAAAGGTCATTTCCGCACTACACAGTTATAGTGTTATAAGGCCTGTCCCTAAACTGTAAACTCAAGGAGTCCATAGGATGTTGAAAATGGAATAATAAGACTATAACAGTCTAGTGTGGAAATTGCCAAAGATACTGATATTTATAAATGCCTGCTTGTATCTGGTAAGAACACTGGAGATATGAGTCATATGGGTTATGAATGACCCACAGTCTTCTTCCAGCAATCTCAGGTTTGTTAGGATATTATCAAGTATATGTAGAGATGAAGTGAAGAATTGGATCTAGTGGGAACACAGGACTACCTAACCTTGGAAAGGAGAAGGGTGAAAGGCCACATTAGTAGTTACGGAAGCTTTTGATGAGGTGTCTGAGTGAATGAATTGGGAGTAGGAGGGGTGATGGATGGGACCAGGGCACTGACCTACCCATACTTACCCCCTTATCTGTGGAACATTTACACTTTTACACCCACACAGACCTATAGATCCACATGTACACCACATGCTAAAACTTCAGAAGTAAACACCTCTTTGTATCAGCGGCTTTTGGTCCAAGCTGGGGCCTGCGTTATTTGGCAGTGTCTGTTCAATAATCTGGAACACTACAGTATTTTGAGAAAGCTCCAGATTATGCTGACTTAAGAGGAGCCAGATTTTTTATATAGGCAATTGCTTCTTGAAATTATGTCAATTTATTTGTTTTGGAATTTGCAGATGGATACAAGCTAATTTTTGAGAATGCTATGTGGACAGTGATCCAATTGATGCACATGTGTGTGAAATATTCTAAGAATAACAGTAACAAGATCCGTTAGAACAAAAGATAATAGTTGCTGATCAGAAGAGGAATGTGTGTGTGCGTGTGTGTGTATGTATATATTCCTTTTGGCACGTAGTCTTTGTATTTGTGTTCATATTTATATGAAGCAACCTAATGAAATGTTAACAAAAAAAAAACACCATACCCAGATGTCATGCGCTGAGTAGATCCATCGAAAATCAGTGGGATTTAGGTGAGTAATGAGCAGCATGAATCCCCTTTTATTTCAATAGGCCTCTTCTAAGGCTTTTTCCACAAGAGGTGCAAGAAGCTGTTCGCACTATTTCACAGAGTATTTAAATAACACGGTTTTCCTTTGTTGTTTTCTGCACACACCCCAACTTAATGCATTTTCCTGCAGAGGAATGTGAGTTCGGGAATCTGCTACCTCCTCGCTGGCCACTCCCCTGGCTCCCCTCACCCTGCCCTGGTGGCCGTGAATGGTTGGATTTTTTAAAAAAATTTTTTGGTTTTGGTTGGTTCCATTTGTGTGTACCTACAAAGGTATACTACATACTACATCCCTACTTCTGGCGTCACAGCCCACCCTCCACTGCCCACCAAAGTGCATTAGTGTGGATATACGTTTCCGCATCACTGCAAAAAACCAAATTTACTTCGACGTCAGAATGTGAATTGGATCTTTTCTGGTTTTCAAATACTGCATTTCCCACCACCACTTTCCCACCACGTTTTAATGCGGCAGCACATTAAAAGTGGATTCCATGTAGAATGACGGAAAATAATGCTATTCTACTTCGCTCCCACATGCAGAACAATATAATGCTAAAACGCAGTAACCTGCGGTAATGACCCCATGAGAAAAGGGCCTAAGTATGACTCATAAATTTCAAGAGAACCCCTTCTAGGATTAGGCATGTCTACATTGTTGCTGTTTCTTTTTTTTTTCCATTCCATGGGTTTTAATTTCTTCCTTTGCCTCATTCTCTTTCAGTTTCTTCCTGTTTATTTCTCTGGTCTTGTTCACATGATTACGGTGGCCCCTCCACATTTTCAAGGGTTCGGGGTAAAGAACCCTCATGAAAGCTGAAAAACTATGAATAACTGCCCCCCATGATCCATTCCCCTGTAGAGCCCCCCCTTGCCTCTGGCCCCAGCACTTCTGGTGAGAAGAAAAAAAAGACAAGGTAAAGGGCTAACTGGTACTTTCCCCTCAGCAAGAAAAGAGCACAGCACCAAGTTCTGGCATTCTAGCTACAGTACTTTTGGTCACCATCTTGAGAAAGGAGATTTCTTCCAGAGGGGAGGGGTAGGAACAAATAAAGCACCTGACCAATCAATGTCAATTACACAGCAGAATGTACAGCCACATGGCAGAGAGGACATACCTCCAGAAGTGGTGGTGGGGTTTTGCTTACCCCAAAGAAAAAATGTCAATTTTAAACACAAGGCTCAGGTGTGGAATGCAAAGGAATGGAAGAAGGAGAAGGTTATGGATGGGGAGGTCAGCACGTGCCTTGCAAATAATCAGATTAATAAAGATCAAACCCACAAATGTGGAGGGAGGATTGTACTTGACACACATGCAAAGGGATTCCAAAGCTTGAGTGATGCAAGTTTAGGTTGGGTAGAAACCTACTGCTTGAAACAGCAGGTTAGAGATTCTAATTGTAAGTTGGCCAGAGTGTGGAAAACCTCATTTTTTTACTATAGCTCCTGGAAGCCTACAGCCAGCACTGTCAGAATGGGATATTCAAAGATTAATCAGTGTGCCTTTGGAAGAGAAGATAGGTATCTTAAGCCTTTCCTCTGACAACTTGCTACTGCTAAACACCCATCCCAGCTACTTTTGTTCCTGTGTGGAAACGTAAATGAGAACTTGCATATTTTTCTCTAAAGGAGGACAAACACAAACAAAGGGTGGACAAACACAGTCCTGAGGCAGCATGCGACACCGTCCCATGTTGTTTTTTGTTGCCTTCGATTCCATCAGACTTCCTGTGCTGTCATTTTTCTAACCTTGAAAAGATTGAATTTCCCAGAAACTTCCAGCGGAGGCAATTGACCCACCCAAGAGATTATAGAGGCCCCTCTGCACTGCTTAACATAAAAAACTTGCCATCCTGTTATTAAATCTTAATAGCGTACATCCAACATATGCCATGCAATGCACTTCCTTGGTTGTTGTTGTTGGAGCATGCAACCCTTGTATGCTTATACTCATTGGTAGGACTGAATGTGACTCTCTAGGAGTTTAGGTACAATAGGTTTGTGGTTATCTCCTTTTTTTATGTGTTTATTCACACCCATTCTCTTCCTGCATCACCTAGGCATTCCCTTTGTTCTCTGGGGTCTCATTTGCTCACACATCTTGTTATCCTGATTTGTGGGGGTCCCTGGTGGACACCCTTGTTTGCTCCAAATGCAAAGGTTGGAGAAATTAGCGGAGCACTGGCTTTGGCAGAATTGAGGGCAGGGCAACACAGCGAGATCTTTAAACCAGTTTTTACAGAGTCAGACCACACAAAAACCCAGGGAAAATATTCAGTCACAGTGTTTTATTGAGGGCAATTCACTCATGCATGTACACAAAATACACACAATCACACAAGAGCTAACTAAGGCCCTTTTCACATGTGGGGGGGGAACGGGCGAAAACACGCTAAAACGGAGCTTACCCACAGCCGGGTAAGTCCGTCGCCATGCGGAGCAGCGCGAGCTCGCTGCTCCACACTCCTCCGGCATCCCAGATGGCAGCTTCTGGTTGGTGGAGGCTCTCCACCAACCGGAGAAGCTCGCCAGCCAGAAGCCCGCCCCCGGCAGATCTGCAGGCACGCACTTGCGAGCGCCTGCAAATCCACTTTAGAGCCGGGTGACGGAGTGGCACGGGGCTGCGTGCTCCATGTTTTTTAAAAACCTCGAAAAAGAAGTTTTTAAAAAACACGCAGCGCTGCTAGTTCCCGCCACTCCTGGGTGGATTCTGGTGTGGAACTACGAAAAGTAGTCCACGCCAGTCCACTCTATGGTGTAGAAGACCTCCGTTAGAGGTCACTCTACACCGTTTTAGAAGCCCGGTATGGAAATGGCCTAAAAGAGAAAGGGAGGAACAATTATAGAGAGGTTGAGGGGTTTGGGAGGGTTTAAAATTACCAGTCCAGAAGAGTAGTGAAGAGCAGAAATGTGTTTTTGTTTAGGTATGACCTAAGGACAGTTCTCATTCAGGAGCCAGACAGACAGAGTGACAGGTAGACCTTTCAGAGACTGCACTGGGCATCCTGAAATCAGGGGTATTTATACCCTAAAAATAGCCTGTGGTAGTGAAGGTTTCAGATGCAAGACAAAGGGAACCTGTTGTGGACAATGAGTCTTTTGCCTGTTGATGGGCTTAGTGCTTGATTGACAAAGACATGATGGCTGTTGTAATAACTGTCTATTGTGGGTGCTGTGAGGAAAGAGGAAGGAATCCGGGTGTACAAGGGACGGATATCTGTCAACCAGTGTCCTGGTGGGCTTCTCACAGCTGGGTTCCCTGGAAAATTCCAGCTTCTATATAAGCCTATTATCCACAGGAATAGTGTGTATTTGTCTGACAAATTACTCAGTTTTACCTGGAGGAAGTTTCAAGTTGACCTATCCTGCTCATGTTTACAGTCAAATTCCTTCCCTCACTCAGTTTGATCTCTCCATCACCTTTCAGATCTGATTCTGATATCAGAGCCAATTAATACAGTTGCCAATCCAATATCATGCCAATTAGGTATGGTGCCCATCCAAACCATACTAACATCAGGGACCCCCAAAGCAAGGCCTTACCATCTTTCACTCTCCTTGCATGTCTCCATGAAGCATGTGATTTTAAAGAGCTTTTAGATGAGATGCTCCAGCTCTCTTGATACAGTGTAGCATCCTCCCTTTTTCTTTCCTCGAGAAGGTCAACCTGTGTTGATTATGCACAAATGTTCATGAGTAAAACTACTTTTACATATCTTAAGCAAAACACTCAGGGCCTTTCCGTCCTACACTGTTCTAGTGCTCTTATTCCACTTTCAACATCCTATCGAATCCTGGGGTATGCAGTTTAAGAAAGGACATTTAGAATTCTCAACCAGAGATCTCTTTAGCCTCAGTAAACTACAAACTCCAGAATTCCACAGGATGTTGAAAGTGGAATAATGACACTGTAACAGTACAGTGAGGAAAGTCTCCAATTCTCGGGGAAAAACTGGAGTACTATAGGTTGTTGTGCGTTTTCTGGGCTTTGAGGCCATATTCTATTAGTATTTTCTCCAAGATCCGGAAAAAAACCACAGCAATGAAGATAAGCAGCCAACCACAGGGAATGTGGTTTTACCATACACCAAAGGGGTCACTGACCATATAGAGAAACTGATGAAGAAACATAACCTCCAAACAATCTACAGACCAACCAAGAAAATTCAACAAATACTACATTCAGCAAAGGACAAGAAGGATCCTCTAACTTCTGCTGGAGTTTACCGCATACCTTGCAGCTGTGGGCAGGTCTACACAGAGACTACAAAACACAGCATCCAAACACAAATCAAAGAACATGAAAGACACTGCAGACTGATCCACCCAGAAAAATTAGTAGTAGTAGAACATGTTATAAACCAACCTGGACACAGAATGCTTTTTGAAAGCACAGAAATTCTAGACCATTCTGACAACTACTATGTCAGACTACACAGAGAGGCCGTAGAAATCCATAAACACATGGAAAATTTCAACAGGAAATAAGACACTCGGAAAGTAAACAAGATTTGGCTACCAGTACTGAAGAACACTAAAATCAAGACTCAAAAATATACCAATGAACACCACCCAGACTCTGAAGGTCCCTCTACAGGGAACAGTACAATGGGTTACTAATGTACTTAATACACTGTTATGCATATTCCCTGACTAACAATACACCCTGGGGGATATCCCATTTAACAATAGGCCACCACACAGGCCAACTGTATCACATGAAAATTGCTTCCTCCCACCCAGGAAGTACACAAGTATATATACTCTGTCTCATTTCCATGTCACCAGATCCTCTGAAGATGCCAGCCACAGATGTGGGCGAAATGTCAGGAGAAAATACTAATAGAACATGGCCTCAAAGCCCAGAAAACCCACAACAACCTATGGATTCCTGCAGTGATAGCCTTTGACTTTACATCAAGTGGAATACTGTTTCAACAAGTGGAATAATGGCACTGTAACAGTGTAGGGTGGACAGGCCCGCAGTTTGATTCCTTTCTCTGCTAGGTTTTATGTGGAGGGGTGGAGTTGGTTGGTGAACTGTTTCAACTCTGTTGAAGGAATATAGGTATCATTTGATTCATGGCATTCGTCATTTGAAACTCAGTAGTGTGTCGTCCTCTGTCACAGCCCTCTACAAGGTCATTTACTTTAGAAGAGTTGTTGCCATTCACCGTAAGATGACAAGAATAGTGGTTGCCTCTGTGTAGTTTTTCAAAGTAAGCCTAGGCAGTGTACTTCTTGATTTCTTAGTTCAGGCAACCCGAAGACTAGGGCAGGAGGTCCTTCCACACTCCACAATTACTGCACTGGGATTCCACTTTAAGTGTAATGACTGCATCCTTTGAAATTCTGGGGTCTGTAGTTTGTTGAGGCACTAGAATGTTTAGCTCAGAATTCTAAGTACTCCTTCTTAAACTGAAAATCCCAGGATTCTATAGTTGCAGTGAAATCATAGTGCTATAATTGTGTAGTGTGAAAGGACCCAGGGAAAAAGTACTTCTGGTTGTCATTAATGGTTTTGTAATACAAAGCTCAACATCTGCTCCATGATTAAGGATATTAGTTAGATCCAAATGAAGATTTGTCTTTAAAAAAATGACTGTTGGCATATGAATGAAGTTAGAAACCCTGGGTAATATTCCTAGGAACAGAGCTGTTGTAGCTTAACTGAAAGATTCTCAAGAATGGGAAGAGATTTGGATGCATATGTGTGCATCTGTGAGCACTGGGATACTGAGAGAAAGTTCTTCCTCTTCAGTGTTATATGTGAGAATTTTGAGCTCCCTTCTCCTTTGCTGATCCCCCCAAGGCAGGAAGGAGGAAACCAGTACCGGGTAAGAGACCAGATGTTGCTTCACTTTGCCCTATAGCTGTCGCCTGCGGTGGTTTTCATTGGCGCTCTTTATTCTATCCGGCCAGCTTTGCAGACAAACTCTACCAGTGCTTGGAAAAACTCTTCCCTGCACCTCATTCCAAGTTAAAAGAAAGTTCAGGTTCCCTCTGAAATGAGCACTGGAAGATCAATCTTCCCTTCACAACATCCCTTTTCAGTTTACAGATTCTCAAACAAAATAAACTTCAAAATCCCAATTTAACTGCCTGTACTGAATTTAACTGCAACAGGGAAGCTTTTGACAAGAGGAGGCTAATGGACTGGATACTTAATTCTTTGAGGTTTCTACCTTCAACAGCGATAAAATTCATTCATTTGGGCTACAATTGGCAAGTTTTACTATACATCACCTAAACATTTTTCCAGGTGTAGCAGTATAGGGACTTCTTGAGAAACTCATTGTTCTCTGCTTAAGAAAGGGGTAGTTAGCCTCACACTAGACAGAGATAGCCTGGATATCAGTGGAAGTCACATGCTGGTGTTAATGGGTTTGAAGTGTTATTATCTGTCTTTTATTGCCCTTAGTCCCCAATCCACACATGGCCAAGAGGGGAAGCGGCCTCTGCCTGCATTGATATCCCTCTGGACAATCTTAACTGACAACAGAAGTAATATCTGAGACAAAATGTAGACCTGTGACTCTAACATCATCACTTTTCTTCCCCTGTTTGATTTCCCCTTTGCCTGATGAAGAAGCCAAAGAAGGTTTGAAAGCTTGCATGATGCATTTTGTGCTTTTTAGTTGGCCCAATAAAGGTATTGTTCTTTTGCAGATTTTGGATTTTGTTGTATTTTGCTGCAGGGCCAACACAGCTACCCCTGAATATGTTTCATATAAAACAGTGGTCTCCTAAAGTAGAGTTTATTACTTTGGGAATTACTTTTTTGGATTGCACTCCCAGAATTCCCTTGCGAGCATAGCTAGTGACCATGTTCTCTGGGGGATTTGGAGAATTGCAGTCAAAAGCTGGAACTGTAATCCAAAGGTGGCTGGAAGGTTCTGGCAGTTGTAATTCATGACTAACTGTTGTCCAAAGCTGATTGGTGAACCTGTAGAACCACAAAACAGTAAACTAGCCCGAGGCTGAAAAAAACTAGAAAAACCTGGAAATAAGGCTTTATAATATGTAGTGAATTTCATGAATTTTTTAACCAAATACACATATATATTAAGACTAATGAACTTATATTAATACCCCAAATTAGTGCGTACAAATACATTAGTGCTATAAATATAATATGTGCAGTATAATAGGTGATACATATAAAATACAAAAGTATATATAAACATCCTGCAAGACCTATAAGAGTACAGGTGCTGAATGTGTAGTTATGTCCTGATGAGCCATATTCTCCAAACTTGATCAAAAACAAAACCCTAATGGTTGCTAGAAGCTGCTGTGTTTCTTTTCTGGAGAACACTTCTTAGATGTAACTTTCAAAAGATGAATTAGAACAAACTTCAAGTATTGTAGATAGTTCAGTCTTTATCAAAGTGTAGAAAACTTCAAATTGGAGCTGTAACCAAGAAAATATTCCCCCTCCCAAGTCCTGGTACAGTTAGACATTGAGTATTTTTGCATACACATGTTCAATCTGGATTAAAATGGCTCTAAAACACTGCATAAATTTAAAAAATGTCTGAACTTAAATATCATGAGACAAACTTCATTGACTGAAGAGATTTCATAACTACACAGCACATTGTTTTTGCACTCATTTCTGTCTATCCTATAGGAAACCTCTGTAGAAAACATATATTTGCAGGAACGTATGTGACTGTTCTCACTCAAACTTTTCTGCAGAAGAATGAAAGCTGGCTTTTGCTTTCAATTTCAAATAAATGAATTTCAAAGAAATCAAATTAGGTTTTGGCAAAGTAAAAGAAAAAAGTCCCTCACATATGACATGGCATTGTACTTCAGTGATAAACTAATTACACTAGAGGAAATGCTTACATAAGAATTTCAAGCTGAAATAAGTGTGCATGTAGGAAACAGCTGCTAAAAAGACAAATATTGGAGGAGAATGAAAGAACATTACTGATTACCAAGGTCAGAAAAATGTTAAGATAAACAGAGTTTAAATCAGATAAAGGTGAGGGAAATGGGAGACAAGTTTTAAATATATCAGATTGTGGGAGAAATTCTGCTTCCCTTATGTGTCCATAATAGATGTTGTCTACAACATTTATGCCTTTTGAGGTAAGCTTAGCAAGATGAGGAAAAAAAAGTGCTGGTACAACCTATATTCGTAACAATCTGGTTATTCATTCTGGGGCAAATGTAGGATAACCTATTGGTCTAGAAAGATGAGTGACAGCAGTAGAAAGTAATGAATGAAATCACAGTCAGTAAAGTGTTCTTGTAAACCACAGATATACTAGTAATAAGACTCACATGAAAGAAGAAGAGAGATTTTGCTTGACTTAAGGAATGGCTGCTTCTCAACCTATGAAGGAGTCAGACAGAGGACAAAAAATGTCAGTGGTCATCCAACTGGCTGGATGGGAGTGATAGAGGAAAATAATGGACACTCATCCTAGGGCAAAAAGGACAGATGAAGTATTAAAAATTTACTACTGATGACTACAGTTAAGAAAGCACTATACTGCCATGTCATCCTGAGTGGTACCATCATATCATCCTTAACACGTTCATCAGAACTAAGCAGGATTGGTCAGGGATAGGATGGCAGTCTACCAGGGAACACCAGGGATGTCCAAGTAGGACTAGGACAGAATCCTGCCCTGGAACCCTGGAAAGCTGCTGGTAGACTTGACAATATTGAGGCCATTTCTGCACTACACTTAGTGCTATTATTCCACTTTCAACATCTTGTGGAATTCTGGAGTTTGTGGTTTACTGGGGCCAAAGAGTTCTCTAGCTGAGAATTCAAATGCCCCTCCCTAAACTGCAAACCCCAGGATTCCATGGGGAATTCAAAGTGGAATAATAGCACTATGATAGTTTAGTGTGGAAACGGTCTGAGCTAGATGGCTCAGTAGTAGTAGTATGCTGTTATGCTCTCGTGATTCATACCTTGTATTTTCCTTTTGATTAATGACTTTAAATAGATAATACAACAAAAGATATCTCTAAGTTAAAAACTGAAACTAGGTCTCTAAAAGAAAAAAAACCTACCAAGTGGAAGAATCAGTTGAGATGCTATAAAGAAATCATGAAAAAGAAAAAGTTCAAATGGATCTTCAAGAACTTTGATACCAAGACAGATGTGTGAAGTTGAGAGGCGTTCCTAAGACGGCACCAGAGAACTTACTTATATGAGAAATTGATACCTCTTCTGGTAAAATATATTGAAGTACCAGAAGAAAGATTGGAATCAACTGTAGATCAGATTTTCAGAGTTTCCTAAAAAATAGCAAGAGAATGAAACCTTTCTTGGGATGTGATCATCCGCCTCACAAGAACCATAACCAAGGAAATTATACTACAGACCAGTTATGAGAAAAAGCTTCTGGTGGATGACAAAGAAGTGAAAATATTTAAAGATATTCCCTTTTAGATCCTTAAGAAATGTCAAGAATACAAACCTCTGGCTAATTTTCTCATGAAAAACCAAATCATAAATGGGAAAAGCTTGAGGGTCTATCTTTTTCATATAAACAGTGGAGATATGAGGTCAACTCCCTATATAAACCTTAGAAAATATTGGAAAGATTGAAGAAAGACTTTGAAAAATCATCTGGTGTTGAAGAAGAAACTAAAACTAAGCAGAAAGCCCAAAAGGATGCAATCAAACAAAGCACAGATATCACTGATAGGGAACTGGAATGTGAAAATGATGAAGCAGAATTCAGAGAAGATATCATAATAGAAAGTGAACCAGAAGACCAAGAACCAGAGGAAGGTGAGAAAAAAAACTGAGATGGAAGATTCCTAAAAGTTGAAGATACTAAATAGTGGCCTATCAAACTAAAATTTAATTGAAGTTGGCTATCAAGATATGGTCATGGAATGTTAAAAGGTTGAACTCCGCCTTTAAAAGAAGGCAAATATTTCATTTTCTTGAGAAACAACATGTTGATATTATTTGTCTCCAGGAAGTCCACCTTCGTTCAGAAGATTTAAAATATGGAAGAAATCCTAAACTGGGAAAATGTTTTGCTTCAACCTTTGAAAAGAAAAAAGGGGGAGTGTTGATATATATTAATAAAAACTACCCAACCAAAGAGATCTTTAAAGATAACAAAGGTCAATATCTAGGTACTGAAGTGAATATTTTCCAGACTAAAATACTGCTTGCGGGAATTTATGTTCCAAATGGTGCTAAAGGCAATTTTTTCACCAAACTTCATACTGAGATTACGAAATATGTTCATGACAGACACCAAGACAATATTATTCTCTTTGGTGATATGAACAGTATTATCAACTATATCATGGACAGAACCAACCAGAGAAAATTGTGGAGTAACCAGGGAAAACTCCCTAGGAGTTTCTTTACCATGATAGATGACCTTTCATTATTAGACACATGGAAACACAAGAATGGAGACACTCAAGGTTATATATTTCTCTCTGACTGACACAAGTCAATGTCAAGAATTGATTTATTGTGGTCTCAGGAGAGAGAGAGACGTTGGCTGCTAAAGGAGGAAACACCAAACACAAAAATATGGGAGAAAAAAGGCCACAACTTTATTTGGTTTCTGATGTTACAAGGGTTGGCATTTGGATGGGTCTGGATCCAGGCATCAGCCAACCCACCTGTTGACTGATAAACCCAACCGATTGGTACCTGCCATGCCCAGAGTTGGCAGGTGCTAAAACCATCAATCCACTGAGTACAGGGGTGGCATCCTCATCCGTTGACCTGCCAATACTCGTTGCACCCCTGCACCGCCTGAGGATAACGTCACATGGAGGCACCAACATACTAGTCCTGGATCCAGGACCCATGCCAACCGCCAACAAAGGCAGGGAGCAATACATGTCCTGCCTTCTGCCAACCCTTCGCAGCTGTAGCCAAACAGGGACAAAAGATTGGTTCAAAACAATTTATAATGAATTATCTCTTATGAAAAAGTTCTTACTGGAAAGTAACAGATTATTAACAACATTGACCGAATTCTTTATATTTCAAGATAGAACTATAAGAGAGAGAAAAGAAGTTAATAACAAAGCTCAAAGTGAATCCTCATCTAAATATGATAAAAATGATAGAGATCACCAGGAAAAGGAGAACAAAGAAGAAGATAAAGAGGTTAGGAAGAAAAGAAAAATGTCAAATCATAAGGTCAATCATAAGTCCAGAAAAAGGAACATAAATAATCTTAACAAAAATAAGAAAAAACAAAGGATATCCACTTTACAGGTTGAAGAAAATACTCTTCAAAACCTGATAGATGTTTCTACAAACACAGACTCTCCTAAAGTGACCCAAGAAACAACTCAAGAGGAAAAGAACAAAAAGGAAAAAGTCCTACTTGAAGATCATCACCAACAGAAAGTGCCAAGTGGAAATTTGGCCTTGAACAATATGATTAATGATAAAACATGAGAACTGCTCTGTGAACAATGTCATCAAAAAATATCTATACAGGGAGGACAAACAGGAAAAATGGGATCTTTCAAACAAAGTGATCCTTCCCAACTTGCACAGTCACAGACGAATGACAGAATAAGACCAACATGGAACTTAGTGCTTAATCCCTATAAATTGGTGTTCATGAACTACCCAAGACCAAGAGGTTTTCTTGAAGAACCAGAATGTATAAAACATTTCCTTGGCATTTTAGACAAAATTCTACCAGGAGCTTTGCTCCCTACTGACACTGTACAAATAGATTATTTGTATAATGATAGAAAAAGTTTGCATGCTGTTGCTGCTTTTAAAAATCAAGATATAACTAGTTTTATATTTAGAACAAAGGATCTCTTTTTAGAAAGAAATAATTTGATTCTAAATCAGTTGTTTGAAAATCATGCTCTCCCTTATAATATATTCAAAAATTTTGTAAAAACAGGTAAAGCTAGCCAACAGGCAATGCTGCAAAATTAAAAAAAAAAACCTACTTACAAAATTTAGATGATGCCATTTTAGGCGATGCTGCCTTAGGTGATATAATAATAGGAGGGGACTCCAATGATATTTTAGACTATAATTTAGATAGATCAACATCTTACAAAAATGTCTCACCTGGAACAACCTCTCTCTTGAAAGTAACAAATAAAGCAGGCTTAACTGATCCTTGGAGGTATCTTAACCCAACTGTGAAGGATTATACCTATTTTTCAGCTACACATAAAACCTATTCACAAATAGATCATTTTTTTTATTACAAAATCTCTATTAGAAAAAGTTCTAAATTCTACAATTGAACCAATCCTGCATTCTGACCATGCTCCAATAACATTGGATTGGACACTGGAAATCACACACTTGTAGATTTAATTCCTCACTTTTGTTCCAAAATTCCTACAGAAAATATATTAAAACTACTATTGAACATTTCTTCTTGGAAAATAGATCTAATGCTACCTCAGAGGCACTCCTGTGGGATACATTAAAATCAGTTCTTAGGGGTCTTTTTATTTAAGAGGGCTCAAGACGTAAAAAAACCTAGGGAATTACATAGAAAGACTTTAATGGAAGATATCAGGCAATTAACAGACACTCACAAGAAAACACAAGATTCATCAATATTGAAAAAACTATGCCAGAAGAGGAAAGAAATAGAAGAATTAGATTTATATAAAATACAAGTTTACTTACAATATAGTAAAGCTTATTTTTATGAAAATAACAACACAAATTCTAAACTATTAGCTAATATGGTTAAAAAAAAGGGAAGCAGGCCTCTTCCGGTTGCATGGCGCGCTCGAGCGGTCTCACGGAGTGAACTCGCTAACTCCGTGCTACCTCCCGTTGGATTCCAGCCACTTTTTTAACATCCGATCTGCGGCTAGACACCCCCCCAGTAAAGGGGCTGCAGAGGAGCTCGAAGGGGGCCCCGAAACTGAAGCCGAGCTCCCTCTGTCAAGAGGGAATGAGAGGCTCCAGGGGAGTCGAAGAGCCAAGACGGACCCAGCAGGGACGCCGCTTTCGAGGCACAAGCGCCGCTGCCGCCTTTTAAAGAAGAAGACTCTCTTTAACATTTACAATAAGCAGTTGATCTAGTTCTCTATTTCATCAAGACAGCAACAACAAAGTACTTACAGCAGTGAACAGGAACGGTTATTAACGTGACCCAGCTGACTGTGAGTAGATCTGACAGCTTTGACAGTTTTGACAGACGATACAGATTTGACGGGTTTGACAGACTTGATAGATCTGACAGATTTGACAGATTTGACAGATGGGATTTTGACAGATTTGACAGATGGGATGGTTTTCCCTATCAGATTTGACTGATGAGTAAAAGTGGAGAAGTTTGAGATGGGATTTAAGTTCAGCTTTGTTTTCTTCTCCTTGCTCCTTTTGCCTTTTTTGTTTTTGTTTGTTTGCAAAGACAAGACTAACATTGGACTGATAAATTGGTTTTAAATTTTCTTCCTGGCTTTTTAAATGGACTGAATGGCTTTGTGACTTTGCTATAAATTAGGATTGGCGATTTGGACCTTATAATTCTATTTTGGGAGTGGTGGAGACGAGGTTTAAATGCAGAAGATTACAGTACCTTTTGGAGAAGAGAAGAGAATTTTATAGTATCGAGCTTTTACAGTTTGGAGTAAACGGATGGAAGGGATTTGATTTTTGGAATTTTGTTTTAATCTGGATTGTGTTTCTGGGACTGACGCAGCTTTTGGCAGGACGTGAGTACAGTACTGTTTGGCAACAAGAAGAGACTTTCATAGAGTGAAGATTTTTTTTTCTCCTCCTTTTCTTTTTTTTTGATTTTGAACTGAATAGCATTTAATATTTGGAATTATAGAGGATTTTGCTTTGTTATTGGGACATTTCCGTGGATATAAAATTGTTTACAAGGAGCCTTTTTGTTGTGGCTGTGCCGGAAGGACAGGAAGATAGAGAGACTTCGCCCCCACGCAGAGGTCTATCCAGACTTCTAACATCAGTACTGTAAGGAGAAGAAGTTCTCACAGTCAAGGTCTGGGAACAGTTCCAGAGAAGAGAGAAGATTTGGTACCTGCTGGGAGGGGGGAGTGGAAAAATTGGGCCTAGGCACAGCTAGCTGAAGATTTTGAATGAGCTTATCATACGATTTTATTGCTAATTGATTAATGAAATAGGCATGTTATAGTTGATTTTAAGTTTGTAGTATACGACAAGGCTTTGATAGAGATATATAATCTCATATAATTAATCAGTGGATTTGTATCTACATATACGCTTATTTTTTAACTTTACATATATAAGTTGATTCAAAAGGGTTTCTGCATTATTATATAACCATTTTATATAATTCTGTATAATTAACAAAATATAGTATCTATTTTTACTTTTATTTCTATACTTTTGAAAATGCTGTCTGGGTAGGTGATTTCATTAACTGATATTATATAAATAGTATGTGCTTTTTGATTACACTGGTAAACATATTTGAGATTGAGTAAATAATTGCAAAGCAATTCCAATCCTGAGAAGAGAGGAAGCAAGGAGAGGAGAGAGAAGGAAGGAGATAAAAAATCAGATATGGATCAAAGGACAAGAAGAGGAGCGGCTGTAGCTGCTACAACAACAGCATCCCAGTCAGTCAGACGTACTTCAGTGGAGATACCCCAGAAATCGCAAGATTTCATGTTACAGATGATGGAAGAGTTCAAAAGTATGAAAGAAGATATTAGAAGTGATATAAAAGAAACAAGGAAAGAGATGAGGGCTGACATGAAACAAGAAATAGACAAATTGGGGAAAAAATTGGAAAACATAACAAAGGAAGTGACAAAGTTTAAGACTGAAACCAAGGAGATAAAACAACAAGTTAAACAAGTTGAAAAGGAAATGGATGAGGTTAAGGGGAAACAACAGGAAGATGAACTTCAAATCACACAGCAGGAGTTACGATATCGGGAAAGATGCCTACGATTTCGAGGTGTTCCAGAGGCTTCATTAGAGAATCTTTACGAAAAAATGCTATCAGCCTTGGTAGAATTTGTGGACACTGAAGAAGAAAAGATGGAGACATACATTGACAGAATGTTCAGAGTTTCCTCTAGAGTTGCGAGAGAGAGGAAATTACCAAGAAACATTATCATTACATTTACTAGGACTATGATTAGAGACAAAATATTACAGAGAAGCTACGATGGACTACTGAAGATTGAAGATAAAGATGTGAGAATTTTTAAAGACATACCTTATCAAATCCTAAAGAAAAGACAAGAATATAAACCATTGGCCAACCTTCTATTAAAATGTCAGATAAATTATCGATGGGAAAGGGTGGAAGGTTTGTCTTTTATTTATAGACAGCAGAGGTACAGAATCAATTCAATACATAAAGCCAAAGAAATGATGGAGAGATTGAAGAAGGACTTACAGAAGGACTTACAGAAGGATACCTCTGAAGGTCAGAAAGAACAAGAACAGTTGCCTCAAGAGGAGGTTAGAGGACAACTACAGGGAGAAGAAGAAGACAGTGAACAAGATGAAGCAACTGGGGAACAAGAAGAAGGGGAGGTAGACATAGAACTGCAGTAATAAGTTAAAAAAAAATAAAAATTAATATAACTAGCAAAATGGGTTTGAAGATTTGCTCTTGGAACATTAAGGGGTTTAACTCTGAATACAAAAGAAGACAAATATTTCACCATCTGGAGAAACAGAATATTGATATAATATGTCTACAAGAAGCTCGAATTAGGACTCAAGACTTGATATATGTCAGGAATCTGAAACTAGGTAGCTGCTTTGCTGCTACAATTGATAAAAAGAAGAGGGGGGTCTTGCTATATGTTAATTCAAAATTGGGAACAAAGCAAATATTTCAGGCTACAAATGGTCGCTACATTGGTGTAGAAGTTACTCTGAAACAAGACAAAGTATTAATCATCGGGATAGCAAAAACAGAGATACAGTAGAGTCTCGATTATCCGACATTCGGTCATCCGACATTCTGGATTATCCGACGTCGCGGCTGCTTGGGGGCTTGGCTTTAGGCATTTCCGTGCCCCCAGACACGCCCCCAAACATGGCGGCCGCGACGGGCAAGGAGAGAAGGGCGAGTGAAGCTTTGCCCCAAAACACGGCCCTGAGTGCGGTAGCGGCGGCAGCGAGCAGGGCGAGTACCTCCAGGCCCCAAAACAAGGGCCAAAGCATGGCAACAGGTGATTTCAAGGTGATTTCTTTGACCCTCCGGATTATCCGACATTTTCGACTATCCGACTATTAGCCTGCCCATTTATGTCGGATAATCGAGACTCTACTGTGACTAATTATTTTAATGAGAATTTAACACCGGAACTTTCGATGAATACCATCTGGGATGCTAGTAAAGCTGTGATGCGTGGTAATTTTATCAGATGGATGGCAGAAATTAGGAAAGTAAAGAGAAATACAGAGCAGAAAATTTTGGAAAAAATGAAAGAAATTGAACGCCAGTTGAGACAGAATCCGTCAGACAAACAGATTAGATTGCAGATGAAGATACAGCAAGCCCAGTTAAACCGACTTAACTCGGAAGAAATAGAGCAACAGATAAGGAGATCGAAATATAACTTTTTTGAACAAGCTAATAAACCTTCCAAACTGTTGGCAGTTATGTTGCGTAAAAGAAGGGCTCGGAATGTTATAACCGAGATTAGAATTGGAGAAGAAAAAATCACAAAACAAGAGAGGTTAAAACAAGTATTTTACAAATATTATGTGCAATTGATGAGTAAGATCCCAAAAGAGAAGAATTTGCAAGAAGTGGAAGAATATCTCGAGAAGCTGAATAGAATGAGATTTAATGAAGACCAGAGATTAATTTTGAACAATCCTATTACTATGATGGAAATTGTTGAGGCTATTAGGAACTTGAAGAATGACAAAACTCCTGGACCTGATGGCTTTACTGCAAGATACTATAAAATTATGGAACATGAGATCTCACTACCCTTACATAGAACTATAAATGAAATAATGAAGAATGGAATACCAGAGACTTGGAAGGAAGCCAATGTGGTCTTGATTCCAAAGGAAGGAAGAGACTTCAGAGATGTCAAGAATTATCGACCAATTTCACTTTTGAATATAGACTATAAGATTTTCGCTTCAATACTAGCAGAAAGGCTTAAGAAAGTCTTATCAGAGATAATTGATGAAGATCAGAATGGCTTCCTACCTAAAAGATCTTTGAGAAATAATATTAGAACAGTTCTAAACATAACTGAGTATTATGAGAAACATAATGAACGGAAATTGGCCATGGTTTTTGTTGATGCGGAGAAGGCTTTCGATATGATCAGTTGGCCATTTATGAAGACTGTGGTTAAACAGATGCAGGCAGGTGAGAAATTTACTGCATGGATTGAAGCAATATACAGACAACAACAAGCTCGATTGGTCATTAATGGGGAAAGAACACAAACTTCATAGAGGGACGAGACAAGGATGTCCCCTGTCACCTTTGCTGTTTATTTTGACGATGGAAATACTTAATAATGCTATAAGGACAGACAAAGAAATAATGGGAGTTCAAATTAAGAAGCATCATTACAAATTGAAAGCTTTTGCAGATGACTTGGTTTTTTTTTGGATGATCCATGCAAATCTATAGAAAAATTGAACTCCATAATGCAAGAATATGGGCAATATTCTGGTTTTAAAATCAATAAGAAGAAAACAGTTCTTTTAACTAAAAATTTGACTGAAAGAGAGGTGAAGGAATTGGTACAAAAAACAGGATTTAAAACAGGACTAAAGGTAAAATATCTAGGAATCTGGATAGCTAAAAGAAATAATGAGCTATTTCAAAATAATTATGAGAAAAAATGGAAGGAAATAACAAAAGATTTACAAAATTGGACTACTGTACAGCTTTCATTGACGGGAAGAATTGCAGCAGTAAAGATGAATATCTTGCCAAAAATGATCTTTTTGTTTCAAAATCTGCCTATAATAACAAATATGAAACCTTTCATACAATGGAAGAGAGAATTAACTAAATTTATATGGCAGGGGAAGAAACCCAGGATAAAATGGAATATTATGACAGATCTAAAAAGTAGAGGAGGAATGGGACTACCAGACTTTCAATTATATTACAGAGCAGCAGCTTTTATGTGGATAAAAGACTGGATAGACCTTCATGATATGAAAACGCTGGCATTGGAAGGTGCAGACTTGAGGATGGGGTGGCATGCCTGTATGTTTTATGATAAAGCAAAAATAGATAAGGACTTTACACATCACTACATTAGAAAATCGCTTTTGAAAATCTGGGATGATTATAAAGTCAAAAACATGAGGCAGCTCCCCACATGGGTCTCACCGCAAGAGGCTTTTTTCGGCAGATGGACAGATATAGACAAGTGGCTGCGGTATGATGATATAATTGAGAGATTAGCATCCAATAATCTTAAGATAAAAACAAGGGAAAAGCTAGAACAGGAGGGAATAAGACTGAGTTGGTTCCCTTACAGACAACTAACAGAAAGGTTTCATATGGACATAAAAACATATGGAATTGAACAAAAAGAGAAAACTGGAGTAATCAAATGGCTTTTTGAAAATCCGCCTCACCTCCTTGCTCAAATTCATCAAGAGATATTACAGCAGGAGAGACAAGAAGAAACAGTAAAGGAAACAATGATTTTATGGGCTCAAAATATCGGACATTCAATTCAATTAGAGTCTTGGGAGCATAGTTGGAAAAAAACCCAGAAATTTACAGTAGCCCAGAATTTGAGAGAGAACTATTAGAAATTATTTCACAGATAGTATATGACACCAGATAAATTGAAAAAGATGTATGACGTAGGTACCGGACAGTGCTGGAAATGTCAGAAGGAGGTTGGTACAATATATCATATGTGGTGGACATGTTCTAAAGCTAAGAAGTATTGGAATGGAATACATAATGTAATTTGTACATTGGTGAAAGGTCAGTTTGCTAAGACACCTGAATTCTACTTGTTAAATATGACTGATATATTAGAGGGTACTGGTATAAAAAAGCATTGGAGAATATTACTATATATGATAACAACAGCTCGTATTGAATATGCAAATTTATGGAAAACTCAGCAAATACCCACAATAGAACAATGGTGGGCTACACTTACTGAAAATAAAAATGTGGATATAGTCTGCCAAAGATTAAAGGGGAAATCAGACGAAGAGATTCAGAAAGAATGGCAAATTGTAACGGGTAATTGCTGGGCTTTAACAGTTGGCAATGTGTAATTCATGATTAAAGTTATATGTCAAGGGGGCAACAAGATATATATCATGAAGCGGAAATATGAAGAATGAAATGTAAGAACTATCAGATAAATTAACAGTAAAATGTTGTACAGTACCTAAAGCTGGTAGAAATCTGGAAAATGAAATCTAGATCAATGTGGAAGATCAGATATATTTCAATGAATCTGACATTTAAATATGTATGTTTTATTCGAGAAATTTTTAATAAAATGATTTAAAAAAAAAGGGAAGCAGGTAGAATTATCACAGCAATTAAATCTGCAGAAAAAACTTAGCAACAAATCCTAATGAAATTCTTCACGAATTTCAGGAGTTTTATTCCACTTTATACTCTTCAGAATCAGTAACCTCAGCAGAACTTAATGACTTTATACAAACATTGAAAGTGAAAAAACTTTCGGATTCTCATAAAAATTTGATATGTCAGCCAGTTATGGAAAAAATACTTAAACTATAATGAAATTAAAACCAGGCAAATCCCCAGGCCCAGATGGGTTTATCGAAGAGTTTTACAAACTTTGTTACAATGATGTGGCTCCCCATTTGATAGATCTTTTTAATGAAATCTTGAATAAAGGAACTTGTCCACAATCTTGGAAAAGATCCAGAATTATTCCAATCCCAAAAACAGATTGAACACACCCTTTACCATCAGCATTTAGACCCATAGCGCTTATAAATCAGGATGTAAAAATTTTCACCTCTATTTTGGCAAATAGGATTAATGAATTTATTACAAACTATATTCAACCAGATCAGACTGGATTTATACCTACCAGCAAACTGTCAGATGCCATCTGTAGGGTGCTTAATGTTATATATCACTCTTCAGTGTCAAAAATCCTGACAGCCTTTTTATCTTCGGATGCATTGAAGGCTTTCGACTGAGTGGACTGGACATATTTGTTTGAGATTCTAAGAGCAATGAACTTTGATGAGAAATTTGTGAAAGTTCTAGAAATACTCTATAAAAACTCAGAAGCTATTATAACTGTACATAAAATAGACTCAAACCCCATAAAGTTGCAATGAGGAACCAAACAAGGATATCCTTTATCACCATTACTTTTTGTTCTAGCAATTGAACCTTTAGCCAATAAGATCAGAGGTGACCCCAACATTATAGGTCCCAATATTGGAAAGAGACAATAAAACATGAATCTGTATGTTGGCAATGCTTTGATGTTTTTGGAAAATCCTGAACAATCCTTCCCAAATCTTAAAAAGATTTTGGATACTTTCGACAAATATGCAGGGTTCAAAATTAATTACTCAAAGTCTAAATTGATGTGTCTTAACATTCTGCATGAACAGCAGAAGATCTGGCAAAAAATGACTAATCTCCAATTACAGCTTTCAGGTTTCACATACCTAGGTATTATAATCACCAAAGATATTAAGCAGCTTATTCCCAGAAACTACAATATCATTAGTAGATAGATGAAGCTGAAAATTAGGACATGGAAATCTCTAAAGTTATCTTTGTTAGGTAGAATTGCTGTTATAAAAATATTTCTTATACCACGTCTTTTCTATTTGTTTCAAACTGTTCCTCTGTATCCATCGTCTGTATCCACCTCCTACGTGATTTAAGAGCTGGCAGGATTTAATAAAACAATTTGTCTTTGATAACAAGAAACGTAGATTTGGAAAATCTGTTAGATATCTTCCAGCTCAAAAGGGAGGACTGGCTATACCAGACTTAGAGCTGTACCTTGTGGCTTTTCAACTAACTTATATACCCTGCTTGATCACACAGAGCACTAATACTAATTGGGTAGGAATGGAGATACAAGGAGATTTTCCACCAGAACTTAATCTCTTATTTAATAAAACAACTAAGCTGGCAATTAAGGAAATTAATAACCCTTGGTTACAAATGTCAATTACTATATGGGACAAATGGAAACATGTTTTATCACTGTATCCTTCTCCAATACACCCATTTCTCTTACATCCATTATTTCAACATTCAGACAAATTCCTTCAGTTTCATAAATGGAAAGAGAAAGGTTTATATACAATTAAATACCTATTTAAAAAGAGGCATCCTAAGACAACAGATGAACTCTCTGCAGAGCTTGAACTATTATCAATTAACTGGCTTCATCTGTACGAGGTCTTTTCTTTTGCAACTAAAATACTAGGTAAGGATGAAGCCCCAAGACTGCCAACTGTAATGGAGAGAGAATGTGAGAATTCTGAACAACAGACTAAAGGCTTGGCCTCATCCATATATAATTGTTTAAATATGTATATATATGGAAACACACTTAGTTGAAGAAACCGCCTGGGAGTCAGACTTGAAAATCACAATTCCAGAGAAAGATTGGAACAATGTCTGGTTATCATTACCATCTAAATCCAGATCCGTACTAATAAGGGAACATGCCTTTAAAACTATCCACAAATGGTACCTTGCTCCTCTTAGACAGTCAAAGATAGGAAATAATATTTCACCAAAATGCTGGAGAGGATATGAGGTTATCGGTACGTATAACCATTTGTGGTTAGAATGCCCTAAAATAGATTTGTTTTGGCAGGGGATTATAAGACAAATAATGATAATCACAAGACAAGATATTAAATACTGTCCCAGACTTTTATTGTTGAACATTTTTTCTAAAGATAACAAACACCTTGAAGACAAAAATTTGATTGTAATTTTCATCATGGTTGCCCAAATGGAGATAGCTAGATGCTGGAAGACTGGAGATGTTTCTCTGGAAGCTTGGTGGGGAAGAATATGGGACTTATGGCTCTTAGAGAAACTCTCAGACAATATGCAAACATACAGGGGAATAAAAAGGAATGAAACTTTTGATGAAACATGGTTTCCATTCAATGAATATATGAATGCGATAGATGATTTACAAGGTTATCCCAAACCTTCTGTAGAATCTTCGGACATATGATGAGATCCGTAATAAACAATGGTAGGCACTATACTTGAATTATGGGTGTAAATTACTGTTGTAAATTGTTTGTCTTTTTTTTTATTGTATTCCTGTGTACTTATATAAAATTTAATAAAAAAAAACATTGGCAAGAATAGAATATGCACAACTTTAAAAAAACGAGACCCCCAAGATTGAACAATGGATCTATAATCTGTCAGAAATGAAAGTGGCAGATATTTTATCCCAATGACTTAAAGGTCTGACAGATGATAAAATTAATAATGAATGGGCTCCCTTAAATAACTTTCTTCAAAAACTAAAAACATAAGACAAGTTGATCAATTGACCTACTAGCTATGATGAGGAAACTCAGATTAGAAACAAAAATGGGTTAATAAACTACCTTATAAGAAATGGAAAGTAAAGGATACATTGATTTAAGACTTAGCAAGAACAGAAAGCATTCTTAGATACGAAATATACCAGGAATAAACAATTAATTAGAACTTTTTTTAGAAGTAAGGTTAAGACTGAATTAAAAATATTACTGTATTCTAGGAAGAAATGGAGGAAGGATATGAAGATACTTATAATAGTGAACTTGCTATGTAAATATTGCTGCTATTTATTAATTATGTATTTTATTTGTTATACGTATACATAAAATATTTTTAAAAATGACTTTAATTCAGGGGTTGGGGGACACATGGATCCCTGCATGGGACCTTGGAGGGACCCAGTTCCAACTGTGTCTCACCTCCATTTTTATTTTCATCTTTTATTTGTATTTAATGGCTAAAAGTATTAATGCATACCTTCCTGGTTAGAAGCCCCTACTAGGTCTAAAACAGCTAAGGTGGGAGATATGAAATTGCTCCCCACATCCTCTGGGGTGGAGGGCATTTTTAGCCAAAGGCATTTTTTTTTTAAAAAAATAAGGGTTCCCAGAGTCCTGAGGGCCTCAAGAAGCAGCCTTTGTGACTGTGTGCAAGCTGTGGGTTGCACTGTCCCCCTGCTGCTCGATTTACACTCTTGGATCTGGCTGATCACAGATATTCCACCAGCATTAAACCTTGACAGACTGTTTTATGTGATTGTCATAATAACCTCTAATTGGTCATCCTTTTCATCAACTTATTGAAACAGTAGGTCTTGTTCGCCTTTCACTTCTTTACATAAATCTAAGTGCAATGAAGAAATTGCGACTAGTGTATATCCAGGCTCCATTTTTACTGTTCTTTTAGTCTACACAGTTTATAATATTATTAACATGGAAAATAAAAGCAGACATTAAAATATACCAGATATTGCTCAGGACCCAAAGAAATGCACAATCAGTTCTGCACACCCAAATGGTTTGGGTTTCTCGAATCATGACACATGGCAGATTACATTTGAAACTGAAGGGAAATTCCAGATCAGCTTCTGATATGCTTGGATATCTGAAGTTGAAAGGGGGGGAAAAGAAGGTCAAGTTTACACCCTTGCAACTGTCTAAAGTGGCTATTTGGATCCCAGTTATTATGTCTGTTCACTATTAATGGGAACTGGCTTGTATACTTGGATGAGAATGTTTTTCGTTGCTAAATTCTCATCAGTTTAATACGGTTTCATTGAAAAGTGTTTGTCTGCCAAGAGCCATTCTAACTCTGTCCTCATTTTAGAGTCAGATGCAGGTATAGGAGTACTCACTACATGTCCTTTTTTGTGCTGAAATGTTGCCAACTGCCATTGATAACCATTAGATGTAATTTTAAAATAGTAAGTCAGTACTAACTGGTTTCCTAAGGCATTCATAGACTGGACAGCAAACTCCAATTGATTGTAGCAAAAATGACCATCTAGGGACACTCCCAGGAATAACATCAAGACAAGGGGGAGACCAACCTTGTCTGTCCACATCATCCAAAAAAGGAACAACTACAGATTTCTTGGCTGTGTGCCAGCTCTTACTACCTGTAGCCCTGGACATGTGGAAAAAAGAGGAGAGGGGAACAGTCTGGATATATGCATCATTCAAAGAAGCAAGTGGTACCAGTAACTATTAATTTAAAGATGCCAGCAAGGAAATATCAGCCTGGGGCAAACTAGATTTCATTGCTTGCTAATAGCTCATTAGCAAAAGCTGATCTCCATTATCTTTCTTTTTCCTCCATTTCCCTCATTTTGTATATCTTACTTCCTTAATTTGTAAGCCTGGTGCTTTCAATCTCATTTATAGATGTCATCCACTTCAGGAGGCCAAAATTGTCTTAAAAGCAGAATAAAGTATAATATAAATACATCTCAAACAATAAAAGAAAGAGGCATCTGCATGTCAGAATCATGATTTCAAGAAGATGAAACCTAGGCAGCTGAAATGTGATGTTCATTGCTAGGAGCAATGGAGGGCTGTGTCCCTGCAATTTATTTTGATATTTCAAAGATATTAAATGTTAATGTGTCAATACATTTCAAGCCTGCAATACCATCTTCAGTCACTAAGTGGAAGATTTTCCTACTCAATTCATAGCTTTGGAGACTATACAATTTTAAAGCAGGCAGGAGTAGTTCAGAATTATAAGACTGCCCTCTTCGTCCCTGCTGAGAGATAGTCCCCTGACACACATGAAGTTGTCAGAGTCCTTGCACACAGGGCTGCAGGGCTGTTCCATGTTCCATGTTCCATGGTTTCACTCAAAAAGGTTAGGCAAAATATATTCAGTTCTGGCAGCTGCATAACTTCGCTTAAAGATTTTGGTGTATCAAACCAAGCACTGTTCCACACTGTGGCAAGCTGGGTATTTCTGTTAGTAATAAGTAAAAATATGTTTTCTTTAAAAATATGTACAAATGTTATTATATAACAGGGTTTTTTTTTATTTCCTAGATTTATTTCCTGGCTCATCTACATGCAATCTGAAGATGTTTCTGATTTTACTTTTCGTTATTATTGGAACAGAAACTTCTGTAACACAGACACCTGGTACCTCAGTATCCTTTTCAGTATCTTGCCATCAATGAGATAGTAATTTAGACTGTAAACTTCTTTGCAGCAGATATTTGGAAGGGTTTGGGGCATGTGATGCTTTTTAAAATGACACATGCCTTGATGGACTTATCATTATTATTGTCTGTGACATATTACCTTATCGTAAATCAGACCGAGGATTTGATCAGTGGCTAATGGCTTCCATGCCAGTGATGAATCTGCTTCAGGTTTTCAAGTTTTCAAGTAGGGCTGAACAATTGCAAGGTGGTAGGAGCCAGTTTTCAACTCTACCTCCTCCAAGTGGATTGTATCAATGAATCCAATGACAAACAAGTGAAATCATTTCACGTCCATTTTCATTTTTGGCTGATTTGAGACAGATTGGGGGGTTAAGTTTTGGGGTATTTGGGGATATAGGAGTGTGGCATGTTGCAGTAATTTGAGCTGTTGTGGCTTAGAGTGAAAAAATGCTCAAAATGTTTAAATTTGGGGGAGCTGGAGGTTGAGAGGCTTCAAGGGCCATGAACTGGGGCCTGAAGAGCCCCACATGGCCCACAGTGTGTGCTTTGCCCATGCCTACTTATCTAAGATGCCAGATGCATTTTGGGGATATGGCAAGCACCTAGGATCACTCCTTAAAATCTAGAGTAAACCCCACAGTGGATTCACTGTCCCTGACAGCTGCTGGGTTTGTTTCTGCAACGCACAGTGTTCTCATTTCAAACCCATTTCAGACATATGTTATATAAAACAGAGAGAACTGTGACCACAACAGAATATGACCAAAGCCCTACAATATTAGTTATTTAATTAACGTGTATTTACTAGGCTCCTAGTTTACAACTCCTTGTTTACAAGAAATTGCTAATTTAGAAGGAAAAAATAAACGTAATTTAAACATAAACACAAAGAAGAGATAAGAAAGTAAAATGCCACAAGACGACATGAACAAAACAAAAGCATGCTGCTGTACATCTGGAGTAGAAAAACCACTACAGGAAGATTAATGATAAACTACGCTTTTTGTATATTTAGGCTTTCTTTTGCTGAACAATTTTAGTTAAATATTAAATAACGGGATAGAGACAAGCTCTGCTTTCTGTGAACAGAATCACTTCACTTACTGAAGATATCTCCTCCTGATATTTAGGGATCCCCTATTCTTCTCTTGCTTTTCTTCTCAGCTCATCCCAGTCAACAGGGTCCTTGTATATAGTTTTCAAGGAGTTGGAGGAGCTGCCATGACAAGAAGGGATGGAGAGAACGGCTTAAACCCACTATTTTTCCCCATGTCTGAATCTGGATCCAACTCACTCTTTTTATTCTCTGAATATGACAAATACTAACTTCTCTTTTCTGTTCTTGCAGCCACTCAGTCTGCAGATGTTGTCCTTTTGATTGACAGCTCTGACATTCTTGGCAGAAGGGCCTTCCCTTCAGTTAAAACTTTCGTTAACAGAATGATCAACAATCTTCCAATCGGCCGAAACAGATACCGTATTGCCCTTGCACAATACAGTGATGATATCCACACTGAATTCCAGCTGGGTGATTTTCGAGCCAAGAACCCAATGCTGAACCACATTAAACAGAGTGTTTCATTCAGAGGTGGAACTTTAAGAACGGGAAATGCCATGAAAAAGGTCCATGAGACTTTTCTCAAAACACCAGGGAAAGACAGAAATCAGGTTGTGGTGGTCATAACTTCAGGGCCATCAGAAGATGATGTGGAAGAACCTGCCAAAATGTTGCAGAATGATGGGATAAAAATTATAGCTCTAGGAATTCAAGAGGCGCTACCACAAGAGCTGCAATCAATGGCTACAAAGTTCTCCTATCGTTTCAACACATCAAAGGATTTTCTTCTGTTTTCTCAAAATATGTCTAATGTCATTGAATCTGCTTTAGAAGTGGATATTGGTGCAATCATCTTAACAACTCCTTCACCAACAGTAACACAAAATGTTCACAATGTATCTATTAAAGGTAAAGAAATAATGTAGTGGAATCTCAGAAGGAAGGATTAGTGAGGTGTTTGAAATGTCCCCTTGGGGTCAAACTAGCCAGTACATTAATTCATCAACAATGGATGGGGAATTTTGGCCCTCCAGATGCTTTGCCCTATAGCTTTAGGAGCTCCACTCAGCATGGCCAATGGTAAGGGACAGTGGGAGTTATGGTTCAAAATACTTGGAGAACCACAGGTTCCTTAACACTGGCAAAAATACTTCTAGCATGTCCTATATGTATTTTACAAGTAACAGCCTGGGGATTGAGTCAGGACTAGGAACATAGTATGGGGGGAAGATGATAATCTTTTCTCTCTGCACCATGATCTTCCAAGCTATTTCCCCAGGAGAAAAACTATTATTGGCCATTTCCAACCTAGACTGTTATAGTGCTATTATTCCATTTTCAACAACCTATGGAATCTTGGGGTTTACAGTTTAGAGAGGAGCCTCAGGCTTCAAATGGAATCATAGCGCTATAAAAGCCTAGTGCAGAAATGGCCAGAGATTTTCACCATGATCACAGTAGAGGAAGAAGGGTTACGACCTTCCTCCTCTGGTTCTGGAGTCACAATTGTGACTAGTTTCCTCTGTGTTGCTTGTTATTTCTAAAGGACAAACTGTGACATGTTAAATACACTGTTATATTTGATCTTCTTACATATGCCAGATAAGCATTTTATGTGACAGTATGGTTCACTGTGCATGTGAGAACTGTTGAATCCATGCCACAGTAGTTTCAACTCTGCAGTATGATACTTTTGGCAGCACGTTCTGTCCTATAAAGCCAAGCTTTCAGTTCTTCAGTCATGTCCCATCCTAGAGATATGTGAACATCTTCATCAAAGAATCGATGGGAAAAAGTCAGAGTTACTAATATTGTGATGTGTGTGTTTTCTCCCCAGCAACAGATTGTCTCGGTGATTCAGTGGCAGATGTCGTATTTGTGGTGGATGAAAGTGTTCCAGAGGAAAATGCTGAATATATCAGAACATTCTTACAGAATACTATAGACTCTCTTGATGTGAAGGAAGAATGCATAAGAATTGGCCTAGTGCAATACAGCACTACGCCACGTGTAATCTCTTTTCTGAGCAATGAAACAGAAAAAAACGACATTCTACAGAGAATTCAGAGCTTTTCTCCCAGAGAAGGAAAAGCCAATCTAGGTGCTGCCATTAACATTACCAGGAAGCAAGTTTTTACTGAGCATGCTGGAAGTAGAAGGAATCAAGCAGTGGAACAAATAGCCACGGTCATCACCCACAGACCCTCAGATGACTCTTTAAAAGATGCAGCTAGGCTGCTTATACGCGCTGGCGTAACAGTATTTACCATCGCCATTGAGGGAGCTAATATCTCCCAGTTAACAGAAGTGGCATCATATCCAACACAACGGAATATCATACAAGTCACTTTTTCAAACCTTTCAAAAGCATCGGACACTTTTCAGAAGAAACTCTTCAATGAAATACAGGACAGGCTCTATGTCCAATCTGAAAGAAAAGTACACCTCAAAGCAGGTAAGATGATTAAGGTAATCCATTTATTGCTGTCTTTGTTTATATCTTCCTATTCCTTTTTGATTTTGCACCCCAGGAGTTGTGGGAACTGGGAGGGCAGGGCAGAGGGGTAATAAAATGGATGTATCTCTTTTGGTTAAGCCGAGGGGGAGGGAAGATCCCTTAGAGATGTTGGAGGGCTGCAACCCCACTCTCTACTCTTACTACCAAAAAACTTTTTTAAAAAAATCCCCAAATGCCCCCAACACCTTCTAGTGTATGTGGGAGGGGCATTTTCACCATGTTTTTAGGCCCCCTGGGCCCTTTTAGGTAGAGGAGAGTCCTTTTTTTTAAAAAAGGGAAGTGACCAGAAGTCACTACTAATTTACTATTGATTCTTAAAATGTCTTATCCTTGCCCCCAAATGTGATGAAAATGCTCTACAAACCCACTAGACATACATATACATATACATATACATATACATATACATATACATATACATATACATATATGCCTACAGCATTTGACACCATAGATCCAGGTACCAGGAGACCCACCTACTAGTTGAACCTGTAAGCCCCAGTCCACGATTCTATGGAGGGACCTCCTCCATTGCAAAAGCTGATAAGGCTACTTCACTTAGCCGTCTGGAATGGATGCAGCCCAGGGTCTACAAGAGGTGAGTGCCTATGAATCCAGTGTGGTGCACTGTGAAAGTTACATAGCTGCAGTTCTCTGAAGTCAGGAGGACGAATGCTATCATGCTAGAAAAGTTCTGCTTGCCTAAAGGAGATACCAAGTAGAGCAAAGCAGGGCTCCATTGCTATCACAAAACAAGCACTTTTCACTTTCTCTGTTTTATCGATAACTTTATACACCATTATTCCTATCAATATTTACTTGCCTTTTTTCTAAGCTAACAAAACTCAAACACTATAACCTTTCCCTGTAGAAGAGTTGCTCTAGTCTTTAGATAATTTTGGTTGGATTTTTCTGCACTTTTCCTAGAAATACTGTGTCCTTTTGTAATGCCATTACCTGAAGTGGATACAGTATTCCAAGTGTGATTGCACGAGGGATATAATGGATATTACCAATTTCCCATACTCTTGATTATATTTTATACAAATATATGTTTTATTTTGGCAATTACAATGTTTTTTGTGCAAATGAAAATTTGTTTTTAAAAAGGCCCCCAAGTGCAGTATAAATAAATAAGAAAGACATTATGATATTTGCTGTTTTATTTTAATAAGGATAGTACAAATTAGGCTGTTTCTGGAATTCACTTAGGGCCCATGGAATCAACTGAGGCATCAGTGATATGGTGTCCATTGATTTAATGAGTTCGCATGGTGAAAACTGTGTGAGTACAACGCTTGGGGATGGGATGGCAGCGGACCAGCTACGATGTCATGCAGAAGCATGACCTGCTGACCGCTACCATCTTGTTCCAGAAGTGGCTCAGCCTCACTGTGGGAAATGGCCTGAGTCCCTCCTGCCCCACTCCACATGTAATCTTCATTCATAACCTCTCTACAGTCATCCATCTATTGTTCCAAGGTAAGACTGCCACTGCAAAGCATAGACACAGTAGCTTCATACAGACATACTAAGAACTAACTAATGAGTGTACACTGTAGATTCCACTGAATTAATGAATACTGTTCCAAATAGTTGTGAACTGACCAAAAATATGCAACCAATTATAGTTGTGGAATTCTGCTTGCACAACCATTTGCTGACAATGATTGCTGTGACATAGCCAAAGAATTGCTGCTGGTAGCATAAGAGAGCATACTTGTGAGTATCAGTAGGATTCTGGCCGTTATCTTTGCTTAACACTAGTTTGAACAAAAGTGGTTGAGCGAGTATGCTGCTGCTGCTCTTCAGGGTTCAGTTGAGTTTTTCTCCTTCTAGTACACTTTGTGAGTAAAGAGTGATCACTCTTCCTTGATGCTACCAATTTTTACCTCTTTTGTTGGCTGAGTTATACTAGTGGTGGAGTCACACCAGTGTAGGGTCCTGTGAATCAGAGCATTTCCAAGGCCTGCCAGCATGAAGGACTGGGCATCTTAAGGGTCACAATGGAATGATTTTAACTTGGTTTGCTGGTATCTAATCATTAAATTGTAAATAATTCTACTTATCCCTATGGAGGAGCTGCCTGCCAATGATCCTAACAGTTCATTTTATTTCCTTATATGACACCTTTACAGCAACAATGCTGAATTCAGACTTGTGATACTATCATTACTAACTTTCCCACACATTAGACTTTTACAAGTTCTACCTGTCTTTGGCCCTCTGGCGCTATTATTGTCTGCTTTGAAGCATCTGTTTATGATTATCATTGGGGCCTGTCTATGCCTAATGCCTTACAAAATCTCTCTGTTCTTGCAGGATGTATGGACACAGAAAGGGCTGATATTTATTTTCTCATTGATGGTTCCACAAGCATTCGGCCCGATGATTTCTACGGAGACATGAAGATTTTCTTGAAGGAAGTGATTAGAATGTTTACTGTTGGTCCTGATCATGTTCGCTTTGGAATTGTTCAGTTTTCAAGCAGTCCCAAAACAGAATTTGAAATTCACGAACACACTACCAGTGCCAATTTAGAAAAAGCAGTTAATAATATCCAGCAGTTGACAGGAAATACTTATACCGGAGCAGCCCTAAATTTCATGCAGCCATTGTTTGAAAAAGCAAGAAAGCAGCGGAAAAACAAAGTACCCTGCTATCTCATTGTCCTGACTGATGGAGATGCACATGACAAGGTGAAGCTGCCCGCTGACATGTTGAGGAAAGCAGGGGTCACCGTTTTTGCTATTGGCGTGGGAGCAGTTAGTATGGAACAGTTGAATGAGATTGGAGAGTCAAGGGTCTACTCAGTGCGTCAATATGGCGAATTGGAAAAAATCAAAACCAATATTGTTCAAGATTTATGCTCTGAAAAAGGTAAGAAAAATATCCTTGGACACAAAAACTCATTTCCATGGTCTAAGCAGATCTCATTTCAGGAACCATTCTCCATGGGGAATTAGTAGGTGTTATGAGAGAAATACGCAGTTCTAAGACCTGCGTTTCCATAATAAAACTCATCCTATTGCAATGGGGACATTGGCAGGGAAGAAATAGTAAATATGAACTGTTTAATGCTTCCACCACCACTGCTTTACACTTACAAACACCTACAAACAAAAGGTCCGCAGCTGAGCTCTGAAACTGGAAGACCAGCTGGAAAAAAAAAATCACCCATGAGAGCATGGCAGAGATTGCACCCTATCCAAACCTCTCTGAAAAAGATCTTTACCTTTGACTTTGCATCATATCACAAAACACAGATTTTTTTGAACCTGTGTTTACTAAAAGCTCATGTAGTGCTGCCCTCAGTTGCAAAGATGAGTTTGTAGGAAATCAGAGAATGTCAGAGTGATAAGGAATATTCAGTGATCATCAAGATTTTATATTCTAGTCCAACTCACAACTGATGCAGAAAATCTCAGTTTTAAAAACCTCCACTGAAGTGGAGCCCACGAACCCCTGAGAAAATCAGAGTAAGCACTAGTTTACCATTTCTCCTCAGGAAAGTTATAAATAAAAGTAATTTAGGATGAACCAGACTGAAAAGGAAAATAAGGGAATGGGGTGGAGAGAAAGACATAGGCCCTTTCTGCAGGATGTCATCATCCCACACTGGGGACGGGAGAAGGACGGGACCCGGATGACAGTTCTGCATTATGTCGTCTGGGTCCCATCCTTCTCCTGCCCCCAGTGGTGTGATTGCACTGCAAATCATTAATGAGTTTTCCCTGTTAATGACCAAAAATCATGCAGCCCTCCCCCTACCTGCCCACTCTTACCTGGTATGCAGAGGTCCTGGGACAGTACCCAGCTGCACTGGGGAAGCCAGAGGCAGTGCCATCGTGCCTCCAGCATTCCCACAGGCAGCCGGTGTGGAGGGGAGCACTCCTGTCTTGCTCCACTCCCGGAAGAACCTCTGTTGAGATCCCTGCGGGATGCTGCCAGGATCAGGTAGGGTGTGGAAAGGGCCATCATGGCTGTAATCCTGTTGTCTGGTATAACAGGTTGGGGCTGCCCAAGCTACCTGAGGTGGGGAACCAGCAATGATTTTTTGAGCATGCCAGAGATCAGTACCATATTGGAGCCTGTTGGCTACAATTACAGTTGGCCCTCCACACTTGTGGGTTTCACTTTCACGGATTTATTTGCAAATTTCTCCAACTCCTGCTCCCACACCTCAGGTGCTTCTTTTCCAGGGGAACCTTCCCTCTTGGCAGCTCTAATGAGGTCATGCTGCCCTTAAAAATCTGCCTCTGGTCCTCTTCCTCGAGCTACTGCCTGGCCAGATGAGGAAGGCTCACAGCCCAATTTCTCAGCACCACAACCCTCTCCCAATGTTCCCTCACACCCAAGAAAGGAGATGAGCAAAAGAGGAAGTATAGGGCCACCATATTGACTCACCCCCTTTCCCTCTCCTTTTCCTGACCTGGACCCTTTTCACACCTTGCCCTTTCACGGAGCTGGGGTGCGGGGCTAGCACAAGAAGCCTGGGGAAGAAGGCTCTCGTGTCCCTGCTGCTTCGGCTCTGCAGCTGCTTCCTGGTTGCACGAGCGCCCCGCCTCTTCCTTTTGCAGTGCAGCCTGGGACCTTTCCCAGCCTGCACTGCACAGGAAGCGCAACCGGACCAGCTCCCGAGGCTCCGCACGCAAGGTAAGTGCGCGCGGGGCCCCGGAGCGGTGCGCGACCATACAGCATTTTCAGCTTTAAGCTGAAAATGAAAAAATGTGTGCATAGTCCGCATCAGGCCCTTGAGCGTCACGCACATGTGAGTGCGTCGTGTGGACTGCTCCTCACATTTACGCAACGCTTAAGGGGCCCTTTCGCTTTGGAAATGCTGTGCGAAAAGGGCTCTGGTTTGGGCCCTGGGTGTCTGATGTCCCCATCATGACTCAACCCTCTTCCCACAGACACACACATGCATTTTGATATTTGCGATTTTTCCACTTTTGTGGGTTTCTGTATCCCTAACCCTAGCAAATGTGGAGGCCAACTGTGTTTCTTTTGTTCCTGGAACCTGAACAGGGCTCATGAGAAATTGGCTTGGGGTGGGTGGGCGTACCAGCACTTTGAATAGCTGTCAACCCTATGGCAGTTGAGGGAGGGGCATAAGAGAAAGTCATATTTCAATGGGAGTCAGCAGGATCATATTCTCCAATGACAGTCAGACTTCTCTCTTTTGCCTGCCATTGTACACCAGTCCAAATAGTGCCTTGCCCCGGTTCAGCAGAACATTCATATTGGTGTAAGTGATCAATGGGATTTTGAACTATGTGCTCCTGCTCTAGTATACAGCAGCATCAGACAAATTTATACCGCCTGTGTCACTTCAGGACTGCCTCATTTAGTCAGAAAGTACCGTTATTAAACAGCCTCAAAATGATATGCTTACCATACATATCACTTGTGTGCATACACATACACTCATGCATGCACACTTATGCATTAAGAATCTGTGATTTCATCAATGTGGATAGCCCCTCCACTAATGCAGATCACAACTATGTGAAAAGTGAACACAGGCAATTCATAGTTTGGTGGTCCTCCTTCTGCTCTTAGCTAAGCTGGTTCTCTGATGACAAATGTACAATATGCCCTTGGATCCAAATTCCAAATCTTAACTGCGTGGTAGAACTTGACGAAACGTATACCTCCATGTCATGATTCAACAGTAGAACATTGCATATTTGCATCATCAAGGTCTACCATGGGAATGTTTTAATATAACATTCTTTTTTCCTTCTCTATGCATTCCAATACATCTTGTCAAATTGACTGTTACATGTTTTACTAACGTGACAGGGAGCCTCAACCATAAAACTCTTTGGTAAACAGTAATGGAAGGGTCAACAACATTCCAAACATGTATGAACAGTAAATAAGGGCCTGCAGGAAGGAAGATTTGAGCATGTGCAAAAGTAGTGGTTACCAGCAGAGTCCATGGATACCGAAAAGAGAAACGCAATCATAACCTCTCAGTTTTAAATGATTTTATTGGTCCACAGCCATGGTGGAGATAATTCATAGAATCACAGAATCTTAGGCCATTTCTGCAAACTATCACAGTTCCTCTATAGGGGTGGGATGGCACCATTTTATGGGTCATGCTTTCACATAACATTGTTGCAGTCTCACTGCCAACACATCCCCACGCATTGTGATTGTGTGATATTCACTTAATGGAAAAAGAACAGTTAAGCACCAGTGGTCGCGCAATGCTCCTGTCCTTACCCGCCATGCGAAAGGGCAGGAAGCATAATGGAGGCACTTCGTTCCCCAGCTCAGTATGCGAAACAGCCTGGCTACACTGCGGAAGGCAGGCGCTTCCTCCCGCAGGAAGCCAGACAGGTGTAGAGGGGAGCATTCTCGTTGCACTTTTTTTCCAGCAAAGACACTGCCAGGATTGCGATGGGAGGATGATCGGCTCAGGTAAGGTGCAGAAATGGCCTTAGAGTTGGAAAGGACCACAAGGACCACCTTGTCCAACCCCCTATCATGAAAGAAGGCACAATTAAAGCACTCCTCTAAGATCCCCATCCAATCTGTTTTAAAGACCTTCAAAGTTGGAGAGCCCCTCACGCTCCAAGTCAGTGTATTCCACTGTTGAACAGCTCTTACAGTGAAAAAAAAGTTCTTTTTAATTCTGGGGCTGTTAAAGACAGAGGAATTGCAAAGTGCAGATGAACAAATAGTGAATTTAAATGGTACTCCTACAGAAAAATGCTGAATTTGCTGGAATATGCTGAAATGCTTGCTTGGAAAACAAACTTTAAAAGTGTATCTGAATAAAGTGAAATATTTAACTAAGTTGCAATGACTTGGGTAACAGCAATGGATACAATTCGATTCTTAACATCTGATTAAAAGTGTAGATTATATTTTAAATCAGTTTTCAATCAACTGTTAAAGCAATTGATTTAATTTTTTAAAATGAAAATGAAACATTTTAAATGAAAATGCCTAGTAAGAAGACCTTGTGAAGACACAATGCCTTCAACCTGAGTAAAATTTCAGGATAGATTTTTTTAAAAAAATTTCCCAAGATATTGTTGAAATATGGTAATTTTTTTTCCATATAGGCAAAGATTTTAGAATTGTTCAACTGTTAAAAAAAACTGAGTAATTATTTTCTTTTCCCCCACAGCTTGCAAGGATATGAAAGCTGATGTCATGTTTCTGGTGGACAGCTCTGGTAGCATAGGCCCTGAGAACTTTGAGAAGATGAAGACCTTCATAAAAGAAGTGGTGAACAGATCTGACATTGGCCTAGACCAAGTGCGTGTTGGTATCGTCCAGTTCAGTCACACCAGTCAAGAGGAGTTCCCACTCAACAAGCACTCAACAAAAAGTGACATCATTGAGGCTATTGGGAGAATGTCCTTCATAGGGAGCGCCACTCAAACTGGAGAAGCACTGAGATTTGTATCTCAGTATTTTGAGCCTGCCAAAGGAGCACGGCCTTCTGTCAACAAAATTCTTGTCCTGATCACAGATGGACAAGCAGGTGATGAAGTAAAAACTCCAGCCACTGAACTGAGAGACAAAGGCGTCATCATCTATTCAGTTGGAGTGTTTAATGCCAATAAAACACAGCTAGAAGAGATAAGTGGGAAATCTGAGAAGGTGTTTTATGTTGAAAACTTTGATATATTAAAGCAGATAGAAAGTGACATAATTTTTGGCATATGCAGACCCTACAAGCCGGAAGGTTAGTAATACTTCTCTTGCTCTTGGGCACTTAATGCACTTTGTGTGGGTTTACGTACTCAGTGCATGGGTGCCGCATTTTACTCACAAATGAAAAAAGGAGAGTGATGTCTTCATGAGGGTCTCATAAAATCAACAAGAAAACTAAGATCATATAATCAGAAATATTAGGCAATTACGTATTAGGATGGTTGTTGTATGGACAAGGTGTTCCAGGTAGATAAAGTACAACTACCAAATATTAAATTATCTGTGAAAGTAGAATATCAGGTTTCACAAGTGATTGTTCAGAGCACCAAGATGCTGATTCTTATAAATATTTCAAATGTTCTACCTTCTGATAGAGCAGTGGGGGGATTTGTGGTTCTTCATGTGTTCTTGACCTCTAACTCCCACCAGTCCTAGTCAGAGGAGGCAATGGTGAGGTATTATGGAGGTTATAAGAAATTGCGCACATAGAAGTAGAGAGATCACATATTCTTAAAAAATAAAACTGAGTTTTAGAGTATGGGTTTCTCCATACAAGAGCCTGTGTGGTGTGCAGTTTGAATGTTGCACTACAACTCTGGAGACCAGGGTTTGAGTCCTGCTCAACCATGGAAACCCATAGAGTAACCTTGGCTAAGTCACACTCGCATCCTCAGAGGAAGGCAAGGTAAACCCCCTCTGAACCAAGTTTTCTTGCCAAGAAAACCCCATGACAGCTTTACCTTAGGGTCGCTGTAAGTCATAAATGACTTGAAAGCACAAAACAACAACTTTTCTAGCTAGGGTTAATGTGTCAGATTCATTGAAGTATTTGTTGTTTTAGTTCTCAGTGGCTTTTTAAATATCAAAAAAGACATCTTTGTGGTTCTGGACTATTTCCTGGCAATTCGTACCACCAGCTGCAGCATTTTATTCCAACCCCTGAATGGATTTTATTTTAACTCAGAGATATATCAGAACAACAACAACAACAACAAAAACCCCACCCTTCACGCTGTTCTCTTTTTTTTAGTTTTTTCCCCCTCTTTAGACTTACAGTACACCATTGCATCAGTGAAATGCCAGTTTTACATTTTACCGTTATAATTAAAAGGGGAGGATGAGCCCTTCAGATCACAGATCATAGGATAATGTTAGCAAACCTTCCCCCAGTTGTTGTTCTTTAAAAAAAACTTTGGAAGAACTCTAATGCAGATCCAAGAAATCCTACACACACACCCCCGCCCCAAAAAACAACAATACTGTGGGCATGAATGGAACAACAACTGCCAACACCTAACAAAGCCCAAGGATCTCTTGTGGTGAGAATTCATGCTTTAGATAAATGTGGAAGAGCCCTCTACTAGTCTAATAATAATTATGCCCCACTGCTGTCAATTTTGTGGCAGTTCTATAAAAGTGAGGATCAAGATTTATTCACCTGCTATTGTTCCCTTTTGTCTCAGATCATTTATTAAAATAAGGATGGGGAACACCTCACTAAGCACTCCACGGTTCACCCATCCACTTGGTCTTAACACAAAAGTGTGCTATGTGTGCTCTCAAGATGTCGCTGGACACGAAGTCCATCCATCATAGCCAGCTTGGGGAACAGCATGGGTTGTAGCTCAACATCTGGAAGACCACATGTTCCCCATCTCCCTTGTCCTCTTTCTTACTTAATGTCTCAGAGATGCACATTTTTTAAAAATTCTAGTAGCATTTCCAAGCCATCCTGTATCTGAGTTAGATGCAGCCATTCAGACAATTGAATATAAATTCATAGCAACATAGAATAAACGTTAGCATGTAAGTTACACACACACACACACCTCTGTAATCTACAAGAAAATTGCCAGATGTTAACATGGTGCCTATTCATCTCACAGCCCCAGTGTACTATGGTTTTCCCAGCAAGGCTATGATACAAGAAACTGGTCAAGAAGATTCAAAATATCTGAGACTATGCTCAGATTTAAAACAATATCATTTATGAAGCTATAACCCTCTTCTAGCTATATCACATTGGCTGTCCTAGTTTTTTGCCTTTGGTTCCCAAAGCTGATTCATTTTCCTTGACTCCAGAGTTGCAATTTGGTTTTTGAATAGATTGCACGGCCCCTCTGAACTGTTTATATTGAAAAACAAATACTTGTTTTTCAAAACTAATAGAGGACATTTGGCCCCATTTTTTACATTTTTGGCAATCTGTGTGGCCCCTAGAGATGAGTGAGTCGCTGCTGGATATAAGGGGATCACAATAGCCACACAGGGGAACTTGCAAGGCTGCCTTCCTTTGCTGCATCCCCTCCCTGCAATTTTTAATTTTGTAATTTTTTATTTATTAGTTTTAAAACAATCATATTCATAGTCAAAGAGAAATATATTCAGTAAAAAGAAAAAAAAAGCAGAGAGAGAAAAGAGGGAGAACTCTTAAGCTAAAACACAATGCTATCATACTAAACTAATACACTGACCAATGACCAACTAACTTAAATGTTAGACACTAACTTACAAAAACACAAAAGGTTCTGACCCTCCAAACGAAACTGTAGTGAAAGAAAAAAAAAGTTTAAAAATGTTATTTTATCATTACAGATCGAACTAAGTAATGATGCTAGAATTACTAGTAACTATAGCCACATATTATAGTATCATTAGATTTCTTATTGCTCAAAAAGTCCCTGAACGATTTCCAGTCTTTCAAAAAATGTTCAGTCACCTTATCTTTGTTAGTTTGGCAATTTAGCAACCTTCACAGTTTATTCCTTTGTTCACTCTGTTCCTAGATTTGAGCAAACAACATTCTTGAACCTGTTATCATATAGCAAAGGAGTCTAGGGCCGTTTCCGCACTAGGCTGTTATAATGCTATTATTCCACTACAATAGCACTATAACAGTCTAGTGCAGAAATGACCTATATTTACTATCCAGTTCCCCTGCATTTTCTTTTGCCTCAGAATGTCCTTTTGTAGGTGTGTGGGCATTTTTGCCCATGTACACCATTTTACCATGAGGAGAAAAATAATTCCTGTTTTAAAAAGGTCTTACCTGGGCCTAAAATGGTCAGAGGGCCCCCAAAAGATGGTGAAAATGCCCCCTACACCTCAAGGACCATTTTGAGACAAAAAAGTTTTTTGAAAAATTACTGTTTTTAAAAAAGAATACTTCTAACAGATTTTTTTACCCTTAGGGAGCTTGGGACCACAAAATTGCCCTTGGGAGTACAAGCAGCCCATGGGCAATACTTTCCTCTCCTCTGCCCTAGAGGTTCCCAGGGGAAAATTCTGCCTCCTGGTTTCACTACAGTTGCCCAGTCTTTAAAGCTCCTTTAAGCTTTGGTCTCTGCCTTTATATTGGAGCAGATTTTGTTGGTGGTCATGCACAAACTCCATCTATCAACAAGCACATTTTGGCCCTTTCCTCACTCGGTTATTAAGGCGGGCCAGTGTGTCTTGCCACGGAGGTCTTCTGCACCTTGGAGTGGACTAGGTTCAATTTATTTACCTTTGTTCCGCACGTAATTCTGACTAAACGTGCCCCGATGTGGTGGTAAAGCATGCTATTTGAAAACCGGAAGAAATTGATTTTCCAATTTTCCAGTTTGATCCAATTTGTACTTTCACAGTGGTGCAGACACGTACATTCTCACCAATGCGAATTGGTGATCGGGGAGGGCTCATGGGGGGGCCAAGGGGTAGTATGGACTTATGCACGTACGCACATACACAATGACATACTAAACTATGCAAAAAAAAAAGGGGGCCAATCACAGCCCACGGCGCGGGGTGAGGGGAGTAGCAGCAATGGCCATGGTGGAGGCAGTGTGGATTCATGAACTCTCACTCCTCCGAATCAGAATGGAACATACGCAGTAGCTGTGAGGAAGGAAATGAGGGAAAGTCTGCCTTGTTTCGAGCCCAGAAAATCCGGTAAGAAATGGCATGAACCGATTCACCAGCCTCGTGCAGAAAGGGCCTATGTCTGTCCACTTTAGTCTAGTTTACAGCACTACCCTAATATCACAACAACCAACCCATTCTCAATGCATACTGCAGTCATGAAATATCATACACTCTCCACTTTGTAAAGAGAATCAGCATCTTTAATATTAAAAAGACACACCATATTTGGTAAAGATGCTTATTTGGCAGACCTTGAAACTACAGTATAATTGTTAATAGTTACTTTTTTAAAAGTAACAGTCCAAACTCCTCTGGTAGAAGCTACTTTTGTCGGTGGACACAGTCCCCTGTGCACCCTAAAAACTCTGCTCTTAAAACCCAGGAAATCCTCTGGTGCAGGTTCTTAGCACCATGGAGGGCTTCAAGGTCTTTGGGAAGATATTCTGACTATAATCTTAGCGCAATGTTTGATTTGGTCTTGTAATATGAACAATTTCATTAAATGATTCTTCTTCTGTTTCTTTTTCAGAATGCAAAAGGACGAATCTTTTAGATATCGTTTTTGTAATAGATAGTTCCCGCAGCATAGGAGATCACAATTATGGTATCATGAAGGACTTCATGATTGACATTGTCAATAAATCTGATGTTGGCAAGGACCGTGTTCAGTTTGGAGCTGTGAAGTATTCTGATGATCCGAAAACTCTGTTCTACCTTAATACATATGGTGACAAAGCTGCAGTCATTGGAGCAATTAGAGGTGACACACTTTTAGATGAGACTACATATACAGCTAAGGCTCTTCGCCATTCTGAAGATCTGTTCACTGAGAGTCATGGCAGCCGCAAACGTAGAGGTGTCCCTCAACTTCTCATGGTCATAACTGATGGTGAATCCCATGATAGAGACCTGCTTGGTGTAGTCTCAACGAGAATCAGAAAAAATGGAATTAAAATTTATGCCATTGGGATCAAAGACGCAAAGCGTGATGAACTTGAGATTATGGCCCAAAACAAAGATAATGTATTTTTTGTGGATACATTTGATGGACTAAAAACTCTATCAGTAATAGATGACTACTGCCCAACTGCAGGTAAACAACACATTTTTGCTGTCTTTATTTTTCTCAACAATAGATGGAGATTGTGATCTAGCAGCTCTACCCTGGTCAGAGGTTGCTGTCACAGAGGCATGATGAGACTGAGACCATTTTAGAGGACAAGTCCCTCATCCGCCATTTTCTCTTATAAGGTTGTTCTTTCCATGTCATGTCATGAGATGGAACTTAATGTTGACATAATGTTGCTTCACTCATTTCTAATTGCACTGGGTTTGAGCAGACTTAATCATATTTAATGTAGGCACATAGAAAACTGTGGAATGGAAATTAGGTATAACTAATCTAAATATCATTGCTTTCACTTTATGCAGTGGCCCTGGGTAGTTACTAACCAGTTACTTGCAATCATTCTGTTTAATGATAACTAAGTCATATTATGGTTGTAAGGTAGTGGGAAGAAAATTCATTCTTTTTGCAATGCTACCAATTTTAGAATTCAGAAGTATATGAATGCATCAAATGGTTGAAGAAGAATATCCTCTACTAAATACCGGCTTGCACTGTGTTTCATGTTCTCCTTGATACTCTGTTATGAATGCTGAAATGACAGTAGCATAGCTGGACGGAGAAAATGGCACCACAGCTCAGGAGCTGGAAGCATTCTTTTTTAAAAAAAATCCTAGTCTCTCTTGTAACTACAGATTTTTGATCTCAGCGCTATCAGACTGAGCTATTCAATCATGTTGTATTCTGCAACTTTAACACATGGATGTAAATTCACACTTGCTTGTTCCACCTTGAGTAGGCCACTTAAAGCAACTGCTGAATGGCAAGTCAAAATTTTTATGAATCTTAGTGATTCAATAGGTTTGGCCTTTTCTGCAGGGGGCCATGCAGAAGGGCCAGAAGCGTGATCACACACTTCCTTCCCCACTACAGCATGGGAAGAAGGCTGGCTGCAGTGCAGAAGGAAGGGCGTGCCCTTCATGCTCCCTTTCGCAAGCAGCCAGTTGAATGCAGAGAGGAGTGCTGGGGACACACTCCCATCCTGGCAGAGGTGCTGCTGGGATTGCAATGCGAGGCTGTGCAAAACTGTCATCCTGAGGAAAGGGCTTCTGTTCCAACTGGTACTAGTAACTTGACACTGATTTCCACCATTATTTTTATTCTTTAAGCCCATTCCTTCAGTATTTAGATGTGGAATGATGGTGTCTTCCTCTGTTTTGGGGCTGGAATGAGGTCTCACAAGGCTGACTGGTTTTATAGGACTTGGGGTATCCAGGGAATCTTTATAAGTCCAGGATGCCATTCTCAGGCCCTCTTTCTGGTCTCTGTAACAAAGCAAGAGAATGTATGTTTGGCTTTAGCACCATAACAGTGTAGTGCAGAAATAGCCTATGTATGTTTGTACATAGACACACACACATACACACACTCAGTGTCAGACAGTGCGGACGGTGCTGCTGCAGATTGCCGAAAGGGAAAACATGTTGTAACTGTCTTCTAGATAATGGATTGTCTCCAATGGAATAATTGTTCCAAAGGAATATTGGCAGGCCTCAAGAAGTGTCCCTCAGGCGGGCTTGATCAATCGCATTTTGAAGCCTAAACTTAAGAGGACAATACTGTGCCACCTGCCTAGGCATCTCTGTTGTAAGAAACTATGCATTAGTGCATAACTTGACACTGGCCAGATTTATAATTCTGGCTGAAGAAAGTCTTCAGCTTTGTGTCCTTTATAAATCGCGAAATTCAGGTTAAAATGAGTGTAGTTAACGGGGATGCACATTTGCATTTATGATGCCCTTATAAACAAGACTAAAGGATTTCAGAAGTGTTCTCCTGCTTAGCTAGCTTAAGAGAGTTTTTGGGCAATTTTAAGTTATTTTTCAGATTTCAGGATTCCCCCACCACCACCAAAAAAAATCTGGTTTTCAGGAAGAAAACTGCACAGGAAACAATATATTTTATTCAGTAAAACTGGTATCTTCATAACTTTTTTTAAAAAGTCCTGAGATGGAAAAGAAAAAAAATATAAATCAAGTTAACTTACCATTTAAAAAAAAATAAAAATGGAGTGACTTGACTTCTCAACATATCCTTTCTCTTCAGGGCTAAGTAAATTTTTCAAGTAATTTTTACATCTCTGCTAATTTAACTCTTGCTTAAGATTGCTTAAAAAGTCCATGTAAGGCAGAACATAGCAGCCCACATTTACTGGGTCATGCTGATATGAATTCTAAAAAGAAAACAGGTAAAAAGCACTGTTTGCCAATTTGTTTTCTATGCCCAATTCAAAGTTAAGGTTTTCTCCTTTAAATCCAAAATGGTTAGAGGTACATGAAATATCATCCTTCTGATATGAATTGGGGTGATCTGCTATCTAGATGCCATCTGCAGAGATTTAACTGTGGTAACCAAAGGTGAAGTTCTGCTTTTGGTATACATCTTCCAGAAAGTTCTGACAGGCACTTTCACCAGATGCCATTCATCTTTCTTTACCTTACGTTAAATTAAATTATCTCAAATGGTACCGTTCTGCTGGATTCATTAGTTCTAGTGACTGCTATTTGTCCATTTTTTTTCCTGTTTGTATTTGTTGGATTTAATTCTATTATTATTATTTCAGTTTCTTTATAGTACAGAAGTATTTCTGTTAAATAAACTATAGACTACATTCACCCACGGATGAATTAGACCATTTCCTCACTACTCTGTTATAGTGCTATTATTCCCCTTTCAGCACCTTGTGGAATCTGGGGCTTGTAGTGTAGGGAGGAGCATTTAGAATTCTAAGCCAGAATTCCCCAGGAGGTTGAACATGGAATAATAGCACTATAACAATGTAGTGTGGAAACCACCTTAGTGCTCCTAGGATGATGGAAGGTACCAGTCAGGGGATATTTTGAAGCTGATCAATTCAAAATGTTTCAGAAACAGTGTCTTACATCATATCTTTCTATTTAAAACAGAGGGACGAGCTATCCTCTTTCTGCTATGTTAATAATATGGAAATGCAAGACCAAGAAAAGGCTGGGAGGACTGACATAGTATATCAAGAAATTTGGCTTTTGGTGGATTGGGATAAGCTGTCCTGTACAGCTGTCATTTGAAGAATATTAAAGCTAAAAAAATCTTCTCTTCTCTTGCAGTATGTGACATCCATGCAGAAATTGTTTTTCTGATTGATGGTTCCAGAAGTGTTCCCGAAAACGTTTTTGAGAAAGTGAAAGTCTTCTTGACAAAACTGGTTGATTTGATTGGTTTTCATGACAATATACTATTTGGTATGGCACAATTTAGTGACACCTATCAAGAAGAATTCCCTCTGGGTCGTTATCAAAACAAATCAGAACTTAAGGATAAAATTACAAATGTTTTAATGATGGAAGGGAAGCGAACCTTCATTGGAAAAGGTCTTCAAGAAGCAAAGGCCTTCTTCAAATCACCGAGAAAGAGAGTAGCTCGAAATGTCCACCAAAAGTTGCTGGTAATTACTGATGGAAAATCAAGTGACCCTTTTACTCAACCAGCAGAAGAACTGAGAAAGGAAGGTGTGGAGATATATGCAGTTGGAGTGGGAGATATTAATCATGTAAAACTTCGACAGATAACTAACTCCCCAGACAGAACATACACCACAGCTAATTACAGTGAACTGCCAAATATTACAAAACGCATTACAGACGAAATGTGTAAAACTGACGATAAATCAAGTAAGTTCAGTTCAACTAAAAATATTCCAGATTTTCTCTGTTCATTTATAAGAAAATAGATTTCTGTTCTTCACAGTTTCAGGCCATGCATAGAGCATTTGATTTTGTTCGGTGTCCTGGTTGGTGATTTGGACTTGGGCCCATTTCAGACCAAGTCAACCCAGACTTAAATTGAATAGAGGTTTGTCTAACTGGACCACCAGTCCTTTCCCTATAACATTTTTGTTTTTGTACATGCTCACATAAGATTTGGATACACATCTAAAGAGGAGATTAATGAAGCTAACAAAGATTAACGGGCTAATTTATGTGATTTTGTGCTAGGTGACTGTAAAATTTGCTTTTTTAAAAGAAAAAGTCATAATTTTTTTAAAAAAACTGTCGTTTACTGCTCAGTTTTGGCAATCAGTTTCATACTGCTTTTGTCCTCTCCCTGTGCCCTGCAGCATCAGCTAGCTAAAGCCCTTTCTGCACTGCATGGCTCCCCCACCGTGGGGACACGATTGCAGCAGTCTGTGGGTCATGCTTCTGGATGATGTCATCGTGGTCCCACTGCCATCTTGTCCCTGCGTGTTGCACAAGTGTGGTATTTATAAAATAGAAAAAATCCATTTTACGCTTACCATCGCATCCTGCTGCTGCCTTTTCCAGCCATGTGGAAGGGCAGAAGCATGCTGACGACGCCTCCCTCCCCAGCACAGCAATGGCAAATGCCCAGCTATGCTGCAGAAGGGAAGAAGCAGGGCCAGCGACTGGGTGAGGTGAGAAGGGGAGCATTCCTGGTGCACTTTCCCTCCTGCCAGGGCTATAGTGAAAGGATGTTGCTGCATCCCATCATGCAAAAAGGGTCTAAGTCTGTAAAGTTTAACTAAGATGCAGTATATGTTAATGATAACGATGGCAATAACAATGTACATGAAAGATGGATATTGTTTTGCTTTATTCTACCAGAAAACCAGCTAGTGAGATCCCATTATGCAGTGTAAGAATGTAGGTGACAAAAGCATACTTTACATATGATTACCAGTAGTGCAAGGGTGAAATCTTTGTGATGAACCTCTTGTTCCTCTTTAAAGCTTTTGGTCATTTGGACTAGTGCTGGAAATTTCCCTCTCATGATCCCATACTCCTCCCCGGTCCTATCTCTTCCAGAATTAATTCTTAATTTCTTCATATTTTATGTCCTCTGGTGGCCATTTCTAGATTTTTTCCTACCACTTCATTTTCTTATTGTAATCATCAGGTCTGCAGTCTCATACATCATTGTAAGGTAGACATTCTATCTTCCACTTTGACAAGATAAGGAAAGAAGATTTGGATTTACCATTGAAAAAACTTTATATATGTAAATATAGTTCAGAAACAGAACAAGATGTTCACAGCTGGATCATTCTAGTAGCCTATTCTAGTTCTCAAACCATCTAAATTTGGCAGGTTTTGCTCAAAATTTGTGAACATTTATTTCACGTATAATGTTATTCTGCTTAAAAAGAACAAAAATACTGTTGTTAAATGATATTAACATTCAAAAATATTTAATGTATTAATGGTGGGGTGTCAGATCTTTCTTCAGTGTATCAGAATAGAATGCCTTTGTACTTTTTTGTACATCATACATACAGTTGGTTCAGTACCCCAACCCCCGTCTCAGAACCATGCCCCCTTTCAGATTTACAATGGTAGAAATTTTAATAAATGTATCATGTAGGTAATCTTAATCCCAAACCACACAAGACCAAATCATAGAATCATAGAGTTGGAAGAGACCCCAGGGAGCATCCAGTCCAACCCCCTGCCTTGCAGGAACACACTTCAAAGCATTCCCAACAGGTGGCCATCCAGCCTCTGCTTTAAAAACTCCAAAGAAGAATACTCTACCGCAAATGTTTGAGATATAATTCCACTGGAAATAACCAAAAAGAATTATTGCCTGTTGATGTGTAGGTGGAAAGTACAACTAGAGTCCTTTCCGCAAGATGGCATCCTCCCAGCACAGGGACATGAAAGGAGGGAGAACACAATGAAACTTCCACATGACATCATTGCAGTCCCACCTTTCTCACATCCCCAGCTGGTGTGATCATGGGCTTTATCATTGACCAAAAAACTCCATCAATGACCCCTGATTGCACAAGGCTTCCGTCACAGTCAGCCACGCAGAAGGGCCAGAAGCATGATCATGCACTTCCTCCCCCACCGCAGCATGGGAAGAAGGCTGGCTGCAGTGTGGAAGGAAGGAGCATGTCTCTTGTGCTCCCTTCCGCAGGCAGCTAGTTGGCTGCAGAGAGGATCACTGGGGAGATGCTCCCATCCCTGCAGAGGTGCTGCTGGGATTGTGACAGGGTGATGTGGGAGAGTGTTGTCCTGAGGAAAGGGCCTATGCTGCTCCAGCCTTGTTTCTACTCACGTTTAGTACTTAAGCTCTCTTAAATGACTCTTCCCTCTGGGACAACAGTAGTATAGGAGTCTTTGGGAAGGAGCTTGGCACACCTGCACTTAGGTGGTGCTGTCTCAGCTGCTCTTACTGAACAATCAGCCAGCCTAAATAAAGTAGGCAGCAAACGCAGGTCACCCACTGGATGCAATGTCTATCTCCCACTCTGTGGGAAAGACACCCTGCTTTACGGACCCTTGGAATTGGACTTTGGCTACTCTTTTGCACATCCCTCTGCCTTTCTTGGTTTGCCTTGGCTTCTTGACCTCTGGACTATGAATTACCCATGTGGCTTCTTTCCCCTTCCAATGAATTATGACAAATACTTCAAACTGGATTACTCTATAACAGATGACGACGACGATGATGTTATTCACATAATGGCTCTCAGTGTATTGGGAGCTCTCGAGTTATATACAGACCTCACATAGAAAATCATCATGTACATGATGGCTTTGCACATGCAAGGGACTGTTTTGCCTTTTTTAAAAAAGTGGGCACATATTTAAATATGAAGATGACTGTCTTCATTTTTAGTGATACATTTTGTGTGTAGTAAGAGAAAACATACATGCAGCTAAATTATATCACGCAGCTCATCATAGACTGTATCATCAAAAATGCATATATACCTGGCCAGAGTAATAGCTTTACAATAAGCATCTTTACAGACACTACCTCAGACGTCATTGAAGAAACTTTAAAACAGCTGATCTTGGAGCATTAAAGTTCCTCTTTTGTGCAGATGTCTTTGATTTTCTTCCTCAATGCATCTCTTCATTGTTCTCTTTCTATCTTTCTCCAATATTTACTTCCACAGTTATTTTCTGATATTTTCCTATTTGAATTTCCCTAAACAGCATGTTTTGTGGATGTTCTTATGGGATTTGACATCTCATCTCAGAAGCCAGGGGATCATTTCTTCAATAACCAATGGCTTTTGAAAACCTACCTTCCCGGTATAATAGAAGACTTCACATCTTTAAGTTCTGTGAGTTGCAATAAAGGAACAACGACACAATTCAGCGTGGCTGTTCCAATAGAAAATACAGATCAACCACTCTTGGCAACACTTGAAATTGACCATGAAAAGATCCTGGAGAAACTCAAAAATGTTGTGATCAACAGGCCATCTCATCTCAATGTCAAGTTTCTGGACAGTCTTTGGGATCAATTTAAAAACCTATCTTACAATCAAAACCGGAGCAAGGTAATTTATTTTCATATGTAATAGACTGTGTTATGATACTGCATTGTATAACAATCCTACCAGTTTTGTGAAATCACAAGGATTGCTGAAGGTTGAAGTTTTGTTGAATCTAAACAGTCCTTGGCCTAGGAAAGCTAGAAATGACTTAGGATCACCCTGATCTTGACCTAGGCCTTTCTCACAACATCCTGTCATCTCTCAGCAATTTCATTATTTAAGGGAATGAAAACATACTGGTATAGAAACAATCACTATTACACCGTCCCTGCAATAACACAATGCAACTGGTTTGGTGATACACGTTCCTGAAATCAGTCTTCTGTACCAACCCACTGATCCCAGCTCCCTTCCTTTGTCCACACTTTGTCCATACTACCTAGTATATATCTTTTCTTTTTTTTTTTCTTTGCACAATTTCAGCATATCAGAAGAAATTCCTCCCTGTAATTTTGGCATTGTGTTTTCCTGTCATGCCACCATTTTAGCATTTCACTCTTCCAGAGTCATGGTTGGTTTTCTGTTTTGCCATAATGTTGCAATTGTGGTGTGCTGGCGACCACCAGGGTAGCGCAAGTGCACAGTTACACCAAAAGTAAATTAATTAATTAATTAATTAATTAATGACAACACACAGGGGAATGGAGCAAGAGCAACATTGTTCACCTGCACCAGGATGTCCGCTTCGTTCAGACACCAGAAGTGCAGTGAGCTCACCCTGCCTAGGGACAGAGAAGGGGACAGGCGAGGACAACACTCACTGACGCCACATGACTTCCTCAATATCGGAACTGCAGTGGAATGACATTACTGCACCAATGCACAATAATGGAAATGCAGCAGTACTGGAGCCATTCGTGGGTATTTCCCTTGGAAAAAAAGAGATTACTCAATAGTGATGGGAATGCAATTCAACAACAGAAAAGTGATGATATCATATGATAAGGGGTGATCAAAACTTGAACTAAGCTAATGCAACTGTGCAACAAACCAGTGTGTGATAAAGCCTCTTTGGCCTCCTCTAATCTGGCATAATGATTGTGTTCCTGGGATAGAAGATGTTTGGCTTTGGTGTGACATAGTTCTTCCCTCTTCCATCCCTACGCCACACTTCTGTAGTTCTTCTATCGCCTGCTTTCACCCAGGAGAACAGCCGTCACATAGGGACGTGGGGGTGGGGGGGGCTATTCACCCTGGGCGGCAATGTTTCTGGGGCGTCCCAGCCCATAGCCATGTCTCTGCTTGCCCTGCCACATCTCTGCCCACCCAGGCCACACCCCTGTGCACCAGAGCCATGTCCCCACACAGTGGCCACACCCCTCATGCCGTAGCCCCACCACACTCCAGACCCCCTCCACACATTCCAAGCTCTGCCACTGGAGAACAGTTGATCAGGCCACCAAATCTCTCTTTGGGGTGATCTAACAACAGAAGCGGGGTATGGTGGCAGTTGAGGCAGCAGAAGTCCAGTTTGGCAAGTAGAAGAGACTTCTTCCTCTTCTGAACTCCATATAGCCAGGCCATTTTTGAGTGAGGAGGAATTGCCTTAACTATCAATATTCCTTTCCATAGATATATTTTGTTCCTCTGAACGTATGATGAGCCTTTCTCTCCAGAGATCAATGGGGCATTTGATGAATGATGTTGTACCATGTAGTACATATATCTTGTTTCCCTTTTGCACATATAAAGTTGCTGACTGGTATCACTTTGCCATCTCGTAGGTGTTGCTTCTTTTCTCTGATGGCTTGGATGATGATGTAGAGGCACTTGAACAAAAGTCAGAGGAAATGAGAAAGCAAGGTACGTTGTAACAAATCAAAATGTGATCATTTTAGCTTAGGTAAGTTATTACTGTAATAGCTACTGTTATTATTAATTTCATTACATTCATCCATTCTTTAAGGGAGCACAAAGTGAGCCCAACGTAGGGTTCCTACAAAGTCTTATTATATTGGTAGACTGTAACTAATTTAGTTTCAACTAGATTTTTGCATCATTCAAACCATCTTCAGGATGCTGGAATGACTCACAGCTAAACTACATCCTACTTAGAATATGTTGTTTTAGCAATTAAAGATTCTTTTCTTTATTACACCAAAGTAAATGTACATGGCCATGACCCAGACTGCATCACATGAGTGTGGTATATTGTACCCTCACCCCCCACCCACCCCGTTGGCTTTTATTTCCAAATCCACAAAGGAGGGTTGAGGTGTAAAAAAAAACCCAAAACAAATAAAAAACATTTAAACTTTCCTAATCTATATGCAGTGGTCTAGACTGGTCTAGATTTGACCTCTATTGTAAAACAGAAAGGAATCTTAAATTGTAGCTATGTATTTTACACAGATAGTATTTGAGCTTTAAAAGGCTATAGCGATAAATCCCTCACCATTCCAAAAGCAGCTAATGAGCAGGCAGTCCTTCATGATGAAAACAAATTCTAGGAAAGATATTACATCTATTGGATAGAGTACTAAGTTACACTTCTCCTCCATGATGAACAATGGGGATGCTCTAGTAATGTCACAACATCTTCTCCGGTACACTATCGGAGCTGTGTTTGCTGTAATTAAATCAGTTCCCTTATTGTATGACTAGGGTCTGAACAACTGGGGATTTTGGCTCAGTTTGGAGCAGTGAAGGCTGGTGGTTCTGTTCTAAAGCGTGGTGAACTTTAGTTTGAACTTTAAAGGATCCATCCATGGTGCTAAACTCTATCTCCAGAACAGATTTACCACCATGGATGGATCCTTTAAAGTGCAGAGTAAAATCTGAAGTGGATTTACCATCCCTGGTACCATCCCACCAGCCTCCACTAGTTCAGGGGCCATGTTGTTTGAACAAATTCAGAAAGCTGGGTAATTACTTGGCTACCTGTATCCTCTACTGACTGGTCCCTGGTTGTTTCAGGTGGTAACAATAAAAGCTTTTTTTCTTTTTTTCTTTTTAAAAAAGACTATTCTTCCTTTTACGCATTTAAGTTACCATCTCATGACACATGATCCTTGAGTGTCAGGGAATGAAAAGTGATACACTTTGTGGGGGGAATCCAAGAAACTAATATTTAAAGTATATTTATGATCATCCATGTTTAAATGTTTAACACAGGACTGAATGGAATCATAACTGTTGCTCTGGAAGGAGCCACTAGCTTTCATGAGCTTCAGTATATTGAATTTGGAAAGGGATTTGGATATAATGAACAATTAACTATTGGCACTCCAAATATTGCCAGCCGGCTATTGGAATACATGGTGAGTTCATGAGAGAAGGAAGAATCGATTAGATTTCAAAACTTAAATGTTCATTGCTTTGTGCCATTATAAGTCAACATAAACCAATAAATAATCAGTATAGATAGCATCATAGATCCTGGACTTGTTTTTAAGATCATGGTGTCAACATTGGTGGGTATATTGTTATTAGTATTGCCTACTTGCTGGTTCTTGCGGGGGGATCCATTATCATTCAAACAATCTTAAACATGAAGGCTCCTACAAACACAACATGTGTTTAGAAGTGCTCTCTATTTGTTCAGCACAGTTTACTCCCAAGAAAGCATGCATAGCATAGATTACAGGCAGACTTTATCATGGGAGGGCTCAACAACAATAGTTCTCTTAATATTCCTTACTGGCTGGTCATTTAGTATACTTCTGATTGTTCATTTCTGAGGGGGATCACCTAAATGGGAGTCTTGGTGTTCCAATTTTGCTAGATCAATTCAGGGGTAATCATCACCCCCAACCTAGTCTTGGGGGAAGACGAGACCCCTGCCCCCCCATCCCAGTGTCCATGGGTTGGATTGACTTTGGTGTTCAGTACTGAGAGAGCTACTAAAAAGTTCAAAGAAAAAGCATTTTATCTCTGGTGTTTTCTTCTTGTCAAGGACAAAATTGCTGAGAGAAAATGCTGTTGTGTGGTTTGTAAGTGTGTGGGAGAGAAAGGCCCCCCTGGACAAAAAGGGGAAATTGGACTTAAGGTAAGAATATCTGTACTTCATGTAATTCATATCACAGTGAAATGTAGATTGGCTGGAAGAATACACAATTTGTAGCTCCTTTGGAAATGGAAATATTTTCTTTTGCTGTCATATTAATTTTTCACAAATTGTGCAGAATTCTGGACTATTACAACTTCTTTATAGTATTATTTCTAGCTATTTTAAAAGCCTTTAAACATTGCCTTTTTATTTTTAACAAATGTGTCAAATGTAAGCCAAAGTTAAGGACTGGCAAACTTAGCTTGAACTAGAATACTTTTCAGCTTCCAAATTCCTCTTTTCCAAAATGCTTTTCAGTATTAGACACACTTGCTATGCAGCTAATTCTTAATCAAGGAATGGTTTGTGGAGCAATGGGATACTGAACATGGAAGCCAGCTGTGGATGGCATTAGGAAGTGATGTTAAGTGCCCCTCCACTTGTGAAAAGAGAATCCTACTGACAGACTAAGATTTACTTCATACTCCTAACTTCTGGGAACAGAAAATGTTAGTGATTTTTATCAGTATTTCTGCATATTTATCTTATATGTGGTAATATGTTAAGCTTGCATGAACACTTGTCTAGAGCAGGAAAGTACAAACTTTGGGGTGAAAGGACTGAATTGAGTGGGAAGAGTGCTGCCTGTGTGTGTGTGTGTGTGTGTGTGTGTGTGTGTGTGCACGTACACAGACAGACAGACAGACAGACAGACAGACAGATAGATAGATAAAATCATAGAATCTATAATCACAAAATATCTAAAATAAAAAGTATAAACGTCTGTTAAAATTCAAAGAAGCTGCAATAGAAGAAAGATAAGTCACTTTTTTATTCCCTGAAAGCTTGTATGGATCTATCTTAAAAAGCTGTTCATTGAAAGACAAAAATGTAGATGATAACCAGCTCGCTGACAGACAGGGTGTCACTACTCTTCTACAAAAAAAGCACTGAGGACGCAATCACACATATTCATGAAGAAATACACAAACATGCTTATAAACATGCACACATACACACAGCAGAGGAGGTTTTAATCTGGGGTAAGCAAAGTGCAGTAGTGGACTGCTTGTCACCCCTGAAAATCTCCCCTAAGCTTTCCTGAATTTTTGAAAAAAATTGATGTTGCCATTTGCCCCAAATCTGGGTAATAAACTGCTAAATACACTATAGACTGTAGTCAATGGGACAGTCGCTATCGTAATCCATCAATGGTCAGTGGTGAGTACCATAGTCAATATCATATTAAAGTCAATTGATATAGACTCAAGGTATGGGGATTTTATTTGTTAATATTTTTTTCAGGGATCTGTTGGTCTTGGTGGAAGACAGGGAGATCCAGGAGAAGATGGAGAGCCAGTAAGTTATAAACCTTTAATATTTTTTTTCAGTTTTAGAAGGCTCTTCCCACCCACCTCCACACAGCCACATAACTTGGAGTGCAGGTAGGAGGGCAGGGGTGGGCAGATGAGGAGGGGCGTGGCCATGTCACGCAGGAGGCATGGCCACATCACGTGGGCCCCCCCCAAAAAATTGCCACCCAGGGTGCAACATTCTCATCACCTCCCCGTCCATACACCAGTACCTCCACACACTGACTTTTAATCTTTCCTTTTTTTAAGGGTCCCAGGGGAATTCATGGGCTAGGCGGAGAGAAAGGATGTAGGGGATATCATGGTACAAAGGGGCAGAAGGTAAGAATGCATCTAAAAATATGATTTAATCAAGGTGTGTTATTTTTTTGAAGTTTCGTTACTGAATAAACACCTCTTTCAAATATTTCAGGGCCTGCAAGGATACAGAGGGGAAAAGGTACAGTAGGAAAATTATTACTGTCTGCAAAATTTTGATGATGGCTTTTGTACTAAAAGGTCTTTGAAACTATTCCTGGACTAATAATAAGAATAATCAGAGTGGAGGCAAGCTACTCATGCTATTGAGATGAATGTGACAAAGCACCAAATGAGGAATATCCGAAGGAGTCAGAGGTACTGTGTAGATTAAACAGCAAAGGAGAAAGAGTGCTTAGCCCATCCCTTACCAACTGTTTCTCTGCTGAAATCCTACAGGTGGTTTTTACCACATGACGATCCAAGCATATATTTGTCATCATAAATATACATCTGAAAACTCACAGCATAGACAGCTAGAGGTCTGAGTGAGAAAAGGGGGAAAGGATTAAGCACTTCCTCACCTTTTATCTTTTTCAAATTCATTGTCTTTCCATACAGTCTTTTTTGGATTGAAACTTTGGACCCTTTCACACTACGCAGTTATAGCACTATGATACCACTTTAACTGCCATGGCCATACGTTATGTAACCCTGCGATTTGCAGTGTAGAGAAAGGTATTTGGAATTCCCAGCCAGAGAGCTCTAGTGCCTCTCTAGATTACAAACCCCAGGATTCCACTGGATGGAATCATGACAACTGAAGTGGAATTGTAGTGCAATACAGTAACTGCATAGGGCACTTTGTTATGTGTTTAGTTCAGAGATTGCTCTTCTGCTTTCAACATGAATTAGCTGAAGGAAGGAATAATCAAAGCCAGAGTACCTACTGAATATGGACTATGTGTAAAGAGGTTATTTTAAGATGATTTAATTGTAGACAAAGCTTCCAATTAAATGTATATTTTAATTTTATAGTTACGATCTAAAATTAGGAGATCACACAGTTATGTTAAGAATGAAAGGGTTAGGGTAAAGGAATAGAATAAAACTGGAGGCTGGAACTGAGGAAAGAGTTAACATGAACATTCCAAGGGAGAGCTATAAAGAGAGATGAAGTCAGTGTTGAAAAAAGGAGGAATTTTTTTTAAAAAAAATAAATACTACAATCCACAAATATTTGGCTTTGATCAGCTGCTAAACATGAGACAGATTTTGTTGAACTGTTTATGTATGATGATGATATTGGATAACAACATATTTCACATTTTCCACTCTTGGTCTCTCAGGGAGAGAATGGGATTGATGGAGTTGACGGAATTAATGGAGAAGAGGTAAACTGTTTTTCATCTCTATATTTCCCAATGCCATCTTTTAAAATGCAGAAAATAATGTCTGTTTTTTTCATTTTCTCCAAGGGATCAGAAGGATTTCCAGGACTCAAAGGAGAAAAGGGCAGCCTAGGCCAGACGGTACCATTTTAAACTCTATTATTGGTCCAGCATTAACTTCCTGAAAAGTTGGAAAGTCAAAGTATGTGGGTGGGGAAAGTTTACATTTCACACTGAGTTTCATATTAAGATGGAAATACAGCATCCATCCGCAAAAACCTGGAGAATAATGATAAAACTAGGATTTTAAATAGGTGAATTTTTTATAAAATATATATTGTATGTTTATGTAAATATATAAAATATATAAAATATTGTTGCATTTGAGAGAATAAGGATTAGTCTGTGAGATTTTCATGCAAGTAACTTATCCCTTCAGGGCAGTTCAGGATCAAGAGGACTTCCTGGTGACTATGGGCAGAAAGGCTTCCATGGAGATCCTGTAAGTCTCTCTCCACCTGTTGGATCATATTTACTATACATCATATCATACAATCCAACTGTCCTGATTAATCCTATGTTGTTCCAGTTTTTCAACTGCTTTGACAATGTCCCAGTTTCTCTCACCTCCTTCCACTTTCCCCCTTTGTCCTGGCTTATTTCAGCTGCTGCAAACTGAGCTCAGTGTGTGGAAGAGTAGTTTGCACTCTATTAACTCAACAGAGAGGAGGGAAAGGGGGCACAATCTTGTCCTTCCTAGTAGGCTCAGGCAAAAGCAAATTGCTGCAGCCTCTACTAGTTGTGCTTTTCCTAATTAATACCTTTTGCCATATTTTGCCACGCTCTGAGAACCTTTTTGCACCTTACCTTTTCACGGAGGTGGGGGGCGGAGCTCGCACGAGAAGCCTTTGGAGGAAGGCTTTCGCATCCCTGCTGCTTGAGCTCCACAGCAGCTTCCTGGTCATGCGAGTGCCCCGCCCATGCCCCTTCCTTCCTTCCGCAGTACAGCCTGGGAGCTGTAGGCTGCGTTGGGACAGGAAGCACAACCATCCCAGCTCCAGAGGCTCCGCAGGGCAGGTAAGTTCGCCCCAGGCCCCTGCAAGCACGCACCATTTTTGGCTAAAAGCCAAAAATAAAAAGGTGCATATGCGCTGCACGTCACACTCTTGAGCATTGCGTAAATGTGAGTGCATCATGCAGACTGCTCCTCACATTTACATGACGCTCAAGGGGTCCTTTTGCTTCCAAAACGCAGTGCGAAAAGGGCTTGAGGTTGTGAAATGTTGGAGGATATGTTATATATTGTGGTTAACAGTTTCTGATCTCATTTTTTAAACAAAATGATTGTAGAGTGCACATACAGCATATACAATAATGTGAGTATCAACTCTTGACCTAAGGAAACTGGAGCACCGAAACAGGGCAAAGATGTTTCAAAATCCGCTATGTCACATGGTAAAAGAGAAGACCAAAATGAAGGCCAAGAGCATATTTCTAATCTAATGAGTCTGCTAAGAATGTTTTTCCAGGCTTCCATTATGGTACTTGGAATTTTGTATGTAACACAACCCATTTCTACTGACTTTGTCAAAAAATCAGTGGAAATACGAAAAGGGGGTTACAATCATACACATACATGGAGTGGCACAAATATTTTAAAAAATGCAAGAATCAATACCACAAGTATTTATTGTGTGATGAATGACAGAATACTAGTAATGTGGGCTGGAATCCAGTATGCAACTTGCATCTTCTTGAGTGAACCTATGTGTGCAGGAATTAGAATTGTGAAGATGTGCAATGTTCATATAATAGACTCAGTAGATGGCTGCTGTTATGTAACTATGGCCATTTCTGCCCTACACGGTTATAGCACTATTATTCCACTTTCAATATCCCGTGGAATTCTGGGTTTTGTAGTTTACTGAGGCCAAAGAGCTCTCTAAATGCCCCTCCCTAAACTACAAATCCCAGGATTCCATGGAATGTTGAAAGTGGAATAATAGCACTATAACAGTGTAGTGTGGAAATAGCCTATGTTAGTAGAGGCAGCAAAGGGACCAATTTGCAATGGCAGTGATGCACAATGGGATCCATGTACATTATATCAATCCCACTGCACATCAGGCACCAACAGGCATCAAGCATTGCTGCTGGTGACCTGTCATGCATCTTCACAATTCACTAACAGGTTTCTTTAGCATCTCTGCTACATAGTTAAGTGTACACAAATTTACAGTGAGTGAAAGGTTGTATAGGATTCTGGCAATGACTGTTTAATCATTTGAGCATATCTTTTCTTTCTTTTGTAACTTCTTTTTTCTTTATTTAGGGTAATCCTGGAATGGATAATTTTATAAGTGGACCAGTTGGCCTTGTAGGAGTCCAGGGAAGACAGGTAAGTATTTCTAATGATTTTTTTTTCGCTTATGGCACATTTGTGCTAAAACATTATATATATAACCTTCAACAATGTATGGATGAGACTGCAAGCATAATATTGTGCCTGCAATGCGGAGCTGAGTGGGGTACAGGAGGTTTTATCAGCTGCTGCTCAAAATCTGCTGTGGAACAGACCAATGATCCAGACAATGGACAGCCCTACTGCCAACCAGTGTAACCATCTAGCCCACCAAAGTGCTGCTGGCGGGGGGAATCAATAGATCATTCCTTCAACCTGAGTATATGACAGGCATGCCAGTCCTGAGCTGTGCTGAGGCCTTGAAGTGACACTCTCTGTGTTGTAACTATGGTAGGGGATTCCTGTTGATGCCAGTGGAATTGTCTGTTCTAAGGCTAGTTGGAGCATGGCAGGAGGATGATTTTTGTCAAGAGCATAGCTCAGGAGGCAAGGGTTAAACTGCCCCACACAATATGATCCTAATGAAAATTGGGGCTCTACGGTATCTTTTATTAAACTCTTCTGAAAATATCAGCACATTAACAGCACACGCTGTTAAGGGCCCTAGCCCAGGTACGGAGGTCTGTCAACCAGTCCTAGACAGGGTCACACTTCCCCTGAAAGACTGTGTTTGCAGCTTGGGGGTGCTCCTGGACTCGTCATTTCAGATGACAGCTCAAATAGATGCGGCGGCCAGGAGTGCCTGTTATCAGCTTCGGCTGATACGCCAGCTGCGCCCCTTCCTGGAGCTGGAACACCTAAAAACAGTGGTGCATGCGCTGGTAACTTCACGGCTTGACTTCTGCAATGCGCTCTACATAGGGCTACCCTGTGCTTAGTCCGGAAGCTTCAATTAGTTCAGAATATGGCAGCCAGGTTGGTCACCAGAAGACCTAAAACTGACCATGTAACACCAATTCTAAAGTCTCTCCATTGGCTGCCTATTAGTTTCCGGGCACAGTACAAGGTGTTGGTCATTACCTTTAAAGCCCTTCATGGCTTGGGGCCAGCCTACCTGCAGGATCGCCTTCTCCCATACAATCCGCCCCGCACACTAAGGTCCTCTGGGAGGAATTTACTGCAGCCAGTCAGAACTAGGCTGGCTGTGGTTACCCAGAGGACCTTCTCTTCTGTCGCTCCCAAGTTATGGAATGGCCTGCCGGAGGAGACCTGGCAGATTACCGGTCTTGACTGCTTTAAAAGAGCAGTCAAGACTGATCTTTTCTGACAGGCCTTCCAAGACCAGCATTTCCAGCGCCTCCCATCAATTGTCTTGCTGTTCTTTTAATAGCTGATGGATTTTAGTGTGTCTTAGGGGGTTGGTCTTAGGTGGATTTGTGGGTGGGGAGGATTGGGTATGTTTTTTAATGTTTTTAATGTATTAATGTATTTAATGTTGTTCGCCGCCTCGATCCAGGTGGAGAGGCGGGATAAAAATAAATATTATTATTATTATTATTATTATTATTATTATTATTATTATTATCATCGTTCTACACAACTACCATAATGTATGATTAGATGTAAGGCAGAGGCGGGCAAAATGTGGTCTGAAGGCCTCATTCAGCCTCCAGAGCCCTCAGGTATCAAAACACTTCCCCCCCCCAAATACCTTCTAGAGGATGTGGGTACATTTTTGTCGCTTTTGGGGGGATGGTCCTGAGGACCATTTTTGAGTCCAGAGAGATCTTTTCTTAAAATGGAAAGTGAATAGATAGTGATTGCCACTTTTACTCCAAGTCTCAAGTCAAGTCTCAAGTCGAGTCTCAAGTTCTTACAAGATAATTCAAGTCAAGTCTCAAGTATGGGAGCCAATTTTAACAGAAAAAAAAAAGGTGCTGGTGATCTGTGGCAGTGGAGGGGAGGGTTAAGTTGAGAGCAAGCAGGATTGGAAGGAAGCCTCCAGCCATGGAAGAACAGGAAAGCCCTTCTGAAGGAAACTGCTTTCCACTCTGCCATGGCTGGCAAGAACACCCTTTCTTTCCCATTTACTTGCAAGCAAGCAGGATTGGAAGGAAGCCTTTAGCCATGGAAGAACAGGAAAGGTAAACAGATGGAAATTGCTTCTGACTGAGCAACAAGGTGGCTAAATGCGGAAGGGAGAGAAGGAGGAGGATTTCATATTAACATTAATGGGATGTCAACCTCTAACCCTCCCCTCATCGCAGATGCAGAGACCGCTCCTTGCCCACACTCACCAAAAAAAAAAGTGCAAAGCCCTGTTTTCCCCCCTTAACTCTTCCTGCTCTTTTGCTTTCCTATGAACGGCTTCTGGAGAAAGGCGGGGAAACAAAAAAGAGGCAGAAAGGCAGGGATAAGGAGCATGTGCAGCTCTGATTGAATTATCAGCACAACATTTCCTCACTGCTGATTGGGGAAAGGCTGGAGGGGGAGGTGGGCAGCAAGTTGATCACTAAAAAAAAAGGATGAGTTTTGAGTCGAGTCGAGTCCATCCATCATTTATTGACAAGTCAAGTCCAAGTCAAGTCACTGAAGGACTTAAGTCGCACTCAAGTTTGAGACAATCGACTGAAGTCTACATCACTGATCATCACTGTTATTAAAAAGGGCCTTTTCTTGGCTTAAAATGGCCTAGGGAGGCCAAAAAAAAGGCAAAAATGCCCCTCCACACACACACACACACAGAGGAAAAAAAAATTGTGCGGGAGGGAAGCCCTCCAAGGTATCCTGGGGAACTAATACGTTACCCAAACCTCCCACATTGTCCACTGCTGCTGTAAAATGATCCTTTGATAGCAGTCATCATCCTCAAGCGATCAACATATACATTATAACGATGTTTCCTCTGTTTCTGGCTTTTCGTCATGTTATTTCTCACATATTCCCATGTATTGCATTTCCTCCCAAAGGGGCACGCATCATTATTCTTCTTAGATTTATCCTGGTAATACTGAGCAGTGTGGAAAACTGAAAGCTTCAACACACAACAATCGGTGTTGAATGATAACTTGCAGTTAAATTCTTTACCCACAGGGAGAAAGAGGAATGAAAGGTTCACCAGGTGCAAAAGGATCCAGAGGAAGCAAAGTAAGAACTAATGATAAATACCAACTAAATATGATAGATATGGAATAAACAGACTTTTCTTTTTAAATTAAAAAGGTGAGATAATTGGTAAGTAGATTATGACTTGAGTATGTATCACTGTAATGTAATTACAAGGAAAATCTCATTGTTCTGCACATTATGTGCAAGGTATTATCACTTAATAATATATTTGATTGGAAGGAAAGTTACTTTTTTGCTGCACTGGATGTACAAATTAGTACCACCTGTTACTAGCATTAAAGGAACCCATCTGGATGTCCTGTGTAAATTTTTAGCAAAACAAAAGAAAGGTGTGTGGGAAATCAAGGCAGAAGGATTGCTGTATTAACACAACCTTTCAACTTCTACATTAAACTGTGGGTAGTGAAGGAGAAGAGGCATTTTTATTCTGTAAGAATTTATGCTGACATGTCTGGTAAGAACTGTACTGAAATGGTTTTTTGTGAATATTTGTTGTCGTTAACTGGCATCGAGTTGATTTTACTTATGGCAATGCCATGAATAAGAGATTTCCAAGTCAATCTGTCATCAGCAGCCTGCTCAGGTCTTGCAAACACAGGGCAGTGGCTTTCTTGATTGAGTCTAAATTTATATACTTTTAATATCAATAAAAGGGTAGGTTTTTGTTTTGTTTTGCTTTGTTTGTTTGCTTCTTACCAACACTTCAGCCTTTGTCTAGAGGAAAGGAGCTGGTGGTGCTCCCTTTTTTTGGAGGGAAGGCTCAGAAAAATATAAGAAACTGCTAAAGGCTTATCTCTTCCAGCAGGCCTACACAGCCTATTTTTAACTATGATGTATTTTAAATTATGATTTTAATTATGGTATTTTGAATGCTTTTATGCTTTTAGTGTATTTTAATGTGTTTTAATTTTAATATGTTTTTAATTGATATGCTTGGTGCTTTTAATTGGCATTAATTGTATTTTAACCTTTGTTGTACCCCCGCCTCAAGCTTTGAGGAGAGGCAGGTAACAAAATGAAATTTATTATTTTATTATTATTATCATCATCATCCAAGGAAGACCATTGTTAAAAACACACCTGGCTTCTATCTGAAAGAAGATCTGCAAAGACCTATGGCCAGCTACTTTCCTTCAATTATTGATTTATGCCATATGGACCTTCACTCTTGTTACTATTTAAAACTTTGGAGTATGTGTTTGTTAAATTTTTTACATTTGATTATTAAATAGATTTGATATAATTCATATTTATATCACAACTCTATTTTTGTGTGTTTTTGTTTTTAACCGTTTTTGGGTGTTCATGCTCAGCCACAAAATACTGTTCAGACAATTGCCTACCCTTTGGCCCGAGGATTAAAATTCCTTGGAAGTCAGATTAAATAGTCATAAATTATCAACATTCAGTTTTGGGGTAAAATGATCATTATTCAAAACAGATTACACAGGACAGAACTTTGGCCAGGGCAATCCTTTTTTTTTTAAATGCAGTTCATCCAAAATAGTTGTCTAAACACCTCTGTTGTGCTGCTGTAGATTGGAAAGGGCCACAATTTCACTTTCATTCTGTCTTTGGCGTGACAAAATAGTGTTCTTGATTAGTGGAAGAGAAGAGGAAACATAAAATTCCAGAGTTTAACTTTATGAAATTCTAGGCCTGATGGGAAATATTGCCTTTTCTGTTGCTTTGAATTATAAAATATTAAACCCAATTAAATTTTATTTCAGTATTAGATATTAGTTATAGGCTACAAAAAAGTATACGATACAGCATAAAATGATATAAAACAACAGTTACAGAACCACGTTATACAAATACTTACCATAAGTTAAGATTAGCTGGCCAAATTAACATGATAGTTTTGCTTCCACCACCTACCCACCCTTATCCTGTTTCTGGTTTTAAAAGGCCATTAAAAAAAAAGAAGTAATCAGTTTGTCATTTCCTGTTTCTCAAAAATGCCTTCAAAAACGATAAATTGTGCACCCCCAGAGGCATCTAGAGGTTCGCTATTCCGTGGGGATGGCAAAATTGCAAACGATTTCTTTCAGGGTAGATATGTCAAGAGGTGGAGGGTGCAACCTACAGGATGCAACCAGAACCAAAACAGCTCCTGAATCCATCTAATGCTCCACAAGTAGGTCTTGGAGCTCCAGTTCAGGATTGACGGATATTCCATTCTACCCTCCCCTGACTTCACACTAAGTCCAATTATTTGTTTCAAGTGGATTAGACCATTTAATCAGTGGTATTTGTCAACTCCAGACTGGTTCAATGGGTTTAGTCTGGTTGCAATTAATAACGAGATTTTGCATTCCTTGGTCACTGATCGTACTCCATCCTCATTGGGATATATAGTTATATGTAGAGATCAGTGCTGCCGTAAGTTGAAGTTGAGTTGATGGTAGTTTACAACAAATAGCAAGGGCCCTTTTGTGTGACACCATTAGAGTGCTCTGATTTCAGTTAACTGTCATGGCAACAGCCTATGGAATCCTAAGATGTGCATTTTATCTAGGCATATTTAGACAGCTCAATCAAAGAGCTCTAGTGTCTCACCAAACTACAAACTCCAGGATTCCATAAGATGCCGCCATGGCAGTTAAAGCAGAATCATCGTGCCATAATTGTGTAGCATGAAAGGAATCATAGATACATGCATACACATACACACATACATTGCACATTTCTTTGTATTTGGGGTCCCTTTGGGGTTTCTATTATATGTAAATGGTACCATTTTGAGTACTTAAAGATCCACATTCACAGTGTTCGTGCCTTGTCTGTATAAATGATAGTCTTCTTTCATTTAAACACACAGTCTTGGTCCTAAGTATGGATTATTGGCAGAAAAATTGTTTTTTTCCCTCCAACCTACTCTGACCACTTGTTCCATAAATTGATAAACTGATAAATGTTCTTTAACCCAAGTCGTACAGATCAGGAAAAGAGACTTGCATTTAATAAGTTGTGAAGTATTTTCTGATTCCGTAGGAATTCCAATGGACTGACAGTAAGGTTTAATGAACACTTCTTGTAAGTTCATTACACTTCCTGTAATGAATTCTGGTGGACTGACAGTGAGGTTTAATGAACCCATTAAGAATTCCAGTGTCTTTCTAATCTATGCCAAAGTGAGCCAGTTTACTTTGCTCTGGTTGAGGCAATGATAGGATTCATACCTATTTGAATACATTGAATACAACAAAAACTTACCCCAAAAGCAAAAAAGCAATAGATTTTGGGGACAATTTTTGTCTCAGACTTTTTTTGTTTTTAGTTTAAAAAAATGAGAAGAGGCTGTAACTTTGTCAAATGCAAAGGTTGTAGAATGCCATCTTTGTTCTGTATGAATTCTGTTGTTCTGCAATGACATGTGACTTTGGGGGACTAGAATGTTCTGTCCTGCTGCATGAGCATTAAACATGAACCTTAAAGTTAGATCCTATAAGTAACTAGTATTCTTTCTGTTACAGGGAGCAGAAGGAAGAAGGGGAATTACAGGAGAATCGGTATGTTTATCTTAATTTAATAAGCCTAGTAGGAGACATTTCACATAGGAATACATGGCCTTCCCTTCTCCTAAAGCAGCAAGGACAGAACAGGGAAATTGAGAGAGAGAGAGAGAGAGAGAAGCAGATGAGGAAAAGAAAATATGTGACATTCCAACACCACTGTAACATCATCCGGAAGACAGTCTTTGAAGGTAGTGAAAACTCAGAGGAGGCCGGATGGACAGAAACCATTGAGGTATATACTTTGGAGACTGGAGCCATTTCGGCACTAGACGTTTACAGCGCTATTATTCCACTTTCAACATCCTATGGAATCCTGGGGTTTGCAGTTTTGGGAGGGGCCAGGTGGCCCCTCCCAAAACTGCAAACCCCAGGATTCCATAGGATGTTGAAAGTGGAATAATAGCGCTGTAAACGTCTAGTGCCGAAATGGCCTGGGAGTGGATGCAAGCCTGCTCCATAGGAGGAGTTATTATTGTGAGCCTTCAAATCATTTCCAACTTATGGGAACCCTAAGGTGAACCTATCACAGGGTTTTCTGGGGCTGAGAGTGTGTGATGCACCATGGCCAAGTGGGGAACTGAACCCTGGACTCCAGGGTCATAGTCCAACCCTCAAACCCCTACACCACACTAGGTAGCAAGAAGGAATTCAGTGAAAGCTTGCTTTGGAGAAGGGGGCATGTAATTTCTTCCCCATGGACTGGATCCAGACCAAAGTGTTTGTGAACAGGACTGATGGAAGCTTATCCATCCACTCTCTGGTAGCTTCATGTCACCCCCCACATAAAAGAACACCCTGGTGCACAGGGTGTGGAAATCTCAGATTTTAAGAAATTCTTCCTTCTCTCTCAGCCCCCCTCAAGACACAATCCATCCCATTCACCAAATACCATAATTGTATGAAATTTTGGGGGGAGGAAGGTGTGGGGAAAGTGAATTCTTCTTCCAGCCCCTTGATGTGCACCTATAGGCACTTTTTTGTGAAATGGAATTCTCTGGTTTTCCCCATTGGTTCATGGGACTCGGGGATAAGAAAGGAAACAACCTTTTGGATTGGATTTTTTGGCTTTCTCCTTTAGACCTCAGGGCTTGTGAGGTGGGATCAACAATTTCAGGCTTCCTGGAAATAGACCAGCAGAGGACAGGCTATATAGATTAACTTGCCTCTGGAGTTGGGGTGGCTTGTCCTTGACATGCTGGTGAGGACTTAAGATTACACCTCCTTCAGCATTTGCCACATTAAGCAGCTCTGCTGCAGATCACAATTACAAAGTTAATAAAATGGTCCTTAGTTAATTCATACATTCCGTGTATCTACATTTTTATTCTGACTGGGTGAGCAATTACTATTTTGTCACTTTGCTGCTAAATAGGTAGCCCAGTGGAATTTTTTTGGGGTGGTGGTGGAAAGTATGTGCATGCCTCCCGTATCCCAGTCCATCTCTCCATCTTCACGCATTGTGAATTACTCATCCTCCAAGCTAAAACAGCCTGCTTCAGATGCAGAAGGGAGAATAAAGAAGGACAAAGACAAAACACCTAGGTGATTTCCACACTACACTGTTATACTGCTATTATTCCACTTTCAATATCCTGTGGAATTCTGGGGTTTGTAGTTTACTGAGGCCAAAGAGCTCTCTGGCTGAGAATTCTGAACCTCAGACCCCAGGATTCTATAGGATGTTGAGAGTGGAATAATAGCACCATAACAGTGCAGTGTGGAAATGACCTAAGACTGTCAATGTGTGCTGATGTTTCTGTACACAGGTACTACCTGTGTACATGCCAGTTTGTGCAGACAAGATGAAAAATGGGCTATGTTGAGTATGGTTAAAATCCATCATGAGACCAGACTGTGCCCAATATGACTGCAAATTACAACACATAAAAAGGAAACCATGTATATGCTTAATTTTTTTAAGTTCTAAAAGCTAAACAAAAATAGCCGTTATGATAGCTGCTTGAGAAAATAATTAGCACTGAGAATTTGTGTCTTCATACAGGGACAGAAAGGAGTCCCTGGTCCTGAAGGTTTGCAAGGAAACCCTGGATTTCAAGGTCCCCAGGTAAATTTTTATTATTATTGAGGGTTAATAGTAAACACACCATTACTGCTATAGTGTATGTTAAGAGAAAAAGCCATTGCAAGTAGTAAAATACAAAGGCCATTTCCACACAGGGTTTTTAAAAAGGGGCAGAGTGTCCTCCAGGGAGGACGTCTGCACCTGGGAGTGGACTGGGTCGGATCTACTTAATGTAGATCCGCACCCCAGCCTGCTCCCGAACGACCCCAAGTGGTCGTCCAGCGTGCTTTTGAAAGACTGCTAAAAAGAGGTCTTTCAAAAGCACAGAGTGCGCCACTGCGAGCCTGCTCCTTTATGCAGATTCACAGGCTCGTATTGGTGCGAGCCTGCGATCTGCTGGGGACTGGCTTTAGGCTGGCGAGCTTCAGCGGTTGGTCGAGACCCTCGACCAACTGGAAGCTGCCATTTTTGATGCCAGAGCAGTGCGGAGCGACAGCCACTCACTGCTCCGGAGCAGTGTGGACCAGACTGGGGAGCCGAAAATCCGGTAAGTAGCGTCACAGGGCAATTCCCTCACCCCATGCGGAAATGGCCATAGTTTACATGTAGAAGCTTCTAAGTTGAACCCTCAACATCTCCAGATGAATGGATCAAGTATCACGTGCTGTAAAAAACAAAAACAAAAAAACTCTCAGATCTTAAATGCCAGGGTCAGAGACCCAGGCGGCGAGACAGCCTGGAGAAGGGAGTGGGAGAGCTAGCAGAGTCCTACTGGGAGGGGTCAAGGAAGCACATACTCAAGGGAAGTCCATTTACCTAAGCCAGAGCAACAAGCAAAAGCCATAGTCAGAGTTCCAAAAGCCAGGGGTCTGGAACCAAGAGATCAATCCAAGGTATCAGGAGCCGGGTGCTGGAAGCAAGGAACAGGCAAGAAGAAGGCTTGTAGAAAGTTTGCCACAAGCAAAGGAAAGCTTCCAGGCAGGCAGTTATATAGCCCAAGACATAGGTGTGGCTAGTCACTGCTTCTTGAACTTAATCAAGGAAGCCTCCCTTTGCTCAGCTCTCTTGAGTCTCCGCCCTGTTTGTGGGCTGATTGGCACAGGCTCCAAAGCATCTTCAGAATCGGATCCCTGTCGCCCTAAAGGAGCAGGCAGAGGAACGTCCGTGCCTGCTTGGTCCATGGCGGCAGGGGGAGCTCTTGAGCTGCAGGACTCATCTCCAGCCAGAGCCACAGGGACCAACAGCTGCTGCTCGTCATCAGCAGCTCTGACGGGGGCTTCAGTTATCACATTAAAAGCTATTATAGATGACATGTGAATCACCACCTTGCACATTATTTCCTTCCTTGTCATAAGAATTATAGCTGTGTATAGAAAATAGTGCCTGAAACAGGCAAACTCTTAAGAGGCAAGGTCATCATTTGACATTTAAAAATAATAAAAACAAAATGAGAATGACAAAACTCACAGACTACTGACCCAGAGATATGAAGTACACAGTTGGACAGAATATTATATAGAAGACAGAATGAAATTTGAGGATTTGGCATGATGGTTTTAAAAAAGAAAAAAACCCAAGAGCTGTCATTGTGGATTTGTTACTTCTAGGAGATTTGCTGTTTCAAGTGTTTCTCCCAAAAATATTTTACTTGCTTTTCATATTCTGTGTGTTTGCGTGTTTAAACATATTCTGAATGATTTAACTGTGGAACAGATGTAACTGCATAACCTGAGAGTACTGCCTGTGTCAGAAACAAGAATATAATGAATTCTAAAAGTTTGCCAGACACCCGTACTATCTTCCCACAAGATATTATTCCTCCCCTCACACTCACATGCACATGTAGACAAAGATTTCTTATATTGCAAACCTATATATGTTTCTATCTAAAACCATGAAAATTCTCAACTTTTCCAGTATACATTTGGATGAATTTACTGTGTTTGTTTTTCAGGGAACAGTGGGAATTCCTGGTTTAAAAGGAGAAAAAGGACAGCCAGGAAAGGAAGGACCTCAGGTAAAATTACCTGTTACAACTTTCATTGAGATTGCCACTATTTCTTTTCCGAATACAGTGCTTTTCGGAAGTTTCAAAATGGGAAACTTAAGTCAACTTTTAGGGTACCACATTTCCAACTAATTCAACCTTTCAGACTCTACCTTGTTGTGACAGAAAAGGGAAGAATATTACACTTATAGTTTACACTGAAGAAGTTTATGTTTTCCAATGTATGCACCCTACTTCAGAGCAACAAGATCTTCCAGGGGCCTAGTAATCATCCAGGATTCAATTTTCTGAGAAGCAAGTCACTGGACAATTGTGACGATTTTGTGATAAAATACTAATTCACACTTAGGGTTCTTGCAGACTGTTCTAAAGAAGTGTGAATTGTTATAATATAATTCCTTGGCTTGCTGAATTTTGCCACTCAAAGTCATACCAGTGTCTAATCATTCTATTCTTTTGAGAGGTTATTTGTAGCAATTTATTGGATCTGCCCTAGGACTCTTCCAGAAATATTTTGAAAACCTGGGCATACTTTGCTGAGGCGGTCCTGTAGTTTCGAGAGCAAATGCTCTCTTCTGAATTTGTTGTTGTTGTTGTTGTTGTTACAGTTCTTGTGTTGTAGCGCAAATGTTTCTATTTCAGTAGTGCATTTTTTTACAACAGAAAGGAGAAGGATACTTTTTGTTCTGATAATATATTTGAATTAAAAAAGAAACCACTTGGGGATGGAAATAAAATTTTGCATGTAGTGTCACAAATTGCCGGAAAATAGACCAAAGTAATTTGGATATTAAAAACAAAAAACAATAACTACAGCAACAATAGACATGCTCCATTGGACAACCTGATATTTGCCCCATCTGGAGGTATGAATACATATAGGGGGAGTGGTAGGCCTTTTCTGCACAACGACACTCCACACATTGTTCTGTCACAATCCCAGCAGCATCTCTGCCAGGATGTATTCCCAATGCTCCTCTTCGCACATGACTGGCTGCCTGCAGAAGGGAGCGAAAGGGACATGCTCTGTCATTCTGGACTGTAGCTGGCCTTCTTCCCATGATGCAATAGGGGAGGAAGCGCATCAAATGGCTGCAACAGAAGGCTCGTGTAATCGGAGATCTTTGATGGAGTTTTCCCATCAATGATAGAGTCTGCGATCACCCCAGCTGGCAACACGAAGAGGGTGGGACCACGACGACATCATGTGGAAGTGTTGTTGCAATCCTGCTCCTCTTGCATCCCCATGCCAGGATGCTGGTGTCATGCAGAAAGGTTCTAAGACAAGATGCATAGCATTTTCCAGGGTTTAAAACCAAATTAAACTAACTGCTGAGGAAGGCAAAGCTAAAACTTGTGGATTCCCCTTGGTTTCATATTTAGAGCTAGTGACAACTCATAGAATCATAGAGTTGGAAGAGACCCCAGAGACCATCAAGTCCAACTCTCTGCTATGCAGGAACACACATCAAAGCATTCCCAACAGATGGCCATCCAGCCTCTGCTTGAAAACCTCCAAAGAACTCCAATATTGCTAAAGCAGATGAATGTAGAAAAGCAGCAGGAATCATAAACCAAATTCTGTTGGAACTGACAAGGCTTACAACTTTTGTCATTATGGGGTTAATTGGTCTGTTGGTGTTATAGAGGACCTTCACCTGCTACTGATATTGGAAGCACTTGTAAAGGCTCTAAAAGAGTATCATTCTCTTAGTGAATCTTCACTTCCTGATTTGCTCTGATCTGCTGTTGCTGTAGTTTGTATCATATCCTGCTTCATTGTGGTATTGTATTACATTTTGATATATTTTGTATTTGTATTTTAACTTGCCAAACTTGCTCATGTTCTCTTTTAACCTTTTGTACGTTAAGAACCCATATGCTATTTTTATCTTTTGACTAGAATATATAAAAGACTATTTCTCTTTCCCTATTTTGTCTTCTGAATTTCCTTTTTATTTACAACAAATTCAACATTCAGAACTGAGCCAAATTCTGAAGTGATAGAATCCCTTCCCTATCCCCTTTGACCCACACATATAGGCCATTTCTGCACTAGCCTGTTATAGCGCTATTATTCCACTTTCAACGTCCTATGGAATCCTGGAGTTTTCAGTTTAGGGAGGGGCCTCAAAGGGTCCCAGGATTCCATAGGATGTTGCAAGTGGAATAATAGCGCTATAACAGGCTAGTGCAGAAATGGCCATGGAAGAAGAAAGAAGTAGCGATGAAGGGGAGGAGCTGGGTGCTTCTCTCACCATGAGTTCACTGGAGCTAGTTTTATAACATCTGAAGATGGCTATAGTTGGAAGAAGTCTTGAATACTGCCAGTCAGATTGATTAAACAATAGTGTATCCTGAAAGATCATTTAGACTAACTATATAACTATATATTTTTTTTCATTTTAATGTTAGTAAGTCAGTATGTACTTAATTCTTCCATATACAGAGGGAACACATTGTGTGATTCATCCAGGACCAAGTTAGAATTCATTTGTGGGTCATAATGTGAGAAGTATGGTCTTAATGACTAACTAAAAAGAAGTGTTACAAAGGTTGGGAAGGGAGGGAGCAGAGTAGTGAGCCTTCTCAAAAAGCTTCCATACATTACAGAAAAGAATGACTTTATTCAGTTTTTACTTTTGCCCATATTAAGTTGTTTGCTATAATGTCATTTTGTTTTCAGGGAAATGCTGGAGTGGAAGGCCCTAAAGGAAATGTAGGGAAACCTGGACCCAGAGGAAATAAAGTATGTTTTCAAACTTCATTATCAATCCCTTCCAAACAAAGTGTGAAGTGTACCCACAACGTATAAAAGGAGAGGATAAAATTCTCTAATTCAGATTCTCCAGAATCCTTGTTTTGTCCTCCGAAGATAACATCTGGACATTAGAATAAAGGATTCCAACATTTTGTCCTGTTCTTTTGCTACAAAAGCTCTTTATAGTGACAGATGATGGCTTCCATGTCATTGGGTGGGGAAATCATTCTAGGCTTTAACTCGAATTTTAAAGGAGCTATACAAAGTGCTGAATCTATTTTGGGGATAGGGTTCAGTCCCTTGGATAATTCATTCAAAGTCTGGATTAAATCCCAGAACAGATTGATTACTCCACTGACATGGAAGCCAGCAGCAACCACTGGCTTTCTGAACTTAAGCACTGCAAAACAGAAATCCAACAGGTGGACTTTTTCCTATCAGAGATCCGAAACAACATCTCTCACTGTTTTGCTGAAATGCTGTCCTAGCAGGCATTTAACAGGACAGTCCTGATTTATGTTCATCTCAAGCAGAACTTGGGAAAATTACTTTGTGGTGCTACCACATGCTTTTCCACCAACTCATGCTTTTCACATCATTTGACCTGTTCTGATTCAGCAACTTTCAGTGTTGGCTTACTCTCTCACATCTAGTATGATATGTTTTCGATTCACAGGGAGAACCTGGTGATCCTGGAGAGAAAGGAGGAAGTGGCTCCCGTGGTCAGCGGGGAATAAGGGTTTGTTGATTTTGCTCATGATATTCCCCCCCCGCAGTAGTGTGGCTCAAAATAGAAACTGCTGTGCTTCAAAGGGATGGCCTTCATAGGCTGACATCCTATTAGTGATACATGAATACATAAGTTGCACTACACATGCAGAGTGAATTAGTCCCCATAGTGTAATGGATGTATTCTATGAACAGCAGCAGAAGAGGAGCTGTGCATACAGAAATGCTGTGCCTTGTGGTTGCACAGTAGCCACTGAATGTTATGCATTATTCATTGTGCAATGGCATCCAGCAATTGACATGTGTTGTTCAATGTTGCTATTCTGCATGGGAGTTGTATAATGCTGGCATGGCATATCTCTGCACGTGGATATTTACACCGTGCTGAGAGGATGTTGGACTGTACTCTGTATGCATGTTTAAACAAACACTGAAAATTTCCATTATAGTGTGGTCATATCTGGAGCATTCCAAACACTGAGATTTCAGAGTGAAGGTCTACGAATAGAAACTGGAGATTTCACAGTGGACGGGATCCAGCAGTGTTACAGGGAGAGCTCCTAGTGGTACCATGGAGAAGGCCTTAGTACTATCATGGAGAACACTACATTAATTATCAAGCACAATTGCTCAGAACATGTGATTCAAACATACACACAAAGAGAGCCTAGCAAATGAAAACATGAATTTAGGTTTTCCAGGCTCTTTTCTCAGCTGTACTTTTTTTCACATTTTTTCAAGCACTTCTTTACACATGGGAGTTATGCTTCATCACAATAACGTTTTCCAGGATCTGCTCTGAACAAAAAAAAGCAAGCATTTCCTAGGTTGGTTTTTGACTGTCTTCTTGGCACTGATTTTAAGATGCTGAGTTATAGACCAACCAAAGAAATTTTTTCCAGGCAAAAAGAAAGCTTTCCATGCTTCCTTTGGGTGGCCATGTACACTCTTGTAAGGATGACAGTTCTCTTTTTAAAGGGCTCCCAGAGGACAGGAAGTCTCCTTTGTTGGAAGGTTTCCAGTCCAGGTTTGAATTAAAGGTAAAGAGCCATATAGTACAAGAAAGCGGGGACCTTGAATCTACTCATCTACAGTTATAACCTGGAAAGCATATATAAAAGGCACACAGTTCATCTAGCCACAGCGTTTCCCACTCACAGGAGATATATTGTATTTCTTTTCAAATGATTAAAAAAAATACCTAACTTCCATCTGTGTATATTAATTGACATATGAAATTTTATGACAAATGATATCCTCTTTTATCTTTCTGTTTGATGGTATATGTACTCTTTTTGAGTTATGTATAATTGGCTCCACTACCATGAACTCACTTATTTTGTCTGCTATGATCACAGCCATCACTGTCTTGGAAGTGAATTAGCATAGGGCAGAAGAATGATATCGAAGGTCAGACATCTTGGGATAAGGGGTAGTTTTTCATATGAAGGCTTGGGTTTTCCTATTGTGATGTGAAGAAGACTGTAAGCTTTATTTATATGGAGGAACCATCGATAAAGGGGATTTACTGTATAACTGTAAGAAAATATAAACCACATGATAAACAATGGTAACTGAAATCCAGTGGATTCCAAAGATCTAAAATAGAAGTGCCTGTCCTTTCTAGGGTGAAAATGGAGCTCCTGGATATGGCAAACAAGGGATTAAAGGATCAAAGGTAATTTTATACAAGAACTGCGAATGAAGATTTTATCTTGCTTTTGTGTTGTTTCAGAATGCTAGTTGGCCCTCCACATTTGCTAGGGTTAGGAGTGGAAAAGGAGGAGGACCAGAGTCAGATTTTTAAAGAGCTGTGTGGCCTGATCAGAACCACTGAGAGGGAAGGTTCCCCCAGAAAAGAAGTGCTTGAGGTCAGGGAGGCAGAGGTTGGAGAAATTTAAAAACAACCAAATATGGAAAAGTGAAACCTGCAAATGTGGACAGCTGACTATTCCAAACAAGTTACCACAGCTGGGTATCAGTGTTTTATTATGTGAGTCTAAGTAACATTAAAATCAATAGGGCAAATAGGAGCATGCCTTCAGAAAGGAATGTGCCTGGGATTATTCCTGCTTAAAATTCTGCATGACTTGGGGATTCTAATCCCAAAGGGTACAATTCTTAGTTCACTTGGTTTCTAACTGAACAGATAAGTGTAGTTAACTGCCGAAAGGCTCTTTTCTTTAAACTGAGGCCATTTCTGCACGGGGCGAGGGAATCGCCCCGTGACGCTACTTACTGGACTTTTCGGCTCCCCGGTCCGGTCCACGCTGCTCCGGAGCAGTGCGTGCTTGTCGCTCCGCACTGCTCCGGCATGGAAAATGGCAGCTTCCAGTTGGTCAAGGGTCTCGACCAATGGCTGAAGCTCGCCAGCCTAAAGCCCGCCCCCGGCAGATCACAGGCTCGCACCAATGCGAGCCTGTGAATCTGCATAAGGGAGCAGGCTCGCAGTGGCGCGCTCCGTGCTTTTGAAAGACCTCTTTTTAGCGGTCTTTGAAAAGCACGCTGGACGACCACTTGGGGTCGTTCCGGAGTGGTCTGGGGTGCGGATCTACGTTAAGTAGGTCCAACCCAGTCCACTCCCAGGTGCAGATGTCCTCCCTGGAGGACACTCTGCCCCGTTTTAAAAACCCCATGTGGAAATGGCCTGAGATAAGAGGACTAACTGTTAAGTTGGGGAATTCTTTGGCTTTTTTTTTAACTTGAGCAGCTTCCAATAAAAAACCATGCTACTTTTTAAACCAAGCAGTGGCTAACTTCTTTAGGAGTGGCAGCTGCTGCAGAATAAACACCACAGGAATGACACCTCTGTGTACATTTTCCTTATTTGTGCCTGTGATTGGTTGAGTTTATTCTACTCATACTTATTGTATTTCCTGTTTCACCGCATTCTTCAGAGACATCTTCTTTGGCCATCCGATATGCAGTAGTCTTTCTTTTCAGATACAATGACTGTGTATTGTTCATCAACACTAAATCATTTTAAGGATTTACTATCTGTTTTTATTATCACCTTGTGGCACTAAGCCGTTCTTGACCATCAGTACCAGAGATTTCTTGTACAGATTTGCCTCATAAATTGAAGTAAATGGGAAACTCCTGCTTCTATATTAGTTCTTTGCACAAAGCACATGTTGATCTAAGCCAGAGACTGGCAAAATGCAGTCTTTGGGCTGCATGGAGTCCCCATGGCCATTTTTGTGGTTCTCCAGGGTTCCCAGGTATTTTTAAAACAGAGGTATATGGGGATATATTCACCATATTTGTACTCCACTAGGCCATTTTAGACCTTACAGAGGTCTTTTTTTTTAAAGGAAGTGAACAGGAATTGACTTCCATTTGCTTCCTGTTGTTAAACTCAAAGCAGAGAAGGACACAGAAAAGGTGCTACAATTCAGAAAAGTTAAAAAAAAGATGTTTGAAACTCTCTGCTTCATTTTGTAGATTTGTGGAAATGTTTTTGTGAAATCAAACATTTGGGAATTATATAATTTTTTTAAAAAAATTAATTTCCTGTGAGATCCAAAGGGTGTTTTAAAACTATTTTCATTGTGTGTAAAGTAGCTTATGAGCATCCTTGTTGTGAAGCAGACTGAAAAGTCATGAATAAAACATCGTACTTGCTTTGAATAGAATAATATCTCCTGGTTGTTATGAGAATTATATTGAGCAGTCTTAGCAGTCTTTTAATATTTTAATTGTTGAGGGTAATTTGTTTTATTCAGTGTTTATTTTATTATATGTCTTGTTGTGTTTCCTTAAAACAAACTTTTCCTGTCTGAAAAATAACCATAAGTATTTGCAAAAGCAACAATAACATATATAATTAAATTTTTAGGGAGAAGAAGGTTTTCCAGGAGACATTGGACTACAGGTATCTACATGCACGTATTCTTAGAGTCATATCCCGCCATTGGAAATAATCTCAGCACTGTCTTTTTTTTGCATTGCTTGTAATAAACTGAACTGCATATGTGTTCTCTAATTTCAAATACAACACATGCATGACTTTGGTCATTGAAATGTAGGGACATGGATTCTCCATTATCCATGGACTATATCCAGTAGTGAATTTCAAATTTATAATGGGAATCAATCTTCCAATTGTTCTAGAATTTCCTTACTTCTGTGCTTCCTGAATCACTTTTAAAAAGTTCTGCTATAATGCTCCAAGAGAGACCTGAGTCTGATTTATATCATATATAAATTTGTTGTCTATGAAGAGCTTAGAGTAAGTTCTGTTGGGATAGGAATCATAAGGAACTTTTGGGAGTTAACTGCTAAATTACATGACTGGCCATATATGATCCTTTGTTTTTACAGGCCTAAAACATAAAATCACAGTAATCCTGTATTCTCTATGGCCTATATTTCTTTTTCTTTTACTGTCCTCATCAATGCCCTGAAAGTCTTAATTCTGAAAACTTTCTGCAGATCTTCACATTGTAAACAGAATGAAGCTAAAATTCAATGCAGATTTTTATTAAGGCTCCAAGCTGTAATCTGTTACATTTTAGCTGATGAAGACCTAGGGACCAATTTTAAATAGAACAAATTTTGAATCAATGGGGTACACCTTTGTGGTTGTTCTATTGTTATATTTACATGCATATTCAGCAATTGCTGCTGTTTTCTGCTACTGCTGCTGCTGAGCAAAGAATCTGCCTGGGTTTTCTTTGCATCAGTCAAATGCCATCTTAATTACTCTATGTGGCTGATTTCAATGGACTTTAAGATAGATATTACCTTTTACATTCTTTAGACTGATTGCCTTGCTACCATTTAATCATCTTCATTTTGTATTAAATTCAACAGGGTGAACCCGGAGACATGGGCATTCCTGGGGAACCTGGTCAAAAAGGAGCTAGAGGAAGAACGGTATTATGAATTGCAATTTATACAGGGCTGTAATATTGTTCAATTATTTTAGTTGTTGCCCATCTTCACTCTACAACTCTCTATTATTTATTTTTCTGGCTTAGATCTAAAATTAGACTTAGGGTACATTCCCAAAATTAAAAGGATTTAAGAGTTCATGTCATTTCTGATTCATGGCAACTGTAAGATGAACCTGTCATGGGGTTTTCCTGGCAAAGTCTTTTCATTGCTTTCCTCTGAGGCTAAAAGATTGTGACATGCTCAGGGTCACTCAGTGGGTTTCAAAGTGGGTTTCCATGGCTAAGTGGGATTTAAGTAATCATTACTAAGGCCATTTCTGCACTAGACTGTTATAGTGCTATTATTCCACTTTCCACATCCTATGGAATCCTGGGGTCAAAGGCCCCTCCCTAAACTGCAAACCTCAGGATTCCATAGGATGTTGAAAGTGGAGTAATAGCACTATAACAGTCTAGCGTGGAAATGGCCTAAGTTACGTCTCATTGATTTCTGTGAGTCAAATGTAAACATGGGGAATTTTGAATTCAATACACTGAAAAAAAATTATTCTTAAGTTATATTCTCCATTTTTAATCGGTTCTTTAAGCCACAGAGAAATCTGAACATTAGATTTCCTGCTCCAAAAGCTGGGGGCCACAATTGTATGGGCCATACTTTGTCCCACCACAAACTGGAGATCTTTCAACATCAAGAGATGTTAAAGTTCAAAAATCAGTCTGGTCAGCCAAAGGAAATGTGGGGATCATCCCTGTGATCTAGCTGTCCAACTGATTTTCCGGTTTGCGTTGCAATCATTGCAACAGCCAACTGCACAATGAGCTACAAACAGGAATGCTTTCTTTTGGAAGTGCTGCTCAGTTTTAGTGACATCAGGTTAAGGGTCAACTTGGGTGCTGATTCCATCACAACTACAAGTAACCAAGTTTCCATTGCACTTCTGCACTAGAAAACGTATGAGTATGGGTAGAGAAAGCATCCAAGTTTGTAATAATTTCTATAGGAAGCAGGGATTGGGAAAACAACTTTGTTTGAGGAAGAGAGAGAGTGTGTGTACTTATTCACTTGCCTTCTTATATGTATATTCCCATTATGGTGCCATCCTAATTAGCTAATATTTTAGTACTGGAAGATTGCTTTTCTCCTATTGTTTTTAGGAAATATATAAATGCATAGATTTATGTTGTTGCTGGATACAAATAAACCATTTAATGTTTCCAGGGTATCTCTGGACCGAAAGGTACAACAGGTGATCCGGGAACATGGGGTTATCCAGGACCTCCGGTAGGTGTTGCTCTAACAGAACGTGTGCTACTTTTTTCTGCATTAGGGACACATCTCTTTTCATTCCCCAGGTGATTAGAATTGTAATGCAGTCATCTTTTCTTCTCAGATAAGACTCCTGTGAAGTCACCTGAGGTTTTAGTCAAATTATATGACCCAAGATAGGTTTCCTTCCTCAGAGAATTGCTGATGCTTAAGGTGATAAGATGGAAAGAAAAGCAAAGTTCCAATGGCTTTAATTTGTTGTTGTTATGTGCCTTTAAGTCACTGTTCACTTATGGTAACTCTGCTCTAGGGTTTTCTTGGCAAGATTACTTTGGAGGAGGTTTGTCATTGCCTTTCTCTTAGAGTGAAAGAGTGTGACTTGCCCAATGTCACTCAGTGGCTTTCCATGAAATAATTGTATAGCAAAAGGATTTTTGATGGCTAATGGAGGCATGCTCTTCCCCCAGATGGCACCAAGGTATTATTCTATGACAGTTATTTTTTTTTCTCCCCAGCCTGATCTTTTGGTGATTTTTGCACCCCAAATTTCACCAAACCTGCCCAGTTGTGTGCAAACACACAAAAATGCCCTCCTACATCACTAAAAAAACACCTCAGAGCCCCTGAACCATCTAATACCTTTGTTTCCTTGCAAAACAGTGACAGAAGTGACATCATGTCACTTCCAGTTGCCATTTATACAATAAATGAAGGGAAACTGAGGTACTGTGGCAGGTTTGGGGAGAGTGTTGACCCTCTAGGAGTCAAGAAAGAACAATTGGTCCTGCCCCTTGCACCCATGCAGTTGCCCATCCTCAGTTATAGTATCATTCCTAGAGGACCATTCTCTTTCCAAAATGCTATTGGCATGCTAAAGGCAATGAAGCCACTATCTGAACGAAGTACAGTTGGCTCTCAACATTTGTGGGTTTAACTTTCACAGATTTGATTATTTCTGAATTTTTCCAGCCCCTGTCCCTCCCCACATTTCAAGTGCTTCCTTTCCAGAGGAAGCTTCCCTCTCAGTGGCCCTAATCAGGCCATACAGCCCTTTAGAAACCAACCTCTGGTCATCCTCCTCCTCCACCACCACTACCACAACTAGGCATAAGGACAGATTGCAGCCCAGTTTCTCAGCACCACAAACCCTACCCCAGTGCCCCCCCCACACACATCCAAGGAAGCAAATAGGCGAGAGAGGAAGTATGGGGACACCATGCCAACCCACTCCCTTTCTCCTTCTTTTCCTAATCTGGTTTGGACCCTGGGTTTCCTTTTTCCCCACATTACCTCAGCACCTCCCTCCGCATTTTGATTTTTGAAGTTTTTCCACTTTTGCAGGGGTCCTGCACCCCTAACTCTGGTGAATGTGGAGGGCTGACTATAATGCCCTTTTAGAATTCACTTTTTCTTCAAACCTGCAAATATGCCCCTTTGGAATGATTCATAGAAGTTCATTCACTTGGGTTTTTAACGGATGGTTGAATTCAACCTTGCCCTTCATCTGCTACTATTTTTAATGTTGTTTCCAGATTTTGTGTGTGATTTTAAATTCTTTGGTTCCCAATTAGAGACATTTCTAAATCAACTGGACTGTTTAAAATCCTTTACATCAGTCCACTCATGATGTAATTAAGTCAGTTACAATAACCGCCTGCTAAATGTCCATGTTTTAGATCAGAGTTTGGAGCTGGTTTTATAAACCCTCGTTAGAACTAACCTTAGATAGCATTAATTTCAGTCCAGGCATAAGACCACACCATGAAAAATGCTGGAGAAGGGAGGCAAGAATTTGCAGTGGTTTGAGGTGAAAAGAATATAAGAGAATGTCCAAGCTTGTGGGTATTCCTGAGCTCTTTAGCACAAGTCAGAGACAGAAATTATTGTGTATGCACTATACAGTACTTGGCTTCTAATCTAAATAACTAGGCTACTCTGTTAATGACACTGCAAGAAACTCTTATCATGTAGCTCTGATAGAAGATTGAAAAATAACAGAATGATAGAAGAGTCATTATCTATCAGACAAGCTTGAGAATTTCAACATGGAAATCTTCAGTTCCACTTCCAGTTCTCTAACATCACTGTTGTTATTATAGGGTCCAAAAGGCTCAAAGGCTCTGCCTTTGTTTACGGTATGTATGACTGGTATGCATTATTTCAAATATTCTCTATCCCTCCCCAAACACACACAGATGGGTCCATGCACACGCGGACGTACCCCCCCACACACAGACACCCAGAGACAAACACTTCTGAGACTGCAGGTATTGTTCTCCCCTGTTGGAGCCTCACAACAATTTTGTGAGGTAGAACGGTGTGGTTTAAATTTACACGGTGAACTTCCTGTGATCACACTGTCAACTCCCTGTGATTACCCCATTCTGGCTGTCCTTAATACACTGTCATTTGAAAAATCACTGCATCTATTAGATTTATATTGTTTGGGTTTTGTTTGGTTTACTTTAATCTTTTCCTTCTCAGCCCTGTGAACTCACTGAATTTGTGCGTGGACACAGCCGTAAGTAACTTGTCTTGATTTCTGATACAGAAAGACTGGCTATTTCAACAGTAAATGGGAGAAGGATGCAGAGAAGTATTCATTTGCTCACCTCTTGATCTGCATTGAAATAATAAAGTGGCTGCGAACCTTAACTGGTTCAGCTGCTAGTATCAAGGTTATCTTTTGGTTCATGTGGGCATAGAGTAATCTCAATCAAGCAGCGAAGTTGATACTGTGAGTATAGCTTTAGAAACAGAAACTACACTAAGAGCCATTTCTATAGAATCCCTAGAAATTTCCACCATTTTAACCTATGAAAGCAATGTAATTTTTTTTCCAACTAGTATAACATTACGTTTAACTGGCACTGTGCCCCTAGTATATAGTGTTATGTTTCAGATTAATGCCAGTAGAACATAAGGCTTTACCAACAGGGAAAAATCACATTGATCTGACAGGCTAAGAGACCAATGTCTGCCTAGTGCCCACGGGTTAAGGGTGCTATTGTAGCATTATTCAATGAACATAGGCTTTAAACATACTTATGTTTGAAGCTCTTCTAGTTTGGGTTTATTATTTCACACAAAAACTGATGTGGAAGTCAAAAGGGAATCAGGTCATTTCCTGCTGAAAAGAAGACCTCTCATGAGCATAAAACAGCCCAAGAGCAGTCAGAAATGTGGCATAATTTCAGAGACATAAGGATTTTTTTTAAAAAAGGAGGATTCCTGAGGGCCTCAAAGCCAGCTCTAGAGGATCCCTGTGTGGCCTGAAGATCACACATTCTCCATCCTGCTTTGCTTATATGTTTACTATTAAAGCACTAATTAACAGCACTTTAAATGCTTTGGAGTTTTCAAAATATATATAGTTTAGTTAATATCTCTCTTTTTTCCCTTTCCGGTTTAGCCTGTTGGAAAGGTGAGCATTGCTCTACTTTTAAATTTTCAGCTTATTCTGTAGATTTCTTCAAACCTTAGTGGAGATGCTAAATAATAAGCTTTGTCAATGTCAGTTGATGAGTGTAAGTCTGTTTATGTACAATATGATACACAGCTAAACCTCAAAATTCTGTAGCAAGGTACATTTCTTATATGCTGGGCCGTCCTATCCCAACAACACATCAGGGATGGGCAACTTCCATAGCTGGGCTGGACTGCATTGGTCCATGTGAATCCATCAGCAGCTAGTGCTTACTCTGCCATAGTGCTATCCAGTTTAAATAGCACAACAACAAAAAGAGTTCTGCTGTGTAGTTTTAAACTTAGGCATACAGGGAGTTTGATTTACAAAGAAATATTTCAATTGCAACAACACCATTAACTTGTGCTGTTGTTTACATAAGTATGATGTAGGCTAAATTAATCACTTTTAATTCTCATTGACCGCAATGAGAGAACCAGGCCCATCCTTAAAAGTGCAGACCAGTTCATTTTTATTTATAGAAGTAGGTACTGTGGAGTTCAGTAGTGTTTACTCCCGGGTATCTGGAATGGGATTGCAAACTTAACCTCTGCTTTTCATATCAGTAGAACTTGAAAGTGGTTATGTATGGCTGGATTGTGCCCTAAATATATATAATGTTATGTTTTAAAATTATTTGCATTGCAAATTACCTTATTTTGTTTTCTAGGAAAGCTTCAATGCCCAGTGTATCCCACTGAGTTAGTATTTGCCTTGGATATCTCCCAAGATACCACACCCCAGCTGTTTCAAAGTATGAAGGAGATTGTCATAGCAGTTGTGAACAACACCAAAATCAGGGAAAACAACTGCCCAGTGGGAACCCGAGTGGCTGTTGTGTCCTACAACTCTGAAACCTACCACCTCATACGCTTCTCAGATTTCCATAGCAAGAACCAACTGCTTCGGGAACTTGGTGCTCTTTCTTATCAGAGATCAGCACGAAGACGAGACCTTGGTGGGTCTATGAGATATGTTGCCAGGAATATTTTCAAGAGAACTCCCTCGGGTCCTAATGTAAGGAAAGTTGCTGTGTTTTTCAGCAATGGCCAATCTGACAATCCAAGTTCTATTGACACAGCAGTTCTGGAGTTCAGTGCATTAGACATTCTTCCAGCAGTCATTGCTTTTAAAAACATCCCTAGAGTCAACCGTGCTTTTAGGGTAAGAAACTATTGTCTTTTTCTTCTATGTACCCAAGAGAATTATCTGAAGGGACTTACTGTGCATTGATACTGGTATAATCTGTATGACAATTAATTTTTTAATTTGGTTAGTATAACTGAGTAATTGTTTAGCATTCCACCAAACATGGAGACAATCTGAGCAGTTTTGCACAGGCCTATAGCATGGCTGTCTGTGAAAATATTGATAAACTGAGGGTGGGGGGAGATTGGATAAACATGCAGGATTATTCCCAGCTAATTTCTTTGGGTGCCGAGGGTGCCTTGACATATCATGCATACTGAACAAAAGCTATGTTGTCCTTATGTTAGAAATGTGCTTATTTAAATTATTCATTCCCAAAGGGAATAACAGATAATTTAATTGATTTTCTCCACACTGTGGTAATGTATTTGAAAATAGTGTCATTTTGGAAGATGTTCTCATGGGAGGGGGTCTCACTCCCAGGTTCAACTTTCTCCTGCCCTTCCAACATGGCCATATTGTACCCTTGTGGGGCAGCCAAGGATCATTAGTGGCTATGTTCTGATGGTCAGTGTGCAACAATGATGTTATTATCCTTTGGGATCTCTGGAGGACCCCTGAGAGATTTCAGAGGATGTCTGTATCACCATGTGCCAGCTATCAAAACTTCACTAGTGGGAGTACTTGGTTGCTGTCTTCTCCCCCTGGCTACTACATGATAGCCAGCATGTTATGTTGCAGACATTCTGATAGCTAGCAAACAACAATGCAGGCATCCTTTGTAAAGGGGGTCTTCTGGAGTTTCCAGAGGATTCCAAGATCATTGTCATGTGCTAGCTGTTAGAACGTATTTGGCCATGATTCTCTGTTGCCCCTAACCCCCCATCACAACATAGCTGACATTGTATTTGACATTCATTGGGGAAATAAGAAGCTGTATGGTTGATCAGCAGTCCAGAGGTCAAGTGCCAGGGTACCACTCAGGAGGTGGGGAACCAAAATGAGCAGATTGCTGCACAGAAACATAGTCTGGATTCAAGAACAGGACAGAATCTCTGAGTTGGCTTGGAAGTCTCTCACAGAGTGGAAGATACTGTTTCCAGCAGCCATAGAATGTTTGCTGCCTGCCTTACCTAGGGTGGCTGATTGTTCAGTGCAAACAACTGGGGTCGCACCACTGAGCTGCAGGTGTGCTGAGCCTCCCCCTGAACACTTCAGTCCTACTAAGGAAACAGGGGAAGAAGTTAGTATGAGGAGGCAGGAGTAATCCTCTATTCAAAGACTCAGAGGAAAAAATGAAAAACAGGATTCAAGAGTATTCCTCTCATTGGGCTCTATTGAAATGCAAGATGTCCTTTTTCATTTCCATCCCCACCTCCAATGTCTTTGAATATTCTTTGCATTTCTGTGTCTATAAATTTTGTTTGCATGCTGGTTATCTTCAGTGAAACAACTAACCTAGGACTTTGAGACATGCTTTTAAATCAAAATGTTTTATGGGCTTACTTGAACTTGTTAGAGTAATTTCCTTCAACTAAAAATGTCTGAAGTTTTGATTCTCAGGAGTTTGACTATTTTGGTGTCCTTGTTATGGATCATTGGTTAAGCTGTATTAGGCTATGTGGAGGGATGGTGGATGATAGGATTTATGCAAAACCGTGATAAATCTTCCCTCATTCCACTGAGCTCTGACCAAAACGTGGCTCAGAGTCAAGTGCAAAAACAAAACACATTAAGCAGAGTTGATAAACACAGCAACAAAAGCGTGTGCAGCAGAGTATGATATGCAGTACTGCTCTGACCCCAAAACTCACCCATGAAGGGACACTATCACACAGTGTTGTCTTCCAAGGATACCTGGAGGCATTTAATCTTCTGTTCCAACATATACATATTTACAGGATTTGCAGATCCTCCAACAGAGATTTAGCATTCCATCATCAACACATCCAGTTGAGATATGCACTCTGGCAAAGCCAACAATCAGGCAAAACAAGAGGAATGTTGACTAGCTGATGTAACCCCAGCCAGGATTTCATGTCCCATGGCTGATGTAACCCCTTGTCCCGGTTACATTACACTATGACTCAGCTTTTGTTCCATGGGGATTACCTCATCATGACATGCACAGTCATTCCTCCAGGTGCTTTCCACATGCACATCATAAGTATTTTATTGGACCAAAGGTCACAACCAGCCTTTTCTAACAGGCTATGCTATGTTGTATAAAGTTAATAGCTTAAGAGAAAACCATGCTAAAAAGTCCACAAACCATCAGGCCCTGGCCAACACTCTCACTTTGGAACCACTAGTGATGTGACTAGGTTCACAGATCTTTCCATTTTCTTACTGAATTTTTGAAAAATTAAAAACAAAATCTCTTGTTCTTTTTAGATGGATGACACAAGATTGTTTCAAGTTATTAATATTCAACAGGAGAGAGATTACATTCCAGCCTTACAAAAACTTCAGTCATGTGTCATTTGCTATGGTAAGAGCACATGAAACTAATGTGCAATCCAGCCCTTTGATCACAACTTTTCTTTTTTCACACTGTGTATGTTTAAATTATTTGCAGACAAATGCAAACCAGACGAATCTTGCTTCCGTGAGGCAGCCACTCCACCAGAGTCCTATATGGATGCTGCTTTCATTTTGGACAGCTCAAGGAAATTAAACTTTGGTGAATTTGAAAAACTGAAAGACTTTCTGAATGTAGCAATTGACAACTTTGACATTTCTGTTGATCCAGAGACCTCTGTGAGAGGTGACAGAGTGGCTGTGCTGAGCCATGCTCCACTGGAATTCAAATACCAGAAACAAGGGAGTCCAGTAAAGACCGAGTTTGACCTTGTCACTTACAACGACAAAAGACGAATGAAGAGGCATATTCAAGAATCTGTCCAGCACCTGAATGGAGAAGCTGCAGTTGGCCATGCTATACAATGGACAATTGATAACGTCTTCTCAAAAGCACCCAACAAAAGAAAATATAAAGCAATTTTTATTCTATCTGCTGGAGTAACAACTCAGTGGGACAAAGAAGTGCTGACTGATGCATCTCTCAGAGCCAAATGCCAAGGCTATGCTCTCTTTGTGCTCTCAGTGGGCCATGAGTATGATGATACAGAACTCAGGGAACTTGCAAGCCTTCCCCTGGAGCATCACTTGGTACAGCTTGGTAGAATTCACAAGGCCGAGCTTGGATATGCAGCCAAATTCCTGAAACCATTTGTACACCTTCTCAAGAGTAAGTTTTTGTGCTATAGAAAGTGTACAAAAGATATGCTAAGATGCAAAGCTGCTTCTGCGTCTTTTGCATGTAATAGAAATGAAAGAAAGCTTTTCCCCCCAAGATGAATAGTACTTTCTTTCATATCATAAGAGGATACTTAAGCTTACCCTTTATTCCAACTCTTTCAAAAAGGCAATAGATCATGAAAAGAAAACCCATTAGGAAGAAAAATGATGTAACAGAATATTGAGCAAAGGAGTGAACTGACAGTAAAACATAGTTGGCTTTGAAGTCTCTGAACTAAAGTGAACTTTTCATTTTATTTGGGGCTGTGACAAAGTACATGCTTTGTTTTGACTCCGATTCCTAGTCAAAAATTGAAGAGTTTATTTAACTTACAAAGTTTGCTAATAACATTTTTGCAAGTCTCAGCAGAATTGCTGTCCATGAATCAGTACTGTGAATGAGCCCAGTCTAGTACAAACATGAACACAGAAGAACAGCAGTAATCAGATGGTATTCTAATACAGTTCTAGTATCCAGGCAAAACCAGTGGCTCCAGTATCAAGAGGCAGCAACTCCACCCTTGGTTGTAATGGCAGCCCACATCTGAGTTCTTCCAGGTTTAGCAGTTTATCCAGGTGTAACAGGAACTACTTAGGTGCTGAGCCTATATTGGGAAATACAGCTGAACATCTGGATAGCTCCCTACAACATCTGAATGATCTGCTTACACATGTGGAAGAGATCTATAATATTGACTGCCAGCAATACCAGAGCCACACTGCAATATCAGAGCCACTCACCATGCCTGCTAGCATCAATATGAGCCACAGTGAATTGTTTTTCCCCAAAACTTACAACTGGATGATTATGACACTGAAGGATGGAGAAAGAGTAGATACAGGAAGCAACTCTGTATGTCATTGAATAAATGAGCTTCCTTCTTTTGATACAGAAGAAAAGAGGTTGGAGAAGTTACTTTTTGGGCTACAGTTCCCAAAATTGTCCAGCCACTACAGTTGGTGGTCATGCAGTCTGGAGGATTCTGGGAATTATATTCCAAAATAGTAAATTTTCAAACTTTGAAGAGGAATCTACCAGTTCCCCCAACCATGGGCACCAGGCGTTTAGATTAAAGAAGTGCAGTTAACTTGTTCATAGCATAATTCCACTTCCCATTTGTCATAACTGCATCCTTTGTCTTGACAGATGGAATCAACAGCTATCCACAGACACAGCTCAGGAGGAGATGTACAAACATCAGCACCCAGAGACCTGTGTATGTTCCACAGCAGCAAATACCACTGTGAGTTTTTTCTAGCTATTATTGTCTGCTATGATCCGCTGTAGGTCTACAAAAATGTGAAAGCAAAATTCTTGTTTTGCGGGTCTCATTTATGAGAGCTCATAAATACTATGTTGACTTGCAGCCTGGTCCTGGCATCCCCCTGGTGACATACAGGCATGCATATATTCTATATGGTATATATTGGATGTGTATATTGATGTATGCATGTTGATGATATACAGGCATACATTCACCTGCAGAAGGAGTTGAATGTGTTTCTTTACTGGAGAATGACTGTATTCAGTTCAAGATTGTGAGAGCAGAATTACACATCTGTTGCCTCTGTGCACAGCTGTGAATTGTGCATTGATGTGCATTGCACATGTGTAATGATGCAGTTCTTTAATGAGGCAAACTCAATGACTACATAAGTACATGAGCATAAAGCCAGGCCCTTTCTCATTAATATAGCGTCTTGGTCTGGATGCCTTTGTCTCAGTTAAGGTTTCATGGTCATGTTGCTATTCCAGAGATGTTGTATTGTTGTTGTGTGCCTTCCAGTCTTGTCTGACTTGTGATGACCTAAGGTAAACCTATCATGGGGTTTTCTAGGGCTGAGAGTGTGTGATGAGCCCAAAGCAACCCAGTGGGTTTAAATGGCTGAGTGGGGAATCAAACCCTGGTCTCCAGGTTCTATAGTCTAATGCCCAAACCGCTACATCACACTCCTCTCTCCCAAATGTTATAATATTTCAAACATTGCAGTGAAAGTATACCCGAGAAACCTGATACAGTCAGATTTCTTTCTGATTGGATTATTGTCTCCCCTCTTTTTAAGGGGGAACTTTCCCCGTGAAAAATGCAATGCGTTGTGACTGAAAGGGAAGATGTCTGCTCTGTTTCTTTCATGAAAACCAAACCTTACTTTGTAAGATGCTCCATTATTTGATTAAGATGGCATACTAGTTTCAGGATGTCAGTTGAATAAATGTTATTTTGTCCATTTTAGGTCTTTTTCTTTGAAAAGCAGCTTATCATGCATGTACCTCTGTCAGTTTTAAGTCTTCAAGTAATAATACCTTAATTGGAGCTGCTGAAAGAGTCTGGTGAATTATAAATCATAATTTGTCTTAGCCAGATTTGTAGACCCTGTGTGCAGGGAAAGACAGTACAGGCTTAGTCATGCAAATAAGCAGTGGAGGATGTATGGGTCAACTATTGAAAAGAACAACCTGGATCTTGCAACAGACAAGCAATTAGCTATATGAGGCTATTCATAAACTAAGTGCTCTTCCTGAAGAGCTGTCACTGCACTTTTTCAGGTGTGCCTCTATAAAATTGTTACCAGAGCTGGGCAAAGTAAGTATTTTGGATCTGCAGCTCCCAACATCAGCTAGCCAGAGTGGCCAAACTCTCCCCCGCCCCCCGACACCTTTCCTAGTTCTGGTTATTACAGTGGACGCATACACTCTCAGCGTTCTTTCACAGAGAATCAGCACAGAGGCATCTTTCATGCAACTTGTACAGCTGAGCTGCTGGCAATTGCACCTGAAACCCCTTAGGACTGCCAAGTGAAGGAACCAGCCTTGCAGTGATCCATGAAAAGGGAAAGTGCTCTGAGCCACCTAGGCTGTGACTTCTCAGCTCCTTTCTTCATCAATTTACAATGCAGATGATCTGTCAGCACTTGCCAGAAGAGGCAAGAGAAAGGAAGCTTCAGAACAATGCTACGGATTGTTTCTGTGGAGGCACAGGAGTTGGAGTAAGCTTCAGCTCTTGAGCAACACCACTAGCTCTGGTCATCTATAGATCTGATCCTATGCACTCCACAAATAAAGCTTGGGGACATCACAGCAGCTACTAATAAAGTATTTGATGGAAACCAAAGGCAATTTGGTCATTCTGTAGTGTTGTTCCACACTGCATTAGAATTTTCTGTGGATTATATGTTGCTGTCTTACTACAGTTACTTTTCCAATTGTCAGGATTGTGCCAGGTGGACCTATGCTTCAAGATGCAGAACCACCTCTTCAAGAATACCTAGCAAAGGATTCTGTATCACCTGAAAATCTCAACAGCAATGCACAACAACAGACCATTGTAAGTAGAATATCATACTCTGTTATCATGCAAAGATGCATTTTTAAAAATCAAACGGAATGATTCTGGCTCTTTCTACTTCCATCTTCTTTCTCCTCTCACATGCATTGCTCCTAACATGAGATTCTCTTGTTGCTGGTTGTCTTCTTCAGTCCTGCTCCACTTCTACCACCACTGCCTCCAGGTTTAGAAAGATCTGCATGCTGAACACAGCCTGGATCATTATGGTTAATAATAAAAGCAGCTAAATAGATTTGGAATCTAATAAGGGGTGCAGCATAGTTCCCAAATAACTTCAGCAAATTATATTCCTGGTTAAGTTATATTTTCTGCCTATAAGTTCAACAGGCTGACAGGCATAATCTTCAACTGGTAATACTGAGTACAGTGAGATTTTGCATCTGTGCTGAAATTCCATGTGGGAGTCAGGGTAGATATAGCAGGCCAAAATATCTACATACTGATGTCCAAGATTATCTTAGAATGGCTTAATCCCAACCATGGTGGGGCTTACTTCTGGCCAAGGCTGACTGGTGGCTTCCATGTGAATGGGATGGTGAATCCACTTAACAGAGAGATATCCAACATACTGAACCTTAATCCTGAAATCAGTTCAGCTCCTATTAAATCTAGAATAAGTCCCATAGTGGACTCACTTGACCACTTACATGGAAGCCTCCAAACCACCAGTGCATTTAGTTTCCTTGTCTTTTCCCTCCATGCTGTCCTCTTGGTGTGCATCCATTGGTTATACAGCCACCCTGCCCTGGCAACAGACAGGACAAAAACCCGCAAACCAACTAGCCATTAACTAGATCAGTCCAGGACCTGATGTGTCACTGTTCACATATTTGTCAGCACTGAATATCTCTGCCCACTGAGCCTCAAAGCTGACAACACCCATATACATCCTGAAATATCAAATCTGCATGTTGCTAACATTCTCTAGTATTAAAGGGCCTGTAACACTGATTGTTGGGAGGCAAGGCAAAATCTAGGAAGCAGAGTTAGGAAAAAGGAGGTCCAAGAGTTCCTAAATCAGCAATGGCATGCCAGCTGAGGGTTAGACTAGGACTGTAGGAGACCAGGGTTCAAATCCTGGCTCAACCACGGAAACCTACTAGGTGACTCTGGACGAGTCATTCTTTCTTAGACTTAGAGGAAGACAGTCACAAATCTCCAAGAATAAATCCTGCCAAGAAAAATCTACACTAGGGTTGCCATTAGTCAGAGTTGACTAGAAGACACAACAATTCCCAAAAGGTAACATTTCTATGCTCTGCTTTTAAAAAGCCCAATAAGTGTGACAATTTCCATTTCCTGTTTTCACCACTGTTAGCAGATCATGACTACAGGTGAAAAAAAATGGCTTGACCCTTATTCTATGCTGGATAGAGGTAAGTAGAGCCAACCTCTTTAGCCTCTGGCCTCTATATAGCCGCTGAATCATCCAGATTATGATATAGATTATCCTACTGATGCACTTCAAGATGTCTAAGAATGAGTTTGGCACTTCTCATTTCTGTTAAAATTCTTTCCTTTCATTTTCAGGTACGTGCAGATTAGTGAAGTTTTCAGAATAACACCTAAGATGAAGAAAATAGTGTCTGCAGACTTTTGTCAAAAAGTGTTTTATTGTGATTGTGGCTGGTACTGCTGATCTATTCATTTGGAAAACAGAAGACTCAGTCTAATCTCCATTGAGACAGCAGAAGACTTAAAAAAAAAAAGCCAAAAGCAAGTGAGAAGATTGGAAAGTGATAATTTTGACCTGACAGGCTGGTGAATATATCGGTTAGAGGATTTCCATTTTTGAATCCATCCCCTGATCCTTTTCTGTTTCTTAGAAAAGAAATCATTAAATGTAGATGGCTAAATGTCAGGATAAATGGTGCTCTAATTTCCAGGGCCTATTCAGTACTAAGACTCCCCCCCACCAAAAAAACAACAAAACAACCCACTTTGGATGTGTGATATCTTGGAGCTAGCACCCAATTAGCTGTTGCATTTCGTTTGTAAAATATATTTATACCCACAGCTATGACTGCCCTCAGTTGTGAAATCCCAGCTAAAGTATGCTTGTGGGTGGGTCATTTTACTAATTTTAAAAAATGTTTTGTTCCCTATTTTAATGCCCTGGATTATTATGCCTTTTTTTGGTGGCTTAACAAAGTCCTGGAGCATTAAGGCTGAGGAACCAGCAGCAGAAGGCTACATTCTTGTAAATTCTGTAATTTAGTACTAAATTAGAAGGATATGTGATGGAATGAATTGTGTGGGATTATGAATAGTACCTGGGTTTTGTTATTTGGATTGCGTAGTTTAGATTGGCTACAGGAGTTCTTCAAGATGAGTTCAGATTAACCGAGGCAGAGGAGATAAATGTTTCAGGGAGGCTGGTGGCTTTCTAATAAAACCACTCTGGATCCAATTCTAGACTTTCAAGGAACTATCCAAGGTACTGAACTCTGTTCCCAAAATAAATTCAGCACCTGGGATACCTCCTTAAAACTCTGGAATAAGTCCCAGAGTAGACTCACCAGACCAGTGACTTGGGAGCCTTTGGCTGCCCTGCCTGTTGTGTTGAATTACCACACTGAAATCATATACCCTATCTAGAACTGATTATGTCCTACTCTGCATAGATTAATACTCATGAAGTCCAGAGGAGTCACGAATAGATAAAACAATACATAGAAACTGCTTTCAGAATCAAACAGGTAAAAAAAACCCCTGAAATGTATATATTCCTGAAGCATTTAAGTGTCTTCACTGACTTTATTCTAATACGATATGGATGGGTAATTAGACCTTCCTAAAACAGTGTAGGATTTCTTACTTTAAGTTCCAGAATCTGCAAGAATAAAGGCAATACCATAATACTACAACAAGTGTCTGTCTAGACTAGCATCTAGTAATCACTGGTGTCAGGATCTCAGTGCTTCCAGAAAATTTAATTTTAAAAAGTACTTACAGTATATTTTTGTTTCTGAGACACATGGTGTGGTCCCATCCATATTTACTCAGACTCAGGTGTCACTGTGTTCAGTAGGACTCCAGGGAAGAGGTGTAAGACTGTATGTTTACAATATGAGAGCAGTTGTATTGAGCATCAAGCCCAAAGTTGTTCTCCTGTGTATCTGTCAATCTTTTTTCAAAAATTATATGTAAAATTACCCATGCCTATCTATGCTGGCAAAAAAGTCAGTAAATCAAATGGTGCTGTGTGGAAAATAAGTCCTTTCTTAATTGCTTTCAAAATGGTGAAGGAGCAGAAGAGAATTTCCAGGTGTCTTGTCTCACTTTAAATTCTAACAAGTTTTACTTGGCATAAGCTTTCATAGACTACAGCCTACTTCATTAGCAGCATGGAACAGATAAATATATTCTTGGAGCTGGGAACGGGTGTAATCAGCCATCTGAGAGGAAATTAAAATACAAAAACTACAAACACTATAATCATTGCCTTGAGAGCAGTCATTAACCAACTGTAGTTGGGTAGCAATACGAACATCCATGCTTAGATCATTTGATTAACTCATGTAGACTGGCATCTTGTTAATGACATACACAGGCATCAATTCAATCTCATACATGTGTGTGTCCTTTTTTTGGTCAGCGTAAAGATTGGTATAGTTTTCTCCTCGTCCTCCTCGTTCACTGACCAAAGCCCCCTCCAACTTGTTGCATACTTCTTCAGCACTCCCCATAGCTCCTTCATGCCTGCTGGAGGGATGGATTGAAGAAGCTTCTACCTATGTCCCCATGTCCAGACACAAAATGATTATATTATCCATTGAGACTTTCAGAGGACCCTAAAAGACTTTAGCAGATCATGTAGTCACTCCCCATCTGTCCACAAAGACATAGCTAGCTGCCTCTCCAATCCCCTCTCAACTCTCCAACAGGTACGGATTGAGAGAGGGAGGGCTGCAGCATCTCTGCAGTAAATCCAGGGTCAATCAGTGAATGGCCAGCTGTAGGACAACTCTACATGCAAACGACTGTGCTCTGTAGGACCATACAAGATTCCACTCAGGGAATGGTTTTTAAAAGTCCTTGTTCCTCAGCTGAAAAACAGTGTAAAAGCTGATTTTAACTGGATATCCAAGATATTGCATTATGAAGACATAGTGTAAAGGTTATGACTGGGAACTATAACTTGTTTCCTGTAAATCCCTCTTTTCCATTTTTGTGCACCGCTAATATAGCCATATAGTGGCTGGTGGAGAGCAGGAGATGTCTGACAAATGTCTTTACCAGCAACTAAATGGCTGTGTTGGAGGAGGACAGCATGAAAACAAGGTGAGCTTACAGGGAGGTTTGGTCATTGTCACATGATGTAGTGATTTGAATGTTGGATTATGGTTGTGGAGAGCAGGGTTCAAATCCTCACCCAGCCATGGAAACCCACTGGGTGGCCTTAGGCAAGTCACACACTATCAGAGGAAAGCAGGGGCAAACCCACTCTAAACAAATCTTGCCAAGAAAACCTCGTTATCGGTTCTCCTTAAAGGTTGCCATAAATCAGAAATGACATGAAGGCACACAATGACAACATGATGGAAGTAGAGGATTCTGATCTCCACAATGACCAACAAAGCCGGTCTCCCATCACACTTCCACTCTCATCCCTAAAACCCCTAAACTTCATAGTCCTGACACTTTAAGATCTTTCCAGGTTCTGACGTATCCTTATATGTCCTGTGCCTCTTCATTCTCTGTCCCAGTGATATTAGAATCATAGAATCATAGAGCTGGAAGAGATCACAGGGGCCATCGAGTCCAACTCCCTGACATGCAAGAACACACATCAAAGCACTCCCAACATATGGCCATCCAGCCTCTGTTTAAAAACCTCCCAAGAAGGAGACTCCACCACACTCTGAGGCAGCATATTCCACTGTTGGACAGCTCTGACTGTCAGGAAGGTCTTCCTGAGGTGCAGGTGGAATCTCTTTTCCTATAGCTTGAATCCATTGCTCCTTGTCCCAGTTCCTGAAGCAATGGAAATCAAACCCGTTCCCTCTTTGATATGACAGCCTTTAAAATATTTGAACATGGCTATCATGTCTCCTCTTAACCTTCTTTTCTGCAGACTAAACATACCCAGCTCCCTAAACTGCTACCTGTAGGACATGGCTTCCAGACCCTTCACCATTTTGGTCACCATATTGCCTATGGTATTATTTTTTAATTTTGCAGATCGAAATCTCAGTGCCAAAATAGGTGAATGGAATCTTTTGAATCCACCAATCTGCTTGCGCTTGGGGATCAGGCAGGTTGGTGGATTTGAAAGGGATTGGGCCCACGGCAGCATGTAGGGCCAGCAGTTATCGGCTCCCTGACCACCCCGAGGCCTGAGCTTGTGCGAGTGCCCAGGATCGGGCCTGCAGCGGTGTGCAAGGAAGCATCATCAGCTCCCTGCCTGCTCCAAGGCCTGAGTTCGCTCAAGCGCCCAAGATCAAGCCCGCAGCGGAGTGCAGGGAACCGATTGGTGTGTCCCTGCACACCCTGAGTCCTCCACTCGCTGTAGCAGGGGCCTGAAGAGTTCTCTACATGCCCACTACTGCAGCCCATGCGGGAATGCTGACCAGTGCGGGCGCTTCAGAGGCATCCTACAGGGACATGCCGAGTGGGCAACCACCCATTCTCTGTGTTCCCTCAGTCGCTGCTGGGGCTGTCTGTGCCGACTGGGGCTACCTGTGTCCACTCCTGCTGCCTCTCCCCGTGGCTGCCTCCCTCTGCAAGGTAAATAATCTCTATTAAACCCTTTTTAAAAACAGGATATGAAAGATTCAAGATTCATGAGATTCGTGGATTCCCAAAACCTTCCAGGGATTTGGATCCAGATTCGGAAAATTCTGGATCCGTCCCATCCCTAGTAATTACTGATATTCTACCCATCGAAGATAAATTCGATGTGCAGAGAGATATTCTCTGCTAATGTTCTCTGCTGTCCTGTTAATGTTAGCAGAAAGAAAGCTTGGAAAAGGTTGTGTGTTTAAAAGATAAATAATATGTAAAGGCAATTGGTTGAAATATAAAGGCTTAGTGATAAAAGACAAAGGTCAGATTATTAAAATGAAAACAACCGAATAACTGAAACATGAAGTTTATGAAGTCGGTTTGCATATAGAGAACTATCAGAAAGGTTTAAAATGGATAAAAATTCGTATGATTTTGAAAGGCATATTTCTGAATTTGGCAATTTTTTTTTTTAAAGATGATCATTTAATAGCAAAAATGCATAAAACCCTTTTGACTCTAGAAATGGAAGAAGAATGGTTAAAGGCTATATGGTCAAATGGGCACAAAATGTGAGTCACTACATACAGTTGGAACAGCGGGAAAGAATGTGGTCTAAAGAGCTGAAATTCACACTGAGTTATGACCGTAGAGAGAATTTTTATAAAATGATGTATAGATGGTATTTAACTCCAGAGATAATGTCTAAAATGTACAAAGGTTCTTCGAACATGTAGTGGAAATGTAACAGTAAAGAAGGGACTAATTAGTCAAGGAGGAACACTAGGAAAGCTTCTTTCCAATGCAATCAGGCTGACCACCTCCATCATCCCTTTCTAGTGTCTGGAAATCTACATACATATATTGGTGGAATTTTAATCCCCACCAGTTTCATCCAGGATGTTGGCCTGAGAATTTAGCCCCCAAAAGTGACTTTTTCACTTTCTAAGTGAAGGAGTCTGTCCTTTCACAAGCAATGAAGTAAACTTCAGTTGCCAATCTATTTAAATTGGTGTTTGTTTTGTTGTTTGTTTATGGCATTTATCTATTGCCTCTCAGCCCACCAAGTTCTCAAGATGATGCACAATGGAGGAAATATTAAAACAATACATAGATCACAACACTTTTGAAAACTAAAAATACTCCTCAAAAAAAAAAATTAAAACCATACAGTTACAAGAGGTTCAAAGGCCATGCATAACAACACAAATTAGAAGCTCAGAAGAGATGGAACCAGCCTAACTTTTCTTGGCAGAGAGTTCTGCATTTGTGGTGCTGAGACGGAGAAAGCCTTGCCATGTGTATGTATCAACCTAGCCTCACAAAGTGTTAGGAAACACTACAGGGCTCAGCTATAGGGCATTTAGGACTTTGTAGGTCAACACCAGCAGCTTGAATTGTGCTTTGACGCTAATTCAAAGTCTAGATGGCATCCGTACAAGGAGGGGCACCATCTCAGTCTGCTCCTCAAGAAGTAAACTATCTTGTTCCAGCCTTGGTAATCAGCAATACCATCACTTATTAACTCAAGGGGTTTTGTCTACAAGAGGACTCAGTGGCCATTTCCACATGGGGTGAGGGAATCGCCCCATGCCGCTACTTACCGGATCTTCTGGCTCCCCAGTCCGGTCCAGGCTGCTCCGGAGCAGTGCATGGCCATCGCTCCGCACTGCTCCAGCGTCCAAAATGGTGGCTTACGGTTGGTTGTGGGTCTCGACCAACCGCTGAAGCTCACCAGCCTAAGGCTCACCCTCCGCAGATCGCAGGCTCGCATTGGTGCGAGCCTGCAAATCTGCATGGGAGAGCAGGCACACAATGGCATGCGTCGACTTTTTGAAAAACCTGAAAAATTAGGTTTTTCAAAAACACACTGGAGGACCACTTGGGGTCGCTCCGGAGCGGACTGGGGTGCAGATCTACACAAAGTAGTCTGGACCCAGCCTGCTCCAAGGTGCAGACATCCTCCGTGGAGCACGCACTGCACCGTTTTATTTAACCCGTGCGGAAATGGCCAGTGTCTAGGCTAGAATGGGACTTTTCCTTACAAAAAGACTTAGAACAGCTGCTACAAGTTTAACAGACAAAAGTACATTCAGTAACACGGGTTTTCAAAATAAGTGTCACTAAACTTCACATATCATATGTATCATAAGAATTGTTTATAATTTGAAAGCTAAACAAAGCCATATTGATATAAACATAACAACATTGGGCCTTTTGCCAATCTCCCTCAAAGCTTCTCCATGACTATAAGAGATCCAACTTTAAACACACATCTGGAAATACACCAATACATTCACTCAAGGGGTCTCCACCCTGCCTTTGGAGTTTCATTTTATTAATGAGTGGAATGAATAAACAAAATAAAATAATTTATAACTCTGAAGCTAAACAAGGCAAGTGTTAAATACATTTTAAGTAACTTTCTGTTTCCCAAAGGACCATACTCAGTATTCCTGTGTCCCAGTAGACTCAACGCTTCTTAGGGACTTGTCTTAGGCCATTTCCACTCTACACTGTTACAGCTCTATTATTCCACTTTCAACATCCTATGGAATCCAGGGGTTTGCAGTTGAGAAAGGAGCCTTTAGAATTCTCAGCCAGAGAGCTCTTTGGTCTCAGTAAACTACAAACCCCAGAATTACACAGGATGTTGAAAATGAAATAACTATAACAGTGTAGGGCAGAAATTGCCTTAGTGTCCACTTTCACTCACCATTCCACAATCAAGGAACAGTCTTGCCTGTCAACGTTCATACCATTGGATTTTAATAGAAACTCTTCACATGGCTGGATTCTCACAATGTACTGTAGGTCTACAGTAATCAAAGGGAATCAGATGATAGTTATGATACGATGTTCTATGAATGTACCATGCAGTAGCATCTGGTGTCTCTGATGTCAGTGGTGCAGTGAACCTCTCCTGAGTTTTAGCGTGAACTTTAATGGAGCTATCCAAGTTGAAGAACCCTATCCTTCCTAATGGGTTGAACACATTGAATAGAGCCATTAAAATTTAGGCTAAATCCAAGAGCAGATTCACTGATCCAATGACCCAGAAACGAGGACTCCAGTCACATGTGAAGGTCTCTCATTCTGCCAAAGTAATATGTGAATGGACCTTAAGCCAGTATCCCTGAACAAAAAGTTTTCCAGAGGTGTCATGTATTTTCAGCCAGTGTTTTGTTTATTTATTTGCAGCATTTATTCCCACTCTACAGCTGGAAAGGCTCTCCGTGGGACTTATGTAAAAACTTTTGATTAAAAAGACTTGACATTAAGGGGAATGGGGAGAATGGGAAAGAAAAACAAAAGAACTTTGTCAGGGTTGGCAGGATTTGGCTCCTCTGAGCATGAGCAGAGTGCAATCTGTGAAGCAAGGCTTCGCCGCAGCAGAGAATCCCAGCGAAGCAGAAAGAATTCCAGAGGCTCATTAAGTAAGACTTAGAAGCTTGATTTATTGCCGCACTCTAAGATAAGGCTTAGCAAAAACATACCAGCAGTCCAGCAATTAGACAAACAGGAAATAACAAGATAACGGAGAAAAATCAGGCAGCAACTCCCCTTACAAACAGTATACCGCCAACGGTGTGGCAGGTCCAGCTAGGGAGTCTATCTGGCAGCTGGTCAAGGCAAACACCAGCCTTTTTATGCTACCCTGTCACCCTGGAACAAGAGGGGTGACCCAATCAGTGCTCTGGTGTGTGGCCTTCTCTAATACACAAGACATAGCCATAATAATCCTGCTGGCCTTGCACCTGGCTGTCTGGCCACACCGGCTCTTCTCTCTGCCATCCACTCATAGGAAAACTTTGCCTTCCTGGCAACAACCTTGACAAACTCAGGCACAAGCTCCCAGTTTTATAAGGTTCCTGGATTTGGTAGATTAGCTGCTGAATGGTTGCTGGGCTGAGACAAAGCCCAATGGAGTTTGCTTCTTAGAAGGACTTTCCTTCTGTCCCTCTTTGACACCCTCGCCCGTGGAATGCTAAAGTAAAAACCAGTCAGTCTCAAAGGTGCTGCTACGTTCCCTTTTTTCCCTTTGCCCTCCCTTCCTCCTCTTTGTGCTGCAAGAGATTAACAGGGCTACTTCTTTGAAAACTACTATAGCAGAAATAGGTTGTCTGTAATGGTTGCATCATGCTACCAAGCCCTACCTGCTTGTCTTATCTTCCTAATCATGTTTTGTGTTGGATTATATTTTATATAAACTGTTAGTTGTCCTGGATTCTTTGTGAGGAAAAGCAGGATACAAATTATATATATAATGAATTATACACACACACACACACACACACATACATATATGCATACATAAAACAAATTATACATACATATATACATATATTGCTTGGGTGAAGAAAGAACTGTGTGAGAATGATGCTGAGATGGCCTTCATTTTGACTCCCGGAAAAGGTGTCAAAAGATTTGTGTACTCCTGTATAAGTTTGGCTTGCTTTCAGGTAAATCATGCCCCCAGTGGGATCAGATTCACGAGATGAGAAAAAAACTGCTCGTAAGAAAAACATATCACAAGGACATTCCTTGCCTCTGATCAAGTGCTTTCTTTCTGCTTCCTTTATTCCACCACACCCTTAAAATCCATCCAAAGCAAAGATGTACCTCTCCACTGCAGTCATTTATGCTACTATTGTACGTTATAGTTCCTGCCTCTCTGATGCCCCCAGGGACATCGCCTTCCTTTTTGCTATTGGCTGAAGCATTGGGTTGTCCAGAGTGAAAGTTGTTGCTGCCCCCCAGCTAGGTGGGAACAAGGGTCTGGGATGTGACTCAAGGCAGATCTTACAACTGTGTTCAAACTTACACCAGGTCTACTGGCACTTTCTTTGATTATATTCCTAACGAGCTGACTACCAGGAATCCTCCTTACTTGCCTAACAAAAAGGCTGAAGCCTTCACCTCTGTCTTTAATGTGAGAGCTGATCAGCACCAGCCATAGTTGGCTGTTAATTAAGTCCCATCTGGCCTTTTAACTTTGTGAGCCCTCTTCCTAAATGCTACATCATATTCAATTTCTACCACATCTCCCGCCAGGGCACATGCCTTAAGGACATGGCTGAGAAATGCTAGTTTGGTCCAGGTAGGCCAACCACACCACATCCATAAACACAGTATATCCTGCCAGTCAATTATTAAATGAATGCTGGACTAACTTCCTTTTTTATTCCTTCCTCTTCTTTTCAAATGTGGGTGACCACCCTTCTTCACTAGCCAGTTTAAGTGCAAACATGTCCATGCAATATCCATCCAATATTTTTTTCCTTAGTCTTCCTGACTAGGTGGATTCCCGTAGGATCCTCATTATCACTGAAGGCAAGATGCCACCATCTGCATCTCCTCCTCCCCATCTCATACCTTTCTGGGACCCTTAGTTGACTGGTTGCCCCACACCCTCCTCTTATTTGCCGCCTCCTCCTCCTGCACTTCTTGGTCCTACCACCTCTTTTCCTCCTATTCACCTTCTCCTTTTACAATAACTCTTCATTGGAGTCAGAATCATTTCTGCTGGTGCTAGACCACAAACGAAGCCTTTGCCACGCCTTTGGCTTTTGCCCTATGTGGTGATGCTGTGTTCCGGAGTAGCCTTGTAAGCTTGCACCTGGCTAAAGAACTGCTGCCACCACCTGCAACTCTCACCGTTCCACTTTCTCCATCAACTATTTGTTCACCTGGAAGAGGCCTTCAAGCAACAGAGGGCTGCTTGTTCCCACTCCAGAGGTTGATGGTTGGACTGCCTCTGCACCAGTTGTTCCCTTCCTGCATCCCTTCATCACTGTCAAACATTGGTAACACAGACATTTTTGCACTACCAAGCTGACTTATATATGTTGATAAAAAGTCTTTGCCCATTTTTCAAATCACATAAAAACAAAAGCTTTTTGTCATACTACAGTGGTAAACAGCCTACCAGTGCAAGAGTGGGCTTGAGCTACTTTCTGCAAACCCCAGTACTGTATTTTCAGTAGCATGGGTAATGAAAACATTAAAGTAGTTAAAGATTCAGTATACCTAAGCTCAGTTGTTAATCAAAACGGAGACTAAAATCAAGAAATCAGACCAGGGCTTGGAAGGACAGCTATGGAAAAACTAGATAAGATCCTCCAGGGTAAAGATTTTTCGTTGAATACCAAAGTCATTATCATCCATATCATCCTATTGTCAATTTCTACGTATTAGTGTGAAAGCTGGATAGCGAAGAAAAATAACAGGAAGAATTTCCAGAGATTTCAGCTGGGGTACTGGAGGAGAGTTCTTTGGGTACCATGGATTGGTAAAAAGATGAATGTGGATGAGCCCTGGACTCCCACTAGAAGCCAAGATGACTAAACTGAGGTTTTCGTTCTTCGGACATATCATGAGACAACATGACTCCCTAGAAAAAATTATAATACTCAGCAGAGTGGAACACAGCAGGAAAAGAGGGAGAGTTTCTTTAAAAAATATATTTTTATTAAACACTCAGTTCAAATATATATGTGTGTGTGTGTGTGTGTGTGTGTGTGTGTCAACATGCAAAGGAGTAGAAAAGACAAACAATAAACGAACTAAGAATTAAACTTATACTAAAAAACTAAACTAACTAAAGTAAACTAACCTAACCTAAAAAAGGCTAGAAAATATACAAATGACTTCCAACTCTCCAGCTGGTGGTTCTATGATAAAATACAAAATATACCTTGTAACACTGTTACAGAGTTCTGCTAATTAGTAATAACTATTAATTTATTAGTTTTCAAAATCAAAAGTTGATTTTCTCCCTCAATAAACTCTTAGCCCCTTTCCACAGTGTCCTTCCATCCCAGCATGTGGATGAGAGAAGAGCGGGACTGCGACAATGCTTCTGCATGACATCTTCATGGTCCCACTCCTCTCCTGTCCCCAGGCAGCATGATTGTGGATTAAATCATTGATGGGTTTTCCCTGTCAATGACCCACGTTTGTGCCACCATCCCACACTCACCAGTCCTGCAGAAGGACAGGAAGCAGGATGGCAGCATTTCCTGCCCCCACGCAGCCTGGGAAAGTACCCAGCTGCCTATGGAAGGAAGCAGCATGTCCACTGCACTCCCTTCCACAAGAAGCTGGTCCCGTTGCAAGGGGAGCACTCCCATTGCACTCCCTTCCCAGCAGAGGTGCTGCCAGGATCGCCACTGGAGTACGACGGGACAAGGTAGAGTGTAGAAAGAGATATACAATTTAGTTTATCCCAATCTTTCTTAAAGTTAGACAATGACAAGCCATGCAACTTCATCAGCCATTCTTCTTGTGATGGAGTAGCCAGCTACATCCTTCCTTTTCTGAGCAAAGAGCAGTCTGGCAGCTGTGATCATATATTGAAAAATTCTTCCAGAATTCTTGTCCATCTGATCATCCATCAGCCCCAGTAGAAAAAATTCAGGTTTCAGTTCAGTCTTTACCTTCAAAATATTCTCTATCAATCTATGAATCATCACTCAAAATTTATTTGCCTTCTCACATGTCTACCACATATGAAGAAAAGTCCCTTCATTCTGCTCATATTTCCAACAAACATTAGAAGAACCCTTATACATTTTAGACAATCTTTCTAGTGTTTAATACTATTTATACATCATATTATAAAAGTTCTCTCTAAGGTCATAACTTAATGTAAATGTTAAATCTTTGGTCCATATCCCTTCCCATTGTTCCATCTGAATATAATAACTCACATTTTGTGCCCATTTAATCATACAACCTTGTACTTGCTTATCTTCTGTTTTGGTTTTCAGCAATAGCTTATACATTTTGGCAGTTAGATGTTCATTATCAGTACATAATTGCTTTTCAAGCTCAAATAATACAAATAAATTCTTATCCTTTTTAAAATGTTCAATCAGTTGTCTATAAGAGAACCAATGTATATCATTGCCATCTTGAATTAATTCATCATTTGATTTCATTCTAAATTGCCCTTTTTCCATCACTAATAAACTCCTACATGTTAACCAACTATCTTTAAAAGTTATTTCTCTCTTAAAAAGAGCTTCATGTGGTGAAACCATAAAGGTATTATAGGACATATTCTCATCTGATATTTATTCCAAACTCTTAATATAGCACGTCTAACATAATGAGTGTTAAAATCCAAAATTGCTTTAAGTTTGTTGTACTACAAAAAAGGATGCTGTCCAAACCTCAAGTTAAACCTTTCTAGCTGTAGGAATCTTTCCCTGTTCAAAGTAATCCAATCTTTGAGCCAAACCAAACAAACATGGAAACATAATCGCAAATTTGGAAGACTGAGTCCTCCTCTTTGTTTTAAATCCTACAAAATCTTACATCTTAACTCTTGGTTTCTTCCCTTACCAGATGAAAGTAGAAATATCTTTGTGACATTGTTTAAATGGCACATCATTATTCACAATAGGAATTGTCTGAAATAAAAACAGCATCTTCGATGAAACATTTGTTTTTATAATTGAAATCCTACCCAATAAAGAAAATTTCAGCTTAGACCATCTTTGTAAATCTTGTTTGATCTCATTCCATACTTTAACGTAGTTATTCTGAAACAACTTTATGTTTTGTCTTCCAAAAGTAACACTTAAGTATTTCACTTGCTTAACAATCTTAAATTCTGTTTTTCCATCAAAAATTCTTGACCTTTTGTTGTCATATTTTTAGTCAGCATAATTGTCTTATCTTTGGACATTTCTGCACTAGACTGTTATAGCGCTATTATTCCACTTTCAACATCTTATGGAATCCTGGGGTTTGCCGTTTAGGGAGGGGCTGGCCGGCCCCTCCCTAAACGGTAAACCCCAGGATTCCATAGGATGTTGAAAATGCAATAATAGCTCAATAACAGTCTAGTGTGGAAGCGGCCTTTGTTTTTTAAAAACAAATTCCAGCCAAGTTCCCAAAATCATTTAAAATATTGAGCAATATATTTACAGAATCTAGGGGATCCTGTAAAAAAAATCACTAAATCATCAGCACATGCCCTTAGTTTAACTATTTGTTTCTTTGTCACCACACATTTGATTTTCTTTTCTTGTCTAATAGTTCTATTCAAGACTTCTAAAGGCAATATAAAAAGTAATGATCAGAGGAGATGACCTTGTATAGTCCCTCTTTGTAGGTCATAACGTTTTGTTTTCTCACCATTAATCAGAATCTTTGCCTTCTGAAATGGGTATATTGCTGTAATCTGTGTAATAAAATTGTGCCCAAAATTCATCCGTTTAAAAATTGTAATCATAAAAGGCCAGTTCATGTTGCCAAAGGCCTTCTCCACATCCAAAAATAGTAAAGCCACATGCTTCTTTTCTGGGTCTCAAGGTGTTCTATTCTGTCTGTCATATATCTTATATCGTCCTGCATCAGTCTCTTTGGTAGAAATCGCTACTGGTCTTTATGTATTATCTCCTCAAAAATCTTCTTCATTCTTTCTGTCAAAATTAGTGTAAAAATCTTGTAATCATTATTCAGAAGGGAAATAAGTCTGTAATTCTTGGGATCTGTCACATCACTTTCTTCCTTCAGTATCAATGTTATATCTGCTTGACACAGACTGTCTGGTATTTGCTTGACAGAGACTATCTGGTATTTATAATTATAAATACATAATTATACATAACCTGTATGTATAATTGAGTTCATCAGTTCGTCAAGTATAATTGTTCTTTTATAGTAAATTGCTGAAAGATTGTTCAGTTCTCAGGTCTTCTTAATCTTCACTTTTTTAAAGGAATCAATCATTTCTGCCACAGTTATAGTCTCATTTAGATTTAGTCTCTGATTTTCTGAAATAATTGGTAAATTCTATAAGTCCAAATATTTTTCTGTCTTCTCTCTTTGTATCTCTTGTTGTTTGTAAAATGTTGAAAAGAAATAAGAAAAATCATCTTTATGGATACTTGCTTTTGCAAAATCTTTATTTCCTTCTGGAGCAAAGATTTAGATGGACTACTCTTAAGTTCTTCTTCTTTCTTTCTTAATCTCATCCAAAATGATTTGATTCTTCTTTTGTCTTTTCCTTTTGTGATTCCGCATTATGTTGTATAAAAAAGCCCATCATAACTGCTTTATTTTCATCCCAAACAATTCTAATATCCGTACATTTATTCATATTATCCTCAAATAAATTTATAAAGTTTTTTTGGCTTTGTTCAGTACATTTTCATTTTTAAGTAGGCCTTCATTCAATCTCCAATTAAAGTGACTATTTCTCTTTTTTTAAGAGTTATTGGGATATGATCTAAAACGGTCTTCGGTAATATCTCCATCTCTTTAATAATACTAAGTGATTTAGATGTGAAAAATGTATCAGTTCTAGAAAAAGATCTATGTCTTTCTGAGAAGAATGTGTATTCTTGTTCTTCTCCATATTTCTGCCCCCAAATGTCAAGTAGTTCCATACTGTGCATCAAATTTGAAAAAAAAAAAGACTTTGGGAGTTTTCTTTTATCATATTTTCTTTCTTTTTCAGCCATTCTATCAATTTTGGGGTTAACTACCCCATTCCAATCCCTCCAAGAATCCACCTTTCATGGGAAAGCTCTAAAAGTTCTAAAACTTCTTCATATAGCTTTTCTCAAAAAAAAGAAAGAAAAAAAAAGGAGTTTTATTCTCTGTGGGAGGGTTTATGCATAAACCCACATTGACAATGTTTTTGCCCTTGAATTTGTATTTCCACTCCAACATAACACACATGTGTATCCTCTAAGACTTTTCTGGATTCAAAAGAAGGAGAATTCCTTACAAGTGGACTGATTAGATAAAGGAAGTCACAGCTTTGAATCTGCAAGACAGGAGCAAGGCAGTGGACGATTGGGGCTGTCAGTGGTCTCTCATTCATAAAGCAGTAAGCAGAAGTTGTCTTGACAGCAAATAACAACAACAAAGTGCTAGTTATGTGAAAAGCAACCATAGCAAAACATTGAAGCATTACCAGTATCTGGATTGGCCTTTCTTTTTCAACTTTTTGAGGGGGAATCTAACAAGAATTTTCTCCCTGAAAATCTTGGAGTTCCTCTAGTGTATGCTGATCCCTTTACTTGTTTTTCAATGACCCTATTTGGGCTACAATCCTGTCAGTAGTCACCAGTTGAGTTTGTTATCAGAATGAGTGATGAGAATGTGGAAATTCTAATGAGATAATACCGGAACTACAATGAGTATTTATAAAGTCTAACTATGTAAAAGCAGAAAACAATGACAATTATTAAAGAGGAGTAGCTGTTAGATCATTCCACACAGAAACGATTAAAGCAAACCATGCTGGAAAATACTTTAAATGATAAATATTTACTAGTTAAAAGCAACGATAATTAGTAAAGGTTCAAGGACTTCTAAGTTACATTTCCTGTTTGATTTTTGTGGTATCAGAATATTCTGGCCTGACTATTCTCTTACTGTTCTGTTCCAAATTTACTCACTAATAGTTTCTCGACAGAGACGATAGCCTGTTGTATTTTGTACCAGCTGGCACTTCTCACTTGTTTTGTCCAATAGATTGGCCACTGTGGGAGAAGGATGTTGGACTAGACAGGTCTTGGGTCTGGTCCAGCAGGGCTCTTAGCTTCTCAGATTTAAAAGTTTGATCAAAGACTCTAAAGTGTGAGTGGGTGTTAAGAAAATAGCATGTTAAGCTATAGACTTTACAGGATTATCTGAATGGATTAATCTGTGTCTGTTGTTAAGGAGGACAGGTATGCTATGCTTACGTCATGAGTCGTCCATGTCTTGAAAGAAAACAAGGTTAAACTAAGTGGACATTACATGTAGAATCACATATTACAACTATGCAAGTACATCAACAGGGGGGAAAAAAATCACACATTATAAACCGGACAAATTCTTGCCCCATGGCAATTAATTTGTGACAAGAACTGTGGTAAAGAAAATCAAGACCTGGGAGAAGATATCAGCACCAGGATCAGCAAGTTAAAAACAAATAGTCCTCTGGGCAGAAAAGAGCAAAACTCCTCCTCTGTCCAATAGAAAGCAGCTTCATTTTAGAGAGGAGAAGTCCTTTGAAAATGAAACAGCCTCACTAGCTACCCCCGGCATGTTGAAAAAAAACACGACACAACATAAATCTATAGTTATGGCCACCAAAATGGAAGCCATAAGAAAAGCAGAAGCTTGTGAAAGAAAAATATAATCCCTGGATGCATTTTGGAAGACGTCTTCAAGAGATCTCTAAAAGGCTCAGTATATTTTTCTTTATTTATGCTAGGCTTGCTTGACCAAGTTGTTTCCTCTCACAAGCACATGCTGTTAATTTTGAATAAAGACTCTGGGGACACATGTTGAACTATTCTCCTTTTTTATGGTCTGTAAATCTCTCCCTATTCTTTCCATATTACCTCTGCCTCTGGTATCAAATTGTCTTTTAAAGAAGTAATGTCTAGGAACATAACTACTTTGTTAACTGAGGTATATCTGTAGTGCTGTGGCAGTATAGTCTGTTGACTCTAGAAGACTGGGCTGAGTTTTATTATTTACTAGTTTTGCAATCAGTGGACTCATACAGACCGACATTGCAGGACCATTAAAAACTATTCAGCTACACAGAACTTTCCTGCAACATACTGAAAAATGAGATTTTTCTAAAGGCTTTCACTTTTCATTTTAAAGAAACCTATTAATGCTTGAGGAAAGTGACAGCATATTATATATTCAGATATTTTGAAGAAGAGTAGAAAATTAAGTTGATGGGGGAAAAATGTATTAATTTCAGATTGGAATACGTTTAAAAGAGAAAGAATTATCCATGTCAGAAGAATGTTAAGATAAATAGTTTATGTGCCTAATAAAGGTAGGGAAATGGAGGACAAATTTTTAATTGTCACTTGATTTGGATGAATTCTGTTCCCATTATGTTGTGTATTTCCTCTTTATCCTCATGAATATAATTTCTTATAGTCTCAAAAGACTGGGAAGAAATATTGACATAGCAAAAGGAGTATATATAATTGCAAAACAGCTTTCTCTTTTCCTACAGAAAGTGGTAAGGACTGCTAAGGACAGCAGTCATCTAATTAAAGGCAACTTATAGTCCACTTCCCCGATCTAGAACGGCAAGTGGTAAACTGAGGGGGCAATTCATGTGTTCATAACCACTAGGGTAGACACTGAAGGGTGATGGGAGTAACAGTAGTACATAAAGTTAGAGAAGAAATCTAATTGTGATTGGCCTTCTGGCATTGTCAGTGATGGAGCCAAACAAAAATAATTGCCATGAAGAACAGAATGTGGAAACTTAGTTCTCAGAAAGAGATGGAGAAGCAGTGCTATCAAAATAATGGGTATTAGTGTGAAGGGAAGAAGAAATAAAAAAGAGGTAATACTAGCATAACCAAGGGAGCTGTTGTCTTTCAGAGTATCCACAGCCTAGGATCTTCTGCTGATGAGTAACTACATATGTTGTTGTGTGCTTTCAAGTTTTTTCTGACTTATGGTGACCCTAATGTGAACCTATCACAGGATTTTCCACATGCTGATAAATCCACTTGACCATAAATAGTTTACAAGCATTAAAAAGTGATAGAAAATTTTTATGTAACAGTTCTCTTGTCCCAAAATATCAAACTTCTTCAAGTTCTCAGCCTACAGCATGGTAGATGAATGTGCAGGAATTCAATTATGATCAGTTGTCACGTAATCAATTCTGCTTGTTCATTTCTTGTAAGAAACCAAATTGCCATTGAGAGATTACGAACAGTATATAATTGGTTGCCACTGGTGTTTTTAAATCTGAAAGTTATCATGAAATCAGAAGTTAAAAGGAGACATTAGAACTCAGCAGAAGTAATCCTGTATCTAAAAAAATTCACTATTCACCCTGCTTATATATACCACAGACAGTTTGTGTCCCAGATTAGCTGAGAGACTGAGATCAAATCAAGGAAGTGCTAATAAAGTCACAGGGCTAAGCAGGCTCCAGAGTTACAGCATCTGTTCTGTCTCTAAAGTGGAGGATAGGTTCCATTTGAATGTATTAAAATGGGCATTTTTGTGGAAAAAAATTTTTTTTTATTTTTATTTTATTCCTAGATTTATTTCTTGGATCGTCTATGTATAATCTGAAAATGTTTCCGATTTTGCTCCTTGTTAATCATTCTGGCACAAACATCTCTTGCACAGAAATACGGTATTTCAGTTGCCTTTACAAGAAATCAAGAGCTTCTTCTGTATGATCATAATATGATTAATTTCATAAACGGGAGGCAGCGTAGCATGCAAGGTCCTTTGCAACGTATTTATTCAACATATAAATAATGACATTTTACTGTCTTTCTGATTGCTGCTGACTCACTGATTGATAGCATTTTTGTCTCGCTCTGTGGCCAAAAAAGCATTGTAGAGTAGCTTACATATAGGCCCATTTTTGAAAGGAAGAAGGTTTAAAATCTAAAGGACAAAGTACAAACAAAGGAATGAGGAGGAAAGAGAAGAAATTAAGTTGTCTTTCAGCAGGGTGGTGAAATGTCCCCACTCCCTCCCATCTCATTCTACCGTAGTCTGCTAGAATGGCTGCTGGTCAAAGATCCATGTGTCTTTTTTCAAACCACCAAGAGCCCTACCAGACATGTGACTGTTCATGAAACACTGGCTATCTGGGGGAAAGAACTGGAAGGTCTATTTTTTATACCACATGGAAAATGTAGGACAGGGATGGAAACAAGACCCTATCCCTTGCCCTCTTCTCAAATTTTAACCCATTTTTACCCATGCCGGTTGTAACATTGCAAGTATGCTGGGCTGAGGTTGAAAAGTATAGCCAAGTACAGAGAAGCAGTACCACATCATTTTTTTTTTATTATTATTTTTTTGAGAAATCTTGGCGAACTAGTGAGGTGACAGAGGACTAGAGAGGAGCAAACATTGTCCCTCTCCACAAAAAAAAGAAGATCCAGAAAACTACAGGCCAGTCAGACTAACCTCCATAACAGGAAAAATATAACAGGTTATACAGGAAACTATCTACAAGTATCTCAATGACAATGCAATGATCAATAAGAACCAGCATAGCTTTGTCAAGAAGACTAATCTTATATCTTTTTCCAATTTGGTCACTAATTTAGATGGTGAGAATGCTGTGGATGTCATTTATCTGGATTTCAGCAAAACATTTGATAAGGTTCCCCTTAATATTTTGATTAGCAAACTGATTAAATGTGGAAGAGCTGGGAACACTGTCAGGTGAATCTGGTTGGAAAACTGTGCTCAATGAATCATCATCAATGGCTGCACTTCAAACTGGAAGGAAGTCTCATGAAAAGTGCCCCAGGGTTTTGTTCCAGTGTCATTACTCTTCAACATTTTTATCAATGATTTAGATGACCAGGTAGAAGGAATCCTTACCAAATCTGCAGATGACACAAAATTGGTAAGAGTGGCTAACCCCTTGGAAGATAGGAACAGAATTCAGAATGACCTAGATGAACTAGAAAATTGGGCAGAAATTAATAAAATGAAATTCAATAGAGATAAATCCAAAAATCTGCATTTTGGCCACAAAAACTAAATGTACAGGTATAGAGTAGGGAATACATGGCTCAGCAGTACTTGATTTGAAAAGGACCTTGGGAGTATTATTGATCATAAATTGAACATGATACAACAGTGTGCTGCTGTGGCAAAGAAGGTGAATGCCATTTTAGCCTACATTAACAGAAGCATACTTTTCATTCAAGGGGAGTAATAGTTGCACCGTATTCTGTTCCAGTCAGGCTTCATCTGGAGTACTGCATTCACTTCTGGGATCCTTATTCTAAGAAGGATATAAACAAGTTGGAGTGAGTTCAGAGAAGAGCAACAAAGATAAGAGGCATGAAGAATAAAACATATGAAGAAAGGTTGAAGGAGCTGGGCATGTTCGGCTTGGTGAAGAAAAGACTGAGGGGTGATATGATTGCACTCTTTAAATACCTCAAGGGCTATCCCACAGAGGAGGAGGCAGGCCTGCTCTACTACACCAGAGGGTAGGACCAGGTCAAGAGTTTCAAAGTTACAGTACAGTCGATTTTGATTGAACATTAGAAGGAATTTCTTGACAGTAAGAGTAGATTGACAATGGAACCAATTATCTAGAGAAGTGATGGGATCTGTTTCTCTGAACATGTTCAAAAAGAGACTGGACAACTACCTGCTGGGGATGCTTTACTGGAGATCCTACACTTTGCAGGGGGTTGGACCAGATGGCCCATGAGGCCCGTTCCAACTCTATATCATTGAGGGAGAGGGAGGGAAGGAGGGAGAGAGAGAGTCCAGCATGAATTACATTTGTCATTTGCTAAACACTTTAGATTTGCATAATTTTTATTTTTCATGTCAACAGAGACAAATATAAGGTCCTATACTTAGGCAGAAAAAATGGAATGCACAAATTCCAAAAATGGAATGCACAAATATAGGATGGGGGACATGTGGCTGGATAGTAGTATGTGTGAAAGGGATCTAGGAGTCTTGGTAGATCACAAGCTGAACATGAGTCAGCAGTGTGATGCGGCAGCCAAGAAAGTCAACGCAATTCTTGGTTGCATCAATAGGAGTATGGTGTCTAGATTGAGAAAGGTAATGGTACCACTCTATTCTGCATTGGTTAGGCCTCATTTGGAATACTGTGTCCAATTCTGGGTACCTCAATTCAAGAAGGATATCGACAAGCTGGAATGTGTCCAGAGGAGGGTGACCAAAATGGTGAAGGGTCTGGAAGCCATGCCCTATGAAGAACGGCTTAGGGAGCTGGGTATGTTTAGTCTGCAGAAGAGAAAGTTAAGAGGGGACACGATAGCCATGTTTAAATATTTGAAGGGATGTCATGTCGAGGAGGCAGCGGGCTTGTTTTCTGCTGTTCTAGAGACTAGGACAAGAAGCAATGGATTCAAGCTGCAGCAAAGGAGATTCCACCTGAACCTCAGGAAGAACTTCCTGATGGTCAGACCTGTCCGGCAGTGCAATCTGCTGCCTCGGAGTGTGGTGGAATCTCCTTCTTTGGAGGCTTTTAACCAGAGGCTGGATGGCCATCTGCTGGGAATGTTTTGATGTGTGTTCCTGCATGGCAGGAGGTTGGACTGGATTGCCCCTGTGGTCTCTTCCAACTCTATGATTCTATGATTCTATGTATAGTAGTAATCAGACTATCCAGCAATTTTTCTTTTCTGCACTTGCAGTGTCTGCAAGTTTGCAGATGTTGCCCTTTTGATTGACAACTCTGATGTTCTTGGCAGAAGGGCCTTCTCTTCCATTAAATCTTTTGTTAACAGAACAATCAACAGTCTTCCAATCGGCCAAAGCAAACATTGGGTTGCCCTTGCACAATACAGTGATGACGTTCACACCAAATTCCAGCTGGATGACTTTAAATTCAAGATGTTGAACCACATCTAAAATAACTTTTCATTCTGTGGTGGATCTTTAAGAACTGGAAATGCCATGCAAAAGATCCAAAAGACTTTTTTTTCAAAACTCTAAAGGAAAGCAGAAGCCAGATAGTAGTGGTCACAGCTTCATGGCCTTCAGAGGATGAAGTGGGAGGACCTGCAACAGTGGCAAAAAAATGGAATAAAAATTATCACTTTAGGAATTCAGGATTTATCTCTGCAAGAGATGCAGTCAAGGGCTACCTACACATTGTACTATAATTTTGATACACCAAAGGACCTTGTCATGTTTTCTCAAAATATATCTACAGTAATTAAAACTCAGTACCAATGTGGTGTAGTGGCTTGAACGTTAGACTAAGGCATTGGAGACCAGGGTTCAATTCCCCACTCTGCCATGGAAATCCGCTGGATGACATTGGGCGCATCACAAATGCTCAGCCTCCAGAAAACTCTGTGATAAGTTCACCTTAGGGTTGTCATAAGTCAGAAACGACTTGAAAGCACACAACAACAATTAGAACTATTGTACAAATAGATTATAGCATTGTCATCTCAATGTCTTCTCCAACTGCATCAGAACATGGAAGTGTTGACTCATCAGCAGTTAAGGGAATGTCCATTTTCTTCCAGACCTTCTGATTAGTCAAATCTTGCCCTACTAGGAATAGTCCTAGTCAGGAGATTCAGGTTATCACGGAAACTGTCCAGCACAGGCATCAGTAAAGAGGGAATGATATTTCAGCAATGATGTAAGTTCCACCTGGGCAGCTTCATAGGTGACATAGGAGTCCTGGCTTTTCCTGGCTTTCAAATGGATTCTTGACCTGAAGCATTTTTCCTTCTCATGAGTAGGTCTCAGGAACATTTAATACACTACCAGATAAGTAGTCTATTTTTGACTGTTAGGCCTTTATAGTGATGCAATGTTTCCCTTCCTCCTAGGGTCCTGGAGGTGATGTAGACTTGAAATGATAGAATGGGACTAAATCAGGGCATTTCAGTTCTTCAAATGGTGTGGCATCCACAAGCAGGACATCCTAATGGAGGGTCCCAGGAGGGCCTTTATCATCTTGTGATGGGTTAGTGGACTTATCAAAAGGCACCTGCAGCCACACTCACTCACATCCACCACATTTCCAGATGGTGTGATGGGGGTGTCAAAATATGGATGAACTTGCATGTGGTAGCTGAGAATTCACATGCCAAAGATGTCTCTTGCCCAAGTTGTCAGATTTCTGGCAAGTTCTTGATAAAATGCATATGAACAAGTTTGGACACTCCTCCACACACACACATTCTTCCTATAAAACAAACTACTTTTGGTATACCTGAACTCCATTGTAATTCACATAAAGCAAGTGACTTAGGGAGGCTTTAGATATCCAATGAAGTAAATTCAGCATCCCCTGAATGACACAGATGCCTTGACATTTCATTTCATTGTGTTGTTATATTCTATCATTTGGATGTTAAATCAAATTAAGATATAACCAATGGTGTGTCCTGCATTATAAAAATGCAAGAAAATACCTCCAAAATATATCTAAAGCAGGGTTGGGAACAATGCAACCTCTAGATGATGCATTGCAACTCCCAGCACCGCTAAACCACCCTAGCCAGTAGTAAGGAATGCTGGGATTTCCAATCTGACACCTGGAGGACTGCATAGTATCCATCCTTTCTCTAAATAAGGATATCACTATCCATCTCCTTTTTCTTCACATAATGACAGCTGTAGAACATTCTGCAGATACTTGCAACAGTTTACCAGAGAAAAAGCCAAAAAGGGAATTACTAATATTGTTTCCCTCCCAGTTTCAGAGTTTGATTATTCAGTTGCAGATGTCATATTTATGGTGGATGAAAGTGTTTCGTATGCAAGTGCTATATACATAAAACCATTCTTACAACACATAGTAAACTTTGTTAATGTAAGGAAAGATTGCATAAGAACTGGCCCAATGACATACAGCACTGAGCCAGACGTGATATCTCTTCTGAGCAATGAAACAGAAAAAGTTGATATTCTTCCAAGAATTGAGAACTTTTCTTCCCAACAAGAAGAAGCCAGACTGGGTGATGCTATTAATTTTACCAGGAAATGAGTCCATGTTGAAGATGCCGGGAGAAGAAAGAATCAAGGAGTGGAAGTGGTTGCCACCATCATTAGTCACAGATCCTCTAAAGACCTCATACAACATCCCTTTATATCATGAAGTGGTCTCTCTTCATCTTGACTGACCCCAGTGCTCTTTCTTTAAAAAAACAACATACTGATATTTCAAAATCTTGCTTTCAAGGAGCTCTCTTCTTCCTTCATAACTAGGGATGGCAGGGAGAAATAGTTCTGAGAACCTGTGGATTCTGTTGGTTCCTTTAGATGGTAATCTTCAAACATTATCTTTATTTGGTTTGCTGTGTCTCATGGACAAGGCACAGACAGTCCATTTTTTCATAATAATCTCCTTTATTTGAACTGTCCTAGACCAGTCTTGTGACAACATCATTATAAACAGAAATGATAAATTGCATCACAATGGCTGCAAATTATTCCAGGATGCACTTTCTTCTCATCCTTATTTTCTATGAGGTTGCTAGACTTCCTTTTTTCCTTCCCACACTGAAATCCATACAGATATATTTTTTATACATTTTTCTCTAATGTGTGCATTCATTTAGGCATCGCACTTAACATACACATTTTTCCACTGACTAAAGACTGCTTGTGTCAGAATTGTGGTCATTCAATTCTGTGCATTTTAGCTTGTCATATTTTAAAATGCATGCATCGTTTTTTGCCCACCATACCACCATGAACACACCCAACCTTTCCTGATTTTGGAAGCAAAACAGGGATGAGCCTGGTTACTAATTGTAAAGGAGACCACAAGGAGACACTAGGATCTCCAGGCTCTGCTAGGAAAGAATCCTGTCTTGTGACAAATCATTGAGGCAAAATTCTCTGTCAACTATCATTGACAATTCTAAGCTAGAGGAACCAAATGTAAGTCCTTCTGTCCTATTGTCTTTATTCAAAACATCCTCTAAGCCTCATAAATGTATGACACCCCAAGATGATGTTTGTGTCTCCTTGCAAAGTGTCTTGGGAAGTGCAGAAAAGCTGCTTTCATTGAGACAGTTAAATCCACTGAAATTATTTTTGAATTTTTCATTAACCCAGTTCATTGGTTTAGTAATTATGGAGTTCAAAGTACTTCTAGTTAGGTATTTGCTGTGACAGAGATTCATTGGTGTTTTCTGGGATTCACTGAGAACAGACACAGCTTCCCAAGAAGTAACTAAACTGGCTGTTTTAGTAGAAAACATAATTACAGACTGTAAGTGCAACCAACCATCCTATAAGTGACAACAACTAGTAATAGGGACTTTACTAGTGTGGTCTATAGAAGACAGATGACCCTTCTTGCAAAATTTTGCCCAGAATCCTTTTGGAGCTTCAGGCTAATGTGATGGGGTTGTATGATGTTGCATATAGAGGTATTCAATGTCAGGGATTCCAGGCAGGGAACCCTGGGAAAATGATCAGCCCACTGCAAAAATGTTGCATCATGCCCCAGCTGTGGGTACTTGCAAGGTTACATAAGAAACTGGGGTCGTGTGCAGATGGTAGAGGGAGGTGTGCAAACCTCTACCTGATTGGTTGTAGGTATATATATAACAAAGCAACGCCAGTATGTATTTGTCTGTTGACCAAACCTGGTGCCTGGCGCAAGCTTTTGTCCGTCTGTCCTATGTTTTGTATATAACGGAACTTTGCTGCAAGATAAAGTGCCTCCCGTTTTGGAAGAAACTCCTCCGTGTGTGAGTATCCTTACTGGGAAACAAGGCTGCTGCTGTTGGCTCGCTGAACTCTGGTTTTTCCGCTGCCTTTCCGTGGGGCTGAAACTCCTATCATCCCCAACATTCAGTACCTCCTTATACAAGGGGTTTGTTTCACAGTGCAATGGATACTTGACAGTGACTGAGCAGAGTTCTACCCCCTCACTGAAACAGCTATTGAATGGGCATGGGCTGAATTGGGATAGTTCCCTCACATCACCACCACATTACTTCATGTTTCACCATCTTTATACAGACACTCAGCCCTTAGCTCTTCATTCTGCACATTATTATTCTTTCCATTAAAAATTTAAAGAATCTGCTTTAACTCCACAGCTTCCTTTGTTCCTATATTACATAACTTTTTGTCAGCATCAGGCTATGTCAGTCTCTCTCCTTTTCTCTGCTTTCATTCTGCCCATCAGGCTTTTGATATTACAAGTTCCACTTATATTAAATTTTCTAGCCACATCTTTGAAAACATTGTATACATCTGCAAATGCTTCCCTTTGGGACTTTTCTATGCCTAATGCCATATAAAATCCTCCTGTTCTGGCAGGATGTGTGGAAACTGGAAAGGCTGGTATTTATTTTAAACAGAGGCTGGACGGCCATCTGTTGGGAGTACTTTGATGTGTGTTCCTGCATAGCACGGGGTTGGACTGGACGGTCCCTGTGGTCTCTTCCAACTGAATCATTCTATGATTTATTTCTTATTGACAGTTCCATTCCTGAACTTAATTTTGATCATATGAAGAGTTTCCTGAAAGAAGTGGTTCATTTATTTATTGTTGGACCTGATAAAAGTTTGATTTGGAGTTGGGCAATATTCAAACAAAATATAGCACAGAATTTGATACTGACGAGCATATGTTAACATTCCCTACACCCTCACTCCATTGGCAATGAACATTATTTAATTGGCTTAAAATATAAACCATACACTGTTATAGCTGAAAAGCCATGCTGGCAAAGAAGACTGGTTGAACATGTGCAAAAGTAGGTCAAATGGGACCTCAGGACATGGCCAGGTTCAAGGGATCATGTGGAAAGCTCTGGTGCTAATGGGTTTGCAATTATCCCTTTAATGATTCAAACTTCAAACACAATAGCACACGAAAACTGTCTCAATAGAGCAACTGACTTATCAACCTGGTCCCTCTTCTCACCCAAATTCTCCTTTGTTTCTTCACCTGCCCAGGCATTAAGAAGCTATCATGATTCCCATCAATGCTTTGTCATCTAATGCTAAGGCCATTAATCCGTTATGGACCCCTTTGTTTGCTCTGCCAGAGAGCCATTAACACCCTTCCCCTCAGGGCAGAAAAAGAGTATTTAAACCCTGACTCTGAGCTAGATAAGTCAAAGAGCACTGGGCATAGGCCATCACTCTGCTGCTCAGATTCCCATTCTTGTACTTTCCTCGGACCCCTAGTTTGAGTCACATCGCTTTATCTCTTCCCTGCAGGATAGTTAAATATCGCCTACTTACCTCCAACCTCTTGCTATCCCAATTTTTCCTTCCTTTCCTTCAGTTAGCCTTGCATGGTTGTGAGATTGCTTGAATCTTGCATGTGCTTGTGATATATTCCCCAATAAAACATCCTGTTAATCTCCAACTGGCGTCTCTGCATTAGTACCAATATACATAGGTGGAAAGATCCTGTAAGGTTACCTCCTCTTACAGGCCTCCCTTTTTGATAATTAATAATTCCCCACCATTCCACAGAGGCACTGGCACTGCAAGTGGACCTCTGAGAGACACACTTTGTGGAGTAACACATCCAAAAAAGATCAATTTAGAAAGAGCCATTAACAATATCAAGCAATTGACAGGATATACTTATACTGGAGCAGCTTTACATTCCATGCAGCCATGGTTTGAAAAAGGAGAAAACAGTAAGGGACCAAGTGCCCTGTTATCTCATTGTGCTGACAGATGGAGGGATGCATGACAATCTGAAGGTCAGTTGTTGTTGTGTGCTTTCAAATCATTTCTGACTTATGGTGAGCGTAAGGTGAACCTATCATGGGATTTTCTGGGGTTGAGACTGTGTGATGTGCCCAAGGTCACCCAGTGGGTTTCCAAGGCTGAGAGAGGAATCTGTCTCCAGGGCTGTAGCCCAGTGCTCAAACCACAAGACCATGCTGGCTCTCCACAATGTGAACGTACTTGCTGAGATACTGAGGAAATGGGAGATTAACGTCATTGGTGTGAAAGAGGCTAATATAATACAGTTATATGAGACAGCAGGCTCAAAGACAAGGGTTTACTTTGGGCATGTTTTTGACTCCTTGAAAGATACACATGATCTGGTTTGAGATTTATGTGCTGAACAAGGTTAGAGGAACTCCCTTTCTTTTCATCATAGTATGAGAACCTCAGTTTCTCAAGTTAATGGTGATGGGCAAACCTAGGTTTTTGATGCTGTGCTCAGTTCAGGAGCCTACATTTCCAGACAAACCTGGAGTTTGCAGCGAATCACTGTGCTCTCACGAACATTAGATTCTTGGGGAAACACTTATACAGATCCACTTCTGCTTATTCAAGCACAAGTATTGTTTCCAATCATAAATGCCACCTCTGAGTCATAAAACCAAACATTTAGTTACTCAAATGGTTTAATAAAACTTATGGTAATTGATTACATGAAAATGACTGCATGCACATGGCTAATGCCAAACAGGAATCCAAAAGGGAGAGGATAAAAGTATAAAATTAGCAAAAAATATATTTATATTACAGCAAGCATTTTGAAGGAAAAACAGAACTTATATGAAATAAAGCAAAATGCAAAGTAAACTTCAATCCACTCAAAATGCAAGGAAGTTAGAAAGCAGCCCAATTCAAATTTCTGTGTTGATCAAGACAGTTTAAAATTATGGGGTGAACAGCTGTGATGATACTCTTAGGAAAGTCAGCTTTAGTGTGATTCAGAAGAGATAACAAAGGAATCCACTTTCCTGATTCCCTTTTATGATGCAAAGCTACAAATTATTTACTACACATTTGCATATGAAACTATCCTCTGATCTCAAAAAGAAATATATCTGTAAACACTGTCCCATTGCTCTGCAATGGCTATGCTATGTAATGACCCAAACATCTGAAGTTCTTTCTCTCACCTGCAGATGTCAGTCTTGTTCCTTACCTTGCAAGCTGTTTTCAAAGTCCTGCCTGATTTCATGTTATGACAGCTTCAGGACAGAAAACAGTATTTTAACTTATGTACAAGGAAATAGATAGATCTCCTTTCTTAGCAAAAAGACAGCTCATGCTCTTTCACACTAGTTATTGTATTACGATCCCACTTTTAACTTCCATGGAAACATCCTATGGAATCTTAGAGTTTTGTAATTTGGTGATGCACTAAAGGAGTTCTCTGGCTGAGAATTCTAAACATATCTCCTCTTGTATTCCAGGATTCCATAGGATGTTGGCAGGGCAGTTAAAGTGGCATTAATAGCACTATAATTGTGTAGTGTGAAGGGACCCTAGATAGGAACCTGTCCTATCTCAGTCCCAGCAGCAAAGCTGATAATTCAAACAAACCAAACTGAATAACTCCCAGTTCATTACTTACTTTTATTTAGTAAGCACAAGGTCATAAATGAAGTCCAACACAAGCCGAAGGCAAGTGAGTCCAAAGTCAGTCAGTGTAATCCAAAGTCGGGCACGGAGTTCAGCAATAAGGGCCTGCCCTGCAGGAACGACCCTGCACTGCTAGGTGGTGGCCATTTCATTTCTGTTTAAAAATCTCCAAGGAAGGAAAGTCCCCCATCTTCTGAGATAAGGTGTCCCCTGTTGCTCATACTGTCAGGTCGTTCTTATTGCTCAGTTGAAATCTCTCTTTCTTCTAATTTGATTTCATTGCTTCAGGCCCCACTCTTGGAGTAGCAGAAAACAAGCTTGATCAACTATCTATATGATAGCCCCTCTGATATTTAAAGACAGTATGACTTGTTCGTGAGAAACTCATGCTAGTTCTTAGACAAGAATGCTGTGATAACTAAGTGCTCAGACCAATTACTATCACAGTTGCTCTCAGTGTAATTCCACTTAGCATCTCCTATGTTGATATAGATGAAATCAACAGCTATCCATCAGTGAACTTAAGAGAAAAATGTGTGCACATTGACCCCCCACACACAAAGGCCAGTGCATGTTCCACAGTTCCAAAGACCTAGGCGAATTTGTTTCCAAAGGGTATTTGGTGCTATGGACTGCTATAGGTGAACATACATGTGAAGACATCTGTAGTTTCCTAGTGAAATCTGTGAAAGTTGTATTATTTTATTCAATTCTCCATCTATTGAAATATAAGCCATAACATGGCTTCTTTCACAGAGCCAGGAGCAGTGAGTGACAATGGAATACTTATGTTAAAAATGCATTATGTAAACTACAAGAAAAATGTGGATGAGGCTTGACCAAGGTATTTTGCTAGCTGAGGTTCAGAAGCAAATGCCTTCCTCTTTCCCCAAAGTACATAGTGTTTATGACTGATCAGCTTATTTTGGGACATAAGGCTAAAATTCCCCTCTCCCTCATTGTAGACCCATCTCTTAGTATGAACAACCCTGTCTCCTGTGAGAACTAAGGAGCCCAAACCAATTTACTAACAATGTTAGCAAGATAGTGTTTCTGCATCTGCAGTTCAAGGGGAGACAACTGACCATCTACATTTCATGAAGAAACATGACACACAGGAAAAAACTTCTAATACAATATCCATAAGCATAATCTCACTTCTTTTGCACTTTAGCAAGCAGGCTGTTTGTGTTGTCTTTTGTCTAGTTTTGCAGTTGACGAGAAAATATCAAGGGGAGCAAATCCTTTTGACACTGAATCTGTGTTCTATAACAGAATACTTTGCAAAAAAAAATTCATATATGGGAGAAATCTAATGAAATATTTCAAAACTGTGCAGCTTCCTTCCTTCCATTTGCTTCTTATGTGCACTACTCTACACAAAAGCTTCCCATATATCAGACATCCTTGCCCCTTTGGTCCCTTTTCCACACATAAATTGCTATATAGTACATGCTGAGCAAAGACTATATCATGTCCTAAAGTTATGTAAATAACACTGGATACATATCAATGGACATTCAAGATTTAGAATTTTATAAAGAGGGTCATTGGGTCTTCAACTCTTTTTAATCAGCTATATGTACAATCAAGCTGCATAAATCCCTAAATATTCAGTGGCATGCACTACAAGTGCATGTTAGCATCACTGACAATAATACTAACACCCATAGTGAAATTCTTTGCATCTGCACTGCATCTCTGTTTAGTGGACAGTGTGCAAACATAACACATGCCAAAACAAAACAAAAAACAAAGTCAATCCATAGTGATTTCTATTTTAAGAACTGAGATGATGGGAAAGCCACAGCACAACACAGCTGTTTTATTTTAGAAGTAATAGGTCTCAACTAAGCTGGGGGAAACTGCAACACTTTTGATACACTTGCCTCTTCCATCATCCCCACTTTTCTTCAGTTTACTGGCAGTACACCAGCTATTCCAATACTATGTGTGTAAAGCTACTGGCTGTGTAGAGGTCACATGAGTCAGTAAGTCAGAAACAGACTGGCCCATTACTAGATCTGGGCACCCTAAAACTACTGTTCTTACAGGGCTGTCAAGACTGGACACCTGAGCCCACCAAGTCATAAATTTTTACAGATCAATGTCACAGTCTGTTTGTCCTAGTCATGGACTTTGCTGGCTTATGAAACTAGGTAAAAAAATCTTGAAATGCAATGTGATACACTAAATACACTGATCTGACAGTAAGACCCACTGAACTCAAGAGGGTTTACATCTGAGCAGACATGTTTAGGAAGGCAGTATGACATTTAACATTAGCAGCACCAACTCACTTAATTTGTCATTTTAAGTTCTGCTGATGCTGGAATAAAAACAGTGAGATTTAAGTCATGGATATCTTTGTCATGACTGCACATTTGAGAGGCATCTTAAGACCACATAGGCATGGTTTTGCAAGCAAATCTAGAAGTAGCTTTTATGTTGCTGGGTTCTTTAGGTGTGGAAGATGGGCAAAACGGGACCATTGATATAGATGAAATCAACAGCTATCCATCAGTGAACATTTAAGATTTAGAATTTTATAAAGAGGGTCATTCCACCCTACACTGTTATACAGCTATTATTCCACTTTCCACCCTACACTGTTACAGAGCTATTATTCCACTTTCAACATCCTATGGAATCCTGGGGTCTGCAGTTTAGGGAGGGGCATTTAGAATTCTCAGCCAGAGGGCTCTTTGGCCTCAGTAAACTACAAACCCCAGAATTCCACAGGATGTTGAAAGTGGAATAATAGCATTATAACAATGTAGGGTGGAAAGGCCCCAAAATGCAGAGGATTCAATAAGCACAGCTGTTTCAATTTTTTTTTCTGGATTACTAAAAGCAGCCCTTTTTCTCCAACCAGTATTTCTGGGCTATGAGTATCCTTGCCTCTTGTGCCGAAAATCCTGTTTGTGACCATCAGTACCAATGAAACACTTCTGTACAGTCCTGGGTAGATGGAAGTAAGGGCCTCAATCCAACATTATGTCAACTGAGGAAAACAATGTACCTGTAGAGTTCTGTTGATTTTGCCCGGGCATAAGTGGTAGTGCTTGTTCTTGTAGTCCCTGGGCAACTGAAAATTATACCAGTTTCCACCATCATCCTTACTCGACAAGCATAGTCTACAATAAGGTAGCCACAAACACTACATTATTTGCATTCTTGAAATTACAGCACTGGATACTGACCATAATCTAAACCTGAGGTTTCTACTTAGCCAATTATTAATTTGCTTACAATGCTAAATTTGCTGTGACCTAGTTTCTATGAACTTTATCTGATGTTAAAACGTTTCTCTTCATTTTCTTCATTTCATTTTCAGCTTCTTAGAAATTAGCAACCTGTTCAACTTGGCAATTACATCAAGGAAAGCAGGTTTTGCAGAACTTTGTTAAACAGTACTGTACCATATTCTTTCATTTTTGTTATTCCAAGTATCGCTAAGGAGTTCATTGATTCATTTGTTTACAAAACTGAAAGTCAAACAAGCCTCTGCTTAAAAATGCTTTAAAAAAACATTGGGAGGATTGATTATCACTTGGGAAGATGCAAAGTGATAGTTTTATCAAGACAAGATGAAAAATGAAGTATGCTTTAATTCAAAAGAGTAGTGCTTGGAAAGGTTAGATTTCTGGATGAGTGATTCATTTGAATTAAGTGCCCTTTGCATGGTAACACCAGCATGGGCAGCATTTTTCCATGGTTTCACCCCATAATGTGTCTGTTTTACGTAAATAACCACATCTAATTATTTTTACAGAATATTCATCATAATAAGAACAGTATGGTTTGCAGAGATGCAGATCTTTAAATTTTACTAAGTGCTATGGGATGAGACCGGCTGTCTTCCACACTATCCGTTTAAACACTGACAGGGCATCAGAAAGAACATGGGGTTCAAATCATGCAAGGACAGAGGCAAAGGAAACATCCTATCGCAGTAGCTTTCTGTTGGATAAAAAAAAAATGCAATGACATTTGCCCCAGTGAAAATACATTTGATGAACATGTGAAACACCTGTGGAATGACTAAGCAAGTGGTGACACATTTCCTAGGGAACATGCAGTAAGGGCTGAATCATGATACTGCAATCATGGCAAGGGGTTGCATCATGCTAATGGCCCTGGCTGATGACCTGTAAGCAGGTGTGCATAAAAGAGAAGCGTGAATGCTTGCTCTCTCTCTGCTTGGATCTCTGCCTGTGTTATCTGCTATTGATCTGCGTATCCTGTATATAGATGTACATATTGCAACTGAGAAGATTATATCCTGCAGGTATTTTGGATGACAAACTCTGTATCTGTGAGTAACTAACCAGTGGGTAGAGTGGTCAGAGCAATAATGTCTTCTTGTTGTACTCTGCTGCACACGCTTTCTGCTGTTTTGAAACTCTGCTATATATGAGTTTCTGAGGCAATGTGTCCAGAGAGCATCAGCTTCGGAGATAATTTTGTGTTGGTGCTGTAAATCATCTCCCGACACTTTCTCCATAGTCTGCCAAACAGCTGAAGTTCAGAGGTACTCTGTATCATAGCATTTTTTTAATCAGAGAAAAGATCCTCTCATCACTAAAGCAACAGAAGGGAACCTTGGGCCATGACCCTAATTTAGTCTACTGGAAGCTTCCCATCTGGCAGCAGAGGTTCTTCTATCCTTCTCTTCTGATCAGTGATGGAGATTAGGAACTATTTAAAGCCTGGGAAAATTTTGCAGTGAAATGTGCTGTGTTTTACAGTTCTGGAAAGTTTTGCATGGAGCATACTTTGCATCTTCGCATACTTTGCATACCTGAATGCTAATGCACTAAGACAAATTGTCAAGACTTACATGTGGACCTTTCTCACCTTACTTGGACCCTTAGCGCTGGCTACTGCTGGAAGGTAGCCCCTGAGACCACACCTAAACTGGAAAGATTCTGCACCACTGCTGTACAATAAGGTGTTACATATTAAAAATCCCCAACACATGCTAGAAGTGAGATTCTCACACATTCCGACCCAATAGACTGGATATACAACAATATTGCAAACAGTTTATTATAACTTGAACACAGTGGAATAATTCAAATTCTTTATTTTTTTTTATATTAAGTATACAGGAGTTTGTTGCATTTTTATTCATGCATATTCAAATTTGTTTTATCACTCTCTCACTCAATCTGTAAAAAAGTTCATTTGCATAAATATTGTTGGCATAGACTATAACAGTTTTCTTCATGTTTAACAAATTTTAATGTGTTCAAAGAATGTCAGGATTAGAGGTTAGGTACAATTTCTTCACTTGAACTGCTTTTGCTTGGTATTTTCAGAAAATGCTACATAAATCATTATACTCTCGCACAGTGGCACGGCCACTAATATTTAGCAACTTAGCAATTGCTAAGAGACTTACTGGTCACCTTCATCAAACTTTATAGTCCATTGTCTTTATGTTCTGGAAGCAATTCTATAGAGAAGCTCAGTCCCATAATATTTATCTTTATTACAAGTATTTACAGCACATATAAATCAGTGCAACTTTTACTTCCATACCTTGACAATACCATCACGCGAGGCAGTAACTATAAACCCTTGAGTTGTCTGGAAAGTAGCTATGTCTGTGATAATATCATGGTGTCCAACTGGTAAGGATTCTGGGCCCCTTCGAGGAGTTTCATCTGAAGGACCCACCTTCTGCTTGTTTTGAATTTCCTGTTCAAGAAGGAAAAACATAAAGTGTGCACTGCCAAGAACCATGCTGCTCTAGTTTCAAGATAGTTTTGGCTTCTGAACCCAATAGGTACAGAAGATACCCTCTGTTTTGAAACTTGGAAATTGCTAGTGTCTTCAGTGCCGTTGGGTTTGCTATGTGGAGTAAGAATATACAGTGTACCCTCTGTACATTTGGGGGTTCCATTCCAGGAACTCCCACAAAAGGCAAAATTCACACATGCTCCGGTCCTATTATATTCAACAGTGGCAACATGCACATGGACATTTCATTGTGTGTGCGGCCGCCATTTTACGCATAGGACATGATACGGACACTCATATTCACACATCCAGAGGCCACAGGTAAGGAGGCCACACTGTACTTATAGTGTAGCAGTATGCAAACAAATTGCCCTGTTATTGAGTTTTAGCATAAAAAAGAGACAAAGGAATCCAGTAGCAACTTTGAGATTAATTAGGAAAAAAGCATTTCTGGCATAAGTTTTTGAGAACTAGAATTCACTTCATCAGATACAAGGGCAAGATTCATCTGATGAAACTGACTGTAGTCAGTAAAATCTTATGCTAGAAAAGTCCTTCTCCCAGTTAGTTTGTAATGTGCTTACAGTTGCTCATCAATCATGATATCATTAGTAACAGAGATACAATTACCATTTGACCTGACTATTTTAGGAAACAGAACCTTCTTTTTACTTTACCAAAATGCTGCAACACTAAATTATTTAAAATACTTATATATTTCTGTAAGCCACTATCAGTCCTATATTGGGAGGAAAGTGGGTGACGAAATAAATAAATAAAACAGAGCTTTTCCTTCCTCCCAGCAGTTCATGGTAATGTACATACTTCTCATATCATTTTGTCATCACAACAAGCCTGTGAGAGAGGTTAAGATAGGAGAGACAGTATCTGGTTCAAAGTTTCACTGCATGGTCAGTTTGTTCAATCTCTATGAATCTATAGCCAAGTGGAGAGGTACTCTTGTGTTGTAGTAAAAATGCACAAGAATTAGCAGCGAAAGCTTTGCATTCTTACCTTGCTGATGGTACAATTTATCACTGAAACAGGGTAGGGGACTAGCATGAATGCTTTGCATAATATTTTAATCAGAACTGTTTTGAGGTAGGCACCCTGAGTAGCTTGAAGTTTGGATTTGAGGGGCAGGCACACATGCAATTTGTGAGCATAATGCAGGTGTCACGCTGAAATCTTGTGTGGTCCAGCACAGCACAGAAGTTCTGCAGGTGGAGCTATGCCATTCATTGACCTCCAGATCTACTCTAGAGTCACTGCATCCTTCCCCACCTGCATACACAGCCATTTCATGCCTGGCGAGAGCAGTGTATAAAAGAAGCATCTCAATAGCCACATGCAACAAGATGACATCCTCAGCTTGGGTCATCTAGAGGTATCATGATCATGGTATCGCCCCTGCCAGATAACTATGATCTAGAAGTATCAATGGATGATGCAAGCATTTTGTGTGTGGCTATGAGGATATACACAGATGCTTTTCCACTCCCCTAGCTCTCACCATGCACACAATAATTGGGGGTGGAGGCTGAACTGACGATGGTGGGTCCAAGGGAAATTTTGATCACTGCAGAAGGACGAAGAGAATACCAAACTCCACAATGCAAGATATCCAGGCATAGCCTTTGCTTGCACATTCCTACGCTACTAAACTAGATGCTAACCTCACGGATAAAAACAATACATCTAGTATTTCTGATATCTGTCCCAGACATATTAACCCACAAGAATTGTAAGATTAAAAGGGGGAGTACAAGTAAATATAAATTTATGTAGAAATTATTTAGACTTAAGTGAAAATATGAATCAATATACCTGAACTACTTCAGTGCCTTCGATGATCTTTCGATAATAAGATACAGATGGGGAGCCAGAACTTCCAGCAACAATGTAGGACCTCTCAGGGTATGCTAAATCCCAGAATCTACAAAGAATAAAACAAATGACTACATGAGTAGTATCTTCACTGTCAGACTTTAACACTGTCAGACTTTAAAAGGAAATTATTTAAAACTGCTGTCATAAGAACAGTAATACAGATTACAATACGTATCTGTCTAGTCTGGAATCTACTCATCTTTCATGGTCACATTTATTCTAGGAAAAATAAAGTATGAACAGTACTAACAATGTTCTCCATTTTCAAGCCCTGCAGCCTGACCCTAAACATGTTTACACAGAAGCAAGCTGCACAAAGTCACAACTGTGCAAGAGGATAATCTGCAATATATGGTACACAGTTTCTCCTTTTACTACATAATTCACAAAATTAGTTAAACTAAGAAATTTCCATTTAGATTAACACTCCAATCAAGTATAAAGCTTCCAGTACATATATGTAGTGCAGTTAGATAGAAAATTTTAGACCTCATAATAAGGTTTCAGGAGTTCCTACATCTGTGTCTTATCTACAAAGTGGTTGAACATGTTCTCTTGCAAAGTTTACTTGCACTTGATGCGAGCAAGTATGTTATGTGATTTATGAGAACTATGGGATTTTATGCAGACAAGACTGTAAAGTTATAAGATAAACCTTTATTGAATCGTTACCTTATCTTCATGTCTGATCCTGCAGTCAGTAATATAGGATTTCCATCTGCTGGGCTGCAATATATTCCATGAACACTGTGAGGTGAAGGCTAATGGATGAAAAGCATATATTTTAAACATATCTTGGTGCTAACATATTTTAAAGTTTTAAGAAAGTTGGTTATCAATTAGCAAGCAAGTTTTAAGCTATTACAAGTGAAGATACATGCACAACAGTAGCATCTAAAGAAATAAGCAAGACTGCAAAAGGCAAGTTACTCTGCTACAGCTGTTGTTTTTAACACATTGAAATTTTAAAATCTGTACCCAAACACATTCAGCACGTCTAGATTCTGCCTCATTAAGAAAAAAATGCAGCTTACAAGTTGTTACTAACCCCCATACATTAAAACATGAAGATAAGAACTTCAATGCAAAACACTAAATAAAATAGCAGCTAAGCCTCTAAACAAGTCATAAAACAGTAGCACATAAATATCAAGGTTACAATCCTATGCATATTTTCTTAGGCAAAAGCTTGAGTAGAGCGGCATTAATCTTTAAGGAAGAACACACAGGATCATGCTATAAATCTCTGAATACAGTGGCCCATAAAAAATCCTGGAAAACCAACATTGTTAATAGCAAACGCCAAAACAGGAGGTTCAGACATTTGGACTTATTACCCTGCCTCTGGAGTGTGCTATCACAAAGAAAGCCTGATGCCTGTTAGCCACCTGCCTGATCTTGGCAGGTTGAGGCACCTTCCTAGCACTTCAAATAATCTTTCAAAAGAATAGAGCAGGCAGTCATTGAGATATCCAAGTCCAGGCCATGGAGGATTCATACATTAACATCAGCACTCTGAATGGTATCCAGAAAGGCACAGGAATAGAGTGTAACTCTTTTAGAAGAACTACTGGATACACAGAACATCTCTGTTCCAATGAAAACATAAGCTGTTGCAGTATATACATTGAACTATAGTTAAAAGAAATCTGAACAGGAAAGCAATATGCTGCCCAAAATTAAAATCTGCAAAGCCAAACCTGCATTTCTGAAAGAGGAGGAGCACTGCTGGCCCACAATGTGAAGCGTCTGTCACCTGTTTCCATATCCCACATGGAGACTTCATTATTGCCTTGGACAGCTACAAAGAAGCAATTGACAATAGTTACTAACTAAAATTGCACTTAGGAGTTATAGATACATTGTTGGATTTGCTCTTCCATTCTGTTCTATCAGTGCAAAAATGATGAAGCAGGGAGAGTTGGCTTAGCTGCTTCCAGCATTTCTAAATATCTCTTCTTGTGAACACTGTTTCACTTACCCTTGAAGTTGTTTTCTTCACATGCTACATTCTTATTCTAGCCACAAACTACAAAGAGGTGGGAAGGAAATTATAGCGCTCACTTAGGTACTCTAACTCATGCATAGTAGTCATCAAAAAAAACCTAACAAATGGTCCTGCTGCTCCCAGATCTGACCCAAGAAGTTTTAGAACATGCTGCAAAGGACAAGTCCCTCCCTGGTCCACATGCAGAAGCTGACTGAAGTTGAATCTTGCTTCAATAGTGGTGATGTGATAGCATCCTTTCCTTTACCTGAGACAGCATCCAGGATAAGGGGACAAAGGATATGTTGTGTGCCATGCACAGCTCTGTCCTCCAACATAGGGAGATGGATGCAGAGTTTATGAAGAACAGCTGGAAGGCTGCCACTGCTGTCCTCACTCCTGAGGTGGCCGCCTCACTTTGTCTACTGATATGTCTTGCCCTATTCCTTATACACTTTCACCTGCTGTTCTCTTTATCTATTTACCCCAAGCCACAGCCATGGTTCTTAAAATGAAGTATGCAGTTGCCAAGAGCAATACTTCAAGTAGAAGCCCTTAAAATGCTAAAGACTATTTTGAAGCCAAGGTTAAAATGCTCATGGAAATGGAAGTCTTTTTCTGTCATTTCCTCCATGTGCTAAGGGAGAGTGGAGGTGCTTTTTTCAGTTCTTTTTTCAGTTCAGTTCTTCTTGCTGGCAGACAGAGATTGGGGCTGGTAGGGAGCAGTAATGCCAGGCTAAGGTCCACAGGTACAGTCCTATTTCTTCCTCCATGTGTGTGCTGGAAAAAACAACCTTTTGTGAAAGTCTTAAATTCTGCAAGGAAAGAGTGTTAGTTGTACCTGCAATCACCCATGACTGGGAAAGGGGATGCATCAATAGCCGTCTGATCCGTGCCCTAGAAGGATGGGAGTGGCTCGAAATGGGTAACTGGAACCTCATATCCCAGCATGCCATAGTTCCACTGCTCGTACCTTGTGAAGAAAAATGTAATCACTACCGACAATTTAATTTAATGCCTTTTTAAAACTTCAGCAACACTACCTAAAGTTTCAGCAACCCTCCCTGTACATAAATCAGTACATCTAAAATGCACCAAAACATCACTCTTCTTGTACATTTATCCTTCTTTATACAATTCAGAAAAAGTTTTAGTCTACTTATCCCCATGCAATGAATGTGTAACAAATCACAGTTAATTCCTATCTGACAAATGGGAAAGCATGGTCAAAAAAATATCATCTGCACACATTAAGTCCATGTTATATAAGGGAGTTGAAGCAAGCTCTGATTTATACAGGGGAGTTTAAGCTAGCTCTGCTCAACTCTCTAGGAACCTGATAACACTGGCCCTCCTGAAAGCATGCATGTGTGTTATCATTCCCACCTGATATTTGGGCAACTCTAAATACATACCACTATTTAAAACAACAACAATACATATCTTACCAATGCAGAGCCAGCACTGATGTATGTCAACAGCAAATGAAGTTATAAGTCCCAACCGTAAATCATGCTTTAATGTCCAGGCATTGTTAGAGGATCTCAGGTCCCATCCCACTAAAGAACCATTCACAGTGGCGTACGCCAACACTGATTGGGCTCCTGAATTAAAATGATGCATGTCAACCACACAGCCATCATCTTTTTGATCCAAACATCTGGATGAAGTAAAGCAAAAACAATATCATTGTATTGTTCACTGACATTTTGTACAGCCTGAACTCTTGATAAGGTTTCTCTTTCTACAGCCTTCCATTACTTTTATTCCATTGTTTTGATCATAATTTGCTGGAACTACTACCTGTGGATTAACAAAGGTGTAGCAGACTGTTACAGCTCACCGTCCACACATATGGGAGAATGAGGGGCAGAATGCTGAGGTGATCAATTGTGCTACTTGAATTCAGACAGTGGGTAAGTCATTTCTGAATGCTCCCAATGTTAAACTTAAAAAGTAATTCAAATAAAAAGAAGAGTGGTGCTACCTCAAAGGGAAACCAGATAGCCCAAGCATGTACTCAACAGCATGCATTGTTTCCCCTGACCCCTTCTTTTTACTACCCCAAAGGTCACACAAATACTTTCTGGCTGAAATACATTTGAGAAACAAACTTTTCTTTTACAAAACTTGAAACTCTGCCTCTCTTTCTTACATCAGAGTCATTGGGTGTTTCTAGTCCCTTCTCCTTTAGTTGTCTATGTGGAAGAAGTGTTTCTCTTTGACATTTCTATTTGATTTTTTAAAACAAAAGGAAAAAGAATCACAAAAAATATGTTCCTGCAGTCTGAAATAATGTTAATTTTAGCACTTCAGGATTCCAACGATTTGTTCTGTCAGCAGTATGTACCAGATCTGTGTCTTCACTAACGATGCTAATGGAGCACAAAAAAAGGATAGATGCACACCTATTTTGAATTGGGTGAATCTTAGGAGACTTGGGCAGTTTTGAAGCTTCAATTCCAAGAAGTTGGATGGCTCCATTATCTGAAGCTATAGCCAAGTAGTGGGAACCCTGGCAAAAAGTAAGAGTTGTCACACGGCCTCCAATTCGAGAATATGTCAAAATTGATCTGTTGTAAGAGACAAAAAGGGACTTTTTTAACCATTCAAAAAATCCACTTAAATTCAATAAAAAGAAAAATTCCAAAAAAACCCCACAAACAAATAAGCTTGCAAACCCTTCGTTTATCCCAGCCTCTTACACAGGAATCTGCCATATTGTGAGGGTAGAATTCTCACCTCACAAGATCTACAATTTACAAGATTTCTTCAGAACAAAACTTACAAACTGGGTTACACGATTTAAGACTAGTTGAGCATAAGAACTGTTTACATGACTTATAATGTGAGTTTGAGGATAACACTTTAGTATGTGTTCCTTCAGATATGGGGAAACAATGGATTACTTTCTCTGGAATTTGATTCCATTTTTTTTATCTAGTTAAAGAATAGGTGTCTGATATGACAAGAAAGGAGAATACTGCGAGGAGAATATTGAGAATAAAGAGAACCCCAGGACCTGAGAAAAAAAAATCCATCCACTCCCTCTTAACTCTGTAGGAACCCTTTAACAACATGCATGAGGTAGATGGCTGCCTGTAAAGGCATCGTCTGTGAGACAGCTTTTTGGACTGTCTCTTCATGATGGAGTATGAGTATTTCAATTGTTTTAAAAACAGTTTTTTTTGTTTATGATGCACATTTTCTTTTCAGTCAGACTTTTTATATCATTAAATTACCTTATATTATTAGACTATACAGGACAGGCCTATTAATATTTAGAAAATGGCTGTAAGGCACTTGAAGACACAGCAGGATATAATGATAAAATAAGGACATATGACTTAATGTAAAATGATGAACTGGAGTTACACACTTGCAACAAAAACAGGCTCAGTCCTCTAATATTCACAGTCATATTCAACTAGACACAATTACTAGTGCAGAAAGGATATTATGCATTACCTAGTGGTAGTAGTTTTACCCTCCATTTTCTGACTGTTCCAGATTTTCACTGTTCCATCATTTGAGCATGTGGCAAAAATTGAATGTTCATCAGAAACTCTAATGCGGTTCACTGCAGACTTATGTTCATGAAGGTGAGCAACAAGAAGCCCTTTAGGATGCCAACCTAAAGATAGTAGCCAAAAAAAAAGTGTTTTTCCCATATCTGGCAAAATCACAAAAGCTTCCTCTCTAACCCAAGAAAATTAACAAAGGCAACAATACACACCAAATGCACCAAGCACCATTCATACCCAAGTATCATCCAGTACTGTCCTGTTGATGTTGAAAGTTATTAAGAGGAGAAGCACAACTCAACATATGTAATCTTTCTCTCAACACAGCAATAGCATGTGTATTTCTATACTGTTTATCAGCTTAGTGCTCTCTAAGCGGTTTACAATATGTTAGCTAATTTCCCCCAAAAGCTGGGTACTCATTTTACTGACCTGTGGAAGGATGGAAGGCTGAGTCAACCTGGAGCCCGGCAGGATCAAACTCACAACCCTGTGGCTGCAGTACTGGCATTTAACCATTGTGCCACCAGGGCTCCCTCTAGCAAATTCTCTGATGCTATACTCAGTGAAAGTCTTAAATATGGCTATGTGGTCCACAGCGCATGAAGATAGTGTTGAAAACAATTCTAAACAAATAAAAGTAGGAATTTGGCATCCATAAAGAGCAGCGGTTCTGATAGCCGGACCAGTAGTACTAAGATTTAGAGGAAAAGCAAACAAACAAACCAAACCTCCACGTTACATTAATGTAATATAGGACAACAGGGGCTTATCCTGTTTTTCTCATATGCTAGTGAACCAGGTGCATAGTATCACAAATTAAAATTGAAATTTAAAAAAAAATTGTGGAGTTTTAGATTAGTCATGTTTTCTGATCCATGAAGGATGCTCTCACTTTCAAGTGTTTCCCCCATTCAGTCAACGGGAAGAAGATAATATGCATGCTCCTCCTTTTGTCTTTCCTCCAGTAACATCATTATTTCAGCTCACACATATGGGAGCTCTGCATGTATAAAGCAGAACATATGGGGCTCAAAACTGTGCCACCCATTCATCCATAACAGGGTAAGCAGGTTATAAATATAATGTATATAATGTACTGATTCCTAATGCTTTGTTTTTTTCAGCAAAGTAACACTATAGCTTTTGAGTGGACTGAAGCTAATGTAAATATTTCAGATGTACAAAAAAGATCAAAAAGCATTTGGCCAATGAACATCATTTCTACAATGTATCCTTTCTGTCAAAACACTTTTTGAAAGGGCCAGTTTATACGTATGGTTTGTTTATAGGAATGTCAAATGGTACACGGAGACTAAAGGATTTGGAGTAAGGATCATACATCAATTACAAAAAATAACTATTAACAAGTTTCTGTCTCTCTTCATTTACAGATGGAAAGCTAAAAGTTTCATAAATGTACAACTGTACATAGATACATATATTAAGGTGAAGTAAATCCTAAGCGGAGAAAGCAGTCCTAAAGCCCGTTCTCAGGTTCCTTTTTTTGGACATACAGAAGAGCATTCAGAAATGTTAATTTAGCACCCTCCCATCTGCCTGCTAAATGGCAGCCAAAAAGAACTCCTTGGGCTTTTGAAAACTTTGCTTCCTGTTGGAGACAATTGGTTTGTTTTAACTTGAATTTTACTGTAGATTATTTCAGTTTTCCTAAGCCACCTTAAGCTACCTTTATAATGAAATTGTGAGCTATAAACATTCTCAACAAATTACATAAAAACAAACTGCACAAAAGAATAATGTATTCTGAACAATTCAGAACTATTCACACAAGCAGATATTTTGACTGTTATATACTAATAAGCCATTAGTCTCCTAACACATACATCAAGACAAAAAAAACATTATTAGGTTATTTAATATGTTATTATTTAAATAAGATTATAGTTCCACAAAGGAAAACAACCGGCCCTCACATGTAGTAGACTACATTCCTTTTTGGCTTTGTCTTGTACAGCATACTAAAGAGAGATTATTCTAGTTGAGATATTGGCCCCAAACTCTCCCTAAAATTTATGTTGTACCCTAAAGGCACCAGATCCCATCTGATCTTGAAAACTAAGCAGGGACAGCCCTGGTTAGTACTTGTATGGGAAACCACTAACAAATATGAGGTACTATGGGATATATTAGAACTGGCCTCTGAGTGTTCCTTGCCTAAGAAAACCCTATGAAATCCATATGGTTGCCATTAGTTGACAGGTGACTTGAATGCACATATACATGCACACAGATGTTTGCTTTATCTAGCTGCCCCACAACACACACACACACTTCTTGCTCTCAATCACCCCACCCTGCATTCAAGCTGGCACTATTTATAGTGCAGTCCAATGCTTTTATGTATCTTGCTACGCTGCCTAAAATAATACCCTCATGGACATGTTACAAAAAGTTCAAAGAAATGCTAACTTAGAAATATTACAGTTTTGTTTTTCTGTTTACTCTGCAGGCAATCATATGTCATATAACAAGGTTAGGCAATCGTGTCATCTGACTTCACTGATTTCTAAATGACTCCCATATTGCTTTGTATAATTATCTGGTAATGTTCTAGCATGGGGCTGATGATTATGTAGGTCTTCAGAGGTTGTTAGGCTGCAAGTTCCAGTATCCTGAGCCAGCATAGCCAATGGTGAGGAATGCTGGGAGCTGGAGACCAAAAACACCCAGAGGGCTACATAGTTCTCGCCCTCTGTTCCATTTCACAGAAAGAGGACATCATAAGCAGCATTCCCTCCCACCCCCGCTCCAGATTTTTATGCCAACCAGACCTTGATTGCTACAGGGCTAAAATGAGAGGTTGGAATGAGTTACAGTGACACAGTCACCTGTGACATGCTAATTTTTGTATAGTCTACAAGTACATAAACAAATAACAAGAACAACATTAACTTTTTTGTATAATGAGCAACATTTTATAGCAATTTTTAAAGAACATTTTCAGAAGCAGTTTGAGTGAATTCTTCAAAGTTTAAGGCTATTCCCTTATCAATTATCAGGGCTTTTATTTTAAAGAAATAACCACTATAATGAGCGTGCCCATGCCAGGTTCATAGTAATGGATTACTGGGTGGAAGAGAGGTGTTATAAAATTATTTTTGAAAAGTACTTTGCTGTGTAACTTGTTAAAAGACAGAAATGACATTTTGGTGTTACTCTGACAGCAGCACTGCTTTCTGTTAAGAGTATGCCAAGTATCACCTGGAGGTGGTGGCTTGCTCTCCCACTCTGCATTCTCCATCATTTGCTTGGCAATTCTTTCTGCGTTGCACTGTTCACGCTTCTGCTGGATCAGCTGCTGAAGTTCTGTTTTACAAGTAGTGATGCGGAGCTGATACGTGGAGGGTGAAGCTATACTGCTTAAGACCTGTATGGTTGGTTTCCTGGCTTGGACAACTGTTCCATCTGCTGCCTGAAATCAATAAATCACATAGAATAATCTTGTTTAGGAGTTATGTGGACAGTGTATTATATTTCAAAGAGAAAGAGGATGTCCTTTTTTGGGATGAATTCTTTTATCAGAACATCCACTTAAATCTCATTCCCACTTTGCTTATCAATAAATAATTAAGTAAATGTGGAAGAGCTGATGCAATTTTGATACATATTACACATCAAATGTCCACAATGGTTACCAATATTACACGGTCAAATAAAAACAGTATGTTACCAGTAATGTTAACTCTGTTAACACAGACCAAGCCATATGACAAATTGACATTTGCCATAAATGGACAGAAACTTAACAACTTATTAACATGTAAGTGTAATTAAGAATTATCTGCCCATGTATCAGATAGCCAAAGAAACACTGCACTAGCCACTACTCTGAAGCAAACCAAAAACGTGATGGGTGAAAACGCAACCTCCAAAACCCAGATAAATAAAACAGACTTTAGCAAACACTGAAAGAACAGTAAAATCAACACCAAGCACTTCTTTTTTCCTAGAGCCAGAATCCAGAAGGTACAGGCATGCAGGAAAAGTCCTCCAGTGTTGACCTCAGCTCGCAGACTGGTTAGGGATTTAAAAAGATTTAAACAGGACAAAACCAGCATCTTCAGCCATATGCTGGAACAAGTAGTAGGAAGCTCCACAAAGATTCTTAAGCATAGGAGTAACATATATCAAGTAAGACACTGTCAAAAGTCTGGTTTTGAACCAAAGTGCCAAAGATCTTTTCAAACACTTGCCAAAGACTTCTCAATGTATTACACTCACTGTGACTGGATGTTACTGAGGCATAGATAACCATGACAAGTGTTGTAGAAGACAGCCTCTTTTTAAAACTGAGATGAAAAAGCCAAGTACTCTATGCAACACAAAGATGGAACTGCAAGATGTTTTAGCTGCACTCCCAAACATAAGATCAACAGCTTTCCCCATCCTATGTATCCCAGTGGCAATCAGAGAAGCATTTGAATGGTGAATGCCAGGACCCTCTGAAAAACAGCAGCAATCATCTGAAGAAATAGCTATGATTACCATGACTGAAAAAGGTCCTGCCACAGTTTCAGTGACAGCCATGGGAAAACTGTCACTTTATCAGTAGAAGGTGCAAGTGACACATCATATTTTTAATGCAGTTGCACTTCTGAGGATACTTGGGATGCACTGACTGCCATCAAACCAGATCTGAGCTTCTGTGTAAAGTTGTGGACTCCACCGATCAGAAATAAGAAAACTACTATCATCCACAGGTCCATTTACCCTGATACATGTCAATCAAGAAGGCTGGATCTTGCCAGTGGTTGTGAACTCTTCAGTTTGCTTCCTCCATCCAATTTGTACCACAGTGTCCAATTTAAAATCTGATTCAAGTTCAGAGGCTGTACTTTCAGGACAATTAAAAAAAAATAGACTTCAAGCCTTATTTCAACCAACTTTACACACACAAACACACACACACACACACACACACACACTTATTATTATTAGAAAGTACAACCTTGTAAGTGACTGAGCACTCAGTCAGAAAAAATTCTAGAGACTAAAAGCTACTAGCAGCCCTTACAGTTCTAAAGTTCATGTAAAATGCTAATAAAAATCCAAAACTACCTGTGGAGAGGATGACAAAGGAACAGAAATGCCAGCTGAAGACTCAGATCGAAGAGGTTTCCCAGTCTGGATGGTTTCTTGATCTGTTGCTTGACTGTGCCCTTTGCTAATTGGCTGAGGCATGTTGGAAGGCTCCAAGGAGCCAAACATACTCTTCCATTCTTCATTCACATTCGAATCTTGTTTGACATTTTTCCTAGCTGAAATTAACAAGCCCCAGGAGGAAGATTATCATAGAACTTGGCAAAATTTATGGTAATAAATCATGATGACTGGCAGGACACTAGCAGCATACGCATAGACTAAATGAAATATCCTTGTTTGTTTTGGCTACATGTTAGAGGCAAAAGGCTGAGAGCAGTGAACGTTTCAAATCATCACCAGATTAAATAATCTTGGAATATACAACAAAATGCAAAATCCACAAAACAATGATACCTTTATTAGCCAAGCAAAATGCATAAAATACATCATGCAAGTTTTCATCAGGCACAGATGAAGTCCTATATTTTGTCTCAGATGTTATTTCTGTTGTCAATTAAGATAGTCTGCAGGGTTCTCAATGCAGGAGAGGCCACTTCCTTTCTTGGTCATGGAGGGACTAATGCCAAAGGGCATAAAAGAGAGGTAACAAAAGTTCAATTCAATGAGCAAGAGAAAAATAACTTCCCTGGAGATCCAGGCTGTTCATCACCACTTTTCTTGTTCAGTATGATTTTTAACATCTTTGTTAGATGAAGAAGCCAGTGAAGCTTTGAAAGCCTGCATCATGTTATTTTGTGCATTTTGCTTGGCCAAGAAAGATATCATCACTTCGTGGATTCTAGATTTTGTCGTATTTTGCTGCATGACCTCTGTATATGCTTCTTGGAATATTTAGTTTGATTCCCCAAAATGGCTTCCATCTTCTAAAGTGATCAAACCACAAAGAAATATTTATACAGAGAAGTGAATAAACAATGATTGCATTCTGTGCGAAGCTAGTCTCAGCATTAAAGAAGTCACTATATAATATAAGATACATAACCTAAGAGGCCATACATGATCATATTCCCAATAAGAAGGCAAAGCATCAGCTGTATGCTCAAGATGGCTGATATTTTTATGGGGGGGGATTATTTTACAGATTCTTTTCAGCTCATTTAAAAAAACACATATAACAATTAAAATACAGAGGTGGACCGGACCAAGATTAAGGCATGTGCAACTGGACCAACAGAAAAAACTTCCCCATCTTCTCCTCAGGGCAGACCCTCCATGTACCTTGAAGTACAACGTGACATATAAGGTTGGGAGAATCCGCTAACAAAGCAAACTGTATGGCAGAGGAAAGACTGAAGTAGAACAGGGCATCTCTCCAGATTAGATGGTGGCAACTTTTGTGTGTAGAATTCTACTCATGGAACATAGTATTGTCTGATTCTCAGGGAGCCAGCCTTTAATTTACAGCTTTCCATATTAAGCTGGAACCACTGAGTCCATGTGTTGTATTTTTTTATGGGCCAGAACAGCAGGAAAGTCCGCTTTACAACCCCAACCGCATATGCCTACATCTGGTTCCAGCCCACAGTATGGTGATGGGATCATTCCCATCCAGGCATATTTTAAATCTCACAATTTATTAAAAAAAAATACAGATTTGAACAGTGAGGCTGTACTAACCACGTTTGTCATCAGATTCCTGTTTAGTTTTGATAAGATCAACTTGTCTCCCAGTTATACCCAAAGCTGCCAAGTCAATCACTCTTTTCTGGGTGCTGTCATGAAGATGGCTCTGGTCCACTATATTGGCTTTGGCTTTGTTAGATTTTAACATGAAGTCTTTTAGGGCTAGCAGCTTGTCTTCTTCTTCTTCGGTCATCCCCTATCCAAACACAAAGCAAAAGAATAAAGAGTTAAACTTACACTTTTCTCAAGGCAGAAGAAACCCAAAGGAGTACTTCAGATTTCACATGGTATGTGGCAACTGGGGTCAAAATAGATTGGGAAGTAAAACGTTTATGCAGCTACTTAGGAACTGTTTGGCTCTGACTAATGCAGATAACCAGCATACCCTTGTGAAAATGATCACGCTGGGATGGCTTGTGGTGACTCATCCAAAAATACACACCTTTGGGATATCAAACTGATCTGAATTCTATACTGAAAGTGTCCTTACTGAGTGTGAAACAAAAATAAGGGGCATGACAGTAAATTATTAGAATAACCTGGGCCCAACAGATTGAAGAGTAATAATTTAAGTTCAAATCCTTGTGCAGCCATTTTATGCTCTACATAGGTATTTGCAGATAACTATCTCACTGTCTCTACCCCACCTCAGAGGGCTTTGAGAAGGATAACAGATCATGAAATAAGCAATACAAAAAAAATGCAAGTATTGTATCCAGTAGCAAGCAGTGAAATAATCATATACCTGATTTGTAGTAGCTGTACATTAATTTAGTTTATTTATCTGCAAATAGGAAGCTCACACAACTGATGTGAGGATGATGCTTAGACTGGAGTGGAAATTGGGTAGGGCTCCCTGTTGACATAAAAACACAACCTTCTACTGAAACTCTACCTCTTTGGACACAGGTTAGTGAGAAAATATGGGGGGGGGCACCACAAAACAATTTTAAAACATACAAAATAATGATTAGAAGTGACTGAAACATTACTTCTGGTTTCAACAACAGCAATCACAATCACCCCTCCAGCCACCCATGCTTGAACACCCTTGGTTTGGATCATTTCCTAATACTTAGATCTGTGGTGGCCAAATGTGATCCTCCAAATGGTTTGGACTGCAAGTTACGTCACTGCTTATTGCTAACTTGGCTGGCCAGGTTGGTGTGCTGTCAAAATTACCGGGGGGGGGGGGGGCGCACAGCTGCCACCCCAGGTTAAATTAAAGAAAGCACCCTATTCTTATTAATGAGAATGACCAAAATGTGGATGCAAAAACATACTGAATTCTGTGTTGTTTGAAAACCACCTTTACATGTGGGATTTCTTTACTGCAGGAATAACAGATTTCTAAAATGGAAAACTGTCTAAAGTGGAAAACTGTTTGAAGATGGCAAAAATCTTCTTTATCACTTGGCAAGATGATAATACGCAAACTATGCCTGAGCAAAACAGTTCACATCACACCAAGTTGTATCTTTCTGGATAGCTTCTCTTTGCATGCAGGCCTAGCTCAAGAACAATTCATTAGCTCTTAAAATAATAACACAGGTTGAGCCTCCCTTATCTGGAAATCTGAAATTCTTCAAAACCCAAAAGTCTTTGGAGCCAGCTGTTTGCTTCTGCCTTCAAGGTGGCGGCTGTGGCATTCCTGCTTGTTTGTCTCTCAGACCCTCAGTTTCTCTTTTTCCACCTTTTTTTTTCACCTTTAAAGCAGCAGCTATGGTGCTGCTGCTCATTTATCTCTCAGATCTGAGGAGTGCCACAGCCACCACCTCAAAGGCAGAAACAGGTGGCTGGCAGCAAAAAGAAAGAGACTGAGGATCTGTGAAATGGTGCAAAGCATCCATTTGTGCTAAGCACTACACCTGGGATTCCTGCCATTTCACAGATCCTCAGTGCCTCTCCAGCCTTGCATCTCATACACAAGAAGCAAACAAATGAGACACGTGGCAATTCTAAAAAGATATTGGATTCCAAAATCTGAAATACAGAACACTTCTACTCCCAAGCATTTCCAATAAGGGTGGCTCAACCTGTAATGTAATACTGCATGAAAACTCCATTGCTAATCTGACAGCAAGGGACAGAAAATAAGACAAATATTCAGAGACTGTAGTAATAAAACTATATGCTGTAAAGCCATTTTTAAAGTGTTATTTTTAATAGCTCATATGTTGAATGACTGTGTTTTATATGTTGTTTTGCTGTTTTATGGCACTGTAAATTATCAGGATTCTTCACCAATGAGAACCCATATAAAAATAATATAAATAAATAATTATTCCTCCATTTCCTCTACATTCCTCTACTTGGGAACCATGGACTCATTCCACTTGAAGTTCTCCAGCATCAGAACCTCAATAAAAGGGCAATGGAGATATTTTACACCTCAGACTCATTTTAATAAGGCTTTTGCAGGAAGAGGAACCCACGCCATGGGTATACTACCACAGTACTTTTTTCCATCTTTGATCATGACTCTTCAGCACTGTCATTATCCTGGCAATTAATTACTTGAGAAAGCAGCTTCTTCAGCAGTTGTGCAATTGTTGGATCTTCAGGGGGTGGGCAATCAGGAAGAGTCCCATTCCTTTTCTTTTGGCGAAGTTGCAGTGTTCGGAAAAGGCTTCCTATGTCTTTTGATCGCAGAGCATAATCAAATATAGAACGGCTTACAGGCTCTTTGAGGACACTCAACAGGACTATTTCTTTATCTATCTGCAATTCATGAAGGGGAACAGGGAATCAGTCAGATCATCACAGAAATGCAATTAAGGAATCTTAAGGGAAAAGATGAGCTAACCTCACTCATAGAGTCTAGCTGCTGATCTTAGGTTTTAAAAGAGGAAGGTTTTGAATTTACTAGAAGGGAGACTGAAGGGGAAAGACAATAAAGATTTGCCCAAGGTTCCTTGGACTCTCTAGGCTGTTTTACTAAAATGGTCCTCAAACTAAAGTTTTGATTAAAAATGGTCTGATAAAGAATTATTTCTTTCTGCTATCATTTTGTTATATGACAAAACTCACATAATAGGGTTTGTAAACAAGAACACTAGTATGTTGTTGAAGAGATGGCCACACAGAGATTACAGAAACCAACACTCCAGTGGCAAGGCTGCCCTCTCTCTCCACAGGAACATCCAAGTGCAGTTATCATGCACCACATACGATCATAATTCAAGTTTTCTCACCACCAGCAGCAGCAGATGACATGAAATGGAGATAGGGAAATTCGTAACATGCTGGTGCTGTATTATATAATAAGTATTGCTAGTCAATAGAGCAGTGTTGATGGGGAATCATCACCCTAGATGATGGCTCTGGAAGCACCTTCTCGGCTCATTTAGCACGTGTTTTCATTCTCACAGTTAAAGCATGAAGATGTTAAGCTAAATCGTTTTAAGGCCCTTTATGTTCTGCAATGTAAATTATTATCTACACATGTAGCAGATTCATTACCTGTATTATTGGCTGAGTGATAAAGGGATGCAAGTAAGGCATAAGTTTGCAATAAACATCAGCAATATTCAAATGCTGTGCTACAACAGTTATAAATCCTACTGCTCCATAGCGTATCCAGAGGTTAGGATGGCAGAGAAATGGTGCTGGGGGAGAGAACGCATAAAAAGAGAAGCAGATTTCAAATAGATATTCAGTCACTTTATGTTTAAGACCAAGATACACACATAAAAAAATTTCATACTGAACTCAAAATGATCCCAAGGTTGTTATTTTATTCTTCTGTCTAGAAGCCCTTCAGATTATGATCTTACCTTGTAAGCAGAAGGGGTGTTTGATCCATTCTACTGTGCATCTCTACTGGCTTTGCTCAAATAAACTACCCTTGCAAATATATATAGGAAGACAGACACTATCTTTCGGGCCTTCTTGCTTGGTCTTTTTTCTTGCCTACTTGTTGGCTCATGGTGCTACTGTCTCCATATACATAAGTGGCCATTTTCTCTCTCTCTTCCACCAGAAAAAGAGAGACTAACTTCCATCAGGAGAGAGACATTCCTCCTTGTTTTGCTCAATATGGAAAATGTAATGGACCTTCTGGCTGTTGATGTTTTCACTTCCTCTCACAAGTGGAAAGGGAGGAAGAAAGAAAGACAGCAAATGCTTCTTTGACTAAGGTTGCAGCTCTGCTATCCCTAAACAACTACAGGGCAGGGCCATATTAATCAGTCCTTTATATTAATGGGTACCAATCTATATCTACTTACACCATTCTGAATATGATCTAGTCACTAAATGGTGTCATACACCAGCTCTCTATAATGACAGTGAAACTATATGCCGTAGAAAGAGATTAAAGCAGAAAATCATTTTCCAAGAAAGATGGCTTACCAATATCACAGGCAAATTCATATATATGTGGTTTCTGCAGAAGTCCTAATTGGCACATACAAGTAAGGGCATTGAGAGCCTTATAGATGACAAATTCTTCCGCATCGCTAAGTCCTTGCTGAAGCAGAGGCTTTAGAATTGACGAGCTTTGCCAGCCAACATAAGCAGCGACACCTGCAATCCAGGCAGAACAAAGGCCCATATTACTATACCTAAAAGCCACCAACTCTAAAAGAAAAGTCAGACAGACAGACAGAGTTGGCCTATTCGGTCCCCTCAGAAATTCCTAATAAGGAATACTTAACCTGAGCTATGTCACAGTTCCATGCTAGAAGAAAAGCAGAATACAAATAAAAATTTAAAAAAATTAAAAATAAAAGTAAATTTTCAGTGCTAGTGCTCATTTTGTTTAGGTACCCATAATTAAGTTGTGGAATTCACTGTCATGAGATAGCACAATAGCCAATAGTACAGATGGTTTTAAGATGACCATACGTTCATGGGAGATAACTATTAGCTGCCACGAAGAGTGAGGAAAGAATCCGAATGGTGCTTTAATCACCACAAGCTGGAGACTAACCAGGGATGCATTATAGCCACATAATGGGGGTGGGCAACTGTGGTGGTCTCCATGAAATTTTTTTGCCTACACCTCCCACCAGTCCTAACCAAAACAGCCAATGGTGAGGGATTAAGTAATTTGTAACTGCAGGGGGCCACTGCGGCCCAACCCAACATATGTCTACATTATCATCCTTCCCGTGTAAATTTCTTGGAAGCGTCTGTCTGGCCACTGCATTGTACCATTGGTCAGATTAATGAGGACAACTCTTATGTACTTAATATTATCATTTGGGATGTTTCCAGGGGATCCTAATGTTCCAAATCAAAAGGAACTACGCAGCTATTCCATTTTCTTCCTTGATGATATTCTCTCATGAGAAAAAAGAATATGTAAGAAACAAAAAACATGGTATGGCTACACACTGAAGACAGCAGAGTCTGGACCTCCTCTAAAATCCTAGCCTAAGTCTAGCCTAGCAAATTACATGCTTAAATCTAAGTTCTTTCTTCTGCTGTCAAAACAGCTTTAAATAAACATTAGCTACTCAAACACAGGAAGTTATTCATACATATAGATTATACCCCTCAATTCCTCATTTTAAAAACCATTCAGCCAGCACACGTTTAATACACACAGAAAGATGCTCTTCACTGTCAGGCACATACCCACTATACTGTCAAAAAAGGCTCCTCGTAGATGCCAATCATTCTTATCATTAAGGAAGGTGATCATGTGGGACAGGAGAACATCATTGGCTTTCTGACGTCCAAAAAAGACACACAAGCGAGTGATTCCATTTTCCATCAAGGTTTGTTTCACAATGTTTTCTGGATCACTCAGCAATGTGACAACTTTCTGCTGGACCATTTCATGCAAGGCTTGAAGCTCTGCAAGAAGACAATAGAAATGGAGTCAGGGAACCTTGCATGTGTATCCATGATTAGGAGAACTCTTCCATGTGATGTATTATGTGACTCAGCAGTCTTATTTTGGTTGTCATTGTTTCTGAATTCTGTAACGTTTATAACACTTTAACAAAAATAAATTTGAAACACACTGCTGCAGTTAATCTTGTGTGGCATAACTACAGCACAGGTATTACAAGCAACATTTTCAACAGGTACTTGCAGGGTGCCTCAACACGAGTACTTGTTTATCACGGGGCACCGTACAACTAAAATAAATTTAAACAATTTATTATTAAAATCAAGGAATACTTTAAGCCTATTAAACAATGTAACCATTTAAAACCATGCGCATGGACAGATTTGGACAAAATCATTAGTCCCCACACACTTTAATATATAGACATGTTCTAAATTTGTACCAGGAATAAAGTCAAAGTCAGTGCCTGCCAGTGCAAGGAAGGAAACAAATAAACAAGCTAAGCAATGCAAAATGAAAAAAAAACAACAGCCACATACTAATAAAAAACTCTGATTAGAAGTTTGAACATAGAACACCAAATAAATATATGGAGCCACACTGGGGCACACATAAACGTAAAAACTATAAAAACAATCGAATTTGATTGTGTCACTGAGAATTTTGTCCTCTGTCATTCACCTCTTACATTCAGCAACTGGAGATTATCCTTTCATTCATTGCCAGATAATGGAAATTTACAACATTCTTCTGGAAGCTAACTATCCACAGCTTGTTTTTTTTTTAAAAAAAAAATAGCCCAATTCTATGTATCTTTATTGGAAGTGAATGGCATCGTATCTTAGGGGGCTTACAAATAAGTTAACTGTAAATATGACCATACTCATAGTAATTAAAAAAGAGATACATCACCAGTGTCATAATTTTCACTAGGGTGTGTTGCATCATCTGTTTCTTCACTGTTTGGTTCATTTTCCATGTTCAGATTTTTCAGCTGGACTAGTTCCAAGAATCTCAGAGCAGTTTCAGCCAATAGTGCTATGTTCTCTGCAAAGATTAAAACAATTTTCAAAACAAGCTTAAACCTTTTGAAAAGCAGCTTTAAAACAGCTCATGGACAGGCTACGGCTAAGAACAGAGAACAAGTTCTGGCAATGTGAGGTGTAACAGAATAAACATATCTTACACTGGTTTAATACAAGCCACAAAAGCCACACCAAAGTCTTGCAATTCTTCCGGGTTTGGACTTTTGGAATTCCTTCCTTTTGAAAGTTGCTTGTACTTCTGGTGTGCAAGTAAGACAGCCTCTTTAAAAGACTATGCCATATTATCCAGTCACCACCATCACATCCTCCATGTGAGCTCTGAAATGCACTCTGGTGACCACTAGTAGAAACAGAATGCTGACCTACACAGGTTTCATTCAGATACGTAATCAAGTCTAACAATGCCACTGCCCCAAAACCTACCTTTGTAGCCTGACAGTTTCTCAGCCGAAGTGTTTCTGAGGCACGACAGATCAAGGAGCTCAGGAATGACATTTACAGTGCTCTCGCAGCTATAGGTACACTATAAACAGGCAGTTGGAGAGACCACTAAAGGTCTGCCAGAACTGCTTGTTCCAGGGCACCTTGCAACGAGGAGAGAGCTGTAGATGTCATTTCCCATCACCCCAATCTCCAATGCCCCAGAAATGCTTCAGTCAGGGCACTGCAAGACAGCAAAAGTAGATATTGGGGTCATGTTTGGTCATGCACAAATGTAAATGTGGATCCTCAGCAGTTACAAGATCATAAGTCAAGCTTACAATCTCATAACTGCTGAACAGGATGCCAGCCAATGTTTCGTCTGTCAAAAATGCAAGTAACAGGGAACACTTACACTGTTGTTTTAGACAGCAGTAAGACACAGTGAAAAGTGCAACAGAGCCAAAACATGTTCTCACTGTTAAAATTATCCAAATGTCCAAATTATAAAAAAAAATTAGAAGTATAAATTCTAACCCAAAGAAAACCAGATGTGCCACACCTAATAAAAATACAGATCTGTGCAAATTACACTGATGTCTTTTATTGTTAGATAGTTTCTGAACAGAAATGTCAAGACATTCAAATGATTCTCTTTCTTCTCTCTCTACCACCCCTCTCTCCTTACCAGCATAAGCCAATCGGACTATCGTAGCTTCATCTTGGGCCAAGTGGGCAATACCTGGCAAGATGTACTCCGGGTAGATATTGATATCATTACGTGGCACCTCTTTGACAAGAGCAAGAACTTTAGTGAGTGTCCTAACAGCTTCTGCCCTCACTCTGGGTACAGTATCATTGCTGAAATGCAGCAGATAGGGTGTGATACGATCTAGTAGGATTTCCACACTTAATCTGTGTGCCAGCTGGAGAATCAGCTCCAAAGCAGCTAGCTTTGAATCACAGTACTTGAGGGTCTGTAGGCAGGAAGTTATCACAGACACCAAAATGACCAGCCCATTTTCCTTTGTTTCTCCCTCTGCTTTTTCTGTCTGGTCATGGCCACAAAGGTTGTGAATGATATTGTCCAAATCTTTACGTATAACAAGGATGCGCTCATCTGCAGACACAAATGTTTCCTTGGCAAACTGTGCCATGTAAGGCTGCAGAAAAGTGTAAAATATTTCAGGAAATGCATTGTTACGTTGTTGTTTCAAGTAGTCTTCGGCTGCTAAACGTTTTTCTGGATCACACTGGATCATTTGGGTAACCTTCAGATAGCAAAGGGCAGGAAAAACAAAGCAAAGAAGAAGGGGAAGGAAAAGGAAAAGAAAGGATTATGGTTACTGTTAAGTAGGTATAGAAAACACGATAAGCTATTATAAAAAATACAAAATTATTTACCAGTTCTCTTATACTTCGGTCTTCAATTTTATTCAGGACTTGATCAGGGGCGAAGAGGCCATTTCTGTATGCCAAAAGCTGTGACAAGTCAAATAGAGGAACACCTTCTGTAAAGAGCTCAGCTATCACACAGCCTGGAAAATACAAGACAAGTACCTGAGAACTGTGAATCTCTTGCCTGCTGGGTCATAAGCAAACTGAGCTGTGATGTACAATTATTAGCAGAGCTACAGAAGTTTGGTATCTGCATTAGCGTACACACAAATGTAAGACACTGTTTTCATACTCATAATCTCTATCTGAGACACTTTTTGGAAAAACAAAACATTTTGTTTCATGGAAAATTTTCCATCACACTTTATTTCCTATATCTAAGTTTTCATGTACCTTTGTTTTTAATGCTTTGCCTATTTAAGACTCCTCCACATCTCTGAGTAAAACAAGGGAATCACACTCTACAGTTTGTACTAGGCTGTGTTTCTTTAGACTGTGAGTGGGAATATTACAATTTTGAATTTCCCTAAAAAGTATAAATCATCTTGTATTCTTTGCATAGGAAAACCTTATGAAATTCATAGGATTACCATAAGTCAATAGGTGATTTGAAGGCACAGGAAGGTGCACACAGAGAAAGAAAGAGAGAATATTTTTTGGTAATATGAGCAAACATTCAAACATCTAGTCCCTCCTAACTGCAAGGAGTACAATCCACCATGTTAATCCATGGTCTTGTGAACCTGGCTCTTTGGGGTGCTACTTTCAGACACGCTACATATTCTTCTGAAAGCTTCAGAGAGATGGTCTTTCCCATAGCCACAATTTAGCCGCAAGTCTTTAGTAACCTAGTTACTAACAGAACCAAATATTGGCTGACAAAAGATCTGGGGGTTTACAAAGACTCCGGTTCAAAACACAGTAGATGTACTTCTCCTTAATCCTGTAGCTTTAAAAAAGAAATGGCAATACTATACAGTGGTGATGAGATGTGAAGAAACGTCTATATAGGATATATCTTTTCTTCTTTGGTATCTTAAGGGCCTCAGAAAGCACCACTTCAAGCCAACCTGAACAAATATATGCAGGAAATCTGATCCACGGATCCAAGATCTGCATTCTACACACACAAATTCAAGAGATGACTAGCATCTCAAAACTATTTAATCAGTAACTTGCACAAATAATCCCAGTTTATGGATCGGATGTTTCAGCCTGGAGGAAAGGTGCACATAACATCTGTTAGTGTTTTCTGCTATTGTATAGGTGCAAGAGTATTTAAAATGCCAGTAACCTTATTTTAAATTAATTGCCAGCTGACAGCAGAGCACAGGATGAAACCATTCACTGCCAAATGAATAAAAATATGCCATTGTACCATTATCAAAAGATACCAGTGAAATAAAACTGCTCTCAAAGCATGCCTGGAGAATCTGTTTCTTTATCCTTGCATTAGCCGAAGGACATTTCAGCTACAACATGGACTGCTGTTGATTGACACAGAAACAATCAAAGACTATGGTAGCATGTTGGGCTCTGCCATCATGAAGATGGGTTCGGAATCCTTGTTAGAACCATGGCCAAGTGTTAGTAGCTATTTAAAGAAAGGGATAATTTTTATTAGTGACTTTGTTAGATACTTTTTTGCCATTATTTTGGAACTTTGAGGATGGGAAAAGATATGAAAACTGTGAGTGAACTAGGGAGTAACATTTCTCCTTTAGCAACCTGCTTGTACAGTTCTCATACCTGGGAGCTAGGGTAGAGAGAAGGCCACTTTGGTATTCCTTGTTTGCTTCTGCACTGTGCACCCCTTGGAAGTCTATCTTCCATCAGCCTCACCCAGGGGCTGTCTCCCAGTCCAGAGGCTCCCCATTTAGCCAGCCATGAGAAACTAAAACGTTGACCAGTTATAATCTGAGTAGAATGAGTTATTTAGAGGCCCGCACCTACCACAGGCTATGAGGGGATGCTGTACTCCATCCATGAAAGGGCTGGAATGTTTCTCTGCTGTATATCATATCTTGAATCACTTACCACCATTAACGCTTATAGCAGTAATACGTGTGACTGTTCTGTACCAAATGAGGAGAAGCCCAGAATTACAGCCAGTTCCAGAACTGAACAACTATCCAGCAATCAATGCTATCTGGACCACATGGTTTATGTAAAACCATAATTTAAGCCTAAATCTGCAAAACAGATCAATATAAACAGAATCCCAGAAATACAAATAAGTCTCACAGTCTCCCTGGGAAACTGTTCTGGCTCTTACAAGATTAACATTAAGAAAAGGTATAACCCCAGCAAAAAGCTTTAATGGACCGAAAGTAATCACATCCTAGTGACAACCTTTAATTCTACTGCTTATGGTGTGAATCTGGATTTAGCCCTGCTTGGAACAGAACCACTGAAATCAACGAGAAAGATAAGTTATCATTAGAACCAGAGGAACTAACATAACTTCCATTGTTTTTAGTAGATCCAACCTGAGTTGACTCACATGACCAATCATCCCACGATGGCCTGTGAACAACAACAGCAACCTATTACTGCTACTATTTTTATATGTGAATTAAATGTCTGAAAGACCTGACTGGAAGATCACAACCTATATGGAGCAGAACAAACTATGAAGTCATCACTGAGATGGAGAGAAATTATGAATAACCACAAAAATAAATATATGTTATTTTTATTAACATACTTTACAACTCTAGATTAAAAACACATTAAGAAATATCACAATACCTTTCCTAGAAAAGTATTACTATATTTCAAAAATACATATGGTAGAAAGACATGTCTTGTGGTTCTTCTATATGAAGCACTGCCTGTATATGGCATACTAAAACATAAGAAGAAAATGAGGCCATAGTGCTTCATTCTTGTTTGCTAGTTATCTATGTTAATGGATTTGTAACCTTATGTACATATTTATTTAGTATATAGGAGCTTTCAGAGACACAGTTCTCCAGGGACAGAAGTGGTACATCTGCAAAGAGATGCAGTCTATTTCATTTCAAGGAATTTCATTATGGATTTCACCCACATGTTGAGAACTTATTTGTGGTTTTAACATGGCCCAAAATTTGTATGAACTCCTTTATCATGATGACTGTGAGCCCTCCCAGATACATGCAGCCTGATTTTTTTCTACTTAAAAAAATGGGGATTGGAGCTCCTGAAAGCTTCCAAGAGAAGTAGTCCTCCTTAGAAACAGGGCATCTTATTTCGTATTTCCTCTCCCTACAAGGGCATTTAACGTGGACATTAAACCAATCTATATTTTGTTTTTGAAGACTTGTATGGCCTATGGCAGGTTTCCTGAAGATAAAAACTGACACACATCCCCAATCCTGGTCTCAAGATTTAGCTGCACTAATGTACCTCTGTAGGTCTGCAATTGGAAACTAGAGGGCAATACATTCAAGACTAAATTTCAGAAGTACCACTCATTTCCCATGAATGTACAGTAAAATAATGCAAAGTGTTTATTTTATTACTTCAAAGTACCTGCAGAAAAGATATCCATTGCACGTTTCAACTCCCCTCTGCTTCGTTGATTACTGTTGGCCAGGTCCACAAGGGGAGTGGATGGATCTCTCATATTCTCCAGTTCTGTGGCAAACATGCTGCCATCAACAAAGCGCTCTGGTGCAATATAACATGTCCTCCTTCGTGATGTATCAAAGAAATAATTGAAATCTGCAGGGTTGTCTTCTGGTAGGTAGGTTGGTTTAAAACTTGCAAAATCTGTTAGAAGAACCCAGTTCCAGCTGGTCACCATGACATTCTCAGTTTTGATATCCCCATGACGGACCCCAGATCTGTGTGCCTGGTCCACCGCAGTTAAGATCTGGAAGGCTATCCATCTCTTTTCAATGTTGTTTAGGAACGGACGAGTACTAATACGGTCATAGAGATTGTCTCGAACATACTGTCTGAAGAGCATCGCTGCTTTTTCAGACAACGTGGCCTTCTGAAAAGGAAGACAGTTCTGTGCCGAGTGCAGCCTTATTTTCAGTTCCTCCAGCTCTTGTTTATAACTAGTTAAGGGCAATGTTGGATCTTGAATGGCAAACACCTTGACAACTACCAGACCTTCTCGATGCTTGGCTCGGGCAACTTTAAAAAACCGCGTACTGCCCAAACTTTTGTCATACTCAAAGTCATGGATGTCTGAGAAATAACTGTCAACAGAAAGGATCTGAGAAGGGGCAATACCAGCCAGCTGGTTTCCCATGGCAAGACCTTTCCTTCAATGTCACAACTCAACCTAAAGAAGAAAAAGAGTTACTTGTTCATCTCAGTTGCTGTGTTCCCTTCAAAATATCTAATGATTGCTTGTGAATAACACAAAATTCTGAAACATAATTTTATTATGAAACATACAAAATAACTTTTGTAAGTGGTTGCATTTTAAAATATTCATGAAAATTTAATCTATAGATTAATTCTTTCTTGTTTTATTACTATTAAACTACGCCGACATTTGTGATGTGATTTAACAAGAGTACAATTATGCCCTTGAGGAAAACAACAAAGAGCCTGGTAGTTCTTTGTTGCACACAAAATTTATTCTGTGTACACTGTGGCCCACTGCATTAGTCTTTAGGAAGGGGCAGATAACCTGTAGTCCTAAAGAGATTACTGAAATACAACTCTCATTATCAGTCTTGTTACCCAGGACTGATGGGAGAATAAGTCCAACAACTTCTGGAAGACTAAATTCTGCCAACCCCTGCTCTAGCACTCCTTCATGACACCTATAAATCACACATCTGTGATCATGATAGAAGGCTCTTACAAGAAGCCTACCTTTAAAAAGAACCTTATCCAAACACATTTGTTCTATACACAGTAAAGTGGATTTTACCATGATCTTCCTATCAAAAAAAAAAAATACTCAAAATTGCAAAAATTTGTAAAAGCTACAAAATCACCTATGAACTAATGGAAAGGCTCTTCAAAAACCCTCCAGATTTCTTTATCTGTGGTGTCCCTCCCCACCCCAAAAGATCATTGTAACTTTATATGCTGCAGTGGTTGCAAGCGTGCCTTGAGTGTCTTGAGTGTTGGACTGCAAGCCTAGAAACCAGGGTTCAGTTCCCATGGAAAGCCACTGGGTGACTTCGGGCATGTCACACACACTCTCAACTCCCAAAAAACTCCACAAATCAGAAACAACTTGAACACACATAACAATAACAACAATCAGTAGGTCTCAAGTGGAGAATGCCAGAGTAAAGCACCAGCAGCTGCTGTAGATCTTGGTAGAGAGACATTTCCACCACAAATATTTATCTGAACCACAGCAGTCCATTTAAAATTGACACAAAAAAGGTTGGGATGGTCCTCAGCCAAGCAAAAAGATATTTTTAGTAAAATGTCTGGGGCTTTTCACATTTCAAAGGCTGCTGAGAGATACCTTTCGACCTCCATCAACTTAAGGCTGCTGTGAGCTTTCCTTTCTTTAAGTAATTACAGATTATGTACATTGATTAACAATTTATTATAAAACATCAAGTTCAGCATGAATTAACAACAAGTAACACTAAAAGAATAAACTATGGCACTATTAACTAGTCAGGACAGAGTTTGAAGGGGTTGGGGAATAAAAAGAAAGGAAAGTTATCCCCAGCTAATCTTTCCATAGGTTGTTGGAGGTTTGTCTATTTTGTTCAGTGCAGGTTACCAATGAAAAGAGTATCCCTTTAGGGCACAGGACTTCCGTGAAAGTGAAAAAACCATGAATAACTCTAGGCACTCCCAAACCATATTTAACACACAAAAAAAGTATGATCACCATATTCAACCCACCATGGATTCCTCTGAGGCATCAGGGTTCCTTCACAAGGCAGAAGTGGGTGGCTGGTGGGGCTTGCTGCCACCTCCGCTGCTGCCCCACATTATTAATAAGAACTTACAAGCCTGGGCTGCAGTTTCTCAGTCTCATGAGGCTTGCAGTCCCTATTAAAAATGACATAGGGAGGCAGCAGAGCTGACAGCAAATAATCTATGAATAATGAAATCCACAAAAGTGACACCCGCAAGTGTGGAGGGCTAACGGTAATATTACTCCAAACGCTATAGGTGTCTCTACCAACATTACCGCCTTCTTTGTCTGTTTCCACCACACCGCACAATTGCCCAGCTCTTCCCAGTTTCTTTCCGAGGTTTATTCATCCATATACTTTTTTTTTTCCCAGCAGCAGCGTTCTTCTACCTGTAACAGTTCTGCATCAGACCACGGCTATTTCTGCACTAGACTGCTATAGTGCCATTATTCCACTTTCAACACCCTACCGGGTCCTGGGGTTTGCAGTTTAGGGAGGGGCCTTCAGGCAAACCCCAGGATTCCATAGGATGTTGAAAGTGGAATAATGGCACTATAACAGTCTAGTGCGGCAATGGCCCAACATCCAGCCACTCGGCCTGCTGCACCACCACGTTTAGAAAGAAACTCAACCCGCGACATCAGCCTGGGCACGAAAGGCACAGACAGGGGGCCAGAAAAAATAAGGAGCGAAAGTGGCACACAGTCAGTTGCAGGGAGTTTTTCTTTCCCTCCCGTCCAAACACACGTCTCATCCCTCCTCCTTTGCAGTGGTCATATCCCAAATCCGGAGATCAGGGAGTGCATGCTATCTATTCGGGTGGGGGTGAACGTGTGCGAGGAGAACGGCGTGACAAAGACCCGGCAGGTCCTTCCGGCACACGGAACACCCCCCTCCTCCCAGGAAGGGCAGGGAAAAGCCCTCCCCGAGGAGCCGCGTCTTCAGCCTTTGGATCCATCCACGCACGTCCCTCAGGCAGCCTCCTCTCGCCCGCGCTGGCGAAAGGGGAGCCGCGCCGCCAGGGCTTCCCGCGCTGGGCCCCGCGGCCTCCCCGGCCTGACTCACCAGCGCTCTCCGGCTCGTCCCTTCGGCTCGAGGGAGCCCAGCCCGGGGAACCAGGGTCGGGAATGCCCCGGGACTCCCGGCTTCCTCTGCTACACGGAACCGGTAAGCCTTGCACCAGAGGAAGGAAGGCAGGCGGCGTCGTGAGCTCACATCCTGGCAGGGTGGGAGGGAAAAAACAACCCGGGAGAGAGAGGCCGGCCGGGCGGGAGGGCGGTCGAGAAGGCCGTCAGTCACCCGTTTGAACGCCGTTCCCGCCTCGGCTGGGAAGCTCGCCGGAGGCAGCCGGAGGCGCAGGCCCTGGCGGAGGCGGCGGCTGTTGCCGACCAGCCGCTGCAAGAGGCTTCTCTCAGACGACGAAGAAACAGGCGCGCCGGATCCAAATCCTTCTGAAAACAGGAGGAAAAAAAATGCATTCGAAAAGGAAACGAGGGGTTTGAAACGGCTGGAGTGGCTCCACCGGCTGCGGTCCTGTAGCCTTTCGAGCTACCGTTCAGTCCTGTTCTTCCTCCCCAGCCCACTTTTTAACCTCGCGGCAACAGTGTAAAGGAGACCGGCCTGAGATGCTGTAGCTGTTGTAGTGAGCTTCGTGGCAATTCGGGGTTCAGATTTAACTCCCCGTGTGTATTATTACTCCTCGCTGAAGTCGACCGGGAGAGCCAGCATGGTGTAGTAGGCCGTTTCCGCACCACACAGTTATAGTGCAATTATTCCACTTTCAAGACCCTGTGGAATCCTGGGGAGGGGCGTTTAGAATTCTCAGCCAGAGAGCTCTTGGGCCTCCCTAAACTACAAACCCCAGCATTCCACAAGATGTTGAAAGTGGAATAATAGCACTCTAACAGTGTAGTGTGGATGTGGCTATAGTTTGACTGTTGGACTAAGACCCTGGTGACCAGGGTTTGATTCTCTGCTCGACCCTGGAAACCCACTGGATGACGCGAGGTGCATCACACAGTCTCAGCCCTCAGAAAAACCACTTGGTAGGTTCGCCTTAGGGTTGCCCTGAGCTGGAAACAACTTGAAGGCACACAACAACAAAAAGAGTCAACCCATTGAATCAACTGGATTTGCCTTTGTGCTAATTCACCATTGAGCAATTGAGTCTAATCAAAACCAACTAATATGATTCCAATCTGAATCACTTTGGTTTTAGTCCAGCAGAACCTCAGCTTCAGGCTACACTGGCTCTCATTGGTATTGCAACAAAGAGTATTGTGGCATCTCAGAAACTGACAAACATAAGGAACTTCCATGGACACTCACGCACTTCTTCCCTTCCATTGCATTTCAGATGGATAGTATTTCTGACATATATACACGGAACATCCTTGGAGGTGTAAATGTGGATAGTGAGGCCCAATGAAAATTAAATTCAGAAAGTGCTAGCAGCTCACACACACCTTTGCACCTACTCCAAGGACTCACCTTGCCAATTTTGCATAACTATTTCCTTCAGAAGAAGATCAAGCTGGGTACTTCACAATACTGCCACATTTTGTACCTTCAAATATTCAAGCCCTGAGACTTCATGCTAAACCTACAGATTTTTTAACACAGTTCCACTCAGTTTTATGAGATCAGCACTAATGGCATTTTCACATTTGCGGCAATATTTCAGCCTAATTCTTAAGGTGATAACCAAAGATAGAAGTCAGAATTAGAAAAAAAAAACTAATTTTCTTCTGCTATCTTGCCTGTTTGCGTGCAGACTGTAATATATCACCTCCTGATCAATCAATGTACTGGTATGATTACGTGCAAGGAGGACTCTGACTTCATGTTGTAGACTAGTCCACAAAAGGTTATGACATAATAAATCATAATAAATGTGTTTCAGTATTTTTCTGTCATCTGTCACAAAGGAATCTGTAAGTCAGAAGTTGTGGCCCTCCAAGTATTGTGGACCATGTTGAGGGTTGCTAAGAGTTTTAGATCAACAACTTTTTGGAGACCATTCCCACTACACAGTTATAGAACAATATTCCACTTTAATTGTTGTGGCTGCATGCTGTGGGATCCTGGGGTTGATATTTTGGTGAGGCATTCCAGCTTTCTGGCCGAGACTCCGAAATGACACTCTCTAAAATTCGGATCCCAGGATTCCATAGAATGTTGCCGTAGCAGTTAAAGTGGAATTACCATGATATAACTGTAGTGTGAAAGGACCTTGTTAATATATGATGTTCAGTTAATGGAGAAAAATGGACTAATTCTTTAGTAAACCAACAATTTTCATAGACTGCACAGAAAACTGGTCTCTCCCAACTAGTGCCTAGACTGACTAGCCTTTTACCTGAAACTGTGTAACATCCATCCTCCATCAGAGCAGGAGCGGGAATTATCCAACCTTTCAGATGTTAAAACTGCAACCCCCAGCAGCGCTAACCAGCATAGCCGATGATGACAAATGCTGGAAGTTGCAGTTTAAAAATATCTGGAGGGCCACACACTTCCAGCCCCTATTGACTTAGTGAATTCCAGATTTTTTTAATTTTTATTTTACTTATTTATTTATTTTTTTTGTGATAAAATCCTTATCAGCACAAGTCAATGCATGTTGTTTCAATTTTGGCCACAAGATGGCCCTATTTTCCTAAATTGACAAAAACACTTAAAACACTGAGCTGGTATAATGTGTGAGATGCTGTTAACCCTGTTCAGTGATAACGCACAGATATACTTAGCAAAGTGTTTAGGGCTAGTCACCTCTAAAATTAAAAACAAATTTATGACTGTTTCCAAATACTATAATGCAGATTTCAAAATCAGGCCAGTGAATGGCTGGCAGCGTGTGTATGATAAACTGTTTTGAATAGGTTATTCAATGACTGAGGGGGGAAAAAAATGTAACCTAGGCATCTAACCCAAGGTTCCAGGAAAAATACATTTCCACATATACACACACAGGGAGTGCATAACATATCTTTTCTTCTGTTTTGTGTGCTAGTTAGCATATCCTGTGTGTGTCTACGTGCTTTCCTGTTGACTTATGGAGATCCCATGAGTTTCATAGTGTTTTCTTAGGCAAAGAATACTCAGAGGTGGTTTTGCCAGTTCTTTCCTCTGAAATATAACCTACAGCACCTGGTATTTGTCAGCAGTCTCCCATCCAAGTACTAACCAGGGCTGACCCTGCCTAGCTTCCAAGAGCAGAAGGGATATGGTGCCTTTAGGGTATCTAGGTATATGTGTATAGGAGACAGCTATTTTGGTCTCATTATACATTGCCTTTAAGTGCTTTATTCTGTAGTCACAGCCAACCACCCTGAGGTAAATAAAATATTCAGATATAAAATATTCAGATTTATTCTGTAACTTAGACAAAAAGCAGCAGTACTAACTGGGGAAGAAAGGAATGACAAAGTTAAAGGTAAACATGATAGAAAAGAATGGTAGGAAGGGGTTAAAAGGCCTAGAAAATATCAAGCCCTTTGGAACCATGAGATAAAATGGCTAAGAGGAGCAAGGCCAAAGATAGGAGATCTGTTAGAGACAACAAATCAAATTTGACATACAGAATCAGGTCTAATCAGTGCCTTACAGATCTGTGCATAAAGAGCAGCAGAAATCAAATTACAAACCTAGAGTAACAGAACATACAACTTAATGATCAGCTGGGGGCAGAAAAAAATGCCTATTTCTATAGATAATATATGTAACATAGCATATCCTAAATGATACTAGTAAGGCAGTTTTCAGTGGCTATGTTGTTATAGTTTCTTTCCTACCAGAATAAACCCCCTTCTAATTTCTTTACCATGCCTAAATATTTGGTCAGGTTGCTTTCTTCTGCATTCACTCATTTATCTTGTCTTTTGTTCATGAAGAATCCAGTCAGTATCATGGCCAAATTGTTGTCTTCCCACATTGGCTTAGTAACCCTTGTCTGTTTTCGAGTTGCAGTTTTTAACATGCCTTGCAATAGCTTTCCCCTATTACTTTTCACCAGCTGAACTACATTTAGTTCTTATTTTGTTATATAAGTAACAGCAATTAAAATATTTTACTATCATTTCAGTTTTTGAACAATATCTATCAGGCTCAAGCTGCTTACAATACTCTTCCTGAACCACCTATCTGGCAGTTCAAAATCCAGTGACCCCAAGGGGAACTTCTAATTATACTCATCCTTAGTACTGAGTTTGGTGCCAATGTTATTGGCTCCAGTTCAAGGACAGTCACAGCAACTGCAGGAGTGAAACTACATCTGGGATTCCAAGAGCATATTTTCAGCTGTCTTGGAAATTAAAGTAGATGTGGTGAAGTTTTGGAGAGCCTGGCATATTCCCTTTGCAGCTGGGATCCAACCTACTAGCTGTACTACGTCTTCCTTCTCTCTCCATGGCTGCAGTCTTCTACAAATCTTTTGCCATCATTTAATCCTCTTATGAGTGTATCGGTGCTTATATCCTGTAAATAGTTTTAAACATAATTTCTTGTTTGTGTAATTGTACTAATAAAATGGGTTTTGTTTTGTTTTTTAAGAAAAAGGAACAGGGATTTGAGTTCAGAAAACAAGTCCTAATTCACAGATGAAGTGCCGGTCACTAGGAGAAAACCTGTTAAGGGAATTATTTCAGGAAAACAGCTTCAATAATGCAATGAGCAGCAGGAACTGTTTTAAACCAAAATAAATGGGGAAGACTTCATCAAAAACGATTTCTTAATCAACACAGCAGCTTGTGTCTTGCTGTATGGCTGCAGCACTAGGTTAAAAATGCACCATCAATTTTCAGTTTTGCTATAAGGGTCAACGCTGTGGGACTGTAATAGGGAATATGTTGCTATATTAAGTACTACATGGAACCACACTTTGACTCAAGCAGTCTGTGAAAGATTCATGACTCATCGGCACCAAAGGCCCCTAGTACTGAAAGGCCTGCCCTGAAACTATTTTTGTTCCATAAAGCTGAGGCTACAGGTTAAGACTGCAAGCTAGAGGAACACACTGGTTTATATACAGTACTTCCTATTGCAGTCTGATATGTGTGTACTCAGAAATAACTCCCACTCATTTCTGGGGGAGCTATCCCTAATCCCAGATAAACAGATCTTGGCAATGTAAAAGTACAGTCTTAATGAGCAATTTGCCATTTCTGCATACCTAAAGCCACCCACATAGAGAGATGAGTCTTTATGTTAAGTCCAGGGAGTTCTCAGAGAGGCAATTGGACAATGTACTCATTGCAGGATAAGCATCTTGGTAGGGCACTGGCATGTAGCTGCAGGTTAAGGAACCCAGCAGAGAGGTTAGACTGAGCAATTTAGAGTCCCAAGAAGCAAGCAGAACACAAACCAATGATGTGAAGGTGTATGAGAAGATAAGAAAGGGTGCTTCATATCAATCACCCTCACCTCCTTACCTGGCCAACTTGTCTGGATCTCCCTATTTGTAGAGGGACTCATGTCTTGGCTCCCCCTAAACATCTCTGGAAAGCCAGTCTAGTGTGGTAGTTTGAGCACTGTACTATGACACTGGAGTCCATGGAAACCCACTGGGTGACCTTGGGCAAGTCACTCTCACTCTCAGAGGCAAAGGCAAACCTCCTCTGAACAGATCTTCCCAAGAAACCCCCATGATAGTTTTGCCTTAGGGTCAAGATCAGTCAGAAATGACGTAAGAGCAAATGACGTACAGCAGCAAAGTGTCTCTGAGGCTACAACTCACTTAGGTATATCCTCCCAACTCTGGCACCCCAGAAAGTCCTCAGACAAGCTGTTAGTACAAGTCCTAGGTGATATATAGCCCTTCATTCCCTTGCAAGTCAGGTTCAAAAGAATAGCCTACAACTTTTCTGTTATCTTGCAACTTCTCTCCTTCAGAGCCATCCAAGGGTCATTTATTGGCTTCTTGGCTCACCTCCTTCCCTCGAGTTTTTAACTGAGGCCATCAGCTGGCTCTCATTCACTCCTGGGGCCAGGGAGTGAGGAGAAGGTGAGGCAATGCCTCTGGTGAGCCTGACTCTTCCACAGTCTCATTTGCTTTGTATCTATTATATTCATTTACATGCTTTATAAAATACAGTTATAAATTGAAATTATAAAATTATAAAATAAAAAACCATTTCTTTTTTTAAATAACAATACTAAAATTTAGTCTACAAGAATAAATAACCAGCACAAGTAAAAATCAATTAATCATATGTAAGAAAATTGACTATTCAAAGATACAAATTAAAAAACTGTTATCAACAGCTATTGGTAATAAGTTACTATATGATGCTAGAAAGACCTGGGAGAATAAAAATATCAACCTACCATGGAAAGTACATTATGGTGAATATCACATAAACCTTTATCAAGATACTAGTCTAGAAATGGTTGAAAAATCTTCCTTCATGGCCACCTTTTTGGACTTTCAAACTCAGGAGACCTTTGAAGAGATCCTGCTGATGATCATAGGGCCTGTTTTCGTATCTGGGAGAAGAAACATTCCTAAGTGAAGTCCTATTAATTTTTTATTTCTGGTTTTAACTGAGATGCAGGTTAATTTGTTTTGTTCCTGGTCTCTTTAATCTGACAGCAATCAGTCTCTTAAAGTGAACATTTGATGCTTTTCCACACAGTCAAATCTATTCATCTACATGGCCAGTAATGAATAAAACCATAATTGTCATGGCTACTGAAGCAGCATAAACAAGGAATGGCTCTTCTGATTTTTAAAAAGTGTCTCAGAGTAGATATCGATCAAAATTTCTTTCTCAAACACACAAATCACAGCCTCTAGCAGATGAATATCATTGCTGTATTCCCAACAGAGAATTTAAGAACTGATACCAAGAACTGGTTGTAGTTTTGGTTTTTTCCTGACTACAGCAGTGGCAGACCTTGGAGTATGTGGTGGGGGGCAGGTCTATGGCACGAGAAGCATGGCTGCGATGCCTGGTGGCATGGCCAGGGTGCACAGTGGCATGGCTATGGGCCAGGACGCCCCAAAAACATTGCCGCCCAGGACAAACTGTCCCCTGCCCCCATCCCTATGCAGCTGGACTACAGGAAGTCCTCACCTTTTAACACCTCATTATCTGACAACTCACTCTTTTGCTACTTCCAAATTAAGGCAAGTTCCATTGAGTTGACAGAGGTTCCACTTTTTCATCTGTTCTTGCCTATGGAGGCTTGCTTGGAACTACTTACACGCATGCACTGCTTGCAAAGAAGGCTGAGAGCAGCAGGGAGAGGTACTAAGCCGGCTGAGAGACTTTACAAGTAGCACACACAGTCCCAAGTAAGCCTTCATAAGGCCTTCACACTCTCCATGGTAGAGTACATTGGTTCCACTTTTCAACCAATTCTGTTTTTTGATAGTGCCCCAGTCCCTCACCTGTCAGATGTGTGGGGGAAGCCTGTATTCCTAACTCTCTAACACTACCTGGATTCTCTAGAGCTAGGGTGGAGAACCTGTTGCCCTCTATGTATTGTCGAAGTCTAACTCAACTCAGGCCATTTCCGCACTAGACTGTTATAGCACTATGATTCCACTTTCAACATCCTATGGAATCCTGGGGTGTGCAGTTTCAGGAGCCATCCGGCCTCTCCCAAAACTGCAAACCGCAGGATTCCATAGGATGTTGAAAGTGGAATCATCGCGCTATAACAGTCTAGTGCGGAAATGGCCTCAGTCTCAGTGGTCAGAGCTGCCCCATACAAAAGGCAGGGATCCAAAGTGAGACATATGCCATTATGGAAGGAAACGCCAATATTCCTTTTAGCCAGTTGTAGAGCCCAGTCTTGCCACAATGTCACTGTATTCTCAACGATAAACATGAGTTCAGAGATTAGACCTGAAATGCAGAGCCATGTTAATAAAGGGAAAGCTGTTTTACAAAGTTAGTTTCTGTTTTCTTGAATAGTGAGACAGGAATTAAACTAATTGTTACACCTCTATTCTTTACTTCTACAAAAGGAAATTACAGGTTTATTTATTCATTTATACTTACGTATTAATAATTGCAATATAATAATTGAGGCCCTAACGCCACTTGATCTCCAGATTGTGGTGTAGTAGTATCAAATATGTGTGTCTCAAATGTCTCAGATTTCTGGATAGGCATTTCTTGCTTCTTAAATACCACAAATAACTGAATGAGGTAATTTGTGGAAGCCATGTGAAGGAAAATGTTTATATGTTAGTTTGGAAATGGTATTTAACCCCGTTAAAATTAAGCCAAATAAATGCTAATCATTCCAGTCAGTGCTGGAGGGGTTGCCAAGAAACTGGCTCCTACTTTCATATGCGGTGGGAATGTGAAAGTGTATTGAAATTTTGGTGGTTAGTTTTTACAGAAATTAAGGAAATAACTAATCAAAATATACAGTTAAATCCTAAGGTAGCCTTATTATCAGTATTTGATAAGGAGCAAAGTGGCCCACAAGAGAATTAATTTCTATTTTATTAGCTGCAACAAGATTAGGATAGCTAAGAACTGGAAAATAAAGCAAGATACTCACTTAAATGAATGGTATAAAAAGGTATGGGATATAGTTATTAACGATAAATTGACTTGTAATATCAAAGTAAAGAAGAAGGAATTAAAAAGAGACATTTTTATAGATACGGGGCAAATTTATTGATTATGTGTTAATAAAGGGGAAAGGAAGTAAACCAACTGAACAATAATTACAATTTTGAAAGGGGAATCAAACTTCCTAAAGGGAAAGAAAGTGGTTATACCTTGAATAGTCCCGGTGGTGGGAGCACTTATGACTTTGACTTGACTGTAGAATAGATTAAGCTTAAGAATATGTGGTATATAGCAGTTTGTTAGTATATATGTTTATTATGTATTTGGTATTGTGTTATGTGTTTTGTAGTGTCATGTATTGTTACATTGTTAAATAATCAATTTATTTATTTTTTTTAAAAAAGCACAGCACAGCACTGCCTTGCCAGCTCTGTTTTAACTCTGCTGGTATATTGTAAAAACTTCACAACTTTCCTTGCCTTCATAAATGGTAGCTAATGAAAAAGACCAAGACAGAAAAGCACAATATAATTATGTGGTATCATTTTTTTTATATTAGAAACAATGCAATCTTAGGGGTTCAAATCGTCTTTAACTGGCCCAACACATTTTGAAATATATTTTTGTTTCAGGGCTAGTAAGAACACGGAACATTTTATATATCATATACAGAATCAAAGTAATATTACTAGAATGTTATTAATATATGAATTTTATAAAATCCCATCTGGTATTGGAAGCTAAGTAAGTTGCAATGGGCTGTATTGCAAAGGAAGGCAATGCCAAATCACCTCTGAGTATTCTATAACAGAACCCTGTGAAATTCTTCGGATCGCATATATTGACAAGTGACTTGAAGGCAGTTATTTTACTTTATATATTTTATACAATATAATGGTAAAACAGTCGTGTGAGTGTGTGCATGTGTGATGTATATAAGATAATGCTAAGAGTAGAACCAACATCATCAAAATATCATTATTTTTAATTATCTTAGTATCATTCTTATATAAAGTGCCCATTTTTCTTCTTTGTGATGGCCAAAAAGAGGAAGTATATTTCAAAATATATTTGAGTGTAAAATCTTTATTTTTTTAATCCTCTTTCAAGATTTAACCCTCCCCCTGGCTTTCCTTGTTGTTAGTGTTTTCCCTTCCTGGTTCACCATCATATAAAGAAAGATACCATCACATATTATACTGGAAGAGAGAAAGACTGTTGTTTCTATAGCCATCACCCATTTCCAGTTACATCTAGTTCTACTCTGACATGGGATTCTTTCAGTTAAATCTGTTTTGGCTCTCACTTTGGTCATCAGACTGCCTTCTGAAAGTGTTTTCTTAGCTTTCACTGAATAGTTTTCTCCTGAACCAGAAGCCTGGATCAAGACTCAACCATACTATGAAACATACCCATTAAATTCAGTATCATTATGTAATGGAGGACTTTTTGTTACCCTGCTTGCTGGGGGTCCCTTAGGAAATTATCAAAATTTCAAAATTATCACTTGTGGGGAAAATTAGCTATGAACACTGCTTTAGCAATGCAAAGAGGGCAGGGTAATTAAGGATCTTTTATCCAATGTTTACGGGGTCAGGCACAGTCAGAAATCACACAAAAAGGTCCAATGAATGACTTTATTGAATAGTAATAGTTCGCATTAATGCAAATACGCACACACGCATCCAAGGGCTAATAGAAATAAAGAGTGGAAATAAGATAGAGGGATTGTTGAGGGATTCGCAGCTTGGGTGATACTGCACCTCTTCCTGAAGTCCTTGGTCCGGGAAGCAGCGATTGAACAGCAGCTCAGCGAAGAGAAGCTGAGGAGATTGTGCAGTTGTTGGGAGGGGGGACCGGTCAGTTGGTATGACCGGAAGGCATCATACTCTTTCTCCTTGCCTCGCCTTTTCTTTCCTTTCTCTCTTACCTAACTAGCCCAAAAACAGGGACTATTTGTAAGAAAAATTTACTTTGAAGGCAAATCCTTTCCTGGGGAAAACAAACAGGGACAAAAAAGAAACAACTCCACACCTGGCATTTCTCTGATATCGGAAGATAACAATGTGTCATCCCAGTAACAGGATCTTCCTCTGCTTTGAGGCTGTGGTGTGATTGTCTGGAGATGGATTTGATAAGATTTTATTGCTTCCAGTGCCCAACTTTCCGGGAACACTTTTACTCCCTTCAAGTGGACTCCTTAAAGGTTAAGGACCTTTTGTCCACCATGGGTTATCACAACTTGAGGTCTCCTGTGGCTACGTGACTGGGGATTTTATTGGCCTGACCTGGTTCGTTCGATCGTACGACCGTTATTGCCTATGTGCACATTCGGGTGACCTCTCTGGTGGGTTAGATTAATTTTATATCAAAGTTGTAGACCCCAGGACAGGGTTTACCAAAGGGGCAACACTTTCCACACTACACTGTTATAGTGTTATTATTCCACTTTCAATATCCTGTGGAATTCAGGGATTTGTATTCTCAGCTCTCTGGCTGAAAATTCTAAAGGCCCTTCTCTAAACTGCAAACCCCAGGATTCCATAGGATATTGAAAATGGAAAAACAGCACGACAACAAGGTAGAGCAGAAAGGCCCAGAGTCTTTTGAGCAATGAGTAACTCAAGTGCTAACTTAAGTCCCACTGATTTCACTGGGTCTGCTGTAAGTATGACTAGGTCTGCATCCAGGCCAGTCTAATATACCATGTTGATTTAGAAGCTGGGAGTGGGAGGTGGCTTCCTGATTGAGATGTATGTGTATTTATTCAGTGGGATTAAGTCCCACCAAGCTCAGTGATGCTTATATTTGGACAGAAATACCTAGGATAGTGCTGCCAGCATTATTTTAATGGTTGGGGCTACCATATCTATATTTCTTCAGAAATGTACAGTGCCACGTTTATCCAACCAAGAATTATACCTGAATGAAGCCTCAGTTTTTGTCAAATTTATTTCTTAATACAAAAAAGAAGTCATTTATTAAATCCTATCTGTTTCAAGGAAAGTAATCCAGGAAACATTGCATCATTAGACACATAAGATTAAAATCTTTGTGAAAAAACTATTGTGTTGGTAGTCAAACCAGAAACCTTGCACATAGTCAGGTAGCTTACTACCTACCAGCTTCAGTGGGATATATGCAATCTAGCTATGTAGCTAGAGAGTTTTCTGAGGAAAAATAATGTTGTATTTTATTTTCAGGCTCGGCACAGAACTCTTGGATATAGGAGGGATGGGAATCATGCAGCCCTCTAGATGTTGTTTAGTTGTAGGCCAGCGTTTCTTACCAAACTTTCACTACTAGGTTACCCACCTTTGGCTAAGATGGCTAGGATTATTGGAAGCTGCAGTCTAGCAACAATTTGAGGAATGGATGATTTCACCTTTGTGTTACATGATGAAGAGTCTTTCCTTCCTCTAAAAAAAAAGTTATAGCTGGGAGATTCTGGGAATTGCAGTTCAAAATATAAGATATGCTTGAAAGCTGCAAGGAAATACTTTGCTTAACTATTTATTGCAGTTAAACCACTGGTGTGTTAGCCACTTTCTGCAGAGAGGCTGCCATACATATGATAGAGGATTTCTCAGTATTGCTAACACTTCTCACCTTTCATTCAGAGCACTAATACACAAACATAGGGACAGGTGTTGCTGCAGCCCTGCATTTTACAATGGTATGGATACTGATACTGATGCTTCAGCTTCCTAAACCTAGGCCATTTCCGCACTAGACTGTTATAGCACTATTATTCCACTTTCAACCTCCTATGGAATCCTGGGGTTTGCAGTTTAGGGAGGGGCCGGCCATACCATTTTACAATGGTATGGATACTGATACTGATGCTTCAGCTTCCTAAACCTAGGCCACTTCCGCACTAGACTGTTATAGCGCTATTATTCCACTTTCAACCTCCTATGGAATCCTGGATTTTGCAGTTTAGGGAGGGGCCGGCCATACCATTTTACAATGGTATGGATACTGATACTGATGCTTCAGCTTCCTAAACCTAGGCCATTTCCGCACTAGACTGTTATAGTGCTATTATTCCACTTTCAACCTCCTATGGAATCCTGGGATTTGCAGTTTCAGGAGGGGTTGGCCATACCATTTTACAATGGTATGGATACTGATACTGATGCTTCAGTTTCCTAAACCTAGGCCATTTCCGCACTAGACTGTTATAGCGCTATTATTCCACTTTCAACCTCCTATGGAATCCTGGGGTTTGCAGTTTCGGGAGGGGCCAGCCATACCATTTTACAATGGTATGGATACTGATACTGATGCTTCAGCTTCCTAAACCTAGGCCACTTCCGCACTAGACTGTTATAGCGCTATTATTCCACTTTCAACCTCCTATGGATTCCGGGGTTTTGCAGTTTCGGGAGGGGCCGGCCATACCATTTTACAATGGTATGGATACTGATACTGATGCTTCAGCTTCCTAAACCTAGGCCATTTCCGCACTAGACTGTTATAGCGCTATTATTCCACTTTCAACCTCCTATGGAATCCTGGGGTTGGCAGTTTCAGGAGGGGCCGGCCATACCATTTTACAATGGTATGGATACTGATACTGATGCTTCAGCTTCCTAAACCTAGACCATTTCCGCACTAGACTGTTATAGCGCTATTATTCCACTTTCAACCTCCTATGGAATCCTGGGGTTTGCAGTTTCGGGAGGGGCCGACCATACCATTTTACAATGGTATGGATACTGATACTGATGCTTCAGCTTCCTAAACCTAGGCCATTTCCTCACTAGACTGTTAGAGCGCTATTATTCCACTTTCAACCTCCTATGGAATCCTGGGGTTGGCAGTTTCAGGAGGGGCTGGCCGGCCCCTCCCAAAATTGCAAACCCCAGGATTCCATAGGAGGTTGAAAGTAGAATAATAGCGCTCTAACAGTCTAGTTCAGAAATGTGTCTAGATGGACACTGCAGCCAGATCTGTACAGAGTTCATGCCAATTCAAAAACAGTTCTCATTAGTATCAGTTACCACATATATGAAACTATCAAGATGTTGCTATCAGTTGTGAAAATACTATTTGATTCTAATTAGGCAGCACTTCTTCTGAAGCGAGATGCTAAGGAAGTATAGCTGATTCTTTACTACAGTATGTAGCAACTGTCATTGGAAATGATACAAATATGCAAAACAACAAGTCAAATACAGTAGCCCCTCGACTTCTGCGGGTTTGACTTTCACAAATTTGATTACTCGTGAGGTGCCCGCTTGCCTGCCCCTCATTCATCCTCTTCCATTCCCTGGCCTTTTGGTCAGGCAGGCTGCCTTGCTTCTCTGCACCCCAGCAAAAGGCAAGTGCATGGGAGAGGGAAAGGTTCACATGCATCCAAGCGTTTTCCCCTTCACTCTCCTGCCTCTCGCCCTCACGGGCAGGAAGAAAGCAGGGCATGCAAGCAATGGGAAGGTGAATGGAGCAAGGAGGGAAGTGATTTTGCTTCCACTGGCTTGCCCCTTGCCCCTGCGGGCAGGAAGAAGGCGGTGTGTGTGAGTGACAGGCAGGTGAATGGAGAGAGCAAGAAAGTGTTTTTGCTTTCACAGGTTTGCTTCTTGCCTGTGTGGGTAGAAAAAAAGGCAGGTCATGTTGATGACAGGAAGGAGAATGGGGGGGGCAGGAGGGGATGGGAGGAGAAGCACTCACTCAGGTGGCAGGTGCAGTTATTTGTGATTTTTGACTTTCACGGGGCGTCTGCATCCCAAACCCTAACAAAAGTTTAGGGGCTACTGTAATACATGAGAATTGGAGAGAATATTCTTTCTAATAGGTTGCAGTATATTTCCATTCAGTATGCACAAAAGAAACACAAACTGGAGAGTACCCAATGGAATCCACAGGGTTAAAAAACAGAGACATGCCTCAAAGTGGTCAATAGATGACTGCTTAGTTATAGAGAAAGACCAACAGGCTCATAGAAGACTAAGGCCCTTTTCGCACCTTACCTTGATAGCGCGACGAACTAGAGCGCTCACGATATTGCCAATATCGCAAGAGGCCCAGTAGAGAGCCCCTTGCAGTCTGCACACGGTAGGGCATTCGCGAGAGAGCACCAGTCCCCGCCTGGTGCCTTGTCTGCATGTCGGCGTCCTGGGCCATGCCCAGGTCCCGCCCTGTCTCCGCCCCCTGATTGGTCTGTGGTTTGTTTTTTTTTAATTATTGTTTCGTCAACTATCGTGCTAACGTTAGCATGATAGATCCTTCCAACAGGCTGTTTCGTACTATCTTGGTAACGTGCTAACGATAGCGCTGGGTTTAAAAAAAACCCCTACAGTCGGCCAGACCCCGGGGGCTGCTGTTGTCTCCGGTGTGAATGGCAACGCAGCCCCGGGGTGGCCTCTTGCGGCGACGTGTCATGCAGTGTTCCCTGCTGCGATGGGGGCAGCGGCCAGCCTGCTGCTGGGCGGAGCGTCCCCTGGGAGTTGCTGCGTGAGGGACAGGCAGCAGGGACTGCCCACACCCTGCCCACTCCCGGGACCTTCCTGGAAGCACACCGGACAACGGCTCCGCAGGCCTTCTGGTCGCTCGACCGATGCGTGAAATGGAGGTTATTTTCACCTTTCAGGTGAAAATAAGAAAACGCGCTATCAGCAGTATCCTTGGCCGTGATAACACCTGGTTCACCAGAACGTCATGCGGTACGGCGGCTCGTGAAGGGGAGAGGGAGCGTGCCTAATACGCTTTAAAAACCCCATGCGAAAAGGGCCTAAATGAGGATCCTGACCTTCTCCAACTCCTGTTAACTTCCCTCCAAGTTTTTTCATGGTATTTTCCCATTTCAACCCACTTATATCAATGGCCCTTTCTGCATGAGGCGAGGGAATCGCTCCGTGCTGTTACTCACTGCTTCTTCTGGGGTCCGAAGCAACGTGGACTGTCCCTGAAGCCCTTCTGCAGGGCTCCCCCTTGGTCCAGGGCAAATCGGAGCAGTGCAAGGTCTGTAGATCCGCACTGCTCTGGTTTCCAAAATGGTGGCTTCCAGCTTCCCAAATGGCAGCTCCGGCTTCCAAAATGGCAGCTTCTGGCTTCCAAAATGGTGGCTTCCAGCTTCCAAAATGGCGGCTTCCGGCTTCCAAAATGGCGGCTTCCGGTTGGTTGTGGGTCCTGACCAACCGCTGAAGCTCGCCACACCTAAAGCCCACCATCCACAGATGGCAGGCTCACATTGGTGCGAGCCTGCGAATCTGCACAAGACAGCGGGAACGCAATGGCGCGTTCCAGGAAAATAAAGATCTGTTTTTTCCGGTCGTTCAAAAACACGCTGGAAGACCACTTGGGGTCGTCTTGGAGCAGACTGAGGTGTGGATCTCCAGTAAGTAGTCCACTCCTAGTCCACTCCAAGGTGCAGACGACCTCCGTGCGAGGACGCACTGCCCTGTTCTAATTGCCTGGTGCGGAAAGGGCCAATATGTCCTTCAATGATATCTAACTCCTTTTTTCCCCCGACCATCTGCTAACATAATAAAACTTTGGGACTTACAGCCTTTCCACCCTACACTGTAATAGTGCTATCATTCCACTTTCAACATCCTGTGGAATTCTGGGGTTTGTAATTTACTGAAGCCAAAGAGCTCTCTGGCTGAGAATTTGAAATGCCCCTATCTAAACTGCAAACCCCAGGATTCCCGAAGATGTTGAAAGTGGAATAATAGCACTATAACAGTGCAGTGTGGAAAGGCCCTTAGTTCATATGTTTCTTTTTGTCCAGCAAATGGAAAGAGATTGTCTGCTTCAGAAAACTGCTGCAGTTAGACTTCAGATCAGTATGTTCAGGTCTGGGCATTGTACAAAGATGAAAATGTTTTTTCTCATGTAATAGTATGCAAGCAAAGCCAGTGTGGCCTAGTGGTTAAAGTGTGGGCTAGAACTGTGAGAGAGGAGGAGTTGAAACCCCACTTGGCCATGGAAATTTATTGGGTGACTTTGAGCAAGTTACACTCTCTCAACCTCAGAGGAAGGCAATAGAAATGCCTCTCTAAAGAAATCTTGCCAAGAAAACTCCATGATAGGGTTGCTTTAGTGTTGTCATAAGTTAGAAATGGTTGGAATAACTATAATAATAACATTGTGTATTTTTTTATCATAAAATCATGTGTTTATATGATTATTTTTACATTTTTATATAGCCCCTGAAGAAAACCATGAGAACATATATAGTCCAAAACATGTTGGGCTTTCTCTATCATAAAGCAGCCATCTGTTGAGCACTTTGAGACATGCCTCTGGCTTTTCCTTTGCACACAAGGCATACCATGATTTTGTTTATGCAGTTTTTGAGAAATTTCAGATAATCATTTGAACAAATGGCAAGAACTGTAATCCATTTAGGGCAAAATGGAGTTGAGAGGTCAGTCTAATTTGGAACTATGAAACCATCACTCTGTAGATCCTGTTTCTGAACAGGTCTCATGCAACTTGAACTCAATGTATGTTAATTATTCAAAGGATTATTTGAAAACAATTTTCTGTGTCTGTCAGATTGTCTCTAATGGTCCATAATTACTTGTCATTTGATTGTCTGCCATCTCATTTCCAGAGACTCATGGTGACAGCAAGCTTAATTGCTTATGCATATAAGAAGAGAGTGGAGAGAGGGTACCATGTTTACTCAGACATGTTGAATTACCACTTCTGAAGAAAGGAGATAATTTCATTTCTATTTTTAATTTTATTAGCAGAAGGTGATCCTTGTTTTATTCAAGATCAGATAAATCTCCTTCCTTGTTTTTACTTTTAGCCTGCTCTCCACCTAAGGCCAAGCAGTATGATAAGGAAAAACGTGTAGTTTAATTTTAAAAGAATTTTGTGGCTGTTACTGCCCTGGCTAGTCTGAGCTTTGGGGATATTAAAAGACATCCTTTTGATATCATAATTCGGCTTCACTTATCTATTCCCTTCCACGTGCTTGCGAGGCCCCCGGACAAGCACGCATACAGGCTCGGCCGATTATCGCCGTAATATTCCTAGACAATACAAGCAGGCCAGAAAACAGCCGACTCGCCGTTTTAGGAGACCTCCAGGCAAGTACTCTAATTAGGTATGCACGCAACCTACAAAAGATCCTCTGCCTCGTGCTGGCAGCTTGATGATCGAGCTATACAACGCTCAAGTATTCTGCGTTTGCATACTGGCTACTCTATTGAGAACCTCTGCAATAACTCAATCATTCTGATTCTGACCTTTCAGAGGCTTTGTCTCCAACTCCAAATCTATTGTTTTCCCCCAAGTACGGCATAGCCTGCAGTCACAATTCTCCTTATAAAAACCCTTAATTCCGAGACCTTCCTCGGATCGCTCTCGAGTTTCATTCCACCTTGCTGCCGCTTTGCTTGGCGAGCCTCCCCTCAGCTCCACGTGCTGAGCTACATCGCACCCCAGCCTCGCTCTCTATTTTTCCGGGCTTCAGGACAGGTGAAGTATCACCCAAACCAGCAACTCCTCTAAAAGTCCCTCTATACCACTCAAACCTTTATTTCTTTAGTTATCTTGTGTGAGTGTGTCGCATACACTGTTTTGCTTGTGTTTGTAATAAAACATCATTTATTGCTTTAACTTCTGTGTGCTCCTTGACTCGGCCTGACCCCGTAGACATAGGGTTCAAGATCTCGCTACATTACCCTGCCTCTCGTAACACTAAGCAGTGCTCTGAGCTGATTTTCCCCACCTTTAGTTGAACACATTTCAGTGTCCCTCCCGGGACCCCCAGTACACTGGGTAACACGGCATCCGAGAACTAACAAATCAGTTATGGCATGAACTAAGAAGAATTAAACACCTCTTCTGCAAAAATGAGTTGTTGTTGCAAGCAGTTCAGGCATATCCTTTTCTATCCATAGTCTGACATTTCTTCTGAGGACCATCCCTACTCGAATTGATTTTTCTTGATGTCTGACCTTGGTTCATAAGTAGAATTTTTTTAAAAGGGATGTTTTCTAGAGTTCTCATAATCAAAGACAAACCACAAGTACCAGAATGTCACGGTTCAGAAATCAGATGGGGGAACCCACATGCCTGAAAACTCCCCCAAATCAGAAACTTGTGGAAAAGCCTTACACATGGGCACAGGGTTCTATCTAAGATTTCTTCCTAATATGGCAGAATACATACAGTGTACCCTCCATATATGACAGAATTCCATTCCAGGTCCTGCACATAAAACAAAAAATGTGAAGGCTCTGTCCAGTTATTGTCAATGGGGCACAACATCTGCTGACCTATGACAGCATGAGTGTGCTCCTGGAGCGTCCACTGACAATAATGGGACATGAGGCTTCACACAACTTCACATTCGTGTGTGTGGAGGTCGCACCAACAGAGGATACACTGTATTAGCTCTCAATTTATTTTTTTCCTACCTTCAGTCTCTCCAAAGATCATTGTTTATCTGCCTGTGTGAATTTGTGTGTGCATGTATGGGTGCAGCTACCTGCCTTCGTATCGCCTGTTGACTTATGGAAAATTTTTATAGGTTTTTCTTAGACAAGGAATACTCAGATGTGGTTTGCCATTGCCTTCCTCTGAAGTATAGCCCAGAGAGCATCTGCTATTCCTTGGTGCTCTCTCATCCAGATGCTAACCAATCTGCTTAGGTTCTAAGATAAGGTGGGATGTGGTGTATTCAGAGTATTTAGGCTTTGCTTCTCAACTACTAGCAGCTGAGAAAATTTATTTGCATGAATAAGGAGTAGGGAGCTAAATCTCAAAAACACTAATGATCTCCACAAAGTTTGCTGTTTTCCTTTCATTGCTACTAGCATTTTTTTTTTTAAAAAAAAGTACTGGTGGCCCTTCACTTTTGAAGGTTTCTCTTTGACAAATTTGATTATTCAAGAGTTTGTAGCTCCTCACTCCTCACTTTCCATCTTCCTTTCCAAAACCCTACCTTTGCATCCACAGGCCTAATTCCTGCATTTAGCAGCAACCCAATTCAATTTGATTTTGAAAGTAGTTGCCACCACTGGCTGAAAACCCCCACCCCTTTAAACTGCTGGTCTTCCCTCCATCTCCCATGGTTTAAACATCATCTCCTGTCCTCTTTACACACTTTCCCAGACACACACACACCCCTTATCCAGCATTTAGAAGCCACACAACTCAATGGAATTTTCAAGGTGGCTGCCTGGGGATCCTCCACCCCTTCCTCTCCCCGCTTTCTCTCCATCTCATATTGTTTATACAGATCCATCTCTTACCCTCTTTACACAGTTTCCCAGACACCCACCCCACTATCGAGCATTTAGAAGAAGTGTATGTGGTGGGAACGTGTCCAAAGATGGTAGGAGATGGATTTGTTGAAATATTGGGAGGTAGTGGGCAGGCCACGAATGGAAGGGGATGGAAGATACTGCACCCTCCCACCACCATTGTTGCTGATGCTTGTTAAATCAGCTTTAGCGATCGTATGAAGTGGTTGTGCTCTGAAAATCTTATCTGCAGTTTTTCCACTTTCATGAGGGTCTTGCTTCCCCAAACATAGCAAATGTGAAAAGCTGATTGTAATCACGTTGTTCTGCACTGATTGACCGCAGGTCTTTAGATGGGACTTTTCCAGCCTTCTCTTTAACTGGAAGTTACTGGATCTGGAATCTTCTTCATGCAAAGGGTGTGCTCTACCACTGAACTACACTCTCATTCCAGACTGTTGGGTATGGCTGGTAGCTTGCAGTATGTGCTATTATTGTTATTATTTATTTATTGAATTTGTATCCTGTCTTTCTTCTGGGATGGACATACAATGCTAAGTTATCAGTTAAAAAGTCAACATTGGCACCTTGTTGAGCATGAATTTTGAGTCTCCTATTACTTTTCCTAATACTGTGTACCATGTCTGTAACACATGCCTAGTGAGTGACAGGAGCAATTTAGTTCAATCTCATTTGCTTCCTTGTTTTATTTCCCCACAACATTGCTATCCTGGTTATATAGATACTATTATAAAATAACTTAATCTCCCATGCACAGTTCATTTTGATTATCATACTCCTCAAAAGCTAACAAAACAGGCCAGCTGTCCTGAAGATGCTTGGTTTCACACCCCCATTTGAGTATTGCCCACTCCACAATTAACAGCCCTTTGAGGAGACAATAGTTTTGTCAAACCCAACCAAGGTATTGCCTTAATGCAGACTGTGGGTCTGTTTTCTGCTCTCCCTCCACCATGGTTCAATATGGCTATCTTTACTTATCAGTCTCAAGAAAAAGGAAGCCAGATTGCCATGATTACTGTATCACACAGACTTGACAAAAAGTTGCATCTTTCTAAAATTAGAGTACAGCAGCACTGAACAGCACAGGCCAGTGCTATAGAAACTGCACTGTGAGATCCCTCGCCGTCTCCTATAGATGGAATTACAGGATATACACAGAGTTGGGCAAAGCATGAATGACATCATGTTTCTATGCCGGGGCAACCTATTGAGTGACAAATATTACCATTTAAATGGGAAATTGCAGATCCTTTTAGCTATCTTAATCAGATCATTATGGAGTGGAGTATTGGACGCTTACTCTCAAAGTCAGTTGTGCTTCACATAGGCTTCACTAGTGCATCTGTAACAGAGTAATCCACAATCCAGGAAAGAAAGAATTGGTTTTGCCGAGCCCAAAAATTGTTTATCACAATTATAACACTCGCTGGGCCCAAACAGAATGGATCATGAGTAGACACAATTGGATTGTATAATATCATCTCTGAGCTTGGAAAAGCAAAAGGCTCCAGCACTCTGGTCCTATGCTCTGTCTGAACCCAACAGATGTCTAGGAGATGTATCTTTCTGTGGTACCATGGTACTTACTATCAAGTAGCATGTTGAGAGCTTAAATGACAGACTGGTTATGCTTGGAAAGAATTAACAGCCATAATGGAACTGAAGTGAGGCCTTTATTTGTGTAGATAAATCATCAGGACCGTGTAGCGGTACATCCATGGAGAGTTCGTAAAATGGCACTGGCAGAAAATAACTTAGTGTGATTTATTTTAAAAGTCAGCCTCAAGGTTATTTAAGGGAAAGAAATATGGATTCAGCTCCCTTGAGAGAGTAAATGAAAAATTGCATTGAGACAACAAGAGTGAGATGGTAGCTTGCAGGCATTCTGTGAGACAAAGATATGGGACAGAAGAAAGAAAAACAGCAGAACATGAGATAATGTAAACAAAAAATATTTAGTGAAGTACTCAGGAAAATTTAAAGTAGAAAGTAAAACTTAGTGCTATTTAAAATTCATTATAAAACTATAGTAAGACCCTAGGAAGATCTCAGTTGGATGGCTAAAATACAGCTATTTCTCCAGACTTTATATCAAATAACAAAATATCTGTTTCCAGGAGTTGACCAATATCACATCATCAAACAGGAGAAACACAAATCTTTAGGCCAGCCGGCCCTCCCTAAACTGCAAATCCCAGGATTCCATAGGATGTTGAAAGTGGAATCATAGCGCTATAACACTCTAGTGCTGAAATGGCCTTAGTTACTTTTATAATTATGGGAGGAGATCTTTAAATGGAAGAAGTAGACTATTGCATGGTTAATGTACTGCACTGCCTTGTGCCATGCTCTGTTGGGGGCTTTCAGGGAAACACAAAGTAAGTGGAAAGAGAGGGCGCTTTGTACCTCAAGCAATATTACAGAAAAAAGAACTCTTTTACTTTCATATGATAAATAGAAAAGTATTTTTTTTATGTAACCAAAACTGTAAGTAACTACTTTGGCAGTCTTGGAACAACTACGACTTTTAAAAAGTCACTTCCAGCCCTTGTATTTCTCAGTACTGTCTGTGAAGAACATATTCAAATATGAGAACATTGTCTTGTACTTCCCTTCCACATGCAATTGGCCTTCACTTAACCCCTCCAGCGTTACCCAGTGGATTCGAAGCAACATTTCCCATGCAAAGAATACAGGATGAGTAAGCCCTGCATTGCCATAAACTTGCAGTTGCGATGCAATTAAGCCTCTGCCATCATATGTTAGCAGGGTCTGTGTGGGGTGGAGCATAGCCTACTTTGTGGATGAACACCCGATACTATGCTGCAGAGATGTCACGGATAGCTAATCGACCTGATTCCTCCCTCTTTACAAGATCTGAGTCAGGTAACCTGGAGCAGGGAAAAAACAAAACAGGGTGGGTAAAAAAAAAAGCGGGAGTTGTGTGTGTATAGGTGTGGGACATACTTAATGTAGTCCTTAATATAATTTGTAGTTGGAAATCTTCGTATTTGAAAGCTTCCAATATGGCTGGAACAACAAGTGTACATTTGCTGAATGTGTATTTTCCATAGATATATAAGTCATTTTTGACTTATGGTGACACTAGGGCAAACCTATCACAGGGTTTTTGGGGGCTGACAGTGTGTGACATGGCCAAGGTCTCCCAGTGGGTTTCCATGGCTTAGTGGGGAGTAGAACTCAATTGTTACCCTGATTTCTGGGGGTCCCGGGAGGGACACCTAAATGTGGTCACAACAATGGGGAGGGAATTAGCACAGAGCACTAGTTTGCAATGCGAGAGGCAGGGTAACGTAGCGAGATCTTGAACCCTGTGTCTATGGGGTCAGGCCGAGTCAATGATAAGGCAGAAGTTGAAAATAATAATAATTGTTTTATTGTAACACAATCAAACACGTGTATGCATCACACTCACACAAGTAACTATAGAAATAAAGGCAGGAGTTGGATAGAGGGATTTTGAGAGGAGGTTTGGTATGGGAAATACTATACCTGTTCTGAAGCCCGGTAAAAGCAAAGAAGCTGGGGAGCATGGATTCTCAGCATGTGGGGCTGAGGGGAGGCTCGTCAAACGGAGCGGCAGCAAGTTGGGAGGCAAGTCACGAGCGATCCCAGGAGCGCTCAAAGTCAGGGGTTCTTATAGGGAAAATTGTGGCCGCAGGCTAGTCCGTACTTGGGGAAAACAATGAGTTTTGGGCTGGAGACAAAGCCTCCGAAAGGTCAGAATTTGAATGATTGAGTTACAGCCAAACTGTCAATAGGATAACCGGTATGCAAACGCGGAGTACTTGAGCGTTGTATGGTCCGCTCATCAAGCTGCCTGCGTGGGGCAGGGGATCTTTTGTAAGTAGTGTGCATACATAATATGGTACTTGCCTTGAGGTCTTCTGAAGCTGCATTCGGCAATGACTGGCCTGCCTAGACTGTGATTTGAATGATTCGGCTATTGTCGGCCACACCTGTGTGCGTGCTTGTCCGGGGGCCTTGCAAGTACGTGGAGAGGAATGGATGAAGAAGGCCTAATTATTGATATCAAAAGATATCTTAATATCCCACAAGCTTGGGCTAGAAACAGCGGTAACACAATGCTCAAACCACTAAACCATACTGGTTCTAATAGTTTTTGAAAAATGCATAACTCTAAAAAATGCACATGAATTTAGTTTTTCATATGAGGGGAAAAACCCTCACAACCCAATTCAGATCTCAGTTGAAACACATTTCACAAAACTTTAATAGGCTTCCACTTTACTGATTTGCACAGTAACTAGAGAAAGCATTCCAGTGTAATATCTGACTTACAGTGTCAGCAACAACAACAGAAAAAAGATTTAGAGATTTCCTATGGGATGGGGAAGTGGAGTATTGGCATATCAAACAAAATAGAATATGAGTGATGGCAACTTCTTTTACATGTCACATCCTCCCATGATAGCCGGATGACAAAAAGGACTGTCTTCAAGCCTCCTTAATAGCTAAGTGGAATGACAATTTTCAGGGTAGTTTTCATCCCAAGCTACACTTTCTTGGACTCATTCTGTTGCACCACTATTAACAGCACAGGAACCCGGTCCTCTTTTTTTCAACCATACTACCCTAACTCAGTCAGAGGAGCTCATCACTATTCCTGTGTTCCTTAGGTCTTTAGGCAACCCAGCAGCAATTCAACAATCAGGCAGAAAGAGAAAATGTCCATCATTCCTAGTGCCACAGGATTTTACAGCATTAGCATTGAGGCATAGACAATTTCTCTTCTGTGAGGTTTGCCTTCCCAGTGTTCTTGTGTCTTTCAAGAAGCCATGACACACAGGAGTGTCAAAAATCCAGAATGCCCAATATGGCAGGGGCAGGAATTATTTGACTTTCTGGATGTTGTTGGACTGCAACTCCCAGCATTCATCACCACTGACTATGATGATTAGGCTGCCAGAAGTTGCAACCCAATAACATACTATAGAGGGCCACATGATTCTCATCCCTGCAAGCACGGAAATATGGTCATGAGGGCAACTGCAGCTGTTTCCACTCTGTCTGCCACTTAGCTTTCAAAAATGCATGGAGGCCCTCACATTCTTCTGCAGTGCTGCCAAATCTGCTCCCCACACCATTACAGAAGTATCAACAAAATCTATGAATGTTTTTCAGATGTGTCTCTGGCCTTGTGATGGTTAGAAGACGCCACCCCTGTGCCCCATATTACCTCAAGCATCTTCATGATGGCAGATGCATTACAAGAAGTAAGACAGTGGCTTCTCTATTATGGATTGTGTCAACATTGCATCCCCATAGCCTTGCTGCTGGATCATTTACAAAGTGTCTGCAAGACTTAGAAAGTGGCTTTTATCCCTTATTTAAAAGTTACCCCTATTTTGCTTAAAAAAATGTAATTAGATATATGTTGTTGGAATAAGGAAATTAATTACAAATAACTTGTTGTTTGTCATTAGCTACTCCTAAGTCAAGTACTGATTTCATATTCATTTCAGTTTTCTCCAAAGATACTAGTGTGCCTGTTTGGTTTATATTCACAACAATCCTGTGAAGATAGGAGGAAAGACAGTAGCTGGCACAAAGTCACTCATGCTGTAGTCTTTTGCACATATGTCTGAGAATAAACCCCAATGAATACCCTACAGATTATTTATGAGCAAATATGCATATAATTGCATTATCGGTGAGCTTTATGGCTGGGCAAGGAGTTTGAAAGCAACTCCCCCAATCCAAATGCAACATACTACCAGCTATTCCACAGAGTCACTGCTTCTTTAGTTATTGTTATATGGCAACGTGCTGTTCAAAAGAATATATGACACTTTCACAAAGGAAAAGCAGCTGTTAACAACATTCTGCTCCTAGAATAACTTCTCTAAACGATGAATAGACTGAACAGATTGCTGTATGAATAGAAATAAAAAGGGGCTTACAGGTAGGAAAGTGATCTTTTGTCTCAGGAAAAAAATCAAGGTGGAACAGCAAGCTTTGTAGAGAAACACCAAAGTATCCATTTCACAATAAGATTTTAAAACCTCTTTCTGCTTTCACAAAAATGTATTTTCTTAAAGAATCAAACACTTCCAGATTTAGTGAAAGACTGTCCCAAAGTTTTTACTCTCACTGTTATCATGGATGACACTAGTTTCTGCTCAAAATCTCCTGTGGATTATCACCTTTTTTATTTGTAAAATACTCTGTGCTGTAATTCAGCTGGTGCAGTGATTGGGGCTAACATAGTTAAAATCGATTAAGTTATCAAATATATTAGAAATTGTCTAACAGAAGAGAGAAACTTAATTAAATTAATTTTTTAAACTTAGATTTACCTCAGATTTTCAGCATTAATTTAATATCAGAATAAGGTTACTGATTAGTCAAATGAGAAGTCAGTAAAATCTTGCCCAGTTGGTTCTTTGATAAATGCAAATGGCTGTAAGAGGATCTGCTAATTGTTTTCCAGTATTGAGAGCATGATAGTTAATTTCAAGGTCAAAAGACTTAAAACCAATTAAAGGCAGCCTTGAAGTATGTGGTTTTCTTTGCATCCATGAGGGTGAACATTGGACAAGGTGCCTAAAAAAGTTAAACTCCTTTTAGTTTTCTTCCTGGATACATTTTCTAAATTTTCTAAAGCCATGCTTGGCTAATGTTTAGTGAAAAGGTGGGAAGCCTCTTTCAGGGCTGAATTCAGTATTTCAGAAATGTTCTAGGCCCTAGAATGCAGGTGTATAATATACATGCAAAGCCTAATATTCCCCTGGGACCAAATGCAAAAGGCTATGACTAAAAGAAAGCCCTAGTATACTTTATGAGAGGCATTTCATAATTTCAAAATAGGAAAAAATCTATACAAAAACTGTGAAAGCACCAAATGGAGGCACCATGGCAAACAACACCTGGAGAACCCCAGAAGACTAGATCGGGATTCCAGCAGGGCTGTATTCAGCTTAAAGGTGGGAGATTCTCCTCCTCTGATTTAGTGGAAATCATTACTGTTGACAAGCTGAAGCACAAATTAGTAATTGGAACTTAAAGATGGTATATGGGCCTACTGTTGGATTGCTGGGGGTGATGCAAAGCTTCCCTGGAGTCTAGTCTTCAGAAAAGCTGGAAATTCCTTATATAGCAAGGCTATACAGGTTCTGCTGCATATTAATAACCCAGCTGTCCAGTGTGAGGATATTCTATTAAACCTTCTATATCAAACTGCAGGATTCTAGTAGTTTGAAATAATTGCATTTTTATAGCACTCTTAAACTGCTTCATATTCCATTAATTCTTTGGCAATTATGGGTCAGTTGTCTTGTAGCATTTCCTCCCTCTTGACTTCAAAAAAAACAACAATACACATTTAACCTACCAAGCTAACAGGTCCAATTCACTGGAAATGAATGGAAGAGTGACATTAGTGTGGAAATTGCATTCACTATTAAAAGTGATTTCTCTAACTCAGTAGATTTCCTAATTCTGTAGTTGCAAATGTGCTTTAGTGAATTGAGACATTCCTTTCTTAGGGTAGTTGCCTAAGGGTAGCTTTGTCATATTCAGGAAGACTGGAAGCTCTGCTGACTTAAGAGAAGAAACATTATAACTGGAAGAAATGCATCACATGGCTCCATTTTTAGCTGGGCTAATCTGTGTGATTTCTTTGGGAAGACTGTAGGAAGGAGAGAGGAAGCACATGAAAGAGAACTTTCTTGAGCGCAGGTCATAGCAGAAAAGCTGGGTTTGGGGAAGAAAATAGAATAAAAAAAGTGCATCTTGGAATAGAATGGGGGTTGGAGGAGTGATTAACTTGTTTCTTCAAGCAACCAGAGACCTTTCAGAATGTCAAGCCTTTTAGATCTGAAAGGCATATCCCCCCCCCCTGGAATTAGCTTATGTGTAAGAAACGTTTGGAATCTTTTGGGGGTATGGAGGGTGCCTTATAACTCTCTTTAATAACATCTCTTCTATAAATTATATTCTGGATTTGTTTCTATTTTATATTATTGTATATAACATACAATATTGTATACTATACAATAGAATACACAATATTGTATAGTATTATTTGGAGTGGATCCCATCGTCATCTTGCTCATACATGACCATGAACTTGGATAATGAAGTGTTTTATAATAATTTTCTTTTTTTTCCTCTTCTTTTTCTCTGTTTAATATATTTATATATAGAATTGTAGAGACAGCAGGAACTATATTTTGGAATATAAATGTATCTTTCAAATAAAATTTTAAAAAACAAGAAAAAAAAGGATGATGGAGTGAAAAATTTTCTCCCCCCCTCCATTTCCTTTTTTTAGCATCCTTCCCTCTAGTTTCTCTTTCTGCCTCTCCCACTCTGCCTTTTATCCTCCTTCTTTTTCTTTTTAGTCACTCCCTTCTAATTATGTAACTAAGGTAGCATTAAAGTGCAGAGAATAGTGAGCCTTTTAGATACCAGATAATTTAAACTGATACCAGATACCTTAAACTGAAGATGGTACAGACTGAATCTGAGATCCCTGGCTTCTGCATGCAAAATGTGTTCTGCTGCTGATCTTTTCAGACAACATTTCTTGATTGGGAGCACAGAGGTGGGAAGGATATAGCAATTCAGTTATTCAGAAAAATGTTCAAGTATTTAGAGGTTATCAGTTATTAGTGTTCATGGTAGTGATTTAATTTTCCAATTTCTAATGTATAACATTATCAAATCAATTTTCAAACTAAATATTCCAAGCTCTTACTAGAGCTGTTAAACTTCTAAGACATTAGGGCCTATGCTAACTGGGGTCTTTTCTGTCACCAGAACCTTCTGAGAACAGTGAATGCAAATTTTAAAATGCTGTGTGTTACTAGTATAATAAAACCCACTTTTAGTATAGTTGCATAACTTCGACAGCACTGAAGATTTTCTTTCTGTTTTAAAAACACAATTCCTATACATTCCTTTATGTAAAAAATAACAATGATAACAACTGCAAACCACTGAAGGGGTTTATGGAAGCCAAAAGTAAATTTTATCTTACAGGATTAATTCTGTTCCAAGTTTGTTTTATCTTGAAAGTGTCATTAACACTCCCACAGTGCATGTTTGCTACATTGATTTCTATTTGCCATGTTAAATAAGCAAATATGTTTTCAGTGATGGCTCTAAGCACTGAAAGCTTTTCTGTGAAGAGTAAATTGGAAGACAACAGTGGTGCATCCAAAACAAGTGTGAAGGGATGCAGCCCTCAAAATGTTGCTGGATTTCAAATCCCATCAACCAGATTTGACTTTGGGGCAAGATTCAATTTCTGAGCAGGATGGTGGACTGGCTCTTCTTGCTGGCGTTCTGCAGCACGGAGAGGTTTCACAGTGAGATTGCCAGCCAGGCTGGGGAAACTCATCCTGGATTAAAGGAGGAGTGAGGAAATCACCAATAAGGGTCTGGAATTTTCATTACTCATGTTTACTCATGAGTAAATGCAGAATGAATGAGGACCAATGCAAAAGGACAAGAGAGTTATATTTTTGCCCTAGCTGTGAAATGCAGCTGTTTGAGACATCTGTTGGACACTTAAGTCAACACCTGCTTTCCTAAAATGCTTAAATAAAATTTATCATGTAACTGAAGAATTCTTCTGATTAAGACAGTCAAATGGAGCCTTGTCAAGTTGCCTTCTTTTTGCAACTCTGAATTGAGTAAGTGTATTTTCACCCTGCAAGATCAGGACTGAAACAAAAGGATTGGAGGTTGATGTGCTTAAAGAAGTATAACAAAGGATTTAAGAACATACATTATTGTGGATGGATTGGATATTTTTTTACTCATATGATTGAACTGAATTTTAGCGAAGAGAAATTACATAGTGGAAGGCATTATCTTTTAGAAGCTGACAAGACTGCCTGTAACAGGGTGACGGTGAGAGAATAGTCTGACTGTTAACTGCGTGACTGAGGAGTTATGGAACTTCCCCAAGATTTTTTACCACAATCTTCTTTGAAATCTATTCTTTGAAAGATCAGGAATTTCCAAATATGACCAAGAGACTGTGGGGAAATTTGACAGAAGCCCTGAGACAGGAGATTGCTGGTTTCAAGACAGAATTGTTGGAGGATGTAATGCAAAGGATGGGCGGAAGGTGGAGCTAATATGAATATGATGGACAGTGAAAACTGTGTGGCCAAGTTCAAATTGACTCAATGAAAGGATTAGCCTGTCAAAGTGAGAAGAGGGCCCAAGTAGTACTGGCTTGTAAAGTGGAAATTACAGCACAAGGGGGGAAAAGGGGACTAATCTGAAATTGATGTCTAAGGAATTTGCATTGATGGAAAAAGAAACCTATGAAGATTTAATGAAAGGACTGGCCTGTAAGATTAAGGAAGGAGGTGAGCGTAAGATGAAAAGGGAAGGTACATTGTCTTAGGATAATTCTTTTAAGGTGAAAAATTGGAATGAGACAGAAATAATAAGATGTAAAGAAGGGAATCTGAGGAGACTGGAAGGAAGATCATGATTAGGATGGAGGAAGAGAAAATCAAGAGTCAAATTTAAAATGAAATGGAAGAAATAATGCCTGGTTGAAATAAGGCTATGAGATTGAAAAAGACTTTATATGACAAAATATGATAGAAATATTGGAGTTTATATACAAAGTAAATTCTAGAGTTATAAAAGAATAGCGGTGCAATGGATTTATCTCTATATAAGGTATAATGCTATATGACATGAAAATCATGTAGGATTTACAGTTATATTTAGTAAGGAGCGGTATTATGTAATTTGGTTAGTAATTTGTTATTATCAAAAGTCAGAAAACGGAGTACAACTTATGATGTCACATGTTGTAATGGCTTAAATGTTTGATAGGAATATAGAAAGACAATGATTGATATTTTGATGCTATATATATCAACCTTAGGAAGAAGGACAATATTTTTGACTGTTGAGAAATAATGTAACAGATGGAAAATAATGTAACGGATGGAAAATAGAAACTGTTGAGTCTTTATTCAATGAAGCTTAAAATAAGAATGGAAGTTGCCCTTGTCCTTTTCTTTGTAATCCTTTTCTTTTTAATTACTTTCTTTTCCTTTTTTCTCATTTTGTACATTTGTAGAATTTTAGTGTATCCGAACCGTCAATAAAATATATCTATATTTTTTTTAAAAAAAAGTCACTCCTAACCAACATAGCCAGTGGTAAAGAAAGCTGGGTGTTGCAATCCAACAGCCTCTGGAGGGCTACATCATTCCTGTCCCTTATCTAAGAGACAGGATTGCAAGGATGTTTATTGGATTTATGTAACCCAATAATCAAATTGTCAGTCCGAACTTCAACAGTTACATTTAAAAAATAGGTATAGTTCAAAGCCCCCTCAATCCAGATTAGCATTACCATTACAGTCACACTTTCAGAAACCACTCTTTGCTTTCCAGTTTCTCAAAAGTAACAGAACAGAATGTCTGTAATATCCCTCCTGCTACAGAGAGAAGTGAGAGCCGGCATGATATAATGGCTTGAGTGTGATGGACTCAGATTCTGGGAGACCAGGTTGAATCCCCATTTGGCCACATAAATCCACTAAGTGACCCTGGGCAAATCACACACTCTCATCCTTAGAGGAAAGCAATGGCAAACCTCCTCTGAATAATCCCACCAAGAAAACCCCATAATAGGTTTGACTTTGGGTTGCCATAAGTTGGAGTTGAGTTGAAGGCACATAACAATAGAGATGACTGTATGATTCCAGACTCTATGATTCTTTAGCAATCTGAGAAGCTTTTAATGCTTAAGAGTAACATTTTCTAAACAGAAATAATGCAGAATAGGTAGAGAACTTCATCCACCTGGTAGATGATAAATATATGCAAATTACATTCATTACAGGCAACTTGAATATGCAAATTAGTTGTATTGATAAATGTGGCTGTTAATGTTGAACAAGTTGTCTGCCTCTCTGGTAGCATATTTAGAAATCTTTGTGTATAATGCAGCTCCATTGAATAGGAAATATTGCTGGATGTTGACTGGGCAGTTAGATTTAAGATTCCAGAACTGAGGAATACTTGAGGTAGTGTGCTCTTGATAAAAGCCATCCATTCGCCAATGATGATTTGAACGATTAAGGGGGAAAAAAATCTCTTAAGAGTCATTGCCAGTGTAATACTGAAGCATAAAATCTTGTAGGTTTCCAGAGAGGTGAGTCCTGGGAATTGCTATACCAACTGCTGAAAACCTTAATTAGCTTTTTCATTAAATAGTTTGGGGGATATATATGCACAGACCCAAGTGTTGAATAGATTCATCCAAAGTTAGAGGATGATTGATTCAAAGTCTGTAGCCCAAGAGTCTTATTTAAATAGGGCAAGATTTTAATTTAGATATAGTGATAAAAACTGAAGCATGTCTCTTGGAAATGTCAAGTTAATTTCTGGAGCAGAGTTTACTTTGAGATAGGACTAGCAAGTGGGAGATCAAATTGTCAATATTGTATAGCTCTTAAAACTAAAGCAAGTGAAAACAGTAACTATTTCTCGAATGCAATAGCTTTGTTTAAAGTATTGTGATCTTTTAACAAAGCTATTGCATTCAAGAAATAGTTACTGTTTTCATTTGCTTTAGTTTTAGTTTAGTTGTATAACTGCCATAGCTATAGTAGCTTATATTTAGCTGAGGAAATCAATTTTTGATTAAAAAACAACCAAAATGGTTGGTAGTAAAAATAAGTGCATGGCTAAACAGAGTTCAACAAGGTTGAGCTGCACACTGATAGTCGAAGTATAAAAGATAAGCAGTGCTTTTGACAGTGTAATAGTGAGGAAAATTCTTGAGTTCTTGGCAACATTTCCAATAGTTCAACATTTGCATTTCAACATAGTTGCATTTGCTGGGACTAGTAGAAGATCAACTTCAATCTGACCTGTTGAACTTCAGATCTTCAGATCTGCAATACAGTTTTTAAAAATCAATTTTATATCTCTCTTCTATCTGCCTATAATGCCATTGGGGACTGTAACCTTCAGATGTTAATTCTTCAGTCAGTTTGATTCTATAATGCTCTTGCTCGATTTCCAGAAGATCTTGATAAGTCACCAATTTTTCTTTTCCTATTGTCTTCTTCTTATAAAAAAGCCTCTTGCTATGACATCCATAAAGGTGTTTTACGACAGAACCTTAGTTTGTACCATTGCATATTCCTAACAATACTTTTGTGATGTAATCACTATTACAACTGATGTTCACTGTAGATTTGCCATACCATAAATATTCATGCCATCCAAATTTCAGTTCATTTTCTTTTAAATCCAACAGTCTCTTACTTCTCAACAAAATCTACTCTTTCAATCAGACCAAACAGCATGCAGAAAAATACAATTTCAGATTTGACATTGCCTATCTGCCTCTTCTTTGACATCTTGTAAAATTTTATATTTTACTCTAGGTTTCTTCCTTTTCCATATAAACTTTCATATGTCACTGTGCCACAGTTTAAATGAGACATCGTTGGTCAAAATCAGTATAGTTTAAAACAAATATAGCATTCTCAGTAAGACAGTCATTTTGATCAAAGAAATGCTGCACAGTAACAATAATTTGAGTTTCACCCATGTTACCCTGATTCCTGGGGGTCCCAAGAGGGACACCTACATGCGCTCTCAATTATATAAGTTGGGGAAATTAGCCAAGAGCACAGCCTAGCAATGTGAGAGGCAGGGTAACATAGCGAGATCTTGGACCCTATGTTTACGGGGTCAGGCCGAGTCAAGGAGCACGCAGAAGTTGAAATAATAAATGTTGTTTTATTAAAAATACAATCAAACAGTGTATACAGCACACTCACACAGATAACTAAAGAAATAAAGGTTGGAGTGGGATAGAGGGATTTTTAGAGGAGTTGCTGGTTTGGGTAATATTCCACCTGTCCTGAAGCCCGGTTGGAAGCGGTGAAGCAGAGGAGCGTGGATCTCAGCACGTGGAGCTGAGGGGAAGGCTCGCTGGACAAAGCGACAGCAAGGCGGGATGGAAGCCAAGAGCGATCTGAGGAAGCGCTCAAAGTCAGGGGTTCTCACAGGGAAAATTGTGACCGCAGGCTAGTTCGGACTTGGGGAAAACAATGGATTTGGGACTGGAGACAAAAGCCTCTGAAAGGTCAGAATTTGAATGATTGAGTTATAGCCAAATTGTCAATAGGGTAGCCAGCATGCAAATGCAGAGTGCTTGGCAGATGAGGATTCTTCTAATCAAGCTGCCTGCTCAGGGCAGGGAGTTCTTTGTAAGTTGCGTGCGTACATAATAGAGTACTTGCCTTTGAGGTCTCCTGAAGCGGTGGGACGGCTATTTCTGGCCTGCCTGTATTGTGTTGGAATATTATGGCGATTATCGGCTGTGCCTCTCTGCGAGCTTGTCCGGGGGACCTCGCAAGCACGTGGAGAGGAATGGGTAAAGGAGGCCGAATTATTGATATCAAAAGATATCTTTATATCCCACAAGCTCAGGCTAGCAAGAGCGGTAACACCCATGTTTGCAAGTCCTTCTTAATGTTGTTGCATGTTTTAATATAGTTATTTTGCAACAACATACCATTCATATTTGTCATAATAATTACCCAAGTATTTTATTTTTTTCTCAGTTTTACATCCCAGCTTATCCATCAATTGTGCTTGTTTTTCCTTTCTCATATTCTTTATTAACATTATCATTTTTTGCTTCTTTATCTTAAATCCACCCATGTCTCTAAATTCTTTTAATCTGTCCAACCATACTTCTATACTGTCAATAGGATCTTCCCCAATTCACCAACTCATCTGTGGGTGTTCTTAACCTATATCTGTCATGGGCCAGGATTCAGCTTCACCAGGTGAACAGTAGCCTCAAAGGAGGACAGGCAGATGCGAGTGTACCTGAAGCTAATCAGGCTGGGATGAGAGCCAGCTTAAGAAAGGCAGAGGGTGATGGTTCGATGCCAGAAACAATGTATGTGTTTGCTGGCCCTTGCCTTCGTGTGTGCTAAAGATTCCCTGCTCGCCATCTGCCTGCCTCCTCTGATCTTTGGACTGTCTGATCTTGCTGGCTGCTCGATTCCTGACCTTTGGACAGACACTGGATTTTACTTCTGCTTCATCCTGACCAGGAAAGCCTTATTGGGCTGCTAAGATGTATCTGTTTGCCTGCTGAATATTTTGGTACTCTGTTGTCTGACAATGGACACCCAGTGCCTATGACAATATCCTTCCTTTTTTATACTTATGCCTTTTGTTCTATAATAAGGGTGATAGTGGGCGTTCTTGTCTTGTTCCTTTTTGAATATCACATGGTTCAACTCAGCTTTATTCAAAATCCATGCTTTCTGTATATTATAAATTGTCTTATCTCCAAAACGCATATTCTCTAAAACTCTGAACAAGAGCTACAAATTCAAATTATCAAAAGCTTTTTCAGTATCCAAAAATATAAATACCGCCTATTTCTCATTATCGTTGTCTAGATATTCCAAAATACGCACCACACGTCTGGTATTATCATGTACCTGTCATTTCAGCAAAAATCCCCGTTGATCTTTACGAATACATTCTTGTTGAATAATTTTCAGTCTTTCTGCTAAAATCATTGTAAAATATTTATAACCATTATTCAGTCATGAAATAGGTCTCTAATTCTTTTTGGGTCTTGGCCTTCTTTGGGAATTAGAATCATCATTGATACTTTCCAAGTTTTAGGTATCTTCCTTATCCATAATATTGAATTCAGTAGTATCTCTAAAAGTAAAAATAACTGTTCCTCAAAGCATTTATGATAAACCACCAATAAATAATCTGGACATGGAGGTTTAACAGACTTAATTTTCTTAATGACCTCAACAATCTTGCTGTAACTGGTGTATTCACCATCTGTTTTTGCAGTTCTAAAATCCCAGGAAGTTCTCTCATATCTAAATATTCTTTCTTCTTCAGCAAAACTTACTGTTTTTTATGCAGTGATGTACAATAGTGGTAAAATAACTTCTTAGTACTAACATTATCACTGACTATCTCATCCCCTTTTTGTATCTTCAGTATAAGCTTTTTCTCTCTTTCTTTTCTCAGTTTGAATGTCAAATCTCTACCAGGCTTGTTAGCAAACTCAAAGTTCTACTACACATAACTTATTCTCGATCTTACCTACTGTCATCACTGATAGGTGTTGTTGGAGTATCTTAACTTACTTCAGAACTGCCTTGTTTGTGGGGGTCTTGAACTCTTTCTCTTTAGTTCTTATTTCACCCAAAAGTAGCTTGCCTTTTTTTTTTAACGTTCTGTACTTTGTTGGATAAGGCAACCTCTTGTAAATTCTTTATCGGCATCCCACACTACTTTGATCTTGGTGCCTTCATTCAAATTATCTTCAAAAAAATCCCACCAGTCTTTTCCTATCTATTTTTAAGACAGCTTCATCTTGAAGTAAAGTTTAATTCAGTCTCCAGTTCCCTTCCTTTCTCTTTCCCCTCAAAGTAAAAATCACAACATTATGATCTGAAAAAGTCTTACACAAATTATCCATTTTTGTTATATCATTAGTCAGCGTTTCTGAAATCAGAAACATAATTCTGGAAAAAGATTTCTCTTTCCACCCTGATTTGACACAGACAGTCCCAACTAATCTTCTGTCATCCACTTTTCCAGCCACTTTTAAAATGCCCCCGTTTCTCTGTCCTCCTCTCACTTTTGCCTTCTGTTATCTGCTTACTTGATTTGCTGCAAACTGAGTTCAAAGTGCAAAGCAGTTTGCACTCACTTAACTCAGCATGGAGGAGAGGAGGGGGAATCTTGCCCATCCCAGAACTTACAGGCAGAAATGAACTGCTGTAGCCTCTTCTAGCTTGTGTGGCCTTTGTCAATAATATCTTTTGCCACACTGACCATGCTCGGATGTTGCTTGGTCACATGTCTCCCAGTTTTCATCTGTGAAATGTTGGAAGGTATACAACCATAGAGAATAAAAGCAGTTACCATCATATTTCAGTGACAAAAGCGGTATCAAGACTAAACTAAAATTAAAATAACAGTGAAAGTAAAAGACTCCCCCCCCCTTTCTTTTTATTGAGCAAGAGCCTAAACATTGTTATTGCATAATATCTGTAACATGGGCCTTTTCTGTGTGGTGTGGCTGCTCCACTGTTGGGACACAAAGGCAGTGCTCTGCAGGTTGCGCTTCTATATGACGTTGTTGTGCTTACGCCGCCATCTCGTCCCCGTGTGCGGTATTTGAAAAACGGAAAAATCCATTTTACACCTACCATCACGTAGTGCTGCCACTCTTCCCAGCTGAGCAGAAGAGTGGAAGTGTGCTGGAAATGCCTCCCTTCCCAGCACAGCAATGGCTGCACTACAGAAGAGAAGAGGCAGGGCCAGTGTGCTCCCTTCTGCAGTGACCTGGCGAGGTGCAGAGGAGAGCATTCCCAGTGTGCTCCTTTTCCTGCTGGGGCTGCAACGAAATGAAGTGATGGACCATCCTTGCATGGAAATGGGGCTGGTCTTTATTTCTTGACCCCAGCCTCCATTCCAATGTATATATTCTCATTTTAATTAAATGTTCAGGCGTGTTGTAATCATAGTTGTAAAAAGAAAAAAAAGGGAGAGATAGAAAGAGAGAGAGCACAAACATCAATATGCTGAGGTTTGAACGTTTCCCCTGGGTCAGCTCATAATTAGATCAGAAATCCTCGGAAGGGCTGTTGCTTCCTGTCGTCTGTCTTTCCCTCTTTCTTGTACAGCAAAGCTTCTAACACGAGTGCATAGGAAGGCGTGACTGAATGGATGTGCTCTGTGCCAAAGAGAGGACAAATTGCTTCTCTCTGTCTGATGATGTGTCTCCACTGAAGCTAGATCATCTTGCAAAGGTGTCAGATTGCCACGCAAGCAGATGGGCTGGAGAATATACAGCCAAGCTGTCACTTAGGAACATAAAGTGCATTGATGAAGGGCACGAGTCCAGGCGTTAATGACCAGAATGGCTTCTAATGCAGAGATTTTGGTGTTTTTATTTTTCTTTACATTTCCTCTGAAAGTGACAGCATTCTACCGATGGCAGAGTGCAGGATTAATTCTGAAAGCCAGACATAATTTAGGCATTTAAAAAAAAAAAGGGAAAGAAAAAGAAAAGTGGGCTGACAAGAATGCAACCTAGCAAAATGGGACAAGCTCTTTCAAGGCACTGAAAGAGGAGTGCACAAATACAGTGCCATAGATTCATAATCTGTTCCTTGGAATACCCTGAGGCTATAGTCAATGTGAAACAGAGAAAGGACAAAGAAAACAGGGCAAGGCACCTGGGAACAAAAGACCAATTTTGCAGTTCTAGTCAACTAACATATCTCAAATTGATACTTTCCCATAAACAAGCAAATACTTCTCATGAAGAAGTTCCCTGTTATAGCTAGTTGAGGACATTTCTCCCCAATAAGAATTCTTGCCCTCACAAATGAAATTTTCCTTCAGCCCCCAAATGTCTAGCATTGCAGAGAGTGAAACACTGAAAACTGTTTACGCTGAGGGCCTTTCCACACAACACTATTATAGTGTTATTATTCCACTTTCAATATTCTATGGAATACTGGGGTTTGCACTTTAGGGAGGGGCATTTAGAATTCTCAGCCAGAGTTCTTTGGCCTCTGTAAACTACAAACCCCAGAATTTCACAGGATGCTGAAAGTGGAATAATAGCACTATAACAGTGTAGAGTGGAAAGGCCCCTAGAATTCTTACATTTGCTATGTTTGCATTCCTTTGGTAACTTTACCTGCCCTTTTTCTTTGGATGTCTAAACTATATTTCAAAATGTTCAACTAAAGCTCTACATTTCTGCAAAACTAGGAATGTGGTGACTGAAGGAAAATTTCATGGGGGGGGCGGGGACAGAAGTCTTATATGTCCTCATTCCCCTCCTCCTATTGTTATACCCCTGAGAAAGTCCCATCCTGGCAATCTTTAGGTAAGGGTCAGAAAGACTCATATCGGAAGACCTGTTGCCAGTTACTGCTGGCATTATTGAAGTAAACGCTCACATGCCCTAAATCAGTATAAGGTAAATCCCTATGTTTTCTTGTGCTTTGCTGCCATTCGTTTGAAAAGGAAATGAAAGCATCTGAGTCTCCAAACCACTCTTTGGAACCCACTGGCCTAAAACCAGTTGTTAGTTCCTGGACTTAATAGATCCATTGAATTATTGGAAATGTTAACAAGTTCCACTCCTTCAATGAGTCTGCTCTATTTGGGATAGCAGTTGGATTGAGTCCCCAGTTTGCAGCTCTAATACCCATTTCACAGAAGGCAAACTGATCAGGCTCAAAGTCTAAGAGGTTGGCAAAAAAACTATACAGGGAAGAGACAGAGTCTGAGCCCCAAATGACAAAGTGAATATGTGATCCTAAAATGCATAGCAACAGCAACAACCTCTGGACCCCATGAAGGAAACAGAAGGATTTCTGGAAATAAAAGTGGCCCTACAGAAAGTCCTTTATTTCACAGCATGTCAGTCACACAGCTAAAAAAGTCAGTCAGTCCTTTTACAGTTACTTTTATAGTGCTGCTCATAGACTGCAATGAAGATTGATTGACTGAGCTTTAAAATGCAATTAGAGAAAATCAGAAAGGGGAGGGGGCCCAGTGGATAGCAAGGGAGGTATGCATGCTAATGACTCCAGACAACAGAAGTTGTTGTCCCCAAAAGTAATTTTTCTGAATTCTAAACTGAACTATGGCTGTGAGGACTAAAAGATGCACACCATGGCATGAATTACTGTGGCCCAATCTTTTTTTTCATATGGTGTCATACATTTAGTCCCCCAGGTTTGCCAAATTAAGAGCTAGTACTGTTCAAGAAACTCCTGCAGTTTCTCCTCAATAAATTTTGTAATCCTTGCAGAAAAGTAGATGCTCTTGTAAAAGAATACTCAATCTGAGAAAGATCACCCCCTCCTTTTCTTGGGAAGTCCATTTGGTCTAGTGATAAAATCTAACTGTGACAAACAAATAATATAATTTGGTATAATGTGACCAGAATCCCCTTGGTGACTTATATTGTTGAAATGCGCCATCATGTAAGCAGTTTTTTTTTTGGAATGGTTTCTAGTGGAGGTGACAGGAGATAGAAAACAGAGGCTGTCTCTCTCTTATCATATCAGAAAGCTGCTGTACTGATTCCCAAGCTTGGCAAACAGGGGGCAGCTTTCTCTCATGACAGATAAAACTTCCTATGCCACCTTTCCTTTTATTGCCATTGTGGCTGTGGCCATTTTAAACTGCTACACTGCTTGTCCTGCCACCATCACCTATGTGTGTAGTTAACAGGCCCTATTTGTTTTTCCTTGTTCCAGCTGTCTACAAGGAACACAAGCATGCTGTTCCTTTTCATAATAAAGACTGGTAAAGAAGTCTGTTCCTTCTCCTCTGTCTTAGCATCATCTTCTACGCTGGACTTATATAAGACGTATACTTTGTCTTTCATAGTCAAATATGTGTGAGCACATGCATTTCTGTTGCAGGATAGCTGGTTGCTGGCACACTTCAGAGAGCTATTTACTAATTTGTGCTCCTCAGTACAACATGTACTTCACAGGAAAAGATAGTTTTGCTTCTATGTCTATTGAAGATGTGCCATACCTTTTTTGACAGTAGAGGGGTCTTTCAGTTCTTTGCGTATTTCTGTTCAGAGCTTATTATCAGCCTGTTATATTTTCATTGTTTGCATCTACACAAGAGTTGTACCGCTCATCAATGAAAGTTGTACATTTCATTTACTTTTTGCATTTTTTTTTCTGGGCTTCAGTTCAGGCAGCTACCTCCTTGTATGATCCTTATATATTGGGTAATAAATTCCTGCTCAACTAATTAGCTAGCTAGTATTGCCAACATCCCATTGTTAAACTGCCTAGCAACTCTGAATAATAATGAAGTCATCTCTTTGGCATGAACCCACATAACCTAATTTCTCTGGTGAAAAGCAGTGTGACATCAAACTTTTAGGTGGGTGAAAATGCATTCTTCAAGGTGATCTTCCCAGCTTCTTTGCTGGGACTCAAGCAAGCTTGAGCAATGTGAGGACTTTCCTATAGCTGGAGGATGTGGAGCGAAGAACGCTGCAAAAGTAACAAGCTGCTCATGTCTTCATATTGAAAGATTAAGAAATTGGGCTGCTTGATCATGCAGGCAGGAAAAATGACTTGGCACTTCTCAGACATCCCCCTGGGGGAAAAATAATAAAATGGCATTTATTGTAGTTATGTGCTTGGGCATTTGGCTTTCTGCAGCTGTAATGCAGGAAAATCTTCTTTGTAGCAGCCATCCTTAAATTGGTACCCTTCTAATGTGTTAGACTACAACTTCCATCATCATAGGAGTTGTAGTCCAACACAGCTGGAGGCTGCTGAGTTACTGAGGGTTGGCACATGATGACTTTCAGCATATTTGTAAAGGGAGAAACGAACGGCCATGTGATCTGTGATAATTTTTTTCTTGGGTGTGCCACTTTTTATTGCTGTAGAATTGATTTAACTCCTTTACAAAAACTCCTATGGATCTTACACTGTATCAATCTTATGACTCTTTCATAAAGTATCCACTTCAATAACAACAGAGCAGCTTGGATGACACGTGCGCACACATGCAGGCACAAATATGTACACAGGAAAAAATAAGTCTTTGGTCTTCGTTACAATTGCACCTGGTGTGCTGATAGTCTTTGGTCATAATTGAACCTGGAGCGTTCAGGGAAAATAGAGATGGTAGTGTGCAAAACTAAGCAATTCCTGTGAAGCGGCCTAGCTTCTAGAGACTTCTGAGAGCTCTGAAATTGTTCTCTTTCTAAGGAAACCAGTCTCTTTGAAATGACAGTTCTCTTTGATCAGGCATTGAATGCACTCATACTTTATGATGCAGCTCATTGTGCATTCTTGTAGACAGAACCACAACCAGGATTGCTCTGCTAAGCATTCTGCCCTGGATGAAACACACACACACAGCTCAAGTTCCATTGTGCCTCTCTAAGACCAGTTTGTTGTTTGTGTTGCTTTTAAACTGTAAAGATGCTGTGTTTGATCCAAGGAAAAGACTTTTTGGATTTCTTTGAAAGAGCGGGCATTTTGCATTAAGTCCGAACAAGAATCTGAATGGCAAGGATATGCTTTTCATTTTTCAAAACTAAGCATAGTTTATGTTGAGTTGTATTAAATGTATTAACATCTGGATTGATGTGCAATGTCTCTTCCTTTATTTATGTGAAGAAAAGTTTTATATTTGTGCCAGTTCCCAATATTATGATATATTAGATAAATGACTTGAGAAATTCTAGGATGGAGCCATGAGGATAAGAACAGATAAAATTTGCAGTATCTCAGGTTCTCAGAGATAGGAAGCATATTTTAGTCCTCACCCTAATAGGGACTGCTCCTCTTTACTTCTAAGACTGTGGCCTGGCTTGATAATTTTCACAACTACACCCGTTTCCCCCATGTAAGTGAACGATTGCCCTTTACCTCTTAATGAATAGATTCTGCATTGGTGGATACTTCATGAACTACAGTGGCAGGTATAAGGTATTTCAGGGATTTGGGAACTATGTTTAAGCCCTGTCCAAACCAATGTATGCATATATTTGTTTTTTGTAAAAATGTAGTGCCTACCAGAATCCTTCAGGGCTGCCAATGCTGGCCTTATTTAATTTAATTATTTTAATGAAGCTCAGGGCAATGTATATGGTTCTTTTTCCTTCCCCATTTTTATCTTCTCCAAGACCTTACAGGAAAGGCCATGCTGAAAGTAGGGTCTGACCCAAGGTGACCCAATGAATTTTATGAGTGAGTTGAGCTTTGAATTTGGGTCTTTCCACTCATACTTTGGCACTCTAAGCTCTACATCACACACTGGCTTATTAAGATTGAGTATAATATCTGGGATGGAAGAGCTCTAGATGCTGCTGTGTGAGAACCCCAAATTGTCCTGTGGATAGACACTTATAAATCTTATAGCAGGGAACCTGCAGAAGAGTGCAGTATATCTCTCTGTGCAGAACACATGTAAATGTATTACACACCACAAGTCTTTTGAGTTGGTACCCCTCTCCTCATACATACTACTATAATAAGCATTATATATGTTACTTTTCTGCTGTTGCAAAATAGAATGCTGCTATGTTCCAGGTATTCAGTCCCTTATTAGATTCGGAGCTAGGAAGTCACTAGTTACAAATTTGACTTATGTATAATGAATTCCCTTTTCCACTGAAGCTTGACTAAGTACCGTAGTGTTACAAAAGAACTTGACAAGGGACTACATGAGACAATTCCTCATTTAGCACAACAGAGGTTAAGGGAAACAAAAACTTGCCTCTTCTCTAAGAGACCCAGCTCAGTATAATGGACTGAGTGTTGGGCTAGAAGAGTTTGAATTCCTGCTTGGCCATGGAACCCACTGGGAGGCCTTGGGCAAGTCACACATTCTCAGCCTTAGAGGAAGGCAATGGCAAACTTCCTCTGAACAAATCTTGCCAAGAGAACCCCATAATAGATTCACCTTGGGATTATAAGTCAGAAATGACTTGAAGGCACACAGCAATAACTTTTCTCTGAATGTCATGAAGAAGGAACATCAAGTTACACATTGAAGATGATGGTAAGAATGATTTTGAGAAGCTTCTTTTGATTTTAGACTGTTTCTCTATCTGTGCCGTTTGTAGTGCACACAGCCTGAGCCCTGGCTTGAGCACGCTGTGTTGGGGTCAAAGTATGAGGCAAGTGAAAGGGCCACTCAGCTCTGGTCTATAAGAAGGCTGTTTTATTGTAAGCAAGCAGAAGAAACAAAAAGGAAAAAGGAAAACAAGCATTCATACATACACACTTTGGCTTCGTAAAGGCAAGCGGCGGCAAAGCGAAGCTCTTTGTTCTCAAGCATCTTATATAGATAACTTTAGAAAAACATCACATCATTCAACCCAACAGGCCAAAGAGAGAGAGGGGCTTTCCAGTGCCAAGTACTAAGGCATTTACCAGGTGCCAAGATGAGCTGGCAGCCAGCTCCCTGTCCAGTGTTGGCCAGACGGGCTGAAAACACCTTATCTCACCTTTCCTCCCTATACCAGGCAGCTGCTGCAGGGAGAGAACATTCCTTGAGCATTCTAACTAAGTAAACAGGCCTGCAGCAAACAACGCAGCCTGAACCAATGTTTTAGCTAAGGGAAACCTCGAGCCTAACAGTTCTATGTATCTGTAAGACTCATTTGGTGCCACTGTCCACTATTTGGAACAGCTTAATTTTGATATGTTTCCAGTTCATTTTCTGGCGCGGTCCAATAGATACATTTGCAGTGTAGTCATGTTATGATGAGTAAAGACTTACACTCTAATCTAAATTGTGTTCTGGTAGAGCCTGGATGGTTGTGAAAGCTGAACAGTGAGAAAAAACTGGTAAGAGAAGCCCCAGACCTGAATTTCCAAGACTGAGCAGGGCTGTAGGTGACAGGGTGACTTGGAGATCTCTCATTCATAGAGACACCATAAGTCGAAGTCAACTTGACCACCGTTAACAAGAGACTGAATATTTTTCTGACACTCAAACATTGGAAATGGATGTCTTTGCTTGATAAGTAATATTTTGGGGTTATTAAAGCAGGGCTGCCTGCACTAACAGTGGAGTCTGCTGGCAATGGGAGGGTTTTGAGGTGCAGGACAGGCTGTGTGTCACACATAGCTCTGTTCCCCAAGAATGGGTGGTTTGTCCAGAAGAATTGGAGGCATGTCATTGCAAGCCTCCAGAACCCTTGAGGGAATTTCCTCACTGTGCTTAATGGTAGGACCAGTGCAGTATCAAAGAGAACCTGGCAACATGAGCCAAGATTGCAGTATAACTATCAGTGGTGAAAGCAGACACTTGGTACCAGCCTAGAGGAGTTTCTTGTGTGATGGTATGTTGAACATATAATTCTGGTTTTGCTGCTTAATTTTATTAATTGGATTCACAAATTTGTTACCAATGTAAAGGTAAAGGTAAAGGTAAAGAACTGTTGCTACTGGTAGTCTCTTTTGTTCTGAAAGTATCCAGAACTCCTCTTTTCATTTCTGGAAATAAATTCAACTTAATTAAGGACCTGGAAATCTGTCTTGTCCCAGTTCCAATTATTTTATCCATCTAGCCCACTACTGTCTGTCTTAACTAGCAGTGACTCTTCAGGATCTCATAAATTACTCCTTGATCTTTCTTTCTTTTCTTTTTTTTTAAACAAGATGTACCAGACAGTTCTGAACCTGGGAGTTCTGCATGAAGTGCATGCTGTACAATTGAGCTATTCCCTGCCTTCTAATACAGACAATGTATTGTTTTATGATGAATTATAACTGTTTGGTATTTTGTGTAGCTGAAAATTAATATAAACACAGTTATCTGTTATCTGTACACAGTGGTACTTTCATTTCTCCCTCTGTTTCCCAATGTAGGTTGTGCTATGCACATGATTTGTCAGATTGGAATGGCATACACACTCCTTGCTCTTTGGAGAATGGAACTAAAGCCATGTGTGGTTCTTTGCAAAACAAGTTGTGGTGCAATGCTAGAGTTATCTGTAACAGATGGCAAGTGCATGTTACATATTTTGCTAAAGCAGAGTATATAATACATTTCTCTTCCATGATACTTTATACATGCCTTAACAACTTAGATTTGTTGGCATGACAGCCTATAGAATACAAATCCCCAGGCAGTTCTCTTGTTTATGTGTCATTGTAGAAAACAAATTCTGAAGTACATTGCCAAATTTTTGTCCTATCCTGCCATGATCATGGCAACTTAGCATAGTGGGGAGCATGTCAAGCAGGATTTGTTTTCAGTCCCACACAGCTATGATGTTCACTGGATAAGCATAACCTGCTTCGAATAAAATTGGAGGCAAGAAAAGAACCAGGTATGGTCCCTCTTTGGAGGAAAAGCAAAATATAAATGTAATAAAGAAAAAAAATGTAGGAGGGGACAGGTGGGGGTCTTCTATGTCAGTGGATTTAGTCTGGACTTTAAAAGCACTGAAGCATATTCCTCAAATAGTTCCAGCATCTTGGATAGCTTTTCAAAGTTCCAACTAAAACCCAGAGTGGATTCGCCACCCCACCAACATGGAAACCACCAGCCACTACTATTCTGGTGTCTTCTTGGTAGATCATCAGTAGTTTCCTATTGATAATAGCTTCCAATGCTTCATAGTTTAACAATAGCAGTAAAAACAAAAGGGTTACTTCACCTCAAGTAGTCTCTTAAGCATCCCTGATCTGTAAATATTGGTGCAAGACAAGACAGTAGGCGGTGGATAATTGATTCTGTGCCAAACCACCATTTTGTCCTCCTTGCCTATGGCTGATGGACCTCACAGTGCTAATGAAAATCACAGTGGAACCCCCAAACCTGCAGTGATGCAGACTTGAGTCGATAGACTCGGACTCAAGTCAGACTTGTCACTTCAGTGACTGGACTTGGACTCGACTCGGCCATAAATGATGTACTGACTCAACTCGACTTGAGACTTGCATATTTTTAATGACTGACTTGATCCCCTTGGTTCAGTAACATAACACGTTCATCCAGAAACCTTACGGCTTTGGACAACACCTCCATCTCTTTTTGCCTACTGGTCACATGACCATCTGTCTCAAAGTGTGGGTGCATTTCTCAGAGGGGAACAGCAAACAGGTTAGGCAATGGGCTTGAGATCTGCTCAGCAGCCTGTCCCTGCTGCATATTGGAGGAGCCTTCTAAAACATTTCCTAAGAGCAAAAGAAAAGAACTTGCCCCAAGAGTGTAGGGTGCATTTCTCAGAGGGGAACAGCAAATGTCTTAGGCAACAGGCCTGAGGAGCAAAGATCCTTCCTTCTAAAGCTTTTGAAGCTTCAGTAGTGGGGAGTAAGATGGGATCCTATTCCCCACTTCCAAAGCTGCAGATGGCAAAATTGCAAATGTGGAGAGCCGACTCTGCTTAAATTGTTGAAACTGAATTTATTTCACTTTATCCTATAATTCTGGAATTTTGGTTGGGGTATAAAGTTGGCTTCCAGACTTGAGACTTGACTTGAGATTTGACTTGAAAGTATCTTCAAGGATTTGAGACTTGACTTGAGACTTAAAGGTAGAGACTTGAGACTTGACTTGAGACTTGGAGTAAAAGACTTAAATATATCACTGCAAACCTGCAGTGCAAACATGAAATATGTTTTTTTCCCCAAAGCATTATAACAACACATAGATTATCTGCATGAGAATAACATACCAGTAAGAAGACATCCTTGTGGGCATGTGTAGAGCATGTTGTCTAATGTCCGCCAAACTTTCCTATAAGCTAGACGAAGCTTCTTTTCCCTCACAGCACTAGCTCTAGCCAAGTACTTGGCACACAAGTTAGATCTAAAGAGAACAGAGACAGAACTGTGGGGAGGTTTATAATTTTTCACAAAGAAGTAGAACAGTAACAGAAGCTCTTATCATACTTATTTTTTGTGTTTGTGATTCCTGTGGTAAGCTTACACGGTTGGATTAATGAATTTCTGTCTAACATATTGCTAGACCTGAAACTTGACTGTACCTATGGAATGTTTTAATGTGCATCAAACTATATCTAAATTATGTCCACTAGCCCACAGGCCCTTATTAGACAGAAAATGATATTTGCTTAAAATAAGTCAAGAATTTACCAAAGTACACTTTGCTTTATTCCCAGATCCCAAGTAAAACATTTTAGAAAGAGAACAAGTGAAATTTGTTCGAAAACCATCTTTTTAAAACTAAGAGTTGGTTGCAGAAGTGTCAGAAGCAATTAGGAAACTAAAGACTGCCAAAGCACCGGGGCCAGACGGATATACGGCTAAATTTTACAACACTTTTGAAGCAGAATTGGTAGAACCTTTGACAAAGACAATAAATCAAATTGGACAGGAAGGGCTAGCAGAATCATGGAGACAAGCCAATATAGCACTGCTACCGAAAGAAGGAAAAGACCATACACAACCGGAAAATTACAGGCCTATCTCATTGTTAAACACGGATTATAAAATTTTTGCGTCGATATTAACTGAAAGATTCAAGAAGATATTACAACAAACAATTCATTCAGATCGAAATGGGTTTTTACCCAATCGATATTTAAGGAACAACACAAGGATCCTATTAAACATGATAGAGCACTTCGATAAAAGAAGCGACAAGAAGTTGGCCATAATATTCACAGACGCGGAAAAAGCCTTTGACAAGGTCAGATGGTCCTTCATTATGGAAATCTTGAAAAAAATGAACTGTGGCCAAAACTTTTTAAAATGGATAGAGGAAATATACAAAGACCAAAAGGCTAAATTAATAATAAACGGAGAACTAACAAATTCTATTAACATTAGTAAAGGAACCAGACAAGGCTGCCCATTATCTCTGCTTTTATTCATAGCAACATTGGAAGTATTAAATAATAAAGTTCGAGAAAATTCAAAGATAAAAGGAGTAAAAATCAAGCAACAAGAGTATAAACTACGAGCCTTTGCCGACGATATAGTGTTCTTTTTAGAAGATCCATTGGAAGGGGCAGAACACTTAATAACAGATCTTCAAAAATATGGAGAAGCAGCAGGTTTAAAAATAAATTACAATAAATCTACTATGTTAATTAAAAACATGAGACATTCTGAAAAAGAAGAGCTAAAGGAAATAACGAGGGTTAAAATTGAGAAAAAAGTTAAATACCTTGGGATCTGGTTTACCGACAGTAATAAAGAACTTTATGATAACAATTATAACAAGACATGGAAAGAAATAGTTGGAGATTTGAAGAAATGGACAAATTTAAATCTATCATTGATGGGACGAATAGTGGCAGTTAAAATGAATATTCTTCCTAAACTAAATTTTCTATTTCAGAATTTACCTATAATAACAAATGACAAGCCTTTTCAACAGTGGAAGAAAGACCTATCTAAATTCATTTGGAGAGATAAGAAGCCAAGGATCAGATGGAAATTATTAACAGATCAGAAAATGAGAGGAGGATGTAATCTACCAGATTTAAAAAGCTATTATCATGCCAATGCAATGGTTTGGCTGCAAGACTGGATAACACTAAAAGATGTTAGAATATTGGAAATTGAAGGGGCAGACATGAGATTTGGCTTTCATGCATACCTTTGGTATGGAAAAGCAAAAATAGATAAAGAATTCAGCAATCATTATTTAAGAAAATCATTGTTAAAAATTTGGCTCTTCATCAAGAAAAATATATATAATAAAATAACAATGTGGATTTTCACCACAGGAGGCCCTATTTGGAAGATGGGCAGAACATAAAGATGCCTGGATAAGATATGAAAATCTAACATTCCTGGAAAACAATGGAGTAAAATTCAAAACGAGAGAAGAACTTGCCCAACACGGAATTGTACTAAACTGGTTTCCGTTCTTGCAGTTAAAAGAAAGATTTAAAATGGACTTGAAATTGGAAGGATTCGCCATACAAAGAAAATATAACGAATTTGAAACCATAGTATTTATTAAAATTAAACAAAAGATATCTCAATATTACAAATATTTCTTAGCGAGGCAACTGATAGATGAGACAATAAAGGAAACAATGATAAAGTGGGCGAAAAATTTTCAGCATGAGATTCCGTTAGAATATTGGGAAGTTGCTTGGAAAGAAACAAATGAATTTACAAGCTCACAAGACTTGAAAGAAAATTTCATAAAGATGATGTATAGATACCATCTAACTCCGAAAAGAATAGATAAAATATATCATTTAGGCAACAACAAATGCTGGAAATGTAAGGAGAAAATAGGAACCTATTACCATCTTTGATGGACTTGCGAAGGTGCTAAAACATATTGGAAGAAAATATACGAAAGCATAAAAGAAATGTTTTGTGTAACATTTCCAATGAAACTGGAATTCTTCCTGTTAAATATGACATTTATATTTGAAAAAAAATTTGTTAAGAAATATAATAGAATACTACTGAATCTGGTTACAGCAGCAAGATTAATTTTTGCAAAAACGTGGAAGAGTTTGGAAATACCAGATTTAGATCAATGGTATTTGAAAGTTACAGAGCTTAAGGAATTTGACTTGTTTTCCCACTTTGTTAAGTCAACCTCAGAAACAGAGGAGGATTGGGAACCGGTAATTAAGTATATTTCTGGCAGATGGAAAGTAAAAATGCAAAATATGAGGTAAAATACCTATAATGATGGAGAATTAAAAGAAAGCCAGAAAAGTGTAAATATATTAATGATGTGAATAGAAGAATGGAGAAATTAGAATTAAGTAGAAAAATTCAAATTGATTGACAATTAAATATCATGGGGAAAGTGTACCAAACTAGAATATGGAAAAGAAAGTAAGAAATTTCAAAGAAGAGAAAGGAGTAAATACAAAGCGTGTAAAGATATATCAGAGAAAAGGCAAAGAAGCAAAAAGTTAATAATGGGACAAAGATGTTAAAATTGCTCTGTATATAAAACGTTTATGTTATATATATTAGATACTGGAAATACCAGTATACATTTGTGAAAAGGAATGTATACAGAAAGCAATGGAAAAATGTCATATGAATGTTATAGCATTTTTTTATTATTAAAATTTTATTTTATAAAAAAAAAACTAAGAGTTGGGATAAAAATGCTGTAGGCTGATGTGTAAAAAATCAAGAGGCTTCTGTTTTAGGCCATGGCAACAACTTCCTTTCTTCAGCACCTTTGCAAAAAAAAAAAAAAGTTATAATGTGATAGAAATTCATGTACTGTTAAGTTATATTTTCTAATGCTGCAGTGACTTGATTCTCCAACAGTAAAACACATTTTATTCAATTCTGACCAGAAACAGACTTTGGAGATGTATTGTATTTGTAATGGGAAATAAATCTCTCTTTTATCATATGACTTTTACATTGTGGCTAAAATAATTGGTATTCTCTATTGTAGGACACCTACTTGGCAGATGAATGATGACAAAAGTAGCATGACATCTCAAATTACTTTTATCAAAAATTACTACCATTCTTGAAATTTAAAGAAAACAAAAAGCTATACAATAGATCATCACTGTCCACTAGACCAGTACCCACAGTTTCACAAAATCCACTTTAGGACTGTGGCTGCCTCTGCTGGCTAGGGTCCTTGCTCTGAGCAGCCACCCCTACCTGTGCCTCTGTCGGCCAAACAAGTTTTTCTTCATCCATGGTTGAGAGAGGAACATGGCGAAGTGCAGCTGGACTCCCCCATATCTGTTCGAGCCAAAGGAGTCTTCAGCCTTCTATGTCCAAGAGAGGTGCAAGGCTACCCCTATGCCCCTCTCAGCCTGGAGAGGGGGGAATATTCCTTCCTCAGCTGAAAGAAGCATGGAGAGCCCAGATGTGCAGCTCCACACGACTCTCTCAGACATGGAAGGAGACGGACACTCCTTCCACAGCTGAGAGAGGCATAGGAAGCCGGCTGCACAAAGCTACCTGCCTTTCTTGGCTAAGGAAGGAGAGGGACCCTTCTTCCTCAGCTGAGAAGCACACAGCTCCAAGCAGCTAGGCTTCCCACAGATTTTGCACGTGGGGGTGCTGCTCACCAAGTCTTACCAGGAAGAAAGGCAGGTAGGAAGGAAGGAGAAGCTGCCTATCTCCATCACTGCTTCACCCAGCCTGAGGGTCAAAACATGTTTAGTATTACCTGCATTTTTCACCATCCACAGTATTCAGGGAACATATTTCTTAGGGATATGGGGAACATACCATTAAAAACCCAAAATGTTGATAAATGTACTTTGGGGCAGAATACTGGCTCACAATACTCAATGAGAACTGTTTGATCCTAACAACTGGAAAAATAGTCTTAATAAATGCTTTTGGAAGAGGAAAAAAAATCTGGCAAAGGAGCATGAACACCCTTCTGCAAAACAAGAATCCATGTTAATATTAAAAAAAGAGAGATTGAAAATATGTTGTTTTAATAATTCATGTTACAAATAACATGCAGCTAAATTATGAAGGGGTGAATCTCATTTTCTTTAATTGTCAAACTTCTCATTATTACCAGATGAGTCTACATAAGCCGCAGGTATCATGTTAGTGTTCTTAGAAGAAATGAACATTGACACTTCTCCCCACCCTCTGCTCTAGCTGTTCTACAAGAGACAAAGAGTGATGGACATTTGGTTTATAGGGTATGTCAGACTGGCTTTATTTTGTTTTGTCAGTTGTCTGCACTTATTTTATTTTTGTATGATAATTACTTGAAAATACTGCAAATTGGGTTGAATTAGCTGATGCAATCTGTTATAATGGAAGGAAACATTTCAGTTTCTTAAACTTTTCTAATATGGGTAAAAGGAGATGGTTATTATTTTTATCCTATAAAAGATTGTTCCTTTTTAGAAAATGGCACAAAATACACTGTACAAATATCATGGATACCATAAGAGAACCACACTTATTTCCTGTTTTATGGAAACAATGATCTTATGTAAATACAGCAGACATACATAACCTTCAATACAATTGGTGAAGTACTCAGTGGAGGTGTCCTTGATGCTGTTTAATTTCAGAGGGTGTGAAGTGTGGTACTTCATATCCTTCTGGGGTGGACAGAGTCCCCAGGAGGGCTTCCATTAGCTCTTCAGGGCTGTGCTGCCTTCTTAGCACAATTCATAATGCTGTCTCTGCTCCCTTTTTTTTCTTTCAATGTCCTCCGTTGTGGGTGGTATGCACATTGCAAGTATTTTACTTTTACTTTTTTACCTTTTCCTGACAGCCTGGCTCAGAGTTTGAGAAAGTTACTCTTTTGGACTACAACTCCCATAACCTCCCCCCCTTCTTGGAGGAGGAGGTTTAGGGGAGCTCTAGCCCTCAAAATGTAAAATTTTAAAGTGCAGGCCTGAGTAGTAAGTTATGAGGGGAAACAGAATGTTTGAATAACCAAGACGATTATATAATTAGGCAGAGTGAGACTAAGAGAGACTTAATTAAACAATACATACTTGAACTGGGGTATTCAAAAGTGCCTTCACCACTACTCCCGGCTCCATTGAGCTTCCTTCTAAAACCACAATCTTCCAAACTATATTTTGTGTAGATATCTGCTATCAAGGTCTTGTTTCTTCTAATACTTCCCTTTAAAAAATATTTTTTTTCCTTTCATGTTCTCTCATGAGCTACCATTGCATCTATTTCTCAATTAAAATAAATTTAATTCATACTGGAAAAAAACACATGACTCAGAAATTGGTATATGCATCAGTGAAACCTACTTGTAATCTCTCTTTTTCTTGACTTTATTCCATTAATTTTAATTATATTTTTGAAATCACATTAAAGACACAAGCTGATTTCTTCAAGTTATACTGATAGACATCTGCAAATACTGTAAATGTATTTTTTGGTAAAATGTTAAGACTGTGCTTGCTTATCAAAAGGATTCTACAGGTCCCATTGGCATTTAGACATCTCTCGCAGAGCTTCTTTGAAAGGAGAAGCTACAAGAGTCTGAAAGATTTACCAGTGATTCTTTCATATGCCAATTAGGACTTAATCACCTCACATTCTTATTTTAGTTATTCTGTTGGGAAATGAAGAATGGACATTTATTTGCTTTTTATAGTATGTTAATTTAAAAAAAAAGAGTGAAGGAAGGTTCAGTAAACTCTTGTTAAAAATCTGCAAGAGAGAAGTTTCAATGTAACCTGAATAGTATGTGTAGATCTTTTCAGTAAATCAGATAAGACATCTGTAAACCTATCCATTACTATTTTCTTAGCAAGGTAAAAGCTGGTTGATTCCAACAAGGTGAAGTGCATGCCCAGATTACAGCAGGGTTCAGAACTATTCAGATTCTAGAAAACATTTAGGCTATAAAAGGCTGTTAATGGTTGCTTTCAGGGTGGCTATGCATCACTTCCATTAGCAGAGACTGTATGCCTTTGTATACCAATTGTTGGGAAGCATGGCTGAGAGGGTATTATCACCCTTCATGTCTTCCCTGCAGACTTCTCATTTGCAACTGGTTGGTTAATCTATGAACAGACAACTAGTCCACAGGAGGTGTTGGTGTAATCCAGCAGGACTCTTTCTATATTCTTATGCTCTTAAGTGTTTACTCAAGATGACCCACAGGTCAACATACTGAAAGTTACCTGATGTAATCTTTAGCCTCATCCTTATAGATCACTTGAACTTTTAGCTAAAGTGGTATCCAGTGTTGGGTGATATATCAGCATTTAGTTCCCAGACATGATGGGAACTGTATCAGGGGGCAGCGAAGACTGGCTGTGCTCTCCAACCCTTATTCATGTCCACTCCTGCAACCCTCCACTTGTTAGAGGTGAAGGTCTGTAGCAGGGATCTTGATTTGCTTGTATAGGGAGGGGTGAGGAACATTTGGCATTCTGGATGTTTTATCCTACAACTCCACCAGGAGCTCCTAGCATGGCAAGTGGTAATGGAAATGGCAACTCTAGATATCTGGAAGCCCAAAATTCCCCACCAGTACCAAACAGGCTCACTGTGCAATATAGAACCAGGAACCTACATGAGTACAGGAGACTTCTTACTGAAGACTCTCACCTTCCATGCATGGCAGAGCTGACCAGTACAAGCTTTCTTCTCTTGCACAATTCAAGGTTCAGAGGGGGGACCCCCACATATGCTGGTGACAAATCTGTTCTAACAACTACTGTTTAGGCTAAAGAGGAAAACCCTGCTGAGAAAAACAATGCAGATAGTTCTTCTATGATAGTCTTTGTCAGCCATGGCTTTTCCTTTAGTATAGAGATGGGAAACCTCTGGAAGCCCGCAGGCTATTTTCACTCTTCCACAGGCATTCATTTTATTATATATTTTAATTATAATTTGCTTTCACCCAATATGGTTCCCAAGGCAATTTAGTAGGCTGCAAAATATACCTAGGGCCATCCAAAATAGACTTTATATGGTACCTCCTTCAATTTCTCAGGGGATTTTCTGCCAGTTTTGGAAAGAAATCTAGAATGGGGAGGGGTCTTAGAGAACCCGTGAGTCACACTTAGTGTTTATGTGCCTTCAAGTCAACTGTTGACTTATGGCAACCCCATAGGATTTTCTTAGGAATATTCAGAAGTGGTTTCACAAGTTTCTTCGTCTGAAAAATAGCCTCCAGCACCTGGTATTCATTAGTGGCTCTCATCCAAGTACTAACCAGGGCTGACCCTGCTTAGCTTCCCAGATCAGATGGGATCTGCTGCTTTTAGAGTACTTAGGCACTTTGTTCAGAGAGCCAGCATGACATAGTAGTTTGAGTGCTGGACTATGACCCTGGAGATCAGGGTTCAATTCACTGCTTGGCTACGGAAACCCATTGGATAACCTTGGGTGCATCACACACTCTCAGCCCCAGAAAACCCCAGATAGGTTCATCTTAGGGTCATCATAAATCAGAAATGACTGGAAGGTGCACAACAACAAATTTAGGTGGTGGAGAGTGTCATTACATAGTTTCATCATTAGGTGGCACTGAACTTAGTGATGTTACTGTTCTGTTGCAACGAAGTTCTCATTTCACTGGTGTGCCTTCTCAGCCTTTCATAGCACTTGTATGGTCCTGCTTTTCAACACATCTTCTTAAAAGAACCTCACCCTCATAGCATCCAATGAACCTGGGCATTGCCCTGATGTACCTTGCAGTCTGTGAAAGTCAGGGAGTAAGCAAAATGTGGCCATGAGGCTACATGAAGCCCACAAGGGTTTTTGCAGTTCCACAGACCATCTTTTTCTGATGAAGGGAAAGGATCTTCCCTGGAACCTCCCAGAAGTGGTCATTCACCTGTTTAAGCCACTAGCATGATTTAATATTAACAAAATCTGTTTTTCAAATCCAGAATTGGATTTCCAACCCTTTCCACTTTGACTTGTTTTTAGTATTTTGGGCAGTATTTATATAAGGAGGACCCTGAAGGATTCCAGGGGAGTAAATGTGCTCTCTTATTTGTCCAAGTCACTTGCCCGGGTATAACTGATTACTGCTGTCATGTCTACTGTGAAGCTTACTATACCACCCTGAACACATCAGTCTTGTCTGATTTCAGGCACTAAGCAGGATCAGGCCTGATTAATACTTGGAAGGACAGGAGGGACTGGGAAAGTATCCTGTCTAAAACCCTGTGGAGAACCACTGCCAGTTAAGAGTTAACAGTACTGGGTTGGATGGACCAATACCCTGACTGGGTATAAGCCTTCCATGCTTCATAGCCTATATCATAGAAAAGTAGTGCTGTACTAGACTAAACATAGGCACTAACAGAATGTTATGTCATGTCAGTGGAAGGGATTCTGCGCTCTTGGAGTGCTTTATGTATAGTCTGACACATCACTGTTCTTTAAAGTTTAGGTGAATTACTAAAGTAACTGTCTAAAGGCAGGAAAGAGTGCTTATTCCTTTCTATATATTTGGAACTATCAAGTTTAAAATTCATAGTTCTTCTATTAGTCTGTAATGTGTAGCAGACTGCTAAAGCAGAAGCTCACACCTGGAAATCTCTGGTTTGAACCTCTTCTTCCAGTTCTAGGTAATCTTTGGCAAGCCACTGACTTTGCCTCTCACCTATAATCTATCCTACTTTTCAACGTACCTGTAAGGTTTGCAGCAGTATAGCATACAGGAAGCTTTTTGACACTCTATAAATGCTTACTATTCTCATGTTAGGCCTGAGTACAGATATCTTTGTTTTTCAGCCTGTTTTCTTCTTAATTTTTTGACAACTCTATGACTGTCAGATGACTCTGCTCCAAATAGCTAATATTTTTAATTCTCTTTTGTTCAAATTACCTACTTTGAGGGCTTTTTTTTTTCTGGAGGGGGAAGAGACATAAATGTCGTTTTGTATGTCTTTTGAGATGCATGAGCACTATGCACTTTGACTGGGGAACCAGGTTGTGCTGAGTTTCTGGTAAGTACTATAGTGCAACAATTCTAAAAGAAGTGCTAAAAAGTGGATAGATAGAAATCCTTGGATTCCCATGTTTTCTTGTGTGTTACCAGTATGCTCTAAAGATGGTTGGTGTTGTTGCTGTGGTTGTGGTATGCATTTCCAACTTATGGCAACCTTAAGGCAAACCTATCACATGGTTTTCTGGGGCTGTGTGAGTATGGTGCACCCAAGATCACCCAGTGAGCTTCCATGGCTGAGCAGAGAACTGAACCCTGGTCTCCAGGGTAGTAGCCAAACATTCAAATCACTGTACCATGGTGGCTGTCCTCTATAGATGGTCCCACACAGTATTTGTTACTACTATTTGAGGTAATTGCAAAGTAGCCACTAATAAGAAGGGTAAGGCAAACATTTGTGATACCTGTAATCGGTCACACCTGTTGTTGAATGAGTATTCTTAGCCATGTCATATCCTAAATGTCACGTACAATTTTGTGCACCTGAGGCCATTTCCACCCTACACTGTTTATAGTGCTATTATTCCACTTTCAACATCCTATGGAATCCTGGGGTTTGCAGTTTAGGGAGGGGCATTTAGAAGTTTTAGCTAGAGAGCTCTTTGGCCTCAGTAAACTACAACCCCAGAATTTCACAGGATGTTGAAAGTGAAATAATAGCACTATAACAGTGTAGGGTAGAAATGGCCCTAGTTTCATACCTTCAAATATACATAGTCACTGGTTAGTTAATAATGGGTTTTAGTAGGAAAGAACACGGAGATGAACAAATGGCTAAATACACAGAATTACAGTTTGTGGCAACAGCAATTTGGCTGCTGTAAAACTACTTTCTACTCCTTACTCTCCCATCTCCCTAAAGCATCATTATCTTGGTGGCTTTATGCATACCAAGGCTTAACAATGTCAAACTAACGTTTGAAAATTTCTCTCTCTCTTCTAAATAGCGTTCATACAAGAGTATTCTGTATATTTGTTAAATGTGACCCTCTTAAATGTTGCAAATGCAGAGTAACAGACAAACTTAACACGGATACACTTATGCCGTTTCCGCCCTACACTCCTACAGTGCTATCATTCCACTTTCAACATCCTATGGAATCCTGGGGTTTGCAGTTTAGCGGGGGCGAATTCAGAATTCTCAGCCAGAGAGCTTTCTTTGACTTCTTGGCCTTTTGGTTAAGATCTAGTATAGGCTAGTAGCTCAGCAAACTACACACCCCAGGATTCCACAGGAGGTTGAAAGCGGAATAATAGCACTCTAACAGTGTAGTGTGGAAGGCCCTTAGTCATGCTAAGACTACAGTAGTGTGAGGAAGCCAGTGATAGTGGCAGGTCACATTACTACCTTGAAAATATCTGAAAAAGCGGTTCCTTTCGTTGCATGTGAAACAAGCCCGAGCGTGCCCAGTACATACAGGCATCGTGTAGGAGGACCCGACGAGGTAGCCACGTGAGCCAGCAGAGCCAGGGACGTGTTTTTCTTGGGCACCTGCAACCTCCAATTGCCGGACGAAACGTCTCTCCCCGTCTGGCTGTCAAACTGGCTCTTCAAGAGCTCGGAAGCGCTCCCGGACCCCTTACAAGGAGCGCGCATGCCGTCTGAAGGCGGGGCTCGGAGGGCTTCTCGACTAAGCGAAAAGCACCCTTTTCCTTTCCTTCTCGAGCCTTTGGCAACCCGCTTTTTCCCCTCTGTATCCCTTTCAATCTAGTCCCTGCAGGGGCTATTAGATTAAAAACCAAGCAGAACGAGAGCCTTTGCAAGGTGCTGCCTCGGAAGCGGGTTTCGTTTCACGGCCCTCTTTCCCGCCGCCTCTATGTGAAAGGTAAGCCCCGTGCATGCCAACGGGCGCCTCCCCCGTCTAAAAAGGTGCACAAATAGTAATTACACGGGCTGCTCCTCCTTTGTTGCGTTTAGAGGGCAAGCCGCCGGGCAAGCCCTGGGGGCTGCCACCCTTCTCCCCCTCCCCACTCCCACACCAGAGGCCCCTCGCCTGTCTGCTCTCTCCCAGCCCTTCTCCTCACACGGAAGAGCCCAGCGCGTCGGGAGGAGGCGATTGAATCGAAAGAGGCACCCACGCGGAAGCGCCGCCACCGGCCGCGAGGGGAGGCGAGGCGAGCGCAGCCGGCCTCGCTCGCTTCCCTTCGCGGACGCATGCGCACCTCGCTCTGGTTTGTGTGCTGCTCTCGCTCTTCGCCGCTTCCCTCCCTTCTCCGGGTCCTTCCGCTCCGTGCCCGCGGTTGGCAGCGGAAGTGAATCGGGGTGTTTTTGTGTGGGGGGTGTGTGTGTGAGAAAGCGAGAGGAAGGAAGCCAGCCTGAGACCGCGCGGCCAAAGAGAAAGGATGCGCCTCCGCCGTCCCTCCGTCGGCGTCTGCGGGCGGGCAGCCGAGCCCGGGAAGTGAGGGCTGAGGAGGGCCGCGGGGGGCCGGGGAGGAAAGGAGGAGACGCCTCGGAAGACGGTGCCTTTCGGGGCGCTTCGCTTGGTAAGCCGCCGCCGCCAGGGTGGGGTGGGGTGGGGACGGGACGTGCTCGGGAGCCGAAGGGTCCTGGGCTCCGAGGCGCAGTGGGGATGGACAAGAGCCTGAAGGGCGACCCTTGCACGGTGCTGCTGGCGGAATGGAAAGTGAAACGCCAGACCGCACTGTTTGACCCCCCCCTTTTTCTCTCTCCATTTTAATTTATTTAGGAATTATCCCCCGCCCCAATGCTCTCTCTCTCCTCAGAAAGGGGTCTCTACAGGAACACGTCCCTTTTTTCCCTCACCTCTCTCAGCTTTCTCCGTTGTCGAGGTTTAATTATCCCCCCGCCCCCCCGCTTTGTGCATCTGGGGTGTGCCGTAGCAACAGGCAGGGGATGTGGAGAGGGAGGGAAGGTGGCCGGCGCTGGGGCTGCCTCGAGGAAAGAGCTGACAGGTGTCAAGGCAAGATAGGGATTAGTGGGGAGCTTTCTGGGAAAGGAGGGGATTGTGGAGAGTCTCTCCTTGATCCAGAGGGGTGATGGGGCCTTCAGCAAGCAAAGCTTCCCGCTTAGTGACTGCTTGGTCAGATTTCTCCTTTCCTTTTCCCATGTTTGTGGAACTGCTGGGCTAAACATCATTTTTTCCTTTGGATGAGGGTAGGGGAGAGGGTGGCTTTCGGTCAGCTTCTCCAGTAGTGCTTCTCTGCCGATGTGGGAGAGGGGCCTGAAATGGTGGCGTGTTTTTTTGTGTGTCCTATTCCTTTCTCTTTTCTTTTTCTTGTTAGCGTACACCATTTCCCCTTCTCTCCGATGTTGCTGTGTTTGAGGGCAGTTGAGAACAAAGCAACAGTCTGGAATATAGGGATCTCTCTGCACTTTACTTCTTAGTCCCAGTCGCAGGACTGCTGTTGCTGTCACTAAAGCTTCTGTAGCCATCAACCCAATTGTGGTTTCGATGGAAAAATGAAGGTAAATATTTTGGCAAAGTAGTTGCTTTTGAGACTTTTGTGAGGCATGGGGATTGCTTTCTTTCTTTTTTTAAAGAAGCATACATGTTGTTGAAGTATATGAATTTCTTTTATGTATTCTGGGGACCTTACATATTGTGCTGAGTTAGCTTATTTTAATACATCGGCTGCACCTTAAATTTCCTAAATTGTTTGGCTTTCTCTAAACGTAGTAGATCCAGTGATGTTACTTTGCTTTCTTGAGAAATGAGGAACACTATATACTATTAAAAATCAAAACAGATGACTGTAATTGGTAGTGGAGAGGTTTTTAAAACTTCTGTTAGTCATACCTTCTGTTAGTCATACCTTGTTGTAAGACTTAAGGCAGAGGTGGAAGATGTGTGACCCTTGGATGCCCCACCATTTGCTCTGATGTTTAGGGTACTGTGGTTCAAGAACATAACTTCACCCTTGCTTTAAGGGTGTATGGATTAAAATCTGACTGTTATTAGAAGGTGTGAATGTCTGAGTTTTAAGGAATTTTGGTAACAAACATATTTGACCTCTCTGCTAGAAGAATCATTGTACGCTCTGAGTTCAAACCCTTGGATTCTGTTCATTCTGAACCAGCTAGTGAACTAGCCCTAGGTGAAATTTCTGATAAAAGTAGTTCATGTGCATCTGACTGTTGCAAAAACAAGATGAACTGTACTAATTATAAATAGTCATATGGGACTAGTTCTTCATAAGTTGAGAAGTGATTTCTTCGCACTGATCTCATTGCTGATTCTCTGCTAACTGATTTTATTACTTCAGAAATGCAAAAAAATTGTCGTGAGTATCAGTTTTCATTCTGGCATTGATGTTGCAAGTGAATGCAGTATAGCTGTATTTTATTTTAAACTTCAATCGACCCCTGGGTTTTATTCTTTTACCCCTTCACAAGGCCAACTGTAACTGAGTTGGAGTAAATTTTAATTGAGAAATGGTGTGCAGAAAAGGAAAAACTTACCTTTTTTCCTCTGTACAATAAAATTGATAGTCCTGTAGCTGTATTTTGTTTTCTTTTAAATGTTGCGAGATGCACAGTTATACAGTGTGGCTCTAAGCTGCAATGATACGTACATCTTTCTAACAGTAGGGTACATTGCATTTAGTAGGAGTTATGCCTAAGTAAGCAGCCATATCGTTGCACTGTATTTTTCCGAAAGAGTGGTTTTTTTGTCAACAGTTGTTATATCAATTGGATGTAAACTGGCTTTGCATTAATTAGCCACCTGTACATCATTGTAGCACTGGTACTGTTTCTGGGAAAGCTTCTTTGTGATTGGAATCGAGAGGCCTGTAGTAATGCTTCAGAATTTTTTTTTCCTGAAAGACTCTTGGTATAAAATTAATATACAGCTACTTTTGTTTTAAGTAGAAATCAAAGGCCCATTTTTACTCTTTACTGGGCTTCTAGATAAGTCAGCATTCAACAGATGTCTTTTTCATTGGGTACTACACAACTAAGGCCACTCGTGAGGTAGAGTTTCACATCAGTACTGTATATTGAATTGTGTTCACTACTGCACCTTGTGTTCACATATCATGACAAATCATGGTTTTTGGTTAAGCCACAGATTACCTGGTAGGCTACCAAACAGACAATGATTTTTCTTCACCATTTCTGATTGTTTTTCTTACACCTTTTTTGTCAGCTTCTGATTCATGATGATCGCCTAGCGAAATAAACAAAACACATGGTTTTCATTATGGTTTTAGGTTTCTGTGTTAAGCCATTCTTTAAACAAGCCAGAGTGTGAAAGCCAACAACAAACCTTAGGTGGAGATTGTGGTTGTGTCAGGTTAACAAACCATGGCTTCTCAGCAGAAGGAGATTTGTCAATAGTTTATCACTTCAAGATTGCTGTTAGTGAGAATTAGAAATCATTTGTCCATTGCATATATTTGGTTATGTACTGTGGTGCAACAAAACAAACTAGACAACAGAACATTTGTTGACCTTCCCTGTAGGTTCTACAGTGTTAAAAGTAGGACTGGTCCAGTTATTTAGAGAAAGCTGAAATACAGGAAAAATGTGTCACGTTAAGTTCACATTTACTCTCACGAATATATAAAGAGCTTTCCAAAACCAGGTCCCTTCAGATGTTTTGAATTCCTGTCAAGTTGAGCAAGCATGTTCTATTGTCAAGAATGGCAGGAATTGTATTCCAAAACACTAGGAGGGACACAAATCAGGAAAATATGGCCACTTCTGGTACACCACTGATCTGTACCAGATGGTACAGCTTGCAAGTGAGAAGGCTGCAAGGTGAAAGTAGGTCTCTGTCACCTGCATAGTTGCTCAGCCCTGGCCTAATGGATGTGATATTTGCTTGTACTTAAAGCAGTGTTTAGCTTAATTAATGACAAAGTAGCACTTGAAATAGATGTTACTTTCATTTTTAATTAAACGTGTGTGTGTATTAATCCCCCCCCCCCCCAGTGATTTGGTGTAGTGGGCTGCAACAATAAATGGAAATGTAAAGCTTTGTGAATATATCCACAGCTGTTATTAGCACAAGAAACATTTTTAGTAGTATTTCTACTTGTATCTGTCTCCTGCAGGAAGGGTAATAGATGTTAAAGAAACACTTAAACCTTAATTATGAAAGAAAACTGTAGGGAACCAGTTATTCTCCTAGTATTATTGAAAGGTGTAGATCTAGTTTGTCAGTATTTCATAAGAAACATTCTGTCCAGTCCCTTTATAATGAGGAGCAGAAGAAAAAAAATGGGGACAAAATAATCAATTTGGTATTTTTAATCATCCGCCCCAGAGTTAAGTTAGCAGGTTTAATTAATTATCAACTGTGGTTGTTCCGTTCAGATGTTGTATCCATAAATTACATAATAATGCTGCGTTGCATTATCCCTTCACTATGCCTGGCACCCTATAGAAGTTTTAGACCACAGCCCCCATAGTCCCTGACTACTGGCCATGTTTGCTGCTGCTGCTGGCAGTTATACTCCAAAGCATCTGGAATGCGGCTTTGGGAAGGCATCAGAGGGAAGCTTACTGTTTCCCCTCACATCTACGCTATTTAAGTAAAGGAGGCCAACACATAGCTTATGGATCACATGTGGCATTTGACCATTTGTGTGGCCCCAGAGCCATTGTTACTAACTGAGAGGGACAGTGGTAACTGTGACATATTATGAAACAGATTATATTGGGAATATTTGCCTTGATTTGAAGGAGGACTGCACTCTCTGAAACCTTTGGGAAGCATGATTGTCTTATAAATTCAGATATTCTTTGTGTTCTTGGTTTTAGCATGGAAATGCTGTTTGGAAAAATCAGAAATGTTCTATGTTTCCTGTTTCTACTTGCTGTTGCACCACTCCAGTATGACGAGGTGTAGTCAGCACTGGAATCCAAAGTGCTAAAATTGGCCCCAGATCTAAAGGAGTTGCCCCCCCCCCCGGATTGTCAATTGTATCAACCTAAGCAATCTTATTTCTTTGGATTGACACTGAGAAGGCTGAATGACAGTGCAGAATTGCTTAAATCAGTTTTAATATAAATATATCATCTCAAGTAGACTTAACAAGATTTTTGTTTAAATACTGTCCGTGAACACAGTCTCATTCCCATATATTTGATATCTTCAGTACTAGTGGTAATATGAAGTGCTAAGACTGATGCAAGTTATCAGCACGTTCTAGGTATCATTTTGCTTTGAATTCTTTTTGTTTTACAAAATATAAAATGTCCAGGTTATCATTCATCAACAGAGATGCATGTGTGTGAGCTTAATTGTATTCTGTTGGTATAGATGAGAAGTGCAGGTGCTCCAGAGTGTTGTCTTAGTTCAGCTGAAATGGCTGGAGGTGTTGTTGATATGTTTGTTAGAGATAAACCAGAGACAGAGCTCTGTGTGCTGAGTGATGGTCACATGATTTATTTTTAAAAGGCCCCATGCATTTTGGCTCGTATCAAAGTTGCCCTTCCTCAGGGGCTACACTAACAAATAGAAATATAGTTCTATTTAATACATTAAGAAAGACAACACAAATTAATTGTAATTACTAAAAACATATAAATTACATTTTGAAAACCAAAGTGTGTATACACACGTTTATACAGAAATTTCTGGAGTTGTATGATATGTTCTCCAAAGAAATGGACCATTGAACAGAAGGAACTAAGAGACTATAACTTTGAGTATTATTATGTGGAGTTGGGCACTCAGAGATATGGATGGAAATATACATCACTATCTAGGGATGCCAATTGAAAACTGCATTTGTTACAAAAAGTAACAGGTTTTTTTTTCTTTTTATGCAGTACTGAGTTCTGATAGACTAAACTGCAATACTGTTACAGATTCATTTGAAGTCTGTCATGGTACAGTCCTCAAAATAGAAGACAAGACTAAGAAACAACTTTAGAAGACTAGTTAGGTAACAGAATTTGATTATTATGAGAGACAGATGTTTTTCAGAATGTAGCTGCAGCTATGCAAGTTTGTTGTGCAAATAATTTTGGCAGATTAATAATGATGCATCTTCTTATCCTGTAAGGCAGTAATTGCAGTGTAGAGAACTCTGTCTCCAGATAATGTTATCTGGTGATGGTGTAGACTTTCAAATTTTTGTGTTATTTCCTCTTTGATACATTCTGCTGATCCATTTTTAATCAGACTTTTGTTTCTTTTTTTAATGTTTGTATTCTGCATGAATCTGGCAACTCTGTGGGTTGGATTGTTGAAAGATGGGACTGCCCAGTGAGCTTCTTTATATTCATTCTACTAAAGATGGCTACATGTGTTTAACATGAAATTCACTTTTAATGGGAGATGCATGCGTATTCAGCTTCCTATTCTGTGTGATACATTAATTTAATCAGAATGCATTATTTCTCTTGCAAACATTTGTGGCCACCACTTTTTGGATTATATTTAATAATCTCTCTTGAGATAATACCTCTTTTTGGCCCAGGTTCTCTTGTGTGGCTGTAAGAAGAGAGTGGAAGTCATGCAGCTTTCCATATGTTATTGGTCTGCAGCTGTGGTCACCATTGGCTGTGTTGTCTGGGGTTGCTGGGGCTTAGAGTTCAACAACAGCTAGAAGGCCACACTTTCCTTAGCCGTGTCCTAGACAGAAATGAGTCTTCTCTGTGTTGGCCTTGCACTGAAAGAAACTCTTAATAAATAGGTCTACCTGAACCACCCTTTTCTAAATTTTCAGGAAATTCATTAAGGGTGCAGTCCTACCAACATTTAAGAGTAAGTCCCATTAAAATGAATCTGATTTATTTTTGAGAAGACATGGTATGGGATTGCACTATAAGATTTATTATTCTAACAAGCATTTGTTAGTTGTTGATTTCCTTAGATGTCTTGCTGCTGCTTTCATGCGTCTAATGATTTTATGGATTTCTAACTTCACGATAATTGTGGTTTTGTTGCTTTTAATATTTTGTGCATTGCTTTTATGTTGTGTTTGTCCTAAACTAATGATTAGTATAATAAATAATGCTATAGAGCTTTTGATTTAGTATTTCTTTCCGTGTAATTAGAACAGTGATAGATAGTGCAGAGTTGTTTTTCTCTGACTATTACAAGAGATGTTGAAAACTTTTCATAGATATCTGCAAACATCTACTGAGCTTTGAGAAACAAACCTAGTCTCCTAATTTAGTGCCCATGTATAATAAATGCCATTTAAAAGAATTATTAATTGGGGAATTACCTGTCTTTAAGAGATTTACGTTTAGGTCAGTATCCTGAAATATGGTATTACAGTGCAAAAGCCTCTGCTGACTAAATATTAACAGAGGCAGCGTGGCCAGTAGCCTGAACAGTGCTAAGGTCTTCACCAGTCTGAGTTTATATGAATACTGAAAGATGGCAGCTGGATTGAATGCTGCCTTCTCATACTCTTTCTTTAAGGTAATGGTGCACAACTGTGGCCTTCCAGATGCTTTTTGGCCTATAGTTCACATCAGGCCTAGCCAGTATAACCGGTGATGAGAGATTGTGGGAGCTGCAGTTCCAACAACAGCTACAAAGTGAAAGTTCTAGGATCTTTATGACTCCATGTTATTTCCAAGTCTAGTCCCTCAGTGGCACTAAGATAAACTGGTAAATGTAATGGCTCATGATAAAATTTCTAAGACAGTACGCATTAAATGCACAAAATTGATAGATATCCTTCCTCCTTTCCACAATAGTAAAACTTAGGCTAATTCAGTGGAGTTAATTGGCAATAGATTCAGAGTACCCCTAAAAAAAAAAAAAGTTTCTTTACACAGGATGCAGTTAACCTATGGAAACCAAGGATCGTTGCCGGCTTGACTGGCTGGCTGATGCATTTATCAACTATGTACTGCCCAGTCAAGCTTTGCTGAGCAATTTGCCATAACAGTTGTTATTAATTGCAGTCAGGTAGATGGGATTTATAGAAATTATATAACATTATTAAAGTGATTGGGATAAATAAGCTTTGATGAATGTTAAAAATGTTGTTGATGTGGAAATAGAGGTGTCTTACCTTACTCGATGCTTTGAATCAAACCCATCAAAAGAAAGTTGGAAGTCTGTATTTACACAGGTTAATAGAAAATGGAGGGTACATAAAATAATGAATGATATACATCTGTATTTCTTAAATTTAAATTGTTGGACTATTTAGGAAGTGGATATGTACCCCATAGATTATGCTTAGACTTAATGTGTTTACTTTTTCTTCAGTTTTTTTAATTCTATTTTATATATTTGATTATAAGATAACCTGATTTGTATGTCAGTATGTCAGCAAAATTCATAAATATAATTATTACAGTGATTAAGATAAAATATAAGAGTAACTGTTTTATTTTTTAATGAAATATAATTTTTTAAAGGAAAGTTAAGTATAACCAGTATTTGAAGAGCTGTTTGTACTAAGTGCAAGAGCTGCTTTTTAAATATGTATATTTTTTGTTTTTTGTTTCCTTTTGATGAAGGGAAGATTAGTGTTGAGTAGTTTTAATATGTAATGTTTTGTGTCTGGTATTGGGTGTTGATTTATATTTTTATTTTTTGTGTCAATTTTGCAATTGTGTTAATTTGTAGTATTATTTTACTTTAAAAATAAAAATAAAATGAATTGCAGTCAGGTTAGCTTTAACTTACAGTGATCCTCTGAATCCTTGGAATGAAAGATCTCTAAAACACCCTGTTATCAATAGCACTGCTGAGTTCCTGCAGACTCAAGAATGTGGTTTCCTTGATTGAATCTGACTTCTTATAATGTGGTCTTTATTCCCTGATGCTTCCTACTTTATCAAGCATTGTTGACTTTTCTAATGGATCATGTAATTTCATAATATCGCCAAAGTACAGTAGTATCAGTTTGGTAATTCTGACTTCTAGGTAGAGTTCAGGCTTGATTTGCTTTAGGACCCATTTGTTTGTCTTTTTGACAGTTCGCTGTAACTGTAGAACTCTTATTCAGCACCACATTTCAAATGAGTTGATTCTCTTCTTGTCAGCTTTATTCACTGTCCAGCTTTTACAACCATGTACAAAAATTGGCAGTATGATGGCATAGACGATCCTGACTTTGGTATACTGACTTTGGTATATATAATGATATATCTTCACAGTTGAGGATCTTACATAGTTTCTTCTTAGCTGCCTTTCCAAGTGCTAGTGTGCCTCTGCTTTATTGGATACAGCCTCCGTAACAATGGCCATAACAATAGCAGTCTTAAAATCTAGCTAGAAACCATAACAACAAAAAATAAAATAGATTTTAAAATTTAGGCAGCAGAATATAGAGTGGGTGCTTAATATCCACTAGGGTTTGGTTCTAGGACACCCCCAGATACCAAAATTTGTGGAAGCTCAGGTCCCATTATGTACAGTAGTATAGTAAAATTGAATTCCTTACATAAAATAACAAAATCTAAGTTTGTTCTTTTGGATTTCTTTTTTTTGGGGGGGGGATATTTTCAGACCATGGTTGGTTAAATCCGTGGATACAGAATTTGCAGGTATGGAAGGCCAACTGTATAATCAACACAGTTTTAAATTTCTAATGATATGTTCTATATTTGCAATATATCAGATTTTAAAAATAAAACTAAAAAAGGGGATTTTTTACTTATTTATGTAATATCCCACCTTTCTCCCAGCATGGGATCCAAGGTGTTGTACAACATTTTAAGAGCACGATACAATTTTAAAAAAAAATTAATACAAAAGTTAAAATACAATTAAACTAAATTTCTGTGTAAAAAAAAATGTAAAAAAACCCACAGTAAAACATGTTAAAACAGCATAAAAGATACATAAAAACAAAATAAAAAAACTACACCCCACATTAAGAGTTTTGTCTTCCACATATACACTAAAAACCATAAGCTTTCTTAAACCAAAAGACAGCAGCCTGGGGGGGGGGGGAGGCCGTCCCAAGGAAAGGAGTTTTCTCTAGTTTTCTCTTTTGTCCTTACCAGATGTGCCCGGAATGTTGGCGTGATTGAGGGAAAGCCTTCCCATGCCGATGTTAGAGCACAAGCAGGCTCATGTAGGGAGATGTATGTTTCCAAATAGTCTGGACCTAAGCCATGTAGGGCTTTAAAGGTCATAACCAGCACTTTGAATTCTTCTTTGAACAAATTGGCAACTGGTGGAGTTGTTCAGGCAAAAGGGTTATAGGATCCCTACAACCTGCCCCCATCAACAGTCTGGCTGCAGCATTTGGGACCTTTTAGAGTTTCTGAACAGTTTCCAAAGAAAGACCCACATCGAATGTGTTACAGTAATTTGAACAGGATGCAATCGAGGTATAGGTCATTGTAACAAGATTTGATGTCTAAAGGAACAGACACAACTGGTACACCAGTTTCACCTGTGCAAATGCACTGCTGACCATCACTGATACCTGGACCTCCAGGCTCAGATTTTAGTTCAAGAGCACATCCAAGCTGCGAACTTGAGATTTTAGAGGAATGTAGCCCCATTCAAGACAGGCTGAATCCCTGTTCCCCAATCTTCTTTTCAGCAGACCAGGAGCACTTCTGTTTTGTCTGGATTAAGTTTCAGTTTGTTTGCCCTCATCTGGGCCGTTACTGACAATAGACATTGGTTTAGTACAGAGAAAACTTCCTTTGAATTGGGTGAAAAAAGGACAGACAGAGTTGGGTATCATCAGGGTACTGGTGACATCCAAATTCAGAACTCCCAAGTAACCTCTCCCAGCAGTTTCATGTAGATGTTAAATAGTATGGGGGACAAAACTGAGCCCTGAGAGACCCAATAGGCCAGTGCTCATGAGGTCAAGCAGGAATCCCACAGCACTACCTTCTGAGTCTGCCCTTCGAAGAAGGCTGGAACCACTGCAGAATCACTCCATCCTGGGGAGGCAGCTTAGAAGGATACCATGATCAGTAGTATTGGAAATCACAGAAAGATCCAGCAGGACCAATAAGGACACACTCCCTCTGTCTAATTCTCTGTGTAGGTCATCCACTGAGACAGTCAATCTCTGTCCTGTAGCCAGGCCTGAAGCCAGACTGTAATGAATCCATATAATCTATTTCGTCCTGGAACCCCTAGATCTGTGAGGCTACCACATTCTCCAGAGCTTTGCCCAGAAAAAGAATATTGGAGACTGCCTAGTAGTCATCCAGTATAGTCTGATTCTTTTAGGCAGAATGGAACTCTGCCTTGCTACAGTAGGCATTCACTATTCCCATTACTCACTCAACCAGTCCCCCTCTGGCTGTTTTTATAAACCAGGAAGGGCAAGTATCCAGTGCACAGTTCTCACCTCTCCAAGGATCCTGTTCACATTCTCAAACTGCACAAATTGAAATCTGTCCATTAACCTTAGACAAGTAGGAGTCATCTTGGCTCCTACTTGTCCCAGGTTAATGGATAGGTTTCAATACATCAATACATCCACTGGATCTGGATCAACTACCGCGTTGAAATAGGAGTAGAGCTGAGCAATTTCATCTCCAAATTGCAGACTCTTCACAGTGGGTTGTTGACTGGTCTACAGCATCATGGAGAGCAGAACATAAGAGGCTCTTGACCACTTGAAACAGCTCTGTTGGACATGGACATGCAATGGTGTCATAAAAAAATTCCTTATTGGCTGCCACCACAGCAGCAGAATAGGTTTTCGGATGGATTCTCATCTGTATTGATCAGACTTACTCTAAGTTTTCCATCATTGATGCTCTAGTCTCCATCCCACTCATTTCATCATCATCAGCTCCCTAGTAAACCTGAGAAGCTTGCTCACTTCATTCTACGGAAGGGGATGCATAGGAATGATCTTGTATGCTGCCCTGGCCATTTCTCTGTTCCAGAGATCAGCCAGGGCTTTGGCAGGGAACTCCCAAAGAGCTATCCAGAATCCATTTGGATTCATAAGCCTCCTGGGATAGACCGTTGCAGTTAACCCCCCACCCCTGCAGAAGCCCTGAGTCCTAGTACGTCTAAATTTTACCAGGTAATGATCTGTCCATGACAACTATATAAAGTTCCTCCACACCCAGAGCATTGTCAGCCCAACCAGCACAGAAAACCACATCCAGGGTGTGAGTTGCATTGCGGGTAGCTCCAGATTTTGAGACACACCCATGAGTGTCATGGAGGACATGAAATACTGAGCTGCTTCCAACAGAGTGATCTCAGCATGGATCTTGAAGTCCCCCAGCGCCACTGCTGAGACAAACTGAGCCAGTTTAGGAAGGGATATTGTTGAGCAACGGGGTGAGCAGTACACCAACAATCCATGTTCTGTCCTGGCCATCCAGCTTTAGATACAAACACTCAAACTTGGTAGAGTGGGGGATGGAGCACCTTTTGAAGGAGACAGAATCACAATGAACCACTACAGCTCCCATCTCCCTGCCTCCCAGGTTTTGCCTGCTGCTGCACCGAGAACCCTGGCAGACAGGGCTGGGAGAGGTTTACCCCACATACACACACACACACCTCATCCAGCCAGGTCTCTGTTATGCATGCCAAGTCAGCATGCTCATCCAGAATCAAATTCTGAATCAGAAGGGTTTGTCCATTCACCTACTTGGTGTTAAACAGCTGAGTTTTCAGCCAGGGAGAGTCCACCAATGAATCTTCAAGATCCAGAGACAGGATGCCTGTGGATATTGTTAGTGTGCAACAGTGGGAAGGGCTATTACATTCCTGCCTTCAAGATGGAAATACCTGACTAGCCACTCTAGACTGGTTAGAATCATTTGTTTGATCTGCAGGACTCAGCTGTTTTCCTGGATTCCTGTGTTTTAACAGCCATGTAGAGTTGAGATACTGCTGTCTGTTGCATAGCCTGTCATGAAGCTGCAGTGATAGATCTAAAAGAATTCCTTTATGTGAATAAAAAAGACACAGCAGCCTTGTTTGTTTGTTTGTTTATTTAGTGTGATTGAAATATTAGGTGCTGTGTTTGTATGTGACTTCAAGTTTCCTGTCAACTTATGGTGACCGCATGAATTTTCCAGGTTTTTTAAAGATACAGAATACTTAGAGTTTTTGGAATAACTAGATAGGAGAAATAAAATGAAATGAGAGCTGGAATAGTAATATCTGTGTGTTGTGCTATATACGTCCACATGTTTGACCAGAGAGGCACCTGACTTAGTGTTTTAGCTAATGGGGCCAAAACAAAGATTGTAAGAATGTTCTGGACCTGATCCATCAACAGGTGACCTCTTCAGATTTCTGTATTTTTTGTTCTAGAATGTATGTTAAAGAGCTGGGTCTGACAAAATTTTATATTTAAACATGGACTGACATCTCAAACATTTTTGTGCAAGCTTGTAGCTAATAGGCAAACACTGGCTTTTTTTTTCCTGCCAAAATGGCTGATTTGGGTCCATCATACATGGAACTTGGCGTGAAACAATCTTTAATGATTGTAGGCACTCATATTCAAACTTTTCTGTCAATCTGATATTGAGTTAAATCTTGTATCTTGACCTGAGTAATGCCTGCATGGTGTGTAGTGGCTTGAGTGTTGGACTATGACTCTGGAGACCAGAGTTCAATTCCCTGTTCAGCTGTAGCAATCCGCCGGGTGACCTTGAGCGCATCACGCACTTGCAGCTCTTGGAAACCCCATAATAGACACTTCATAAGTCAGAAATGACTTGAAGGCACACAACAACAACAAAAACAGCAGCCACAACAACAGTGACCAGCAAGCTTTCTTGTAATTCCTGAGAGACTGAATTAGGCACTTCCCTGTTCTGATTCTTGCTTTTGTCATAAACTCGAGACTTTTAACAAGCTGGTATCTTTGCATCTCACTGTGTTCTGAATAGATGGATAATGCTGGCATACATTACAGTGTTGTTAATAAGGAATACAACAAGATCGTGAATGTGAAACCCTGTGATGGTGTTACCAATTACTAGTAAAAATGTATACCTTAAAAATATTTGAGTGACATTTTACACATTGGATGACAAGAACCCAGGGATCTCTGATGTTAGCATGAGTTAGGAAACATTCTCAGTTTCTGGTATATTAGGTCTGAAGAGAGATGCCTCAATAGGGAATTGTAATGCACCAGGGATTTGTATTCCAAGTGGCAATTCTACAAATGTGAAATGGAACACAGTCTGTACCACCTCTGAAAATGACATCAGGAGCTGGTGATGAAGGTATAATGCTCCCTTTGAAATGGGCTCATTTAAGCTTGCAGTCTCTGTCTCTTTGTTGCAGAGTTTTCTTCTCGTGGTCACTATCGTCATAAACCTCTTGGAGAAATGCATCTGCTTCAGGGCAACCCAGTAGAAGCAGAAGGTTAATAAGTCTGCTAATGAGACAGTTGATCTAGAGAGGGGGAAAACAGTTCATTTCTCTACATTATTGGAGACCTCATTGTAGAGTGTGAAATTCAATTTTAAATATGCATGTGTTGCCTTTTCTAGGGCATGTTTTTTAAAAAGATATGATAGATGAGCCTATTTCAAGTAGTATTCTCTACCAGATTCTGATGCTTTCTGTGTTTATATCGCTTAATGCAGTTTTACGTACTGTTGTAGCACATCCTCCATTAGTATGACCACATATTCCTTATAGGTTTGGTATCTTTGTGAGCCTTAAATCCATTCTGCTTTCATGAGTTCTCTGCTACAAAATTGGCTAGTAAATGTCTGTAGAGTAAAAGAACATTTGGAAAAGCACCAGAAGGTCTGGTCAGCCTTTTTTTTTTTTTTTTTTAAAAATGAACATTCTCAGTGTGTACTGGTACTCTGTGAGTATCCTTTTCATCAATTTAGTGTATTTTGTTAAATAAAGTACAGCTGTTTGTGCTTAAAAGGATGCTTATGCAATAGGAATTTATTTTGTCTGATAACCTTGTATTATTCTGAATCTACTGTATATTCAGTCCCTTGTTTCTGTTTACGTATAAACTTTATTTCCTTTTAAACTGGTTTAAAACTCTGTTTTATGTATAAGCTTGTAAAAAGGCAAAGTGGTAGAAGCAAGAGAAAACAGTGTAGAGAGAAGAGAAAGGCACCATTTTACAGTTTTTTCTTGTTTAACCTTTAAGGATAATGAGCAAAAAGACTATATATACATATAATCACTAGGTGCTGTTAACTGAGACATCTACTTGAACATGTATTCTGATAAATCACACAGTTTCTGAGAGGCAGTTTTTATAACCCTGGAGAAATGACTCAGACTATTGGCACTTACTCAAAGGTGAACATAAAAGGCAGTAGCTTTTATTTTGGGTGCTTTTTTTAATGGCTGGGCTTGGAGAGAATGTGCAGTCTGGTGATCTATATAGCTCCTTGGTTTTTAGGTTACACGTTTTCAACAGTTGCCTAATGATGACAATGAAATAATGATTCCTGTCCTGACTTCAAAAAAAGCAAGTGAATTACCAGTCAATGAAGTTGCAAGCATTCTTCAGGTGAGTAATAACTGTGGATGTTCAAATAAAGCATTTCCTGAACTTTCTTAAGTATATGCTGAATCTAAATATCTGTTCAATAAATAATTTACTGTTACTGACCAACCTTTTTTCCCTACTGTTATCAAATGTACTCTGACTTTCTGGTAATTATGCTGAATAACATCATTTTGTATTGTATTGACCAGTGATGAACTACCATACGTGAAGGATTTACATGGTATGTAAATATTACAGGCAATATGAGGTTCTGTGGAAAAGGCTTTTATTCTTGCCAAAGGAACTGTAATGACTTTCTCTAACAGACTCATTTGATCTTAGCTTTTAAATGTTCCAAACAATAATGTCTCCAGTGGAGAAATAACAGTCTGGAATAAGAGACTGGAGTAATACAGTCTTGTCCAAGTACTTGTCTCATCTTTGTATGGCTTGGATCCAGGTTATTTGAAGGACCGTATCTCCCTTTATGAGCCCATCAGAACTCTAAGATTGACTGAAAAGGTACTTCTCTCCGTCCCACCACATTCCCAGTCCTGTTTGGTAGGAAGAAGGGAGAGGGGCCTTCTTGGTGGCTGCTCCCAGATTTTGGAACTCCCTCCCTTGAGAGGCCAGGATGGCCCCATCCTTGTTCTCCTGTCAGCAAGTCAAAACATTTTTATGCCATTAGGCTCTTACAGACTACCTGGGATAGGGCTTTTAATGCTCTGTGGTGCTGTTTTTATGGTTTGTGTATAGGCTTTTAGTACTTAGTAGTGCAGTTACCAAATATTGAGGAAAGCTATTTATTTTATGCAAAAATCTTAAGCGCATGTGGGAAAAGACTGCTGAAGATGACCTTATATACGTGGGAACATTGCCCTTCAGGTGTTTAGATGCAAAATAGTATGGGACTTCATAAATTTAATCTTGAAAAAATTAGCAGTATAGCCTTCAGTTTTTAGTCTGATGATAGAATTCCTGCTGTGTCATTCAGATTCTTGAAATGTCTACCAAGTCTAATTTCAGAGCTTTAAAAAGCCCTTTGAACCAGAAATAATAGGAAAACATAATGAGCTTAGCTTCTGTGGTTTTTCGTAGAACCTGCATCTGATTGCAGTGAAATAAAATCATTGTTTTGAATATGCAGAATAATAAAAATCATTTAATTGCTCATATTCCTATAGGCAGACCTTCAGAATGGCTTGAAAAATTGTGAAGTCTGTCATAGACGAGCTTTTCATGGATGGAATGAGTTTGATATTAGTGAGGATGAACCACTGTGGAAAAAATACATTTCTCAAGTAAGTGCCTCTTTTCCCTTTAGAAAGCTTTTTCAGATTATCAGTACAAAAATCGTTGATACAGCTTTTCAGTCACTTTGATATTGCTCTGTCTACTGTAGGAATTTAGCTTTGCTCCGCATGTTCTTTCTTCAGGGAGAGAGACCCACATGGTGCAAACTCAAGTCCCTGAGGGGCAAAGCGCTTAATGATGGCATCCAGCTGACAGAGGAGTCTGATGTTTAGAATCTAAAGTTTATAACTTGTCAAAATGTGCAGTCTGGAATATTGATCTGTATAGATATCTTGTGCTTTTGATGCCTATGTAGATGTCTGGTGCAATTGTCCTATTTGGTCTTTGTTTATAAGAATGATTATGGTTATTCTGCCAAGAATATATACAGGATTCCATATCTACATTTTAAAAATCACAGTTTGAATTTTCATCAGGTTTTGTTGCAAGTGCTATGTTTCTTAAAATGTTTAACTTAGGTATATTAGGGTGTTTTTAAACCTCTAGTGTTTGTTTTTAAACCTCTAGTGTTTATGAAGAAAACACTATAGGCATGGTTTGTACTAAAGAAGCGAAAATACTTGCAAATGTTCATGTCTTTGATGAAATAATTTCTTAGCATATCAAGACACCATGTCAAAACAAAAACAAAAACCCTCCCAGCTTCTACAAATTTATTTTCATTTTGGAACTATTGCAAAAATTTTGTTTTGGAACAGAAAACAATGAATTTTGCAGAAAATTTACTGGGTTTCTACAGAAAATAGTTTTCACACAAAGAAATAGTTTTGTGCAAGTAATTTTTGGCAAAAACATTTTGATATTTGAAAAATCATTTACAAATACACAAAATTGTTTTACTCTTGTTCAGTAAGGAGAAAATGTTTAAAATTCTTCATGCATGTGAGAATGAAACAAATGAAGATTTATATTCCTGGTTTGTATGTGAACCAGTAAGGGATTTTAGTTGTTTTAAGATATTAGTGCCTAATAGTTATATTTCCCAGTATACCTTCCACCAGAATGCATTGCATTTATTCATGGTAGAAGGTGGCGACTGCCTCTTCTTCTTGTTCTTGTTCTTCTTGTTCTTCTTGTTCTTCTTCTTCTTCTTCTCCTCTTATATTATTATAGTATCGTTCAAATAATTTTCTGAAATGTATTCTTTTAATTTGCAGTTTAAAAACCCCCTTATTATGCTTCTCCTGGCTTCTGCAGTCATCAGTGTTATAATGCATCAGTTTGATGATGCTGTCAGTATCACTGTGGTAAGATTATTAAATTTCTTTGAAATTAAATAAAACTGTAAGATTAGCATTTCTTTTTCCATAAAGATCCATATTATCTTTACAACTCTGGGTTTCCCAGAGAAGACTATAAATTGCCTTGGTGTCTTATTTACTTAGTGAATGGTAAGGTGATCCTGTCGGCTTTCCCAGTTCCTCATTCCTTTCAAATGGGTGGAAGTCTTGTCACTTCTCTTCCCCAAACAATCTGCATTTTGCACAGAAATGAGCCCAAACTCTAAAATATCCCAAGTGGTGTATACTTTCTTCTTATAGAAACAATTTTGCTTTTTGTGATTGGACTTAGAAGGTGAAGATGAGAAGTACTTCAAATCTCTCTACTTACTTGGGGAATAGATATGATCTTGATTACTGCAATATATTTGATTACTATGAAAGTACTTCTTGGTTCCAGGTAGAGATTTGAAAGCCCAGGAAAAAAACAACGTAACAATTAAATTTAAAAACATTTTTCTGCCTATTTCTTTTTCCTGCACCCTTTTTCTTCCTGGAAAAACTGCAGAAATGGATTATGGATTATTTTCTCTTAAAATAATTATGAAATATTTAAGACAGGGTATTCACAACTTCCCCCAAAATCATTTCTAAAACCTGTGTAATAGTAAGGTATATATAAGACCATGTATAGTATCAGATCATTGCTATAACTGGACTTGGCTTTCTTTCCTCAGTTCTGTTATAAGAGTGATTGCTTTATGACAACATGGCATTTTGGGGCCTTGAAGAGACAAAATTATTTGCTATGCTAATGCTCATGATTTTCTTTGGGTTAAATTTTTTTGCCTGTTTTTTATCCCTCTTATCCTCCTAAACTGGCAAAAACAGAGAGGTCATCTACAGTTTATGTGTTTCTTATAATTCAGGACCTGGGAACTCAATTTATAATGAAAAATAAAAACCTTAAAGAAAATAACTCCATTTGCAACTGTTATCTGAGCAAATTTTTTTTAAATATTCCACACATGATAATTTTATGTCAAACAAAATGACATGGTATATTTTATGTTCATAAAGTAACAGAGTGACAAGCTTCAATTTGTAAATTATACTAACATTGCATTTTTTTTCACTCTTCTTGAAAATTTTCATTTTTTTCTGGGGAAAAAAAAGAACAGAAAATCCCCCCCCCCGCTTCACAATTTCCAGAAGTTTTACATCTGTACTGCGAAGGCACTGCACTGCCAAGCCTTTACCCATGATGCAAACTTTTTCTTGCATCTTATGCTAAAGAGAGCTGGTAGATTGGGTATCATAACCATGCACAGCTACTAATTAAGAGAGTATTAGGTTTTGGATAGGATGGACTGCTCGGCTTGAATAGGAGCTTCTTCTGCCAGTGAATCAGGGGATGGTAAATGAACACTGTCTATCAAGAAGGGATTATAATATTTGGGTACGCAAAATATTGAGAGAAATGGTTTGATCAGAAAAGTCTGTAGGAAATTATTTTCCATGCTTCACCCCAGTAACTTTATTCCTTTTTCTCCACAGAACATTCTTTTCAGTATTTTTACTGGGCTGGAGGCCAAGCAACAGTCTGAAAACAATGCACACATTATTTATTCTCTCCTTTCTTCCAGAAACATAACTGATTGTTCTGTGTAAAGCCAAAACAATTTAAGACACTGTTTAATTACATAGCTCCCAGTTAAATTTGGAAGACCTGTAATAATGGCAATTTAAACAGAATTTAAAAGAAGTCTAGAACTTAAGATTAAAGCATGTTTGCTTGGTTAGGTTATTGACCAAACTCTGATCCTTGAACCATTGTGTTGGCAGGCATCTATAATATATCATTGTGAAAATAGATAAATGATATAAACTACAAAGAAATGCAGTCTAGAAAGCTTTGAATGTCAGCTGATCTGATTTGCACTTGTTTCTAGTGCTAAACATCTGAAGTGACATTTCTAACTAGCTTTTTTACTGTCTGATTCTAATCCAGGATTACTCAAATACCTTTAGTGTTAATCTTTTTAAACCTAAAAATTATGCCTGTATTGCCTGACTAAACCACACTTCATACCATTAATCCCCAGCAGAGGCTTGGTTTCTAAATGTTAAGTGTGTGTTCTTGAGAAGTATACAGAAAAATCGAGGTACAAATGAAAACAAAATGTGAATATAATTTCTTTGGGTCATCTCTTCTCCTGCCTGACTGGAATTTCTGAAGTATTGTACTAGATACTTAAAGAATCCTGTTGATGTTTTCATTTAGGTCGGGGTAGGGAATACAAGGCTTTCCAGATGTTATTAAATTGTAACTCCCAGCATTCCTTATGATTAGCTATGCTTTCTTGGGAACTGCAGCTCAACAACATTTGGAGTGGTACGGTATTCCCAATGAGTGATATAGAGGTTGAGGGCAATTCTTAAAATAAGTACCTTTATTAAGATCAGTGAGGGTGGTGCTCTCTTTGATCATGCACAGTGCAGCTATACAGTGTGTAGAAATGAGGGAAAAGTGGTGTATTAGCTATTTTCTTCTTTCAGTATATGTTTTGTTTTTCTTCCTTTAACTGAAACACATGCAAGATAATTAATCTGCTCTAGTTCCAAGACTGGAATCAATTTCTTGCCAGTTTGGGGATCAGGAGAGCTATTCAAAGCCCTTTTCAGTGTACCCACTACCACATCCACAGTATGCCTCTTCTTTGATTTCTGACATCAAAGAGAGGCCAACACTGGCATTTTCCCTGAGGGCAGGGAAGGGAAAGGCCAAGGCTGGTTGATGTATCTTCTTATCTGAGGGAAGAGGTATCCCATGCTCCCACTCTTTACCCTCAGCTAGATAGACCTGATCAATCCCATGGCCACCGTCCCAAGTACTACTGAATTACAGCCTTAGCTGATATGTTATTAAATTAAAAACATATTAATGCACTGGTTTTTTTGACATAAAATACTTTTTCATGACTACAAGATTGGAGGAATATTACTTACCACCATGTTTTTGGAAGCTTAATATAAAATATTTTTTAAAAATTATTTATTAAAATATTTATATCCTAGCCTCAATCTAACAACCTCAGGGCTACATGCAGTGAACCCCAACTAACTGAAACAGCGTAAACCATAAAATTATTTTTCAAGGTTAATTAAAACATGTTAAACAATTTAACAAGTATTTTTTAAAGAGAAAGGTTAAATCTGGTTAAAATAGTTTAAAATCATTTAAAACCATATGCATGTGAAGATTTTTGTAAAACCAGTTAGGCCCCACAGTCTTCAATGAACAACTAGCTTTTCACTTGTGACTTACGTGGGAGGGTATTACTTATATGCTTCATTGAACTGAAGGAGACCCCTACTTCCCACTATTAACAGCATGTGAACAATAGGGTCTGAAACATTGTCAAAGCTTTTAAATTCATTTATCACTCATTTTGTTATTTTGTCATATATAATTATTTTGTTGCTTGGCTCTCATTAATGTATAATGATCTAAGTGTATGTGTGTGTACTTTTCATGTTCAGTTTGTCATGTTCAGAATCTTAGTAACAGAAAATAGTTGAAACCATTTGAATTCCTTTATGTTTCCTTGCTTAAAATAATGCACCCAAATGTAACCTGCATATTTGACTCAACAGTTGATATGGCAGTTCAGCCTGTAACATATGGCTTCTTTCTTATAGGCAATACTTATTGTTGTTACAGTTGCATTTGTTCAGGTAAGAATTTTTCACTTACTTTATCCCAGGAGTGAGCTGTTTAGAAAAGCTCCATTTACGAGTCATTAATAGTATTTAACAATTTTAAAAAATACTTCTCAGGTATTTTAAAGTGGGATGAACCAAAAGGCCTTTCATTCCCTCTCAACAACAGAACACAAAGAATACCATATCAGTAGCTAATACTGAGGCCATTTCCACAGTACGTTGTTATAGTTATAGTGCTATTATTATTATTAACTGCTATTATTGCAGTTTAGGGAAGGGCATTTAGAACTATCAGCCGAAGAGCTCTTTGGCCTCAGTAAACTACAACCCCCAGAATTGAACAGGATGTTGAAAGTGGAATAATAGCACTATAACAGTGTAGTGTGGAAATGGCCTGAGGCCTAAATACCCTAAAGTTGCCAGATCCTGTCTGAATTTGGAAGCTAAGCAGGGTCAGTACTTGGATGGGATGCTACCAATAAATACCAATAAATAGTAGGTGCTATAGCCTATATTTCAGAGGAAGTAACTGGCAAACCACCTGTAAGTTTTACTTGCCTAAGAGACCTCTATGAAAAATTCATGGTGTCACAATAAGTTGACAAGTTACTTAAAGGCACATGTGCACACACAAACACACACACACACACACACACACAATTAACAATGAAGAAACTTTTATTTTATTTTATCATTCATTTTTAATATCATTGTACTTATATATAGGCGTTATGTTGCTATAAGTTGGAAACAACTTGAAGATGCATAACAACAATGTATCCAAATAAAATTTAACTATAACGGGGGACACAGGAGGAGCCTGTCTTTCGAGAGAGCCATGGAACAATAACAATGTACTGTTGGCCTCACCTAAGCAAAAAAACAAAACAAAACAAAAAACCCTGGAAATTATGAAAAAAGAACCTCATTGTGTGACCCAGTCAGTAATCTGTTGGGACGCACCATCTGAGTAGCAGGTGTACTTGATAGAGGCTTTACTGATGTAATCTTGCTGTATGTGTTATAATGGTGTAATGTCATAATTAGTATCCCAGTTAATGAAGAAGTTGTCAGTCCGTGGGGGAAGAATTGTGATAGTTCTCCTCCATATATTATAAGCTTTTCTGAGAGCAGCTTGTTCATCATATTCATGAAATGGGCTGAAAAAGTGGTAGACGATTAGGTGCGGTAGATTTGAGTATATGAACATGACACATGTGTTGTGTTTGTGAATTTGTTATTTATGTTCATGCTTGACAATATAGAGAATCTCTTGTGATCTGAGGATCAATTCTATCATGGAATATGCTAAGACACAGACTTCGTTTTCATAACTGAAAACTGTCCTGTATTCTTCATTGTAAAGAATATGAATTATTTCCAGTCAGCAGAGATCTTTTTGCTGTGATAGAAACAATCCACTTGGTTCTTACATTTTGTGGCTGTTCTGTAGAACTGTTAAAGCGGTGAAGCATTACTGTATTTTAACCCTTTGTAATATACATAAAAGGAAGAGTGTTGATGACAGTTATCAGTCAGACAAGCAAACTCACTTGACCTGATGCAGTAAACTTAGAGAATTCTTTTAATTCTTATAATTATCTTCTATTTGTCCACCTGCAGGAATACCGTTCAGAAAAATCTCTTGAAGAATTAAGTAAACTTGTACCTCCAGGATGCCACTGGTATGATCCAGCTTATTATTCAGATTTTTGACTTAAGTAATGTGACTGAAGATGGCTTCTAGCTAACATATTATACCAGATATTTGCACCTATGTAGCATGAGGGGACTCTGGAAGTGTGACACAAGAAGCGAGGAATCTGTGGAAAACCTAGCTACTGTGGGCAAGCTGTGTCATGGTACATGATCACTCCCACGTGTAGCAGGAGAGCATTGCCTCATCTCATGCAAATCTATCTGCAGTTGCTAGTCTAGTTTGTTTCTGTGCCAATAAACCAAAGGTACAATCACAGTTCATTTTAGTTTTGCTTGTGTGTTGTGCCTTTGGTTTATTGGGAAAACCCACAATTTACTTAGAACGATATACAAAGCACAGTGTAAAGGTTAGTAGTTTGTTCAGCCATCTCCCCTGCAAAGAGGAACTACTGGACTTCATACGTCGGCATGGTGCTTATAACGAATAAGCCAGGTCCTGCAGCTCTCTGGCAACATTCTCTGTCTTACCAGGTTGTGTGAACTTGGTTCTTAATTAAATTGTAAAATAGAATTCCTTAGTTGAAAATCTTTGGTATGGAAAGTTTCTAAATAAAAGTGGTTCTGTAATTGCTGGCATCTAAGAATGTGTTTTTGTAAATTACAAAGGAATGATAAGTGCAATGCTGTTAAAATAGTTTGCATTTTTGGAAAGGGCAAGTACTGGGAATGTTAACATTTTAAAGGGTACAGCATTCAATATTATTTTCATGGAGTACTGCTTTTTTTTTTAATATTTCACATTGCCTTGAATGCCTGTGAGCAGAGAAGTGCCTCATAAATACTGTGTGTGTGTGTGTGTGTGTGTGTGTGTGTGTGTGTATATGTACTGCAGAGACCTTCAAAGATAGAGTTGGCCTTTTGAGGTTTTCCTATATGTGAATAGTATCCTACAAATACACAGTAGGTTGGATCCAAGCTTAGCTGTATTTAGGGCGGAGCCATTGAAATCAGTGGGGTTTCAGTTAGTGATGATGAATGAATAGTCAGTTTCATTGGATCTACTCTGAATGTGAATTCTCAGAAGACTATTCTGTAAGAAGATACTATTAAAGTAAGTCTTCTTTCCAAAATAGATTTGATTCCCATAGTGAGTAGACTAGATTTTAATCTGAAAATCCTACTGTTAAAAGAAAAAACGTCAAATTCACATCGTTATATAAGAAGTGACATTAATGTAGGAAACAATGTATATTTAAGGTTCAGAATTCAAAATATAGTTGCCAGGGAGACTTTAGATGGAATCGCAACCCAGTGAATGAAGCAGATTTTACTCTGTTATATCTGCAGAAACTAGCAGAAGTCTGCAGTTCTTGTTTATGTGCTAGTAGAGCTGGAAAGAACCACAACAGCCATCTAGTCCAACCCTGGCATGCAGGAATACCTGATTAAAACACTCCTGAGAGATTATCATCCAACTTCTGATTAATTTTTTAGAATGTGTTTGTTAAAAAATGATAAACACGTGCATATATTTAACAAATACTAAATGTACGCATTCCCTCCTCTTCTTACATCTCACCCCTTCTGTCTTTCATTTACACATTTTTAACCTTGAATTTACATTTATGACTATTTCAAATACCATCTTTTAATAATAATTCTACATAATCTTCCACCATTACTCCTAAAATTCCATTATTTATCTCTTTAGTATATTAAACAAGTATTATAAAAATTAATAAAATATAGTCACTTTCTCTATTAATTATTCATCTCTTTTAATAATGTATTTTATATAATTGGTTCCCACTCTTTTTCAAAATCTTGCAGTGTTTTCTCTTTAATCATTTCCATCATGTCTAGCGCTTTTAATAGTCAGTCATCCAACTGGGGTATCTCTCGTTCTTTCTGTTTTTGTGCAAAGGTTGTCCTTGTTGTGATGATCATGTATAATATTAATTTATTATTTATCTCTAATTGTAATTGTTCATCGGTCAAATTCAATAAAAACTTTTCTGGTTTCATCTCAAGCGACATTTAAAATTTCACTAATGTTGTGAATTTGTTTCCAATATTTTTTCATCTCTTTACATGTGATAGAAAGTACCTTTCTTTTCTCTACATTTCCAATAGCTCTGTTGATCCTTTTTATAAATTTTGTGCAATTGCCATGATGTTATATACCAACAGTGGAACATTTTATAATAATTTTCTTTTAATTTGATTTTTAATGTGAATTTCAGGTCTTTACCCCATGATTTTTGCCATTTTTCTAATTGGATTGTATGCTCAATATTCTGCATCCATTTAATTGAACATTCTTTAATCTGTTCCTTCCCCAAATTTCTTTTCAGTAATACTTTGCATAATTTAGCTAGAATTCTTGATTTTTTTTGAAAAGTAATATAATTCATTGTAGTCTTTCTCAAATCTTTCTAATTTAAGATCCATTTTCTTATAATTGCCTATATGGGAACCACTAACTATCCAGTCCTTGTGCCTTTAATTCTTCTCTTGATTTTAATCTGGATGTTTTTCTTCCCAAATAAGGAGTTCTTTATATCTCAGCCATTCATCATCATTTAATTCTCCTCCTATAAAAAAATGCTTCCTGGGGAAATGTCCAATCTGAGATATTCTTGTAAAACTTAGTTTACAAATTGTCAATATTTTAATTAATGATTTTCTAATGTAGTGGTTCTGGAATTCTCTATTTTTGATTGTACCATAGGTATGCTTGCCACCCAAAATTCAGGTTGAAGCCTCCTGATGTAATAATCCTTTGTCTTCCATATTGATCCAGTCTCTTATTCAATCCAATCCACAGGCATGATAATGTAATTTTAAGCCTGGCAATCTCATTCTACTTCTGTCTTTCATATCTTATGATATTTTCCATTGCACTCTAGGGTTTTTTTCCCTTCCCAGATGAATTTTGAACTATCTTTATTCCACTGATTGAAAGGGATACCATTCAAAGGACTATCATCTTGATTGTAGCGATCCTACCCATTAACAACAATTTTAAGTTATTCCATCTATTAAGATCATTTTTAATTTAGTTCCAAGGGTTTTTTTTGATAATTATTATCAAAAAGTTATGAATTCTTTTTTGTTTAGTATTATTCCTAAATACTTTGTTATCTGTCTTAAGTCCTGATATTTCCTCCAATTCTTTTTTCTTCTTTTAAACATATTCATTGCAATCATCACTGGTTTTTATTTATTAATTTTGAAACCAGATACCTGTCCATAATCTCTCAGAATTTCTAAGATCTTTTCTACACTTTCTTTTGGATCTTCTAAAAATATTACCAAATTGTCTGAAAAAGCATGCAGTTTAAACTCACTTTCATTTATTTTGAGTCCTTTTATTTGGTCATCACTCCTAATCCTTTTATTTAAAATTTCAAGGGTTGTGATAAATAATAATGGTGATAATGGACATCCCTGTCTCGCTCATTCCATAATTTTAAGTGGATTTGTCTTATCTCCATTTGTTATTATTTGATTATTATCCAACTTCTGATTAAAAACATCTAAAGGAAAAAGACTACCACCCTCCAAAACGCAATCTATTCTGATCAAATAGCTCTTACAGTAGGCAGTTCTGCCTAATGTTTAGGTGCAATCTCTGTTCTTATCATCTGAATCCATTGGTCTGAGGAGTAGCTGAAAACCAACTCAGTCCATCCACCTGTCTGGATCCTGTTTGGGACAGGATGTAAATGCAATTAATATAATAATATTAATGTATAAATATCTTGCCGATGAAATCTAGAGGTATTTCATTTTTGATTCTGAAAATAATGAATGCCTATTTATATTTTACCTAATAATTCATATTGTCTATGATTTTAGTTTACTTCATGTATTTTTATACTATTTTATACTATTTTATGCATTTATGTCCTATTTTATGCTTTTATATCCTGTCTATCATCTATCTTACTTATATATTTATATCCTATTTTTAGTTGGTGTATTTTCTCTATACTGTATCATTGGATGGTTCGCTATGTTGGGTCTACGGACCGTAAAATAAAGTTTGATTGATTTGATTCTCAAAATTAATATGAACAGTTAAAGGATTCTAAATTTTCACTTTACTACAACGTATTTATTTCTCCACAGTGTTCGAGAAGGCAGAGTGGAACATACACTTGCAAGAGACTTGGTTCCAGGTGATACTGTGTGCCTGTCAGTGGGAGATCGAGTTCCTGCTGATCTACGCCTATTTGAGGTACATAATCATTAAATTCATATTAAACCATAGTTCATTTTTTGAACATAGTGATTTAACAGATAATAGTAATGACTTGAATTAACCTTATATGTGTGTATATACCATCAAATCACCTGTCAATTTATGGCAACCCCATGAATTTCATAGGGATCTCTTAGGCAAGGAATACTCAGAGGTGGTTTTGCCAGTTCCTTCCTCTGAAATATTAACTTTAGACTTCTTAAAATATAAATTCATCAGATAACTTTAGCAAACAGTATTATTAGGCCCTGGAGAAGATCTGATTTTGTACAAAATCTTCCTCACTGTGTTTAATCACTAAAATTTAGCAGTTATATCAGGAAAAAACATGAAATTAAGAGCTGGCTGCTGGATATTTCGTGGCATGGATTATCCACTGTCTTTCAGCCTTAGCTAGCTCACAGGATTGTTATGGGGATAAAATGGGGAGGAGAGCCACATGTATCACCTTGAACGTACTGAAGGAAAGATACAATATATAATATGTAACAGATTAATAGGGGACATGTGATACTATCCAAATATATACGTTTAAATAGTTTTCAACTGTCATAATTACACAGAGTGAAAGAGTTCTTGGAGCACAGCTCTCAGAATCTTTCACAATGTTCAAGGAATTCTGGGAGTTGTAGTCGAAAAATATTTTTTCCAAGTTTTCTGATTAGGTAATGCTGAATTCAGAGTACATCTTTGTACAAAGTACATGCAGTAACCCTACGTTTAAGAGTTCGAAGTAGATTTTCTTAATTTTAAATGAGTTCATAATCGTAAGTGGTTGATTCATAAAATAATTTGATAATGGATAGTGTATCGCTACTTAGATAGTTCAGTCAATTCAAAAGATGAGGCTTCTTTCCTCAAAGCAGTATAGCATTCTATACCATTCTGCATGCTGATTTAGTAGCTCTTGATTTGTGTGTTTTACATTGATGCTAAATATATAATTGATCAGGGAGAAACAGCTAAAAGGATTGGGCTAATCAAATTGACTGTGCAGAAACAGATCTAGAGTATGGATGCCGTAATTAGAACATCTTAAGGCAGTCCTAAGGAATCTACATTTCCCTATGCTGCTTTGTAAATTCCATCTGAAAATCCTCTTGTTTTTTTCAAAAACACCTTGCCGAATTTGTGCACATTTGTTGTATTTCCACTTTCCACTCTGAAGAAAGTTTCAAGCTACTACTAATGTATATCTGCTAATACTTTATAAAGTAACAAATTCAACATAACTATATTGTGTTATCTTTTGCTTTCGTAGGCTATGGATCTTTCTGTTGATGAGTCTAGTTTGACAGGTGAGACAACTCCTTGCTCTAAATGCACTTCACCTCAACCAGCTGCTACCAATGGAGACCTTACTTCAAGAAGCAATATTGCTTTCATGGGGACACTGGTTCGATGTGGGAAGGCAAAGGTATTTTCCATCAGCAAATAGTAAAATATTTATAAGGAACTGGGTTTTGATTGCTGAATTGACTTTTGATTGCTGAATTGCAGGGTTAGATGCAAACTTAGTCCTTCCTTAGAGTACACATATAAAAGTCAATAGAATTGAAATGAGTTGTAACTTCATTGTATTACCATGTAATCTTTGCGTATATTTTATGGACTGTCAATGCAAATAATAGCATATTATCCATATATTAGGGATAGCTAGAAGGTGGAAAGTTGTCTACAAGCCAGGTCATTTTGTGTGGTATGTAGTGCTTGATAGTTGCTGGGATTCTTACAAAGTCTACTGGAATAGATCAACATTGGTCTAATTCGGCAAAATATTTATCACTGTCTTAAGCAAGAGTGTCTTCTCAGGCTACTTTAACACAGATTAGTCCTTCTGTAACTATTCTGAATATCCACTTTTACACATTTAAAACCTAAAATATTGGTGTATCATGGCTTTTCTTTCTTTTTTTAACTAAAGTCAACACACCCTAAGTTACATTAATTGTCACTACTGTGAAGATTAGATATCCTTAAGTAAGTCCCCTAGTTCGCATTTGCTTAAATTTTGAATTATTTATGTTTTTAATTTGTAGGGGATTGTTATTGGAACTGGAGAAAACTCTGAATTTGGGGAAGTTTTCAAAATGATGCAAGCAGAAGAAGTAAGTTGTTATTAATGAAAGAACAACATAAACTTTAGCTCTTCCAAAAGTTAGATTATTTTGCCTGCCTTAGTAACTTGAAACTAGATTTTGATGCAAAATTTTTAAAGATACTAAATCTTTTCATCATTTGCATATGGAAGCATGGTTAAATTTAATGTAGAAATCATTCCAAGAAGTGTACTGAATGTAAAGAGCACACTAGTAAGAACTTAGATATTTTTAATAATTAGGCTTAAGATTTGCTTCCCATCACCTCTCAGTAGACTTTTCAGAAAATATTGTGGGGAGGAAAGGAGATGAGATTGGCACTGATGAGATAGAGTCCTCCCGCTCAGTGAATATGGTTCCCCCATCTGCTCACTAAGCATGCATATAATAATCTGCCAGCTGAGAAAATACTCCACGTGTCTGGTAAAGTGGACTCAAGTCCATGAGAACTTGTGCCAAATAAAAGTTGTCTTTATGATACCACAAAACTCTATTTGATACAAAGGTATATGATATTCCTTAGGTTGCTCCTAGTTGCCAAGCTTTATCTGTAGCATTTATAACATTTTTATCCTGGTCTTTAATTCCAAGGACAGCTAATACATGAAGTAATATTTTAAAAATTGCAGTATGATTTCCAGAGGAATGGCTGTACTAATCTGTGGTAGAGCACTATGAAAAAAATAATACAAAATTAATATGTTAGTAGGAATACTAAAACTCTGTTGTTGTTGTCGTTGTTGTTGTGGGCGTTCAAGTCATTTCTGTCTTGTGGTGACCCAAAGGCGAACCTATCACAGGATTTTCTTGGGGGTGTGTGTGTATGATGCACCCAAGTTTGCCTAGTAGATTTCCATGGCTGAGTAGGGAATCAAACCCTAGTCTCCAAGTTTGTAGCCCAGTGGTCAAACCAGTACACCATGCTGATTCAAGTAAAACCTTATAGCCTTGATTAAATAAAAGTTTTTCTTTTTTTTTATGTTACTAAGGCTCCAAAGACACCTTTGCAGAGGAGCATGGATCTCCTAGGGAAACAACTTTCTCTGTATTCCTTTGGTATAATTGGTAAGAGAACAAATGCTTGACTCAGCTCTGGTAGTCTGGGATAGTCAAACTGATTGTGGGAGGTGTGTAGGTACTTGAACAGGGATTGATCTTTAAATGTTCGATTTACTTTTATTATAGGCATAATTATGTTGGTTGGCTGGCTGCAAGGAAAGCATATCCTCGATATGTTTACCATAGGTGTGAGGTGAGATTCTTTTGTATTATAATACATTGAATGACTTAGTGAGTGTCACAGGCTGAAGAAGTATTGGGTGGATCCTGTCAACAGGGCAAATAGAAGAATTTGTCATGTTCTGTATTAATTTACCACAAAATGAAGTAGTAGAGAGGCTGGCCGCCAAAATTAATGTTATTGTTGCAGAGAGGTAGTTTCATCTACTTGAAAACTAGAATGCTGAGGGATGGCTTACTTACTGAAGCCTTCAACAGGATTGCATATATTGATACACAGAGCCAGATTAGCAGGGAACATTTCCATGCTGTAAAATCTGAAACAAGTGCTAGTATTATCGTGTCATTAAGCAGGAAGATCTTCCCTATGTGGGGGTCATTTTTTTCCCTATTATGTATTAAGTTATCAGTTTTGAGGTTGTAAAATCCCAGCTGTCTGTCTGACGTTATAAAGAACAGCCATTTTCTTCAGCTTTAAAGATAACAGTTGCTCCAATTCTAGCAGACTCACAAGGATGTTTTAAAAACCTATTTGAATTTCACTGATCTTAGTAGCATCTTAATGGTGAAGTTGCATTTGATTCCAATTGGTTGGACCATGTAAACTATCTTACATGTCCGTTATTTGTCTTCAGATTTTTTGTCTTCACCATTCTGCTCCCCATATACACAAATATTCATCAACAGAAGCTGACTTATAAATAAGGAGGAATCTTATACCACAGTAGGTTAGTCTTTAAAGAGTAGTGGAACCTTCTTCTGTAAACTTCCCACTTCCAAATTATGAGTAAGGAGACAATAATCTTTTGAATTGGGACTTATTGTTGACAGCTGCAAAGGCAGGGCTACTCAGAATATGAGCATGGCATCAATTGATTTTTGTACATGCATTCAAATAAAGGTCCACCAAGTTGTCAGTCAGTATGTGATATCTACCTTTACTTGGCAGAGGGAGGAACTTGAAGAATCATAATTTTTTTCTTTCTCTGAGTCAGACACTCCAAAGTGTTATCCCCTTTCATACTTTGTTTCTCCTTAGAAATGTCCCATGCTCTGGCAGAATATTTCATCTTCACTTTTTGGTAATCATTTTATTAAGCATAGTTCCTTAGGCATTTTTCAGTAAAATTCAGAGCCATTCAGAGTCTATTCAAAATCAGAATACTGATCTGTGTAGCCCAACATTGTTTGTCCCTTCAGTTTAGTAGCTGAAAACAGTGCTTAGTGTTATACAATGTATTAATAAAAAGCCCAGTGGGCTCTCCAAAGTCTTCTTGAAAAGCTGCATAAAATCATAAAAAGAGAGACAACACATAAATACATAATAAAACAAAGTATAATTTTCCAGTATATGAAATCCTTATTACATTTGTACATTGCATGTTGCCTGTAAATACCTATTTGGACTTTAACTTCAGAAATTTCTGGAGACGAAAGTCTACACACCATTTATGGCACACAGAGAAGAATCATGGGAACTAAAGCTAAAGGTGTGTGTGTGTCAGCAGAGATTGTCGGGAGAAAAAACAGGAAGGGGATTTTTTAGATAACATTCATGAATGTTTCCGTGCAACGAGACTGAAGGAAAAGAGATCTCTGAAAAACTCACAGAAAATTTACAAGAGTGGGAGGAGGTCACGATCCTTATTTAGGTCTCTCTGGAGCAAAGATTTTAATTTTGAAGTCCATTCTCTTGCCAGCGTTTTCTCATCAATAGTATTAACTTTTTTTGTAGCCCAAAATCTAAGTTCTGTTGCAGAATGATATTCTTCCAGGAAATGATTGACTCTCACTTTTTAAGATTTTACATAGTCCATTCATGTGTGTTTCATATGTACGCGTAACTTTTCATCTTTCATCTTTAAAATTACAGTTTGGCTGTAGCTGCAATCCCTGAAGGGCTGCCTATTGTTGTAACAGTAACATTGGCTCTTGGCGTGATGAGAATGGTCAAGAAACAGGCTATTGTCAGAAAGCTGCCCATTGTTGAAACATTAGGTAAGAATAACCCAAATGTACAGGTGTACTGTGAATATCTATATAACTATATAACCCAAATATCTAACAAATTAGCTTGAATATAAACAATCTTGCAATAAATTTAAAGTTGTGTTTCATTCAGAACACACCAGAATCTCAGCATATTTAGAGCACTCCTACTTTAGGATTAAAGTGTTGCAGAAATGCTTTTAAAAATGGTAACAGGCTTTCTGGTAGTGTCTTACTCTTCTAGGCATGTAGATTATGTGTAAGAAAAGAGCCTACGCCATATGGAATGCCTGTATGTGATATGTATACAGGAATTTTTGTACTTGTGAGCTCTCTTTTCTTTTTCGTATTTCTTGATCTGTGATTGTAATAAAACATGTTGTTGTTGTCAGTAGAGCCGCCTTTGAATATGGTTCAATATGGTTTAGTTGGTGCAAAATGAAGCAGTCCAAGTGTTAGTTGGGGGCCCAAGCATTTAGAATATATTATTCCCAGTTCTACATCATTTGCACAGATGTAATTTAACCTTTAAAACCCTAAATAGTTTACAAGAAGTTACTCAAAAGACTGCCTACACTTGCAACCACCTTTACAAGAATTAAGATCAGTGGCCAAGGCTCTGCTACTAGGAAGGACCATAAGGTTAGTGAGTGTAAGTGAAAAAGCCTTCTCAATGATGGACTTGAAATTGTAGGATTCTTTGAGAGATATATTTACTCTTTCATTTTCTGTTAGGCAAGCCAAGAAAACTCCTTTTTTTTTGTTGCTTCAGACTGTTGCAATAAAATTATAGGTTATATATTCTACAGTAAGAATAATTGGTTATATGATATGCTTAGATAGATTTCCCAGTGCTCCTGTTTCATTTATTTTTGTGTTCCTTGAGAAAATACTTCTTTCATTCCAGACTTCAGTCATACATAGAGTAGGACCACTGAAATCAGTGGGGCCTAAGTTAATATTGATTGTCTTGCCCTGTTGATATCAACAGGTCTTCTCTAGTTATGACTGTGCCTGGATGAAACCCACAGTTTTACAAAGTGACTTGCCAGTTTTCTTTGTGGTATGTTTATTGAATCATCACTATTGTAAAATCAATATATTCCAGGGTCAAACTTAGTAAGCAGAGGCTATTTAGGGTCTCTGTGAGACACTCTAGGATGGTATCAAATCGTGCACTTAAATGGGCTTTGCAAAGGAGAAAAGGAGCTGAAGTATGTTTGGCCTAGGAAGGAGAGGGTAGCCTGCTGCTTCCTTTTCCTGGCTTAGCCTAATCAGAGACTTTCCTAGTCCCTGGAATTCTGTGGTGAAATCACTCTGCCTAAACATGTCATAGTAACTGTTTGATTTCCTCATTCATGCTTTTCAGGCTGCTGCAATGTGATTTGTTCTGATAAGACTGGTACATTGACAAAGAATGAAATGACTGTTACCCATATGTTTACAGCAGATGGACTGCATGCTGAGGTATGTAGTGAATGATATTGACTACAGGTAATTAGATGTTCTTTCTTTGCAACAAGTGTTATGTTTCCGAGAAGTTCTGCAATTCCTGAGATATGGTACTGCTAGAAATGATTATTCATACATAGTGACTACTTGACATAGGTCTCTGAGCCATATTTGCACCTCTTATTGTTACTTTCTCTGAGATGCATGCCTTAATGAGATGAGATGGTTTGAGTGTGTCAGAGAAGCTGGCCACCAGAAGACTCTGTCAAGCATCTAGACTCCTAGGACGGTCACACAAGGCAGACTGCTCAAAGTGGAGAAGGCAGACTAGGATGCATCCATCCTGTTCTTCTGATCCCATCAGAAGAAGATAGTCCCAATGGTGAGGGTAGCATAGAAGCTCCAGAATGGAAGCTGCTGGCCGGTAGCAGTAGTTAAAAGTGGCACTCAGTCTCTTAGGGATGACAGAAATGGCGCTTCAGCTAACTCTTTTTAGTACTGTGCAGAAGAAGTCAGTGGTCAACCACTCAGATGTCGTTAACCTTGAAAATCCTATTATGAGATGATCTAAAATGAAGCAAGATAAATTGTCATCTGTAATTTGTTAATGAGTTCTTCTCCTGCTGTGGCAAGCTAACTGGTTCTTCCTTAGCATATCTATCTGCTTTCATTATAAAACCCAGATCTCTTAGATTCTGGAAATCTTATAGCCATTTATTTATTTAGAAACCATTTGTACCTTTCTGTTTAGTCAAGGTACTCCCAGAGTGGCTTACCAACAGTGAATTTAACAGTCCCTGACCTTAGGCTTACAAACTAAATTTTACACAACAAAAAAGGAAACTGTGGGTTGGGTTTAGCAGCAGCTAAGTCCTGGCATATCCAAGGCAGCCTGGCTGCTTTTCTTCTTTCTCTGTGTCCAGAGCAGTGTAAGTTGGAATCTGGAGGGATTGGGGCCCAAGTATGACAGAATTGTGTCTGGATGTTCTTCTTTTTCCTCTGTGGCCCAGGCTGTGGCTTTTGTATTGAAAAAAAAATTGTCTTAGGGAGCGCAAAGGATTGCTGTTTCACAGTTAATGCCTTCTGATTTTCCCCCATCTCCATCTGTAAGATGGGAGAGCAACAGTAAGTTGCATTGTAGAATTAATCTTGTTATTTTGTCCCAGGTTACTGGAGTGGGCTATAATGGGTTTGGAGAAGTCATGGTAGAAGGTGATATTGTTCATGGATTTAATAAACCATCTGTTAGCAGAATTGTTGAGGTAAGACCTTACATAGAAATTCTAATTTCTTCTGAAATATAGACACCTGTGTATTACATGAAAATTGTTTCTCATTTATAGGCTGGGTGTGTGTGCAATGATGCTGTAATTCGGAACAACACTTTAATGGGAAAACCAACGGAAGGGGCTTTAATTGCACTTGCTATGAAGGTAGGTGTATTAATATAAACAGTGCAACAGAATCATTATAGGGAAATAAAGACAGTTTGTTTGGTACATATTCCAAAGGAGTAGGTTGTGTGTGTGTGTGTGTGTGTGTGTGTGTGTGTTATTACAAATAAAAATTCCATGTGGCGATCTGTTAAAGGGAAAAAAAATTACTGTGAACTTTGGACCAGTAAATGTATTGTAACATTGTAACTTTTGTTAGCTAGAGTCAACATAAGCGTAAGCCGTGCAAAAACACTGCAAGGGGTGTGTCATAATATACTGTGTAGAGCACAACTGAATGCAGAATCCAGTCAGCTGAATAAGAAATCTTTGTCACTCTGACTTGATAGGTGCTGTTTGTGAGTATATGTGACAAGATGAATCATATAAAGAATCCTAAAGAGCATCGTTTATTTTTTATTGTGAGTTACAAATTTGTGGGATTTCTCAAGAAATTCCATAGTTCCAAAACGTGCTAAAGAATTCCAAAAATTGTATGTTGTTTCCTAGAACTCTGAAAGTAGGAGATGTAACTTCTTCATTTATAATTTATCGTAAAGTAATAAATCAATGTTACATAAGTAATAACAATTTTAGCTTTTGAAATGCTTCCATAGTTAATGCAAATTCTTCAATAATACATTAATAACATATTTATTAAGAGTTTTATAGCTTAGTCAAGTATTAATCTGTAATAAAGAAAAAAAAGGATATGCCTTGTTTCTGTGTGTGGGCAATCCTGGAAAATGTACAATGGATAGAATGAATGAAGTAGGTTAGAGACCTAATGTCTAACGTAGTGTGGTGAGCTGGATCTGAATGTGGCAAGGGTGGTGAAGTTCAGTGTGTGCTCAGCCAAAGATGTGGAGAAGACAAACTGCAGCAAGTGGCGTGAAAATTTCTCTGGTTTCTCATACAGTCACAGTGAAAATGTGCATCTGACCCGCTTTCAATTGCATTTCATTGGTAGGAGTTTGCTTTAATGAATTGTCAAGACTTGGCATGTTTATAATTGCCGACTTGCCTGGGAATACCATTGAGCTTATTGACAATTCTGAATAAGCCTGAGTATGATTGAATGCTCATCCTGTCTTGCGTAAGAATATATTGTTTGTACTGTTTTAATGATTTCTTTAAAATGATACTTGGTTTAATTTGTAAACTTGAGTCCTGATTCTTGGAAAAAGGCAAGATAAAAATAGTGGTGGTGGTGATGTTGGTAGCAGCAGCAGCTAAATTTATGTTTCTGTATCCTTAAAATTGTTCGCTACTTTGATTTACAGTTCTACTCATGTTTTGAATCTATTTGTAGAAGTCTGAAATTCTGTAACAAGAATTGTTGCCAGTGTTGTATTTTACTTCTGCCCCTGGAAATTTAAGAGTAGTAGTTCTCCATTCATGTGTTAAGCAGGCACCTTGGTACAGGTCTACGTCAGAATCTTTCAGAGCAGCTTCTCTGTGCTAAAGGTTAGCAAAGTGTATCCCTCCAGGTGGTGCTGGACTGCAATTCTGTTCAGCCCTGATCATCACAGCAGATGCAGGAGTTGTAGTTCAGCAATATCTGGAGAGACATACTTTGCCCACTCTTGTGTAGTTTCCAGAGTGCATATCCCTTAACACTCCATCACAGAACTGTTTGGATTTACTCTTGTGACACTGGAAAAACATCTAAGATTTGGCAAAAGGGATGCTGTATTGACTCTTTCAGTAAAGCTGACTGAAGTTCTAAAGCATTCTGAGAAAATTAATGAAAAGGAAATTGTGAGCACACTTAAAAGCAATTCATTTGAAACAAACCAAGTTTCAGAGTAAAGATACAGGTCTGCTGTGTAAAATGGAGGAATTGTATGGCACTGTAAGAAGACAGGAGGATTGTGCAGACTAATATTCACCTGTGCACCTAGTGGATCTGCTGCAGCAGGGTCAATGAATCTGCTCTTGATTTTATTGTCACTCTTCCTATAGTTGCTCCAGCTCAAATGAGGTATCTCAAATGAGAATGAGACCCTATCCCTTCAGAGCACCAGCAAAGCTCCTGTTGAAGCCTGAGTAGTTGTGGGAAGAGTGTGCTAAAATTTAGAGTGAAGTCAGTGCCCCTGTAGCAATGCATTCATTCCCTGCCCATGCATCTGGGAAGGTTCTTTAGTACTCTGCAGTGAAGCAGTTTCTTTAGGTTAGCCATGGTCCCTGTCAGAGAAACTGCCACTAACTTGTTTGTTGGGTATTACTCCTGTAAAGTAGGAACAAGCAAGTTGTCTTGCACTATGTTGGCCACAAAAATAAAATGACTTAAGATTGAGTATAAATACTCTGACTACAAAAGCCATGCATTGAATCAGCATGTGTTCTTTGTTCCCACAGATGGGTTTAGATGGAATTCAACAGGACTATATAAGAAAAGCAGAATATCCTTTCAGCTCTGAGCAAAAATGGATGGCAGTTAAGTGTGTGCATAGAACGCAACAGGTATGTCACTTTCTGAAATATTACTTCAGCAGTTTCCAGTATCTTGCTATATCTTACCATTTTAAGTGACATAATTCTGTTTATGCAAAGATATATTATAATTTCAAACAGAAGCCACATTTGTAAGTATACTTAATTTAAAAGTATTTGCTCCACAGGATGAATACAGCTCTTCAGGGAAGGAGTGCACTTTGACTGCTTGGGTCCTAAAAATATGCTGCTAATCAGTATATCTTATAGATGTTTTAAAGATAATAGCCTTGTTGCAGAAGTAACACAAATATAATAAAATATTAATACGCAGAGAGAATGGTTTTTAAGATCCTGTATTGTACTAGCCCATATTTTCAGGATTTTCAAGTATAGTTCATTAAGTTGATGCACTATTTTTGCAGACCATATGTATGTGTAGTTGTGTGTATATTCACAGAACAATCAGGGAAATAAAATTCAGACTTGTTTTTCCACCTGAGTAGGAATATTACATGGTTTACACCATGAATTGTGTGGGGTGTAAGTTCATTTTTATTAGGCACTGAATTGTATGTTGATCAAACATAAATATTGGCAAGCTAAAAAAAGGTTTCAACTTATATAATGACAGATTTGAGACAAAGGAGAGGACACCGTATGCTAACATATTTGTTCTTTTAGGACAAACCAGAAATTTGCTTCATGAAAGGTGCTTATGAAGAAGTGATTCGGTATTGTACATCATACAATAGCAAAGGGCATAGCTTACCTCTTAGCCAACAACAAAGAGATCTTTATCAACAAGAAAAAGCATCCATGGGCTCTGCAGGACTTAGAGGTAATACCATGTCCCAGTATCACTGCTACAGAAAAGACAGCCTTTAGAAAATCAAAACCTTACTGTGTTCATTGTAAGCAGCTCCAGTTAAGCTGTGAACAGATCTTTTTTCATTTGTTCCAGTTTCTATGACTTACGTTGCTTTCCAATTGTATGGACAGTACAACTCTCAAATTTTCATGTTTTAAAAAGAGAACATTCATCTTAACTTCTTAGATTGTAGTATTAGATTTCTAAATTTCCAAAAAGAATACGTGTAATTGTTATCAGACAATATCAGAAAAATAACTTGATCAGTCTGTGTTAAGGAGACTGTTCCCTCAAACCTGAAAGATAATGGGTTGGGGAAAAACTAAGTCAGTTTTGCTTAGCTTCCATTGTAATCAATGTGGATTATTAGTTATTACTTAAATCCTATTACTTCCAATAGGAACAAAGCATAGCTAACATCCTTCTGATGTCTACTCAGAAGTAAGACCCATTGACTGCAATGTGGCTCACCTTGAGAGTAGCCAGTGTATGTTTGCAACCTTAATATGGTTCTACCACAAGATTTGGAGAGCAATTGGGAATTCTTAAAATATAAGAGGAGAAGAGAATCTGTACTGCTGTGCCCTTGCCACAGTCCCTCTATTGGAAAAATGCATTGTATTTCCTATCTGTTACACAGTCAATTACATCATGCTCAACTGACTGCATTCTATGAAAGTGACATTTGTTTATGGAAGCCCTGTCCTTTCTGTGCAGTCATGTACAGAAGTATCTGTGAAGGCTACCATATTGCTGTGGGGGGCGGTATGATAGATGTTTCTTCTTCTTGGTCTCTGTGACTCACACAGATGGGTAATCTGAACCTGCACAGTGCAACATTCAGCACCTTCTAGAGCCTGAAGCCAGGCGTTTTGGTGGGAACCCCTCTCCTATCCCCTGAGGGTATATAGCCTTCTTCCCGCCCAAACCATTAGTTCTTTTTCTTCTGCCGCAACAGCAGTGTCTTAGAAACCTTCTTCAGAGTTTTCGTCTCTCGTGGCCTTGACTTCAGTTTTTCCACTCAGTTTATTTCTGGTGTTTTGGTCTTTTATCTTCATTTTCTGGCTTCTTGGTCTGTCTTCAGCTTTTCTTCGGTTCTGACTTGGCTTTGTCAACAGTCTCTCCCTTCTGCTTGTGTGTTGGCCTACTGCTGTATGGCTTTCACAGCAGTATTCAAGCATTGCTCTTCCTGTGGCAGTAAAATACCCAACAAACACGGACACTCTAAGTGCCTCCTTTGCCTGGGAGAGGGGAATAATGTCAGGTCCTGTGCCCATTGCCAGCTGTTTACACCAGACTGGTAATCGAGTGGCAAGGCTCAAGGCTCTCTTCTGGAAAAAAGTCTTAAGTGTTACCAACTCGACCTCCTACGCCAGGCCTCTGCATTCTGCTTCTATGGCAGAGTCTTCCAGCTGCCCTCCAGCTCAACACCACACATCAGTACGGGCTGGTCAATCCCCTAGAGAAGAGCAGATGTCTCTGTTTGCATCGAGATGGAGAAAAGCGCTTCCTTCAACCTCAGCCCCACACTCACCGCTTCCCTCCATCTGAATTTCCAGCCTGATTGTCCCTGATGCTGTCTGATGTGGACCATCCATTTCAGAAAGAATGCAAGCACAAGTCTTCCACTGTTTCATAGGGAGCGGCTCTACTTGCCTCCCAAGAAACACAAGAAGAAGACATCTAAAGACCTTCCTGCTCGCTCTTCTCCTGTGTTATCACCTTGACACTGTAACCTACCTATCCATTCCTCTGATGAGTTGACGTGGGTGCAATAACAACATCCATCCAGGAACCACTCTGACTCTTCATTGGACCATCCAGCCTGAAGTCAGGTATTCCCACAGGAGCTTTGTATGTCGGTGGCCAGTAGAGGTCCTTCTCCTATATCTGAAGGCCCAATTCCATCTCCAGATGTTACTGAGGTGCAAGTGGCCTCAGATGGTGAAATTGTTGAATCTTCCCCTGCACAGTCTGGAATATCACCTGCTGAAAGGTCTCGACATCTTCTCCTCAGGTTCATCGGGACGTCTCTCCATCCCTACCACCTCAACAGAGTTCAGAATGGACATTGACATCATCTCAACACTACCAACCCTATCCTTCATCTCAACATTATCAACCCTCTTAGATCACTGATCACTTCTTCTAGGAGCTCCAGATCCTACAGCTGCTTGCCTTGTTTGGATTGGAGATACTGTGTGGCCCACCACTACCAATCCTCTTACAGGGGCAGGCTTCCTGCCAGAACGCCTGGTTTTAGGCTCTAGAAGGTTCCGAATGTCACACGGCAGGTGCAGATGACCCACTTGTGTGAGATCACAGATGACCACTTAAAGAACCACAGTTACAGGCAAGCAGCTTGTTCATTTAGGTAAATAGTTATTGCAAAGATTGACAAGGACTAGCTATATTGTTCTGATCTTTCGAATGTGTTACAAAGCAGAAAGTAAGCTCTTTTTTCATCTTATTTATTTCAAAGTTCTGGCCTTAGCCTCTGGTCCTGAGCTTGGACAGCTGACCTTTCTGGGTCTAGTAGGAATAATTGATCCTCCAAGAACTGGTGTAAAAGAAGCTGTGACGGCACTTATTGCTTCAGGAGTGGCAGTAAAAATGATTACTGGAGATTCACAGGAGACTGCTGTTGCCATTGGTATGACTTTTTTTCACTCTGTGAAATGCTAAGTCAGTAATTGCAGTGCTAATAAAACTCTGAAAAATTATATCTTTCCACAGATTGTGTAATGAAGGCTAAAATCGAAAGAGCCATCAGAGCAATTCCATGATTCCAAGGGGTCTTTTCAATCTTGTTTGCCAAAAAAGCAGCCCACAGCAGATAGCAAACTGCTTCAAAAATGGAGGGCATGTTTTAACACAGATCATCAGAAACACTCAAAGTATAGCCAGAAATCTCAGTGAACCAGTGCAAGTCCTTTGCATGACTCAGAACAGCAAACTGGATTTTGTGTTGTTTTGAAAGATTTTATTCATGAATTTAAGACACAGAATAAAGGTTGTTTCATGCTTCTGGACTGAAACTATTACAAAGATAGTTTATTTGGACTATTTTTCCTTTTGTGTGCTGTACACTCAACAGTAATTAATATAATTTTGATATGTCCTCTGGCAATACCTGACCTCTTGCTTTACTAAAATAAAAGGTCACTTTTTGCTTAGAGGGAAGAGAACATGGGTATGGTTGGTGACTTTGGGACAAACACGTTGATGGTAGCGTTCAAAGAGGCTTCTAGTTTCTACTGGATGTACCTATCTCTTCAGTATTACCTTGTCTCCACTGAAGCCTCAAGGTTTGTCAAGGTTACTTTGTCAAACTTGGAGGCCGTTACAGAAAAGTTAAAATCAATAGACTATATTTGAATCTAATTTCCACAACTAAGGGGACAACAGTTGGAAAGGAAACTGAAAGCCCCTTTAAACTCTGCACGTAATAAGAGCATTCAGCAATCATAGGACAACAAAGTTAATTCCTTTTGCAAAGTAGTAGGTGCAGTTTCTGCTCTTTTTTCATGCTTCTGCTACCATGTAACAATGAATATATAGTACAGATATTAACTTAAATTGCTGGTGAAACTTCCAAAGAGTATTTAAAATTATAATCATGAAAACACTGAACTTTCTAGAGGGCGAAACATTGGCATCTGTACAGTTGCTGTAGTCTTGTGCTGATTTTCATTGCAGTTTTACTGTGTCTAATAAACAGTACTGTATTTGCCGGCATATAAGGCGCACCAGTGTATAAGACACACCCTATTTTAAAATGTTATTTTCTGGAGGAGAAAACTAGTTCTAAAAAAAATAGCATGGCTTCTCCTGCCCCCCTGCCCCTCCATTTTGCAGGGGAAGGAGGGAATTCCACAGGCAGGGAAAGAAAGTTCCTAGGATCTTTCTTTCCCCTCCCGTTCCTTTCCATTTTGCAGGGGAAGGGGAAGGAGGGACCTCCTGAGGCGGGGAAAGAAAGTTCCTAGGAGCCTTCTCCCCCTTTCCTTTCCCCTCCAATTTGCAGGGGAAGGGAAAGGAAGGAGCTCCAGAAGGGCAAGAAGAAAGCTGCACAGACTTTCTTTTCCCTCCTCCAGAGCTACCTCTTTTCCCTTGCCATACAAAATAGAAGGGAAAGGGGGAGTGGGGAAGCCTTGTGTGAGGGTTCCTTTCCTCCTCTGGAGCTTCGCCTCTCTTTCCAGTGGATTTTGCCTCTGTGCTGAGAACTTGCACGATGGCAAAATGCATAGGGAAGAGGGTTGGGTTTTGCCAGCGTATGAGACCCACTGGCATATAAGATGCACTCTATTTTTTAGTGTTATTTTTCGAGAAAAAAAGTGTGTCTTATATGCCGGCAAATACAGTAAGTTACAGTCTAGAATGTTTAATTGTACATACTCTTCTTTGGATGTACTTCATTGTATTCTTCCACAGAAACTGCTAGGCAAAGGAACCTTTTTTTCTTTTCTTCTTTTCTAGCTAGTCGTTTGGGATTATATTCCAAAAATTCTCAGTCAATCTCTGGTGAAGAAATAGACACACTGGATATACAACAGCTTTCACAAATAGCACCTAAGGTTAGTTTTAAATTGAGTTGAAGTGATTAAGTGGAAAGAGCTGTGAAGTGAACTGTGCTATAAGGTTTTAGTACTAAATAATTACTTTGAGACACTTACTAAGGTGCTCTGAATAAATATGAGTAATGTTGGATGCATCTCATTGTGGATCTTTATTAATTTGTAGTATCTTATAAAGAATACCATGGGCTTCTGGTCTGGTTATGTGGGCGTTGTCATTCTTGAGAACCATTCTAGAATTTCCCTATGACTTTTTAACATTTTGGCAGAAGTTATGGGAGAAGTTTTGTATCAGGGTGAGGAGCCCATGGCCCTGTAGACATTGGGTTGTAAATTCCATCATTCCCTACCACCAGATAGTAGAGTGGAAACCCAACACTGTCTGAAGTATCCTTGCTTTTGGTTATACTCAGATCAAATATGCAAGAGTTGCATGTTCTTGTTCAGCTTTAAATCTCAGTATCACAACATTACATTTTGATCAGTTAACTTAAAAACTGCATTTGGCAAAACTGTGCTAGTGGGAATGATACATTGTGTTAATTTTAGCATCAAAGAGCTTCTTGGGCAGCCCACCTCATGAAAGTAATAGGATGTGGGAGCCAAGCCTTTTGCTGTACAGACTAAGATCTTAAGTAATCTAAAAGTGAAGATCATAGAAATAGAAGGTTAATGGATCTTTAGATTTGGGGGCCTTGGCAGATTACAGACCTTTCCATTGCAGCCAGTCCTAATTGCTGCAATGTCTAGTGAGAGCAAAGAAATGGGAGAATAGGGATGCCAAATTCTACTAGTGTAGGAGAATGAGAACAGGAAAAGGATTGCCAGGGTATGGGGCTGGAGGTTCCCTATTATCTCAGTTTTTTCTCAGTTCTCTTGTTGCTTTTTTTAATCAGAAAACACTAGGATGCTTATAATTAAGAAACACAACTTCTCAATTTTTAAGACTTACTGTTTCTGTGTTCCAGGTAGCAGTGTTTTACAGAGCCAGTCCCAGACATAAGCTGAAAATTGTTAAGGTAGGTGTGTTTGTTTTTAGAAATATCAGAACATGCAGTAGCTAATGTTACAAGAATTTTTAATAGTAACAATCCAATGTTCAGATGAAATTAATGAAGCTTGTCCAAAAGAATCTGCCAGTAATCTTAAGTGACAGAGTACATTTAAAAATCAAGGGAACAGGTGTATTTGGAGTGCTGCTTTTCAGTTAAGTCACACAGAATCCTGTAATAAGCTAGCATGGATACACTTATTTTAAAATAACACAGTTAAATGGAGAAGTAAAATTAGAAAAAGAGGAATGTCTGCTCCGAACTACTGTGAGAAACATGGAATAGAACCATGAAGCATGATTCAAAAATGTCCCACATTTATCTGAAAAGATTTTTACAAGTATATTTTTTTTGATAGAGAGCTTACCCATGAAGTCTTTCATTTTGACAAGAAAGACAAATAATGAATTTTAGTTACTATGATACATCATGAATGTTTATTGTAAAATGTTAGGAATAAAATTTTGTGATGGCAGTTGACAGTCTAACTATATTTTTCCCCTTCAGTCACTACAAAATAATGGTGCAGTAGTTGCTATGACTGGAGATGGAGTGAATGATGCTGTAGCACTGAAGGCTGCAGATATTGGAGTAGCAATGGGGCAGACTGGCACTGATGTTTGTAAAGAAGCAGCTGATATGATCTTAGTGGATGATGACTTTCAGACAATAATGTAAGTTTGCTTTACATTCCCAATTTATATGTTATCTCACAGTTGTGTTCCTAGTATGACTGTTGTTTTGTTTAGAATATGTATCTGCCATGTCATTGAAAGTTCAGAACCCCACCAGTCTCTGGAGCTGTGATTCACGATCATTATTTTAGTAGACATATGTTATGAAAATGCTGTTTAAAGGTAGTGCTTACATTTTTTGTCTCAGTTATTTGTACTGTTGTACTGTTTGTTGCCCATAACAATGAAAGGATAATAGGTAATGGGCGCAAATATTTTTCTATGAATCAGATCTGAAAAGTTTGTGTTCATAAACACTTTCAGTTACTACAGGACAGTAGTGTTCATACATGTACAACTTATGAGTAATAAATGACAGCTTACCCTGTTTCTTTAACATACTGAAACTCTCACTGCATGAGCCACTCAGTTTTAATGTTTTACTGAGATTTAACTAAATGATACTTGGATTTTTTGAGTCCTGTAGTTAAATGCGGCCACTTTTAACACCATTTATATTATGCTCTCTATTCAGAAATGTTGGTAAAACTGAAACTATGGTCTTAATGTCCAGTTGCTTTCACAGTTGAGAGAACTGAATAAGGAGCATAGCTGAGGGAGAAGAAGTGCATGTTTATTCTGAATTTCTATAATAAAACACCTTATTTAGACTATCCTAAAACAGGGGTAGACAACTGCACTGACATCCTTTTTGAGTTGGCCACATGAATAAGGGTGACATCTGTTTGGTTTGATTTTTAAAATCTTTAAGTTAAAAATGCAAATAAGCCACACAGACATGTGTAAAATAGCATAAAGCACCTAATTTTATTTTAGAATCAACTCTTCTTTAATTATTAAATTCAGTCAGAATTTCCTATTTATTTTTAATAAATTTTCCCTACTCCTACTTATTATTAAATTTTTACAAATAAGTCTTAAATGTACTTAATTAACCTGAATTAAAATATGATACTGAGTTTTTTTGTGAACTTTTTAAAGTGTAATACAGTGAAGGTGGGTGCAGGAAAAAATGACAAAGAAAAAAAGAGGATCGAAATTAAATATGAGTGTGGGCTTGGCATAAACATTAATATAAGCTGACCGTATGTCAGAAAAATACATTTTCTATGAGCTGACAACTGTAAAATATACAAAAACAGTGAGCCTTTTAAGATGGTGAATGATTGTCTTTCCAACATTTTACTATAGTTTAGCAACAGTGAGAGCATGCAGAATCACCACTGTGTTGTCCATCAATTAAATTCCAAGTTGCAGCATATAATTTAACAATACATGTGTGTCCACCAGTGTTGAAGACTGTTCTAATAGAAAATTAATATACTGTAATTCTTCCAACCAGAAAGGTGTAACCACTGAGTCTGCCCACATCATATGCCACAACAAAATATTGTCTGGCTTACATTACCAACATTTTTCAAAAGGCATAGTGGTGCCCAATATACTTGAAGTTCAGTTTTTGGTGAACCAAATGTAGTTTTAAGTCTAAAGAAATTTTAGATAATTGATGCTAGGGTAATATTCCATTGGGGATATTGTCTGTGATATTAACTACTGACACTGAGCTAAACCAATTTTCGTATTGATTGTCCCATTGACTATTCTGTGCTTGTTTGTTTTCCCTTTTGAAAGTAGCATCTTTAGTAGTTAAGCAGCTGAATTTTAGCAGCAAAACGTGATGTCAGCTTTTTAAAAAATAAAATTCCTGAGAGCAGTAGGGGTTCCTCTGCAAGCTGCTCTTTGTCTACTCCCGCTATATTAGATATATTTCAGGATGCCATCCCATCATTATGCCTTTTTCTCTTTATGAATTTTCTCTTTATCTTGCTTGTTGTGTTTCAGGTCTGCTATTGAAGAGGGTAAAGGAATTTATAATAACATTAAAAATTTCGTTAGATTTCAACTTAGCACGTAAGTTCTGCAGCACAAGGTCAGAAGCTTCCTGTTATGAAGTTTGTTTGATTGATTAACTGCACCAACTTTTGTTTGATTAATTCAAATACAAATGAACCTGGCAGTTTCTAAAATGGCACACAATCTACCACATAGACAGAATTGCATAGGCTTTCTTAGCCATAATTCTAGTAGTAACTACAAATTAATTGTCACATCTAGGATTGTTAGGTCGGAAATGGCATCTAACTGGTTGAAGATGACAGAACAAAGTATCTTGATTATTTACAACACAAAATAATGGAAATTAGATTATTGTCTCTTGCTAAAAGTTACAGGAGACATGAGAAGAGAATTAAATAGTTTTGGTAGCTTTTAGTACAAAAGTGTTCCCTGCCTTTAAGGCACCAATTTTCAAGCACTGCGATAGAATAGCTGTACAAGAAGCTGAGGTCTTGAAAGATCAAATCTTTAGTATAGACAGATGTCAGGTTTGCAGGATCTGTTTTTTTTTTTAAAAGAACCTGGAACTCTAAATTGTACCAGTCAAAACTCAGTGCCAAAGGTTTAAGATTTAGAATTAAATAATCCACACTTAGTCCTTGGAGCTCACAGTTCTTCCCCCATCTCCTCCTGTCTACCCCAAGCTTTTAAATTAGGAGAGTAGTAAGCTGCTGCTGTTAAAATTACTAGTCTGGGACTGCACCATAATAAACTTGTACAATGTGGCAACATTCTTTTTGGTTGCTGTTGCTTTTGCTGTGAATGTGATAACTATACCTCTGGCAGTTTAATACTCAGAGTAGTTTGTGCTTTCGAAAAGTGAGAGTGCTACAAGTCCATTTACCAAAAATTGCTCTGACTTCTTTCTATAGAACCTTCTTCAGTCAGCTATGAAAGGTATATGGAACCTCCATATATGAAGGTAGTTTACTTCTGAACACCTTATTTTTTTAAAAAAATATTTGGGACAATACCAAAGTGTCTCAAAATAATGAGAAATATTTTGAGTTATCTATTAGGCTATATTCATCACGCTATATCAGGAATGGGAAATCTCAGGACCTGAAGCTGAATCTTGCCACACTCCAGCCTTCATTGTTGTTGCGTGCCTTCAAGTTGTTTCTGACTTAGGACCACCCTATCACAGGGTTTTCTTGGCAAGATATGTTTATAGGGGGGTTGCCTTTGCCTTCTTGAAGAATCAGTCCAGTTAAAACTTTACTTTAAGGCATGAATTTAAAACAATGGAAGGCATGTAAAACTCTTACCTCATATTATAAAGAGTACATCCATAATACATCCATTTGTTTTTAGATGGCTTTTAGGAGTTTTAAGAGTATTTTAATATTTTTTTAAAAATATTTTATCTTTTGTTTTAGTTGTTTTTTATTTGTTCATCACCCTTCTGGTCAGGAGGCAATACTATCTATATATAGATACATATTTTAGAGACAAGTGGGAAAGCCATAGCTTTGTGCCCTGCTGCTTGCAAATACAAACTCTGAGTCTGTGTGCTGTTCTTGGGTGACAGTGTGGATTATTAATATATATCTGTATCCATACAACTCCTTTGCTGCATTTTGACAGTGGTGGACTGACCTCAGGTTAGTCTTTTAAAATTTGACAGGGTGTTGAAAAAAACAGTACTTATATGCAGGCACATTAATCTTTTAAAGAATTTTTTTTTAGCAGTCATATCACAAATGAAGCAATATTTGTTATAAGATGAAAATTGGTGTCAGTAAAAGATATTAGGAGTGAGTATTTCCAAGGTGTCTCTTTGGGAAAAACCCACTAAATATTTAGGTTAAGTAAATTCAGAATGACAACAGGTTCTAGCCATGTGTATTGTTCTTTCAGAGGCACTTTTGGTGTGCACTGTAACCTAAACTCCTGAATTGTACTGATTAGTTAATATCTCTTACCAGGTAGGCAAAACAGCCATTGATTCATTTAACAGCAAAGATTACTGTGAGGTTTGATTTGCTAAGCTACACTAAATATTAATCTCTGATTTTATTGTATGGCATAACATCCCCACTAACCTGCATGATCTGTTTAAAATAATTGGACTGCTATCATGTATGACATTTACCTGCTACTGAGATGGTTGTGTGTCTTACCTTGCTTGAAATACATATCCACAAATCTCCTAAAAGAAAAATACAACAACAATGTGCTATGCTCACAGGTATGTAAAACAACTTTTTTTCAACAGGAGTATAGCTGCATTGACATTAATCTCATTGGCTACATTAATGAACTTTCCTAATCCTCTCAATGCCATGCAGATCTTATGGATCAACATTATCATGGACGGACCTCCAGCTCAAAGGTAACACTTCTTTAAAAACTTGTAACATGAGGAAATAGCTAATGCAAACAACATAAATAATATTCTACACTGCATTCTGCTTTGTAGTTAATTCATTTTAGAAAGTAGTTAAAATACATTGTTAGATGCTTAGATTTTTCTTGTGCGTGCTGTTTTCTGTGCAATATGATTCAATGTTTGTTCTTTTTGTTCATTCTTTGTGTGTACAGCCTATATAGAAGATGCTTGGGTCTTATTTATTCAGCATTCTTCCTCTGTAAGGTGATTTGTTGACCCTTTTAATATTCACCACTCCATTCTTGTAAGGGGACATTCTCATACCTATCTTCCCTGCTATGTGCAACTGAGCAAATTGTTTCATTATAAATAAACTGCCAAACATTCTTTCATGTCATTAAATGCTCAGGGGAACAGTTTTTGAAAAATTGAAGCAGTGAATGTTCTGTGTGTATCAGTCTTCTTATTTGTTCATTCTAAGTGTCTTAATACATATGTGGGCAACTTCCTGAGCTCCAGGGTCTATGCATGGCACAGTGTGCCCCAGTACCTTCTCTGCATTTTTTTTCATGGTAAAAAGCCCCCTTGTACTCCCTAATGTATGCAATATGCACAGTTTGACTATATTTTCATTCTCTCTCATGCACCTCTGAACCTTTTGTAAGAAAAAGCATCCCTGGACATCAGCTGGGGAGGGGGTGATATGGCAAAATTATCCCCATGTCCTCTAGAGCAGTGATGGGCAACTGCAAAAAGAGGCAGGTTCCCCCTCCTGACAGCCCCACCAGCATACCCATTTGGTATCACATCAATCTGATTTCATTTTTGGCTGATTTGGCACGTATTGTGGAAGGGGTGGGGTTTTTTCCTGGTATGGAAGAAGTTGTGGGAAATCAAACTGCTTCATTTTCTAGCATTTTAAAGCCCTTTGGGAGGGGACTATAGGCAATAGAATCATTAGTAAAATAGGAGGCATTGGGGGAGTGTGATGAAATTCTGAGGGTGTGGCTTTCTGAAATGCTAGTGCAGCCTGGAAGCAGGTTACTGGGTTGCACCTCAGAAGAGAAACCCACCCCAGTAGTGTGTGGCAGGAGTTTGTGGCTAAGAGAAAAAGTTATAAAAAGCCAAGAGGTATGGTTATTCCTTCGGTGGGAACCTAGCAAGGAGCTAGGGAGTAAAGTCCCTCAGTCAACCAGAGAGTGTGGCTGTGTTGAGAGGTTTAATTCTCAGTGGAAGCCTTGTGAGGAGCAGAAGAGTAACTGATCTTTAGTAGAATCTGGTCAGAGTGTGTGACCTAGGTTGGGGGTTGAGGCTTTGGTGGGAATTTAGCCAAGGGCTGTTTTTTGTACTTGTGCTTTATATGAAAGTCTAAAGATGTAATTGAACTATCTGGAAAGTGCACTGAGGAAGTTTATCAACCTTGAGCTGCATTTGAAATCTGAAATGCTGCTTTATTCTTATTGTTATCTTAATAAATGTTACAGTTTATTTTTGTAAATACTAACTTGGCTGAGTTGTATAAAGTATCTGAAGTGACAGAGAACACACTATACCATAAAATGATTAAGGGGTTATAAACAAACATTAAAACCTTCACCCTTTTACACAAAGGTGATGTTATAAGTGGGGAGGCAGAGCTGTGTGGTAAAGACTGGGTGCCTTATCAAATTGGGAATCACCACACCAGTATGTGAGAAGTAAGGGCCTGTCACAGGGAGCTTCAGGGACTGCAGAACAGGGTTGTGTGGGCTATTTTTTTCCATACCACCCCATTCAAGAGGATGTGTGGGGGCTGTTGGGGTTCTGGAGATGATGTATGGGATGCCTTCTTAATCACATACAACAAAAATCAACTTAGTGTAGTTTATAATGCTTTTAAGGGATATGTTTGCATTGAACAAAAAAGTGGGGATGTCTTCACACACAGTGAAAAAAGCTAGGAAGATGATAATATACCACCAAAAGTGATTGGATGGGGCTTTGAATCTTAAGACCCAAGTATAGCATTCTAATGTATTGCATACACAGTGTTCATTTTTAATGTACATACACTGGGACTAGATTGTCACAGTAGCACATTTATTCTCAAAAGGTGAATGGGGATTGTCACAATGGAAGGGTTATGCTCAAAAAGTGAATGGGAATGTAACCTATGTTGTTGGGTATTTCCTTAGCAGAGTAAGTCAGCATGATAAAGGAGTCATCCCCAGGCTTACTGGGGATGCAACTGAAGATATAACTCCTTCATTCTGAATCTGAAAATAATTAGCAACTTGGGCTACAAGCTCCAGAGAACTTAATAAAAGCCCAATAAATGACAAGAGCTTGCTTTTCAAGAAGTTGAGGTTGATACAGCTTTCTAGAAATGCTAATAGGATCTTACAGGTCATTCTGCAAAGGTATATTTAGTACCTATGCACAGTATTTGACATCAATGCAGAGTTGTGCATCAAATTATAGTATAAAAATTATGTTAACATAAGATCATTTATTTGTGTTTTGTGTGAAAAAAATTAGATTGCTTTCCCATCTGATTTTTTCTGAATGCCTGCTTTCTAATCTAGGAAGTCTTTGTCAGGGCCTTGTTAATTTGAAAATGTAAATATGCTAGGTTTTTTGTTCATTCGTCAAGACATTGTCCAGAAATGGTTGCACTTAACATTTTGTTGCTTACTTTTGAAGATTTTTGTATCAAAATGGTCTATGGTGAATTTTGATGATAATTATAGAGGATGTATTGTATTTTTAAAAAAAGTATAACCCAAGATTAGTTATGTAGATGTATAGGACAAATTTTATCACATTGGATCCCAACAAGAGATTATGTAATGTTTGGGTTCTACCAGCAAACATAGACATGTATTGAGGTTGTGTCTCAGGCACTTCTCTGTAGTGATCTTATACTGCATAAATTAATCAAAACTTTAAAAAAAATATTTGTCTTCTTATTTTTAGCCTTGGAGTTGAGCCTGTAGATAAAGATGTTATCCGGAAGCCCCCAAGAAATGTCAAGGACAGCATTTTAACCAGAAATCTAATTGTCAAAATACTAGTTTCATCTATAATTATTGTATGTGGAACATTGTTTGTCTTCTGGAGAGAGGTACGACAAAGATGCATCTATTTTTAAGTGTGCACGCAATGCTCAATAAAAATTTTGAAATTCTGAATAAGGAATTTTCAGTGTAGTACAAAGGTTATCCTGTGAACCTTTAATCACTAGAATAAACCTATGGTTTTGTTAGTTTTAATTTGTGGAATAAGATTGGCCTCTCCCCAGTCTCCTAGTACCTTTGACACAAACATTTTAATGCAGATTCTGCTTTAGATGACAATAAAATTTCATGTTAAAGTCATATTTAGCATGTTGCAGCTTGTAGTAAAGGTCTGCGATAAAGACAGGCTGCAAATTGGTTTAGTATAATCTTTGCTATATTTTCCAGTTCTTTTTACTTTTGAATTCTAAGCTGCTTCTTGTGGGAAACATGTTATAATTTTTCTTCTTTTATAGGCTTGCATATATCCCATTCAATGGCATATGAAGAAGCAGAACGTTCACTGCTAGCATAATTCTTTTGGCATTCAAAGGCCATTTGTCTTTTAAACTTTTTATCACTAAGTAGAGAAACATGTAAAAATCAAACCAGCTTAGAAATACCTGGAAAGTTGATACTACACCCTGTCAGATTGTGGTCTAAAACAAAGGTCTTATGAATATAACAAGAGGTCACATACTGAAGCATATAAAATCAGAAAAGAATCTAAATGAAAACAATTTTGATATATAGATGAAAGAACAGCGTACTCTCTCTGTGCTGGATGTAAAATATACCAGGCATCTACCAATCTTAGCTCAGACATATAGTTCTTAATCATAGCATGGAGCACAGAATTTAGTTTACAGGTGGGAGAATTTCTGTCTACAGTTGGATCAAGGATATTGTTAAAAGCTCCCTCAGATATCACATAATTGTAGATAATTATGGGCAGGTTAATTAAACATTTATCAAAGACAATGGAAGAATTCAAATTTTGACCAAATAAATTGATGAAAACAATTTACACATTTGAAATTTTAATGTGTATGACAGAAAATGGCTATGTGTACACTATTTTTGAATCAATGAAAGTGGAGCATTCTTGTGAATAATTTCTCTTGCCTTTGCAGTATCACCATTTATATACACCTCTCTACTTAGTGTTTACAAGGTGATCTTTATCAGACCTCAGAAGATGGGTCTCATGTAGAAAGATAATATCCACTTAAAATTTCTGAAGCTTAGCAAAAAGCTGTTTTCTTTTGTTAAAGGCCTTTAGGTCCCTAACATTCCTTCTAATGAAATTGATAGGCATACTAAATTACAGAAAAGATTCATAGGAAAGAAAAAAGAGCCTGTCTGAATACATATTTGATGCATTCAAATTGAATTGAAAATGGGGAAAAAGAAAACAATAAATAGAAAAAATTAAAGAGCATACAAAACCCCCTCCACAAAAACTGTAGTTCTGCTGGGCAAGACAGTGGGGTCCTCATTGCATCTCACATTTCTCATCTGTTATAGGCAGAAACCATCACTCTGCTAAAAGTCTGGGAAATTATCATTTGAACAAAGCAGCATTTCCATGACCCAAGGTTATTCACAGGCAAACGGGATAGGAAATAATACAGTAATATACAGGATACGTATGTAATTGTCTTCATCTATTAAAACACCAAGGCTGCTGAAAGTTATCACACTCTCAACCCCAGAAAACGCCATGATAGAGTTAGTTGCCTTAGGGTCGCTGTAAGTTGGAAATGACTTGAAGGCACATAGCAACAACAACAACAACAACAACAAATTGTTCATAAATGCTAGCATTCCTCTTGAGCCAAAGTTGAAAAAGTGCCTTCAGTGAAGGTATAAAAGTCCATGTAGACAATGAGGTTGTGCAAATGCTGTTGAGACACCTTTGGAAACCATGTACAGTGTAAGGACAGTATAAAATATAAATCTATACATCTACTTAACTATATGAAATTTTGAAGGTATGCTTTGAGGGGGGCAGGAAAAAAATTTAAAGTATTGAAAAGCTTTGGTTTCTAGGTGCCACCATATATTAAATCTCATGGTTTCTCTTGGCAGCTGCGAGACAATGTCATAACACCTCGAGATACGACAATGACCTTCACTTGCTTCGTATTTTTTGATATGTTCAATGCTTTGAGTTCCAGATCTCAGGTATGTGACCTGGATTTTAAAAATGTGGTATATAATTGTGAAAAGTTCAGACATCCTCTGCACATTTTCAAAGTTTAATAGAAGATGAAGTAACTTAAAAAATACGCCTGATTGAAATAGTTTTACAAAAGATTCAGTAGGAAAATCACTTATATACTCCAGTATTATAACCTCTTGTTAAGCTCTGATTTGAAATTGTTCATCCTAATAGCACAGTTTTTCTTTTAAAACTTTCAGACTAAATCTGTGTTTGAGATTGGACTCTGCAGCAACAAAATGTTCTGTTACGCAGTCCTTGGGTCTATAATGGGACAACTATTAGTAATCTACTTCCCCCCTCTTCAAAAGGTTTTCCAGACAGAGAGTCTAAGCATATTAGGTAAGGAGAATTTTCCTTATTTTAGGCTGGATTTTGGTGAATAAATAATGTTAGAAATTTCCATTATTTTATAGGTCAGTTGTGTTTGTAAACCTTCCACAAACAGATGAAATTTATATGCTTCTCAAATATGAACTATTATTTGCTATTGTGTTCACCTATGTATTGTAAAAATTTATGGGGAATGGGCATAGCAGTTATAGCAAAACACACCCACACACACAAACAATGAAGAGCCTAATGGCACATTAAAAACAAGCAGATTATTTTGAGATAAGATTTGTGGATTGGACTGCTTTTCTAGGTAATTTCTTGATTTTTCTTCTTTCTCAAACCATAATTTCATAACCCGTGTTCCCATTGGGAATTTGGGTCCCGCTTCTGTTTTCAGTGGGGTTCATGATCAGGGTACTGTCTCAGAGTCTATACTGCTCATGTTCCCACTGAGGAAGGCAAGGAGAATATTTTTCCCCTTCATCTTGGTTAGGAGACAACAGCAAGAATTTCCCTTCAGGGAATATCAGCAGAATGGGGGAGAGGGGAAATGGCCGTGTTATCCAATCCAAACAGAAGGGGGATTTTTTGTGGAGAGAAAAACATGGAGCCCCATAACCTATTGCATGAAGAGAGAGGGCTGGATTGATGTTCCATGTGATTGGGGACATATTTTCCCGCCCCCATGATGATCCAGCTTCATCCAGGGATCAGTTTGGGCCCTGGAACCAATGCAGGTAACCACTGCTGCTTCAGATTCTGTTCAGGAGCGTTAACCAGTTCCTGATAATTCTTCAGTTCTGGATTGCTTTGAAACCTCAAGACAACAGAAATGTTAGGCAGTGCCCACAAGGCACATTAATATGAAAAACAAATTTGCTTGAGAGACAGTTGAGGTTTATCAGTATTTGAAAGCTGTAAAACAATTGTGTAATCCACATAACAATGGTGCAGTGTTAATTTTCTAAAATAGTTCAGTAAAGATCAAAACCGATCGGTAGGACAACACGTAAACTTTCAGGGGAAAAAAGGGACAAGAATTCAAAGTTGACAAAATTAGGATTTAACACTGGTCTTAGTCTATTCAGAGGCAATTCTGTACCAATTGTATATATTTCAATGTCCCTTTTTTTTTTTACAAGAAAACTTTTTTTTTTCATTTTTAGATTTACTGTTTCTTCTGGGCCTCACGTCTTCTGTGTGTATAATAGCAGAGATTATAAAGAAGGTTGAAAAAAGCAGGGAGAAGACCCAGAAACATGTCAGATCCTCATCTTTACCGTCTTTTCTTGATGTATGATGCACATTGCATTCTTTGTGTTTTCAACACTAGAAACTGCTGTTTATGTAGGAGGAACATGAGAAGATAAAGGGCTTTTGACAAGTCCTCCTTTTCACTGATGGATGATGAACATTGGCAATTTTAAAGACGATTTAATTCTCAACTTCCAGCTGGGAGATTAATAAAACAATATTATGCAACTTTGGTAATATTTTTCCTCAAAGACAACTTTTACTTTTTCAGACTGAATGGAGATTTCTAAGTGTGAGAGGTCACCTTAAGAATATGTCAGAAGTTAGGCCCACTTTTTTGCTCTTAAGAGATATGTGTATAGAAACATGTATTAGATAAAATATTTTAGTTTTTATTTTTTAAAAAGCCTTCTATGGTGGTGGTGGGACTGTACTATTAAATATATGAGGCATTCCAATTGGTTTAGAGTGAGTTGCAAGAGGTGCCATATTTCAGCTCCTATATTTATTTGCATTACATTTCCCTGCAATGTGTACCTTGTGCTACCCTTTTTTAATCTTAGGTTCTTTGCACAGGATGTGACCACTGTCAAATCACTTGTCTTTTCTTTCTTTTTGTGATTGAAAAGCCTATATTGCAATTTTGAAGTAAATGTCTGCTTTTCTTAAAATGTGTGACTGTGTACCTTAATATTTTAAATGATGCTGGGTCACAAGTTGTAAAATGATCCCCCCCTTTTTTTTCATTTTTCACAATGATTCAGGAAAGTGGCTGGATAGCAGTACGTGTGAAAGGGATCTAGGAGTTTTAATAGACCACAAGCTGAACATGAGTCAGCAGTGTGATGCGGCAGCCAAGAAAGCCAATGCAATTCTCGGCTGCATCAATAGGAGTATGGTGTCTAGATCGAGGGAGGTACTGGTACCACTCTACTCTGCTTTGGTTAGACCTCATCTTGAATACTGTGTCCAGTTCTGGGCACCCCAATTCAAGAAGGACATGGTCAGGCTGGAGCAGGTCCAGAGGAGGGCAACCAAAATGGTGAGAGGCCTGGAAGCCATGCCCTATGAGGATAGACTTAGAGAGCTGGGTATGTTTAGTCTGCAGAAGAGAAGGTTAAGAGGGGACATGATAGCCATGTTTAAATATTTGAAGGGATGCCATGTAGAGGAAGGAGAGGGCTTGTTTTCTGCTGCTCCAGAGACCAGGACAAGGAGCAGTGGATTCAAGCTGCAGGAAAGGAGATTCCACCTGAATCTCAGGAAGAACTTCCTGACAGTCAGGGCTGTCCGGCAGTGGAATAGGCTGCCTCGGAGTGTGGTGGAGTCTCCTTCTTTGGAGGTTTTTAAGCAGAGGCTGGATGGCCATCTGTCGGGAGTGCTTTGAGGGTGTTCCTGCATGGCAGGGGGTTAGACTGGATGGCCCGTGTGGTCTCTTCCAACTCTACATTTCTATGATTCTAGATATCTTACTAGTCCAACATTAACAACCTCCTGCTTTTCTAAACCATAACTGTCCCCAGCCTTGCAACACATTAACTTTTTCTATTGGCATCAAGCTAAAGAGGGCCTTTGTGCGTCTTTCTGCATTCAACAGTATGAATTCCAGACAAGCCACATCACATCAGAATTCCTCCAGAAGCAACTGAACCTTTACTTTGTCAAAGTCTTCAGGATCACACTGGGGTTTCTTTCTTTTATTAAAAAAAAATAATCCTTTGAAAGAGTCAAGATATTTAAACCCATCACAAAGATACAGGAAAGCTAATGGAACTTTCTTTTATGTGCATTATTTACCTCAAAGAGCTTCCTATATACCTTTTCATATGTTACACAAATGGAAGAACTTACTGTGGGGGAAAAGAGATGAAACTTATTCATTGGCATTTGTGATGCATCAAATCTTCAGTCATTAGTATAAAGGTCAGATATTGTCTTGCAGTTTCTTCTCACTTGATATGAAAAACTAACATCACATTCTATGTTAACAGCAGGATTTCTTTCTCCACTTTGTTGTTCCACATTTTCCTTTATCCACCTAGAAGACTTCCAGATGACTGGAGGTTTGTCCAGAGAGTTAAAAGTAGAGTGATCATTGTCAAGAAGAAATTCACAATCTTCCCCATATGTGAATATTCAGGACTATGTTTTTTCTCAAGTACAATGCTCTAATATCCCAGGCTGTTCCAAGTGTTAAGGGCTACATTTATTCATCCTAAACGGAGTTTCTTGATTTCCAGTTGCTAATCTGACAGACAGTTTGTTAGTACATTAATTGTCTTGCAATCAGTATTTCTAATTGGTATGATACAATTATGGCCCTTTCATTTTGATGACTGCTGGTACAGGTTTAGACATCCTGTTCAATTAAAAAACAGAATCATGTGAGGGTTTCTTCAGATGGCTCACAAGGCAGAATTAGTGCCTTATAATAAAAAAGTTAACATTAAAAAGGGATGCTTATAAATACTCAATATTCAACAAGAAACGTAGCCCATAATGAGAGAGACCTAGCCCTGTGATATATAAGCTCCACACCTTTTCCATTCTTTAGAGAGTAAACTGCACAATTTTAACATGTCTTACAGAATTGCATATTTGCATCAATTGCAATTGATTTTATCTTCTGATTTTTGTCAGGTAAGGTTGGAATTCCACCTATAAGGGCAGGTGTACCTGAGGTTTGATAGCTGCACTGTTGTCTTTAGTTCTCCACCATCAATGTTGCAAATCTATTGTTACTACTGCATGAAGGCAGATTTTCAGCCAGCACTTGGTGATTAGGATGCTTGTTCTTTCTCCTGTGGTCTTTGGACTTCTTTTTCTGGAAAAAGCCTGCTGGTGTTACATCTTTCACAGTATGCACCATGTCGCAATAAAGCTGGTACATCCTCGGAGATGCACTGAGTAAATCCTCTGGTGTGGATGCTAACTTAAGTTCATGATACAATTTGTGCACTAGGGTCCCATTGTAAAGCCTGCCAAAGATGTGAAGGAAAATTTATTAACTTCCTATACATCTAGCAGAATATAGTACTATTGGTGAGGAAATTGACATATATGTGTCAGATGAACTTTAAATATGGGTATTAATCATAAGACATATTCTTGAATTAGATAGCATATATATTCCATTATAAGTTGATCTCATGGATAAATAGAGGGGTGGCTTTAGGCACAAAATTACAGAATCTGCTGTGACTCATAGACAAGTTGAGGATAAAGCTTAGGGGCATGTGACATGTTCCTCAGAAGCAGAGTTATTGACTTCAATGTACACATATCGTGCTTCGTGATTTTCCGCTTCTGGGAAGCAGTTATTGATTTCCATGTGCAAACCCAAACCCACTGGGTGACCTTGAGTAAATCCCACTCTCTCATCCTCTGAGGAAGGCAAAGACAGGCCCTCTTCCCCAAATAAATCTTGCCAGGAAAACCCTGTGATAGGTTTGCCTTAGGGTCGCCATGAGTCAGAAATGACTTGAAGGCACACAACAACAGTAATTTAAGAGCATGCAAAAAAAAGAAATTATAGGCTCCCCTTTACATTTTCTCTATCAAAAAAAAGAGAGAGAAATTTAGAGACATGGAGCCAACTATAAAGAAACTGCCTGGCCTTCCCTTCCCTTCTTCAAGAAAACCCTCTTACTAAGGAGGAAGTGCAACATGGGACTTCCTGGAACCTTTAAGTCCCACTCCTCCATTCTATCAAATTCTGGGATTTGTATTTTGGTGAATTACCTAGCATTCTCCCTGCTAGAGAGCTCAGGTCTATTCCCCTGTACTCGAACTTTCTAACAAAGAATTGTAAGTACCTTACGAAACCACAAATCCCAGAATGCTATAGCGTGGAGCCATGGCAGTTAAAGTGGGATCAAACTGATATCATTTTGCAGTGTGGATAAACCAGAGAAAGAGAATGCTATGGACTGTTTGCTCCTTGACCTCTCCCCCAGTCATTGGTGGGCAGTTAAGTCATTTCACACAGTAGATTCACTGGTCACAGTAGACATCCCCCGCACCAGTTTCGATGTTGTAATATGTACTACTGCTTTCTTTAGTTCAAAAGGGGGGCAGCTCCTATTCTTCTCCTGAGACTGATCCTGCACTTCTGCCCCAAAATCTTGCTCTGAAGGCACTCCTGCTTTGCACCAGCTACTTTTCCTTCAAAAATAAAAACATTTGTGTTGCTCCCAATGAATTACAAAACAGTGCTAGGTAGAACTTCTACCTGGTCCCTAAAATGAAAGGGGCAAAGAAACAGGCGTTTTCCTGTCCTCTCATCCAATAGTTCTCACACTTTGTCCATCCAGGTGGATTGCACTTTGACTCCCAGATGTCCCAGCCAGCTTTGCCAATAGTCAGGAATCTGGAGACTGAAGTCCAAAACATCTGGAGGACCCAAAGCTTCGAACTGCTGTAAAATCTTTCTGTGTCAAACCTAAAGTGAGGGTCATGAGCAAAGTTAGGAGGAAAAAAAGTAGTCACAACATCCACAAAAACAAAATAAAACACCTTTCAAGGTTGATGAATACTGTTAATGGCTTGCTAACAGCAGTGAGCTTTTGAATTTTCCCAGAACTTTTTCTCAGGTATATGAGAGTCCCAAAGAGAAGGGGCAGGGAAGAGACCTGAAGCCTCAAAATTCGAGCAAGAGGGAAGTATCTTCTCACCTCTGTCCTCCTCCTGTCTACATTTGTGCACCTCGCTCCTCTGTCCTTCCTGGCTTGGAGCACCCAAGAGGTAGCGGGGGGCACCACCCCTTGCTGAGCCACACAGGCTTCCATGCCCTCCTCACCTAGGCTAAGGTGCTTCCTGAGAGGAGAGGCCCACATAGAAGAGGAGCTGGTTCCAGGGTGGTAGTGAAGAAGAGAGACAATCAGCCAAAGGGAAGGAGACTGGACTCTCCACACCACCATCCATATATCACAGGAAAGGTATGAAAAGCCAGCCAAGGAGGCTCACACTCTGGCTGGCAGTCATTTTTATAGAAAGTCATTTTGGTATAACCCTCCTTTCATGTGGTGTGGTCTGCCTCCCCATGCACATAGCTTGGGACTGGCCTCAACTCCAATGGAAGCAAAAGTAACCCATGGATAAGTCAACCCAGGTTTTCAAGGTTAATTATTTTGGCTAAAATTTCTTGACTTACAGTCAAATATATATGGTACTTCAGTTCACCTCATTTTACTTTTAATCTAATTTGGGACCTAAATTTCTTATAGTCACTTATAGTCCCACAGAAAGGAAAACTGAGTATGGGCAAAAGTACAGTTGATCTCAGTTGCCACAGGGGAACTGGGAAAGACAGGATAAACCTAAGAGGAGTAAGAATCCACAGAATACTACCAAAAGGGAAAAAAGATGAATATTCACTGTCCTGTTTGACCAGCAGCCATTGTTCTTCTTGATATGTCACCACAAGGAACAGTGAAAACCTGCACAATAGAAAATTCAGCTGAAAAGTGTCTGCATCTAAGTTAGATGGCCTGAATTATGCTGGAGTCAACCTTATATCCACCATATGCTACTCCCTTCCCTTGGTCGGTTCCCTTGGCTTTGAGATAGGTGGTGGAAACTGTCACGCACAAGAGTGACAGTGTCAGATCTATGTAGGGCAGAGAAGTAAAGCACTTCTCATTACTGGAACAACTTGTATACACATGTTCAGTGTTAACCCAAGAAACTACAGAGCTTCCAGGAACGACTTGAAAAGAAAAGAGAATTCACCAGGGAAGTATAACAACTGGTCACCTGTATATGGGAAAGAGGAACTGGGCTCATATGTGGAGGGCACGTAGGGAGACAAGGAGAGCTCACAGGGTCAGCACTTATCATTACTGTAGCATTCAGCCTAATCCAGCCTAATCACTTCCAGTATTTGCCTCAATCTCTTATTGAAAAGATTTAGCTCTATATACAGCAATTGCTGGTCTCACCACTACAGTAATATGACAAAAGTAATCCTGTTAATGGCAGAATGTTTTCTGCTCCCCCCTCTTTTTTCTTTTCTTTTCTTTTTTTTTTAAAGAGAAACCTAGAAGGTGGAGTATAAGAAGGTGAGTACAGCCCAGCTGCCAAGCGTACTTCAGGGAGTTAAGTATATTTCAGTCCTGTTGAAATTCATGGGATTTTGGATTGCATTTTGTCATGCAGACAGATTCTATGTATCTTTTCTCAGACATTAGACCCACTGACTTCAGTGGGATCTACTCCTGAGGGCGCATATATTTGTGGGCTTAGCAGTACTTACCGTGTAAGATCTGGCTCAGAGACAGGACTACAAAGCAGCTGGTTGAGATACAATCCCATTTGAAGACAGCACTGCCACTGGCAAAAAATGTGTGCAGCATCCAACTCCAATGGTTCTTTTTGTGATTTCTTTTCTTTCCATTTCAAGAACTGGTCATATACAATTTTATTGACTTCAGTGTGTGGAACCTCTGGATCTACATAAGAAGAACCACCATAATTTAAAAAGCACCTTTTCTGAATGCTTTAGAATATTGGTTCTTAACTTTTTCTTTACCAGGGACCCCCTTTAAATATCTTTTGTTGCTGTGGACCCCCCAGACTTTACTCAAGATTTAAAACCCATAAGTGCATCAAATATTTATTTAAAATTGCTCATCAAGGGTCTTCAAATTGGGAGAGAAGGGAGAAATAAATAAATGCACAGTTCCCTAAGAGGTGCTGGAAGGGGAGGGAAGCTTTTTTTTCTGCTTCTTTCTGCCAGTTTAAGGATGGAGTAGACTGAACTGCAAGACACAGGTCCAGCTGGCCAGCCAACCAGCCAGCAATTGTCCCCTATCTCTCTCCTCCTCCCCTCTTTCCCAGCCATCCAGTCTATTGGAAACACTCTAGTCCTTACGCCCAATTTTTTTTGCCTTCCTCACCAGGAGGAGACAGGCAGAGGAGGAAGTGAGGGGAAAGAAAGGCAGGAAAAAGAAAAGGAGGGGGGGTTGAAATGATAAAAGGAGGATTGAAGCAACCCCTCTATAAAAGACCCTGAGTATGCCTCCTCACTTCCATTCATAAGTGTATGTACTTTCATCTGAATTGAGTGGTGGCTTATTCTGCGGACTTCCAGTGTCTTGCCAAGGGGTGACAACTGCTGCAGCAGCACCCCCTCTTGTCATCTGGCCCACCGCTGAGTGGGATCCTTGACACAGTATGGCAGCCGACTCTGAAAAAGGATAGGAGGGTGGTTCCTATCACGTTGCCACTTCATTGTGAAGATGGGCTGAGCAACCTACAAGCTGTTCACAGACCCCCTGTGAAAGCACTGTGGGCCCCCGGGGCTCCGTGGACCTCAATATTTTAAGGAAGAATGTGTGTGAAAACATGTCTAAATAATTAGAGCATATTCATCTCTCCCAAATAGTAAGTACAACTTAGTAACCCTACTAAGATACTTATTACCTTACGGGGAGGGAGAATATAAGATTATTTCATTAAGCATCTTTCATTAAACATTTATTAACGAAGTTTTGCTAATCGGGCATATACAATATAAAAGAAGAAAACCCAAATTCATCTATCTCTTAGTTTCATTTTAAGGTATGTCATGAACACTTATATAACTTGAACTCCAAACCCATCAAGTCATGAGTGGAGAACTTTTGGCTATTCAGATGTTGATGAACTACTGCTCCCATCGTGCTTCATCACTGGCCAGGCTGATTAGGGATGATGGAAATTGGAGTTCAGCAGCATCTGGTTCCCCAGCTCTGCTTTAAAGCAGAATAGTACTAGTCAACAAAGAAAATGGGGAATCTCTATGTGTACATTTAAGCTGAGAAACTGAGGAAATAATCCCTGACAAGTTCAAGTCTAAAAACAAGGTCAAAATTGACCCTCTCTGAACCTACCTGAACTATGTATTGTCTTGTCTAATTCACCAAATACTATTCCAAGGAGTAAAGCCTTCATGTGCTGCAACTTCACTCTGGGTTCTGCATGCTGTATCCAGTAGCAGGTTATAGCCACAGGGAGTTGCAGGAGACAAGGAATTGCTTCAAGGCTGCTTGCTGTCACTCCTAATGTCTCTAGCAAAAATAGTAGGCGGTCTGTTAAGGGAACCTGTAAATCAAGACATTGCAAAGCCTTTGTGAGGAGACTTGACTGCAGTAGTAATACAAACTAGATGTTAACTGCAACCAAAGGAGTCATACTATTTGTATATAATAAGCCTAGTTCTCTCCACATCACAGTCCCCTTGGCACGCTTTTAGAAAAATCTGATTTTAGACAAATGAGCTTAATTTTTTTCCTTTAATCTGCCCATTACTTTAAAGCTCTTTCTACTAAAAGCCACATTTCCCAATGGCATATAATGCTTTATCACCTATGCAACTTCCATGAGCAAATTTAAGTAGTCAATGACAATCACTCCCCCCTTCCTCCTTTTTATACATCATGTCCTATCAAAATTTTTTCCTGTGATACATTTTTCTAAGAATTATGATACATGAGTCAGCAGTCCTGTGGAAGCAGAGATGAAATATATTCCTAAATCAGTGACAAGGTATGGCCCTCCAGATATTGTTGGACTACAACTCCCATTACCTCTCATCTGTGGCAATGCTGGCTAGGCTTATTAGAAATTTTCTAGAAATTTTGCAGCTGTGATAGCTAGAAATGTGGAATCCTAGGTCCCTGAGAGAGTGTCTCAAGCCAGGGGTTATAGGATAGATAGACCTCTCCCTCAAGGGACAAAGTTATCCAAGAGAGATCCCACAAGAGATCTTCAAGGGTGAAGAGAGACTGATACCTAAGCTCTGATGCCTCCTGCCAACCCTTTTGGCAATCTCCACGGCCCTTGCCTCTCTGATGTCAGTAGAGGCAAAACAGGAGTACATCAGGAGGTGTATTGTGGGAAGATTGGAAAGGATCTGTAGAAGCCAAATTCCTCCTGTTCTTCAGACATATCCCTAATATGAGGGATGAAGGCCAGATCAACAATATATGCACATAATTTTCCTCTTCATGGCTGAAATGGGGGAAAATACTTAAAAACAACAACAATTAAGAGGAGAGGAGGAAAGTGCTGCTCTTCCTTCCCCTTCAAGTGAATCTTTGAATGAGATGGTTCATCTACCTTGTGTTTCCTACCTGCAACAAATAGGATAGTTCCGCCCAGTTGACAGCCTGTAGCAGCCAGATTCTGTGCTCCAGTCTCACGTGCCACCTTTTCTGTACAGAAGTATGTGCACCATAATGTATCCTCCTGAAATGTTTGCTTCACACACATAATTTTTAACCATTTACCTGATTTAATGTAGTCAGAGAATAACGATCACCCCCAAATCTTCCAGGCAATACTGCTGCTTGAACAAATGATTTCTTGAGTGCCTTTTGAATCCTGTCAAATTCACGGAAAATAGGAGTAGATGAACTGGACTCTTTGCTCAGGGAAGAACTGATGGGCCCCTCTGAAGGGCTGCAAAGTAATCCATAGATAACTTGTCGAACTGGCAGAGCTATAGCATGAGCACTAGGCCTTTGCATATTTTCCACCTGAACATGAAGTATTGTTCTTTTTAACACCAGGGCATCACTAATGAATGGTGCCAAAAGCCCTTTAGCTAAAGCAGTAAGGATCCAATCAGGTAATTCTAATTTCTTTGCTTCCTCAGATTCATAAACTCCATTCTGAAAAAAATCTTTGAGATTAACATCAGAGGGTTGATATTCCTCCATAAAAGCAGCAAGAAGCTGTCTTGTTTCCTCTTCTTCATGCTTTTTCAGATACTTCAGTATATTTTCTATTGCCTCAGCAGGATCAGCAAAACGAGACAGCCAGTTCAGCAGCCCCTGAATGCGGATGTGCTTTCTTCCCTTCTGCCTGGAGCTTCCAACAGGAAGGTGTACCTTGCTAAAGAACATTTCTATAGCCGGCAGATTAATGTAATCATTGCCATTCATTACTGCAAAAAGAGGTAGGAGGGTTTTATTCATGTTGTTGAAATGGTTACAAAATCTCTCTAATGAGAAGCACCTTGCTGGGATGTAGCAGTCCTGCAAGTTTTTGCCTCTGCAAAGGTTTCTCCACTGAAAGTAATTCAGAGGACAATAGCCCGCTTTGAGGTCAAATATGCAGAAGTCACTATCTAATGTTAACACTGGGCAATTCAAGTGATTGGCTAATGACACAATGTCCCTGTCTGCCTCTGAAAAAGACTGGACAAAAGGGACTTGTAATTTAGCCAAGATCTGTTTGAAGACCTCTCTGATGAGCAAAGGTAATACACTCCCACCACCACCGCAAGAGAGGGAATGAGCTGCTTGGATCTTCTCCCGTGCTCTTTCTTTTAAGGTTGTAAGCTTTTTGTCAGATGCATCACATCCTCCGTCTAGCACAACGTAAGGTCGTATGTTGCACATTGTCAGAGCTTCAAAAAACTGATGTACAACATCTGTGAAAGAATCATAATCCCCACCATGCCGGACATCCAGATTTGAGTCAAAGTAGAGGCGATGGTACAGGTTATTTCCATCGATTACTACATCTGTGTTCTTCAACTGCAGGTCGACAAAGAACTCCCTGTGTTCCCCTACATAGCTCATAAAACCCTGGATGCCCATACTGCTGAACAAAATGTCTGTGTTGAACAAAAAGACAAAAATTAATATGCAACATGCAATAAGATACACAAACACCACCACTAAAGGAACAACAAGCAGAAAATATGACTTTTCTCCCTTTTCACTAGTCCATAGAGTGTATTCAGTTCAAAATATGTTCAAAGTAATTGCAGATGGTGCAATTTGCAACTGGTTGATGAAATTAGGATTACTCAGGAATGGAGTTATCCTTATCGGATTGGTTAAAATGTAATATTTGGAAGGTATTTCCTTAAAAAATGTCTAGTGATATGTTTTCACTTTGACTTCTTCTGAAATAAAGTTGCATCACACAGGAACACAATCAGGCTGAAAAGCAACCCATCTTCTTCCTCCAAAGTTACTGAGGCCATAACTGCTGACAGGGAAAGTTTCTGATAAATTATACTCTCTCAAACTAGATCAGAAGAGTGGAACATGCAGCCTTCTAGAAGATGGAGTCTTATTTCTCATCACCCCAATCAAAATTTTTAATTAATGTTGAAAATGCTAGGAGCAGAGTTTGGCAAAACTCCCAGAATCTTACAGATAGGTAGGACTATGAATAGTAGCTTAACCCACCTACAAAGTGCCAGGTTGGGAAGCTTTTTTTGTGTTGTACTTACTTCCATTAATGGTAAACCTTACATCTTTTAATTTAGATGCTTCATGCTTTGGTCACTTGGCAAGTTCTACTAGAGGAAAGTAGGTCTTTGCAAGCTGAGTATATGTATATACATATAGAGGGGTGTGTGTGTGTGTGTGTGTGTGTGTGTAGCCAAGTTTTGTTGGAGATTCTAGGAACTGGAGTCCAAAAAGTAATGTCTATGCTTGGGCTGGGAGCTGTAATCCAGCAACATCTATAAAGGCCACAGGTTTATCATCACTGGGCTACAAGTCCAGTTGCTGCCACAAGCAGGCACCATGAGTACCAAGGGATTCCACTAAGTTCAGGAACTATTGGCTACATTTCCCAGTATGCCAGGATGCATTAGACCACAAGTGTAGCAAACACAAACTTCCTGTATCACCTTGCCCTTGTAAGTTTGAAAGAAAGAGCACAGACAAAGAATGGAGTCTCAAAACAGACCCGCATCACATTGACTCATATTCTGGGGGGTTCTGAGCCCAAAATGCAGTTGATTCAAAGGAGATGCCCATAAAAATCTAGACTCCAGCCTGATCCCCTCCGCCCCGACTTAAATTCAGTCTACCATTAACCGTTTTTTAAAAAAGTGTTGAATATCTTCAAAAATCAACATATGTAGTGAAATTATGATTTTGGAATGATACCTAGAAACACAAATATAATCAAAATACTGTACCCTATGGCTTTGTTGTCAGGCTAAAATTGAAGGAGGTAAAAGAAATATGTGTAAGCTGTTGTCACTTTCAACATTGTCCAAGAAGAAACATTTTTTATTTAAAATTGTGCAGGTATTTAACAAGAAAAAGTAAGTACTATTGAGCTCAGTGATGCTTGCTCCTAAGACTCTATGGACAGCGATGCTACCATATTCACTCATGCATTCAGTCATTTTATTTCATCCTCAAATGAACTGGCAGAATGTAGTAAAAATGACGGCCTCATAAATCCTGATCTTTGATGGAATTTTGAACATTTATTAACACTGAGGAGAATGGTTTCCTACACACATATATTAGACTGCTAAAATCACTACTGGCAACATAATTCTTTCCCAGTTGCCTCTGGTGGCAGATACTGGAAGGTGGCAGGAAAGTGTTGGAGAACTGAAGCCATTTCCACACGAGACTGTTATAGCGCTATTATTCCACTTTCAACATCCTGTGGAATCCTGGGGCTTGCAGTTTCAGGAGGGGTCAGGCCGTTCCAAAACTGCAAACTCCAGGATTCCACAGGATGCTGAAAATGGAATAATAGCGCTATAACAGTCCCGTGCGGAAATGGCCTGAGATAGCAGCCTTCAGTAGACAGTTGGATTTATGCAAAGAGCGGCCATGTTGTTCGCTGCCTCAGGCTGCAGGGTCTCTTGGGCCAGCTCTATGTGAGTTCCTCATTTGAGAAATTAAATGCTTCATCCCGGGATACACCCATTCCTTTAGGCACTTGTTTCAGAAGGGTGTTGTGTCATTCTTTTTATTTCTCCCTCCCCCTGTCCCCCAAACAGTGCTCCTCCTTGCTTTTAACAGCGGCAGACTAAACGGAACTTCAGTGGCTTTTCCGGTTGAACGATGCAGCGAGAGACAGTTGTTCCTGTTAGACTTCGGCCTGCCAGGGAAAGGCACGGAAAACCCTACCAGTTCCACTCCCACTTATCGCAGGGGCGGCTTCCTGCAGTGACTGCTGCTCGCCGCTCGACGGAAAGGAAAAGACTGAGACGGAGAGGAGCCTTCTCTTCGCTCTGGGTCCCGCTTGGACTAATCAGACCGAGGAGTGGCGACAAACCTCCGCTCCAACCCCCCCCCCCACATACCTGTATGAGTCCAGAGGACGCCTGTCACTCGCACGCGCCCCCCACCCTCGCCTTAGACTTCAGGACACGCTCATCCCGGGAGTGGGCGGGGCAAAGCGGCGACCCTATCGGTGACGTCACACGCGCCCGCCCATCTTTTCTCCTCTCGGCTCCTCTCCAGCCTCCCTCGTGCAGAAGAGTGCCTTCCCGTCATGCAGAGCGGCGTATCCTAGCAACGGGAGCCAAACAGGGGAGAGGCGGGTGCGAGGGAGTCCGGCGGAGTGGAGGAGAGAAGGAAGGGAAGGGAGAGGGAGAAGAAGGGCGGCTCTAAATACTTTATAGGGGCCACCAGGTGGCTGAGGGGGGCAAATCCCTCTCCTCTTCTGAGGTATTGCACTCTTCTGTTCTTCTTTCTGTTATATAATGGTCAAGTGGATGCACAAGGTAAATAAACAACCTCTCCTTCTTATGCCCCCCCATCATTTTTTTTAATCTCTTCATATTCCACGGATGGCTGGTTGGTTTTTAAAGCTACACGTTGCAATATTTTTTAATGGACTTTCTTTCTCCTGTTGCTTTATCATTGAGTCCCTTGGGGCGGATTCTGAGCCACGTCAGTGGTCGTCCTAGTGAAAGCGAGTGGTGGGCGGTTCCTCCGGGTATTTATTTATTTATTAACTTAGCGTATCTACCCGGCGTTGCCTGGGATTTTATTTTCTCATAGGTAATACTTGTTGGAAAGATTTGAGATCCTGTGTCTCTAATTCCCCAAACTGTCTTGTCCAGTACCTGTAACTTTTCCCCATGTTCCCCAAGCCAGTCTGTATTCAGAGTTATCAACATACACAGGTTGGATTCCTGAATGAATACACTGCCCTTCTCCTCCTTACTGCTAGGCCTCATCTCCATAGCAACTGGCCTTTTCAAGACAGGCATAGCTGACAAACTGAACATGAGTCAGCAGTGTGATGTGGCAGCCAAGAAAGCCAATGTGATTCTTGGTTGCATCGATAGGAATATGGTGTCTAGATCAAGGGAGGTAATGGTACTACTCTATTCTGTATTGGTTAGGCCTCATTCGGAATACTGTGTCCAGTTCTGAGCATCTCAATTAAAGAAGGATACCGACAAGCTGGAGCGGGTCCAAAGGAGGGTGACCAAAATGACGAAGGGTCTGGAAGCCATGCCCTATCAGGAGTGGCTTAGGGCGCTGGGTATAGTCTGCAGAAGAGAAAGTTAACATAGCCATGTTTAAATATTTGAAGGGCTGTCATGTCGAGGAGCGAGCGGTCTTGTTTTCTGCTGCTCCAGAGACTAGGACAAGGAGCAATGGATTCAAGCTGCAGGAAAAGAGATTCCACTTAAACCTCAGGAGGAACTTCCTGACGGTCAGGGCTGTCCGGCAGTGGAATATGCTGCCTCAGAGTGTGGTGGAGTCTCCTTCTTTGGAGGTTTTTAAGCAGAGGCTGGATGGCCATCTGTTTGGAATGCTTTGATGTGTGTTCCTGTATAGCAGGGGGTTGGACTGGATGGCCCCTGGGGTCTGTTCCAACTCTATGATTCTATGACTGAGGCCCAAGAGATCTCTGGCTGAGAATTCTAAAGGCCCCTTTCTAAACTGCAAACCCCAGGATTCCATAGAATCTTTACAGGCAGCCAATCATATGAGGTCTTTGTCTAACACAGCCGATCATATGAGGTCTTCGCCTGCTTGACGCAGACAAACCAACTTACTTTGACTTTTGTATGTTAGTAGATTAGTTCCCTATAATGGGCTTATAGTCCAAAGCAACTGGCGGACTAGAACTTTTTCACTTCTGATATAAAAGATTGTGGTCCCGTGTATGGAGATCTGTTTGCCTCAATTCAATTCCTAACCAAGCTCCTTGGCAAGTCGCCCTCTTATGAAATTCTCAGATGAATTCTGGCATGTTTTAGTATTTCTCTGCATCTTTACTTCTTGAACATATGCATGTTGAATACATCTATCAGGCCAGCCTGATCTATTTTAAAAAAATAGTATTGGCAAAATGCTACCTGAGATTTTTTTTTTTTTTTTTTGCTAACAGTCCCTTGAGATAATTCCCTACAGACGTTCTTCCCTAGTGATTGTTGCCTTTTCCTGTTAGATGGTAAGTCTATGGATTCAGGGGCTGTTTTTTTAAAAAATAATAATAATTAACAGTTATGGCACTAAGAAAGTGATAACTATTTGAGTGTTGAACTGCGACCCTGAAGACCAGGGTGTGAATCCCTGCTTGGCCATGGGAACCCACTGGGTGGCCTTGGGCAAGTCACACTCTCTCAGCCTCAGAGTAAGGTAAAGGCAAATTCCCTCTGAACAAATCTTCCTAAGAATTCCTCATGATGGGTTCACATTAGAGTCACTATAAATTGAAGATGACTTGAGGGTACACAGCAGCAACAACAACAACATGGCACTGATATTGATAATTATTTGTTATTACTATATCAGTGTAGTTAAAACTAGAGAATGCCAATTCATAAGAAATCTGTGAACAAGCTGAGCAATAATGGGTAGAATACATTCTTGCATGAAATTGGCATGCCTCTAATGACGATGAGTCTATATGAATAACAAATGCTCACAACAAATATTGAATACATGGTTACTGCATAGACGCACATTGATCAGCCTCATTCTGTATGTCTATAAAACAACCATGTAAGGTAGTTCAGTATCCTATATTGTAGGTATTAGTAGTTACATAAAACTCTCCTGTTTTTTTACAGCAAAAAATTTAAAACAAGGAGATTGAAAGATATCAGCAGGTCTTTTCAATTTCCAGGCTTTTGTATGGCTTTGTACTTGGCTTTGTAAGGCAGACTGAGAATTATAGAAACAGAAGTTATCATAGCTGGCAGGCTCAGCATAATACTTGTATTTTACAATTGTTTTTGTTATCTTCTTTTCTTGTAGGAGGTCATGGAATTAGAAAGACCCTTGTATTCTGAATCATTTAAATGTTTTCTTTTGGAAGCCAAGATTACAGTTCATTCATTCTATTGTGAATGTCATTTTTAGTAATTAGAAGATTGGCTGCACTTCATTAGAAAAGCACAGTGCCAAGTACAAATCTTTGGCACAGGATGTGTCAGTACTTCAGCAGCTGGTTGTCAGAACACTCTTTCACACACACTGTGTTATTGTCATAGATTACAGATTCATAGGTCTCATTGAAGCTTGGGAACAGTTTGATGAAGAAAGCAACTGTTTAAGCATACACATTTTGCACCTTTAAAATGAGCCTGGTTTGTTTAACAAACAACATAATCTTACAAATCATTTATTCTGTAATAATTGAATCACAACAGCCCAGCACCATCAAAACAGTGTGGTTGTTGACCCCCAGAGTTGTATGCAATCCTGTATAAATAATGCTTAGGTGCCTTATTAAGGTGAATTTCTGTCATTAAAATATGATGCTATTTGTTAAATACAATGTACAGTTCAACAAAATATGTGAGAAGCTTCAAGATAAATCAATGAATTCAGTGTTATTTACACAAATTTAGCTGAACACAGGATTGCAGCCAAAAAGAATCAGTCTGTCTCACACAGGTGTTGGTGAAATAAAGCTGCTGAGGTGCTACAAGACAGTTGTGCACTTGGGATTTTTCATTTGTGTCATCAACTCAGATTTTGTGTTTTTTAAAGGATCTAATTCATTGTTCAAAAGGAGTATGACATGTTGGTGAATAGCATGAAATAGGACAGAGTAAAGAATAACAGAAGCCAAAAGTGGCTTGTTGAGCAAGATTTGGTCTACACAGATATGCTATGTAAGAAAATATTAAGTTATGAGTAGAAAAGAAAACCAAAGAAGAGGTGAAAGGACGAATTGGGAGATGAATGGTGAGAAAATAAGAACAAAAGGAAGAATTTATATATAAGTAAATAAGCTAGGGAGAGGACTGCTTGATATACTAGAGTTTGGTGGTGCAAACTATGTTGAAGAAGAATTTAATTGTTTGAGTGGGGTAGGATAGACGGTAAGAGCATCTTAAGAAATTAAAGAATGAACTATATATTCCATTTGGTCAACTACAAGAGAAAATTAGGCATGATTGAAAGGAGTATGTCCCAATCTCCACTAGCATACTGCAAGTTTTAAGTTGTTCTTTTGCTGCTTTTGCTGTTTTTATTACCAGTTTTTCTAAACAGATTTTCTTCCCACTACAGTCTCATAGCAGAGTTCAGTTTAAAACAAATGTATACTTAATAAAATCACACTAGAATAAAATAAACAAATTATGCTTCCCCCCCCCCCCTTTTGCTTATAGGTGACTGCTTTGAATGTTGCTTCACAATAGAAGAGCCCTTAATTCTACAAACTCAGTACAAATAGCAAGCTAATTTTGCTGGATGCAGTCATGCTGAGGTTCCAAGAAGTTAAGCCTGGTACTTCCCTAACATCTGTTTCTACTGGCTCAACAACATTGATCGCAGGACGATACTCTATTCAGCAAAAACTTGGATCTGGAAGCTTTGGAACTATCTATGTGGTTTCTGATAAAAAAGCAAAAGGAGGAGAAGAATTGTGAGTGCCATGTAGTGTGAACTGGCTGCTTTTTTAAAAAGCAGATTATATGTTTCATTGTTGGTTTTTAAGTATTGTTGTCTTCAAATATGAATGGTGAAACCTGAAGGAGTAAAATTTGTCTCCATCCAATATCTGGCTTGTTTTAACTGACGTTAAGTATGTAGAGAACTAAAAATGATTTTAAATGTTATATCCTTTACAATCCAGTTCTGGACATGTCTTTTCAGACACATCTGCTCAGAAATGAGCCCCAGATGAATGTACATGCATTTTTTTTGCCTTATTTCCTCTTTACTCCCTCACTTTTTGTGTACATATGTAAGAAGCAATGCAGGCTGATGGAGTCCTTTAAAAAGAGATATGATACTTATGCAGCGAAAGTATGCAATAGAGTTTTAATGAAATTGAGAATGGTTACTTTGAAACTGAGCGTATGTACTTGAATGTAAAAGCATGGGAACTGTCTACTTTATTTCTGACAGGAAAGCACTATGAGGAGTGACTATTTATTTTTTACACATTTTTAATTTTTTAAAAACATATACATTTGTTACAGAGGGAAAACAGTGTTTTGATTGGTATGCTTACCTCCGGTACACAAGCAAACTGGTATACCAGTTTGTAACTTGTAGACTGAGTAAATTAGCATTGCCGAATAAGGAGGGATTGATGGGACTAAGGCATGGCAATTTATATGACCTTCCAAACTCCTACTTGTCGGGTTACAGTGCTAGATTGCAGATACAGAACTAGCTTAGTCCAGGAGCTACAGCTGTGTGTATGTGGGTGTGTGCCTTCAAGTCACCTGTTGACTAGTGGCACCCCATGAAATCATAGAGTTTTCTTAAGCAAGGAATACTCAGAGGTTGTTTTGCCAGTTCCTTCTGAAATGCAGCCTCCAGAAGTTGATATTCATTGATGGTTTCCCATCCAAGTACTAACCAGAGCTGATCCTGCTTAGCTTCCATGATCAGACAGGATCTGGTGCCTTTAGGGTATTTAGGCAAGGTACAGCTATAGCAAAGTATAAATACCTGATGCAGAGGTGATAAATTTAATACACTGGTACTTAATACATTGAAAGACATTAAATAAATTTGTTGTTGCTGTGTGCCTTCAAATCATTTCTGACTTACGGTGACCCAAGGGCAAACCTATCGTGGGGTTTTCTTGGCAGCATTTGTTCAGAAGGGGTTTGCCCTTTCTTTACTTTGAGGCCAGGAGAGTGTGACTTGCCCAGGTTCAACCAGTGGGTTTCCATGGTCGAGCAGGGATTCAAACTCTGGTCTCCCCGTGTCCTAGTCCAACTCTCAAACCACTACCCCATGCTGTCTCTCATTGTTGTTGATTGCCATCAAGTCGGCTTCGACTAGTAAACAGGCTGAGTGCCAGAGCGGAGCAGAAGAGCATGCATGGAAGTCTCACAATGAATAATAATAGTGAAAGCCAATCGGTCTCTATGTTTCTTCTCTGAGCTGAAGCACATGAGTATGGGGGATGCTCAAGCAAAAAGAGTGCACAACATTCAAGGCAAAAGATAATTGTCAAACTTAGCTGGGTTAGCATGAGTTAGTGGTCGAATTTGCTGACCTGCTGGGTAGACAGAAACACTTCAAGACTGGGTTATTTTACTGGCAGGGTTTTTGATGGACTAGAGCAAAGGTATCCTCATGGAATAGCAAGCTGTGAAATGACAATTAAGTAGACATTTGCTCAGTGTTTCTAGGTTGTATGCAGGCACTCTTCCTCTATTAGATGGAAGTGAATACACATAGTGGCTCTTCTGTGACATTACAGAATCTTAACCATATTTGTGAAAGATATTTTGACTCTCCTTTCTAAAACCAAATGGATTTCTGAACAAATGTGTCAGAGTAATATTGAATGAATCCCTAGTGCACACAGTAAAATCAGAAAACTAGCATATCTGAATTTTTTTGTGTAACCATGTAGCCTTAGTTGATTGCACTTTCTCCTTTTTCTCCTGAATTGTGTTCTTTCTCTTTATAGCTCTTTTCCTTCATAGTTTTCAGTCTGTACTGCTGATTATTCCTGAGGCATTGATATTTTTGTTGTAAAGCTCTTATTGACATGCAACAACTTCTTCAGCCTAAAAAGGGAAGGAGAAAACTTTTTACTAAAGATTTCAGTGGATGATGACTAATGCAGAGCTTTAAAAGGTTACTTTTTGAAAAACTGCTTACTAGGAGATCCTGGGATTTACAGTCCAGAAAATTAACATTTCCAGGCCCTAGACAAAAGTGGAAGTCACTGACTAGGGAAAAGATCATGGGGTCATGGTACATGGCTTGTTAAAACATTAATCCAATGCTGTCGAACAGGTAAATTCAATACCAGGAATCATTAGGAAAGGGTTGTAAATATAATTACTTAATGCATTTTTTATGCTGTGTAACTGTTGGAATATTATACAGTCAGTCCTCCACATTTGCTAGGGCTAGGGGTGCAGAACACTTGCAAAAGTGAGAAAGTCATAAATATTAAAATATGGGTGTATCTGTGGGAAGGGGCAGGGGCAAGAGAGTCCAAACCAGGTCACAGAAAGGAGGAAAGTCAGCATGGTGGCCCTCTGCTTCCTCTCTGTGGCTCATCTCCTTCCTTGGGTATGTGTGGGGCACTGGAAGAGGGTTTGTGGTGCTGAGAAATTGGACTACGAGCCTCCTTGGCTGGCCAGGCAGCTGCTGGTGGAGGAAGAAGAGGGCTGGAGGCAGGTTTTTAAACATGCGTCCTAACTGGGGCCACTGAGAAGTTTCCCCCAGAAAAGAAGCATTGAGGTGGGGGGACAGAGATTGAAGAAATAATCACAAATAATCAAAACCATGTAAGTCAAACCTGCAAATTTGGAGGGCCGACTATATATAGTTGTAACTGTCACATCTCAGAAAGGAGATTGTGGAGCTGGCAAAGGTGAAAAAGAAAGCTATCAGAATGATCTGCAGCTCTTGTTGAGGAAAGGATAATGTTTGGGGCTGCTTGGTTTAGGGAAAGAAGAGAAGAGTACAAGAAGGTTGTGCGAATGTGCGTGTGTCAAGAAAGTTGATCAAGGAAAGTTTTTCTCCCTATCTCACAATGCTAAACCTCAGAGTCCAGTGAAACTGAAGGCATTTCCACATGTCACTGTTATAGTGCTGTTATTCCACTTTCAACCTCCTGTGGAATTCTGGGGTTTGTGGTTTACTGAGGCCAAAGAGCTCTCTGATTGAGAATTCTAAAGGCCCGTCCCTAAACTGGAAAACCCCAGGATTCCACAGGATGTTGGAAAGTGAAATAATAATACTATAGCAGTGTAGTGCTGAAATGCCACAAATGGCAAAAGACTGAAGGCAGAGCAAAACAGAGGAGGTACTTTTTCAGAAACTATACAATCAAATGTAGGAATTCGTTACCACAGAGTGTGGCAGTAGTCACCAGCTTATGCTTAAAAAGTGAGTCAACAAATTTATGAAGGATAAGACTGTCAGTGGGTGCTAGTCCTGATGGTTATGCCACCATTTCCAGCATTAGGGACAGCATGCCTCTGAATATTAGTCACTAGCAGGCAATAGTAAGAATGGGTTGTTTGCTTTCATAAAAAATGAAGTTGAGTATGTCCCTGATACTCTCTTTTGTCCTAGATGTAGATCCTTGAACTTCTTGCAAGAGTTTCTCATGCTCTTCAGGCAAAATATTTTCTGTTGCCTTTTTCCTTAGTAAACTCTGCAGTTTAGCAGTGTTCCACTTGAGGGAGCCAGTATACAATTCATACCACAAGTATGCGGTAGATTTTCTCTAAGATGTCACAGCAGCTCTTACTAGAACTGCTATTTACCCCCAGTTCTACACTTTTATGGCTGATCTTTGAACAATTTTGTGCATTAGAAAAAAATTAAGTCCTGGGAAACAGAGTTCTAACTGTGATTTTGACAGAAGGCATGGAGAGAGAAATTTCAGCATGAATATGACATGCATATGGAAATATGCACACAATATTGAATTCCTGTTTTAAGAAGACAATGACTTATTTAATATGTAATAACTAGCAAAACTAATTTTAAACCAGTACTGAGGTGAGTTTCAAAACTGTTGTGGACTGCTGAAATTCGAAGCTGTTACCACTTAGAGAGACCAATCCAGGTTACAATCTCTTCCATATAAAGCATGGCAACTGCTGCTTGCGTTATATCTTATCTTTTTATTGTCACAGATATTCTGTTACTGAATTCGTTTCCCTGTGCACAGGGCCAATGGGAACTGCACAAAAATAGCACAATGAAGCAAATGGTGTCCCCTCACCGTTTCATTCAAGGCCTTTAATACCAAAAGACAGCTGTGGCTTATTTTGATCCATGAGGAAGAAAATTACAGAGACATCTCCCTAGCCTTCATGATAAAAATACAGTAATAATATCATATAGCTAAAATCTTTGTAGTTTTGCATACTACTCAAAATCTGCTACTGATGTTTGAAACCTGCCTTGCTTATTGGTCTTATGAAACATCAGAGCAAGCTGTTATCTGGCTTTTTGTTTATTATCTCAAAATTATATAGTTTAAGAGAGTACATAATTTATTTTATTTACTTTAAGCATCTGAATAACATGACTTTGGATACCCATTTTTTGACCTTTTCCATGTTGTTTCCAGGACAGGTGCCTCATTTCCGCACAACTGTTCATTTACATTTATAGTGTTTAGTTACTTCTCTGTATCCTACCACTCAGCTTCTCAATATTTTCAAGGCACCTTAGCTGCATTACTTTTTCAGTTCAGAAAAGAAAGTTGTTCACTTTGAGAATCTATCAGCTGAGTAAGTTTGTGTGAACAAAGGGCATGAATGGGATATATGTTGTGTACATGATATATACCACTTACCTAGAGGAGGAGTGGGCATAGGGTAGGTTGGAATCTACTGGTAGATATTTGGATATATGCAGTTGATCTGTAAGAATTTCTGACACTTATTGTTTAAAAGCTGGTACATGCCATCAAGTCAACATCAACTTATAGCAATACTGTGAATGAGTGAACTGCAAAGATCCTGTTATTAACAGTCCTGCTCTGGTCTTGCAAGCTCAGAGCCATGGTTTCCTTTATTGGGAGAATCCATCTGTAATGCAGTCTTCTTCTTTTGCTACTGCCTTCAACTGTTATAATTAAACCACAGTAGCAGCTATAAAACTACTGAAATTAAGATAATGTGAAGGGAAAACTAGGAGTGTATCTTTCAACTCAGCTCTGGAATGGAAAATGAATTCCTGAACTAAGTATGAGATTGGAGGCATTTTTTTTCCTTCTAAAGAAAACTGCACACCCTCTGGAACGAGCAAGTGGAAAACCACTGCCTGTCAGTGCCGAGTCCGAAAGACGCACCCAAGCCTCGCACTCAAGGCCTGCCCGGCCTGACACCTCTTTGTGTTCAGGTCTGAACAGCCAGGGAGATCTCTGAATCAAGCCAGGGCCAGGACAAACGGGTCTGCTTCAGTTCTCCCTCTCTGAGAACGCAGTCCCTTCCTCACTCTTGTCCCCCCTTGGCTTCTTCCTTTCAGGACTCTCCCCCTTTACTGCCTTCCCTAAATCTGCCCTTCTCCCAGAGGTAAGGGTCAGCAGTGATTTATATTTTCCAAGACTGTGGTACTGTGGGTGCTAAGATCAAGATGATATTATTGGTAGCGTGTATATCCCAGGACTCAAAATAAGACTCTGTGACACTGTTTTAAGGAACACAGAACTTCAAACATTTATTGTAACACTGTTGCCTTAAATTTGTTTTGTATCTAAATGTTTTTAAACAGTACATCATTCTCCTCTCTCTCTCTCTCTCTCTCTCTCTCTCTCTCCCTCTTTCAGTTCATTCACTATCTCTCGTACACCCAATTTCTCAGTTCTCTCTCCCACAGAGCTCTTCAAATCTCCAACCTCTCCAAACACGCCACAAATCACAGTCCTCTTCAAACACACACCAGACAGTTAAAATCTGTTATTTTCCTCTTTCCACCAGCCCCTCCCCTGGGCTATCCAAGGTTCCATTTCACCAGCCAATCAGCTTACACACTCTCAGTTGCCAAGGAGGCCCTGTTGTCACGACTCCCCCCTCCCATCAGGTTCGTCACACCCTCTAACTGCTCTTTTCCATTTGTGTCTAGTCAATAGGCTTTGGAGTCCAAATATAAAACAAAGTTGATTTGCTTTACTCTAGAACCCTTTATGCCAAGATTTATTTATATTTTCCCTGAGTGTCAATAGATACAGTCACAGAGTAGCTCTCAGCTGAGCAGGGATCTGCAGGTTTTAATATCCCTATGAACACAATGGATTGCCCATCATTTTCAGGTGTTCTAGGTTTAAATGAGAAGCTACCAATACAACACTTTTTCCAAGTCTACCATAGATGGTCTCAGTTTGAGCATTATTACAAGCAGAAGGTAGGGGGTTGTCTAGGAATTTGACCACTCAGGATCTACTCGTTCTTCCTGTATGTTCTACTGGTATTCGTGACCGCCACATTCTCTGTTTGCCCTGCTGTAATTCTTACTGTTTGTGAGCTAGCATCCTCTTTAGCAATCGATAGCGGAGTGTGGGCCGGCTCAAGTGATTTCACCAACTGCTACTCACTAGCCGATAGTCAAATTAGGCAGAAGAACTAAACTACAGCTGCAGGCGTTGGGTCCAAGGTGGACTTCCAAGAGGCAGCCAATATGAGAAGCAAAGGGAACAATGAATAGCTTCCTGCAATCCTTTAAATGTAGTACATTCACATGATCAATTCTTTCTTCTATTTAACCCTTTTGGATCATTGGCTAAAAGTCTCTGCCTGAAGCTCATTAGAAAAATCTGAAGCCTTGCTATCTGACCAGGATGGGCTGAACTATATATGTTATATCCAGGCCCTTAACGCACCATGCCTTTATGCCATCATAGCAGTGATCTGGTCCTGTAGTTGGCTCTGCCTTATTACACGATGTTGTAATTCTCCTGGTTCTGTTATGTCCCAGTTGTTGGGAATGTGGGTTTTTTTTCACGCTGAAAATAATCTGTTAATGATCCCCTTTCCTGCTATGATTCAACAGCCAGTTTGAGTGCAGATGTCTCACTGAACTTCATTGTGAGAATGATTGATTAGTGGGTGCAGTGCAACTGTGGTCTGGTTATGCCTTCTTCAGTGATTCCCAAAGAAATCTTCATCAGGGAGACCTGGTGCTTATGGGGAAACGGGGGACAAAACTTGCAATGAGAATAGCTGTATTTTCTGTAGTCTACACTCTTGAAACCCTATCAGATTTTTAGTCATAGAAATGGTTTGCTGTTATAGTGCAATAATGCTGGGATCCTGAACTGTTAACCATTCAAAGTCACTATTCAGGGGCCTTTACTGCATGGGGATTTTCCCCAAAGATTTCTCCATTGCTTTTCTTTGGTACCGTACCCCACAGTGTTGTCACCAGAGGACTAATTTTTAAAAAATATTTTTTAAAGGTAATAGCATAATAAGCTATGATTACAGAATTATTACAGCTTAATTACTACAAATCAAGTGGTTCTTGAACAGAACAAACTGAAACCACTGACTAGCATGATAAACACTTTTTTTTTTTTTGCTACAGAAGGAAGCTATCAAAAATGGTGGGGGATGATATGGTCTGTTTTATTTCCTGTACCACCTCTTGCAATGAAAGATTTGGATAGTAGTGGATATGCTGTAATGACATCATGCTATAATAGTATTATTACAGTTATATTTTTTAATATGTATGTATGTATGTATGTATGTATGTTGTATCTTGAAGCAAACCAGTCATGAAGCACAATGTGGGCAAATGGAGCAGTGATAATGGCATTGATGCAGATGAAAAAACTTAGGCAAGTCATACTATTACAGTGCAAATGTGGCAAGTGTGTGATATACAGCACCAACAGGTAGTTGTTGTGAGTTTTTGAACAGTATAACCCAATAGAGCAATGTAGTGTGATAAGGACTATAGTCTCAAGGCTCAAAATGTGTGTTTGGTTTTTTAAATGTTAGTTAAATATTGATTCCTGGTATCTCTAGAGCTTTCCTTATCAAGATTTGTTGAATGAATCCCATGTGGTATTTTGCAAATGCTATACAAGCATCCAGACCAGCACTTCATTTTTCCTTCCTTGTTGTTCTAGTACTCATTTTCTCATATTTTCTGTACCAATCAAATTGTCTGATCTTTATAAATGCCGAATTTACTCAACCACATTTGTGCATGTATTAAACCTGCATTCTCTCCAATGTATTCCCCCTGTCTTTCCAAAAAGAGGGCAGGACATTGTGAGAGAATTGAAAATTTGTTGGATACAATTTCTCGTCTAAAAAGAATTTGTAAGAAATGTCTAGAGCAGCTTTCAGATAATGCTAAATAGCGCTACCATAATGAATTATGCAAATTGACATATATGTGCCAGTTCTGCATATTTTGTTTTGCTTGTGTTAGCCATCTCAGAGGGACTAGGTACTACTGGCAGAACAATGAATTTCTCCAGCCTGACTATTTAAAGTCCAGATCAGCTATTTCCTCAGGCTGCCACTGTATTTTGAGTCTAAATACCTGCTGTGAAGGGAGGAGCTGGGCAAACCTGCTTGGTGCCAGCCAGTCATAGCTCAGGGAATGCTGTGAAGGGGGACCTGTGAGGAGTAAATGCTACAATACTGAGGCTTGTCTTTGACAGAAGTCAAATAGAGGAAAAGATGGCCTAGAGATATGGGAAAGATGAGATAGAAATAGGGAAGAGCTGTAATAGGGAAGAACAATCATCCAGAGGGAAGAACTGAATAGGGTTTTGAGAACTGCAAATGATTGAATAATTCAGGGTTCAACATGTGATCTAAATGTGTCTTAATAAACTCCTGCTTGCTTTTTCTTTTTTTTCAAATAACTGTGGCCACTTGTTCCTGTTAAATTTTGATAGTCTGCTTCTGTGTGCCACAGTGAACCCACAGAACAACACATGCACTGCTTCACATAGGGATCATTTTGAGGGCCATGTACCAATCTAGTGAGGGATTAAGAGGGGAAGGGGGCAAGGTGAGTGACAGGAGCCCAGGGGTTGAAACTGCATGGCCAGCCTGGAGAGGTGATCCATCACAGCTGCATTTTTGTTAAAAGCATTTAGAACAGGGATGCTCAAGAACAAAATTCTGTGATGTATACAAAACATTTTGCTGCACCAGATAGGATATAATTCATACATGGAATTCGAATATAATCCATACGTGGACAAAGGTAAGAAGCCTTGTCACTTATTCTTTAAGTTCTATAACTTCAAGCCAAGGAATAAAAATAACTCATGGGTTTGCGAGTCTCTAGAAAATAATGCATTTAGGACAATTTTAAAGACTAATTAATTTTTTTTTCTAAGAAAACCACCAGTGTTGTCAAAGGCAGACTGTTGTGGACAGCATCCTCTTTTTTAAGCACTCAGTTTTCATTTTATGTGTCGTAACCATATAATTAACTAAAGCAACACAATACAACATCAGTGTCGAGTCAAAAAAACATACAAAGGCCTATGAGGAAAGGAGAAGCAAGGTCAAAGTAGAAAGAGTCAGTTCTGCTTGCCCCACACTGGTAGTGCTACTGTGGAAAACTAATGGGTGGCTAATCCTTCTACCCAGGTATAAATGACTGTACAGATTTTCAAATTGCCCTGCTAATTTTCTAGCCTTTCTGTCTATAATTTGTTACCAGCAAAATGAGGGCAAGCAAGGACAGGCTCTCTGTCCATTAATGGAATATTGTTCCTTGCCTTTGAAACCAAAACTGTGATTTTTTTTTAAATGCAAACTTCTTTTGTCCCAATTGTTCTTGGAAGTCCTTTACCCTTCCCTCCCTTCTTAAAGGCCACTTCTCCAATTAGTCCATATCTGTGTTATTTATTAGTTATGGTGGTTAAGTACCCATATGTTATGGACTGTGAAGACATGGCAGTCATTTCTGGAGAACGAAAGTACCAATCAGCTGCATAAAGAGAAGCTTTGAGTTAAGTCTTACCATTGTATAGGCATGCACGACCAAGCAACAGAAGTACACAGCAGGCTTTAGGGGCTTCAACTCCATCAATATTCAAAAGGTGTTAATATGTCCCCTTGGTGGAAGACACATGCTGCGAAGCGCCGAGCACCCAGCCCTGTTCCTGCATGTGGTAATGGTGGGGTGTCAGCACAACTTCTGCCTCTGACTTACATTATACCATTAATCCCGACTCATGCTAGGATTCCTTGGAAACTGTGCACTTAGCTGAATAATTTATTGCATGTCTCTCAATTATTTATGCCTCCTTATTACAACTGAAATGAAATATAAAAGGTGGAAGGAGCTCTGTAACTTATGAATATCCAAGAGACAATCAGTGGATTGCTACATAGTTAAATCCCTGCATTTGCAGCCTGTTTGTTTCTATGAAGGTATTCCAAAGAAAACATTCTGCTGAAACTGAATCGATTAATACAATAACAAATGGTTCCCTGCTGGTTTCACTGCATTTGTTCATCTAATCATGCTGGGTTGCCTTTTCGTTGGCATCACTGAGGTCTGAAAATAAAATTATATATAATGTAGAAAGAGAGAGCGACAAAGCAGGAGAGGAACTGGGAGAATGAAAGCCCCTTTCGGGTCATAGTGTATGTGTGGCACTCCTGGTAGGTGGTGAGCAAGTGAGCCCATTAGATACAGATTTCTACCTAGGTTCAAAATGAGTTGTTCTTGATAGTTTCCTATCTTTCTGGAGTCAAAGGGTTTTGGGGTGAGGCATGGGGCTGTGTAAGGTTGTTTTGTCCTAACTGACATTGATAGGAAATGGACTGAATCTGCCCAAGGATAACTATGATAAACTTGACTCTTTTACAGTTCATATATTTCATATTTGAGGTGGTACAATCTGCTAACACTGGCTCTTATCCATTTGGCATCTCTTTGCTGGTGGGAGGCATCTGTCAGTGGAATAGAGAAAGTTGAATTTTGGTGATTCCCTCTTCCCAGGACAGCTCTGTATGCCACTTTCCCTTTTCTTCCAAAGAGTCCCCCAACCATCATTTAGGGAGCTGTAAGAGGGAGGGGCAATTGCCAGAATTTGTCCACCTCCCCATTTCAGTAATGAATGCCTTCTGTCAGTGGGCAGAGCTAAATATTGATACTTAGGACATTAGAACATGGTGAAGCATGTCTAATAGAGCAGTATCCATGTGTCTCCAGCATTAATTTATCAGAGTACCATATTTTTCTCTGTAGACAGGAGAGTATTTTTTTGCAGAGACACATTCCCAAGTGTCAGTATGATAAGCAGCTCCAGCACTTTTTATTATTAATATGCAAAATGCAAATTCTCAGCTAATATGATAAACATAAATAATGTATGGATTAAAGAAAAGCTGTTGTACTTACTCATATCCAGATTTAATATGTTTTTAATAAAAATCACTGAAAAATCTGCGTATTGAGACATTATACATTGTGTCTTTGTCTCCTATTAAATTCAAGCCATTTTCTACATTTTGTCTGGTTTCTATCTTTTCTCAGTCATTCTTTTCATGTGGGAAAAGCAGATTCTCACCACTTTTTCACAAGCAAAATTTTAGACACGGCTAGTTGTTTCCAAGGAAAGTCTTGATTGAATTAATTGATTCTGCCTTTCTTGTAGAACATCTCTATACATCTCTATCGTGTAGGCCTTTGGGGGTCACTTCAAAGCAAGCACGGACAGGATTAAAGGTTGTTACAGGAAACCAATCCGTCCCAACTATTTTAATTGCAGAAGAGGTCCGCTACAAATACAGAAAATGAGTTCTTTTTGGCTACATTTTTAGTATTTTTCATTATTGCTTCTATAAATTTCACATAATAAGGCATTAAAACCACCAGTAAAGTTTCTTACAATTTCATTGTAAAGAGGAATGTAAACTCACAGCAAAAATGGAGAGCTTTTTGGGCATACTGGTTGTTAAAAGATTTACTTTTCCCCCATCTGCCTATAATGGTTGTTTTTTGAATCTAATAGTAATATTTGAATTTGTGACAGTCTTTTAATTTGTTTACTTTCAATTTGCAATCTTTGTCTGTCTACAGAACAATGCCATTTAGGAATGATTAATACCACTGAAATATAAAAGGGTATTTTTTTGCAAGCCACTGCTTTCAGTATGAAGCAAGTGTCAAGATTATGTCACCTCATCCTTCACAGTGTTCTTCAGTGTTTGTTGTACCTTGTAACTAGCACTTTTGATCATTGAAACTGTACCTCCTTAGGTACCATAGCTTGGAAATAATTAAACCAGTGGTTCTCAAACTTTTACCTGTGTGAAACTCTTTACATCAACATGTTGCGCACCCCTACTCCTCATCACACCCCTTCCAGGTCCTATCCTACACCTCTCTCTCCCTTTTTCTCTCACAGGGCCCCTGTGCCACACAGACCATTGGTCTTAAAGTTGAGTTCTCATGGCTGTTAAGGCTACTATACCGATGACAAAACATTTGGAGAAGCTGCGTGGGTACAGCATCTAAAAAGGGAAGCTGATTTTTGCTGTGTTTGCGGTTGGAGGAAGGCACAGTACAGGAAGATGCTTTGTTTTGCTCTTTTACAGAGACTTGTCAGTCCTCAACAGTGTGTGCATGTGGATGTGCACACACACAGAGGCTTGCCCTTCTTTTTCATGTTTTCTGAAAAGTTGCAGGCTAACTTTTCTTGAGCCCCCCCTCAAACAACTGTTGCCCCCTCCTTAAGGTCCCATCCTGCAGTTTGACAGCCACTGAACTAGGCAGTTAACTTGTTGAGTCATTAACTTGCCAGATTTTTTTCTAGTGATATGAATTAACTTTCTAGATTTCCTGATTAACACTGGAGTTAATCCCCCCTCTCTTCCCACTCTTGTGCTCTCCACCCACCCCTGATTCACTGGGTCACACACTTTGAGGGGAATAGTACAGTTGGAGCTATTAATCTGAAATAGAAGATTCGTTTGTCTAAACGCCTTTTATCCCCATATCTGCTCAGAAGCAAATTCCGCTGTACTACTCTGTAATCCTTTATTTCTTATAGAGTCCTGAAACAGAGATAATTAATTGAAAACTTTTCCTCAGCCTTCTTCCCATTTCTCTCTTGATGCCCCCCTTACACACACGCACACACACACTCGTATATACACACACTCTACCCTTCCACTTTCTCCTATTATACTTTCCACCCACCCCCTTCTTCAGATGATCACACACATTTTCCAAGGTTGGAGAAAGAGCCTAAAGATACAGCTAGATTGAAACTTCTGTTTTCTAGGATAAATGTTTTTCTTAATTCCCTTTTTAAAAATATCTACTCGTGTCTCATTGAATTAAATGAGCAAAACATGTGCTCAATAACTTATCATTGCAGATCACATTTCTTGTAGGGAGTGGAATGCAGACAGCATGCAGTGACTGAGTTGTACAGAAAAATGTTCTGCAAGTGTTCAGAGGTACTTAGAACTAGAGATGGGCCAACCGAATCCTCGAAAAGGATTCGAGATTTGTGAATCTGAATCCCTGCGCCAAAATAGGCAAACTGAATCTTTCTAATCCACCTGGTGTCCTTGTTGTACACCAGGACACCTGAAAACCTTGGAGACCAGACACACAAGGGGAGATGGCAAGTAGGTGAGTTTTTCCCTTGAAGTAATAATGGTCTTTGCTAACAATTTCAGAAATTACATCTGAGGTTGTATTCTAATATATTTAAATTGAACATTTAATATTTAAGTTCAGCACGTGACTGGAAGGTACAGGGTTGAGATTTCAAGGAAACATTCCTTTGCATAGCTCTCTTGCAAAGCTCTTTCAGACACAATTCTGGGGTTTCTAGTTTTACAAGGTGTCACAGCCTTCTCTGCTAAAGTGTGCTGGTGCATCATCAAACTACAAACTGCAGGATGCCATAAGAAGCTATGCAAAGAAAATCCAGTTTTGACCTGGATTATGTCTGTACTGTAGTATGTGGCCCTGTTTACACAGGCAGGAAAATGTGGGATTAATCCACATCTTGCTGCCTATGTAGAAAAGGCCTTCATGTCATTTTCAATCTGGGGAGATCCTGAGGCAAAACTATGACAATTGTCCTGACCAGATTTCTTCAGAGGGAGATTTGCCTTTGCCTGGTCTTTTGCTAAGGATGAGAGAGTGTGTCTTGCCCAAGATTATCCTTCTTTCCCTTGCTTTTTAAACTCTCTTTAAAAAAAAGGATTCAAAAGATTCGAGATTTGTGAGATTCATGGATTCCCAGAACCTTCCAGGGATTCAGAAAATTCTGGATTCTTCCCCTCCCTACTTAGAACATTTCTGATTAAGAAGTCTCCACCTTTGATTCATTGTCTGAGGTTTGTAGCCAGCTACTTGTCGTGGATCAGTTTTCTCCAGCTGAAATTAACACGTAATTTTTGTATCTAACAGGGGTGAGAATCATGTGGCCCTCCAGATGTGCTTCCATTACAGCTCCCAGCAGCTTCACCTAGTATAGCCAATGACAAGGAATGCTGGAATTTTACATACAACAGCCTCTAGAGACCTGCATTATGCCTACCCCTTCTTCAACATTGCTCATTATTAACCTTTATTAAACAAAGTGTTTGAAGGGAACTGAATAGTCTATATGTTGGTGAGAGTGGGAAAGAGTTTTTAAAAAGGGAGAGATTCAGATTAGTGTGAAAACTTAATTGAACAAGTTATAAGATATGATCCCATAGTCTAGGGCTGCCTTTCCCAATCTGCCAATTTCTGAACAGGTGGAAGTCCTGCTGACAATTGTTTAATGTGCTTTGCAGTCCACATCAGTCCAGGAATTCCAGTTTGGGAGAAGGGACACTTTTGAAGGTGCCTTTAATGAACTGTTCCCCAGAGTCAGTGGTGACAGCTCCATGGCATGCTCTGTAAATCCCTGATCTGTCCCAAAACTAACAGTTTAAATAATGGCTTAACTAACTCGAATGTTTGAGCTAATTCATTTATTAGTATTGGTATAATAAATTGATTTCCCGATTTCTAATGTTTAACATTATAGAATTTCTGCATGATTACAGAGCCTGAGTTTTGCGGGGTTCCCGATATCAGGAACAGAGGCTTTGTTGCAAGTGTAAGCACTTAGGCTTTGTTCAGAAGTTATGATTGCACGTGGGAGCCAAAACTATTTAATGATTGGGGAGGGGCACATTAATCAGAATAAATGCGCTATTTAAGTAGGGTTGAAATGCTGAAATGTTTCCAACTGTTTCTTGATTTAAATGGATGCTTGGGAGATTAGAGGTGTATTTTACAGGCTTTTTCATTTCCTTTGCCCTGCCCTTCCATGATTCTAGTAGCTGTAATTTAAACCTAGATATATATAAGGGTAACTCTGGTTAGAGCTAACAGTTTTGCTGGAAATTACAGTTTCAGATCTTGTTTAAAGGCCATTCATATTTGTTCTATCCATCATTGGTTTCAGGATGCTTGTGAACTTATGGCCTTCAAGTTTTTACTGATTACTGTGATACTATGTTTATACCTGTAGTCTTCCCAAAAAGACATTGTAAATACATTCTTTAGACCCTAGCACTGAAACCCAAAGAGAAACGTCTGTTTTCCATTGAAATTAGTAGTGACTGACGTATCTGACTTTTAACAAAACTGTGGAGATAGAACTAGTTCTTAGATAATGTAGTTCTGAACAGTAGATGGCAGTAATGCAACATCATGTGTGACCTGCAATAACTGGTATATATATTCTTTGGTATGCAGTGTTCCTAATTTTCTAAGGCGTCAAGAATTTCTTTAGTGTAATCAAATTATAAATATTTAAGTTTCACTTTAGAGAAGAAAAAGAGCTTTAAAAAGGTAATCAAAGTATTTATAATTTTTCTTGGCAAAAAGTACAAATGGGCTTAAGGGATTCACCTGAGCAGAAATACTTTTTATCTTTATTGCTCATTTTTGTTCATATATTTCAGTGTCAGTTTCTTCCTGTCCCTCTGCATTCTTGTAAGCTCAGTTCCCCTGTTCTCAAAAGAAAACTTCCAGCTTCTAGAAAAGCTTACTAGAGAAGGAGAAGTTCTAAAGTAAAATCACACTTTTTATGTAGATTTGTAATAGGTAGTGGCTGACAGAGAGCATTGAAAATATTGCTGAAATATTTCTGCTCAGATCAGAACATTTTCCTTTTCCCCTGGAAGGTGCCCTAGCTTAAATTTAGGTGTATCTCCATGGAAAGAAAGTCCAGTGTGGTAAAGTCTTCACCATGGACATGTTCTTTCTATGTCTGCCTTATTTGGGGGACATGCTTAAGAAACATTTACAATTCATAGTTGAAACCAAGGTAGAACATACGGGAAAAAGCAGCTACAATATGTAGGACCCTAATTTTTAGGACTTTTTGACAGCACTTTTGAATCATAGAGGGTGGTTATAGGAAGCCACTGTAAGCAAATAATTGAATCTAGGATAAATGTGCTACTAGTGGGACATTGTATCATTACCTTTTGCTCTAATACTTAATCCTTAATGGTATATTTTACACTAGTATTTATGGTTAGACTGGTGTTAGGTTTTCCCTTCAAACTCAGTATGTTTGTATAGATGGAGTGACAAACAGATTATAATGATGCATTGTATTTCATAATTCTGACGTGACTTTGTAGGAACTAAAATTGATCTAACTTTTAGTTAGATAGAATTCATGGTAAAAAGCAATGATACAGTTTTTTTGGTACACAACTATGGTTGTTTTAAACAGGGGATGCGGGAGACAACTTTGAAAAGTCCAGAGGACTGTTTTTGCCCTCTTGTCCTAGAGAACAATTGTACTTCCTAGAAGCTTCCCAATATTCCTTGCTTTATTGCAAAAAATGAAGTTGATTTGTGTCAGATATTCATGGTATGGAGTAGCTTTGGGGCACACAAAACCAGTGGGGCCATATGCCGCCCATAAACTGCTTATACTGTGTCAAAGCTCATTGCCCTCTTGACAAATGTCTGATAACAGATGCAGCAGCTTCTCCACAAAGAATGTCAATCAGTAAACAACCAATTTATGGATGTAAAATGGCTTTTTGCATATAATGGTGTTGTACATCTAATAGGGTTTTGTGAAGGAGGGGTAAACAACTTACAATCAGTGCTTAAATGACAGATTTATGACTAGACTGTTCATTTTCTTCCTAATAAAAATAAATTATCAGCCACCTTCCAACTGTAAACAAGTAGAGAATATGACGATTCTTCATGTGACAGAATCCTGCAGTTGTCCTGAAAATAGCAGAGATTTTTAATGTCAGATCCAATGAATAAAAATATATTAATCTAACACTATTTATTTCAGAAACTTTTCTCCTTGCTTTATCAGCTTTTTGGTCCTTTTCTCAAGTATATAATGCATCTCTCATAAATAATTTTGATCCAGTGACGTGTCCACTAAGATTTAGTGATACTAACATCCTGTTCAATTTTTTATTTTTGGAAAATCAGTTGATTGCAATAGCTCAAGAGTACAGGCTACATTTCTGGAGACGTAAGTATTACTTAAGTATCCTTGGAATAAATTGTAGATAAATTGTATACTAAAGTGGACCAAATCATATAGAATTATTACATCCTTTAAAAAATGGAAGTAGTACAACTCTACAAGGCAGGCTGATGTTAAATGAAGAATGGAACTTGAGATACCCATGTTCAGAAATCACTGATCTTTGATTACTACAGGTTGAGGACTGGGGTGGCAACATTTGTTATCATGCACTCTTTGATGGATTCAATGTGTAGTCCTATACATGTTCATTTACTAAGTTTATATATAGTTCCTGATATTTGTGTATATAGGCCTACAGACTTGAACTTGTCACTGCTGGAGTGCTGAATATGATCACATCTGGAAAAGATAGCTATTATGATATCCCCTAAACAATGAAAGTTATTATGTCTTAGTAAATGTTACTAATTTTTAATTTTTGAATTATATGAATATCCCATTTTTCTGAGATGTTAATATAATTCTGGGATATTAATGTGATGGGACTAAAGGTGAAAAACACCCAGAAACCTTTGGCCAACATGTTCACTGTTTTATGTTGCTGACTGTGGGACTTGGAGATCTGTAGTATAAAAGGCTTGCTTTTCCAAGAGGATTCGGAAGCACTTTCCTGTCTAGGCATTGTTTAGAAACATACCTACCTAGCTTCAGCTTCTAGCCTCTTCTCATATGTTCAAGCTACACTGCAGAGTCAGATCCCTTTGATCTGGGTTCCTATCTCCATATCTCTCTGTGGAGTTACTGACAACTGTTGGATACATCACTGTTTCTTAGAGATATAGTCAAAATAATTGAACATGTCTTCAAATACATATAGCTAGAGCCATTTGGAAGAAAATTTGCAAACAGAAATAAGTATAGCTCTTATTTATGCTGTATCTTCTCCAGTGCTGTGTCTTGTAAGAGTACTCTCACAAACAAATGTTCTAACGGAGGGTAGTTTACAGAATTATCCAATTGTGTGGGCCTGCCATTCCATTTATCACTGACTTCTACAAGACAGCATCAGTGTAAGTAGCTATCCCATCTCCTGCTTCTGCAAAGAGTTGTTGTTTGTTTTTCTTTAGCAACTGTGATGCTAACTTCATTATTGCTCATCCATATTATAGCATCCAATTTACATTGTCTACCTGATGAATGGTTCCTGCCTGCAAAAACTTGTGACTGCCACCAAAAACTCTTACATTGTTCCATTTAATATACAGTGTATAATCCTCATTTGTCCTTATGACAGTTCGCTTTGTCATGAAAATATAAACTTATCCATAAAAGTCACAAAACTATCTTAGAGTTTCAGGCAGATCCTATGATCTTGTCATGTTGGTTGTTGCTGTACTCCTACTTTCAGCATAGTCTTACACTGTTCCATCTGCAAACCAATGTAGAAATAGCACTAGCAAAAGAGAATTCAGTTAGCAACACTGGCACCCACTCCCAAAATGTTAACAAGTACCTTCATTGTCACCCATGATCACAATGCTGACAATGCTACCACATTATTCATCCAAAAAATGCAGCAGCCCAAGTGTGGCATGTAAATATGCCATGAAAGTGTCATGGATGTCATACTCCCAAAGTAAAAATGCATAAACATACAACTACATCTATAAGAGCCCAAAGACTCTTCATTGTCCTGTAGGCAGGAAGACTTGAATAGGGGACAGCTTCTCCCATGCAGTTGATGCTGTGAATCTCACTTGGTACCAAACTGTCTAACTGCTTAATGCTTAGAATACTGTATGCAGTACATACTATGTACTGGTATCTATTCAAAAGTAATGCAGTTTTGGGAAGAGAGCCATGTAATCAAGTTGGGTGTACATTTACAACAACAGGAACCAACACTGTACTGCGGTTAATAAATCAGACTAAAAGAGCAATGCAATTGTTTCGTTCTCATTCCGGAAGTTGTAAATGTGACTTCCACAAAACAGATCCAACTTTGGACTGTGACAGAAAAGAAAAACATTGAAATAGTGAAGAATAATGAGGAGAAGCAGCAATAGATAGCAGCTGTGGGTAGGTATGCTGTGAAAGTATGAGATGAAAGATGACATTATCTGAATGTTTTGCCATTCCTCATGTTTCAACTGAGTTCTTCACCCTCCAAATAATTTCTTTGATGCCTCTAGTTCAGAGTTCAACAGTCTCAGAAGATTAGGTTAACCTGAAAGCAGTGTCTAATATAAGCTGTTTAACTGCATACGCTATCTGAAGTTGACATGCGTTCTGCAATCCCTCCCCTTTGCCCTGATCCTGCAACCAGCCACAACTTCTGGCTTACCTCTCATTTGGTGGTGAACTTGCTTTTGGTTTTAGTCTGAACTTTAAAAGAGCTAACCATAGTATTGAACCTATTTTTGAGACAAAGTTCAAGCACCTTGGATAACGATAAGACTGAAACCTGGAATGGATTCACTACCGCGCTAATATGGAAGCCACAAATCACTAGTGCCAACAGGGAAGAATGAATCAGAGGTATCTGGCCAGCACTCCCAATAAACTCTGTTGGTAGTGCTGGCCAAACACTTCTGACTCATACTTGCCGAACATGAAACATCCCACAACTTCTGTTGAAGAAAGTGGACTATTTGATGTTTAACAACAGATAGAGACTGGCTCCGTATTGTTTTCCTAACTCTAAGGTAGAGTTCACATTGATTTGAAAGTGTGAGCAATCCTGAATACTAGCAGCATAGCTGTCTGTATCTGGTAGGATGCACTGGTTGGACAAGGGAAGCGTTTTAGGTGAAAATAATTTCCTCATATTCAGTGGAGAAGGGGAGGTACCCTGTGGCCGTGTGTGTTTGAAATGTATTGAATATTTAAATGGTGAAATAGTGGTATGTTACCAGTCATATTTTCAGGCATGGTCTTTCCCTACTTGGAGATAGAAGGTTCCCTTCCCTGTTTGCAAAAGGGTGTCTTCTTCTTGCAGCCTTATTTGCAGTACTGACTTGGATATTCTTGGTGTCTGTCTGTGTCTGTGTGTGTGTGTCTCTCTCTCTTTCTCTCTGTTGATGTCAGTAGCATTCTTAAGGGGAAAACATGTACGGTTCTGATATTACAAATGTATCCACCTGCCATTACTTTACTTTGTTCTCCTAGGCTGTTGAATGCCTGCTTTGTTTTGCTTCCTTTCATAAAATTTGTTGGGTGGCCTTTCCCCATATCAGTCTGCCCAACTGCAGAGGACATTGTGTGAGGATACCTTGTACATTCTCCTGTCCTGGAAGATAAAGTGGTTGGTGATCAGCATTAAAGCCTTTTTATCAGAAGAATCTTGTATTTGGAATTCTCTTCTCAGGAGGCTAGGCTTATGTCTACCTGGATACTATTTTGGTGCCAGGGAAAGAGCTCATCAGCTTTTGTAAGCTTTTAAACTGCATTTTTAAAAATCTCTTGTGTTTTCTACATTGTGTTTCAGCTGCTCTTTTCTGCTGCTGTTCACTGTCACTACATGGGATTTCTATTTATTTTATTTATTGTGAGACACCCTGTGAACCCTTGGGTACCAAAGATAAGAGTCGTACCTTTGGACACTGGAGGTGAAGATAATGGTCATACTTTTCATGATGAATTAAAGTTTCTTCAAGACCAGATTTCCATTTGTACTGCTGGAGACTTAGTTTCTCTAGAGACATGAGCTCCACGGTGTATCCCTGTGTGATACATCTGAGCTGTGTTCCTTGGTCCTATACTACTTATTGGATTACTGTGCTCTCGCATGGGTAGAGATGATGATGCAGAGCTATTCATTGGCATCAGTGGGAGTAGAACAATATCTCTTGTGGGAAGAGTAACATTGTACCTAGTAGGAGTATGACTTGAGTGAGTATAGGATCCTGACCACTGCCTACTACACCTCTAAATATTTACTAGATCCCTTTTATTCCTTGTACAGCCAATGCCCCACCAATGTAAGGATTTCATAGGTAGTAGTTTATTGTCTGTCATTGTGAATTTATTACTTCTGATCATGGTTGTGTTGTACTGTCCATGGGAGTTAACACTGATCTTATTCTTCCCAGCAAACATAACCCAGAGATTGGATCTCTGTATAATATAATGAAACTGCTGCTTGCAATCACCAGGGCTGGTTAATGCAAACAAAATATTTGATTTGAACCAACTCCTCTCATTTTAATCCCCATAAATCTGTTTTCTTTTGAATGAAAAAGTAGTCCTTCTCATAATAAGCAGAATTCATCATTTATGTCACTGCTTTCCCCCTTTCTCCATTAATGCATCAGTCTTTTAAATTTACAACATATGCCCTCCGACACCCTCTGATGATTAAACTCCTTACCCAAGCAAGGCCAACTGCAATCCATTTTCAAATGGACTTTCTGTTCCTACATATTGATTGGCAATCATGTAGCAAATTTACATTTGACTTGGCAGTTAATTTATTATTTCCGCAGCATTCTACCTTTTGAATATCAGAACACTGCCAAGTAATGTTGTCACTATTTCTAGTTCCTGCAATATTACCATAAATCCTTGTCCACTAGCACAGTTTTAGAAATGTTTAAAATCACATCAGTACTCCTGTAGTCTCACAGAAGAGTTTCTGTAGCAATACTTATCATCTCCCCACGGTGTCAAATAAAAAATGCGTGGCTGAATTAGAGAAAAAATCTACATCTAGGCTGGGAACTGGGTAGCCATAGCCAGCATAGTCAATGGTAGTAGAATTGAACATGGCAAAAAAAAATAAAACCTTGAAGCACTGCACAATTTGCAAATCTGAGTTGTTGCTTGGACCCTTTTCCTGCATGGGTCAGCCAGATACCTCTGGAAAGCCTGTAGCCTAGCCTGGACACAAAAATTGCTTTTGTTGTTGTGGGCAGAGGTAGTCTATCTATAAACTATGAGGTCCGTATAGCCATCAAACCAGTAGCCATTGACATCCTTTGTGAATTTCTGAAATCCTCCTTTAATGTCACTTTCAGTTAGTAACTTATCATCACACTTCAGCACAGAAAATTCTGTAAATTAATTATTCATTGTGTGAAGAAGTATTTCTCTTTTCTGTCCCTTCTCCCATTCTAAGGAGTTTCATTTGATAATCCACTTTCTAATACCATGAAAGGGAGGAAATTTTCTTTGTCCACATTTTTCCCACCTTGTGTCCCACCTTCCCACCTTGTGTCATATCCTCACCATTTTTTCCCCCTGAAAGGGGCCCAACTATCGAATTTGTTTTCCTTTCCTTTCCTCATTTTGACTGATTAAGAATGCTTCCCCTCAGTTTATTTATCACTGTATCAGTTCCACATTAATTATGCCTTTCTATGGGGATCTGCTGAGGCAAAAAGTTATTCCAAAAACTTTTTATCAGGAAACATTAAACATTCCCCTTGACAAAAATTTCCCAAATGCATTGGAAAACACGTTTATTGTGCAACTTTATATTTGCCCCCTTTTCGGTAAGCTGCATGTTAGCTTGCCTGCATAACTCAAAGAGGTTAATCATATATCTGCTGCATCATCATGAGGACTAAACTACACACTACATTAGAGAGATTGCATGTAATTTCAGAGCACTATCTTTTTTTCTTCTTCTTACAGTTAGGTAAGTATGTGCTGGAGTGGATGCTGGAGAAAAGCTCTATGGGTACCACAGATGCCAAAAAGACAAGCAAATCAGTTGTAGAGCAAATCAAGCCCTAGAAGCCAAAATGACTAAATTGAGGTTATCATACTTTGGCCATATGATGAGGCAGCATGGCTCATTGGAAAAGATAATGCTTCACAAAGTACAGGGAAATAGGAAAGGAAGTGTGCATTACAGGTAGATAGACTCAGTCAAGGAAACCACAGTCCTGCGTTTGCAAAATCTTAACTGTGCTCTTAGTAACTGAGTGTTTGGAGGTCTCTCATTGATAGGGTCACCATAGGTTGAGGATGACACAACAGAAATTAACAAGAACAAGTACATGTGGCTTCATTCTGAATTGGGATCACACACACATATGTGCAAGGTTTAAAGCTTCCTCCTTCCTGGTCGTCCTCTCCTCATGTGGGAAATATATAGAGCAAAGTTTTTCCCTTTCATGTGTGTGTGTTCATGTATCTGAGGGCATCTTCACCCCACCTGCAGGGCACACAAAAATGCAAAGTATAGATCTTTGGAAGGATGTATTGGGCTGTATTGTGCATGTTTGCTGTTTTGCATTCTGCATTCTTAGGCTTCATGCTCACATAACATGTGAAAATGACTGTTGCATTAGTTATGGGTTGTATAATTCTGTCCTATAATGAAGAAAAACCGTATTAATGTTACATTGTTTTATTGTTAACAATAAAAGGTGTTTAAATATCATGTGTGCGGGTGAATTTTGAAACAAAAACTAGCGGTGGGGAAAATTTGAAGCTCCCTGAACCTGCACATGATGGCCTCACTCCAGATCAGAACAATACATGTTTCCTTGAATATAAAACACAAAGTGATCCTGAAGTATAGACTATATATTTAATATCAAATGAAGTTTAGCCCTAAACATTCAAAGCCTTCAATTAATTTGCTCCATGTGGATGATTAGCAGCAACAGCTCTTGGAGTTTCTTTCTTCAAAAGAACTGTGTCATCCGTGCTTATTTAAATAAAGCTAAGAAATTAACTAAGACAGAAGTCCTGGGTGATTCCACGGATGGAAGACCCTCTAAGGGAGTACCTTGGCAGAGTTTGCTGCAAAGCAGTAGAAGCTGGCATACCCTGTCTTTCCCTGGGACATTAGCATATGCTCCACACAGCCTTCTAAGCTTGAGGTGGGGACAGATGCAACCCGCCACTTGTTTGGGCCATCTGCCATTTATCTTAAGGGAGCATTCTGTTGCAGCAATCCATGTGTTTCTTTCTCCTCCTCCCCATAAGGCCATTACTTCAGGCTACAGAGATGAATCTGACAGTGATCTACAACATTCTCTTCTTTTGTTATCATGAGTTCCTTTTCACTGCTTCAGGTAATTCCATATATCTAGCTAGGGGTATATTGGTAAGCTGTTTTTTATTTAGTTATGCAATGAATAAAATCAATGAAATAACAGGGGAAATGGAAAGAGATGCAATATTCTCTTGAGAGCTTGGAGAATGTTTAAAATCAATCTCAGTGTTATCTGGGTATAACTAAATCTGGACCTAACATATTCATTTTAAACACATCAGCCAGTGAAGTGTAATTGGTTTAGCTGAAGTATAAATGCTTGAGTTTTTATTCAAGCAGTGATTATGTATGTAAGCGCATGTTATAGGTAATGTTGGAAGCAACTGTATACTAACTAAGATGGCTAAGTATATTTTAGGTTTTACTAATATGGAAACAGGGGCATGGTATAACCTTGAAAAATATTAAACCATCGTGTAGTACATAAACAAGTGATCCTATCACCTGAGGATTCTTGATGGCTATTATGCAAAGCCACGCATGTTTTAACATAGTTGTAAAACAGTAGAGTGAAAAGCATAAAGGTAGCTATAGAAACAGAAGCTCATGTAGCAATGTATTTGCAGTGTACCTGGCAATTTCACTTCCAGTCAACAATCACAGTTTTAGGCACCAGTGATGCCCTTCACAATAGTTTTGTGTAGAGGCAATCATCAACACATGGCAACGGTCATGCCATTTCATAATGTTATCCAGTACACGCCAAGCACAGTCAGGCTACCAGAAAGAGACCACGGTGAATGGAATCTTGGTATATCTCTTTGGTGCTTCTGGGAGGAGACCTGCATGGAGAACCCAAAGGTGCCAGAGGGAGAGGTTAGAGTCCCATTGCAAAAACAATGCTTATGAGCATAAAGATTCCAAGACACTACATGGAACCATGTTGTCTACGGAAAGTACATGAAGAGCACAACAGTTCAGCTGGAAACAGCAGTATTAGGTGAATAGGAGATAGAAGGTTAAGTTCTATCTCAGAATATGCGAATTTGTCCTTTACAAAGAATAGACTTCCTTGACAGGGATATCTGTGTGTGTGTGTGTTTCTGCCTACCTCCTGTTTGTCTCTTTATATGGCAATAGGTAAAAGTAGAAGAACTAGAATTCAGGACTTCAGAGAATGGTTAGAGGTTAGAGGCAGAACCCACATAAAATGGGTTTAGACAATTACTGACCAGATCCCCAGATATATAATCATGTGATTTGCATTCTTCAGAACAGCAAACAGCACAGCCACAGGAACAGACAGAGGACAGACTCAGGATGCGGCCTCTATAGCAGAGCAGCAAAACGTACACTCCCTTTCCCCCAAAATATTTGCATTTCTCTACCCATTCTGATTGCCTGTACTGCCTTTGTTCCTGGCCAAAAGGTCAGCAATTCACATTTAAAACAGGTTGCACCTGCCGCTGGCTGATTTTTGCCCCCAAATCACCCAGGCACACTAAAACATGCGTCAGTGGTAAGAATACTAGCCAAAATCCCAGGACACCTCCATTCTCCTTTGGCTCATTCTTGCCAAAATGGAAACTGAAATTAATCACTTGTGGTCACGATTTTAGTCAGGATAATGGTGACAAAGAAAGTCTATTTCAGCACCAGTGCTGGAAATCAAGCAAGCAAGCAGAAACCTGATTGAATGTGGAAGAGTTAATGCGGAAGCACTGTTCTTTTGCTAAACAGTTACCAAGCAATTGCTGTTCAAAACATAGAACTGATTGAGTAGGTTGTGTTTGTCTAACAGAAACTGCCTTTTGGTCTTGAGCAACTCCATTTAACAAAGACTGATGTATAAAAACGCCTGCAGGATAATATTGAAGCTCTTGATTAACCTTCATGCAGTAGGATTGACATGCTTGTGTTTTTTGGATTAATAATTTTTGGACCTCATTGAGAATTCTAGAAAATTGTTAATGTAGAAATGTCCCATATTAAAAGGAATGCTTGCATATGCATATCAAGTACAGCGGCTCTTCCACATCTGCAAGGGTTTGAGGTGCACAACCTTTGTAAAAGTGGAAAAAACATGAATAGCTCTGCCTTACTCTCTCCCTCCCATTCACTTCCAGGGGGCTCCTCCCTTCCATTCCCTTGCCTTGTGCCTTGGCATGTGTTCTCCATGCTCAGGCAAAGGGCAAGGAAATGGGGAGGGGGACACACACAAGCTTTCCTTCTCCATGCACTGTGCGCCCCGTCCCATTCCCTTGCTTTTTGGCTTCATGCACCTTCTCCACACCCAAGCAAAAGGAAAGGGAAGAGGAGTAAGGCACATGTATGCTGCCCTTCTTTGTGCACAGTGCTCCCCCTCCCATTTCCTTGCCCTTTGTCTCAGCGCGCTTTCTCCATTCCCAGGCAAAAGGCAAGGAAGTGGGGGGGGCACATGTAAGCTTTGCTTCTCTGCACATGGTGCTCCCCCTTCCCATTCCCTTGCCTTTTGCCTCACTGCATGTTCTCCATGCCTGGGCAAAAGACAAGGGAATGGGGAGGGGAAGGCAAATATGTGTCTTTCTTCTCCATGTGCGGTGCTCCCTCCTTCCATTTCCTTGCCTTTTGCCCTGGTGTGAAGAAGGAAGGCACATGCACTGAGGCAACACACAAGGGAATGGAAGGGAGAGAATGGAGGGAGGCACTGGCACCTCACAAATAATCGATTGGCAGAGGTCAAATCCATTAATGTGGAGGGAGAACTGTGTATTTTACTTAAGCACCCTGAGTCCGAAAACACAGGTTGGGTGGAATGAAGCTAACCCACACTTCTTGAATATTTCCAATACTTCCTGACCTCAATGAATTCCATTGCCCCTTCATGGCAGAAACTTAGATTTTCCTCAAACAGAGGCCAACCTTCTAACAACCAAATCATACCACTTCTGTTTTATTGTATCATGACTAGCAAAAAAACAACATGGGATTTTTTTTTTTATAACAATGTGTTACAGTAGCTGACAAGAGGATTCCAGTGGCAAAAATCAATATTTGATGGTCTTTTTGCTTTGTGCTGGTGGGTGGGAGGGAGGAACCTATACATAACAAATGGCTGAAATTTGGCAACATGGATGAAAATGCTATACACTTTTAGCATAGTGTAAATATTCATCAGTGTAGTTATACTGGATCTCAAAGCAGCACAAGCAATTGCAAAATTGGCACAATGGCTTTGAGTTTACCTGTTGTGAAATAATCAATCAATTCCCAGCAACAACAAAAGTGAGAAGGGCTATGCATGTGCTTATGGATTGATCAGCAGCCCCAGAGACCACACTTAACAAAACCTCTGAGAAAGTACCATTGCTTGCATAGTAATTTTTACACTAGTGTAGTGCTGCCACAGGATTTTGGTGCTTGTTTACTGTCATAGAATGCCTACATTCCAACTATACTTCTGTTTGGCTTCTGCAACAAAATGTGACTGGGGGACTACAGTGTCCCATTGTAGTGTATGAGGGTTGGTGTCATGTCCTGCTTCCAGAACATGGATTCTGACTCAGAGTCTGAAACAGGGGGCATGCCAGAGGCTGAGACAGGGGGCATGAGAGGACCCGCTGTACAGGAAGAGGTTACAGTGCCACAAACAGACCAGGGGCAGTGTCAGCTCCAGCAGAGAGTCCTGCTTCTTCAGACATAGAAGAGCACTTACCTGTACCCACCTTTGCAGAGCACAGGCAGCAAAGAGAGAGGCAGCGTTGCTCTCTCAGAATTTATAACTGGCAATAATTAATCAAGCCACAGCTGTGCTAGGCTTCAGACCTATATAGCTGACGTCCTTCCCCTCCAGGAGTTGTCAGAGCTTGTCTAACTTTCTACCCTGCTGGATACCTTGCTGAATACTCTGACTGATCTTGGACACTCCCTTGCCTTGGAACCCTGTTGGACTTTATTTATGACTCTGAGCTTACTACCTGGAAGTAAAGACCTGGGAGGTATTCAGTTTGTTTTGTTTGTTATATCAGCTGTGTTGGGACTGAGACAGGACAGTTAACATTGTTCAATAAAGATACAAACATATACATTCATAGATTATAGACTGATCTAGGGCTATTGAACAGAAGACCTAAAGGGAACTTCCATTTCCAATGACAGTAAATGGGCAGCTATTCATGGATTGTGGAAACCAAAACAAAGGAAAAAAATACATAATGAAAGGGAGGATGAAAGAGGACTCAGATTGGCAGATAATATGCATGTGCTAATTTACATATTCAAAATTAGAACTAATTAATGATAATTGAAATACAAATACAATACCTCTTGCCATACTTGGAAAGACCCAAGCTAGGTGACCTCGGTCCCCGCTTGATCAGCTGTCTAGATGCCACTCTTAATTGTGGATGAACAACATTTGGTGCACATTTTCTCCATACTTGTGGTTATTTATCTTTAAATTGGACTTCAGATAGAGTTTAACTTCAACAGAGGACTGTTCTAAAATAGCTTTTCAAATACTTTACAGAGGACAGTCCTCTATAAGTATGACACATTGTCATCCTATCAGTGATTAGTGGTTTCTAAGGAACAAAAGTGAGAAAGACCTATGGCAGGGGTGTTAAACAATTTCATCTTGGGCCGCATCAACACTATGGTTGATAGTGTTGGTTGTATCTGTAAGGCTATAAAAATGTATCTACTCTTTTATCACATTAAATAATTGCCTCTGCATTTGGTTATTACTGGTTTTAGTAATAACTAGCTCTCTATACCTCTTTCTGCCCCCAGACCCTCTCTGTGGATCTTTCTGCTTCTCCCCTCCCTTATGCTTCTTTCTGCTACCCCCTCCCCTGTGGCTCTTTCTGCCCCCCTGCCGCTCTCTGTACCTGGTGAGCCCAATCCCCATATTGTGGGCCCCTGGCTGCCAGTATTCTGAAGAGGGGCCCAGCAGCCAACACTCGCAATCTACTTCTGACTGCTCCTCTGTCCAAGTCTTGCGAACTGTGCAAAGCATTGCCACGGTAACCCACAGCAACACTCTAACAGCGAGACTTGGACAGAGGAGCAGTCAGAAGTAGAAGTACATTGCAAATGCTGGCTGCTGGACCCCTCTTCAGAATACAGGCAGCCGGGGGCCCGCAGTGTGGGGACCGGGCTCACCAAGCAGGGGGAGTGCCACAGCTGCAGGAGAGGTGCAAAGGCCGCATGAAATGGCTTGGCAGGCCGGATTCAGCCCGCGGGCTTTGTGTTTGACACATGTGACCTATGGCCTTCATGCCCTGCTTGTTTGCTTCTCAGAAACATCTAACTGGCCCATCTGGAAACCAGGATACTGATTAGATCCATCTGGTCTGATCCAACAGAACTGGTGCTTTTTTCTTTCTCAATAATCTGGGAGATTTAAAAGAAACTATAGAAAGTATTTTCTAGTTGACTCAAGCCCGGATGAAAAAGTGGTGTTAAAGATAATTTGACAGTTGCTCTCACATTCTGCTATAAGTCATTAAGTACACAGAAATTAAGTTATGTTCCTGCATGTGTACACCAGCTCTGTCTGTCACCTCTGCTGCATCTGAATATACATTTAAGACATATATAGTAGCAGCTAATCTTTTGCTCTTAAATGATTGGCTTGTAGCTTTCGACAGAAGCCTCAAAAGATTGGAAGATTCCAGGGCCAATTTAATGCATCTTGATCTGAATTTTTTTTTAAAAAAAGTTTCAGATACTTTCTTGTATATACTTTACTGACATTTTAATAGCAGGCTGTCCTAATATTTTAACACATTTTAAAAGGAAAGATGAAGCTACTTTGAAGAAAGTATGCCTTAAATCCAATTGTTAATCCCACTAGTAGAATAGACCCATTGAATCAATGGAATTTATGTAAGTCTTAACTTACCAAATTCCCATGGATGTAATATATCTAGTCTAGATTGGTTCAGATGTGCTTTTAGTGTGTCTTTTAGTGTGTTTTTTTAAAAAATTGCTTTTGTTTATATTGCATGTGTAGAAGTAATAATAATTCTAAAACTGTCACAAAAATGTTTTCTTGTTAATGGCAACACAAGCTGCCAAGTCAGTATTAAAGTACTGTTGTGTAGCAGCAAGCCAGTGTTTAATTTATAAGTATATAAGTTCTTGATTTGCTCTCCAGTAACAGAATTCTAATAAGATAAACATTTATCATGTTGTTTGACAGGTGATGGCAGCATCCAAATCACAGACCGAATTAGGTGACAAGCTGTCCTGGTGTATCAGATTTTTACTGCTGTCTTTTGGTGCATAAAGATTTTGTATTAAGTGATATTTAAAGACTTCTTATTCTATTTGACAGTTTAGTGACATGATCTGGGAGCAGGAAGAAATAATGTCATGATGTCAAATCAAAGATGAGAAGATTGCTATAGATAGTAAGCAATTTTTATGGCACTAAGCAAGTCTGCAGAAACATAGACAAGCAAATTCCATGTTTATTGTAAGATTTCCTGACAGATGTTATATGGATTTATGTATCTCCCCCCAAAACATACTCTAACTGGGAAACTGATATTGGTGAGGAAATAGCCTAATGAGGATTTGGGTCTTTTTAATTCTCTGAAGACCTCTGCTGGGATTTGTACTTTTGTAAATTTGTAAAGAGTTCAGATTTCTGCATTTATCCAAACCTTATCGAAAAAGTGTAACTGCTGACCTAAAGACTGACTAGCATATAGTATCCATATGCTCAACAAACTCAGATTTAGATGATAAAATTATTTTGGGGGGCTTGATAAAAATGCATAGGAAAATTCATTATTTGAGGGAAAATAGAGCATACTTTTTAAAATGAAGTTTCCACTTAACGAAAATCTTTTAAAACAAAATATTGGTTTAACAAAATGTATCTGTACTTCCATTTTTAAAAACAATCGTGTTTGTGGAAAGAAAACATCCTTATTTTTAGGTTGCTTTTAATGTTTTACCAGCGTACTGTATCTTGATAGAAATACTCTCCTTCAGTTCCCTTTTATTTTATGCAGTTTCTGAGAGCTTTGAACACATTATATTTCCTAAAACTATTCATAAACAATGCAAGACGTATGTCTTTGCAAATACATGCATCGTACAGATATACTTCCAAGGGAGTTTGGGTTGCTTGCTACTCCCCACTGAGTATATACTCCATGCAGCTGAATTGTATACTGCTGGGAAATATAAAGCAACTCAGAGACTGACATATAATAACCTCCTTCCTGGTACTGTTGGTATACCAAGGCTATAACTGGAAGAACTGCATAAGTAGCTATGTATGTCCATTGGGATGTTACATCTGTAGTGTTTTTCAAAATAGTAGCCTCAAGGCTCTGTGCCAATGCACTTCTGAAATTTGGGGCAATTTCAAATGCAGCTTTTGACTTAGCATGGAGTTTGTTGTTCAAAAGAAGAAAAGGTCAGAAAGCATACTGAATGCCCTTAGGCATTTCTTAAGAATTTCTCCAGACTGTGCCCAAGGTCCATGAGGAATAGCTGTAGAAGCACGCTCAGAAAAGGATTAATGGTTATACACTTCATGTCAGGATTCCTCCTGTTGGAAACCCCAATGATAAGGAATTCAGCATACTAACAATTGACTAGTGTAGTTATGAAAGTTAGTGGGGGACAGTCACAGTGGTCTTCAGTGTTGAGGTAACTTTTGCATGGTAATGACCCTTTGTTGGCTTTAGCCATATATCCTGTGGTAAAAACAGCCGTAGGAATGAGAAAGTATCCCCAAGGAGAAGCATTTTCCATCTGCCCTCTGGATACTCTGCTGCCTTGAAACAGAGGGGTAGCTTGAGGATGAAGATGCCTCTTCTTTGCTCAAGACTTTGGGCCCTGGTAAGAGAAGGCTCTTCTTCTGTTTCCAGAAGGTGGGCTTTCTGAAGTAGGGATGCTTGAGGAATCTGATATCTGTGTCTTCTGCTGTTCCTCACCACATGCTGATCACAGATCTGAATTTCATACTTGGCTCAAAAAAAAAAAAGGTATCAAAAATATTTTAAAATGCATGTTTTGTTATCAAATAAATTTTCAAACAATATGTGTGCTGCGAGAAAATTCATTAAAATATATTTTTGTTGTGTTTCGTCAAGTAGTTTTCAACTTATGGCAACCCTAAAGCAAAGCTATTATTAGGTTTTCTTGGCAATACTTGTTTAGAAGTTTACCATTGTCTTTCTCCGAGGCTGGAAGACTGTGATGTGCCCAAAGTCACCCTGTTGGTTTCCTTGGCCAAGTGGTGTTTTGAACTCTGTTCTCCTAGAATCCTAGTCCAACATTCAAGCCACAATACTATGCTGGATCTCATTACACGTACATGCACACACATGCATATGCAGATGCAGATTTTTAAAAACTGCATGTGATTGTAGAAATGGGACAGAAATAGTCATATGCAAATCTGATGGAGAGTTGATTTCTTTGTATCTAGCCTGACATCCATTGTGATTCTGATTGTGATGCCTTATGTAAGCTATTTTACTATATAAAATGGGGACGAGTAGGAGAATAAGAAAAAACCTCCCTACTTCACCATGGAGATATGAAATGACAGCAAGGCAATTAGAAGTGTTTATTCATGTGGAAAATGTGAGGCTGTTTCTGTAGTTCAAGTTAATAAAAGCAATAATACTTAAAGGGCTTTCAAACAAGAATTGTTAAATTAAAGGCACAAGATCCCTGTCTAGTAACTTTGCCTAGTGATGCAGTTGCGTCCTATAGCTAAATAGGAACACAAATCAGATCTGAACAAGTATAACAGAGGAGAAGGTACTAGCATGTGTTATAAAGCATTCAACAATGTTAGTATTCTTTTCTTTTTAAAAATGTGAGTGAACAAAGACTGACAGAAAGAAAAGAGCTATTGTATAAAGAAGTCACTTTTTAAAAAGCACCTTTTTATCAACAGGAAAGTTTTGAAAAAGATCTCTGTGGGGAACCTCAAGCCCAATGAAACCGTTGAAGCAAACTTAGAAGCACAGCTGTTGTCCAAGCTAGATCATCCAGCCATTGTCAAGTTTTATACCAGCTTTGTAGAAGGAGAAAATTTTTGCATCATCACTGAATACTGTGAGGTAAGCCCCATGTGTTATTTTACAGGACCTGCTGAATGAATATCCCTTAAAAGACCTTAATAAGACCTGCATATTATATTGAAACACTATTATTATTCATTGTAATAGTGTCAAGTGTTGAGCTTTGAAAATGCAGTTCCTGCTGAGGAATCTGTGACAAAATTCAAACAAGCACTTAAACAGTGACCTGACTGAAAGAGACTGTATACAGAAGATACAGGCATATCTCCATGGGGCTTGTTTTACTCTCCTTCTTCTGTACTTCAGATGAACATAGGGTGCCAGTAAATTAATAGAATTATACAAGTCTGTGTCATGATGCCTATAGGTTTGAGAATAGGTATTTTCTCGCAGAAATAGGAACCCATGAGACAGGTTTTGACAGAACTTTGATTGCATGAAGTAAAAACATAGGGTTAAATCCAATGTTAATCTTACTTATAGTAGACCAGCATTTCAATGTGTGTGTCAGGATTCTTTCCCTGCCGAGCCTCAGCCAGCAAAGGGAGGAGGGAGGTCAGGAATACTTGCAGGGAGAGTCTGAATACACCAGACACATGGAAAAACACAAGCCAAGCCAGGTCAAGGTCCATTCCTAAGGTTCGGGAGGCAGAGATCCGTCCAGAGGGTCTCAGGGACCAGGAGACACGAAGGTCGTGAGGGCTTGCTAGTAATTTGCTGCAAGCAAAGAGCAGCCATGCTGGCAGACTTAAATAGCCACTGTGAACAGTTGCTGCTTGTTATTGTTTCTTCAACCTAGTCCATGCAGCCTCCCTCTGAGCCGTCCATTTCAGTCTTCTTCGTGATTGAGGGCTGATGGGCACAGGTGGCTGTAACTCCTCTGAATCACTGCTGGTTCCCTCTCTGTCATGAGCTGGCCTGGGCAACTCTTTTTCTGCTTGACCTTCCAGTGCGGGGGATGTTTGCAAGTTGATTTGCTCACTCACTGGCTCAGTTCTTGGCACAATCAGTTGCTCCTCAATCTCAGAGGCATCATCTATCACACTGTGTCCTCTAAATAGGACTGACACTGAATTTACCCACAGAAGAGCAGTTCTAGTGATGCAGTTGCTATGAAGCTTGGGCTTCATATCTTTTTCAATTAATATTTTTTTTTGTAAATAGGAGAACAATCCTGTTGTTGCTGGGAGGCCAACTGCTAAGAATAACGGGAGGCAACTTAAGTGTCGCCATGCTGGTGGCATAGGTTTTTCTACCACCAGAGGAACATTTCTGGCCCCACCCTACCACACCTGCATTCCTAGACAATTGATGGATGGGTTAGAATTTAATTCTAAGTTCAACTTATTATGAATCCAGCCCATAGTATTTCTGATTGAGTAGAGTGTCCATTGTGTAAAAAGTGCGATATAACTATTTACTGAAGTTTACTGCCAAAGAGGTATTTTGACTAAATCAGTAGGGTCTCTTCCCCCTTCTCATTAACATCCATGGATTTGAAATGTAATGCTTTGGTCAGAATGTAAATGCATTCCTTTGTTTCAGGGTCGAGACCTTGACTTTAAAATTCAAGAATACAAAGAGGCTGGCCAAGTATTTCCTGAAAGCCAAATAGCTGAATGGTTTATACAGTTGTTACTTGGAGTCAGTTACATGCACGACAGGTACAGTAGTTTGATTTGATATGGTTGTAAACTTGAGCTTGTTTTTCACTTCTTGGCTGCCACTTGTAGTGTAAAATGAAAATTTGCTGACTTTTGATGTAAATTCTATTCGGCCAACTTGATTAGGGCTATTAAAATGGGATCAATGAGAGTACCCCCTTTCAGAGAGACTGTGACCTTTTAAAATCATGTATGGTTATTTAAAAAAAATAGAAACAGACTCTTTTTAAAGTTTATTTTTGAAGATCCTAGTGACTTTATTGTAAATATTTTAAGAAAATAGATGGCCTCTTTGGAGACCATTTAGTTAACTTGTACTTTTAGCACCTTATGTAAGGGAGTAAGTGGGCAAGGATGCTGTTGCCAGTTTTATAGATTTATGCTTTGCCTTCATTAGAAGTCCTTAAACTCTGGGATATAAAGAAGAATCACAATTGCCTGTTTGCTGAGGATGCTAATCAAGATGTCAGCTTGATCCAGCACTCAACGTTTTCCAGATGGTACCCTCATTTTAAGAAAAATAAATGTATCTCTTACCTCATTATTGATCTTACTAAAGATCACCTACAGAAGGCATTTACAAGTTTGCATTTCCAGAGTATGCCCTCTGCATACCTTGAGGGCAAATTTAATAAGGTCCCTGGGGAATGGTGACTGTCTGTGTTTGATGGGTCAAGTGGAAGATATTAAATAATTATAAATATATTTTACATTGTCCTTTTTATAGCAACAAACAAGGAGATTTCTGACCCAGATTATGGTAAGATTTTCAGGGTCTGAAGAGGAACGTATCAACTATTTACTGGCAGTCACACTCCTATATGTTACATATCAAGTGGTTCGTTTTCTTATCTCTTAAAATTAGACAGAGGGCTGTACTGGATATATCCCGATATATCTGTACTGGTCCCACTCTGGGAGAAAGGCAACATACAAATATAATAAATAAATAAAAAAAATATCTTTGGCCAAATTGTAGAAGGCATTTTAGATTTTACATGTGTGTTTGTTTTAATTATCTGTTGTAAACATAGTATTTTTTAACCTATAATTGGCTTTGAAGTTGCTGTTTAAATTATTACATATTTCTAATATTTTATGTTATGACTTGTGGATATTACAACTTAGCTAATAGAGGTAGTCTAAACTGCTGTTGCAAAACAGATAAAGGCAAAAACTCATAATTGACACCAAGTATCTGATTTAAGGTAACAATTCCATTATCAGCCCTCATCTTCCATAAGAATGTCTTCTTACCAAGTTTCAAATATGGATTCCCCCATAAAGTCAATTTGGCATGAACACATGGGTCAAATTGCAATTTATGAGACAATATTTACCACACAGTTCTAACTGCTGAAATTGTTGGCAAACCCTGCCTGTTTTTATGAAATGAGAATAAAGTACTGTCGATTTGTATAGAAATGCCAGAAATGAAGACACCAAGGCTAACTGGGGTAGATTACTTACTTTAAGTGATTATGTCCAAAAATTAACACAAGATAATAGATATACCTGATAGTATGTAAGAAGATCTGGAAAGCAGAATCATCACTCTTTGGCTGGAATTTCCATCCTGTTCATTGAAATTATAGGAGGAAATGAGCCTCACTCCCCCTGAATTTCCTGAAAAGTGCATTTAGTTTTTGAAAATACTTGCAATGTGTTCCACAAATAACAAAACAATTTTAGATATAACATTCAATTTAGTCATATTTATCTTACCCCACAAACTCACCTTTAAGCCCTCCCAGCTGTTGACATCTTGTGCAATATCTTTTTATCAGCTCATTATATTAGGATCAATCATCTGAGAAAAATCCCTAAGGAAAATTATACCCAAATAAGTTTTAGAATTTGGGCAATACCAAAACTTCAGTGCTTTAACTATGCTATGCCATCTTGTCTATCACTGGCAGTATTTCTGACATAGACTAATTAATTGAATATCCAGATATTTTACCAACATTATGAATCAACTACATCAAAACAGGGATTGATTCTAGAGCTGTGAAATAACAACAAAAGATCATCTGTGAAAAGAACAAATTGACATATCAGAACTTTCAGCTGCTTAATAATTCCTTTTTAAAAAAATTAAGTCTTTTTATTTAAAAAAATGATTCTACCTTGAATGTAGTTTTTACCAATAGCATACGAACTCACAGATCCTTCATTCTTTTTAAAATATTCAGTCAGATCTGCTGACATTACAGCCCCTAACTGTTCATCATTGAGAAGCAAAACATTAAAATGCCAGAGACTAAAGGCTTTAGAGTATTAGAAAAGTGCAATTCTAGACAAACTGGAGTATGGTCTGGTAGTTTCTCTGATAGCTTCAAGGATTCCATTTTGCACATGTTTATATTACTAATGAAAGATGCAAAAGTTGAGAAATAATCTAATCTGAAACAATTATGCTGGGCTGGAGAGATAAAGATACATTCTCTGTCTCCCAGGTATATGATTCTCAACATCAATTAAACTATATTCATTCATTATCTGATTTCCACTGTAGCTCTTCTCACTGCCTTGCAGTTTGAAGCAGAGAATTTCTGGTAGCCACATGGAGAAACCGAAAAATTGGAGTAGACTCAAACCATTGTTTGGTATCGGAAACTCAATGCACTCAATTTCTAGTTGAAAACCAGAAGGGAAAGCCAACAATTCATGTAGAAATTTATTCCAAAATTCATTTAGGTGAACACCAACTTCCAAGTCTCTCAGGCCAAGGATTTGTATGTGAGGAAAGGTTGTACATAACCTGTAGTCCAATAAAATATATATGATGCACATTGAGGTTTGCACCTGGGAATGACAGTGAATGATGTAATCCCATGTCACTCTTGCTGAGTCATTGTAACATGTAACTGGGGCAGAGGGTTGCATCAGACATGGGAACATGCCAAGTTGGTTAGAGTTGCATCAGCAAGGGATGTATATAAGGGGCTGAGTCCTAGCCAACTATCCTCTCGATTGTCTCATCATGCGGCTGGAGGCCATGTCGGATGCATATCTCCACTTGCTGCGGAATGCTGAAACTCTGTTGGAGTACTGTAAATATGTATGTATCGTAACTGAAGAGTAAAAGCCTCCAAGTTGGAAGATAAAATTGCGTGGGCGTATTTTGTGGCTTCAGAGCATTGCTGCTAGTGTTTAAACTCTGCTGGGCACGCTTATAAGCTATGTGTACAGTCTCTGCTATATGATGGTTTTTGATACACTTGACTCTGGTACAGTGTTTTCGCCAGAGCTCAGTGCAGGAGGGAAGTGCTATTGCGGTTTTGCGTAGCTCCCATCATCCACCAACCCTCCACATTGTAGGTTAACACTTGAATGAGAGACTCTAGCTGAACAATCCTGGAAGACAAAAATCTGTGGGAAGCATTCATAGCCATTGCATGAGCTGTAACTCTGTTTCTGGGGCCTTGATCTTCAATACAGTGCTGTGTATACAGATTACCAATAAGCTCACTTAATTTTGGATTTCCTTAACAGCAGCAACCAAAGGCTGCATAGATAGCATGAGTAGTTTAAGTTCTTTTAAGTTGTGCAGTCATATCTTGTAGCATGATAAACATGTGGTCCATGTCCATGTCAGCTTTGCAGGGGGAAGTGTGGGAGAAGTTGGTGGACTGGAGACACTTGTCCTTTTACCTTTCTCATTATGCCCAAGCACTGTGTAAAACATCTCTGAAATCTCATTGAGTGAAAATTCCAGAACTGAAATTAAGCTCCCAGATGAAATAAATGTTTTTTTTAAAAAAAACAATTAGGGTGATAGTCCAAAGGAGTTTCGTTATTTTAAAAACTTCTCCCATTAAGTTTGTAGAAAAAAAACTATGTACTCCAACAAGGCAGAGACTTTAAAACTGAAACCAAGCTGAAAGGAGCTAAGAGTCAGACAAAACACAGTTCAGTCCAGATTAATCAAACCAATAATATCTGAACAGTTTGCTTTTTAAAAGTTTCTCCAATTATGTCCAAAGTTTATAAAAAATACCTCCTGTATCTGAACTCCAATCAAGTGAAACTAGTCTCTTGAATGAAGAAGGAAGAAAAAAAAATAAAGTGAAGCAGAAACACTGAAAGAGACACAACACAACAAAACAAAAAACAATCCAAATAGCAAGTACCTAATTGGATAGTAATTTGTGAGGATTTTATCGTTTAGAAGCTGAAAAAAAAGAGGAGAGATGAAACATCATGACTAATCACACTGTCATCCTAATCATTGCTTGATCCTAGGCCAAATTTTCCTACAGTCTTGATTCTCCTGTTTCCTACTTTTGCATTCGAATAACCTATGATTAACAAGTCCTGTTCATGTGTGGTCAATTTCCTCCTGGACTCCAGCACAGAATCTTCCAGTTTCTTCTTCCTCTACTTCTGAGGTTGGAGCATAAACTGGGATTATGGTTATATTGATAGGTTTTCCCTGGAGTGTTATTGATATTATTTAATCAGATTTTGCATCACATCATTTGATTGCTTTTTCTACATCTCTCCTCATTATTAATGCCATCCTATTTCTTCTTAGATTTTCATTTCCTGAGCAAAACACTGTGTAATCCCCTGACTCAAAATGTCCCATTCTTATCCACTTTAGCTTGCTTATCTCAAGTATTGCAATGCTTATACATCCTTTTGTTGTTTTTCAACATCTAGCTTCACCTACTCATGCCTCTCACATTCCATGTTCTTATAATGTGTTTTGTGCTGCTTTGGACTTTCCTGTCACCTCTGAGCACGTCAACAACTGACTGTCCTTTTAGCTTGAGTCCAGTTCCTTTATTAGCCACAGCACTACTCATAGTTGTACTCTGCTGTATCCCACTAGCTCGCTGAGTGCCATCTAACAAGGCAGTGTCATCCTCTGGCACTATCTCTTGTTTCATTTTGGATTGTATCATCATAGGATTTTCATGGTGAAAAGCATTCAGAAGGGGCTTAGTAGCGGAAATAAAGATAATACAACAAAAGATAAGGATGAATTTACAAGAAGAAGTAGAGAGGAAGATGAAACAATTAAAAGTAACCCAGTTTGAGCAGGCAAACAAGATTGGGAAATGGCTTGCATACAGGTTAAAGAAGAAGAGAGAAAGAAATAGAATAGCTGGACTGAAGAATGGGAAGAAGAAATTTACACAGCAAGAGAAAATAAAACAGAAATTTAAAGAATACTTTGAAAAACTATTCCAGGAGCAAAAGCTTCAATATTGAATGGAAGAAAAATGGAAGAAATTTGTAAAAACTATAAAAATTCCAAAAATACTGGCAGAGAAACAGGAACAATTAAATAAAAAAATAACAACAGTTGAAATAGAAGAGGCAATAAGAGAGTTGAAAATGGATAAGGCACCAGGACCTGACGGATTTACGGCATTGTACTATAAAAGATTTATAAAGGAAATAATACTTCCATATCAGGCAACTTTACATGAAATTGAGAAGGAAGGAAAGCCACAGACATGGGGAGAAGCTAATATAGTGGTAATACCTAAAGAAGACAGAGATAAGAGGGAAATAAAGAACTACAGGCCAATCTCTCTGTTGAATGTAGACTATAAAATATGGGCAATGATATTGGCTAAGCGACTGAGACATGCAATACAAGATAAAATACAGGAAGGACAAACCAGTTTTCTCCCAGGCAGGCAAATGAAGAACAATATTAGAACTTTATTAAACACAATTGAATATTATGATAAAAATCCAGGGAAGAAGATAGCTATCATTTCATTGGATGCTGAAAAAGCATTTGATAATGTTTCCTGGAATTATGCATTATACTTTAAGAGAATATGGCCTGGGAGAAGTATTTTGCAATAGGTTGAAGAAGATATATTGGGATCAATAAGCGAAGTTAATTATAAATGGAGATAAAACACAAAGTTTTGAGATAAAGAAGGGGGTATGGCAGGGATGCCCGTTATCACCGTTATTATTTATAGCAGTTTTAGAGGTATTACTGCTAGTGATAAATGAAGATCCACAAATAAAAGGATTAAAAACAAAAAGGAAGGAGATAAAGTACAAAACCTTTGCAGATGATGTAATAATATTTCTTGAGGAACCACAAGATTCAATACAGAGGTTGAAGGAAATCTCGCAAAAATATTGACAAATAGTGGGATATGAGATAAATAAAGAAAAGACGAAGATGATGACATTAAATATATCAAAAAAAGAACAAGAAAATTTGGAAAAGAGATCAGGTTATCAAATAATAAGGAAAATAAAATATTTAGGAATAAGTATAACAAATAAAAATCAAGAATTATTTGATAACAATTACGAGAAGACATGGAAGGAGATTCAAAGCAAAATGGAAAAATGGACAAATATGAATTTATCTCTTTTAGGAAGAATAAATGCTTTTAAAATGTCTCTATTGCCTAAGTTAATGTTTCTTTTCCAAAATTTGCCAATAATAGGAGAAGAAAAGATCTTTAAGGAATGGGAAAAAAGGTTGCGAAAGTTTATCTGGCAAGGCAAGAAACCAAGAATAAGATTTAAAACATTACAAGACGCAAAGGAGAGAGGAGGTTTTGTTGTACCATTGTTGAAAATATATTATCAAGCATGCTGCTTAGAAACAATTAAAGATTGGATTCAAGTGGAGAACACAACAACAAAAGAAGTTGAAGGAACAGAAAATAGATTTGGTTGGCACGGATACTTATGCTATGACAAAGTAAAGGTGAATAAAGACTTTAACAATCATTGTATCCGAAAGACTCTATTGAAAGTGTGGATACAAATAAAACACAAATTTTATAGAGGACTTCCATTGTGGACTTCACCCCAAGAAGCATTTAATATTGCTCCAACAAAACAGGGAAAATTACTGACTTATCAAGAGCTACTGAAAAAGGATGGTACAAAGTTAAGAATGAGTACAGAAGAGGAATTAAAAGAGCAAGGCCATGAATTTAACTGGTTCCCATGGAGACAATTAAAAGAGAGATTTAAAACGGATCAAAAATTATACGGGTTTGAAAGAAATGAAAATGAACTGGATGTATTGATGAAAGGGGACCAGAAAAAGAGAATTTTCAGATTTTATAAAATATTGCTACAAAGAGAGATGGAACCAGAAATTGTTAAAAATAACATGGTTAAATGGGCTCAAAATATAGGACATCCAATTGAGTTGGATACATGAGTGAGGGCATGGAAGAAAGATATAAAATTTACACCAAGTTTGAATTTAAGAGAAAATTTCTATAAAATGATATATAGATGGTACGTGACGCCTGTAAAACTGAAAAAAATAACAAGAAATGGGAATGAAAAATGTTGGAAATGTGATGAGAAAGGGGATCTTTTTTTCATATGTGGTGGACCTGTAAAATAGCAAAAAAGTTTTGGAAAGAAATACATGATGAAATTCAAAGAATGTATGGTTTTAACTTTGAAATGAAGCCAGAACTCTATTTGTTGAATATGTTAGGGCAACAAAGAGAAATAAGAGCTCATCAAAAGGCATTGTTATATAATAACCGCAGCAAGATTGACTTATGCTCAACATTGGAAAGAAAGAAAATATATTGATATGAGAGAATGGAAATTCAAAGTCCTGGATATGGTAGCAACAGAAAAGCTAACTTTTTCACTCAAAAATAAGCCAGTCCAGGGCTTTGAAAGAGAATGGCGAGAGGTATTGAATTGGATAAACGAATGAAATAGAGGAAAAGAAAGAAAGGCTGTAAGAAAGGAGGAAGATAAAATAAGGCGACAAAAGATAAAATGTAAATAGTTAAATATAAGCTAAAAGTAATAGTTTACGATTGTTGTAAAAAAGAGATAATGTATGGAACAGAATGTTTGTATGGAATGGAATGTTAAACTCAGATTAACTGGGAAAATTGATGTTTGGAAGCGGGGGGGTATTGTTATTCACTTAAAATTTTAATAAAAATTATTTTTTTAAAAAAGAAGGGGCTTAGTATGCTTTCTTCTGCGTAGTACTAATAGCTGTTAGCTATGGTGCTATTGCCATTATCTCTGGGAAATCCTCCACCAGTTTCACACACCCCCACCCCCCCCCCACTGCCGCCCAGTAGCTCTTTTGCACATTTAGTCTAGGATCTCAGCAAAAGCCTTTCTGACATGGAAGACCCTACCAGCAGCACTGCTATTAGCAGCATAGCCTCTTGCTTCACAGAAGCACCTTATCCCAGCACCACAGCAAGATTTTAGGCATAGTACTTCCCAACAAATTGACATTTATAAAAATCTGAACCTTTTTTTTAAAAAAAGGCAGCTCCTAGAACAATAAAGATTTAGGAATGTACCTTTTGTGATGACAACCAGGGTTCTCATTCAAAAATACAAAATGAATAGAGATCCAGATATCCAGAGTAGGCTGAAAACGTATATAAGCCTTCTCTTTTTGTGCAGGAATTCCTCCTCGTTCCAGTACAGTCTGATTTTCAGAGTCATGCACAGTTTGTGGTTTGCTTCTTCATGCAGGGAGAAATGACAAAGAAGAAGCTCACTTAGTGAACATATAGCTCTGGGTATTCTGGGCAGCTTAATATATTTTCATAGCAATGGATCTTGCCACAGCAATCAACTTTTTTTCAGCTTCACTTGCAAATTTGCCTCAAAGGAGTATTTATTTATTTAGTATGTGCACACTGTGCTGAAGAAAGAACTCTGATAATTTTCTGGTGGAATAGATTTTGTGTCCTCTGAGTCTTGATCCCATTTGGAAGTTAGAAGATAATGGATACATTCTTAAACATGGGGATATGTACATACGTAGGTTTGGAGGGGGCACATTAATTTGGGAGGTCAACATTGGCACTGATTGAAACAATACAGAAAAAGAAGGAGCTGTTAGGAAAGTTAATGTTAAAAAGTATAAGAATGTGCTCTGAAACTGGAAATACCAAGTATTGATCCATGCATTGATGTTAAATCACTGAATGTCAACTGGAATTAACTCACTAGTATATATGTTTAGGACTGCAGTCTAAAATAAGTAGTATTCACATCCAAATTAAGTGTTTTGGATTAAGGAGAAAGTATTTAGGGGAAGGAAATAAGTTTCATAATAAGAAAGAAAACTGATTTGCTAGAATAATTAATTCCTATTAATGTTTTTATATCGGTGAAGAAAGGTTTTGCTTTTTCTCTATTTTCAGGCGAATTCTTCATAGAGATTTGAAAGCTAAGAATATTTTTTTGAAAAATAATCTTGTTAAAATTGGTAAGATTCTTTTTCTAACATGATTTTATCTCTCTGTTAAAATTACCTTATCTAATACTACAAAACGATGCTACATTTGAGGTTATTTAGGGCACTGTGGCAAATCTAAAGTCAATGGCACCTCCAAGGTCTCCCACTGCTCACTGAAGCATCAGAGGAAGGGGACCTAGGGTGGTGTGATTTGGCAACTATGCAAGAGTCCAGACTACTACCTGAGGATGCTAGGTGTTGATGCCAGCTCTCTCTATACCTGAGGAGCACAGACCATTGTCCCTGTTCCCATGATTTAATTCTCTGCAGACCCTTCTACGGGTACTTTTCCCTCAGCCTAGCACATTTCTGATATATAAGCAGCTTGGCTTAGAAGAAAAAGTGTTACAGGTCAAGGGAAGAGTTGTGCTCACCTTACCCATTTAATGTATTTTATTTTAAGAATGGTCTCCATGCACTTTCTCTATTGAAACACATCTTTCTAAATAAAAATTGTTTAATAAATTTAAATAATAAATGTTTTTCATAGTTCATTTTAAATGTATCTATCAATTTACATAAACTGTTTGATTTATGTTTTAAAAATGGGCCAAAGTTTTTAAAAGACTATTTGACAGATCAACACGAAATAGGGACCTCGGCTATCCATCATTAAATGAAAAATGAAAGTTTGTAGTAATTCTCAAAATACCCATTAAAGGCTAAATTTTTAGATTGTAGTATTTGAAATGTGTTCTTTTTTTTTCAAAATGTAGCTTCTCATCTGGGGTAAGCAGAAGCTGCTTTTTTAGGAGATTACTTGACATAGTTGCCCAAAACAAAATAGCTGCTATTTAGTTTGATTCCTATATATTCAGTCCAGTTTCTGGAGTCTTCTCCAAAAGAGATGCTTATATTGTTCATGTCTTGAAATATACTGATTGCTTTCATAAACAGTTTTAGTGATTGCTTTAATGAATGGAAATAATTCCAGTTAGCTTCATTGCACTTTCTGTTACAATGAACTTGGTGATCCAGTGTGTCGTTGTGAGTCTGAATTTCCAATGTAGAAATATAGTGCTCATTGCAGAAGGAGAGAGTTGTTGTTTGTTCTTCCTAGGGTTTGAACTCAATGCTAAGAATAGCAGCTTGAACTGACATTTAAAAATAACTTTCACCTGGATAGTTCAATATGTGCAGTTCCTGTTTTTCTTCCTCAGGCCCATGAGGAATGTTGTGTGTCCTTGTTTATTTTCTGTATGCATGCCAATCTGCAGTTTGCCTGGATTTTTTCCCTTCAACCTCTATTCAGTTGAACCAAAACCATTCCAGATATGCCACTCAGTCTCCTTCCGGTTTTCAAAATAGTTACATCTTTTCACATAAATCATATAATTTTTTTTTCAATTTAGCACAGATTTCTTTTTAAAAATAAAGTCTATGTCCCAAGTGTCCCTACAGACATGTATGAAAAAGGGCAGGGGGAGATGAGGTCATTGCCCCTCAAATAAGAAATCTGCCCTCCAATGAAATTTTCTTTCAGTCCCCAGATATCTAGCACTGCAGTTGAGCGTTTAGAAATACAGTTTAGGTATGCAATGACAAAAGTAGGAGAGAAGGTTGCAAAACCTCCAGCACTAACACTCCACATACTTGCTAAAACATTGTAGATGTACAAGGAAGCCTTTACCTGCATGTACACTCTGTACCGTGCAGAACTCACCTCTGGTTCATCTATAGCTGCGTTTAAAAATTCATTTTCAATTTTGACATATAGGTTGACACCACAGAAGTGTTAAATTTAGTAGCAAATTTAGTAGCCTTGACTTTTTGAAAAATAACATATTTCAAGGAATTTCAATTGGCCAATTTCTCCACAAGTTTGCAAAGAAATCACAGATCATTAGACTTTATTGGCAGTGCAAATCATTACAGAAAGGATGACTCGCACAATATTCATTTACTTCCTAGTCACTGATATTTAGTTTACATAACTATTTTGTGTATGGAAAATATTTGCTTTTTTGGGAGCTTCAGAACATACTTTCTATTTAAAACACATTAATTGGGCATTATCTATGAAAACTTTTTCCCACAGAAACCTCACATATGGAGATCAGTGTCTGGCCCCCAATATTTCCTCCCCCCATGAAAATTGCCTCACTACACCCAGTGTACATCTATCCAGTGAAATAGTTGGCATATATCCCTCTCTGATGTCTTCTGAGTTCTGTATTCTAGTTAGAGACACACTGCTTTTTGAGTGGTGTGCTGTTGTATTGTTCAAACAATATTGTGCTCAAATGGGCCAGACAATGTTTTATTCAAGGTAGTAAATTCTCAGCTGTAATGGTGCAATTTCTGGCAGAGATATTATGAGGAAACAGTGTAGCTATTAAATCCATGGTTGGGCAATACCTTTACTAGGTATTTTGCAAGCAAAAGGTCACAGAAATGTTGCATGAAAATTTCAACTAAAGCCAAATTGTATTAGCTAGCATATTGATGGAATGGAACTCTTAGTACAACATCCTTCTTCATATAGTAGAAAATCTTCTTCAGGGTCTCTGTGACTCACATAAATTGGTTTACTGTGCCTGTGCAGTGCATCATTCAGAAACATCTAGCGCTATTAGAGCTGTTATGTAAGCGTTTTGGTAGTAGCCCCTCCTTCTCAGGCTATGTGATGAGCCTGATTCCCATTCTAACTGGTATTGATACCTCTGATATCGTACCTCCTGAAAGTAGCACAGCCAGCCGACTGCTACCATCTTGTTCCCAAAGCGGCACAGCTCGGTTGTACGGAAATGGCCTTAATCTCTCTTGTCTCTTTAGGTCTTCCTGTGTTGCTGAATCTTACAAAGGCTGAGCCTCCCACTCTACTGTAAAATGAATCAAGCTGTTATGGCATAGAATTAATTTCAGTGTTACTCAGGAAGTCTGCATGAGTAACTCAGGTCACTATAAAATCTAGTGACTTAATGCAAAAAAAAAATGAACTAGTTATCTTTACACTGTGGCTAGATTCTACTTTAGATGGCTACATGTGAGTTAGTACAACGATGCTGTCAAAGTAAGGACTTTGATCTTAATTTTTGTTTCTTGTTTTATCTTGACATAACAAAAGTTACTTAGATTTTTCTTTGTACTTCAAGTTTTTCCTTCAAGAAATTAGCATTCCAAATATTATTTTTCAAGGAGATTTTGGAGTTTCTCGGCTCTTGATGGGATCCTGTGATTTAGCAACTACGTTTACAGGGACACCTTTCTATATGAGCCCAGAGGCTTTGCAACATCAGGGTTATGACACAAAATCAGACATTTGGTAAGTAGGCAGCATTTTTTTTCAAATAAATGATTAATTCAATCATGATAATGTTTATCTAGAAAAATTGGCTTTCAGATACTTTTCTGTTTGTCTTTGTTAATATGATTTTTCTTTCCTTTTCTGGGAATAAATGTGCAACTATTTCTACAAATATTCTGCCAAGCTGGTGTATTGTTTATATTAATAAAATGAAACCTGCTTGCGGCAATATGCTTCACCTTCTACATAATCTGAAATTTCTCTCAATTACCATCTTTACTCTTAATCATTTCTTTAGTACTAAGAGTAGCAGATATCATGATTTTGGGGCAATTAAGCATGGTTTGTGGATTGAAAATAAACAATGTTTGTCCAGAAAGGGTTCCTTAAGTACTCAGAAACTTAGGTGTGGAAAATTGTCTCACAACTGCTCCCCACTTCAGGAACATTGAGAGGGAGAAGCTTGAGCCAAGATCATGGAAGGCTATAGTCTCTACAATCCTTGTTTGGCTACCCCCTGAACTCTCCCATTGATGTTTCTTATCATAAGGAATAAAGGTGAACAACATTGAAAGCAGCCACTAGATAAATAATTAAAAATTTCTCCTTGCCCTTGAACTAAATAACTTCCTTCCTTCCTTCCTTCCTTCCTTCCTTCCTTCCTTCCTTCCTTCCTTCCTTCCTTCCTTCTTTCCTTGTCTTTCCAGGTCACTAGGATGCATTTTGTATGAGATGTGCTGCTTGGATCATGCATTTACTGGTCACAATTTTTTATCCATTGTTCTAAAAATTGTGGAGGGTGAGACCCCTTCTCTTCCGGATATTTATCCAAGAGAACTTGATGGAGTGCTGCACTGGTGAGTTATTTTGCCAGTTCTTTACTGATTTTGCCCTCAATGGTTTAAGCTAGTATGAGAATTGATTTGTTTCATATCATTAATATTTCAGTATGCTGAGCAAGGATCCTTCACTGAGGCCATCAGCTGCAGAGATTTTAAGAATTCCATACATTGCTGATCAGTTACAGGTATTTGAACACAGAAATACTTAATGAAACAGTATGCTTTAAAACATGGATAGAGAAAAAAAGCAATTCTCTTTTTTTGAAAAAGAGTGACTCCTATAAAAGATAAAAGGTATACCCCTGAATATGCTTATAAAGAAGTATCATTTAAATTGATGAGGTTTGTTGTGTAAGATATTTAACAGTTTTGTCTGGTGTAATTTTATTTTCTAAATATGCTGCTAGAATGAGTGTGCTATACTTATTTTAAAACTGATGCACTTCCAATGGGCCCTTTTCCACATTTCTCGTCAGTGTGCAATCTGTCAAAACCACAGGTCTACTCTGTTTTCAGATATACTGATTATTAAGATCTGTACTCTACTGCTCATAGATGCATGCAGAGATCACATGAGACATTCCGTCTTTTCAGCACCTTCCCTTTGGATTCCCTGACCTGACTCTCATCTCTAGTCCTTATCTCTAACCCCCTGCAGAATGAACATGTACAAATTTGTTAGTGCCATTTTAAGTTTCTCTTTTCCTCATTCTCATTTGACCTTTTCCTAAGTCCTTTGCAGTATTGCTGCTTCTGAGCCCCCTTCTTCCTCCAATGGCCTCTTCTTTGACATACACTGTACTGATCACTTAGGTATTTATTACTTACAACTGTTTAGGAAGGAAGGAAGACAGGCAGGCAGGTAGGTAGGCAAGCAGGCAAAGAAATTGGTCACTTCTGGCTAGGAATCTTTTCCCAGTGCTATGACCTTCTTGCTGTGCAAACACTTCAAAAGCCACAGAAGCTCAAATGGTGCATTACCCATTTACCTTTGTTGTGTCACATCACACAGAAAAAGGGGCAGAATGAATCATTGCCAAGTTGTCTGGCATACAAAGCTTCTGTTGTAAATCTCTTCTCTATTTTTACTCTTACTGTTTTTTGGTGTTGTCAGACTGATACTGATCACCTCAAGTGGATGGATCTGCTATTGAATGTAGTGTACATCGTCACTGTAGTAGTAGATTCTGTGGAATAGAATTACGGAGCTGGAGTTCATCTAGGGCCTTTCCACAAATAAACTGTTATAGCTATTATTCCACTTTCGACATCCTATGGAATCCTGGGGTTTGCAGTTTAGGGAGGGGCCTTTAGAATTCTCAGCTAAAGAGCTCTTTGGCCTCAGTAAACTACAAACCCCAGAATTCCACAGGATGTTGAAAGTGGAATAATAGCACTATAACAGTGTAGTGCAGAAAGGTCCCTAGTCACAGCTGGCCTAAGAACTTCTACTGTCTGAGACAGAACAGCAAATGGTTCTTTGCCTCTGACCTGAGCCCTTTTCGCACCTTACCTTTTTACGCTGCTGGGTTGGGGTTTTCGCGTGAGAAGGCTTGGGAGGAACACTCTCGCAAGCCTCCTGCTTCAGCTCCGCAGCTCCTTCCTGCTCGCGCAAGCACCCCGCCCGCACCCTGCCCCTTCCTTCCGCAGTGCAGCCTGGGAGTTGGAGGCTGCGCTGGGGCAGGAAGCGCAACCGGCGCAGCTCAGGAGGCTTCGCATGGCAGGTGAGTATGCCCCAGGCCCCTGAGCAATGCGTGAGCGCGCACCATTTTCGGCTTCGAGCCGAAATGAAAAGGTGCGTGCCCGCTTCGCGTCAGGCTCTTGAGCATGACATAAATGTGAGTGCATCATGCAGACCGCTCCTCACATTTACGCGACACTCAAGGGGCCCTCTCGCTTCCAAAACGCCGTGCGAAAAGGGCCCAGGTCAAGGTGCATTATATCCAAAGCCACTCAAGTTATTTTGGCGAATGAAACAGAAAATGCTACAAATTTCTGTCTCCCTCCCATGCAATAAAAGTCCAAGAGTAACAGATTAAATATTGACATTTTTACTGCTTATTCATGACAACCTAAATCTTTTGAGGAGATGGCCTCACTCTACCAACGTGTAGTGTTGTGCCTGAATTGTCATGTGATGTTCTTCCTTGAGGCTTCCCAGAGAAAGGGATACCAGGCTGCAACTTAGACTATAATAATTCTGTTGCTCTTGAAAGTGATTTGAAGCTCTCATGGAATTTTTGCTTCAAAATATCAAAAGCATCTTATACCCTCTTGCTACTGTCTTTCAAAATCTATTCTTACCTACCTCCTATGGTTGTTGTGAGGGTAAAGTGTAGCAGGGGAAACTCTTCAGGTTTGAGGGGTTTGGAAGAAAGGTGGGATATCAGTGTAATAAATAGTGAACAAGCTTAGAATCAATTGAAGAAAAAGTCCCAACACATGAAACCCTCTTAAATCAAAATCCTTTGATACGAAAATTCAGTCTTGTTTGCCTTCCGTTTTGTCCCTTAAAAGCGTTGAGTGTAAAGCAGTGTAAGTATATAAGTACATTTTAGTTTACAAGTATATCTGGACTGCATTCACATACAGGAGTTTTATTGTTGGGCTACTTCTTGTAAAACAAACATGGCATTTATGTAGTACTAAAAAACATTAATTATTAGAAATGCTTTAAAAGAGGGTGTGAATACTACTTCATAGTTATGAAAAGTGCTGTTGTTTTTTAAAAAGGCATTCCAAAACACATAAGTAGTGGAAGTATGAAGAATAAATCCTATGTCTGTCACAGAAGACTTTGTCTGGAAGATCACAGGAATTTTTAGTGTAACCAGCAACAGGTCTTTGAGGAGACAAGGCATTAAGATAGACTTAATATTTTGGATTAGATGGCCCTTGGGGGCCCTTCCAGCAATATGACTCTGTAACATAGTTCCGAACTTCATACATTACAGCCAAGCATGTCTTTTCCTCTGTATGGTTGCCTCCAGACACAAAAAGTATCATGCTTGGGTAGTATACCTGTCATGACAGAAAAGAAGGCATCCAAAGATAAAGATCATCATCTTTGTTCCTACACGACATAGACAGAAGACTTCTTGTTCCCTATCTCTCAAACTATACGTTTTCTTTTCTTTATTGTAGATCAAAGGGCATCTTGAATAACTTGAGTTTGTAGTAATTTTTTTTTAAATGAAAAACAGCCACCTGATCTGAAAAAGTAGGTTAACCCCTACATTCTTTATGCAAGGTTTCCTACTTTGGGATCTGAAACATCAGGATGAAAGTTAGTAAGCAAATTTTAAGGAAGAATATTTATGAACATTAAAAAAATGATTCCATTGTAATTTATGGGTTTACCAGTTTTACCTGAGCAGTCTTAACTCAGGCACGGTATCTGTGGACTTTTTCAATACAAAAGACAGAGAAATCGAGTTGAATTAAGTGTGATACTGAAAGTGGAAGTTTTCAAGTGATGGTCCACAAATGTCTTCATTTAGGGACAAAGCTGTAAATAAAAGTGACATGCTCCTCTTGGAAACATTAACTAAAAATAAGTTTGAAACAGTAGCTATATTAGTCAGTTGTAACAATTAAATTTCTCTTTGAACTCATTGTCTACAACTCCTCCTCCACAGTCGGAATAGTTCCACCCCACTAGAGCAAGAGGTAGAAAAGGTATCCCCGACAACTTTCTTGTCATAAAAATAAGAGGTGAGCAGGAGAAGGCTATGATGATAATGATGAATGGATTGCTGCTACAGTTGTGGGGGCAGCCCCACCTGTCAATCCACATAGTGCAGCAAGAAGGAAGAAGCACACAGAGGCACCTCACTAGAAGTCAGCTATATATAGAAACAGTAATCTCTTCTGTGCCTGGTTCTGATGAGTTCTCAGTGTCAACATAAGACAGCAATAGGCGGGTGTGATGCCACAGATGATTTTTTTTTTCAGCTGAGCCACTCTTCCCATAGTGTTTTGGCTCTGAGGATTCCTCAGAGCCAGTCCTTGAAGGTATTTCCAGTCCTTGAAGGTATTTCCAACTTTGGAGAGTTGTCCATAGTGGCAGGTCTTCAGAGCAGCAAAGGATCTTCTGGGGTAGGCAGATGGTAGAGAGGAAGTGGACAGAAAATTTCTCAGTCCTTGCACTCTACCTCCTAAAGTGATTGCCTCTGTGGGTGTCATAGTAGAATCAAAGCTGCATCTAATCCAGTCCTATGCTTAATGTAGAATCTGCAGTGTTGAATGGAGCAACAGCGTTATATTCATTTTGTAAAAATAGCAAAGAAGTCAGGAAACACTTTGTTGATTTACTGCAATTGCTGCTTTGTTTTCTCTTGTAGGTCATGAAATGTAAATTTACAAATATGACTGTGAAGAAGCAGGTCTTCAGTTCTCCAGAAGAAAGCAGTTTTATCATTAATGCTATGTGAGTATGGAATTATTTTAATACGGAAGGAGCAAAAAAGGAAGAAATATATGAGATAAAATCACCTTTACGAATCCCACACAACATGTACATATTTTTTCCCCCAGTGGTCTTTTTAAAATACTGCAAACACTGATAATATAGTTCATTTTGCTCATGTATAAGGTATCATTTGATTTGCAATAATTCTGAGGATAACTGTGCATATTATTTCCTATGCCAACATAAAGGGCACATTCTATTTTACATAATGCATGTATTAAGCTGATTTAATTTGAACAATACCAAGACACCATGCTGGAACAATTAACTGATATTTCAGAGTTAGTAATTAATTTTTTTTCCTTTTTGATTTCAATTGGATTGGGTGTTCTGCTTCTTTTCCATCCCTCCAGTGTGGTTAGTTTAGTACTATTACATTAATCAACAGCTATTGCACTGCACTGTTGGAGACATTATTTCCTTGGCTTTTCCTTTCTCTGCCATGAACAGACAAAACCTATATAGATTTCTTATACCTACTTAATTGCTCTATGTTGCTTCAACATGGTTGAATGTGGTTAATCAAGAAGGAAATATTATCTAAGTCACACACTGCAATCTTTATATTTCACTGAATTTCAAGGATATGTACTTGCTGAGAGGGTTGCCAGATTGAATCCAGGATAGAATTCATGTAACTAATTCTTAGCAGATCTTGGAGTAGGATGAGGTGCTCAATCAAGTGGGACAAGGTTACCTGTCCTCCCTCACTATCAAAACCTCCACTTTCAGCCTCAATCGTGTTTTTCCAACATAGTTACTCCCTCTGCAATGGAGGGATGTGTACAGGGCAGTGCCCAGCTCTGTTGCTGTGTATCCAGGGAGGCAATGACCTCACTGGACAGCAGAGGCTGAAAGTTGAAGTCTAGAAATTGAAGGTGTATGAAAGGAGAGCAAATGGTTAGCTATGTTAATGTGTTGTTGTTTTTACTGCCAGAAAAGGGAAAAGATGCTTGTGTGATTTCCTGTCTTATGTATCAAAGTAACTTGGGTAGTATGCTTTTTGACTTGAGTGGCTCAGGGGTACCATTTGTTGCGATGCCTCACATAGCAATATATCTTGGACTGCCCTGGCTGCAGAGTGAAGAGTTGGAGGTGTGACACCAAATGATGAATCAGGGAATTTCTGCAGTGGTGCTCCAGCATGTATAGCCTAATTCCAGGCTATCTTCCCATATAATCCTACCCAGGCCCTGAGATCCTCAGAAGAGGCCATTCTCTCAGTCCTACCACCTTCAGAAGCATAACTGGTGGGGTTGAGAAACAGGCTCTGGAACTTCCATGTTAGGAATGACCCCCTTCTATCAGTAGATTTTATTTCTGAAAGACTGTTGAGAATGGAACATTTTTAAAGAACGGGCTGTTAATAGGATGCTCTGCTACTTTTCATTGTACTTTTTAAAAAATGATTTCTAATTGCATGTTTTTGATGGTACAGACAGTGCCCAGAGAAAACAATGTTTGGGTTTTCTTGCTGACAAGCTAGATCCATAGAGTCATGTTTGACCTGGGCAGTTTTCTAATCACAGTTCAGTCAGTTCAAAAGGAGCAGACTGAATTTTATATGATGCACTAACAATATGACCCAGAATAGTGAAAGTGGGGGTCAGGGGAAGGGATGGGGAAGTGTAGATTCCTATTCCTTTCACTCGCATAGAAAATGCAATGATACTGGGTAATTATTTTGTACTGTAATTTTGAGATGTCATTGCATTTTTGTAATTAATTTTACTCTAGTAAATTAATGGCTTTTCGCTAATAAATAAAGTTTTGATGTTAACAGATAAATTATATTTTAATATTAACATTTTAGTGCTTTGCCACCATTATATTTTTTTAATTGTAAGCCACAATATATTGTACATAAAAATAATATTATTTTGCTTCCTTTTCCCTCCTATGTATGCTGCAGAAAAGCCACCATTAGCCCTCTAGACATTTTGTCCTATAGATGCCATCAATCCCATCCAGCGTTGCCAATGTGGGCTGTGGAAGTTATAGTGGAAAATACCTAGAGGCTCAAAGGTTCCCCATATAAGTTCTACTTTTGTATTTTGGATTTTATAAGCAATGCCATGACTGAAAAAGTGTCTCTGGGATGATTACAATAATCTTGAGTAAAGACTTGGAGAACCAGATCTCCAACTGCTTAAGGAGTAGAGCTGCTATCCTTCTCCAGTCCTAATATACTATGAGTATCACAACAATCTTTGAATTGGAATCTACTGTCCTGTCTACCAGTTCTTAATTATTCAATCATATATGGTTGCTATTTTCCCCCTATTTCCTCATCCTACAGTGGCAAAAAATGAGCAAGCTCATCCTGCTGGCCCTTGCTGAGCCCATAACTTCTACTGTACTTTAACAGTCGAGACAAATTTGCTTAACAAAACGCCTGCTTCAGTTGAAAATGAAAACTTGTAGAAGTGGTTTTTGTTTATATGGACCAATACAGCCACTTTTTTTTAACTCTTCCAGAGGATCTGGCTGCAGGGATTGTCATGATTAGTGCCTGCACTACAAAATTACACACTGATGTGCTTAACAGCAACAGTCTGTAGCCCATATTTTGGTTTCTTAAATAATGCAGGTACTATTTTGACATACATATATCCTGCCTCCACTCCCTTAAATATAATTAGAGATAAACAAACTGAAAGATTCTGTTTTTGTGTATGCAGATGTAATAAGCAGGAAATATTTCCTTTCATAACTTAGAGATTCCTTGCCAGATAATTACAAAATTGTGTTGAGCTTCCATTTCTGACCGTGGTTGGAAGTTTGGTTTTATGGCTTGCCTATTGAACAAAACAATTGCAACATCTTAATCAGTAAAGACTTCTATAGATGACCCTAGAAAAAGGCAGCATTTCAGCTGGATTAAATCTTCACAGTTTCTGGGTATCAGAAGAATAATACTATATATTGAGAGAAAGGTAGGATATAAGTTAAATTTAAATTAAATTAAATTAAAAATTATATCTGAAATTAATACCTAGCAGAATCATTCTGTGGTGTCAGATATAGCTGCAAAACTGTTCTAGTCATTTTTAAGGGGGTTGTAGTTTTGTCAATTGGAACAGCTTTCTAACCTCTAAAGAAGATATTTATAAAAACTAGTGTTTTGGGGTTTTTTTTGCCAAATGTCAGTTATTCATTATAGGTTCAAAATTAGCCATTATAATGGAATGTAAATTTCTTCTGAAAATCACGTATGTTAACTTTTCTCAGTTTCATTAATACCATCATGCACACGGTTAGGCTGTGGCTGCTAATGCCTTATGTCACCTCATAACCTACCAACTCCTTTATCATCTTTCCTGGTTTAGTTACATTAATCAACCCTCAAATTAGAGATCACGTAGTAGGTGGAAATCACAATACTACATAGTTGGGCATAGCTATCTACATGATGATATCAGCAGGAAAAAATGAAGGTGAGGGAAATTTTCTGCATTTGCTGGATAGTCAAGAATGGCCTTTCTTGATGGCTATTCACAGATGCTGGAACACTTTGCCAAAGAAAGCCCAGCTAACTTTCTCCCTGTTGACTATTCCTTGGCAAGCAAAAATATTTTTTGCTAGTCGTCCTTAGGATGATCTGCTGATTCTAATTGATTGTTTTCGCTAACTGTATTGATTTTTACCTTTCATGTTATTGTGTTTTACAACTTTATGTTTTTATTGTTGTTATTTTACTAATTTGAGTAGACTTTCATTTAATGGCAAGATGGAATAAAAATTAAATAAGTAAAAACCTGAGGGCAAGAGGACTGAACTGTAAATTAGCAGTTCTTACTCATTTACTTTGAGTGATGTTTTCACTCACAAACATCAATTTCTGTTGGGAAGATACTGTATTTCCCAAATAGTTGGAAGGGTTGGTATTAGTTGGTGGGATTCAATGGATTTGCTGTATACTTAAAAGGAAGATAGACTACTTTGTTTTACTAGGACTTTTAAAAAGGCATGGCTTTGCAGTGTAAAGGTTTTAAATTAAAATGACACCTGGCATCTTTAATCTTATCACGGTCTCTTTCAAGAGAGCAGATTCTCATACATTTATTATATTCTTGAATGCAATTATTAAAATACAGCAGTGTGTGCTTCATAGTCAATAGTCTTCAGTTTAAATTGCAAGCTACACTCTTTATTTGTGGTACGCTGCATAATGAGGTCAGATGAGAATGTCACCAATATGCGTTTTCATTTCTAAAGTTATTATTAAAGCACCAAGTGTATCCCTTTGTTCTTTTTGAAGGAAATAATTAATATCACTCATGTCAAATGAAGTGAGTTCAAAGGTCTAAGTGCACATAATTTAATTATAAACAAAACATGATATTAAAAGTTAATTCAATTAGAGCTTTCCCCTATGTTAATGTTGTGTGTGTTTTAATTGCATCTTTCCAGCTGTTAGTTTTTTTTAGATCTTTCTAACATGTGAGAGCTTCTGTTATTTTTTTCATGACACATTTCAAAATTTATACTATAATTGTGAATAAAGATATTTTTGAAGGCATACAAAATTTCGTATATAATCAAAGTTTGTTACAGCTTGATTTTTAAAATTTGAGACCTCAATAGTTTTATTGTAAAATTTTCCTTTTTGATACTTCAGAAATGTTAAGTGTTATTCATTAACTTTATGACAATGGGCTGGATGCTGATTAGGTTCACTGTATTTGGTTCCCATTAAAATGAGTAATTCTGAAGTCATTAATAAGTCCATGCTTATTTGGATCTAACTCCATTATTGTAAGCTAAATTCCTTCAGTGCTTTCACATTTTTTTCCCTCATGAATTTCCTAAATATAGCAGAAAGTATAATAGTTGAAAAGAATCTGAACTAAGACATTATGGGCAGGATCCAAAAGCTTTTGAGGTATATGCAGGCTGAAATTCTAGGCAGGCACTTACTTAGAAGTAAAGTTCCTTTAGGTCAAAGGGACTTGCTACTTAGTTGGTATGGATAAGCTTAATCTGTAAGTGAGCTTTTGCAAGCCCAGTGAAACTGATTACTTTCTGTCTTACGTTATATAGCTGATCTTTATTCCATATCACAAACTGCTTTTGAAACTCTTTGCAGTTTCTAATGTAGTTGACCTGTAGCATGGGGAAAGTTCTGTTTAAAAAACAAAAGCCAAGAGCAACCTTCTAAACCTGATCTCTTCCATATATTTTGGACTATAAGTTCTACTTTTCCTAACCACTGGTCGATTACTAGACCTAATGAGAAACATCTGAAAGACCTCACATTATGCAAGGCTGCTCTATAACCTGCTTGGTCTGACAACCAATAACATTACAATGTTTTGGATCTTGGCCTATAAAGTTGAATTTGCAAATAATGCATGTTAGGAGAATTTGATTGAGAAATCCAGGGCACCTCTACTGCCAGCTCATTTCCAATACACACATTTTCCCTACTAGTAACACTTTCCTTCATTTTCAGGCAGAAAAAGGTTCATCTACAAACTCTGAGAGCTCTTTCAGAAGTTCAGAAAATGACGCCACGTGAACGAATGAGACTACGGAAGTTAAATATTGCAGATGAGACAGCACAAAAGCTGAAGTAAGAAGTAAAATGTTATTTTATTGTCCAGACATAAATCTTCTACATTCACATGAGAAAGCACTGACATTTTAAATGGGAGTGGCTTACTACAATCATTCATCATGTCATCTCCATATGCAGTGCCAGCAGTGCTCAGAATGGAAGGTCTAGTCATAGCTTGAAAAGTAAGATGAGATATAGTCTTACTTTTTATTTCTGAAGGGAGGAAAAGAAGGCAAAAGGGACTAACTCCCTGTCCTTTATTATCTCATACACTTATAATGTTTGCTGTTAATGAAATGAGTAGCTTTGATTTATCGTGTCAACCCAAGAATGCATTTTACCTTAGTAATGACTAGTTAAGAACACAAAGACAGTCAATTAGTGGAAGTTTTTATGCTGCACTCAAATGTGAAACTAATAAGTCTTATGAGTATGAATTGTTAATATATATTTCTCATACTAGTCATAATTCCATTGCTTGAATGACATATGCTATAAGTTGCTTGAAATTTCATATTCCGGTTGCCATTTGTAATGTTGAATACTAGTGCTATCCTTATTTTCAGAAAGCTGGCTGAAGAAAAATACCAAGAAAATCTTAAAAGAATGCAAGAGCTTAGATCCCGTAATTTTCACCAAGCAAAAATAGATGTGCTTCATGTAAGGACAGATATTATCCTATGTTTTTCTAAAAATCTGCGCAGTCAATTTTGAATGATGAATACCTTTTTGAGCAAAATTTATTTACTGCCTCAAAATCATTTCTCAAAAACTATGTAAGAGGAAGAATTTTATGCAAAACTATTTCCAATATGAGTTCATTACAATTCATTATCTTAGTTCCCTTTTCCCAGTTCCTTGTATAGGTGTATTATGGAGACCTAACGGAGACAAAATAAATTTCTTTTACTAATGTTGATAGTTTGGTTCTGTTTTTATTGGCGATTTTTTTTTTTACTTGTTTCTCTTAAACTGGCAAAACCAACAAGGTTCCTATAGTTTAGGTGTTCTTTAATGTTCAGGACCTTGTAACTCTATATGTAACAAAAAATAGTATTAGAAAAAGCAAATTCAATGTGTAATTATTTACTGAATTAGCTGTACCCTTAATATATCAAACATGGTAATTTTATGTTTAGCCAAGTTATAAATATAATGTATTTTGTGTTTCTAAAGTAACAAAGGGATTTTCAATGTGTAAAGGGTACTTATGCTACATTCTCAATTTTTTTCTAGAAATTTCAATTTCCCTTTCCAAAATTTTCATTTAAAAATACAGAAAGGTTAGGTAAATAGAATGGAAAAAGAGAATATTTTTTCCATGGGTGAAAAATTTTTGGAACTTTTATATTCCTAGTTAAACTCATTTATGAACAGCATTTATAATTTGAAATTATGGCTGAAAATGATTTATTATATCTTTGAGAGTCATTCAGATATTGTATTTTGTATCAAACCCATCATTCATTCCATATTGTTTGTGGATCAGTGCACTGGTTAGTTCTGTGATATTCAACCAAATATTCCACACTGGGTTGATATGACTTACCTTGTTCATTTGTTAGCAGGACTACCTCAATTTTTTAAAGTATGTTTTAGGCATGTGTGTTTTCCCCTATTTGTTTATTTATATTGAATTTATATCCTACCTTTCTCCTGAGATGGGGTTCATTAACATCCCTAATGAATTGCTAATTTGCACTCAATTGTTTTATTAAAGAAAGACAGTTCCAGCTGTTGTTACATTGTGACTATATTAATAACTAACTGCATGCTTTTATTGCATCAAATAAGGAATCAGATGAACAAACTGGAGAGTATCTGGTTGAGTCTCAGCAAGACACCTCACTGGATTATCTGTCCATAGGATGCAATGACCAAAGTGACAGTGGTGCAACAGACAGACTCTGTATGTCTGAGCAAGAAGAGCATGGTAAGTGATATTATATTCTGTGTTATTTTCCTGTCTGGTTAAATCCTTAGGAGGTACAAGAAAATTCTCAGGAAAACTGAAGGAGCAATCCATGACCACTGGGTTATTCCCTCATGTCAGCTGATCAAGGCAAGAGATCAAAGTTTCAGACTGTTTCATCTGTTGGTCCATTCTCTCCCTCCTTCAGTTTTTATTCTTCTACCTTGCAACAAGGCCAGGAATAACTCTATCTAATTTAAATAACTATAGTAGTTACAAGGAGTAGGTAGGTAGTTAGCAGTTACTGCAACATCAAGAGACTTATCAAAAAAGAAGAGAAAAAATTATTGAGTCAGATGAGAACTGAGAGGAGCACCATGCTCAATCAAATAAAAAGAAAAGGCTGCTAGATGAGGAAGACATTGCTAAAGCCACTGAGATACCTGCAGGCATGCAGGCTACAGAGCATGAAAGTGTAAAAAGCTCTATTGCCATTCAGTTGGGCATTGAAAGACATACCTCTGAGCAGGCTGCATAGTCAATATGAAGAAAGATTTTTATGGTGTCAGGTAAGAGTGACACAGAGGGAAGGTCCCCTTATCAGCACTCTGATTCAAAAGTGGCAACAGTAAGACCTAAAATGTTGATGTCTAAGAAGGTTAAGGTTAAAAATGTCAAAAATAAGGATAAAGAAAAAGCAAAGGGCTTACTGACTCAGTCTCTTTTGAAGGAAAAAGGAAATTCACTAGAAGTTAGCCTCCCAGCCACCATCTTGAATTGGAGCGTTATATTTGAAGGGTGGAGCTGGAATGAGGAGAACTTCCAACCACTCAGAGAAGTTTGCAGTTTCCAGCGTGCATGTTGTCAGGCAACTAGACAAGTGGCACTGAAGCACTGGCTTCCATTGGAGCCAGTCAGATTCAGGATATTTATGTATCTAAAGACACAATTAAAGAAATAATTAGCATTGAAATAGATTCAAAGGTGTAAAGCAGTATTTCTAAGCTACCTTTTTCAAATGTAATGGATTTAAATAGTATGTTTATTCTAATGAAATTACTAAATCAGATTAATTTGACAGCAATGAATTTGAGTAGCAATTACAATTTAAGTTTAATGAATTTTCAACATTTATTAAGTGGAGGGGAAACAACAGGAGAGCTAAGGCCCTTTTTGCACGGCATTTGCAATGCGACAGGGCCCCTCAAGCATTGCGCAAATGTGAGGAGTGGTCCACACGACGAACTCACAATCGCGCAACGCTCCAGGGTCTGGCAGGTGCTACTCACACACTTTTTCATTTTCGGCTTTGAGCCAAAAATGGTGTGCGATCGCACATTGCTCCGGGGACCCGCGTGCACTTGCTGTGCGTGCAGAGCTCCAGAGCTGCAGCGCTCACGCTTCCTGTCCCAGCACAGCCTGGGAAGCTCCCAGGCTGCACTGTGGAAGGAAGAGGCGGGGCTTTTGTGTGAGCAGGCAGCAGCTGCAAAGCTGAAGGAACCGGGCCACGAGAGCCTCTCGCTGGAGGCTGCTTGCGCGATCCCTGCACCCCAGCTCTGTGAAAGGGTGTGTTGTGGAAAGGGCCCAAGAAATTCTCAAAGTCAGAAAGAAGTATCAGAGATGCAAGGTTTGGAAAAACCAAAGAAGTGTGCTGAGAAGACAAAACATGTTTCTCGTAGTAACAATGCAAGTATTAGAAATAGTTCAAATTCAATAGATGGTTAATCAGATGCAGATTCAGAAAGCTCACTAGAGGGGGAGCTATCAGATGAGGAAAAGGTTCAGAAATGGGGGACTGGCATTCTTCGATGAAGATTGTCCAGTGTAATCAAGTAAATCTAGGTTGTTTGAGATGGAATGTTTAAAGGTCTACTTAAGAAAGTGTTTCTCATAAGATTTTGGGGTGAGATCACAGAATGCTAAAAGGCCTTCATGGAAAGTTATATGAAAGGGAAAGCTGCAGTAACAGTGATCACTGGCTTGGAGGAAAGTTCCAACTGGGTACTCCCTGGAGGAGAGGAGGGCGTGGAGATTGCCCACAACTGGTCTGGGAACTTTGCTTAGTTTGCAAGGACCATAGGAGACAATTGTGAGTGAAATAGAGAGCTGCAGGAAAATTCCATCAAGCTCATGTCTCTGTATGTGAGCCTGTAAAGAACACTAAGACTGCAAAACCTCACTTTCTTTACAACCTTTTTATAACATCTGAAGCTTTTGGAGTTATAATCAAAAGATATCTTTGATTCAGTGGTGACATTAAAACCTTGTTGGGTTTCCTGATTTCTGTACTAATATGAGTGACTTTGAGGACTATTTTAAAGACTTTTAATATCACATTTTGAAAGCAGAAAGTTCAACAAGAATGTGAACAGCAAAATGTTCTTTTAAGTGGAAAGGGGTAGTAATTCTACAATTTGAAAAAGTACTTTTTTAAGTTGTAAGTTTTTTTTCAAGTGCTTTGCAATCAAAATGGATTGCTTTGTTATGAAAAAGTGGAGTCGTTTTTTGCCTGGGAGAAATATGCCATTGAAAGCAACCTAAATAACAAGAGAAATAGGCAGTGGAGGAATCTCTGTGCAAACAAAAGTATTAACCCTCTATATGCCAAGTTTTTGCCTAAATAGAATAATGATAGTGACTCAGTCCTCAGAAAATGAATGCAATTCAGTGATCTAGCAGGAGGTTCAGAAAGAATTTGAATTGATGACAAATATTTCAAGAGCTTCAGACTTTTCATGGGTGATGTGATGGAAATTAAAGAATCCAATGAAGTGGAGATACTTGAGTGTGACGAGAAAATTATAGGTGGTGCTATGCAGTCAGACCAAGATGATTTTGATTCAGTAGGGACTTTGGAGGAGGTAGAGGAGAATACTGGACTTATTGCAAATAATGGAGATAGGAATTACATCAGAGTTGTGAAAAAGGAGAACAGAAGTGAGATACTTTCCCTGAAATATATTTGAGATGCTGGAATGAGGAATGCTGAGGTTTACAATAAAATCATTTGAAAGAACATCATGGGGTTGTGGGGGCTGGAAAGAAGAAGCGGACAAAGACATCTTTATGGTGCTTTATGGAAGAATGTTTTGTCCCTAGGTTTTATGGAATTTGATTAGTGATGCTCAATTTATGCAATTGCGGAGGTTTGGCCAAAAAAAAAAAAGGGGGGTTACATTTAAAATATGAATGGCTAAAGATATAACAATTGAGTTTATGAATTGTAGATGCTATCCTGTAGCTCAGTATTCAGTGTGACTTCAAAGTAAAGGAAGTTGTTATAAAATAAAGCTTTGAGACAATTTATGAACACCTAAGAATCTGTTTCAAATGTTATTAAGCTTGATTATATATAAGTTGGAGGACTAAATAATAATATTATCATGAGAGAAGGTTTTCTTTTTGGAAATAGATGCAGAAAATTTAAAGAGGAAAAATACAATGAAGCTGGGTTTTGGTTTTGGGGAGACACAACTGGAAAAGAATCAGAGCAGGGAGAATAGCTCAAAAAGTTGCATTAATGAAGTTGAAAGGATTTCATATCTGTATTATGATAAATGGTTGTTAAATTAAAACATGAGGGGTTAATTTGCTTAGCCTTATTTAGGAGAAGAGTAATGGTCGTTTTTGTTAAAGAGTAAATCCTTAGTGACTTTCTGTAGAAAATATACTTAAGAATTTACAAGTTTGGATTTAGATATTACTAGGTATGTGTTATAGAAAGGAAGATGAGGAAATTACTGTGAATGATGAGAGAGGTATAGTTTATGTACTTTATCAATTGCTGAAGAGAAAATTAGAAGTCACTTTTTCTTGTCTTTTTTTCTTCTGTCTATATCTTTTTATCTATTTTTTTCTTTTCTTTTCCCTTTTTCTTCTTCCTTTATGTTGTTTTATCGTTTAAAGTTTTGTGTATGAAAATCATGATAAAAATGATAAAACTACTTTAAGTCTAGCAGATCCAGATCAGTGTGGGAATGCAAAAAAGAGGAAGGATGTTAGTGCAGTGTCAGTGTTGCAGAAGATGACATCAGAGTCCTTCAAGATCCCTATGCAGAGTTACTCACTGAGTTAACTGATTCAGCCTTGAAAGGGTCTCAAGAAGTTTCAGCTTTGCCTATTACAGCCTCAGTAGCAAGTTCAATGTTTGTAAGAGCAATTATATTGTGGGTTCAGGAGATTCTAGATTCAGAAGATGTAAGTGACTGGTCAATATAAAGTACAAAGTAAGATCAGCAAGTTAGAACAGTTCCACAGTATGTGGTTGATGTGGGATATGAAGTGGAGATTCAGGGGAAAAGGGGACCCTCCTCCCTCTCAAGGCTGACTTAAGCCTTGAATAGGAGCTAGGAATTTTCCCCAAATTCTCTTAATTCTGTGCTGCCACCACCCACTGATTTAGCCCACTCTACAGCAATGCAGTGGGATGTTGCTTGGGAATTCACAATCTCTGTGTTCAAAAATCCTTTCCCTTCCCTTCCCTCCCCCTTCTGAGTGAGAGGAACCCTATCCACACATGTGCTGAGGAGTGCGTGGGAATGGAGAGGGAACAGAGACTTACAGAAAAGTATTTATTTTAAACATTCAAGGTAAAACAAGAAAATAATGCTCATGAAAAGGCTTCCCCTTCTCAGGTATGCTTGATAGTTACCAGTAGTTATAAGCACAGATAGATTCTCAAGATCAGCCAAAGTGTCCAAAAATAATAGAGTTCTAACGCAGCTAACTAGACCCATTCTAAACTACTCACAGAAGTGGGTCATTTCTGGTATGGTATGGTATGTTGGGGAGGCCAGGAGGCAGCCTTGTCTGCCTCTCTGGCATCCCTCATGCTCCTCATGGTCTCTTAAGGATTTTTTTTTTCATTTCTCATGGAAGCATCTAGAAGATTCTCTTCTTTCTTCACCCTGATTAGGAAACTATCTCATGTGACTTCCAATCAATGTAACCTGACCCTAGCAGTCCATTAACCCTTTGTAAGCCTGAGGGAGAACTGTAAGCTGTGTTACCTAGATAATGGAAACCCTGTTATCACATATGATACCACAGACTTTGCAGCAGAGGCAATTACTGCTACTATGGTTGAAAAACTGAGAGGCTGACTAAAAGTTGAGAGCAAATTTGATAAACACTCCCTTCAAGGGGAAACTGTTATTTGGAGAAAAACTTTGGAGAAGATGTTAGTAGAAAGAAAGGACAAGAAGCAGGTTTCTCCTACAGCACAAAGAAGAAAGTTAGGAGGTTACTGTTTTTTAGGTTTTCAGAAACAAAGTTTTCAGAGACAAAGGGAGTTCAGAAGCGATAGACATCAATGGAACAAAAGGAGGGTCCTATTTAGACAACTGAGACAACAACAGCCAAGGAGAGGAGCAGGTCTCTCAGTAGGGATGTCAGGCAACAGTACTGACTTGGAAGATCTGTGGGTGGGAGGAGGATTGCTTCACTTCAGTTATCTATGGGAAGACATAACTTCAGACAAATGGGTACTTTAAGTAGATCAAGAAGGTCACAAAATTGTTTTCTCAAGAAGACCAAAGGGAAGGTATCTTTCATTGAAGGTACTAAAAGGCAGAATCAAGAGGGAGATGAAAAGAAAATTCAGCATTTAATTCAATTTTGGGCAATAGAACGAGTCCCATTGTGTCAGAAATGCAAAGGGATTTACACATTTTTCTTTATCTTTTCTTTACCTTTAAAACACAATAGGGGACACAGACCAGACTTGGACTTAAATTCTTCAGTTCCTTTGTGCAGTATCATAGGTTCAAGACGGAGATATTGCAAACCATATTGCAGAACTTTGACTTAAACAATTACTTATTCTTGATAGGTTTAAAAGAAGCTTACTTGCATGTTCCTATGCATGACAGCTGCAGGAAATACCATTCACTTAAAATGGCAGCCATTACCAATTACTTGCTCTTCCACTCAGTCTTGAACCTGCATCCAGGGTTTTTAACCAAGGTTCTGGTTCCTTGAGATAGAGAATTCAGCTGTTTCCCTGTCTGGATGATACCTTGTTGAAGCCTGGGTGCAGACAGAAGGTGGACCAAGGACTTGAACTGACTTTGCAATGTCTCCAGACTTATGAATTTTTGATAAATTCCAGAAAGAGTCAGCTGTGTGAAAATAAACTCACACAAGAGTTCTGTTTTCTTTTCAAAGAAAAGAAATGGAAAGCCAAAGAAGAAATAATAAAATTGAGAAAGGAGAAGGCAGTAGATTTAATGCATCTGGCCATGGTACTAGGAATTTTAGTTTCAACAATTCAACTAGTTCCCTAGGTGAAATTTCACACAACGACATTACAAATCTTTATGAGACCTTATCAGAATCATCTAATGAGGAAAGGGCATATCTCCCTGATGATATCAGAGCAAGTAAAAAAGTGATGTACTTTGGTGGTTCAGACCAGGCAAATTAGAGCAGGAGATGTTGTTTGTTACACGGTACAAGATAACAATTGTGACAGGTGCCAGTCTGGGGTAGGGTACCCATTGTCAGAATCAAATAGTTCAGAAAGGATGGTCAAATCTGGAAAAGGAACTCAGCGTGAATTTGCTGGAGATGAGAGAAGCAATATTGAGGTTTGCAAATAAAATACAACTCAAGAATATGCAGGTGTCTACAGACAACATCAGTGTCAAAAAGTATCTTTGCAACCAAGGCAGAATGAGATTACATCAACTGCTGAAAGAGTTGTCAAGAATATTGTTGTGGGCTAAGGAAAGGTTGAATTTTTTTAACAGCAGTCAGTCTCAAGGGGACTCTAAATCTGTCAGTGGATTACTTGAGCAGAAAAAAACAACCAAGGGAGTGGAGTTCGAAACAGGAAATGTTCAACAACTTACAAAGCAGATATGGAAATTTTGTGGTAGATCTTTTGCATCTGGACACAATTTCTAACTAAGAAGATTTTTTTCAGTAGCTGGAAGCTCAGGTGCAGAAGGGCCCAAGGCATTAGCACTGGAATGGCTGGAGGATCTACTATGTGTTTTGTCGCTGTGTGTTTTATCTACTATGTGTTTTGTTTCTGCTGCCAGTGATGTAGAGAGGTCTGATGAAAATCAGAATGCAGAAGGTGGAGATGGAGATAGTCCTAATTGCACCATACTCTGAGCAATGCTTTCCACATTTACTTATGTCAGTGCAGAGGCCATACTATCTACCTCAGAGATTGAAATGATTAACTTAAGGTCCAATATCTCATCCAAACCCATAATGGTATAGTCTAATTGCATGGAGATTGAACAGCATTGTCTAAGGTGTCAGGAATATACAGAGCCAATGAACAATGAATACCATTTTGGCTTTTAGGCATCAATCAACTCAGTATATATATGAAACTACATGGGAGACCTTCTAAAGATGGTGTGAGCAGAATTCTTAGGGTCACCATAAGTCAGAAACAACTTGAAGTTACACAACAACAACAATATCCATAATAGGCACCCATTATATTCATAATGGGCATTTATCTATGTAGGTAAGAACTACATCTAGCCTGTTGGGGAGCAGAGATTTTCTCTTACCAGCATAGTCTGGGTCTAATAAGCTAAGAACTGAATTATTGGCATCAGTGCTATTAAAGAGTTGCTATCTTTCTATGTGGGAGATTGATGCTTGGGTCAATCTGGCTTCTATCTCTTTGGAGCCAATTTTATATCCTTCTCAGCCTCCAATTGTCTAATCAGATTAGATCCCTGTTAGTCTCTACTTATGTAAACAATGTTAATTTTTTTACATATAAACATTTATTCTCCTCCAGAAAGGAGAGATCCTTTCTCTTGATCCTTTCTCTGTGATGTAATACTTGGAGACCAGTGATTCTTGGCTGCCTTCCATCAGATTGCATCGGCATTTTGATACCTGTAACCCTTTCATACTAATACAGTTAGGTTCATTTTAAGTCATTTATTTATGTTCCTTACTGGTGTATCTGTGTTTATAGCTAGGTTAGCTTCTTGCCTTTAATCATCCAATGCCTGTGGTCTCAGTGTTACACACACATTTCTGCTTCATACTTTATTACCTTTCTATTTTATGCTTTACAAACATGCTTATTACATTACAATTCAAGCTTCAGTGACTTAAGTTTTTCAAAATGTACCCAAATAACCAACCAGGCTGTAACACATTTTTATCCATTACATTTACAGAAGCAAGCAATTGAGTTTTAATTGGCAGCGGGACCATGCCCTCCACTATTCCTGGAGACACCAGACTGACATAGTGGGTATTGAAAAGCCTGTGTGGCAGATAGAGATGTATTTTTAGGAAGGCTAAAAGAGCAATCCACAACCCTCTGGGTTTATCCCCATGTGCCAGTTGGACAAAGCAGGAGATGAACATTCTGAGCCATTAATATTGTTGAATTGTACCTCTCTCCCTCAGTTTTTATTCTTCTGCCTTGCCAGCTGGTTGAGGTTAAACCATCAGGGTACTTAGCTAGATTTAAAACTTGATCTGGTAATTAGAGAAGGTAATTTTCAGTAGTCAGGGCATTAAGGGCTCATAATAACATCACTGGGAGACAAATTGAGGAGGAAGTGGAATAAGCCAGAGGAGCAGGACAGAGAGCAGCTCCATGACTTACAAGCCAAAAAAGAAAAAAACACTGGAGAATGAAAACAGTGTAAATTACTCTCAGAAAGCTGCAGGTCCACAGTCTAAAAAGCAATATACTGGACCTACAAAGGCAATTGCCAGTCAGGTGGGCCTGGACAGGTTGACTATTGATCAGGCTAGCAGTGCCAATTCAATTTTGCAGAAGATATTTATAGTGTCTAACGAAAGTGAAACTAAGGGAAGATTCCTTTTGTTATGCGCAGACATTCAGCCGTCACTGGTAAGATCAAAGATCTGCTGTCTAAAAAAGTTAAGGAAGATGTGGGGAGGAAGAAAGATAAAGCAAAGGGATTACCAGTGTTTTCTGCACAGACAGAGAAGGGCGGAGTGCTGAGTTTGGGTGTTCGGGCTACTTCTGGTCACCATCTTGAAAAAAGAGATTCCTCCTAAAAGGGAGGGGTGGAGCTAAGAGATCCTGAGATCAGTCAGCAAGAACTGCAGAGTCAAACACACAGGCACATGGCAGAGGAGACATGCTTCACACGGGGGAGGGGGGCAACATTTATCTCCCAAAAGGGCCAAAGTATCTTTTAAATACAACCCTCATAAGACAAGGAGTGCAAAGGGAAGTTGCAGCGCTTGTAGTGACACTGATCCAACACAATCAAGACAATGTTCAAAGAGATGCAGCAGAGGAGAAAGAGAGGTTCAGCCCAGGGTGTTGCCCCCAAAGCAGAATATTTCTGAATTAAGGGAAGTGATGAGGAAGCTCACTAATGAGGAGTTGGAAGCCAAGCAAGGTAGCAGTACACAACAGATTAGGCTTAATGTAATGAATCTGTCTTATTGTTTTAATATAATGAATTTAATGAAACAAGTTAATACTACTGCCAGTGCATTTATTTAATCCAGATAATTTAGCATCCATGAATTAAGTCTATTGGAGGGACTAAGTTACAGGAATGAACAGGGAAGTGAAAACAGTAATACAGCTAAAGTACAAAAGAAGCAGGTGAAGCAGATGCAGGAGGAGTTATTTAAAAGGTTTTCTAGAAAATACACTACTTAAAGCAAGTGTGAATAAAAGTCATTACAGAAACAAAGGAGAACAGCTTTTGGACTTGGAGATGGAAACAGACAAAAAAAAGGTTTTTTGCATGAGGATGATGATGTACAATCTGAAAGTGATCAGTCCTCAGAGGAGGAAGAATGAAGGACTCAAGTAAAGTTAGGTTGTTTTATGTGGTTAAATTTAGGAGCTTGCTTAAAAAAGTATAAATAAAATTAAGAAATGATATCTCAGTAGCACTGGTGTTAAAAAGATTGGCCTCTAAGTTGGTAGAGATTCCAATGCTGTAAATTTTTGCAGAATTAATAGATTTAGAGTGGAAGGCCACAAGTGGTTCAAAAAGATTTATAGGTTACAATAAAAACCTGTACACATTTGATAAGAAAATACAATGAATAAACTATCAATCCTGTTGGTTGATGGTTCAGTGTCAGTGCTGGTCTCTAATGCTATTGGCCCTCAGGAAGGAGGTATGTTATTGAGAGATGGGGACAAAAGAGTTGGCCTTAAAAAGATCTCATGAGGCAAAAGCAGTATCTGTTACAGCCTCAATGGTAAGTTCTATGTTTGTGAGAGTGGCACTCATTTAGATTCAAGAGGTTCTTGAGTCAGAAGATGTTACCACTCATACAATTCAGAAGATATTGGCTAAATTAGAATAGATTTTGCAATGTGTTGTAGGCTACAATGCTGTGGCATTTGCAACTAGATCAGTAACTGCAACCATATAGGGCAGAGGGCCCTATCATTGAAGCACTGGGAAACAGATGCTAAGTCTAAGGTGAACTTGGCAAAGGTAACATTCCAAGGAAACTTCAATTTGGTTATTTGGCATTACAGAAAGTTTTGGTGGAAAGGTAGGATAAAAGGCAGGTATCTCCATCATTGCAGAGAAAGAAAATAGATAGAAGGTATTTTAGAGGTGAAACCTATTCCTTCCAAGGAGGGAGAGTTTTTCAGAGACAAAGGCCATTTCTGCACTGCATTGTTATAGTGCTATTATTCCCCTTTCAACACGTTATGGAATCCTGGGGTTTGCAGTTTATGGAGAGACAGTTAGAACTCTCAGCCAGAGAGCTCTTTGGCCTCAGTGAACTACAAACCCCAGAATTCCACAGGATATTGAAAGTGGAATGATAGCACTATAATAGTGCAGTGTGGAAATGGCCAAAGAGAAAACAGAGGATACAGACGGCAGTGGAACAGGAATAGGTTTCAGTTTAAGCAGCAGAACCAACAACAGGCAAAACAAGGAACAAACCAGCTAGCTAGAACTAGAAAACAGCAGTATTGATTTAGCATTCCAGTCGGGGTAAGTTTGATTCACTTTGGCTGTCTCTGGGAAAGCATAACCACAGACAAATGGGTACTCCAAATGGTACAAAAAGTTTGTCAGATTGCTTTCTCAAAGAAGCCAAAGGGAAGATACCTACTTTCACTGGTGCCAAGGAACAACAGCAAGAATGAAATAGTGCAAGACGATATACATCCTTTATTAGACATAAGGGCAATAGAGCGGGTTTCTTGGAAGCAGGGGTTCCAAGGAATTTATTCTATATTTTTTATAGTTCCCAAGCACAGTGGAAAAAATTGTCCTGTGCTAGACCTGAAGTACGAAACAGCTGGTTGTGCAGTACAAAAATTCAAGATGGAGATTCTACAAACAGTTTTGGAGAACTTGGAATTAAATGACTATTTGATCTGTATAGATTTACAAGAAGCATGTTTGCATGTGTTAGTGAGCATCAGCTGCAAGAAATATTTGAGATTTCAACTTCAACAGCAGCCATAGCTAGTTCAGGGTTTTGCCATTCAGCCTTGCTTGAGCACCCAGAGTCTTTACAAAACTATTAATTTCAGTAGGAGCTCCTCTAAGAGAAAAGAGAGTACAATTGTTCCACTACTTGAACAATATATTACTGAAGGCAGGGTGCACAGTGAAAGCAGAAAAAGATCTCAGATTCACACTGAATTGCCTTCGGAATTTTGTGGGGGTTTTTTCATAAATTTCAAAAAGAGTAATCTAGTTCCTTCTCAAAAGATTGTGCATTTAGGAGCAAAGAGAAATATACAGAGAGGTTGTGTATTTTGGAGGAGAGAGGAAGGAAGATCAGAGAAGAAGTATTTGATTTGAAAAGGTGGAAGACAGTGGATCTTATGCACCTAGCCAAAATATTAGGAATGCTGGTGTCCACTATTCAGTTGGTGCCATGGTTAAGATTCTATTTGAGACCATTGCAGATGTTCCTGAAGCCATTTCAGGGACAAATTATAAGGAAATCCCATGTGAATGTCAGAGTTCCAAAGTAGGTGCAGGGGGAAATGGCATAGTGGCAGAGTTACAAGAATCTGACACAAGGGACTTCATTCGTCTAACATCTATCTAAAAAACTGAGGGTGAGAGGTCTGATTCAATGATATTAACAGCTCAGAATTTTCGTCTCCTGCCTTGTCCATCTGACATGTGGGATAAACTCAGAGCGTTGTGGATTGTTCCTTTAGCCTTCATAGAGTGACCTTTCAGGGTGAGTACCAACTCCTCATTCTCTAACAAAAGGTACGGCTGGAGGACTCAAGAATAGTCACTGGGGATTCTTCTCCTGCTACCCAGCATCTGCCACCTGAGGCAGTTGCCTCGTTCTGCCTATTGGTAGGGCTGGCCCTGGCAGAACAACATCTTTCTGTCAGTTAATGTGTAAAGGAGACCATCTGACTATTAAAGTATGTCTCTGCATCTGTTTCCTCATTGAAGTCCAACTTGCACATGGCACAGCCATTACAGATTAGTTCTCTTAAATGGAAAGTCTGTGACCAATTTCATGCAGCTTTCACACATCTTGCTGCACAGAAGCATGTACCATACAACATTTACCAAAATTTGAAATAGCTCCCATTATGAAGCTGGAGGGCCTTAAAAAAAATGTAGCACTTTACTATTTGAACAGGATTTTAAGGATTAGGGTAGCTGATTTAAATTCAGATTGTTCTGTTTATTTCCCTTTATTTGTATTGAGATGTTTTATAGTTTGCTTTAGTTTGTTTTGAGATGATTAGCTGTGATTTTTAATATTGGGTGCAATAGCATTGTCATGCTTTTTTGATATTTTAACAGAAGCTACCTTCTGTTTCCAAAATAGGACTAAACAATAAACAGTATAGATTCCTTTACTTTGAACCTGTATTTCTTGATCCTTGTGATCATATGAACCTTCAACTCCAGTGAAAGCTGAATGTTAATGTCTTAAGAAACTAAGCAACTGTTTCTCAGACCCTTTCCACAGCTTACCTCCGTCTGGCGCGGTCGCGCGGGGATCATGCGAGCAGCCTCTTCCATGAGGCTCTCGCGTCCCCTCTGCTCCAGCTCTGCAGGAGCTGCTTGCCAGCTGGCAGGCAACATGAGAGCTCTGCCTCTTCCTTCTGCAGCATAGCTGGAAATTTTCCCAGGCTGCCCTGGGGGAGGAAGCACGAGAGTTGCGGCTCCGGAGGCTCCACACGGATGGTAACTGCATGTGGGGCCCTGGAGTGATGTGCAATTGCGCATCATTTTCAGCTGAAAGCTGAAAATGATATAGTGCGTGATCGGCACCTGCTGGCCCCAGCAGCTTTGCACAATTGCAAGGACGTCATCTGAAACACTCCTTGCAATTGCACAACGCTCCAGAGGCCCTTTCGCATGACAAATGCCATGTGAAAAGGGCCTCAGAAAGCACCACCATGTCAAGACAGAAAGCTATTGGGTTCAGGATGGTATTTTAATAACCACATTCTATTTCTTTTCTCGATTGCATAATCAACAGTAACACACTGTTTGTCAGGAAGGCTGTCTTGGAAGATCAGGTAGTTAAACCCAGTTTTCATGAGTTATGGATCCAGTCAAAACCAGTGTAGGAAAACACTCTGCATATTAACTGGGTTGCTACTACTTTAGTTCATGTAGAAATAAAATGTGTCTTCAATTGATAGTCTGACTTACTGCAGAAATATGTGTGGAACTTATCTGTGGAAGTAGCACCATTATAATTCTAAGTGGAAATTAGGCACAGCATTTCCACTTTCCAAATGCCAAATTCCTAAGAGTTGCTCAGTTTGTGCTGGTTCCTGCCAGGCTATTCTTTTTTTGCGGAGATTAATTCAATCAGGCATGATGCAATTCCTACCTTTGGGGTGGATGCATCCCTTGGAGTTCCCCATCCAGACTTTAGCTTCTTTTGCAGTTATTTTCAATTATTGTTGTAATTGGAAATAAGAGGCTATATAAAGCCTGGGAAGGTGCTACATGGAAGTGAATTCTGGTTTGTAGCCTGGGGAAGGTGCTGCATAGAAGTGAGTTCTGTTTTGCAGCCTTCGAAGGTACTGCATGGATATGAGTTCTGGATAGGAATGTGCTGCATGGAACTGAATTCTGATTTGCAGTCCAAGAATGTGCTGAGGCCTAGCTTCATGTGCTTACTCTGATAACTAATGGAATGTAGCCCTAACACCCTTCCTAAATTGGAACTTGCTGCCAAGCTGAAAACACTCAGGACGACTGTGTGGTTTGAGTGGATAACCTGCAATTCTTACTACAGATTCTTATGAAAAGGGCACTTGCCGTTCACTGGAGCTCATCTACCACTCCCTATTGTGCAATACCACGATGAACTGAGAGACCAAGAAGCTGATCTGGCTGAATCTTTATAATGCAGTCAACCATTGCTCACATTATCCAAGAGATAATTGAAAATTAATTTTAAAAAATTGAATTCTAGATGATTCCTCCCTATGGTTTAAATTTATTTGTGGAGGCTGTTCATCAAGTACTTTGTATACATTATAATGTCAGGAAGGGAGACAGCATGCCTATGTAGCATGCACATTTTTAGAAAAAATGACTTCTTATGTGAAGTCACAGAGATCAGAAAAACAGGAAACTCTGCCGTAATGTTGGATGGTGTTATGATTTGCTGAAAGAGAGAACAGGAAACCATTCTCCTAGTACAGATTTTGTTCTTCTTCATGGTGTCTGTATCTTTGTTATGGTATGTTTTATGGTTACTTATATTTTATAAAATTATATATAAAAAAAACTTTTAAAGAGTTTTTTTTCCCATTTCTCTAGAATTAGGACAAGCATGTTTTTTCCCAGCACCAGATCAAAACCTGTTAGTTTGACCAGACTTTTTACAATGGTTTATTTTAAGGTAGTTGCTTTAAACTTTCTAATTTTTGCATTTTATTGCTATAATAACAGTACCATTTATAATTAAGATTTTTTTCCTTACATTTTGTATGCTACCAATCTATCGTGAGATGAAGGTCAGTATAAAAATATGTAGGGGAAAGTGGATTGCATTGATATATTTTCTTTAGGGGGAGAAAGACTGAGAGATAAAAGGTTAATGGGGAACTGAGAAAAAAAATATTTTACTTAGATCAAAAGAGGTCATTGTAGTTCAGTGTCAGACTAATAGTCTGGCATTTTGAATCTCAATTTAAAAAAAAATCTGGCTATATGTTTCTGTTTTATATACGGATGGATAAAATAAAAAAGTAATGTCCTGTGATTGGTGGAATTGGGAACATTCTGAAGTTGTTGATTGGGTCTTTGTCTGAAACTAGTGTAGGGGGATGGAATTCTATCCACTGTTAAACTGATTGGCTGGTTGCTCTTGGTTGTTATTGCTGTGTGCTTTCCAATCACTTCCAACTTGTGACGATCCTAACAGGAGCTCTCACAGAGTTTTCTTGGCAAGATTTGTTCAGAGGGGAATTGCCTTTGCCACCCTTTGAGGCTGAGACAGTATGATTTGCCCAAGGTTCCCCACTGGGTTTCCAGGGAGGAGCATGGATTTGAACCCTGTTCTCCAAAGTCCAGTATTCTAACCACTACACCACACTGGCTAGAGAGTGCTTAAAGAATGGTTCCACACTATCAGAAAGAACTTGGGAAAAGGCAGTGGAAAGGGAAAGAAACCAGAAGAGAATTTTTAAAAAAATGACTCAGAAAGTAACTCAGAGGAGACTGGTAAAGCCATAAGAAATTTGAAACAGCAGTAGAGGCAGAGGAAAGATCACTGTGATAACTAAAGCCCCTGCCAGAGCTGCTGCTGATGAGCAGCAGCTGTTGGTCCCTGTGGCTCTGGCTGGAGATGAGTCCTGCAGCTCAGGAGCTCCCACTGCTGCCATGGACCAAGCAGGCTTGGATGTTCCTCTGTCTGCTCCTTTAGAGCAACAGGGATCCGATTCTGAAGATGCTCTGGAGCCTGCTTCAATCAGTCCCCAATCAAGGTGGAGACTCAAGAGAGCTGTGCAAAGGGAGGCTTCCTTGGCTAAGTTTAAGAAGTGGTGACTGGGCACACCTGTGTCTTGGGCTATATAACTGCCTGCCTGGAAGCTTCCCTTTGCTTGTGGCAAACTTCTTACAAGCCCTTCCCTTGTCTGTTCCTTGCTTCCAGCACCCAGCTCCTGATACCTTGGATTGATCTCTTGGCTCCAGACCCCTAGCTTTTGGAACTCTGACTACGGCTTTTGCTTGTCGCTCTGGCTTAGGTAAATGGACTTCCTTTGAGTAGTTGCTTGCTTGACTCTGCTAGCTCTCCCACTCCCTTCTCTGGGCTGGCTCGCCGCCTGGGTCTCTGACCTTGACAATCACAAGCAAATGGTAAAATCTTTTTAGGGACTCAAGAAAGTTTGCAAGTGAGGATCAGGAACGCCTAAGGAAGCCTTCAAGACAAAGCTGTGATGTGATAAATAAATGTGCGGTGATCCCAGTGGAATTGATGGTAGAATAGCCAGTGATAGATACACTTCTGGCAAGGAAGACGCCAAATGGAATTTGGTCCAGTGAAAAGGACTTTGCTGTCTCTCTATTCCCTTTAATGGTCTGGAATCAAATGGTCTTCATTACATTTGAAGATGGGATTCTTTTGCACTGTTCAGCTTTACTTTTTGAAAGCAACTTTTGACAGAAGGGCAATGTTTCTAGGTCAAGAGCACAATCCTAACTATCCAAGATGGTTTGAGGCCACCTGAGACAACATTAGGGCAGCTGAAGCTGTGTTGAATCTAAATTCCTCCCAGCCTAGGGGTTTTAGGATTACCTTCACTCTAAGCATGTTAACCATATTGAAAGAAATATTAAGTACAGCTTTATCTCTAGGAATCAAGCATATCCATAGCACCAAAAACAATTACAGTAAGAAGAACAATGAACTTAGACAACGTCTGCTTCAAAGAGGATATCTTCCTCATGTCATTGATTGAAACATCAAGAGAGCAGTCATCATTTTTAGAGAAAAATGTTTGCAAAAAAGATGTGAATTGAGCAATAGTCAAGAACACATTGCATTTCTGGTGTTTTCTAGTATGTCATCATCTCCCTATGATGATAGGGCTATCAGGGAAATCTATGACTGTTTCCGCTCTATGCTATTACAGTGCTATTATTCCACTTTCAACCTCTCATGGAAGCCTGGGGTTTGCAGTTTAGGGAGTGGCATTTAGAATTCTCAGCCAGAGAGCACTTTGGCCTCAGTAAACTAAAACCCCAGAATTCCACAGGATATTGGAAGTAGAATAATAGCACTATAACAGTGTAGTGCTGAAATGGCCTATGTATTGTCAGCAAATGTTTTGCTAAAGCCATCAGAAAGCTTCTTGTTGACAGCTTTTCAGTAGCTGTCAAATCTATGGATATTGTTGATAAAAACTGTCCTGGATCATACCGTTTTGATTCTAAATATTGTGTTGCCTTTATGTATCTCAAGAAGGTAATCACTTTTAAGAGCATAGTAACTGGCAGGACCTACAGTATTAAACAAAATATCACCTGCTGGTCTTGCAGTGTTGTGTTATATATATATATATATATATATATATATATATATATATATATATATATATGTGTGTGTGTGTGTGTGTGTGTGTGTGTGTGTGTGTGTGTGTGAATGAGTGTAGAGAGGAAGCCATCTAAAGTATGTATGGAAGACCATCACAGACCCATGTACATATTTCAGGAATTGTCTGCAATCCTTACCAGGCAGCTAGAATAACCAATAGATGGACATTTTAATTTGGAGCGCCACAGTATGGCTGATTTGTCTGTGTAAGGATGAAGTGACATCTATTTCATGGACTTCAGATAAAACAGAAAATTTTGGATTCACAGACTGAAGACATTAACACCTCAACTCTGAGGATAATACATAACATCATCATCTACTTTGAAGCACTCCATCTTCTGCATTCTTAGCTGCCACTTTGGATGCAGCTCACTTTTATTTTGAGCAACTGAAGAATAAAGAAGCCAAAACATTAAGTAGTCCTGTTTGGTAATCATTTTGATAAATTTATTGTAAGTGATTCTGGGATTCAAAATAGATTTGTGAGAAGTGCTGTTTTTTTTAAATCACTGGTTTATTTATAAATAATATAAATATATTTAAAATTTATAAACTGTTTAAATTTGAAGATTTCAAAGTGTTGTACAGCAATAATAAAGTGTAAATATAAAGCAGTGAATGAAATCAAGAAACGGTATTTATACTTTTCATAAAATACACAGTAAGACAGACTACTCTGGGAAGGCTTGGAAAAACAGGCAAGTCTCCAGTATGCATCTACAAAAGAAAATTGTTGGGGCACATCTAATATGAGAGAGAATAGCAGCTCACAATCAATGCTATAATCACATTATTGAATAGGTAGGCAAGTCTCAATTTGTTTGTGGCTTTATGTATTGTCATAAAAATGGCAGACATATTTTCCTTTTCTAGACAGATGGCAACACTGTTCTGAGGGGATGGGTTTTTCTTTGCTCATTTGTAAAGGCACTGAACGTCCGTATATGCCTTGGGAAATTTTAATAGTAGTAGCAAAGGTAGCTCACTAGGGAAAGCAATATGTCAAGAAAGCATAGCGTATTTTCAAATTTTATACATGTTTTTATGTATAATTTATTGCCCTCCTATTTATCTGTTTATCTGTCTAGCCAGACGTATCCCAGGCATTATACTGACAAGTATACACACATATAATAAAGATACTGCATGGTAAAGAGAAGGCTGTACTGTCTGGTGGATTCATTATCTTAGAATAGGAGAAGAATTAGTGTGACACTTCAAGCCTAGATCCGTCAACTTGTTCTTTGACTGTTTCAGTGGAGTTAATCTGTGTGCCAGGAAGCTGCATTCTGGAAAGTGTGTCCAGGAAGGAGGGATACAGTTCGAGAATCAGGGTGAAAAAAAAAGGAATGGAATTTGAGTGAGTGAAATAAAACCAGGAGGGATTGATTAGGGTGGGTAGAATTGTTGCTCTTTGAAATCTACCTTTATCAGATTTTCATGTGTAGACATAAGATGAGGTGGGAATACTGTGTCCTTGCAGATGCTGTCAGAAACAAATTCCCAGCACTTCTCACCATTCCTCACCATTGGATAACCTTGCTTGGGTTGCCAGGATGAATGGTTCAACTCCATCTAGAGCATCATATGATTCCCATGCTTGATCTAAGAGATCACCCTTCGTTATGCTTATCTGCCTTTTTCTGTAAAGTTTGCTGCACACTCTAAAGAGCTGTACATAGAGAACTTAAAAATCTCTACTCATGTATTCAGATGTATGGTGATCCATACTTGATAGATAGAGAATTGAGAGGCAATTTAGAGGACTTTATTTCTAACATTTATCACATTGTATTCATGCTTCAAGCCATTACTCAGTATCCTGTTTCTTCTCTTGGTCCAACATAACTGACTGGATTAGTAGTTACTATCAAATGCATGCCTTCCATGTATATATTATTCATTTTCAGATTGTGATATTGATCTTCATATCTTCTCTGAAAAATCTATAGGTGCCAAATAAAGAGGTTTAAAATGAAGATGTGTAACATATTTATAAGTAGAAACAAAACAAAAAATCGAGAGCAGAACTATAAAGGCTGAAGGAAGGAGAAAACAGAATTTAACAAATATGGTACCCTCTGAAAAGCAATTTCATTTGTTGTAGTTATTTAGGAGCCAAACAGTGCCAAACATAGTTATAGTGGGAAGAAGGTATGTACTGAACCAATGTCAACTAAACTATTACCTGTCTTGCCAGGATATCAGGATATGAAATGGCAATGTAGTGTTGTATGACAGATGCATAACACAAATAAAGAGATCGGCATTCAAGACAGAAGCAGGCTTCCATGTGCCCATCATCTAACTGGATCAGGAAACATGTTTAACTCAGATTTGCACCTAAATTAGCGTCCTACTGTGTATGCCTTCTATCTGTGCTGCATTGTTTTTGGTAGGATATATAAATGCAAATATTCATCCTCTCAGTGTGGTTAAGGACATGATTCCATTGAAAGAATCTTTTATGGATGGTTACTATTTGCACTTGGGAGCCCATCAGGAGAAGTATCCAATCTGAATCGCAGTTGTTCATTCAGTAAATGATATGACTGCATGGAATTGTCTGTCGTTCCATTTATTTATTTTTCTAGTTGAATCAGACACATCTCTTTCACAACTGTGTTGGCAGCTTCATTGCCACATAGGAAGTGTTGGGCCAATTGCCTTGGTAAAGAGCCAACATAATCTTTTTACTCCATTACTCCTGCCCCCAACATTAAAAGTGAGATCAGTAAGACAGTTGTGTTTCTTCATTGTGATATCAGCAGAAACCAACATTTAGTGCTGTGATATAATCACATTCATTTATTTTAATTTCTATATTATTTTATCAATTTATATACCACTTGCCATATCTAAAATGGTTGTCTCCAAGGAATGGCTGTCACGTAGCCATCAGGAAATTAAAAAAAAAAAAAAGCACCAAAGCAGGCTGAGTCATAAAGATAATGATGTCACTCCAGGAGAAGGTTTTCAATGAAGAAGAGCATAATCAAAATGCCTTAAATAAATGTGTGACCCCACCCCTCATTGCAGGGCTAGGGCCAGTCCTGGCTTGGGGTTCCATATCCCTCTGACCACTTCAAGGCAATCAGGTGAGAGCAAGAGTCCTTTGTTCTTCCTTCCTGTGATCTTAATAACAACAATTCAAGGTTTCTTTGCCTCTGACAGGGGTTAGAACTTAACCGCAAACTGAAGTATTTCCCCACTGGGTCTCAACAAAAAAAAGTAGAAGACACAACTTCACATGAAAAGAACTGGCTTTGCTAAGTTCTCTGACCACTTCCCAAGTTACGTAAGGTTTTCTCTGAATCTTTCCATTTACGCTTTTTGTTCCCTCTATGTCATTGACCATAAAGCCATCTAGCCATTCTCCTTTGGCTATGTCCGCATATTCTGACCCCCATTAGTCTGTCACGAACCTCCTGTCCACTTTCCCTTCTCTACTTGTTACTGTGTTTCCAGCTGCCCCCTGTGTGTATTCTTCTCCCTTGTCATCCAGACACCCTTTATCCATCCAGCTTCACCCCCACACTCCTCCTTGTTCTTCTCCTCCATCCTCTCTGCTCTGAAACTAGCCAATTTCCCAATTCTCTCTTTTGCTCTCCATCTTCCTCTCAAATCCACCCCCATCCTTCCCTTTTCCCTCACCGCATCCACTCCTTCCTTGGCAAGGCCTCCTCTTTTCTTCCAGCTCACTGCATCCACCTGTCCATTTCCTCTTCCCATCTTCCCTGCTGTTTTTCTTGCTTCCATCCTTAGCTCCCTTTCCATCCCTTCCCACACTCTTTCTTCCACACCTCTCTCTCCTCCTCTGTCCCTGTGCGCCCACATTTTGAATCCCCCAGTGCTCTCTTTTTCGCTGTCTCCCACCTTTTCAGGAGCTGCTTATCCATGCGTTCTTCCTCCTGATGCACTCCTTCCAACTGGGTAAATGAGATCTCCTGTGGTGTGGGTGTTTCCCTGGCATCTTGCTGAGCAAGGCAAGTCAGGAAATGTGGGGCCACAGGAGGTGTGCATTATTCTACTCAGAGAATCCAGCACCTCCTATGTCTCACTACAAAATTATTGATTTCAATTGCAATAAAAAGGCAGGCCTCATGTACAGTTAATTAAATCTGATAGAAATTGGTTGAATAATGCAGATTGTCATTCAATATACTGACAAACAAAACCTTGTTTTTTTAAAAAAAACTGCTAACTTTGTGGTTACTATATCCTACTGTAGGTTGTTGTGTGTTTTCCAGGCTTTGAGGCCATGTTCTATTAGTATTTTCTCGTGACATTTCACCGGCATCTGTGGCTGGCATCTTCAGAGGATCTGGTGACATGGAAGTGAGACAGAGTATATATACTTGTGTAGTCCCTGGGTGGGAGGGAGCAATTTGCATGTGTTACAGTTGGCCTGTGTGATGGCCTGTTGTTAAACGGAATGTCCCCCAGGGTGTATTGTTAGTCAGGGGATGTGCATAACAGTGCGTAAAGGGACCTCCAGAGTCGGGTGGTGTTCATTGGCATATTATATCCTACTGTTCGCTTTCAAGGAAACTCAGTGTTGGGCAGTTTTTTTGTAACAGAACAGCGCTCTACCTTGTTCATTCATCCAATAAATTTCATGAACTACAGTTAAGACACTAAAACAGTGTGACAGTATCCTACTTTTTCTCCTCTTTTTATCTGATCCATCTTGTTCTTAGTTACTGTTGAAGACTGGATTTCAGATGAGCTAATCAGAACTGAATTTAACCAAGATATAAATCATGACAGTTTGTTTGGCACGTCTTATGACAGAGATATAAACATTCTAATTATGGTATCTTTACTTAGTATTTACACCAGTATTTGTATATCCTTTAAAAGTGGTTGTGTTGCCAGGTGTTATATCAACAGTGCACACTTAAAACATGAGCAGAAAACAGCATGCTAGTCATTTAAAAACATAAGTATTGCCCGATATTTCAAAATCCATCTCAGCCAGCATTCTGTTTCTCAATATCAACAGCTAAATGCTGCAAATGAATATCCCCTGCTGTTTATCCAGACCACCAGGAAATTAGAAGAACAATTTAACTACCTAGTTTACAGACTCTGATAGCTTTCTTTTTGTACTTCAGGGAGGAGAAAATGAACCCTCCTCTCTGAGGTACAAGAAGAAAGCTAACAAAGTCTATAAAGTAGGTAGTTAAAGGTAATAAAAGTTGTTAAATTGGTGACACATTTTTGTGTGTGTGTGTGTAAGTGTGAATTGCTTTAATTCGTTTTATACCTGGTCTTTCTACCAAAAAAAGGCATTCCAAGTAACCAACAATAAAATATGTACTCTACACCAAAACCAAAATCTTAATTAAAACAGAACTTGACAACAAATCAGTTTTAAAATGTAATAAAACATAACAATGAAAAGCAGTGCCAGCACCCAAATGAGTTTAAAAACACAATTAAAACACAACAATAACTTAGCTAACACCCAACTAGTTAGATCCCATTACTCTAGAAATCACCTTATATGCCAAAGGCCTATCTGAGTAAAATGTCTTTGCCTTTTGGTAGAAAGATGGTAGAGAGCAGTGAACTTACTGTATGTACTCATCTATAAGTCTAGAAATTTCAGTCAGAATATTGACCCTCAAAAATTGTGTTGACTTATCCACAATCAATGTAAGTACTGTACCTTAACTCTTATCAAAAAAAGGAACCATCCCCTTCTCTGAGTAGAGTGGCGAAAGGCGAGAGCTTAGTCCAACCCGGGAGAACCTAAAGGAAGCACTGACCCCATCTACTCTCTCTGCTGTGGCACTGCTTCTGGCCTTTTTGAATTCCTGGGTGGGAAAATGGTGCTTCCCCTCAAAGGAGTGCTGACAGAGTAGAGGAGATCGGTGCTTTTAGGTTTTTCTGGGATGGAGTGAGCTCTCACCTTTCAGCACTCTACTCAGAGAAGGGGATGGTACTTTTTTTTTTATAAGAGTTAATACTATACCTTAACCCAGGGCTTTCCAAACAGTGTGCCATGACATGTTAGTGTGTCACCTGAAGTGTGTAGGTGTGTCGCCTACAATCTTGGAAATGTATGTTTTTATTTATAAATCATATATTTTTAAAAAATATATGAACAATTTTCATGAGATATGTTGTGTCCCCATGCATTTTGTTATTACAATTTATGTATGTGTCTGTAACTCTTAAAAGGGGTTAAGTTTTACCTCCTCTTATAAGGGGTTAGTTTGTTAGTGGGGTTTGTTATAAAGGGTTAGTTTAACCTCTGGTTTGCTAGTAAAACTGAATTACTGTGTCACAAAAATGATGCATGTCTAAAAAGTATGTCACCAACATGAAGTTTGGAAAGCTCTGCCTTAACCTTTATCAAGAAAGGAACCATCCCCTTCTCTGAGTAGAGTGGTGAAAGGCCTTGTTGAATGCATAGGTGGGAAAATGGTGGTGGTCATTATCCACAGGTCATATAAAAATCCATTATTTTGGCCCCAAAACCTGCTCTCAACTTATACATGAGGTTGATGTATACACAAGTATATATGGTAATGTTCCCTGTAAGGGATTTCCAGAGTGTGGAACAGATGACCAAAAACATAGCACTCTATACCTGAAAATGGTGACAACCCCAGATTTTGCTTTCAAGAAAGTTTGCTCCCATTGATCCCAGTGGTGTGTCTCCCTAATTTCCTGCAGGCTGGCAGGTAGCAAGCACTGAAAGGCAATATGTGACAGGAAGGAACAGATAGCAAACCTGCAAAGTGGCACAGCTTCTGTGCCCCACCTCAGCCCATTAACCAATGCTGAGGAAAACATTTGTGATACATGTAAATTAAAATATGTTAATAGAAAAAGTGAATATTTAAAACATGGGAGTAAGTTTATCTTGGATGATTTCATTCCTGACTACACCATCCATCTGAGTTATGGAGATTTATTCTTTTCACGTGAGACTAAAGAAGATTGCTGAACAATCTGAGACCCTTGAGACTGAAACTGAGGAAAAGCATGACTGTAGAATCCAACTGTTCTGCTATCTCTTGCTAAGCAAGAGTGCTTTGTGGCAGCCAGTTCACCTTGACATGCTGTCATTTCTTTCTGTTCACTTCAGTAGCTTTGGGCACATATTTTACAAAAAGACAGCATCCTGGCTCAAACAAGAATGCAGAGCTCACTTGAAAAGAAGGTGAGAAATGAGCCTTTGGTTTCCAGAAAGCATCTTGACAGATCCAGTCACAGACTATGGATAAAACTCAAGTCTAAGTAAGAGAATACAGTTTGTAAGTTAGTTGTAATAAAGGTTGACTGATCTCATTACAGCAATGACTGCCATGCTCAAGAAGTGGTTTGTTTTTGGAGGTTCATAAAAACCAAAGGCAACTGTAGCTCAATATAATTTAGAACTGCAGTTCCCATAATCCTTCATCAGTGACCATGCTGGCCTGGGCTGATGGGAGTTATATGTCAAAAATTTCTGAAAGGCCACAATTGTCCGTTCCTAGCCTAGAGGAAATGAGTTATTGAAAATGCCCACCATAAGTTCAGTATTTGGAGTATCACCCAAGGCACACATGGTGAAACTCCAGCTTGGCTAATAGTGATTGTGGAAGCTCTAGTCCAAAACATCAGGAAGGCCAAAGAATTTCTATCTGTGACCCAAGGTATAGCTCTCCCCACCTTCCATATATTCCCATGCTTGTTCTATCTCAGTCCTGGCAGCAAAGCTGATAATTCCAAACAAACTGAACAGCTCCCAGCTCATTACTTTTATTCGGTAAGCACAAGGTCAAAATAAAGTCCAACAGAGTTCAAAGGCAGCAAGTCGAAAGTCAGTCAGAGTAATCCAGAGTCAGGCACAGAATTCAGCAAGGCATCTGGCAAACAGAGAGGTCAGATAAGTTCTGATAACCCCTGGAGGGGAGGGGCGGCAGCTATATAGGTCAGAAGCCCAACGCAGCTGTTGCCTGATTAATTGTTGGTAGTTATATATCTCTGGGATCAGCATAGGCTCTCTCTTTGTTGTCTGTGTTCAGCAAAGGTAGATGGTGATACGTTATCTTCTGTGTCTGAAGGGACAGGACTCTGCTAGAGCTGGCACCACCCCCTGCTCTATTTGTGACATTGTAATCTCCTGTAGAGCAGGTCCTGGCATGCCACTTGTTTCAGATTCTGAGTCAGAGTCCATGTTCTGGAAGCAGGGCAGACATTGCTAAACACAATGAGAATGATGGAAAGATCATCTCTTTCTAAAGGGACAGGTTTACATTTGTGACATATTACAGAGTATATCATTTGTGACATACTTCACCAGAATGGCATGGAAAGGAGGGTGCAAATATCTTGATCTCTTGTTTTTCTGAACTGTATTAGGTGGCATTCACCTAGGAACTGGTCCATCAAGTTACTTATCACATTGGCTTCCCACAGAAAAAAGGCATTGGCTCTTCTATAGTCTAGGAGGAGTCTCCCACAGTGTTTAGTCTCACAACTTGATGACACCTTTCAAGGTGATTTTATCACTCTTTTGTAGAGACCACACTGAATAATGTAGTTGATACCTTTAGTTCTTGTCAGGCTCATGTCCCTTTTGAGAGTTGTACAATAGACAGCAAAGTATTGCCATCTGTGCAGTCTTCACTCTGGGTCTAGCTCCACTTCTTATATTATTATATAGTTGTTACATAATCAATTAGCTTTTAAAGACATGAAAGTAGTTCTAGAACTAAAAGGGTGTCAATCCCACAGAGGAATAACTGGTTTTCTTCTAATCAGTACAACTGCTAGATGCCTTGATAGATGTTGGCATGAAAGCAAGTGGAGAAGGAGAACTACTTTTCCCCTTCTTCTGTTGGACAGCTGTAGGGTTGCTTATGGAGAGATGAGATAAATCTGGATGAGGTGATGACCAGTGAGCAGCAGCAGCAACATATTGATCCAGTGATTAGGATTACTGAACAGTAAAAAAATGGGAGTGGGTGATACCTGGTTCATGTATCCTGCTTCTGTTCTTGCAAGATAAAATAGATCCTGAGTCTGGGCTTAAATCCAATTACTAGTCCCAATTAGAACAGAACACTGAATCAATGGAACATAAGTCAATGTTAATTTACCAAGTTTCCATTGATTCAAGGAGGCTCCTCTTGTTAAGACTATTTGATTTAGGGCTGGATGCTTCCAACAGAAATGAGTGTATATCCTGATTCTAAAATTCCTCATTGATAGGCTTAAGGTGGGCAAACTCCATGGGTTTAAGTGCCAGTTTCCCACCCTTGAGACACACCAACCCCTTCAAAATGGAAAAAAAAACTGGGAAGAGGATCCCAATCCAGATGTAAATTTTGGCAGCAGACTGTTTTAAAAAAGGCAGAAAATGTTTATTTTAATGGGAGAAAGTGTTCTCAGTTTGCCATCCAAATTTGGTGCCACAGTGTGCCATCAAATTATGGCAGTGATGGTTGGGGGCTGCTGAAACACACCCTGAAGACCATGTGTTGTCTCATTTCCCCCTGTTCTTATGGATACATAAGATTTCCCACTGCAGGTGGTCACCTTGAACATGAGAGCAACAAGGACAGGAAGAGCGGGAGGAAGTGTAGAGGTAGTGTGTTCGTCCTTATTCTCCTCCATCATGTATCCATGGTACACTTACTGAAAGGAGTGAATGTGGTTCATTGTCTATTACCATTACACTCACTGCGCTTAGTTCTCTTCTCCACATAAAAAGAACAAATGTAATCTATAGCATTGTAATTTTTGGAATCATCAAACTGCATCTAATCATTTCAGTTTGCAACAAAATGACTTATCAGTGACAAAAATGCATTTTGTGATGAAAATGTAAAACCATGTACTCTTTTGTATTTTGCTTGGTGGGTTGCTTTATATTCATATCAATTTCACAGTTGAAACGATGGTAAGCAAGAGAGGGACAATTCGAAGGATATTTTTGAAACTGTGCATTCAGATGCAGATAGTCCTGTATAATCTCAGTATTGACAATCTCTATATGTGCTGTCTATATGGGAATCCTTAAGACAGGAGTGGGCAGCTGTGGTGGGTCCAAGGGTTAATTTTCTAGTGCTGGGATACTTTGGGGGTCACATAAAAGTCATAATGTAGATATATGTGTGTGTGTGTGTGTGTGTGTGTGTGTGTGTGTGTGTGTATGAAAACAAGTTTGGCTGAAATGTATTTCTGGGGTGGGGTAAGTTTAAATAGTGCACTAGAGCCCTAGAATCTGTTTAGCAGGTGAACTGCAACTCCTGGAAGCATCTTTCATTCTGTGAAAGGGGAAGAAAAAGGTTCTGGTTCTGGAAGTATGAAGGACTCATGCAAACACAGCCTTGGGGACCACATGCAGCTTCAGGACAGCATTTTGTCCATCCCTGTTTTAAAGTCATGATCCAAGATGTCTTGTGTACCGTACCAGTACAGAAATTACTGTACTGGTTTAGATCCATAAGGCTCCTTGCCAGTAATGACTGGCACAAGTTCAAATGTACACGCTTGGATAATCCAGTTTGCACATTCCTCTGGTGATTTTCAGATATTAGATCTTGGTTTAAATTTCAAGCATTAAGCATGCCAAGGAGTTCTGGATCTTATTATTGTGCTACTTAACTGGAAATTCACAGGTCCTGTCCTACATCGTGGATGGAGAAATGTGCAAGAAATTCTTCCAAACCTGAAGAATCATCTACATAAATCTTCCAGATTTATCAGTGAGCACAGGATTGTTTTATGTGCTTGTGGGTATTTTAGTAACCATATTGGGTGTATTGCACACACTCAGCCCCAGGAAACCCCATGATAGGTTTTCCTTAAGGTTACCATAAGTCGGAGATGTCTTGAAGGCTTACAACTACTACTAAATTTTTCAAATAATGAGTTGAGTGAGGGATCCCGGCTCAGTTAACCTTTGTGTATCAACTTATTTAGCTGCAGTTAAAAAAAAAAAAAAGCTACAGGAAGATCAGGATACAGCTAAAATGTGTATGGTTTGGAGTGGGGCTTGCAGTTTTCTCACACATGCGCAATTCAGCACTGCACAAATACCCTTTCCTCTTCTCACAAGTTTTAGGAATTCTGCCAGATTGTTAGCAGCAGTGACTGGGAGCTCCAGAGTCAGTGGAGTGGCAAATCTGCTTTGGGTTTTAGTGCCAAGTTTTAAAAAGCTTAGTCACAGCACCATGGATAGCTCCTAAAATCCCCAACAAATTCACTCCTAGCCCCTGACATTGATGCCAGAAGCCAACACTGATAATCAGTTTTCATTAAAGTTTCTTTTCAGCTTTTAAAGATGTTGAATTTCTCACCATTGCAAGTCATTAAGCTCCAGAACCCTAAATTTTTCATACCTTTCCTGTGCTCCTACTGTTGTATACTACCTTGGTTATGAAACTGAAAATTCATTCTTTTAATAAATATTTTGCAATATGTTATATCTGACAAGCCACTGAATTTATTATAATACCAAAATAGCAAAGCACATTATAATAATTACATATATTATGTGCATATTTCCAATGCTAATTTTGACAGTTACCGCTGTTTTGTTCTGAATTTCCGCTAGAAAAAATTCTAATGGGTAATATGGGGGAATAGCATCTGGCAGGGAGAAATTATCTTTCCCTTTGCATTTCATTCATAAAGTTGATATTATTTTACCTCCAGTCTTTTACCTCCGTTAATTATGTGTACAGGTATATGCAGTTGTGTGTGTGTGTGTGTGTGTGCGTGCACACGCGTGCTGCACATTTTGGTCAGGATCTGTTGGTGTCATTCTTCTGGATCCCATTGTTTCTGCCAGAATCAATGTTCACCCCTCCCTCTTGCAGCCTCTATGCACCATAAACCCAGTCCCAAAGGCCTAGAGATCTCTCTGGAACAGGTTTTTTTCCCACTACAGCAGATAGCAAAGGGAGTGGAAGAAAGTCCAGATTCCACTGGGCTGGATATAGCTGGGCAGAGAAGTTCATTACTGGCTATTGGAAAATGAGAGAGATTTGGTGGGTCTTTCTACATAGCAGGACAATTAGCAGAAGTTTGAACAGTTTACCAGCCCGCCTTATTGCTCCTCACACACTTAACTCTAGCCAAGAAGAAAACTTATACTCAGTTTTGTTTTAAAAAGTGTATAAAAGTAGTTTACTCACAGATACTTGTGCATAATCTACACAGGTTCACATTCTTGAAGAAGACAAGAAAAAGATGAAAAATTACATGGTTTCGTTGGAGCTTCTCCTCTGGAGTGCTCCTGGCCATATGCTTGAAGGAAGGCAGGAGGAGGAGAAAGAGACAGAGACCCTTAGAACAAGGATTCTTATGTGCTGTAGGAAGAGAGTAAGAGTGAACAAACAAGCAGGAAGTGATATATGGGCTTTGTGCCTGTACTTACAGAGTAAACATGCAACCTAATTACCAGTAAGTTCAGAGCATGCAAAGGTTGCTATTCCCAACATTAGCCACGTTATGGATACATTAATCCCAGCAAACGCTATAGTCAAGCCAAGCATAGTACAAAGCCTCCAGGTTAAAGATCCACCTCTCTTAACAGAGTAGGTACTTCAGTGAAACTCTAGCAACCCACGTGAGATGCAAATTGTTTGATAGATTCTTAATGCAACTTGTCATCCTGACCTGCAGTATTCTCCAGAGGAGTTTGACAGCTAATGTAGTTAGCCTTTGAAGAATGGCAAAGCGTTAGCTTTTGTCTTTCGTATATAAAAAAACAGCTAAGGATTCCTAGAGTGTACAACACTGCTCCTGATATATTCTTTCTAAATTATTTTGCTGATTGATTGCACTTAACCTCTGACATTGTTGATTAGTAGAACCTATGTTCATTTCTATTTAAAACTGAGCAAACACCATGGTTCTCTTCTGAAATATCTGTTCCCATGACAGTGCTTTTCAAACCATTCGTATGTATGCATGCACCTCATACATCGTTTGGCTGCTTACTTGCTGTTCCTCTGAGATAGCTAGTTAGAAAGCTAACTAGTATTTGAAGAAAGTTTTCTGTTCCACCTTTGAGATATACCAGTTCTATGAGCAAAGAGGAGTCTGGATGAGGAATATCACCCCAAGTTTAGCTTCTTTTTGAAAAAGGTCACTGAAGCTTGTGGCATTAGTTACAAACATGAAGGTTAAACTTACATGGATGTTAATAACTGCAACAGATACACAAGGGAAGGATCTCAAATACAAGAATAGATACTAAACAAGACAATGACTGATTAAAATACCAGAAACAAATAATTGAAACAATATGCATGTAGAGAAAGAAGAGAGCATATATTAACTATGTGTGGAAAAATGACTTGGGAAGTTGTTTAATAAAGACCATGAAAATGACTTCACAAGCTGCTGATAGTAGTTGTCAAAAATCTTTTGGAATTTTGCCTGCGTAAACATCTTTTGGAATTTTTGCCAGCATTCATAGACTATATTCATGTGGACCTGAGTTTATTATGTGTTCCTCCATATTATTGTATGAGTTGATAGAGTTTTTGTGTACACTTGTATTACATTTTTTATGGGTTGAAAAAATTCCATTTAGACCTATATCTGTGTAATTGTTGATCATTATTTATTTGCTGTATTGTATTCTTGTGATAATGATATTGGACTGAAGGTGTTGTTCACAGCTAAACCTTCCAATAGAGACTCCAAAGCCTGCCACACACACAAAGCGTCTTCTAGCACAGGGGTGCAACTGTTGGAGGTTAGGGGACTAAATAGGAAGAGAAACCCAGGAACTAAACTTCTCACCAATCTGCTGCACACATAACCCACTACGACGGCACATAGGAAAATGTACGTTCCACTGTGACACTATCTTGGTTTCCTCTCCTTAAGAGGTGAGGATGTAAGAAATTTGTTTGTTACTCAAACAAATAACAGAATGCACACTATATGGATAATTGTGCATATTGTGCTATCATGGATCCTAGGTGTGTGTGTGTACACACCGTTTTGCCCATTCACAAACATATTTTGAATGTTTGCCCTAAGACTGTGTGAGAAATCGCTGAATAAAGTTTACCAGCATGATTTTGTGACTTCATTAGCTGCTGGGGACAATCCATGAACCGTCACCTTTGCTTGATTTTAAAAAATGACCCAGAATAGTGATCCTACCAAAATTAATAAGTTTAAGTTACAAGTTTGTTCTTAATACTCAGCTGTATTATGAATTGAGAGTTGTTATCCCTTGATGTCTTTCTTCAGCTCAGAATGTAAAAAATATTCCTGCTGTCCATGTGCTCAAAGCCAGCTATTTTGTCACAGGTTCAGAATATTTTTAATGCTTCTCTCTCACTCCTGAAGATTGCAGTGAAATGACCTGAACTACAAAGCTAATTGCTTTGTAGATATTGGCATGGACATGATTTAAAATGAACTTTTTATTTTTACTTAAACTCTTTTTACGGTAATCTAAGTAACTAGCCCAGCTGACAGAGTATATCTTCATAGATATGTTCAAATGTTTATGTAGTTGTTATGTAGCTAGACCTTTCAGATCTAAAGCCCCATCTTTGTGTGTGTGGGGAAATGGTATCCTCTAGGGAAGAGGATGAGAGGGAAGCCTTGAACTTCCAAGTGTTTACTGCCATGGTTGCACAATGAAATCAGTATAGAGCAGGTAAAACCAAACTATAACTCTCAGAGGGTAAATATATTAATGTATGCGTGTTTACTGCACCACTAGTATAGATCTTCCAACATTATGAATTAGGAGAAAATATTTGGAATAAGCTTTTCTTACATCCTCACCAGCAAGGGCAACCCAATTCTCCTGCTGTCCAAGGCAGCTCGTGAACTATCACCTCTCATATTGCCTCAGCAATGGTCCTGGCAGGAACACATACACCCCTGCTGAAGGAAGACAATCTGGGACAGTGACTAACCTCCCAAGGAGAATGGGGCTGCGGGTGTCCTTCCTCTACCCCAAAAGAAGGAAGATACAGCCATCACTATGGTAGTCCCTAGCTGCCTATTCTCCCAGGGAGACAAAGACAGAGGGAGAGAGTGCAGCACCAACAGACTGCCTGCTTCCCTGGAAGAAAGAGGTAAAACAGAAAGGTGACAGCTGCAACTCTTCAGCAGCTAGCTTTGAGGATCCCCAGAGCGTGGTATACAGTATATAGCTAGGTTCATGCAGCTGAGCCAATTGATGGTTGCAACAGGGCTGCAGCTCTCTTCTGATGCAGAGAGGAAGTTCCTAACTGTGCCAGGATAGGCAACAAGAAGCAAATTTGCCACCTGACGCACTGCCTCACTCAGACTTCTGGTAGGGTGGGCTCTGCTCACCAAGAAAGCTTGCAAAATAACCATGCTTTTAATACTGAAGTAGTTCTGAATCATGCCGAGATGAGCTCACTCATCACTAATTTGAATGTGTGTGCACTATACAGAAGTCACTATATTTAAATCAGGAGTCAATGCCAATGGTGATGGGGGTCATCTTTCAGCACATAAGATGGGCTGCATCACTGCCTTTTATTTCCCAAATCAGCCAAAAGTAGCTCTTAGACCAGTAATCTATTTGGCTTTTTATGTCTGAGGCCCTTTCCGCACCTTACCTTGTCCCCTTGTGCTCCAGTGGTGATTCTGGCAGCAGCTCTGGTGGAAAGAGAGTGCAGTGGGAGTGTTCCCCTCCATACCAGCTGGCTCCCTGCTGAAGGAAACACAACGGACACACCTCTTCCTTCTGCATTGCGGCCGAGCACTTTCCCAGGCTGTGCTGGAGCAGGAAGTGCCTCCATTGCACTTCTGGGGCTTCTGCAGGCCAGGTAAGTGCAGGATGGTGGTGCAATCACATGTCATTTAATCCATGACTGCACTACTTGAAGGATGAGACTGCAACAATGTCATGCAGACGTGTCATTGCGGTCCCACTCCTCTCCTGTCCCCATGTTGTGACAACAGCGTCCTGTGGAAAGGGCCTGAGTTTCTTTAGTTTTTGCTTGGGTGGGATTTTGGGTATTTTCAGAGAAAATCACCACACCCAGTAGTGCTTGGGAACAATTTTGCATCTGAATGGGAGCAGTTGGGGGCTTTGGAATAATGGGACTTGTGGGCCATAAGAAAGTGTTGGGACTCACATACAACCTACAGGCTACCTTGCTCCTGTTTTAGACACTGGAATGTGAACAATGATGCCCAATTATATTTGCAAGCCTGTTTTTATTCTGTAGAATGATCTTGGAACTGGATGTGAAATTGCAGAGAAAGATTTGCTTCACCCTTTGCTTTAAAAAGTGCTAACTTTTAGTTCAGTTTTGTTTTCTTGTGCGTTCACCCTTATTTTATTTTTTGTTTGCTTGCTGTAAATAAATGAACTCGTTTGTTGCTCTTAAATGCATGTGAAAATCAGAATGCTGCATTAATGCACTAATAATGAACTCCAGGGAAGGAGTAAATTAAAACTATTTTTCAAAGATTCTAATTCACCCCACAAAGGGAAAACTGCAGTACTCATAAAAGATGCTGCTACCTAAATATTGCAGCTGGTAATTTGGCAAGTACTAGTTTCAGCTATTCATATTTCATTGTTTTTTGCAGAGATTCAAGCCATGGAAGTTTCACTTATAAAAAGCTATACATATTTTCAGTGTTCATAATATCTGAGAAAAGGAACATTTGGCTCTCCAAATATGGTTGGATGGTGGCTCCCATTGTCCTTCACTGTTGGCTATACTGGTTAGGCATCATGCAATCTATAGTCCTGCAACACTCCTGCATTTTATCCTATCTTGTAAATTTTGCTTTATGTTTCTTAATGTGAACAACAGTCTAATCATTAATGCAATATTAATTTGAAAAGCACTGTGTCTTAGTTCCATTCTTCACATTTTTAACAGTCCTAGCTTAAAATCGGAGTGGGGCCTGTGCTCTCAGTGCCCACAGTACTGTTCATTACCAGTACTAGTGGTTCACGATTACTTATAGATTTACAGCCAGGTGGCACCTTGTAGCAGGAAGCTGCAACTCACCACTGCCCTCCCTTTAAAACACCTCATAGTGCTTTGTCACAGCATTACTTAAGGGTATTGCATGAAATCTAACATGGTGGTTGGTTGGAAGGCACCCTTCACCAGGTTGAAATCAAATGTTCAGGTAGGTGTTCACGTGTACTCTTCCAAAATAGGATTGGAAAAAAAGTTAGCTGGAGTCAAGATTCTTGACAAATGTACTGATTTAGCACCAGCTCAGATTTATTGCAAGATAACGTGCACTTTGCCTTGGAAATTACAACATTTGCAAGGTTTATGATGTGATTTGGAGAATAAAATAAAAGATATACAAAACTCTGCATGTGTTTTAAAAATGAGAATTGCTAAGATCCATAAATTGAAAAATATGGTAACATTCAGAACTTGGAAAATTTATTTTTCTGGACACAAGTGTTGGAATCTTCTAGGTGCCAGGCATATAAAGATGTGTATACATTGGGGGGGATGTTTATCGCAAATACATGCAAATTTTTCATACAGGAAGAAAAAAAAAGTCTTCAAGTAAAGAAATGAGATGAGAACATGGGTGGGATTTGGAGAAATGCACTGAAATTGAGACTGAGTTTTTCAAACCCTAGCATCCATCACCAGGGTTGGTGCCAGCCCTCATTTCTGAAATGCACTTTCTCTTCCAACAATATGCTGTCATTTTATTTTATCATCTTGCCTACCTTGAACATCTTGCCTACCTTGCTGCTGTTATCTTAATGCATGGAACTGATCACTTACTTAAGCTGAATAGCTGCAATGCTGCACTCTCTTGTACATCACCTGTCAACTTGAATCAGAAATAAATAAGAATACATTCAGTTGCAAGCACTATAGGACGCACTTTCCTGTGCAACATCTTCCCCTACACAAATGCTTTCAAGATTGTTTTGAGGCAACCACAAGAAACTTCAATTTTTGGAATGTGTGATCATATTTATGTCATTGAAGATGTGTTGTTTCAAACGCATATGTTGTTGCATGCTTTCAAGTCATTTCAGACTTATGACAACCCTAAGGTGAACCTATCACAGGGTTTTTCTTGGTAAGTTTTGTTGAGAGAGGGTTTGCCTTTGCCTTCCTCTGAGGCTGAGAGAAGGTTGCCCACGATTTCGAAGACTGAGTGGGAATTCGAATCCTCATCTCCGGAGTTATTGTCTGACACTTGAAACCATTACACTGGGCTGGCTGTCTCAAATGCATGTACTATCCCCAGTATTTTTACATGCTGCATGTCTCATGTCTAGCTTGAATGCTCTTCTTCTTATTCTTTTTTTAATCAATAAATACATAGGAGTGTATCCAATGGCGTCTTTGCCTTACCAGAGAAGGCATGTTGAATCACATGATTATCTTTCTTTCACCCTACGTATACTGTAGCCCTCTATGTGATTCTGTTCTGGAGCAGGGCTAATTTCCAAGAGCAGGTTTGTGGGGGAGGGAATAGGAAGCTAAACTGGATGGGGGAACAGGGAAAAATCAGGTGCCCAGCTTATCTCAGCAGAAGAACTTTCCACCAAGGCCACACCACCATTGGCTTTTAGTGCATAGTGAACAACTATTGAACAAAGTTTAATTCATAAACTGTTCCTGTTTTGTTCCAGAGATCCCAGAAGATCCACTGATCGCAGAAGAATATTATAATGATGTATTTGATTCATGTTCAGAAACAAGTGAGGATCAGGAAGAGGAGGTGGAGGTAGAAGAAGATGTGGAGGAAGATGATGAAGAAGAAGATAGTGATGACGAAGAAGAAAATACATTACTCACTGTGTGTACAGCAAATCAACAGGTATACATTCACTCTTCCAAAAACATTGTGCGACAGCTTTTAGAGCCGAGAAATACAAACAATATGAGAAGATGCAGTTACATTTTGAAAAAGCCCAATGAGAGTATATCTGCAGTGCTGTTTCATCACTGATGTCACTTTTCTAAGTAGACATTATTTTGCCATGGTTCTGCATTCTCCTTCCATGCTGGCAGCTGGATTATAGCAAAGCAATTAAAAAAACTCTGCATAAATGTTCTTGTTTTGACAAAAAAGGAAAATCTCCGTATTTGTTTCATAGAAAACAAAATTATTATAAATTGTGAAATCCATTTAATAGAGTGATTGAATGCTTCCTACTTCAGAACATATAGACCCTTTCTGCACAATGATGGTATCCCAGCATGGGGATGCGAGAGAAATGGGACCATGACAACACTTCCACAAGACATCAGCGTGGACCTGTCCTTCTTGCACCACCAGCCAGTGCAATCATGGGGTAAATAATTGATGTCATTGATCCTCTGTCAATGATCCCTGATTGCATGATACTTCTGTCATTTCGCCTGCATCTGTGGCTGGCATCTTCAGCCAGGGGGATATCCCATTTAACAATAGGCCAGTTGTAACACATGCGAATTGCTTCCCCCCACCCAGGGGACTATACAAGTATATATACTCTGTTGCATTTCCATGCCACCATATCCTCTGAAGATGCCAGCCACAGATGCAGGTGAAACGTCAGGGGAAAATACTAATAGAACACGGCCTCAAAACTCAGAAAACCCACAACAACCTATAACACCAGTGTTACTTTGTGTGTGTGTGTGTGTGTGTGTGTGTGTGTGTGTGTTTATGTGCCTTCAAGTTACCTGTTGACTTTTAGTGACCCCATGAATTTGATAGGGTTTTCCTAGTCAAGAAATACTCAAAGGTGGTTTTGTCAGTTCCTTCCTTTGAATATAGCCTACAGCACCTGATATTATTACTGGAGAAAAAAGACAGCAATATGACCATATTAACATACCTGAAATAGAAGAGATAAGAAGCTTGTTAAGAATGGGCAGCAGATTTAAAGATCAGTAAAACTGTGACAGTTTCTCTTTTAATGTCCTTAAAATAAACAAAGACATGCTAAATTAATATTTGATTCTAGATCTTACTGTATCTTCTTATCTGGGCTTTTGAATTCTAGTAAAGCAAAAGGTTTTAAGTTTGGAATGCTACTCGTTCACAGATTGAATAACACCTGGAAAATCGTCTAATGTATGCTGTCAATTATATGGCTGCTGACTTTAATCAGTATATATTTTGTATTATTCCCAATATTTTCCAGATAATTCAGAGATTTTCTTAGATTCTCAAATTGCATATAAAGGAAAACAGTCATTAAATGTGACACTCAGTAGGAATCACAGTCTTTCATAGAGCCTGTGATATGAATAGAACTTTTAACAATGCAGGATAAACTCAGGACTGAAAAACTGCTTTGGGCCGCATGATAGTTTGTCATGTTTTTGTGATTCATATTTCTATGACAAGAAAAAAATAGGGCTGGGGGAAATGGAAGTTGTTTTATTGACACCTCTGTCAGAATTTGATTCCACCATTTGTGCCTGTTTGTGTTCCACCCAGTGCACACACATACATTTTGTTGTCATGAATGGATGAAGCAGCTAGGTAATCAGAAGAGAGCATACACTGGCACATTCAGAGCATTATGGCAGTAAAGCAAGGCTGTCTCTTTCCTTACCTTGTCATCCTTGATCCTATTTCTGTTACTTTCTAATCATCCTCACACAACTAGCCCTGAGTTTTAGTTTTCGAAATTGAAAATACTGTCACTTGGCCCAGAATTTACCATAGCTCAGGAGAAAGTCTAAGGCCATTTCCGCATGATGACGCTCTTCCACATCATTGTGCTGCAATCCCAGATCCGGAAGAGAATGCATCAGCAACACTCCCCTCCACACCTTACCAGTTCCCTGTGGAAGGGAGCACAATGGCGCTGCCTCTTCCTTCCACAGCGCAGCTGGGCGCTTTCTATTGCCACACTACAGAAGGAAGCATCGCCATTGTTCATCCGCGTGGCTGGGAGCAACGGGAGTGCCACGCAATCACAGGCATAATACGGATTTTTTTAAAATTTTGCAAAAACTGCCTGAGTGTGACACTTGGGGATGGGATGGCAATGGGCCAGTGACAACATCATGCAGAAGCACGGCCTGCTGACTGCTGCCATCCTGTCCCAAAAGCTACTTAGCCCTGTCATGCATTATATATATTTATGTCTTTTTACAGTTACAGTTTGCTTGGGGTAGACAACATGCTGTCTACTCAGAATCTGATGAAACTGACAGATTAAGAGCTATTGATCTTCCTAGTGATTGACTATCTTTCTTCTTTTCACTTTAGCTTCAAATAAATCTTTTGAACTCGTAAAAAGTTAAAGGCCACAGTGAGTTCAAGTCAGTTCACATGTTTGTCTAAACAGGCCCTTAGCATACGGCGACCACTGATTTTCTCTTTGAATTGAACTGGCATGTTTACTCTAACAAAAATGAAATACATGCTGAATTATGAAAGAATACCCAGCTTTTGTTCCTGTGAGACGTAAACATACACACTGAGAGATTCTTGACTTCATATCATGACTGAGAAGTTTGGAAGTGCTTTGGCTTGATTAACTCATTCTGTTTCTCCTTGCTTTAGCATGGCTTTATATTTTTTGGATTGACTGGTATTAAAGAGTCATGTGTTGCTGAGTAATAGAAAACATCAAAGATACCAAGCGTAGTTTTGTATTATTTTATCCTTTTTTGTATAAGATATCCATTTTCAGTATAAAAGTTAAGGAATTCTTAAATACCTTTCACTGAAATCAATGGGATTTTAAACTGCTTTATTCACTTATTACTTCATCTGTTTATCTAACTATTTTAAAGCATTTCTGTCTTGCTTTTCTTCCATTAGGGAAGCTCAGAATGGCTAACATGAAAGAGAATCCTATAATGAAGACAGTATCAAGTGATATGGTTAAATATTACAGTAATAGACTTTTCAGTGGGGGCAGGTAGCCATTTAAGTCTTTGAAATATTAATAAGATGCCACAAGATTACTTCTTATAACAATTAAATATACTAGCAGATTATTAGTTCAGTTTCCCCTATAGCTGGGCTGAGCATGGTGATCCCTGTGTTGTTATACTGATGTCTCTTAACGAAAGAAAATTGTACATATCAATGAACTGTGGTTTCTGATTATTCTAACATTTGTCGCTTACCTTGTATTGCTGATCCATTACGTTGCCATATAGACTGTAACAAAGGACAGTATTCCCAAAACCAGGAGATCTGTTGAAATACGTGATTCACCTTTTCTTCTTCTTCTTTTCACAGGACAGTGATGTTGAAGCAATGGTGAGATATATGAAGAATATCCTAAATACCTGCTCTTTAGGTGAGATGTTCTGCACTTTTCCATGAAATAACAGCAGAGTTTGATATCACTATTAAAAACTGGTTTCCATTTTTGGTCTGTCCTTGGCCCTCCTGTTTGTCATCATGAGCTGTATTCTGAAGTTTGGGAATCCAACTGTCTCATTATTGTAATCAAAATGGTGGTATAGATTGCTTAGAATAGTGTCATTCTCTTCAGGAGTAACTCCTTTATAAGTTGTATACATATAGAAGCAGTTTTGGAAGCAGTTTTGGAATCATCTAATAGGGAAGTGAACACAGAGGACAACCAAACTAATACATTTATTAAGGGTTTCATATATACTAAATTGAATTTCTTTTATTGCTTTAATATTGCTGTAATCAGAAAAAAAGAAAGTTTTGGCTTAGAAGCTGCAGAGCAAAACAAAGTAATATTTTAAAGGTTAGAGTATTCATTGGTTTTATGTTATTCCATAAACAACTGACATCTTTCAGGCACTCACCACCATGACTTTTCATAATATAGCTGCTGGGATGTCCTTCTAAGTGTTAGCACAGTCAGTGCCTACTATGGGAGGCAATGACAGATGAACTAACGCATCAAAAGGGGGATTCCTTAGTTCAGGTCTCGACAGCATACAGCACATGGATTATGTTTGCCCTCCCTCACCATTTCTACAGTGTCCTAAGGGTTGCCCTCTCACTTTTCACAATTTGCAATGGCAAAATTTGGTGGGGATAGCCATGAAAACAAAATGTGCAGGCTGGCCATGTCTTGTTTGCAAGGCTAACAGTGCTCCTGGAAATCTCATAGAAGCGTTAGTTTTATCAGAGGCAAGGTTCACAGGCTGTAGGCATTTTGTTTCCAAGACTATTTGCTACTGTTGTTGAAGTGTGATTATGGTGTGACTGAGCTTTGAATCTGATCAGGTTCAGTAGGGTGTTTCAGGTTCAGTAAAGTGTTTCCAAGCTTGACAGTGAAGCAAGCTGATAGAAAGAAAATCAACCCATTTTGAAATTTGGTGCTGGAGAAGAGTTTTGCAGATACTATGGATTGCTAAAGACAAATGATGGGTATTAGAGCAAATCAGCCTGAACTCTCCCTAGAAGCCACAATAACTAAACTGAGAATGTCCTGCTTTGGACATACCGTGAGAAGATACAACTCAGACAATAATGCTTGGTAAGGCAGAAAGGTAGAAAGCACAGGAAAAGAGGATGACTGCATTACAGATGGATAGACTCAATCGAGGAAGCCCTGGCCCTGAATCTGCAAGACATGAGCAGGGCTGTTGATGATAGGGTGATGAAGGTCTCTCATGTCTAGAGTCACCATAAGTTGAAGTTGACAGCAGTTAACAACAAAGGGTGTTCCAAGGTTGCTGGAACACCCAGAAGCCTTTTGGTAGGGCTGTTAGCTTTGGAAACAAAGTGCATGAACCTTGTATAGCTAGTCTCCAGTGATAACAGTGCTTCCAGGAGATTTCCAGGATTGCATCCTGTGCATTATGTTTTCACAAATAAGTTTGATAGCTGGACCATGCCCATTTGTGTCTCAGCACAACAGTAGAACTTGCCCGCTCATTTTTGCATCGTCTGCTGAGAGATACCAGAACATGGAGCTGGAAGAGAACTCTAATATCATTAAAATATACGGAAGTCCAAATCAAGAGTAAAAGTCTATGATTTGATGAACCGTTAATGTTGTGCAGTTTAAGACCACTCCCCATACCAGCTTCATACTTTCAGTACAAGAATAAAAGAGTTGCTTTAAAGCCCATGTAAATAAATAGGGCTTTTTGCTGTCATTTTTTCTATCCCAATCATAAGTGTCTTTCCTTGAAAATAAATCTTGTTGGTTACAATGGAATAACGAAAGTGTATGTGGGAGGGGACTAGTAGATCCCCTGCCTCTTTTACAGCCTGGTCCGCAAAATGTGATTTACTTTAAAAAGTTTTTGAGCAACGTCAATCTCCATTTTTTAGAGTACACATGTCCCATTGAAACCACTGAAAGGGGATTAGAATAGTTGAGGGAACCAGTATGAAGAGCTTCTCTAGAGAGCAAAGGAAGACTTGGATCCAGCAGACTCAAAGACTTCCACAGCCACCCTGGGATACCCAGCTGGGATACTGTCTGTGGAAAACAGATGGCTAAGGGACTTTTTTGTGAATGTTTTCCTCCCCCCGCCCATGATGGTGGACCCTCTTTTTATTATTATTTAAAAACTTTTAAAAATTTACACATTGAGAAAAGAAAGGAGAAGAGAAGGAAAAAAAGAAGAAAATATATGAAAAAGACAAACAATAAAGCCAACCTACATATAGCATATACTAAATATACAAAGAAAAAGGTACCGGTATAGACCATATTTAAACTATGTTGTTGTTGGTGCTGTTGGTGGACCTTCTTGATGTTGGAGAGGCATTTCTACATCCTTCCAAATTCAAACAGGCATCCAAGAGGGTTAAGATAAGCATTGTTATCTGTAAATAAATTGTAATTGTACAAATCAGGATTTGAGCTTTCAAAGTCTGAAAAGAACAATACCGATCATATTGTATATGTGGTTTTTTTGGAAAAGGTATCACAAATTATTTTTTAATTGATTTTAACCCATTTGTTCAAAAAGCTGTATACACAGCTTTCAGCAAAAAGTCCCAGGTGGTACAGGACAATGGAATTAAAAACAGCACATTTGGGTCTGAGGCTATTTCTGCCCTACGCTGTTATAGTGCTATTATTCCACTTTCAACATCCTGTGGAATTCTGGGGTTTGTAGTTTGCTGAAGCCAAAGAGCTTTCCGGCTGAGAATTTTAAATGCTGCTCCCTAAACTGCAAACCCCAGGATTCCATAGGATGTTGAAAGTGGAATAAGAGCACTATAATTGTGCAGTGCGGAAATGGCCTAAGATTACAACTGTACACACTATAGAATAAGTCCCACTCAAGCTCCAGTGGCACTTAACTGCTGAATAGAAATTCAAAGAATCAAACTGCAAAAGGCATTTTTTTTCAATGCATCTATAATAAAAAAAAATCTAAAGTAAATAGAGAAAACTAATTAAAGCCACATGTAGTGAAACCTTGATTAAAATAACTTTTGAGCATTTATCTTTCATCACTTTAAGATCATGCTCCATTGACTTCAATGGATATTGGTACATGTTGAAATGAAAAGAGGGGCATTAACGTTAATTCATTTTGAATTCATTTGGGACTATATAGGATATAACATTCCCTTTTAATATACTGTATTTCCCTCCAGAAATTGGCAATGACTGGAGATTTCAGTGCAGAAGACTTAACCTTTAAATTCCTGCCTATATTTAGCTACCTGTGTGCTCGTATGTGCTGCATATGACTCAGGTTGTCTTGATACATTAGTAATTACATTTTAATGCCACAGTCTTAGATCTATTGGAGGAAATATAAGACCCATTGAGTTCAGCAGAGTATATAGAACTGCAGCCTAAATTAAGGATGATTCAACTGTTACTGTGGTGTTGATCACATCTTGGAAATGATCCTTTTTTTGGACTTCAGCTCCAAGATCTAGCAAGACCACAGACTTAGCAAGCAGGGTTTGTGCTGAGGAATATGGGGAGCTAAGGTGAAAAAAGAAAAAAGGCTCCAGTACTGATGGAAGTGGTGGCAGCCTGTAATATAGGTGAGTGCATGGAAGAGAATGTATTTCCAGAACAGTAATCTCATATCTGTGGCAAACGGCAACATCAATTTCAAAACAATAAGTGAAAGGGGTTACAAAAATGGGCTTGAGGTATGCATATTGCTCGTGTGCTGTACTTTGCCCATCACTCTGAACTGTGTCCTCTGTCGATTTATAGTAGCCCCATGAATCTCACAGTGTTTTCTTAGGCAAATAATACTCACAGGTGGTCTTGCCAATTTCTTCCTCTGAAATATAGGCCTACATCATCTGGTATTCATTGGTGGTCTCCCAAGTAAGGAAGCTGACCCAGGCTTAGCTCTCATATTCCACTTGTATTTGGTGCCTTTAGGTTATTTAGGCCGCTATCAGCCAGATAATAATATAAATACATTTGTGTATATGGAAACTGCCTTGCTTCATGTAAGGACAAGAGTCCAGAAATGGGAAAAGTGGGGGGATAGAATCCTTGTTTGAGGGGGGCTGTTGTCTTCCCTTTTGAGTACTCCCCCCATCTATGTCCTTATTAACACAAGCCTCATTTTATCACAGGCTCATTAAAGAATCCAGACTATAAGCCAAAAGAAATGAAAATAAGAGCTGCTAAGAGCTCCTTTATAGTCAGCAAAAAGAGCTTCTAGATTAAATATCACAGTTAAATGAAAATACTGGGAACTGATGATATTAGATGATTGGCAGTTTGTGTTACAAAGTACTACAGAATGGATAATTCAACTCCTTTTTCCCTAAGAGCTCTGATGGAGAAAACATCAGTCAGAAAGACTAGTTAGAAGAGAAAGAAGGATTCTTCTTGTGTGCTGTTGCGTAAGAGGGACAGACCTTTGGAGGGTTTAGATCCTATTCCAAACATACAGTCATTTTGTCCTTTGGAAAGGTTTACTAGAACTGAGAGCAAGAAAGAAGCCCATTCATGCAGTGTATCTAGGATTGCAAACATGAAGGCCAGAGGTAGAAGTTTGTTACCAGCTGACTCTTCACCCACCCACCTCCCATTTGTGCGTCCCGTGCTTCAGAGCTGGTCCCACTGTTGGTGGTGGATGTACATACCTTCAACTTGCCTCATGACGTATGGTAACCCCATGAATTGCACAGGGTTTCTTAGGCAAGGACTACTCAGTAGAGGTTTTGCCATTGCCTTCCTCTGAAATATAGCCTACAGCACCTGATCTTCCTTGGTGGTATCCAATCAAGTACCAACCAGGCCTGACCCTGCTTAGCTTCCAATATCATACAGTATCTCAAGAGTGGGCAACTGTGGAAGGCTGAGGGTGGGGGATGTTAACCCCCTTGGAGGATTGCAATCTCCACTGCAAGGCAAAAACAAAAAAATCAAACATTTTGCCTCTCAAATCCCTTTAGAGGACATGGGGACATTTCCACCATGTTTTTGCCCCTTCCGTAAGGGTGTTTTGAGGAGGAAAACTTTTTTGAAAAAATTTGCAAAATTTTGTTTTGACCTCCAAGGGAGTCCAAAGGGCCTCCAAACATAATGGAAATGTCCTAGAGGGCATTTTGGAGCAAAACAAAAATTTTGTGGGGGGCTACGAAAACAGTTCTGTGGACCACTAGTGGCCCACAAGCCTCACTTTGCCCACCCCTAGAGTACTTTGTGCCTTGTTAGGCTGAGTGAGATGGTCACCAAAGGCAGCAGATGATGTGAGTAGCAATTGTAGCAGATTTTTGGCCATGCTTCTCTGTTGTAGGACACAGCAGTGTCAATCAAGTTGCCTTTTCTACATGCCCTAAGTTATCTGGCTGCCTTCAGGTACAGTAGAGGATGCTGTCCCATCACCACTGTAAAAGTGAGAACCAGCTGCCAAACAAGCCAGCTTCTATAGATTATACGGATGGGAATGAGAGTGGTATCACCTTGTCCTTCAACTCCAGCTGCAGTGTTTTCTGAGCCAGCCATGTAGAGCTCTAGAAAGAGGTTCCACATGTATAATCTTTATGTGATTGGACCTTGTTCAGAGCTTTGGATAAATGTGTGGATATTGAGGACACCCTTAGATAATCTTAGTCCTTCCTGACTATCTGTTCATACAGAAGATATTTAAACTGTTTGCTCAAGAAGCACGTCTTTGGTTCATAACTTAGCACAGTGTGGACCTAGAATGGGTTTCTCCAGCTCTAGCATGCTTTCCACATGATATCATTTCCTCTGATTGTCAGGGCAAATGCTGAAGCTCAGATCTACCATTGTCTTTGGTTAAAGGTAGAGCTTTAGTGTACTTGAAATACATATTTAGGGAGTGTTTCTATGTTTCTGTGCACTTTGAATTTTCTGAACACTTTGTTTTACAAATAGTTCACCTGGATATAGTGTTCCATACATGAGCAGAAAAAAATTTTCTTTTGAAGCATCAGTCTCAAATGCTTTCCAGCCTCCTTTCTGGCTAGAAGATGAATAAGACAGGATTCAGTTTCTGTTTGCTCAGTTCCTGGGTTGACATTATGTATGTTTTAATTGTAATTTAGAATAAGCTCTAGTTTATTTTAAGCCACCTACATAGTTTAGTGTTTGTGGCTGGCTTGTTAAGTGATTGACTAGTGTTTATTTTTTGTTTTGAAGCATAGTTTCTGATGTGCATGTAGGAAGCCCTTTTGTTTTTATTAGTTATTGAAGTGTTGATTGAAAATATCAGAAATAACCCAAAAATAAAAGGAATTAAACTGAAAGGATACGAATATAAAATCAGAGCATTTGCAGATTACCTAGTGGTAACCCTAGAAAATTGTGAAAATAGCTTAAAAGAATTGAAAACCACTTTTCAAGCATTTGGAAAGCACTCGGCATTGAAAGTGAATGAAGATAAGACAAATATCCTGACAAAAAATATCTCATCAGAAGAAGAAAAACAGATTTCAAAAATATTGGGATATAAAACTGTTAAAAAAGTTAAATATCTGGGTATCGAATTAACAAAAAAAGGTACAGATTTATTTAACAATTATGGAATATTATGAAAAAATATCCAAAAAGATCTTAAAAATTGGAATAATCTTAATCTCTCTCTGCTGGGTAGAATTGTCGCGGCAAAAATCTTGGTTTTGCCCAAATTTTTATTCTTGTTTCAAACAATTCCCATCATCCATAATGATAAAGTTATATTTGTATGGGTAAGAGAGATTATTACATTCATATGGGGGGGGGGGGGAGAAACCCAGAATAAAACTAAAGACTCTTCAAGACTCGAAAGAAAGAGGTGGTTTGGGCTTGCCCAATTTAGTGTTGTACTACCACGCATGTTGCCTGAATTGGATGAGAGACTGGATTAAGCTGGAAAAGACGAAACTATTAAACTTGGAGCGGGTTGACCTGTTGTCGGGCTGACATTTTTACATGTGGTTTAACAAAGCAAAACCCAATAAGGAATTCAACACTCACTATGTGAGGAAGGCCCTGCTAATGGTCTGGAGAAAATATTTTCCAAGAAGCTGCCAGAAAACACCCCGGTGGATCTCCCCCCACGAAGCATATTATAAAAAAGAAAATATCTTGTTCAACAAATGAATTAAATATGAAGATTTGGTAAAAACTCAAAATGAACAAATAATAATTAGGTTTCAACAAGCATTGAACGAGGATGGAATAAACTGCCATTGGCTCCTCTATAGACAATTAAGAGAAAAATTAAAGATTGACTTAAGTCTGAATGGATATCAAGTAAAAGAAGAAGAACTAACATCAACATTGATAACAGAAAAATCTAAATGTATCTCAGACATTTACAAAACTTTGCTGAAATGGTATACGGAGGAAGAACGAATTAAAATACCAATGATAAAATGGGCACAAAATATTTCACGTCCGATCCCTGTGGATCAATGGGAAAAAACCTGGAATAAAAGAATGAAGTATACAGCATGTCAGGATGTTAGAGAGAACTTATATAAGATGATCTACAGATGGTATCTTCCACCTGAACGGTTATCCAAGATACATCAGAACTGTTCAAATAAATGCTGGAAATGCGAGAGAGAAATAGGAACATTTTATCATCAGTGGTGGCAATGCAAAAAAATGAAGAAATTCTGGATTACAATACATACCGAAATAGAAAAAAATCTAGGAATTCAATTTGAAATGTCCCCTGAAATATATCTATTATCAATGATGAACGAAGACTTAGAGAAAAATGCAGAGAAATTAATTTTTTATATGTCAGCCACGGCTAGAATGCTAAGTGCTCAAAATTGGAAACAAAAAAACTCTCCCTTTGGTAAGAAATTGGGAACTGAAAGTATTTGATATGATGCAAATGGACAGATTTACATATATATTGAAAGGAGTCAACTTAGAAAAAATGGTCAAAGATTGGGAAAAAGTAATAATATATTTCAGGAATCAGTGGTCCGATATCAAGATGATTAATGTTGATTTTTAAACCAAGGATGTAATAAGCAGGGAAATGTAAATATAATTGGATTACAGACAATTGAATAATATTTCGGGAATTTTAATACTTATTTGGGGGGAAACCAGAATGAAAGGAGAAGGCAAGATGTATATATAATGTTATATACGAGAAAAAATGATTATGTACAAGATGCTTGAATGTAAGCTTTGTTTATGTGTTTTAATAATAATAATAAAAAAGAAATCGAATCCTGGGCCCTTTTCGCATGGCATCTGCCATGAGAAAGAGGGCCTGGAGCCTCGCGTGATTGCGAGGAGCAATCTGCATGACGCCCTCGCAATCGCACAAGGCTCCAGGGGCCGTCAGGCAATGATCGCGCACCTTTGCATTTTTGGCTTTGAGCTGAAAATGCTGCGCAATTGCGCATTACTCCTGGGCCCCGCGCACACTAACCTGGTGTGCAGAGGCTCAGGAGCCGGGCCGGTCGTGCTTCCTGTCTCAGTGCAGCCTGGGAAGGTCTCAGGTTGCACTGTGAAAGGAAGAGGCGGGGTTCTCACGTGAACAGGAAGCTCGTGTGGAGCTGAAGAAGCAGGGAAACGAGAGCCTCTCACAAGAGGCTGCTCACGCGATCACTACACCCCAGCGCCAAGAAAAGGTAGGATGCAGAAAGGGCCCTAGTTTGTTCTTTCTGTGGGCTATATGGGCAGGAGAAGAGGTGCAGGATGCAAAAGGCAGTGTGATATGAGCTTATGGTATAAACAGGAAAAACTATTCCAGATGCTCATAACAAGGTAAAAAAGGGTCGGGGGAGTTCTTTAATTATCTCAGAAAATCTATCAAAGAATAGGAAAGGAGATTAACAGGATTTTAAACTGATTCCTATTCATGAGTAAGGCAGTAACCATAACTGAGAATGAGAATGAGGGTCTATTAAGCTGTCCCCCTTCTCAGATAAAGGGAATAAAAAGGCAGTCTTCCTTGAAGAAGGAGGTAACGTCAGCAGGTAGGGAGGAAGCAAAGGGCCTAAATGTACAGTTCTAAGAAAAGACAGAGGGGCAATCATGTGGGGGGGGGGCAATGGCGTCGGTTCGCCACGGGCAGCAATTTGGGGGGGGGCATCTCAGCTCATAGCCACACCCCTGCACACTGAAGCCGCTCTCCTCCCCTGTAGCCACACCCCCTATACCATAGCCATGCCCACTACACGATAGCACAACCCCCACCCCACCCCTCCACACACTCCAAGCTCTGCCACTGCAGAGGGGTAAACACCAGGAGAGAACACTTGACGGCTGGGTTTATTTCTCCACTTGTACATAATGGTAGAACCTGGTTTAGCCTTGCTTTCAAGCCTAGCCTAAATGTATGAGAAATAAACTACTATCACTGTTACGGGTGATATCAAACAGTGCAGTCTGATACCACTTTAACTCTTTCGGTTGTATTTTAAGCAGTCCTCGAATTTGTAGTTTGGACTTGTAGCAGTCTGCTCACTGTGGTTAACCCCTTCGAAGCTGGGCCATAGGCAGGGATCACATGATGTTTCACATATTTTTAAAAAGAAAAGTCCACTCTGGCTGTTGTTCATTATTTTTTTTTCCTGCGTTTGCTCTGCCCAGAGGCCAGGTTCCTTCATTCCCTTTTTTTCATTTGTACAAGTATTTTCTTTTAACCTATTCCTACTACTGTTCTAGTACTGTTGGTCAGGGGAGTGTACCAAAGCACTCTGGTACTTCACCAGAATTTCAAATCGCTGGATTTAGTAAAGTGAAGCCATGACAGTTAAATCTATTTACTTATGTGAAATAGATATACTTCAAGGGTGTGAACTGTGAAAAAGAGAAGTCATTAAATAAACAAATAAAATGTAGCACATCAGTTGAGTGTAAAATTTAAGTCCTTGCCATTTTAAAAATAATTGGAGTTAATGCTAGGTGCATATCTCAGTGGAATTTGCTTCCATGGAAGTAGGCTTATGATTAACAGGATTAATTTACTCTCAGGTTTTGTTTGATTTTTTTTTTAATGTCTTTAATTCCTTTTGTTTTTGTCTAGCTTGTTAGCTTGTTTTTAAAGTGATAATGAAAAATAAATGTGTTAGTTTCCCATTTGTCACTAGTTTGTTTTATAACCCAGTGAGAATTAAGGCATTTGATTCAAAGTTTAATAAGCTGCAAATGATGCTTAGAGCCATTTAACACAACTTATTATGTTACTACCTTCATTAAATAAGATATTTAAAAATAAGAGGCTATAACTCTTTAGCCCTGAAAAATGCAGACACTTGTTATGAAGAGCCAAGCACATGGAAAATAGTGTACAGTTCTAGGCCATTTCCACACTGCCCTATTGTAGTGGTATTATTCCACTTTTAACATCCTATGGAATCCTGGGAATTGTAGTTTAGGGAGGGATGTCTTTGGCCTCAGTAAACTACAAACCCCAGAATTCCACAGGTTGTTGAAAGTGAAATAATAGCACTGTAACAGTATAGTGCACAAACAGCCCTAGTCAACTCATGTCAGAGGATATTATAGAAAAGGGAAAAGATGAAGAAAAAAGACAGTCAACAGGAACAAGGAGGTGAAACAATTCCCCTGTGGGATCGTTTACAATGTGAAGAGCTTTTTGGCTTAGTTAAAGGATATCCAAGGATATTAAAAGAACTGAGAGGAGTCATTTCTGAACCACTCGCAATAATCTTTGAGAACTCTTGGAGAACAGGAGAAGTCCCAGCAGACTGGAGGAGGGCAAATGTCCTCCCCATCTTCAAGAAGGGAAAAAAGGAGGACACAAATAATTATCGCCTGGTCAGCCTGACATCAATACCAGGAAAAATCCTAGAGCGGATCATTAAACAGTCAGTTTGTAATTACTTAGAAAGCAATGCCGTAATCACTAAAAGTCAACATGGATTTCTCAGAAATAAGTCATGCCAGACTAATCTTATTTCTTTTTACGATAGCGTTACAAGCTTGATAGATGAAGGAAATGCTGTAGACGTAGCATATCTTGATTTCAATGAGGCCTTTGACAAAGTCCCTCATGACATTCTTGTAAAGAAGCTAATAAAGTGTGGGCTGGGCAGTGCTACTGTTAGGTGGATTTGTAATTAGTTGACTGACTGAATCCAAAGGGTGCTCACCAATGGCTGCTTTTCATCCTGGAGAGAAGTGACTAGTGGGGTGCCTCAGGGTTCTGTCTTGGGCCCAGTTCTATTCAACATCTTCATCAATGACTTGGATGAAGGAGTAGAGGGCACGCTGATCAAATTTGCAGGTGACACCAAATTGGGAGGGGTTGCTAATACTCCAGAGGACAGGATCAAATTTCAAAATGACCTTGACAGATTGGAGAGCTGGGCCAAAGCTAACAAAATGAATTTCAACAGAGAGAAATGTAAGGTCTTACACTTAGGCAGAAAAAAATGGAATGCACAAAGATAGGATGAGGGACGCGTGGCTGGATAGCAGTACATGTGAAAGGGATCTAAGAGTCTTGGTAGATCACAAACTGAACATGAGTGTGATGTGGCAGCCAAGAAAGCCAACGCGATTCTTGATTGCATCAAGAGGAGTGTGGTGTCTAGTTCGAGGGAGGTAATGGTACCACTCTATTCTGCATTGGTTAGGCCTCATCTGGAATACTGTGTCCAGTTCTGGGCACCTCAATTCAAGAAGGATATCGACAAGCTGGAACATGTCCAGAGGAGGGCGACCAAAATGATGAAGGGTCTGGAAGCCATGTCCTATGAAGAGCAACGTAGGGAGCTGGCTATGTTTAGTCTGCAGAAGAGAAAGTTAAGAGGGGACACGATAGTCATGTTTAAATATTTGAAGGGATGTCATGTTGAGGAGGGAGTGGGGTTGTCTTCTGCTGCTTCAGAGACTAGGACAAGGAGCGATGGATTCAAGCTGCAGGAAAGGAGATTCCACTTGAACCTCAGGAAAAACTTCCTGACGGTCAGAGCTGTCTGGCAGTGGAATATGCTGCCTCAGAGGGTGGCGGAGTCTCCTTCTTTGGAGGTTTTTAAGCAGAGGCTGGGTGGCCATCTGTTGGGTATGCTTTGATGTGTGTTCCTGCATGGCAGGGGGTTGGACTGGATGGCCCTTGTGGTCTCTTCCAACTCTTTGATTCTATGGTTCTATGAAAAAAAGTAAGGGGGAATTTTATACAGCGATGATTAAGATTGAAGTATAGAAAAAAAAATAGAAAGATCTCTCATTTGTAAAATAGTAGAATCTGGGGGTCATCCAAGGAAGCTGATTGGCAGAGATTAAGGACAGATAGAAGGAAGTACTTTACACAACACATCAAACTACAGAATGTGCTACCATGATACTTTGCAATGTGAACAACTTTAAAAGGAGATTTGACAAATTCTTGAAGGGACTGCAATTAGCAATCATTGTTTGAAAGAAAAATGGGGCAACCAAGATGGTCTAAGACCAGGAAACCAAGTCCTACATCTCAGGGAGCTGGGTATGTTTATCTTGGAGAAGAGAAGACTGAGAGGTGACATGATGGCTATGTTGAAATATCGTATGAATGTCATGTAGAAGTTGGAGGAAGCTTATTTTCTGCTGCACCAAGGACTAGGACGTGGAACAGTGGCTTCAAACTACAGGAAAAGAGATTCCGCCCTAAATATTAGGAAGAACATTTTTACTGTAAAAGCTGTTCAGTAGCAGAATAGACTGCCTTCAAGGGTGATGGACACCTTTGGAGGTCTTTAAACAGAGATTGGACAGCCAGCTCTTAGGATTGTTTGTTTGTTTGTTTGTTTGTTTGTTTAATTCATGCTATACCTTTCTCCAGGCAAGGGGTTCAAATTGGCTGACAAAAAAATTTAAACAAAATCCAGCTACTTGTGCATTCCAGCATAGCAAGGACTTGATGGACCTTGCAGTTCCCCCCAATTCTGTGATAGTACATTCTGTCGTTCCATTTGTTAGAGAACACAAGGAAGAAGAAGCTGTTGCATCCTTGATTTGCTCCAGAGTTTCCATAGCCACCTGGTTCATCACTGTGGAAACTGAATGCTGGACTAGATACCCCTTGAGTCTGATCTAGCACGGCTGTTTAAAAATTGTTTATGTTCTTCAACAAAGAAACAGAGTAACATTAAAGGGCAGCAAGTTGAAAACAAAGGTTCAAGAAATGCTTGAAAGTACACAATTGCAATACTACATGTTATTATACCGTTGTTGTTGTTTTGTGCCTTCCAATCATTTCTGACTTATGCCGATTCTAAGGCAAACCTAACATGGGGTTTTGTGAGACTGAGAATGTTTGACCTGCCCAAGGTTACCCAGTGGGTTTCCATGGCTGCACGGGGAATCGAACCTCGGCTTCCAGGTCTGTAGTCCAACTAGTGCACTATGTAGCTATACTGTACTGGGAGTTCTCTTGTGATGTTCTTTGTAGTTCTCATTTTGTAATTACATTTAGTTTCTCTTACTTTTGTTCAATCTATATACAATATATTGATTTTTCCACTTACATTACTAACATTCCTTTTATTGATTGTATTGCAGTTGTTTGTTTTCAAGCACCTTTTGGATGTTAAACAAAGAAAACCTTGTGATAGCTTAAGTATCGTTTATGGGCATTCTCATCTTAAATGTTTCTTCTTCTTAAGTACTTAAACATTGCCAGTGTATGTGCCTGCGTACCTACCTTGTATATGGTTAGAGAGATGGGGAGACTGATGTTCTAATCTCTGCATAGCTATGAAGTGACTGAGTGAATTTGGGCTAGTCACTAATCACTTAGCCCAGAGCTTTCCAAACTTTTCATGTTGGTGACACACTTTTTAGATCTGCATCATTTCACGACGCAGTAATTCAGTTTTACTAGCAAACTGGAGAATAACCTAACCCCTTATAAGAGATACAGAAACATACATCAATTGTAATAACAAAATGTATGGGGACACAACATAGCTCATAAAAACCTTTCATAAGTTTTCAAAAATATATGATTTATAAATAATAACGTACATTTCCAAGATTGTAGGCGACACACCTACACGCTTCAGGCGACACACTAACATGTCGCGGCACACCGTTTGGGAAGCCCTGACTTAGCCTAACTGTTGTGGTGATCAAACATGGGGCAGTGGGAGAGAACTATGGATGTCATCTTGAACTCATTGAAGATCTTATGGTGTATGAATGGATGGATGAATGAGTGATGCCACTGTAGCCTCCTTGCAGGGCCAGGAGAGAACACTGTCCTCTGGAACTGAGAGCTGCTCATGGTTTTCCAAAACTGATCAACCTGATAAATGTCTTGATGAGACATAAGTGGGAATCTCAAATAAACGACTCTGAACAGTTTGATTGCTCTTTCTGCATATTTCTTGTTAACTGCTGTCAGGTCAGCTTCAATTTATTGTGACCCTCTAAATGAGAGACTGCCAAGTCGCCATCCACAGCCCTGCTCAGATCTTGCAAACTCAGGGCCGTGGATTCCTTCATTCAGCCTATCCATCTGTAATGCAGTCTTCCTCTTTTCCTACTGCCTTTTATCTTACCAAGGATTATGGTCTTTTCTAGTCAGTCATGTCTTCTCATGGCATGTTCAAAGTAAGACCTTCTCAGTTCAGTTATATTGGCTTCTAGGAAATTTCAGACTGATTTGCTCTAATACCCATTTATTTGTTTTTTAGCAGTCCATGGTATCCACAGAACCCTCCTCCAGTACCACATTTCAAATAAGCTGATTTTCTTCGTATCAGCTTTCTTCACTGTTTTCACCACCAAACAGAGAAACTAGAAATATGATGGCATGGACAAGCCTAACTTTAGTATTAAATGATACATCTTGACACATCAGGATCTTGTCTAGTTCCTTTGCAGCTGCCTTTCCAAATCCTAGTCTTCTTCTGATTTCTTAACTGCAGTCACCATTCTGATTAATGACTGAGCCAAAATATAGAAAATCTTTAATGATTTCCATGTCTTCATTGTCTGCTATAAGGTTATGTAAATAATCTGTACTCATTGTTCAGCTGTAACCCTGCCTTTAGATTTTCTTCTTCGACTTTCTTCAGTAATGGTTCCAAGTCTTTGCTATTTTATCATAGTAGTATGGAGCCATATGCCTGCCTTAAATTGTTGATGTTCCTTCTTCCAATTTTCAGGCCTCCTTCCTCAGAGTCTATTCCTGCTTTATGTATGATACATAAATGACAAAATACACTATTGCCAGACTCCCCTGCCAGATGGAAACCATTCAGTTTCTCCTTATTCTCTCTTGACATTAGCCTCTCACCAGAGTACAGGTTATGCATTAGGGTAATCAAATGCTGTTGCACACTCATTTATTTAAGAATAATCCATAGTTTTTCATGATCTACACAATCAGTGGCTATAATCTATAAAGCACAGGCCAATTTTCTTCTGAAATTCTTTGGTGCACTCCATTATCCAATGTGTTTCCAATATGATCCCTAGTGCCTCTTCCTTTGTTGAACCCAGCTTGGACACCTGGTATTTCTCACTTTATATTTTGTAAATGTCTTTTTGGAAGAATTTGGAGCATCATTTTGCTTGCATGGGAAGTTAATGCTATCTATTCCTGGTGATTTATTTCTCCCAGGTGTCCTGAATGCAGCTTCCTCATCACTTTCTAAAATTGTGGGTTCATCTTCAAATGTTTCTTCCTTGAATAAATGTCTCATCCTTTTGTCTCTTCTATATAGTTCTTCAGTGTATTCTTTTCATCATCCTTTTATTTGTACTTGATCATGTAATGTGTTCCCCTTCTAGTCACAGAGCTTGCCCATATTTGGTTTAAAGTTCCATTTTTCGGTTCAACATTAATGAATGCTAACATTAAAATTCACTGAATGCAAGTTGCAATATCATGCAATGTAGTTATTATAAAGAGACTAAGGTTCAATTCCCCTCTCAGCCATGGAGACCCACTGGATGACCTTGCGCATGTCACATGTTCTGAATTCCAGTAAAACCCTGTGATGAGTTTGCCTTAAGGTCATCATAGATCAGAAATGACGTGAAGACACACAGAGAGCCAATGTGGTGTACTGGTTTGACCGTTGGACTACAGCCCTGGATTACAACCTTGGAAACTACTTGGCCATGGAAACCCACTGAGTGATCTTGACACACTCTCAGCCCCAGAAAACCCCATGATACATTTGCCTTAGAGTCGCCATAAGTCAGAAACAACTTGAAAGCACACAAGTTATTGTAAAGAATGGTCAAATGAAACTGTTTTATGTCTTCTACTGGGTATCAAATTACATAACAGTTAGGTGGCATATGTTGCATAGAAGCATCTCTACTCCGCACTAATTTTATAATACGAATGTTTCTTGGAAGTGATCTTGAAAGCAGAGCACACAGGTAGCTTATAACGAAGGCATCCATTTTGTTGTCACATAATTGCTTGGTGATTGTATACATTTACATGAGTTGGAGTCAGTTTCACAGTACTGGTGAGAATTATTTTTGGCATTTATTTTGCTGATGGAACATCCAGAGCTGGACAAGAATATTTTGTGGTTGCCAGCAAGTTTTGAGGACAAATGTGTGCTATTCAGTCAAGATCAGCTTGTACCTGTCCCCCTTAGTCAGCGAAAGAATGTAGCTGTCGAATCAGCTTTCACATTACAAGATACCTATGCATAGATTTTCTACTGAGGTGAGAGGCTCAAAGTTGTATCCCCTAGTAGTTCTTATAATACATGAGTGGGAATCATGTGGCCTGTAGACTACATATGGCCCCCATAGCTCCCCCCGCTTCATTTGAGGAAAAGAGGTGAAAAACAGAAGAATCACAGCTCCAGAAATCTCCAGAGACCGTAACTGTCCTCTATAACAAGATATGCCCTTGAAGCTTGTTTTAGCCAAACTACTACAGTACTTCATAAATAAAAATGGAAGTGACCTACTGGTCATTATTGACTACCTCAGGAGGGGCTATTATGGTTTGTGACAGATCCAGGATGGAGGAAAGTTGCCCCCAGACCTTCCACAGTTGCTCACTCCTGCTTTAAATGCAATTCATTAGTGAAACAATAACATAGTATGGCTTGAAAATATTCCTGTATGATTCCTGGAAAAGATATTAAGAAAATTGAGGGCAACAATTAAATACTCTAGCCATTTTTGATGGGCATAATTTTTAAAAGATGGTACTCTTTTTTTTTTTTAACAAAGCTGCACCAGAAGGAATGAATTGATGCCTGGAAGCCACTTTATTTGATAACAGTGTGACCCAGCTATTTTCGTGTCTACAAAGAGCTACTTCCAATAATTACATTAGGACAAGATGGTCAGCATATGATTCCAGGGCCTTCATCAAGCCTGATGTTCAGCTGTGTATGCAAAAAACACACTCTGTTTGCACATCTAAAAAAAGTATGAACATTATTGAATTTTATTTATTTCTCATACGTTGCAGACTACTTTTCACAAAATTATGTCTATACCAGAAATATTAATTGTGCAGCCCTCCAGATGTTGTTGGACTGCAACTTCTAGCAGCCCTAGCCAACATAGCCAATGGTGAGCAATGCTGGGAGCTGCAGTTCAAAAACATTTGGAGGGCTGGGCAATTTCCATACTTGATCTATGCAGTGTAGAACAACAGAATAACAGTAAACTTGGAATAATAAAAGAATATATAGGATTAAAAAAAACTCAAAAGCAAAAACAAAGAAAAAGCAAGGAAGGTATTTCATGGTACAGGAAATGTTGCTTTTGGTTCATTGTCAGATGGTAGTGAATAGCCATGTTACCAGAAGCATGATTACCTTAGATGTCGTTTTTAAAGGCTCTTGCAGGTCTATGAATAAGAAGATAGTCTTTCTGGTAACCTGGTCCTGAGTTGTTTAGGGTTTTATATATTAATAAAAAGATCTTGAAGACATCTTCAGATCTGAAATCCACATATACGGCTAACTGGCAATGGGTCCTGCCTCGAGTATATAATTAGGAGATGGTGCAAATATAAGATTTATGGGTCTGACCTAAGGATTGTATCTTGCACTAATTGAGGTAGTGTGGGCCCTTTGCTTCTACTCACTGTTGCTTTTTCCATGAATTTTGGGACATGAATGCCAGTGAGGTGAGAGTTGGTGGCAAAGGCCAGTTGCATGAGATTCTGACAGGGCCTTAAAAAAAAAGTCTGTTTTATCACACTACTTTATTGTTCATGCCATTTCACCTTGTGCTCTCACAAAAGCCTTTGTTTTGGAGTTAGGTGGTTTGTTAAGCTTTCTATACAGTCTTTGTACCTTATAGCAAAGAGATGGGACTAAGTGCTTAGATTGGTGTGTGGTCATTGTTTTTCATAGAATCACAGAATCATACAGTTGGAAGAGACCCCAGGGGCCATTGAGTCCAACCCCCTGCCATGCAGGAACACACATCAAAGCATACCCAACAGATGGCCACCCAGCCTCTGCTTAAAAACCTCCAAAGAAGGAGACTCCACCGTACTCTGAGGCAGTACATTCCGCTGCCAGACAGCTCTGACCGTCAGGAAGTTTTTCCTGAGGTTCAAGTGGAATCTCCTTTCCTGCAGCTTGAATCCATTGCTCCTTGTCCTAGTCTCTGGAGCAGCAGAAAACAACCCCGCTCCCTCTTCAACATGACATCCCTTCAAATATTTAAACATGACTATCATATCCCCTCTTAACTTTCCCTTCTGTAGACTAAACATAGCCAGCTCCCTACGTCATTCTTCATAGGACATGGCTTCCAGACCCTTCACCATTTTGGTCGCCCTCCTCTGGACACGTTCCAGCTTGTCGATATCCTTCTTGAATTGAGGTGCCCAGAACTGGACACAGTATTCCAGATGAGGCCTAACCAATGCAGAATAGAGTGGTACCATTACCTCCCTCGATCTAGACACCATACTCCTCTTGATGCAACCAAGAATCGCGTTAGCTTTCTTGGCTGCCATATCACACTGCTGACTTATGTTCAGCTTGTGACCTACCAAGACTCTTAGATCCCTTTCACACGTACTGCTATCCAGCCACATGTCCCTCATGCTGTCTTTGTGCATTCCATTTTTTCTGCCTAAGTGTAGGACCTTACATTTCTCTCTGTTGAAATTCATTTTGTTAGCTTTGGCCCAGCTCTCCAATCTGTCAAGGTCATTTTGAAATTTGATCCTGTCCTCTGGAGTATTAGCAACCCCTCCCAATTTGGTATCATCTGCAAATTTTGCCATGTTCCTTCAAATTGCTCTGACTTATGGTCACCCTAAGGCGAATTGTAGTCTAATGCTTAAACCACTACTGGCTCCCATGTGGTCATTACCCTCTAGTAAAATTACAAGCAACTTGACCTCTTCCAAATCCTGTTGGGCTACAACTCCCACCATTCTTTAGGCTGGTTAAGTTTGATGACAGCTCAAATACAAAACTTGGAGAACTAAATATTGCCCATTCCTGTTCTAGTACCAATTCAGAAGCTGTTGTTGTTGTAGTTTTATTGTATATAGCCAATGGCCTTTACAAAGCTTAGAATAAAATGTAACTAAAATTAATATTAAGATAGATTGATACAATTAAAAATGGGTTATTGACGGATACGTATAACTTTAAAACTGTTTATTCATTTAAACCATTTTAACAACTACTACAACTACTATGATCTGATTAACAATAAACTTACTAAGGTTTATATACAAGTTTAATCCATTATAATAGCCCCAACAAATTGTCTAAAAGGTGTAAAAACATGAAGTATAAAATTAGGGTGCATTATGTTACAATATGTTCCTTTGTGAAATGAGCCCACAGTTTCCTGGCTGCCAATGCAAACTGAGCTACTAAGTATGTTACAGATAGCAACGTGTCAGATAACAGTGCTGTAACTATTTTCTGGGATATGCAGTCAGCAAAAAATTGAGTAATGGTAGACAGGAATCTTTGTCTAGGGCCAAAATAGAAGGGGCAGACCAGCAAGTAATGAGTTATGTCCTCAATCTGGTTACAGCCAAATACACATTTCCTATTTAAGACTGGAGTACCTTGGTATCTCCCTTCGAGATATGCAGAAGGCATCTGTTGAAATCTAAGTTCTGTAAAAGCTCTTCAGAGCTGAAATAAAGTCAAGATTTCAAAGTACTGAGGCTTTGTGTGATTAATCTGGATCTGTGGGTACCAGGTGGAGAATTTTGCGCCAGCTATGGATGCTCTGTGTTGCCTGGCATCCTGATCAAAGATCCAGTTTTTAAGATCACGAGGACTGAGTCTTAAATGATTCTCTGTTTTAAGGTTGTAGGTCTTTAACTTATCTTGGAGTATTGTGCCCAATTTCAGACCTCTGTTCCTCTAACCAGCAAAGTTTGCTGAGGGAGTTATCCTCAAATCCATTTAATCTGCGCCAGAATCTTAAGAAAGACAGGTCGATTCTTGCTGTAACTGAGGGTAAGCCCAACTCAGCCCTAAGGTGGGCCGCTGGAACTCCAGGAGTCAGTCCCAGAATCTGTCGCATGAATTTATTTTGCACAATTTCCAAATCAGACTTGGCATCTCTTCTCCAGATTTCAGCTCCATACAACATTTGTGCAATAATTTTAGCTGTAAAGACCTTAATAGCAGGATTTATTAATTGTCCCCCTCTAGAATAAAAAAATGTTTTGAATTGCCCAATAGATCTGAGTACTTGAGATTTTAGTGGCTTCTAAATGCTGTTTCCAGGAGGGCTTCTCATCAAAGTACAACCCCAGATATTTAAATGAGTGCACCTGTTCTACATGATGTCCATCGAGTGTCCATATGCACTTGAGGGATCTCTTCCCAAATACCATAATCTTGGTTTTTGTATAATTGACAGCCAGCTGTTCCTCTTTGCATAGCCTCCCAAATTTGGCTAGCATCCTTTTGAGACTGATTTTATTCAAGGATAGCAAGACCAGGTCGTCAGCATAAAGCAAGATTGAGATCTTGTGATTGCTAATAGCTGGGGGGAAGAATGTTGAGGAGGTCATTTCTGGTATCAAATTATTAACATAAAAGTTAAATAAAAAGGGTGCTAAAATACAACCTTGTCAATTCAGAAGTTATTTTGCTAGTGATGTTGTTTGTTCCTGTTTGTAGAACTTTATCCTTAGACACTTGAAATTTGGCATGAATGTCAAGAGGGTACCAGGAATGTGCATCTTGGGTTTTTTTTTTTTTTTAATGGATTAATTCATTTTATGTAGTTGAACCACATCCCTGGCCTATGGTGTCATATCTAATTACCAAGCAGCAGACCTGCTTAAGCTTTCATAACCAGCCCAGAAGAAGCTGCAATCTGACCTTCTCCAGAGGGCCTAAGCATTTGATGTTTTCTTTTCCAGCCCCCTGGAATTTTTCAAACAGTTTTGTTTTGTCTGGGTTTTTTTTTTTGTAAAAAAAACCAGGGGAGAATCAGAGAGGAGATTCTACAGTCGTAAGTAAAGGGAGAAGAACAAGCAAATGGTTGAAGGAGAGAAAGACTTGGAGCACGGAGAAGACATGATAACAAATATTTGAATGGCTGTCATCTCAATGATGAAACAAGCCTGTTTTCTGCTGTTCCCATGGACTTCTGTCAAAGGATTCAAAATACAAGAAAGGAGATTATGACTAAAATTTTGGAAAAAAAACTTCCAGACATAAGTGCTGTTCAAGAGTAGAAATAATTGTTTTGTTTTGTTTTAGTTTCTCCTTTATTTTCACCTTTCTCCTGACATGGGACCCAAGATGACTTACAGCAAGGTTTAAACAAGATGGGTTCCAGTTTCAGGTTGGGGTAATTGCAGACACAATCTAGCAAGGTGCTTGCTGAATGCAAGCTCCAAAGCATTGTGCCTGATGGTAGCGAGGGGCTCCAGCTGGCATGCTGTGGACTCTTTAATACACAGAAGGCCCAAAGACCAGCTCAGTTGGGACCTGAAAGTTGTCCACTCAGGAATGGAGTGGCCACAGCAGTTCCCAAGGTTGTGGAGACAATTGCACGTTTTGGAGGAGCCTGGGGATGAGTGATCTATACCCTTGTATGGACATTTCATTATCCTTTGCCCAGACTATTTGCATGAAGAAGTCTTGAATTTATTAGTTTTCTTGGAATAAGTAAGGCAAGAAGCCCTTGTTTGCAGCAGTTGAGTTTGTTTCCCTGTGGCTAAGCCCTTTCCTAAGATGGAGAAGAGATAGTACCCTTTTTAGATTGTCATGTAAAAGACAAGTTGACCATTTTTATTTTCTTTTTTTTCCTGTTTTTCTTTTGGATTTATGCAGGAAAAAGTTAGTAGGTTTGTAATTGAAAAGAGACTTTTTTATGTTGATTTTTTTTTTTTGTACCTGTGGAATTAAAGAAATAGAATGTGATTTTTTTTTCTCCATTGGAATGATGGAAGAAAGTAACCTTATATTTAAAAGGAAAAAAATTGAAAGGCAATTAAAATGAAGTTCCTCTTTGAGTGACCTTGACTAATAACTTACTCCACCTCCTATAATTTTGAATTGGAATTATTAATGTTTTTAAAATACTAAACTGAAACATGAATTCAAATTACTGCAATGGATCGTGAGAAAAGTACATACAGGTGCGTGTAGATTATGTTATAGTAATCTAAACAGGATATAATCAAAGCATGTGTTATTGTGGCCAGATCTGACATCTCTAGGAACGTGCACACTAATCATAGTACAGTAATCTTAATTATACAAGTGCACTCTTGATGGCTGCTGAAATCTGGGCATCTAAGCTTAGGGCTGAGTCCAAGATTGCACCCAGCTACAAGTCTGAGATTTCAGAGGGAGTGTAATTCCATCCAGCACAGGCTGTATCCCTATTCCTTGATCTGCTTTCAATGCACCAGGGGCACTCTGCCTTGTTTGGATTAAGCTTTTATTTGTTCACCCTCATATAGTCCAGATTACGTCAGAACTGGTGGTGGGTTCTCTTTCATTGGAGGTTTCTAAACAGAGGTTGGATGGCAATTAGTCAACAAGAAGATCCTTGGGGTATCTTCCAACTGTACAGTTCCATGATTCCGTTAGTCTATGACCAGTGAGAAATTAAAAAGAATGAAAAGGAGAGGCAATAACGGAAAGAGCAGAGAGAAAGAGAAAGGTCACTGGGAAGATGGGATGACTAGGCCATTTCTAACCCTTACAGAGATGCCTACATCTACAATCCTTGCAGAATTTCGACAATCCATACACTTCCAAGCACAACTCCAGATACTTTCTTCATAGTAATATTGTCATATGCTGTTATTGTTGTTGTTGTTGCCTTCACAGAGCCCATCCACAACTCACAGCTGGAAAATTTCTTAAATTCAAATAAACTGACCTGTCACTTAACTTCATAAACTGTCCAGCACAATCTCAACTCCTTCATTCTGCAGAACAATTGCTGCAAGAAATTTACTGGAAAGGGACCTAATGTTGCATTTGAGAATAAGTGTGTGTGTGTGTGTGTGTAACAATGAAAGCAGAATAACATAAAACTGATTATTTAGCCTGAGGCCTCAAAAAAAGGTGAGAAAGATGTCTTTAATAACACAATTTCAGATTAAAGGAAAGTGAAGCATTAGAAAAGTGAAAATGCTTGTGGTGTTGCTCAAATAAGGGAATACAAGCCACATACACATAGAGAAAGGTAGCTATTTCTATCTACAGAAGGATATGGCAATTATTAAGACAGTGACAATAATCACACTTTACCCCTGGTGGATTAAAAGAAAATATAAATTGCCTAAAGTCAGTTTTGCATCATTTTTTGGACTTTAAATATGCTCTGTATTCTTAAAGGCACACAGTGACTACTGTGGAGAAAAGATTCCCTCATCCTTTTAATAGTCAAAAAGCATTGTTGCTTGTACATGTAGCTTCTTGGGCAATTATGGATCTTCACCATTCTGTGTAGAGTCCCTTCCTTCCTTCCTTCCTTCCTTCCTTCCTTCCTTTCCAGTGGAACCAGGCTCTAACATTTCTTCTCAAAATAATTGGAAGGTTACAATAACATAAATTAATTGGAGGATTACAGTATTTCAAAACTGTGGGCCACAAATTTGGAGCTACAAAAGCATGAAAATAATGGTCACAGTTATTAAATTCCTCTCTATTTATTCCTCTCCTGTTACATATTTACTAGGCCCCAAAGTGCATCCATTCACCACCCATTTTCTTCTGGTTGTTTTGAAGCTTGAACAAAAGTTTTGTGCCTTTTTACTTGGGATGATAAAAAGTATTACCATAACATGGACTTAGTCTTACAATCAACGTGGCTATTCCTGCCTTTGTACTTCTGGAAAAAATAATGGTTGCTGTGTGGTTGCTATGTGGCAGCAGCAACATCGGACTGCATCAACTGCTGGAAATTGCTTGTTGAACTTGGACAATGCCCACAGACCTCAAATTACTTGCTTTTGTAGAGTAATGAATTTGATTCCAATATTTTTCTTCTTTTTTATTTAAAAAAGAAAATCATGGCATCAGTACAGTCAAATGGATATCACTGATTTAAGGGAATAAATGCATGAGATGTGGGACTGTAGCCAACAACAGACATGCAATTCATCACTATTCCAATTTCATAACAGAACTGCTCACAACAGCAGAATGTGAAATGCAGTACACATCTTTTTCCTGTCAAGCTCCGTATCCCATATATCATCTTTCTTTCATTTACAGAATCTTTGTTGAAAACAGCACTGTTAGGCAGCCATTTCCACAGAATCCTGAGATGCCTTTGATTATTACTGTCAAGATTGAGAGTAACACTAGACATTATTTTTATTGTGAGGTTAGCAACCAAACCTGACTTTTTAAAAAAATGGTATATAAAGCAGCAAGGACAATTTTTTATTTGGCTTTCAGTGGAGAAGGAGAAGTTTAACTCAAATTATCCCCTCTCCTTGGGATGGCAATCAAAATTAAAGCTCACATTGACACCATTGCTAATTGTTGGGTGCAGTGTACAATTTTCATCAGCATGATAGCTCAGGTTAGAACCTGCATGTGGTCTGAAGTCCATATGAAAATGAGCAGGGTGGGATATGGCTATCAGGCTGTGGAAGTATTGTCCACTATACTCAAAATTTCATATTAGTGGACGTTAGAGCAGCTTTAGTATATGCTTCTACTAAGAAGAAAGTATCATGGAAAAAAACATCTTGTTCCTATAATATCTGGTAGAATAGAGAGGGATAGAGGTAGAAGAGATATTCAAAAGTGTTTCTTTTTTCAGTTTGTCACTACATAGGAGTTACCCAGAAGAAAATTTCCTCTGCAGAACACTGTGATGTTTTAGTATGCACTATTGAATGGAAAATGGGTATTGTGCTTTGTCTGCCCATCCAAGCAAGTTCCCCTAATGTGTATTTAATAAGCTAATTCATCTTTAATTAATGCAGCATTTTCCTGTGGCAAAGGTGAATGCTCCCCCTTTCTTGACTGCCTTTAAGGACTGTGGGATTAGATCTGTAGGAATGCCGAGGAGAGCAACGTAAATGAGCATGTGCCTCTGTGCATTGATTTGTAGGTACTGCAACTGCCACCACTGTGACTCCACTGGGACCCCAGAGATCAAGAGCTCTCAATGACACCATGGCAGCAACCAAGCTGAGACGTACGAGGGAGTAAGTCGCCTTTTAAAATGTTAGCTATAGACAGAAATGTTGGCTTTTGCCTGCAATTAGAACAAAAGTAACTTTGATCACAGCATATTCATTTACATCCTAATATTTTTCTACAGCAACTAATACTCAGTGATGAAATGCATTAGAATTATTCTCCTGTGCTTTGCACAATGTCTTTCATTTCTTTTGAAGCAAGATTACAGTTTCTGCTCTGTTTCCGAACTGGACAATCTTCATTTATATATTGTATTGGTGGAACTCTTGGCTTGATTGCTTGGCAATGGCTGTTCCCTTTGCAAATTTTGGTGGGCTTGTCTGCTGCCACTGGGATATGCAAGGACAAAAGGACTGAATGAGCAGGAAGTTTTCCAGTCCTTCAAGACTGCCCAATTTTTAAACAAGTTTCATCAATCAATTTTGCTTTGAGTTTTCTTAGAGGTTCAGAGGGAGAAACTGCAAATGTACAAAAGAAGCAGGACTTAAGGATAGGCAAGATTCTAAGTGATAGCTTGCAATATCAGATGTGTGAAATGATTTTCCTAGCCTGTTATCTGTTGGATGAGAACTTGAAATTAGCATATATGACCCTGTTCAAACCTGTTTTCTGTACCTTAATGTTACACAAACTGTAGATTGCGATTTTGCAAAGTGGAGATTACAAATGTACATTTTACTGTTTATTACAGTTCAATTTTTTAGTGACTCTTGTAAATCCCTTAAAGAGTCAGAGCTCAGAGTCAGAGCAAATATTAATATCTACAAATATTAATAAACATTAATATTTACTGATGAAAAATTTGTAAACATTTATATTTACAAGTTAATAAGTAAATATTCATCTGCAAAGCAAGAAGAAAAACCACAGACTACAGAAAATAAATCACCTCAACGAGAAGTTTATATTCCCTGCTTTATTTAATTTCAGTTTTACAGTATGGAGGTGTGCACTGATATTCTCTAGCAATTCTCTTACACTCTTAGTAAACGTATCCCACATTTCCGAAAGGGGACTTAAGTTCTGGGGGCTTTTCACACTATACAACTGTAGCTTTATGATTCCACTTTAACTACCATGACTTCATTGTATGGAATCCTGGGGTTTGTAGTTTGGCAAGGCACTATAGCTCTTTGGCTGAGTATTCTAAAAACACATCCCAAAATGCATATCTCAGGATTCCATAGGATGGAACCATGACAATTAAAGTGGGATATGGCGCTATAATTGTATAGTGCAAAAGAACCCCCAGTTGACAATGGGTGACACCCCTGAGGTATCACCAGAGGGGAGACTTCTTTTCTTATGTCTCATCTCCCTCAAAATGCCCAGCACTGGACCAAGTCCACTTTTCTAACTGACCCTCAGTTTCTCCCAGTTTAGTGCCCAGCACGCTATACCACTGGCTGCCCTACAGTTAGTAAAAACAGCTCCCTACACTCTCCTCTGACCCACATGAGGTTTAACCTGGGCAGCCAGTGAGCAGGATACTGAACTTTCTAGAAAGAGGAGTAAAACTGAAACTTCAATAGACGTACAGTACACTTGCAAGTTTAACCTTTGCGAATTTGATTATTCATGAGACATGTGCTTGCTTCTCCCCCTTCCATTTTCTTCCTCCCATTTCCTTGCATTCATCACCCCAGGCTTGCCAGGTTTGTGCTTAAAATTGAGGTTTCTTCTTTTTGGGTGAGCAAAGCCCCCTTCCCACTGCAGAAGGCATGTCCCCTCTCCCATGTGGCTGCACTTTCTGCTGTGTAAAGGCTCATGATTGGTTAGGTGCACTCTTTGCTCCTACCCCTCCTTTTTCAAGCTGCCCACTAAAAATAACTAGAAGGGAAGAACTCTTCTCCCTTTGAGGGAAAAGTACCAGTAAGCCCTTTACTGTGTCTTTCTTCTCCCCCACCCCACAGCACCGGCAAAGAAGCAGAGGCAAAGAAATGGAAGAGGGGAGCTCTGGGGGGGAATCGTGGGGGTAGGAGTTATTTGCAGTTTTTCCTCCTTTTGTGAGGGTTCTGTACCTTTAATCCTCGCAAATGTGGAGGGGCTACTGTATCTACCTCAATTACATTTTGAACTCTATTTTAAAGCTTTCCAAAAGCAATTGGCAAAATCAGTACTCCGATGGGAAATGGTCCTGAACTTGCAAGTTGTGCTAGCAATCTCATGGTTGATAAACAGAGACTTGTATTTGTAATTCTGAAACTCCCACCATTTTTACAGCCTGCCTTTATTCTCAGGACTCTTTCATAGTCTTACGATTTGGCCCTTCATGTATGCCTGACTACAGAATAACAGGAGACATACATAATAGGCTTAGCATTTATATCTTTCTCCTTTCAGTGATGGAATCAAAAGAAAGAAAAGCGTTAAGAGGAAGAAAATGACTCTAAATACATAGTGCTTCATGTGCCTTTACAAAGAAACCAAAGAATACATACAATAAGTCAGAGTTTAATGGCAATGAACTTTACAGTGCAGTTTAAAATATTCAAGAAAAATGTGGATGGGCAAAATGGAAAAGCTTTCATGCACCAGCATTTAAGTAAATTAAAATCTTGCAACACAGCACTGAATGCCTCTCAGTCAGCCTCCAGTGTCTTCTACTCAGCAGCATGCCAGGATCCGGCAGAAGGCCCCGGCATTACCTGCTGAGTGTAAGTAAAACTGTCTTTCAGAAACTGCAGAAGACAGACATTTAGTGTTTTCTTTGTTTTCTGTTTTCTGCTCTGCAGTGAATGGCCATGCCGCCCCTACCTAAAATTCATAAAGGTTGTGTCTATAAGGCTCTAGTGTATATGCTGTTGGCAGGAAATATATGGTTTGTTTTAAAAATTCAGAAAGAAAGGTCATATTGAAGTAATTGATTGAGCGCTGCATGATCTTTAAGATTAGTTGACAACCAAGCAAAGAAAAACTTTGCAGTTTTGTCATGAGGTGGTCCATAGTCCTTGTGAAGGAAAGCTGTACACACTGAACTAGGAATAAAGTTTCATTGAACTCACTGAGATCTGCTTCTAAGTAAATACAAGTAGGACTGTACTATAAAAACCATTAGGATTTTTCAAATAGTGCCAATGAGGCAGGTTTTTGCTCTTGTTAACTCACCTGTTTTCAATGGGAACTCTATCCATTTATTTTTAAAGATGACCTAAAAAATCTCCTACGTTACAACTGCTAAGACTTCCATTGGGCTAATCACAGATATTTAGACCTGAAACCTATTAGTAGTCCCAATTAGAGTGGACCCACTGAATGGTGAGTTAACAGTTCCACAAATCCCATTGATTGACATAGAGATTTTCACATTATTTATTACAAATAACATATTGCAGGGGTGAGGAAGTAGGGCCTACAGGCCACATGTGGCTCCAGGGCTGTCTTTATGACCCACCCAGCCCCACAAATCTCCCAAAACACTTTTTGCTCACAGATGTCCCCCTAAGATGTGTGGGAGGCAATTTTGGCATGTTTTTTGGAAAGGCTGGACCATATCTCCCCATATAAGGGGAGCAGGCTATAAAAATTAATTAATAAATAAAACAATTTTTTTCCTGACAGGAAGTGATTCTGAAATTGACATCTGGATCACTTCCTATTGGAAAAGGGACCTCTCTTGAGCCTAAAATGGGCCAAGAGAGGGTGAAAAAATGGTGAAATTACTTTGTAGGGAACATTCAGAGAAAACCTTTTAAAAAACCCTGAAATTTCAACTAAATTTCAAATTTATTTTTTTTTATATGGGTAACAAATATGGGTGACAAAAATTTACCATTTTTTATACGAGTGACATGATGCAGGAGCTCAACATTTCTCAATCGAGCATTGCACTGCATGAGTCCTTTTGTGGTACTTCTGAATGAGTAGCTTACCTGGAATTTCTTGGATCAAGTGTTTATGTAGTCATTTGCCATATGTGGCAACTGACCTTCCTCACCCAGGAAGGCACAGTAACAGCATTCATCTTGATGGATGCAGAGTGACATGTTGGACTTCTGTCAGTTCATACTGGCTAGGACAGATGGTGGGAAAGCAGTGAACGTACCTTTTTTGGCATTGATGGTTGGTTGGATTGCTTTCAACATGAAGGAAAACACCTACCCAGTTCTAGGTTGGTGTAAGTGAGGGAACCAGTCCTCAAAGAACAAAGGAGCTATAGGTCCAAAGGACTGAAGGCCACTCCCACTTCATGCCAGAACACCCTGTTTTCTCTCCTACTGTTAGCAGAAACATCCAGCAGTGGGTGATCTTGCTCAATGAATTTTAGATTTCCACCCTACACTGTTATAGTACTATTATTCCACTTTCAACATCCTGTAGAATTCTGGGGTTTGTAGTTTACTGAGGCCAAAGAAGTTCTCTGGCTTGAGATTCTAAATGCCCCTCCCTAAACTGCAAACCTCAGGATACCATAGGATGTTGAAACTGGAGTAATAGCACTGTACCAGTGCAGTGCGGAAATGGCCTAGGTTGCCTGATATCATTACCCCTACTATACTGCCAATGACAACAACAACAATAACAACAACGTTTACAAATAGATAAATAATAAATACATATTACTCTCTTTTTAAATAATTTCTACCATTAAATGGCAATTCTGGCAATTATCAGCTGATAATCTCCCATGAACTAAACTCTTCCAACTGTTCACTTAAAGACACAAACTCTCTCTTTCTAGTGAAAGAACATTTTCTTAAAAACTCAGCAACTCTGAATTGCATCTGCTGTTTTGTTGCCTAGCTGTGTAATTTTACAATATCCTTCTTCACTAACTTGAACTTCGCTACTGTCATTTTGTTTGTTTTCATCTCAGTGTGCAATATTGAATTTTCCAGTTCAGTAATGATGTTAAAGTTACAGCAATCTATAGCAGAGGATGCTGGCATTTTCTGAGCCACAGATTTTGCCTGAGTGTTCGCCAATGCCAGCACAGCAATTCAGTGCCCTGGAAGCAAGGCTAATCTATTTACAAGTGTGTCTTTTTACAGTGGTCTGTATGATGACAAAGTAGATGGAGACTTACATTCCTTAGGAAGACAGTACTGTGAAGAACCCCATGGAGACACATAATAGGAACAGTAGAGTTTTCCCCTGAAAGTCATAAACAGAGGACCGCTTTTTTGATTTAGAGGATCTAGCTTGTGGCCATAATAGCTTAAATTAAGCTTAGAACCAAACTGTGTGTGCTGTTACGTAAGATGCCAGTGTGCAGGAGGAGAAATGTTCAGTTCTTTCCTCCTAATTGAAGTCATGGTGAAAATCCCTACCCACCTCCCACTTGCTAACAAACATGAGAGGAAGATCTCTTTGGCTTTGTTCAGGTCCCGTAGTGACTGCTATTTACGGTGGCTATATGCAATGTTATATATAATGTTTTAGCATCACATGTAGTTTGGCCTTTTTAATTATATGAGCTTCAGTATATTGATCAATTAGTCAGCCAGCTAAATTCTGTATAAGTCGGCATATGAGTAAGACAGTAGTTCTGAAGAAAACTACATACTTTGTTGTTTGTAAATGTTGCACATACAGGATAGCAGAAACCACTTTAGATGACGTGTTCCCTGCTGTATGCCAAAATCAGAGGACATTTCTCTTTCAGGGTAGTAGAACTATTTCCCACTCTGTGTGTGTGTCCTTGTGTGTCTGTGTACACACTTATATACACTTATATACACACAATAAATAAATATATAGACACAAATACAGACATATACACACATACCTGTTGTACATACAACAGTGTTGGTACCAGAAGAGCGGTGAGCAGTCTCACAGCATATCCCATATAGCACTTCCAGTGTAGCTTATGCCATTTCCGCACTAGACTGTTACAGTACTGTTGTTCCACTTTCAACATCTTATAGAATTCTGGGGTTTGCAGTTTAGGGATAGGCCTCACAGACCCCTCCCTAAACTGCAAACCCCAGGATTCCATAGGATGTTGAAAATGGAGTAATAGCACTGTAGCAGTCCAGTGCGGAAATGGTTTTAGTTTCTTCTTTGTGGTCTCTGTGACTCACACAAATGGGTCATCTGCACCTGTGCAGTGCAGCCTTTGGAACCTTCTTGAGCCCCAGGAGCATGTGCTTTGGCGGTTAACTCCCTCTCCTTCCTGTCAGTGTATAAAGACCCTCTGCCACTCCAATGGTCAATTTCTTTTCTTCTGCCATGGCAGCAGCGTGTAAGGAGCCTCTCTAGTAGTAATTAATGGATTAACAGTTTTGGACTTTAGATTTCTCTAATTTTGCAGTTTTTCTTGGCATTTTGGACTGGTTTCTTGGACAATTAGCGATTTGGATTGACCTTGGACTGTGTTGGACTTATTTTTCGGACATCGTTTGGAATAACATTATCTTGTATATGGCCTCAAGTTCTGTGTTTAAGCGTTGCACTTTGTGTGGAGGAAAAATACTTGACAATGATAGTCACTCTCCTTTATCTAGGTGAGGGCCACAATGCTGGTTCTTGTGGGCACTGCCAATTGTTCATCCCACAGACCAGACGTAATAGGGCAGCTTGCCTCAAAGCCCTATTGTAGGAGAAAGTAGAAAGTAAATTTAGGGATGTGTTCCACAATGACAGGGCAATAAGTCAGTTGTAGCATGCCTTGCTGTTCGCTGTACCCAACTGCACTAAAATAAAAACACTTTCGTTGAATTGTGCATTGTTTTCTGGCCTCATTAACAATATCAAAGTATTGCAGAGTGCAAAAATGACTCATGTTCAAAGGAATGCTGGTATCACCAGGTACAGAAAACACAAGCTGCAATAAAAATAAAATGAGCTAAATTAAAACGTAAGCCTAGATCCTACGTCAGACGTGTAGCCATGATTCATCTCCCAGTCTGACCCTCGAGACCTGCCTTAAAATCCAGAGAGTTGCACTGAGGGATGGAGTTCTGGAGCACTGTTGAGTGGGACCCTGAAAGACGAAGTATCTAATCTGCTCTCTCCAGTTTGCCATTGGGTGAGAAACAGGGACCCCTGTGGGGTTCTTTCATAACTTCTCATGGCACTAGGGCTCAGTGTATCATCATTCACTACCTTAATTGTTACTGCTGCGGATCTCTGTCCTTTGGTGCAGCTGGCTGGATTTTAAGGTGCGTTTCAGGGGTATTTAGGACTGAATTAATGGCCACAATCATAAATGTGAAAAGGAAACACTTACAGGGTTGTAAGTCTAATTTACAACACTGTAACTGACTAATGGGATGCCAGCGATATACTTTTTGTATTGTGAAATATTTTCTGGCCCCCATTGATCCCAGTATTCCTCCAGTGGAAGAAATTTCTATTTTTTCTTTAATGTGTCCAGTCTACTGGCAATCAGAGTAGGTTATATCTGCTTCAATGTATTAAGAGTTTGGCAACAAAACAAAACAACCTGGGGCTTTTTTTGTCCCAATATCTTTCATGATTTGTGTTTTTTTTTTTAAAAGTACCCTAATTATGAAAATAAACAGCTTTGTTGGGCCTTTTTTCCCCTTAGCTGTATATGGCAATAGCTGAAATTTGGAGAAACTTGTAACTGTTGAGCAGACAATGTTGCAGAATGCCTATACATTTAGGTCTAATTCTGTGTGGCAACAAAAATAACTTTTGGGGGACTAAAATGCCCACTCTAACATAGGAGAGTTAAAGTAGGGCTCTAGTGCTAGATTTCATAGCAGAAGGTGGTTTGCAACAGAAAAATGACAACTGTGAATCAGTAATGTTAGTGAGCTTCTAAAGTGTACACTAATCTTCAGTCATAGCAAGAAAAAAATGGTTTGGTGATATTTCCTGTTTCTCAGTTTATTTCTAAAGTTTGCAGAGATTTTGTATAAGCTTTCTGAACAAATGTACTTTTGTAACTGCAAAGTAATCCACAATTTATTTCAATACACGGGCTAATGTTCTTTCTGAGGGTGTAGGTGAAAGGTTATCATGGCTGTCTATCGAACACACAAGAACACTTTTCATCCTCAACTTATTATTCCCTGCTTCGTATTGTTGTTCTACTGTGATACATAATTGATTCAACAGCTATTGCAAAATCTTTTTATCCCTCATAGCAGATTAAAATATACTTTTGAAAAAGAGGGTTTTTTTCCAGATATGGGGCTAGGGGCCATATTTCAAATGAGAAACATACTAAGCAAATGTTCTTTAAAAGCAAAGCACTACCACAAGAGAGGGAGATATCCTCATGTTCTTCTTATATGTATCTGTATATGTTTGTGCATTAGAGCAGAAAAGTGATCTTTCTAATAGGTATTTGAAAAACAAATAATTTGTGTTCACTATGAACCCTGACTGAGTAGTGGGTGGATATAGAGAGTCATCTAAAAACACTTGTAGGACTATTTCTTGTACTTACTCAGCATTGTGATATGTTTTTGCCAAAGCTGTTGTTGTTATTGTGTGCATTCAAGTCAACTGAAGCTTATGGTTACCTCATCTTGGGATTTTCTTGGCAAGACTTATTCAGGAAGGTTTCCAATGCCTTCCTTTTAGCCTGACAGAGACAATTTGCCCTAGGTTATGCAGTGCATTTCCACAGATGAGCAGGCATTCGAATCTGGAGCTGTCAGATTTCTAGACCTACACTATTTGCCAAAGAGTAGGTTAAATTAGTGGAAACAACTATTAGGAGGAACAAATTGAGTCCCAAAACGGCTGTCATTGTGAATTGGTTTATAAGCAGCCCAATATAACTAAAATTTAATAATATCCTCAGTATATATTTGTGCAAATATTACTACCTCGTGAGGTGAATGATCACCAGATAAAAACATTAAATGAGAGAAAAGAAACATTTCTTTTCATTTGGTTGAACTCACCTTTTGATTACATTCAACTCTTAATGAAAGTTATTATGAAGTATATCGAGTTCATATTTGATTAAAGATTTACAAAAACTAAGAATGTGAACTTTAAGCTAGAGTTCCTCCACCTCAGATCCTGAGTCAGAGCTTGGGAAACACCAGGGCCTGCAAAATATATATATAGGATGGGGGATGCGTGGCTGGGTAGCAGTACATGTGAAAGGGATCTAGGAATCTTGGTAGATCACAAGCGGAACATGAGTCAGCAGTGTGATGCGGCAGCCAAGAAAGCCAACGTGATTCTTGGTTGCATCAAGAGGAGTATGGTGTCTAGATCAAGGGAGGTAATGGTATCACTCTATTCTGCTTTGGTTAGACCTCATTTGGAATACTGTGTCCAGTTCTGGGCACCTCAGTTCAGGGAGGATATCAACAAGCTTGAACGTGTCCAGAGGAGGGCGACCAAAATGGTGAAGGGTCTGGAAACCATGCCTATGAGGAGGGGCTTAGGGAGCTGGCGTGTTTAGTCTGCAGAAGAGAAAGTTAATCGTATATATCAGGAAATACTACAACAAGAGAGAGAAGAGGAAACAATAAAGTCTACAGTGATTTTATGGGCTCAAAATATAGGACATTCAATTCAGTTAGAGTTCTGGGAACAGAGTTGGAAAAGAAATTTACAGTAGCCCAGAATTTAAAAGAAAAGTATTACAAAATGTTTCATAGATGGTACATGACACCAGAAAAATTGATGAAAATTTACAAAACAGGAACAGGACAATGTTGGAAATGCCAAAAGGAGGTCGGTACGATGTTCCATATGTGGTGGTCATGTAACAAAGCAAAGAAATATTGGGGGGAAATACATAAAAAGATCTGTACAATATTGAAGATGCAATTTAATAAGACACCAGAAATGTACTTGTTAAATATGACATATATGTTGGATGGTACTGTTTTAAAGAAATATTTGCTGATAATATTGTATATGGTCACGACAGCTCGAATAGAATATGCAAGATTATGGAAAAACCAGCAAATACTTACAATTGACCAATGGTGGGCAACTTTGATTGAGAACAGAAATACAGACATAGTCTCTCAGAGATTAAAGGGTAAATCTGATGAAGAGATAAAAAAAGAATGGGAAATTGTCTCAGGTAATTGCTGGGTACTTTCAGATGACATTGCTTGATATAAGTGTATACATTTTTACCAAGAGGATGTAACCAAATGAATAACATGATATAAAATTTTTACTGATTTATTGCAGGAGCTATCATGAAATAATAACATATATTAATGTGGTACATTTAAAGTTAACATGCTGATTACACCGAGGATTAGGAAATCTAGGGAGGAGAGGAAGATTATCAATAAGATTTCAATGAACTGTACAATTATATATACATGTGTTTTATAAGACGGAATTCTAACAAAATTATTTTAAAAAAAAAGAGAAAGTTAAGAGGGGACATGATAGCCATGTTTAAATATTTGAAGGGATGTCATGTTGAGGAGGGAGCAGGCTTGTTCTCTGCTGCTCCAGAGACTAGGACAAGGAGCAATGGATTCAAGCTGCAGAAAAGGAGATTCCACCTGAACCTCAGGAAGAACTTCCTGACGGTCAGAGCTGTCGGGCAGTGGAATGTGCTGCCTCGGAGTATGATGGAGTCTCCTTCTTTGGAGGTTTTTAAGCAGAGGCTGGATGGCCTTCTGTTGGGAATGCTTTGATGATGTTCCTGCATAGCAGGGGGTTGAACTCGATGGCCCTTGGGATCTCTTCCAACTCTATGATTCAATGATTCCAAGTCACTTTTCTGGACTATAGTTTCCAGAATCCTGTTAGCCAGTATGACTACTAGTCATGCTGGCTAGGTATATTCTGAGAGCTGTGGTCTAAAAAAGAAGTTTCATGCACTGGGCAAACCACTGTTCTTTCAGCCTCACCCCTTATCTGCCATATGACCTTAGGGTGGAGCTGTGCACCATTCTGAATACTTGAAATATGCTATGAATTGTTATTTTATATTATAATTACATTGCCATTGGCAAGCACAGTCTCTGTTTTGTTGGGAGGGGGCTCTAGGCAAGGTGTTTTCTTGCACCCTCCACCCCTTATGAGCTTACTTATACCCTCTCTGTAAGCATAGCCCCCATCGCTAGTGAGTTTATGAGACAGCAGCATGTTGTGTCTGCTGAGAATCATAATGCCTTGTGGCTAGAGATGCCTCCATCTTGTCATGCAATGGCGCTGAGACCCAGTGAAGTACTACAGCATGATATTAACTTGGGGGCAAGGCCAGGAGGAATTCTGGAACAAAATAAAATGACAATAATCTCCAGAAGCATAGTATAGTGGTTTCAGTGTTTGACCTTGGCCATTTCTGCACCTTACCTGATCCTGTTGTCTCCTGTTGCTATCCCAGCAGCACCTTTGCTGGGGGAGTGTGGTGGGAACACTTCCCTCTGCATCCAGCCAGTTCCCTGTGGAAGGGAGCACAAGCGACATGTGCCTGTCTTCCACAGTGCAACCAGGGTCTTTCCCATGCTGTGCTGGGGAACGAAGCACCTCTATCACACTTCCTGCCCTTCTATATGATTGGAAAAGTTGGGAGCATCACGCAATCATGGGTATTTAACAGATTTATTCCATTAAATGAATATCTGTGCTCACGACAGGTGGGGACAGGATGGCAGTGGGACCACGATGATGTGCAAAAGCACGACCCATGAACCACTGCCATTCGGTCCCCAAGGCGGGACTGTGACACTATGTGGAAATGGAGTATGCTCCTGGAGAGCAGGGTTCTAAGTCCTCCTCAGCAATGGAAACCCACTGGATGACCTTAGGTAAGTTACACTCTTTCAGCCTCAGAGGAAGGTCATGGGAGCCCCCTTCTGAACAAACCTTGCCAAGAAAAACCCATGATAGCTTCACCTTAGTGTTGCCATAAGTCAGAAATGACTTGAAGGCACACAACAATAACAAAATCTCCAGAAACATGATGTGGTGACCTTCTCAAGCTTGTTCTGCCACCCCCCATTTATAAATTAATTAATGGTTGCCAGTGTAAAGCACGGTGGGCCTTCTTAGGTGTTTGGGTTTCTTTCCTGAAGACATAGTGTGCTGACACCAAGCTCTGCCACTGAAATGATCCTTTTGTCCCATGTGTCTACAACTCAAGGGTGCACCAGCACTTGTATAAATCCGGTTCTCTCCAGTTCAGACCTTCTCTTAAACAAATACGAGATGATCAATTAACGAAGCATATAGATTTCTAGATTTTAAATGAAGGGAAATCTACTATCTGAAAACATTTTTTTTTCTTCTATTTTGTTGTAAACTACAGTCTTGCTCTTATTTGATAAGTGTCTAAAACATGATTTATGAAACATTACTATCCTCCCTCCTTATTCCAGGAAACTTGTTTAATGTATTTTTTGTATAAACCAGAGAGTGTAAATATGCATGCATAAATTGGTTTGTGATAAAGTGTCTTACAGAATTAGATGTCAGAATTCTGCCTCCATTTATTTTGTGTGCCTCTCAAGATATATTATTATTCCTTTAATATCAGAGAACCATTTTGTTTAAGTGCTACAGAAAGTTGCAAGATATCTCTTCAATTACAGTAAATGATTGGCTCTTATACATTATTTATAACCTAGCTTTGGCATTTGCCTCCTGTTGGCAGGTCAGCTATTCAGAAATTGGGAACAGAAATCTTTGAAAATGTTTACAAGTTCCTCCGCCAAGCAAGACGGGAAAATGCAAGTGAAGATGAAATCAGAGAATACCTGGAAAAAATGGTGTCTCGGGCCAGTGACTGTTTTGAAGTAGATCAGCTCATCTATTTTGAAGACCAGCTACAGGCCTCAGAAGATGCTTCAGTGTGACACATATCTCAAAATGGATTTACTTGGATTCTCTGAAACCAGTGAACATGACAAGTTTTCAACTGGAAACAAGCAAGCATCCTATGATATGGTTAGGGTGATGAGTAGCACAGAGATACTGATGGATATTTTGTAGCCTAGTTATATGAGATTAAGAGCACTCTTCTTCATCCCCAAATGAAGTCAATCAGAACTTTTCAACTGATCCATACAGAAGCAGTATTGGCACTTAGAGCCCAACCATCACTTCCTTGAAAAATGCTGGAGGATGGTAATCAGTCATATTTACTCATATATATGCGTAATGACTCTATTCAGAGAAATAGCAGTGTTCAGTAGCCAGCACTCCATCTATGTTTCAAAACAGTATGCAATGATATGTGATATATGAGATGGTTTTGGTTTACTTGTATCGTGTAGAAATGGAGTAGGGAGTGCAGTTGATTTTAACCCTCTTTTGATTGTAAATGTTGGGGATGAATTCTCCAAGGTACTCTAGCTAGCATTTTTACTGTGGAAAACAGCCACTGTGGGTGAAGGTAACAATTTCCTGAAAGGCCACTACAAAGTTTAGTTTACCTCTCTTTTTTACTCTTTGCATCTCTAATTAACTCCTATTTTGACGACTTTTCTGTTTTAAAAAATGAATATTCTTCCTAGTATATCACTAATCTCATATTTGATTATGTGATCACATCACTGATGGTAAAGAAAGCTAGTTCATGGTAAAGGTAGTACTTTCTGAACAGGCATTTTCCACATTCAGAACTAGCTTTATTTGCTCCCAGAAATGTCACAGAACCAATTTTTATTCTCTACTAATAACATCAGCCAAGTGTGTAGCTGGGGAGAGGCAACATGGGGGCACTGCCCCTCCAAATGAATTTATGCTTCAGTCCTCAAATTTCTAGCATTGTAGTAGCTTAAAATTTCAGTTGAGCATTTAGAGTTTAGGCATTGAAAATGGAATAAAGAAAAAGGACAAAGTTACCAAGAAAATGCAAATGCAATGAATGTAAGAGTTCTAGATGTGAATGACTCAGTGTTTCACTCTGCAGTACGAAAAATTTTGAGATTGAAGGAAAATTTGGGGAGAGAGCAGAATTCTTATTTGAGGTGTGATGCCCTCATTTTGTCCCTACCACACTGAAGCTACATTCCTGACATCACTGTGAATAGGAACATGAAGCTATTTTCTGAACAGATATGCCCAAGGTACAACCAGTCAGGACCGCATACAGGCAGGCTCATAATGAAGCTTTGCTGCTGCTCAGCCTGACACCAGCTTGCAGAGATTGGAGAGAATGGGGCAGGGAGAGAAGGTTGCCTGACTGCCTGTCAGGGGTGGAGCACTTTTCCCTCTGTCAGCCCTCTGAAGAAACAGGTCTTCCAAAAAATCTCCACAAAGACAGCCAGAAAACATTTGCAAGGATGCCTCTCCACCCTGGCTCATCCCTACTAAAAGTAATTGCCTTTCAAATAAATGTCATGTAAAGATCATGTACTTTTTTAACAATATAATAAATAGCCATGTTCAGCTTAGAAGTCCCAGAAGCATTTTTCCTCTCATTTTGTAAAGTACATCCTTGCATCACTGCATATTCAACACACAATAAAAACACTAAAATACTAGATTGTCCCCCTTACATAAATTTTGTTTAGCTTCAGTTTGTTTCAGTTGTGTTCGATTTTGTTAGCTTCAGCTCACAATCAGCATTGTTCCCCATAGGCATCCTTAGTTCTGAGAGACCAAGCAATGTAGTTGCCCCAGCTGAGCAAGCTGGTGAGGGTCCATTTTGGTTCCAAGCCTCACCTAGTTAGATCATTTTTAAAGAATTGTCTGATATCACAGTATTAGAGTCACCAACCCCTGTGGGTTTGGTAACAAGAAGTCTAAAAGAGCAACCCGTGGGTGAATTAGACTACCTGGAGGAGTCAGCCACTCTGATATTTATTAAGAGTAACCTTTTCAGTCTGGACTTCATGCGCTAGCTTCCCACACTGTCTTCAGGGAATCACTTTCAGGTGTCTAATTTTTTATATATATTTGAGAGAGAGATCCAGGTAAACTTAAAAGCCACTTCAACAATTTCTCTTTTTATATGCCCATTTTCCAAGGCAGACTAAGCTCTGAAAATTTCTGTTTCACTTTCAGCATCGATTCCCCCAAAATCCTTGCCTAATACACACTGCAAGTGATGGTCAGTATGAAATAATCCTCCATCATATGCGACATCAGCAGGCCAGTTTCAGGGGTCTGAAATGTGTGGTGTACATAACTCTGATCTCCAAGAGAGGGGAATAGTCAGAAATCTCAGGAGGAAACGCTCTCCCTAAGCATCTGCTGTCTGAGGCAGTTGCCTCACTGCCTAATGATAGGGCAGGCTCTGGTTCTGGTGCATACTGACTTACCTATTCACTTTGACTGAGGATCATGTCCCTGGCCAGCAACGGTGACCGTTCGTCCTGTTTGCCAATCAAAACTGCTGACAGCTACTCTTTGGAAATGGGAGAGAAATTCCAATTCCCAATAATGGGTGGCCCTGGAGATGGAGATGTTGTAGCTAGAACCATGTGAACATCCAATTGTGAAGAGATAGCTTCTACAGTTACGGCACAGATTGCTGGTATCCGCACTGCAGGGACAGCAAGCATTCCAGCTTGTGAACCAGTATGACCTCAGTGTACCTGATAAGAACTTTGCTGAAACTAAGTGGGCCTAGCGCCTGGTCAGTGCTGAGACGCCTTGTCTTCAGTGCTGTGGGAGAAATATGGAAGGTAAATAATATATCATTCATATATATGTATATTATATTATATTATCTACTACAGTAAAGTCAAAGTTTGTGAGTGATCTTGTCTGTTTGTCTGTGGCAGGCAGGCGCAGACCTCATGTGATTGGCTGTGTGAGGCAAGAAGATCTCGTATGATTGGCTGGCTGTGAAGATTCTATGGAATCCTGGGATTGGCAGTTCAGGGAGGGGCCTTTAGAATTCTCAGCCAGAGAGCTCTGAATAGACCAGTTGCTATGGAGACGAGGCCTAGCAACAAGTCCCTTCACAAACCTAACTTCTGTATGTTAACTGCTCTGAATACATTAGGGGAATATAGGCAAAAGGGGAATGTAAGCAAAAGTTACATGTACCGAACAACACAGTTTGGGCAATTAGAGACACAGAATCTCAAATCTGTGTATTTCAACCACATCTAACTCCTCAGGTAAAGTAAGGTAATTCCGAAGATATTTCTAACAAGTGTTACCTATGAGAAAATAAAATCCCAGGCACAACACCAGGTAAATACACTAGTGTGTGTGTGTGTGTGTGTGTGTGTGTGTGTGTGTAATATTATAGGCCAGCATGGTGTGTTTTATGATTTAGACCATGATTCTGGAAACCAGGGTTCAAATCATTGCTCAGCCATGGAAACCCACGGGGTAGCCTTGGGCAAGTCACACTCTGTTACTGCCCTGGCTAGCCCGAGCTTGTGGGATATAAAGATATCTTTTGATATCAATAATTCGACCTCCTTTACCCATTCCTCTCCCCGTGCTTGCGAGGTCCCCCGGACAAGCTCGCAGACAGGCACAGCCGATAATTGCCATAATATTCCAACACAATACAGGCAGGCCAGAAATAGCCATCCCGCTGCTTCAGGAGACCTCAAAGGCAAGTACTCTATTATGTATGCACGCAACTTACAAAGAACTCCCTGCCCTGAGCAGGCAGCTTGATTAGAAGAATCCTCATCTGCCAAGAACTCTGCGTTTGCATACTGGCTACCCTATTGACAATTTGGCATAACTCAATCATTCAAATTCTGACCTTTCAGAGGCTTTTGTCTCCAGCCCCAAATTCATTGTTTTCCCCAAGTCCAAACTAGCCTACGGTCACAATTTTCCCTATAAGAACCCCTGACTTTGAGCGCTTCCTCAGATCGCTCTTGGCTTCCATCCCGCCTTGCTGTCGCTTTGTCCAGCGAGCCTTCCCCTCAGCCCCACGTGCTGAGATCCACGCTCCGCAGCTTCTCCACTTCCAACCGGGCTTCAGGACAGGTGGAATATTACCCAAACCAACAACTCCTCTAAAAATCCCTCTATCCCACTCCAACCTTTATTTCTTTAGTTATCTGTGTGAGTGTGCTGCATACACTGTTTGATTGTATTTTTAGTAAAACAACATTTATTATTTCAACTTCTGTGTGCTCCTTGACTCGGCCTGACCCCGTAAACATAGGGTTCAAGATCTCGCTACGTTACCCTGCCTCTCGTATTGCTAGCCTGTACTCTTGGCTAATTTCCCCAACTTATATAATTGAGAGAGCATTTAGGTGTCCCTCTCGGGACCCCAGAATTCAGGGTAACAACTTTCTCAACCTAAGCCAAAGGCAACCCCCCACTGAACAAACCTTGTCAAGAAAACCTTTTGAAAAGTTTGACTTAGGATCACCATAAATCAGAAATGACTTAAAAGCACCCAACAGCAAATACTTAACAGCATATCTCTTTTGAAGAGAAACATGATAGGAAACTCCTTTGTAAAGAAAGTGTATGCTGCTGTTTAAAGTTACAAGTATGGTGGGAGTGGCAAGAGAAGACGGCAGATGAAGGTTCTCAGCTTGGTAGCAAAGAATCACAGGAGGGCTTTTAAAAGAGCATGGTTGCCTTACAGGTGGCCTAGAAATGATGATGTTCTGAAAGTGACAGCACCTTGCCAAGGTACTTTGCATCTCCAGTGACTACTGTTACCCTAAGAAGTGGGGGATGCCAGGATCTCCTTAGAATTTGGGGGAATTTTAGCTCAAAGGAGACCTGCAAGAGGAGGGTAATGGCAAGATTTTTTCACCTGTGTATACCAGTACTAACTGTGATGAAGTATTTTATTTGAATAGACAATCACATGAGAAATCAGACACTTATAAGAACCATACAAGACTATTGGAAAGTGAGGCAGGAAAGACTGGATAGAGAGAGATTGAGTGGAAAGGGGTGATAGTTACCAGTCCTGAAGAAGAGATCACAGCAGATTGGCTGAGACAGTGTCTGAGGGTATCACAGAGGAATGGCAGTCTGGGGCACCACATACAATGTGTTATGTCCAACATACTACAAAAGGTTGGGGTCAAAGCTAGGCTTTTTATACCCTATTTCCCACCATGAAGAGGTGTGATGACAAAGCCATAATGGCTTTCCCACAGGACTGACAAAGGGTCCAGAGTGGGCTGATTGCTTAACTCCAGCATGACAAGTAAGTAGCAGAGTGACAAGAATAAGAGGAGAAGGGAAAGAATTGGCACAGACTGTTATTTTGACAGGCAGCCAGGTGACCTACTCTGATGCTCATGTCTTATCAAATGTTGTTCTCCATGGAGGTCTTAGGCATAAAATTTCCACCTAAGTGTACTGGCACTATCTGCATTTGTAACTGGAATGCACACACCCACACACCCGCAAGTTTAATTTATCCATGTAACTGTATTGCGTGAAAGAGACCCAAGCCAAATTTACGTAATCTGCACTGGTTAGAATCAACAGATGCAGCTGTTTTCAACATGAAGAGAACCACAGTGTACCTGCTTTCCATTAAATAGTAAAAGATTTTAAAAAAAAGCTATTAAAAAAAAGGAGAGAGATGGTAAGCTTAATGCAGCATCACAAACATAGTTGAATATACAGAGATGCAAATCCTGACTTTTAAAAGCTAAGTATTCAAAACCCTCTATCTAAATGGATTGATCTGCCAATGTTGTTTTCTCCCACATTCTCATATTTAAATCTTAAGTTCTCTCCATCTTATTTATGAAGAGTTTTCCATATGGTGGGGCCTCTGCCTGCACTGAGATCCCTCATCTTAACTGACAACAGAATAACATCTGAGACAAAATGTAGGTTTGTGATTCCATCATCATTTTGATCTGGCATGACTTTTAACATCTTTCTGTGATGAAGAAGGCAGTGAAACTTTGAAAGCTTACATGATGCATTTTGGTTGGCCAATAAAGGTATCATTCTTTTGTGGATTTTGTTGTCTTCTCCAAATGCTAATAACATCTTTTAAAAAGAGATGGAAAGAGAGAGAGAGAGAGATTGAGAGAGAGAGAGAGAGAGAAATTCTGAGCCAAGTTCAACAGGACTGTGTAGTACCTACTTGCCATGTAGCTGTTTTTATGGCACACCATTTGGCAACTGCCATGTGAACTTAAAATGCTTCCCAGATTTCTGCAGCAAGTGCTCTTGTCGATAACATTGCACATGCCAAGAAATGATGGCCACAGCAGCTCAGTATTGTTGGATCTTTGCCCCTTGTGTTCTTTTGCCAAGACCTGTGTATGAATGGATGCATTGCTGCATATGAGGGTCCCAAGGATGAGGAACATTTCCCATTTGTAAACTGACAGTTGAAATCAATGATAGTTTGTGGTCCAGTCAGGGCAGGGAAGAGTGCCTCATTCTGAAATTTTGAGGAGGGTCATCCTTCCTCCTTAAGAACAAGGCACCGATTCTTAAAATGCTGCTGCCTAATTATTTCAGTGAGAATAAAGACAGGGCTGGAATACAATGCATAACAGAAAGCATCTGTAATTGTACAACCTTTTTGTCACATTGCGACTGCCTAAGACATACTGGTGCCTAAAAAATCAGATGTAAGTGGCACTTCCATGTTGGTAATAATATAGTTAGTTGACAGTTTGGTGCACTTTAATTGACATCCTCAGTCTGCCTCATTTATTTATTTGATTTATATTCTGCCTTTCTCCAAATATGGGGCTCCAAGAGATTTACAACATATTTACAACACAATAGATGAAAGAGGATGTGGTACAAAAGTTAGAAAAGTGTTAATCATTCCAATTAAAACATTCACTTATTAATGTTAATTTATTAACTAATTTAAACACATTAAATACATTATTTAATGCTGTTGTTATACTACACTGTATATAAAAATAGCACAGCAATTAAACATCTTTCTATCTCAACCTATTAAACAATGAAGGCCTGTTTGAATGGGAAAATCTTTACCTGCGAGTGCAAAGGGAGCGGGGGGGGGGGCAATCAAACCTCTTAAGGAAGGGAGTTTCATAACTTAAGAGCTGCTACTGAGAAACCTGTCTCTCCTATCTTCTTCAGACAAGCCTGTTAAGTGATAAGACAGAGAGAATGCCTTCCCCAAAAGATGATAAGACTTGGGCAGGCTCATATGGGGACATAATGAGCTTTTGGGTAGTCTGGGTCTCAGTCTGATAGTACATCTACCATCGTAGCCAGGTTTATGTTCAGAGGAGTATGTCATTTCTACAACACAAGAAAATTAACTTTAGCATGGGACCTAATTCCATACACATGACAGAAAAAAAAGGTAAGACAAACGGAGCTTTCCATGGTTGTCTGTTTCATGTGTTGCCAAGGTTGTGGAATTAAATTCAGTAATGTTTGCCTACATATTTGGGATATAACTCTTGATAGATGCATTTACCAGTCTTACCACTGGGCTGTAACTGATTTTCAGTACAAATAAGAAAGCAGTTGCTTGTAAACTAATGAAGATTTACTGAGCAGCATTCCTAATCCATCATATGTTCCTAGTCACTGTGCAAAGGGAATGAACAAATGGTGCTTGATCTTATAAGCAGGGCAACAATGCAGCTATGTATTTTGTTAGTCTTTTCTTTGCCTTTTGTCCATAAAAAGATCAATGGGGCATAGAGAACATGGCAGAAATCTTAGCAATCCTAACATATTTCTCCAAGTAAATGGAAATAAGAAATTACTTAAGTCCATCGTTGTACCAGATACAGATTTGTGAGATGTATGGAGGTAAAACTCATACTTTAAAGAAACTTCTTTTGAAACTGTGGCTTCTGAAAAAAAAAAAAACACCACCACACACACGCACCTCTTCCAATCTGTAGTATCTTTTGGCCTGGTGGGAAAAGGTGCATATAAGAATAACAAGGGAATACTATTTCCTCCTGCCAATATAGAACAATGTATATATATATATATATTGGACCTCTGGACCTCTGTGCCATAATAACCTCATCAATGCTCTACAACCAGCTAAGACTGGCTGCACAGTTTCCTGGGAATCATGTATTTCCATTTTTTCAAACTGGGCAGTTTGGATGTTGTTCAATATATGTATCTATCCTTAGAGGATGCCCAGTAGGCTCCAGTGGTATTTGCAGAACTTTCTCCACATCTGTTAAATCTTTAAAGACACTTCCAGAAAGCCTATTTCTATTCTAAACCAGAATAGAAATTTTTAGGCAAGGGGGCATGCAGTTGACTGCTCACAAGAAAACAGTGGCATAACTTTAAACATTGGAAGCTACATGTTCCATCTTGTAGAAGGTGGAACAAATCTATCTGCTGCTGCTCCAGTAATTAGCACACAAACTAATGGATTCAAATCACAAGAAAAAAGATTCCACCTAAACACTATCGCTTGCTTCACAACGTTTTAATGTTTTTTTGTCATAATGGTTTTTAAAAACTTTATCCTCGTTTTAGCCTTGTTGTAAACTGCCTTGGGTCCCATGTCAGGAGAAAGTGGAATATAAATTAAATAAGCGAAAAAGGAAGAGCTTTCAGATGATAAGAGCTGTTGAACAGTGGAAAAGACTGCATTTAAGGGTAGTGGATTCTCTTGGTCTTTGAGCAGGGATTGGATGACCACCTTCCAGGACTGGTTTAGTTGTGTATTCTTGCATGGTAGGGAATTGGACTAGATGGTCCTTGCAGTCACTTTCAGCCCTAGGATTCTATGACAACTAGCTATGAAAATGGTTTGAAACACCTTTATGGTTTCTGTGCAATCCCAAATATGAGTTCTCATACTCACCAATATTTTCAGATGGAAACTGGGATACTGTGTCCAAGCAACTTAAGAGTATGATCAAGAGGGCAAAATTTACTAATCATGGAGAACACACAAGCTGGGGAGGGAAGCTGCTGCAGTTTGCTTTTGCCTGAGTCTACAGGGAAGGACAAGGTTCTGTCCCTTCCTTTCCCCCTTGCTAACTTAGGGTCTTTCTACACTACATTGTTATAGTGCTATTATTCTATTTCAACATCCTATGGAATCCTGGGGTTTGCAGTTGAAGGAGGGGCATTTAGAATTCTCAGTTAGAGAGCTCTTTGGCCTCAGTAAAGGACAAGCCCCAGAATTCCACAGGATGTTGAATTTGGAATAATACCAGTATAACAGTGTAGGGCAGAAAGGCCCTTAGTGCAAAGTACATGCTTTGAATTTAGTTTGCAACAACTGAAGTAAGTGGAAAACAAAGGGAGAAAGTGGGAGGAGCAAAGAAAAATTGCGGCATTTTAAAAGCATAGGAAAATCTGGCACAACAAAGGATTAATTGAGACCATCCCTCCCAAATCCCAAGTTAGAGGGTAGGGGCTCCTCATCCTCCAGGACTCTGTTTAAGAGGCCTCTGTAGCAGAGGTGGGTAAGCTTTGGTGCTCCAGATGTACTAGGCTACAGTTTGCACAATTGTTTACCATTAACCATGCACTTGAGTAGTAATTAAGATTTTTCTCAAGGGGATAGTTTTATCTGTAGTGGCAATGGGGTGCCTATTTAAAGGGCAAGTGTTTCATCAAATGTCATGGAGATGTATGAGAAAAAACTGTTACTGGCAGCAAGAAAGAAGAAAAGGGTATGAAGGTGTGAGCAAGGTGAAGACACTTTTGTGGACCATGGCCTCTCTCTGGGAACTGAAGTGTGATCGAAGCTTCACAGCATTTAAGGAGTGCCTCTTTGCCTTCACATACACTGTGCTTAAATATGTGTAAAGAAAGCTCACGTTACAAAGGTACGGTAATGGCAGTCCCCAGTGTTCTCTCATGCAAAGGAAACCAAACAGAATTGATCTGGTACAGCTCATCTCTTGTGGAAGTGGTAGCAGTTATTAATATCTTGTTTCTTAGAAGTCTAAAGTGTACTGTGGTGTACTGAATATCTTCCATGGGCCTGCATTGGTAATAGCCTGGTTTCCTTTCCAATATTTGCCTGCTATGGCTGAGCACCCAGATCTGAGTCAAGGCATTCTGTTGCCTGAGGTGAGGGAGGTGGGGGACAAAATAGCACTCCTCCCCACTCTATTCCACACCTATAGAAGCTGGCTGGACTGGCAGCAGACCATGTACTTCTACACTGGTGAGGGGACAACATCTTCCCGCAACACAGGCTAGCTTAGAGGGTGTTGGATGTCAGAGTCCAACTCTCTGCTGTGCCTCTCTGCCAGTAAAGAAGGGGAGGCAAAGGTACTTGCTCTAGAAGGAAGAGGAAGCAGCGGGGACTGTCCAACACAAACAACTAATGGAAATGCTGAGCCAAGCTGAGTCAAGATCTAATCCAAAAGGTCCAGGAAGCCGAAAGTCCGTCCAGAGGGGTCGAGGGAGCCGGAACACAAGGGTCAAGAGGCTTGCGTAGTAATTTGCTACAAGCAAACAGCAAGTCCCGCGGACAGACTTAGATAGCCACGGCAAACAGGTGTTACTTGTTGTTGTTTCCTTAATCTAGCCCACACAGCTTCCCTCTGAGCTGCCCGTTTCAGCCTCCTCTGTGATTGGTGGCTGGGGAGCTCAGGTGACTGTAATTCCTCCAAATCAATGCTGGCCCCTCTCCCTCTGGAGCTGGCCAGGGCAACTCTGCCCAGTTGTCTTTCAACTGATGGGGATGTTTGCAAGCTGGTTTGGTCAATCACTGGCTGTGTTCCTGGCACAATCAGTTGCTCGTTGACCTCAGTGACATCATCTATCCATTGGATGAGCTGCCCCAAACATACAGTTCAGTCTTGCAGGCTGCCATCGTTGATACCAGTACCACACCACTGTCTCACTCTGCCTAAAGATGGAATGCATCCTGCCTGTTTCATCCTGTTGCAAGGTAAGGTAGCCATGTTTCCATAGGTTGTATCTACAAAAAAAAGAAGACTTTTATCAACCTACCTCTTGTTACTGAAAAGCAGCCTGAGAACAGAATGTATTGAGGAATGGAGACCAGAGTTACTTTGCAATTGTTACCGCAGTTTCTAGCCTGGGCTTGTGGTATATTAGATATCATTTGATATCAATAATTTGGCCTTCTTTACCCATTCCTCTCCACATGCTTGCAAGGCCCCCGGACAAACACGCATACAGGCACGGCCAATAATAGCCGAAACATTCCAAACAAATCCAGGCAGGCCAGAAATAGCCAGACTGCCGCTTTAGGAGACCTCAAGGCAAGTACCACATTATGTATGCACGCTACTTACAAAGGACTCCCTGCCCCGAGCAGGCAGCTTGACTAGCCTAATACTCAACTGTCAAGCACTCCGCGTTTGCATACTGGCTACTCTATTGACAACTCTGTCCTAACTCAATCATGCAAAATACTGACCTTTCGGAGGCTTTGTCTCCAGCCCGAAACTCATTGTCATCCCCAAGAACGGACTAGCCTGTGGCCCCATTTTCCCCTATAAGAACCCTTGACTTTGAATGTCTCGTTGGATTGCTCTTGGCTTCCATCCTGCCTTGCTGTCGCTTCGTCCAGTGAGCCTTCCTCTCAGCTCCTTGTGCTGAGAATCCTTACTTCCACGAACTTCGTATTCAGACTACCTGGGCTTCAGGACAGGTGTAGTATTCCCCATACAAAACCTCCTCTTAAAATCCCTCTATCCAACTACTACCTTCATTTCAATAGTTCTCTGTGTGAGTGTGTTGCATACACGTGTTTGACCGTACATCAATAAAACAACTATTATTATTTACTTCTGTTTGCTCCTTGGCTCGGCCTGACCCCGTAGACATTGGGTTCAAGATCTCGCTACGTTGCCCTGCCTCTCGCATTGCTAACTAGTGCTCTAGCTAATTCCCATTCCCCATTATTTTGAGCACATTAAGGTGTCCCTCCCGGGACTCCCAGAAATCAGGGTAACACTATCCCTGGAACCCACAGCCAAACAGGAAATTTAGAGATACATTTCAGAATGTTTCTGATTCAACAGCCTTCAGATTGACACAAATTTAACTGGTGATGTCAAGTATGTAGTGGTTAGAATGCTGGGCAGGGGCTTGGGAGATGCAGGTTCAGGTCTCCACTGGGTGATCTTAGGTCAATCTCTCTCTCTCTCTTAAACTTACCTACTTTGGAGGGCTGCTGTAAGGGGAGACTGGGGATAGGAGAGCCATGTATGCTGCTTGAGCTCACTGGAGGAAAAACAGGCTATCATTGTAAATAATAAAAATAAATGTAAAGGGAATGTTAAAAGCTTTATTTCTTACATTTCTGTGTATGCCAATGACTGAGATTAAAAGCATAGGAACAGGGACCAATTTTAAAAGGAAAAAGAGGGAGAAAGAGACATGATGACAATTCTGACAGCTAAGACCAAGAACAACAATGAAAGATGACTACCTAGAAAGTGGCATTTCCCACTAGAGTTCATTTACCTCAGCTCTGTGGGAACTGGATTCCTTTGCAAAGCTCCGGCCTCTCCTTGCCTTGCTCTTCTGGTGTTTAATATTTCCATTTCCCCCATCTTTCCATCTTTCCCCTGAAGATGAACTTTTAAAATAGATCATCATCAGTGCTGCACTGTGAATTGCCTTAAGCTCCAGTTAGCAATAACCTGAATTAATTTTTGCTCACTCACTAATACACTCCACGAGAACATTCTCCCTTCTGAAAAAGAGAGGGGGAGAGAGAGAGAGGGAGGGAGGGAGAGAAGATAACTCACAATCAAGGCTTGAGTCTTTTCCATGGGATTTTGTTGTTTTATTGTTTCCTGTACCCTTGAGTCAGTCATTATTAGCAGATTGTTTTTTCTAGACTGCATAGCAACCCTTAAAACACACACGTAGGCCAAAGCTGAGAACTTCATTGGGAAACTTACACCATAAAATACTCAGCAATGTGGCAGACTGGCAGTGAGAAGATGGAAGATAGGGCTGTGAATGCCTGCCCAGCATCCCTTCAGCCCACCAAGTGCTCTCATGTGTAGAACAAGATTTCATTCCATCTCCAGCACTGAACTGGAACTGGAGTCCAGTAGGGTTCTGTGCAGTGAGTGTGTAAGGGGTAGGAGCATCATTGTCATAACTCATGCCATGGTACCTGAGGGATCTGACACAGAGAAGTCAAACCAGGAGAGGCCTATAGTTCCAGAAGACAGGCTTGCCACCCTGAGCCGCGATAATCAAGAGTAGATACAGGAGGTGAAGAATTTCTAGATGATGAGTCCCCATATCAGCCACAGCAGATAGATGCTGAGGAAAGACCTCTTTCCCTTGTAAAAGAATGGCGAGCCACATGGAAGCAGAGGTGCAGCCAATGTCTCATCCATTTGTTTAAATATCAGATGCCAAGTAATTAGCCACCTGGCTGTAAAGGTTGGGCAGCTATAAATCTCCTATCAGCAGAGAAGTCTTAATTGCAGACAACTAATCAGCAATCTCTTGTGTGTTTGGCTTTCTTGAACTCCTGAAAGTTTGGACTGGCTATAAGGTATGCAACTTGTCTTTCTACTTTCTCGGCTTTGTTCTTCCAGACTGTTTCCTGTGAATGATTTTGCAATGGCTGAGACATCTTTATTACATCTCTCCTCATTTTGATTCTTCTGTGACTGCCCTGCTTTGTCAGAGCCTGACTTCGCTCCCAACTGCTGCCTCTAAGCACAAGACAAGTATATCCTTGACATCAGACAACAAACCAGCTAGGGTCAGCAGTGGGGAAGGCCTGGTTCAGGGAAATTTGACATCTTCATGGTCATACAAGAACTATAAATTGGGTGTGTTTCTCATTAATGTGGACTCCATGACCACACCAGGGATTGCAGTTTTCCTACGATTTTTCACATTTTCCAGTCAGACTCCATAAAGGCACATAATCCAGTCAGAGACACAAACATACCCATTCTGTTTTCCTGTTCCTCTCCTCAGCCATTGTCCAGGGTTTTGGAATGAGCTCTGTGGGGTTGCACTGGCGGCAAAGGTAGAGCCTTAGTAGTTAATTAGTTCACGGAAGATCCTCAGTAGTGATGTGCTCTAGCAAATATTTCCATCAAAGTTTCAAATTAAAATGCAAATCACATTTTCCAGCTTGCTTTCAAGCTACTTTGTTACAAGAGATATTCACCAAGAGAGAAGGGGAAACACTCACTAAGTGTGATATATGTCTCTTGACTGTCTAATGATGACTTAATGAGTGTGTATACACCATACCATTATTGAATTTCAATTGACCTAACCTATAAAAGAGGTGGAAAACTACATATAATGAACTATTGCATTTGGTATGATAAAGGGGAGAAAATGTCTCTGAGAGACACTGATGATTTTACACAAAAAGGCTGCTTTGGGATATGCAAAAAGGAAGAAAAACCATTCCAGTATGAATACTGTTCAATTTTCTGTAGTGGCATGTTGCCATAGCTATTGGATGTGAAAACATGTTTGCAGAAATCCCAGGATCATTGTCACTGGTGCAAAAAAACGTATTTGTAGAAATATCAAATTACAAGGGCTTCCTGAGGGTGGAGGTATCTTACAGTGTTGCCTTTCTTGTACCTGTTAACTAAGAAGAAAATCCCACTTTTCAGTGGGCTTCTTTCCTGGTATGAACCTCAATAAGTCTGCAAATTTCAGTTTCCCTCAGTTTCTAATTTTTCTAGTCATAATTTTGTTCTGTCCCATTTCCACACCAATTTGGCTTTTAACACACACTGAGATACCCATTTCTTCTCATACGCTCATTTGTGTCTGCCAACTTTGCTTAATAGACACATTCTTGCCAGCAGTTCCCCCAAGGATGAAGCCTTTTTGTATGCATATTTGAATCAAAGGCCATTTCCATACCGGGCTTCTCAAACGGTGTAGAGCGACCTCTAACGGAGGTCTTCTACACCGTAGAGTGGACTGGCATGGACTACTTTTCGTAGTTCCACATCAGAATCCACTCAGGAGGGGCCGGAACTAGCGGGGCTGCGTGTTTTTTAAAAACCTCTTTTTCGAGGTTTTTAAAAAGCACGGAGCGCGCAGCCCCGTGCCGCTCCGTCGCCCGGCTCTAAAGTGGATTTGCAGGCGCGCACAAGTGCGTGCCTGCAGATCTGCCGAGGGCGGGCTTCCGGCTGGCGAGTTTCTCCAGTTGGTGGAGAGCCTCCACCAACCGGAAGCTGCCATCTGCGACACCGGAGGAGTGTGGAGCAGCAAGCTCGCGCTGCTCCGCGTGGCGACGGACTTACCCAGCTGCGGGTAAGCTCCGTTTTAGCGTGTTTTCGCCCATTCCCCCCCCCCACATGTGAAAAGGGCCAAAGGATTGCATCATGCAGTTTACAGAAGTACAAATATAGAAGGCTAACTATGATTTATCAAATGTGTTGGTTTGTGATGTGTGAATTAAGGAGGCTCTCATGTAAACAGAACAATTTTGTCCCATATCTTTACCCCCGCTAAGGGAATCTTACCATCTGAAATTACTTGTCATGAGAAAAGGAAAGACTGGCAGGGACTTAAGGACTGATGCATTCATGTGGCTTCCTTTGCCAGCTTCAGTCAATCATGCAACAATAGGAACCATTTTTACTTCTCTGGGCCACTAATATAGTATGTGCAAGGCTACACTGCCAGAATATAATCAGCCCATCTGTACAACTCAGGCAGTTGAACAATTTAACCCATAGAAACTAGAGTTGCCAATTCAGCCTCATTCCAGGCCATGAGGCTTCCAGGGCAAAACCTGAGACCGTAGATATGCCCCTTGGTGATGTCATGGGTCAGGGCTCAGTGGTATCATTACACATTATGCACTGAGCAGCACACACAGCATATCAGTGAAGCACCAACCCACCCCATTTTCCTTTTTTGAAATTAAGACAGAAATCTTATCTGAAGGGTCCATTTCCAGATCAAAGTGAAATGAAGGAATCATTCTTTCTCACTTTCTTAGGGAGATGGGATGAAGAACACTCTATCTAGCCTACATGCTTCCAGCCAGAAGGTGGATGGAGAGCAGAGCAGAGGGTGAGTCCTGGTACCAGAACAATTGGGAGGGAAGAAGGAAGCCAAGTATATGCCTAGACCCTCTAGAGAGTGCTTGGAAGTTCCAGCAACAAATCAATTAAATCTTGCAAAGTGTAGCAGGCTGTTGTTCTCCCAGCAGAGCTGGAGATTTGCATACAATCCTTTTCTCTTGCCCAGAACTTAGTCTATCAAAACTGGAGAGTTTGTACCCTTGCCTCCCGCTTGGAGATGACTCACAAAAACTAGAGACTCAGGGTCAGGGTCAGGGTCAGGGTCTGGGTTCTGGCAACCCAAACAAAAACCTAAGCAAGCATAAATTTATTAGCCTGCCATTATCCAGCCAAAGGTAGAAATGTTTAACTCTCTTGGTTTCAAACAGAAGAAATAGATTTAATTCTTCCACTGAAATCACTAGAGCCATATAGAGTGTTAAACTTTGGCTGGATTAGATGGAAGGCTATTTAAACTCCACATTTACTGTAAATCTATGCAGTAAAGCAAGAATGTGGAAACTTTGATTCTCCAGATGTTTTAGTTTGAATTCCAGTCCCCACATTCTTTCACTGTTAGCTTTGCTGGGCAAGGCTGATGGGAGATGTAGATTAAGCACCTGGAATGGAGTAGTTCCCCAACTCTGAATTAAATAATGCTTATTGAAGACTTGTTTTTCTCACTGTTGAAGTCCACTGTAAGGCACATGTCTTACTGTCAATCAGTGCCATAAACATTTTCTCCATAGGAGTATACAAAACTTGGGGGGCAGTGGGGGAAGACAGAGGATTGTTGAAGGTAAATTTCGTAAAATCAAGGCCTTCAGTTGGTAAAATAAAAACCACCATATATCTGTCTCAGTTTGAACACTCGGATCTTCACGTAAGAAAACACTCCTCCTTCTTCCATTCACAGAGGTGATTTCTTGTTCTGCCCCTTCCACATGCGGAATTGGCAATGGCTGTCCTGTTTCTATTCGGAAGTGCTTTCACCTGTGGCTAGCCAGCCTTACCGTGAAATGACCCAATTAAAATTAGGAGGCCAAGGCCCTCAAAGTGACTGTGAAACCCCCAAGTGCAGCAAAAGGAGCGGGTCTCTGGCCCCTACCCATTATAGGGAAAGAGAAGAACAGTCATTAGGTGTCTGCTATACAGCCTGTCCTGGAAAAGGTTTTGATCAAGGCAGTGCCGGAAGAAAGACCAGGAAAGCACTGTCACTCTTTTCCCATCAATTGTTAACAGGATTTTTTGCCCGGGGGCGGGGGAGTTATTACACACACACACACACACACACACACACACACACAACTCTTTTCTTCCCTTCCCCTTCCCCACAAAACAGCAGAAACATGCACTGTCTTAGAAAGAGCTGAATCGATCCATTAATGCCCAGTCAAGGAGCCTGGAGGAGAAATGTCAGGGTGAAGTAGGTCAGATATTAATTCACCCCAAAGGAGCCTGTCAAGGCTGGGAAGGAAGCCAGCTTATTGAGTGTGCAGTTGCGGGAGGGGAAGTGGGGGACACAAACGGGGAAAACACTGAAGGAAAATCAAGGTTACTTCCATCTTCAATAATGTCCCTGCTCGCTTGCAGTCAGTGTGAGGGTTACCTGGAGTATATCTGACATTTTGCAGCCATGAAATGAAAGGTCCAAAAGGCAAACGGTATATGAAAGAAGATGGGGGTTTTAACAAGGAAGCTTGCCTACTAGTTGCAAGGTAAGTGCTTTCAGACTCCCTGGAGTAATCATTAGAAGCTTTTTCAGCCTTGGTGTGAAGTTTTGGAAAGACACAAGACTTGGCAAAGTTTGCTTGCAGCGTGTGTGTTGAGTGAGAGGAACAGAGAGGGAGAGAGCACAAACAAGCAGGGGCCGGGGTGTATTTGGAAAGGAGGCAAAATGAAGTCTTCAAAATAAGAATTCTGTCCTCCATTAAATACTCTCCAAATTTCTAGTATTGCAGTAATGTCAGCTGATCATTCAGAAATACAGTTAGGTACCAGAGAAGAACGGAAAGCAAAGTTATGAAGGGGATAAATGTTCACTAGGGTTCATGTTCGCTAGGGTTAGGGTCACAGGACCCTGCAGAAGTGGAAAAACCACAAATGTCAAAATGTGTGTGTGTGTGTGTGTCTGTGGGAAGGGAGCCAAGACAGGGTGGCGAGAGTGGGTACTCAGGATCGAAAACAGGTCAGAGAAAGAAGAGTGAAAAGAGGTGGGTGCACCTGGTGGTCTTATATGTCCTCTCCCTTGCCCATCTCCGTCTTTGGGTGTATGGAGGCAACAGGAAAGGGTTCATAGTGCTGAGAAGTCAGGGTGTGAGCCATCCTTAGTTAGGCAGGCAGGAGAGGAGGAGGCGGACCAGAGATGGTTTTTTTAAAGGGCTGTCTGTCCCGATTGGAGCCACCAAGAGAAAAGTTCCTCAGAAAATAAGTACTTGAGGTGGCGGGGGGCAGGGCTTGGAGAAACTCACAAATAATCAGATCCGTGAAAGTGAAACCCACAAATGTGGTGGGCCAGCAGTACAACAAGTCTAAGGCCCTTTCCGCACCTTACCTTTTTCCGGCTCTGGGGTGTGGGGATCGTGCGAGCAGCCTCCGGCGAGAGGCTCTCGTGTCCAGGGTCCTTCAGCTCCGCATGAGCTGCCTGCTTGCACGAGAGCCCCGCCTCTTCCTTCTGCAGCACAGCCTGGGAGTTTCCCAGGCTGCGCTGGGGCAGGAAGCACAACTGGTATGGCTCCAGAGGCTCTGCACGCCAGGTAAGTGTACATGGGGCCCGGGAGCAATGCGCGATCGCGCACCATGGGCCTTTCTGCACCTTACCTTTTCGCGAAGGTGGGGGGCAGCGGTCACACAAAAAACCTCAGCAGAAACGCTGCCGCTTCCCTGCTGCTTGAGTTCTGCATCGGCTTCCTGGTCGCGCAAATGTCGCGCAAACGCCCCGCCCCTTCCTACCACAGCGCCACCTGGGAATTGCAGGCTAGCGCTGAGGCAGGAAGCTCGACCGGCCCGGCCCGCGACGCACCACACAGCAGGTAAGTGCGCGTGGGCCCCAGGAGCATTGCGCGACTGCGCACCATTTTCGGCTTAGAGCCAAAAATAAAAAGGTGCGTGTCCGCTCTGCGTCCGGCTCTTGAGGGTCACGTAAATGGGAGTGCATCATACGGACTGCTCCTCCCATTTACGCGATGCTCAAGGGGCCCTTTCGCTTTAGAAACAGTGTGAGAAAAGGGCCCATTTTTGGCTTCTAGCCCAAAATGTAAAGGTGCGCAATTGGCGCCTCCTGGCCCCTGGAGCGACGCGCGATTGTGAGTGCGTCGTGCAGATTGCTCCTCACAATTGCACGATGCTCCAGGCCCTCTTTCACATGGAAAATGCCTTGCGAAAAGGACCTAAGATTTCTAGGTGGGCAATGCAAGAAATTTGGGGATTGGAGGGAAGTTTCATGGGGGGGCGGTGACAGAATTCCTGCTGGTGTCAAAGCCCCCAGTTTGCCCTCACCCCCATAGCTATACTCTTGATTAGACCTAGCATTAAGCATAGTGAGGCAGGGACTGGGTCAGGATTCGTTTCCGGTGCCATAAAAGGGCAACAAGTTGTTGGTTATTTCCTTTTTTTACTGCATTTTTATTGCTAAGGATTGGGTGAAGCACTTAGCAAATTAATTACCAAATACCTTGGCTGGTTTTGAGTACTTTGTACTTTGCCCTAGATAGATGGCATGTGCCTCAGGCAGCAAAGTGTCTTAGGACATCCCAGACTGGGATTGGTTTGCTTGTTATTGGTACTGACTGGCAGCATACAAATGGTTTCAACATTTAAAGGCACTTTCACAAGCAGGTTGTCTTGCCAAGTAATTACTTTATAAAGCTACTTCCTGGAGTAACTAATCCTCTTTCAGCATATATATTTACTGGCAGGTAATCTGTTGCTGAGCCTTAAAACCTTCTGACTCCCTCCTCTTCTCATCTTAGAAAATAAGTTTGCAAGAAATGGATGCAGCAATCTTATATCCCCTTACTGGGAAGTAAGTTTCACTGAAACTGAGGTAGGCAGGAGGAAGGGCAGGGGTTTAGCAAAATGAATTATTTGGCTCCAACCTCACCAGACACCTTGAAGAGTGGGATTCACTGAAGCAGGGTGGATATGGGCATGGAGGATTGAAAACACAATTAGTAGGAGGAAGGGAGATACAGAAGCCAAGAGAGGGGGAAATGGTGCCATGGGGAGGAAAACTTTCCACTTAGTTTATCCAGATGTCCAGCACTGTGTACACAATAAACATATGGAAGTACAACAAGGTTCATTGCATCTTCTCTCAAATAATATATTCGGGGGGGGGGATACACACACACAAATACCTAAAATGAAATCAATAAAAATTAGAGGAGATTTGAAAAGACTTACACCACCAGCCAGAAAGACCCCAACTACTTCCATACAGATAAATAAGTAGGGCAGTGCAAACTTGCAACCCTAAATGGCCTGACATTTCTTATGAGAGCCTCCTTCTGATCTAAAATTAAAATTTAAAAATTTTAAAAAGTCCCACACCCCATGTGCATTCAATCCTTTCATTCCAGAGACTCACCATTTTTATTTATTTATTTATTGCTTCAAATCCCCAAGGCAGCAAATAGGTTGGATCAACAAACCAGCCCCTGTAGACCATAGGGTATACTTCCTCTAATCTTGATCTGCTTTTGCTGTGGCCCTTCTGTTTTACTGAAATTAGCAGCGTGAACTATGCCTACCTTCTAATGAATTACGATTACCTAAGTAATTTATTCATTAAAGTGTTTGTTACTGCCCTGGCTAGTCCGAGCTTTGGGGATATTAACGATATCCCTTGATATCACAATTCGGCTGCACTTCTCTATTCCTTTCCACATGCTTGCGAGGCCACCGGACAAGCACGTAAACAAGCTCGGCCGTTAATAGCTGTAAGATTCAAACTACAATACAGGCAGGCCAGAAATAGCTGACTCACTGCTTTAGGAGACCTCCAGGCAAGTACTCTAATTAAGTATGCACGCCACTTACAAAAGAGCCTCTGCCCCGCTATGGCAGCTTGATGGGTAAACTATTCAATACCCAAGTACTTTGCATTTGCATACTGGTTACTCTATTGAGAACGGCTACGGTAACTCAATCATTCAGATTCTGACCTTTCGGAGGCTTTGTCTCCAACTCCAAACCTATTGTTTTCCCCCAAGTACGGCATAGCCTGCAGTTACAATTCTCCTTATGAAAACCCTTGATTCCGAGACCTTCCTCGGATTGCTCCCGAGTTTCATCCCGCCTTGCTGCCTCTTTGCTTGGCGAGCCTCCCCTCAGCTCCACGTGCTGAGTTATATCTCACCCCAGCCACGCTCTCTATTTTTCTGGGCTTCAGGACAGGTGAAGTATCACCCAAACCAACAATCCCTCTAAAAATCCCTCTATACCACTCCCACCTTTATTTTCTTTAGTTATCTTGTATGAGTGTGTCGCATACACTGTTTTGCTTGTATTTAATAAACATCATTTATTATTTCAACTTCTGTGTTCTCCTTGACCCGACCCGACCCCGTAGACATAGGGTTCAAGATCTCGCTACGTTACCCTGCCTCTCGTAATGCTAAGCAGTGCTCTGAGCTAATTTTCCCCAACTTCAGTGGAGCACATTTTGGTGTCCCTCCCGGGACCCCCAGTTCACAGGGTAACATGTTCATCAAGAGACCTATGGAGTTCAAATACATTGGAAGAAAGCTAAAAAATAAACAATTTAATTAACAGTTTTCCCCATAGTCTGAACAGTCTCTCTTTCACATTCAGCCGCAGCTCCTATTAACCTTCTGGGTAATCCCATGGAAATGCTTTTTGGGATGTGAAGCACACCAAGAATTTGTGGGGCTTGTGTTGGGAAAGTTAGATTCCCCAGGAATTTTAAGCATGGTGGACAGATGTTTGGGCTCTCATCATTAGCAAAGCAAGACATGCAATCCAGGGAAGTGGATGTTTGAAATTTGCTTAATCAGCATTCCCTCCCTACCAAACACTATTTATTTATTTTATAAATAAAGCTACCTTGTGGTCTGATAAAACACAGAAAACAAGTTCAAATACAAAGCACTGAAATATGTGGAAAACACGGTTTCATATTGCACCCACTTCTAAAATGAGATGAAGAGTGCATTTAAAAAAAAATGGCAATGAAACAAATTCAATGAAGGCACCTTAGGTATCTTTCACACTATGCTGTTATAACACTTTAATACCACTTTAATTAGCCTGACTCTGTTTTATGGATTTGTAGTTTCGTTAGGTATTTACTATTCTCTGCCTGAGAGTTTTAGTGCCTCACCAGACTACAAACCCCAGGATTCCATAGGAGGTATCAGTTAAAGTGGTATCAAAGTGATATAACTGTAGTGTGAAAGAGATGGGAGGAAATGCCACAGATTTAGGCCACCAAAGTAGAAAGCCCTTTTATGAACTACCATGAGACAAATCTCCAAAGTGATATTTATAGCAAGGCTTCCCCTTCTGGCTTTAACATCTAGGGTAGTCTATACAGGAAGAGATTCTCTTTCAGATAGCTGGGACCCCAGTCACCCCATTGTTTATATGATCGATGCCTTGATTTGGGCTGGAAAGTATAATGACCTGGAAGGTCTGTCCTTCAAGCCTATAGCCAAATAAATATCACTTCTATCAGTGATGGAAAATATTCTTTCAGCTTCTGCTCAAAGTGACAGCCATAGCAGGAATCTCTGTGGCTCATACTTGGTCAGAAGGTTTGGAGCAGAGGTCACTTACATACTACCAGCAGAGAAGATTTGCATGGTGGGTAAGATGATGATCAGTTGTTCTCTGTGGCCCTTACTGCACCATGGCACTATCCTGGCATGGGGATGCATTGCTGCTGGTCCATAATGTGTGTCATCACACAATGTTTTTGCAGTTCACTGCTGTCATGTCCCTAGCTGTCGAGATAGTGCCATAAACCATTACTGGAAAAAAATCCGGTAATGGCCTCCCTTTGCGCAATGATCCTGCCAACTGTGGGTGTGTGGGAAGGGCAAAAGCACTATCTACTGCTTCCTTCCACTACAGCGGAGGAAGAGGCTAGCTATACTGCGGAAGGGAGCAGCATGTCCTGAACGCTACGCACCTGCCGGCCGCCAACTTGTGCGGTGGGGAGCACTTGGATTCCCATGCCATCCCAGCAATGGCATTACCAAGACCATGATGGAATGACACAGACATAATGCAGTAAGAGCCTGTGTCTTCTCAGGCTGCTGTCTAGATGCTGAAGGGTAACATCAAGAGCCAGCCTCTACATTCCTAGTGTACTTTATCTTGAAATTTTGGAATGGAAAACCCTTCAAACAGAATATCAATTCAAATACAGATCTATCCTCCAATAGATTTCAACTGAGGGCTGTCCTTCATGAAGGAGGTTATATGGCCACTCTCATCTGCTGTCCAAGTGCAACCTGTGGCTGGATAAATTCAAAGCCTCTGCTCTCCTTTCTTGGAATTCTTTAACAAAAAGACTTGGTCCTTCAACGATGGGATCTCTTGAAATCAGGTAGGGAAATTCTGGTTTTTCGCTTCATCTGCTCCTGTCCTGATGTGGTCTGCACCTCCTGCCAAATGTGATGATTTAACTATTTTACTCAAAATTGGAAAAGAGCAATTTACTTCCTATATTGAAAAGAAACTAAAAATTACCTCTCCTGCTAGCACAAGTACTTCCACCTTGCTGTAGAGGAGAATCATTGCTCCCAGAGGCTTCCAAGGAGCAACAGTCCTCCTTTGGCTGAGATTTTTTTGTTGTTGTTGTGTTGTGGGGAAGGGGGCTGTCTAAGCAGGAGTGGCCTGGGACAGTCCAACAATGCCCTAATAGTCCTAGGAGTCTGCATATAGGCATAGGTTGTGTGATTCTTACCTAGGGTTGCCAGATCTTCGGGCACCACACTGAGTCCCCAGTTTCCATGAGTCACCTCCAGACAGGTAAGGGTTCAAATTCTTCAATTTTTGTGGGGTCAGTTTTGGGTGAATGACAAGGCTGTATGGAAGACTACAGTCAGGCAGGAGCCTTCCAGCTGACTGAGCAGTTTGCTGCATTTTGCAAAGGTTAATTGGTTTAAATCAAGCTTTGCAATTTTCAATGACACTTGATTTCCAACCAGGAAAACATGTTCTGCCTATGTGTGTCTGTGTTTGAATGACAAACTGTGAGCAACTGCAGTTGCTACTTAGTGCATAGTGTCTAATGTTACCATCACAGCCTATTCCATGACATCATCAAGGTGCATCCCTAGGTTTCTTTGGCCTAGAGATCTCAGGGCCTGGGATCGTCCTGATCAGGCAACCCTATTCCCATCCCTACTTTCCCTGAAATCTGTTTTTAATATGCTGTGCCAGTATATAATCCACATGGGAAGAAGAGTGGGATAGGACTTGCTGATGAGCAGTTTAATCTCTCTGGCTTAGGTCCAACTATGTGGAAGTGGGTGAAAACTTATAACCTGTCTTTTCCGCTGTGAAACAGCAGCATTTCATGTCTTGGGGCCTTAGGAAGTTTGAAAATGCTATTTTTGTGTGACCCCATTCTCTTTCTCTTCTTCAGTATTTCTGTTTATCTCTTCCCCATCTGCTCCTCTACATAATACTCTCATCAAAAATATTAGGTGCAGCACGATGCCAGTACTAAAATAATAGTGGCAATTAACCAGCCCTACCACCTACTCACAAGCCTCTAATTATAGACTAGGAGCAGAAGGAGCCCTGACAGTTGTGCTATGAATCTATTTTATTAATGAAACAAAGATATTATACTCTTAACGTATCTGTAGCCAAGATATTTGTAGTCAGACATGCAGTAGAAGGAAATGTGGTTCCTTTGGACTTGGACTAGTGGATGCAGAACCCCAGTTGGCTATGGGGATCTCAATTTAGCCATTAACTCAGTAATTATGACAACTCTCTATAATGGCATCGGTAAAGTAGAAAACCACTTCTGAGTATTCCTTGCCTTAAAAAAACCCTATGAAATTCATCTGCTTGCCATAAGTCAACAGGCAACTTGACTTAGGCCATTTCCGCATGGGCTTAAAGAACAACGGTGCAGAGCATCCTCCAGGGAGGATGTCTGCACCTGGGAGCGGACTGGGTCGGACCTCTTAGTGTAGTTTCGCACCTCAGCCCCCTCCGGAACAACCTGAAGTGGTCGTCCAGCATGCTTTTGAAAGACCGCTTGAAACAGGTCTTTCAAAAGCACAGAGCGCACCACTCCGTGCCCGCGCTCTGGTGCAGATTTGCAGGCTCGCACCAGGGCAAGCCTGCAATCTGCCAGGGGTGGGCTTTAGGCTGGCGAGCTTCAGCGGTTGGTGGAGAGCCTTGACCAACTGGAAGCCGCCATTTTCATCCCCAGAGCAGTGGGGAGCAGCGACCATGCACTGCTCCGGACCAGCCTGGACCTAAGCGTGGAGCCAAGAAGTCCAGTAAGTACCAGCACGGGGCGATTCCCTTGCCCCGTGCGGAAATGGCCTTACTCACACAAAGCAATCCATGTGCATTGATTGTATGTTGCACTGGTAATCTCAGTGTGTGATCTGGAACTTTTATGCTCAGAGATCAATCTGGATGATGTATTTTGTTAAAAATGCTTAGCTGTGCTTTCTCACCCATTTTTGAACGTTATTTGGGGGCTGTGGAAACACAGGAAACACCCTCAGGCCACTAGCCCTTCTGGCTCAGTATTGTTTAAATTTACTAGCAGTGGCCTTCCAGGATTTCAGAACAGGATTTTTCTAAGGTCATTTCAATCGGATAAAACAGCTTATCCAGTTGCTGTGTGCAAGTCCAATCCCTGGCAGTTCCAGGAAAGTTTCAGGCCATTTCCACTCTAGACTGTTATAGTGCTATTATTCCACTTTCAACATCCTATGGAATCCTAGGGTTTGCAGTTTAGAGAGAGGTCAAAGAAAAGTCTCTCTTGCAAAGCCATTGTGTGACAACTGTGTGCTCCATTTAATTGTAGTACTCAAGTCAGCTGGCTGAATCTATGTAGAGTGGGAAGGCAGAGTTGTACCTCTGTTTAATCTGTATTTAAATGATACTCAGTACCTGCACTCGGGCTTGATTCTGCATCCTCTCCAATAAAACAAGAACTCTGGGACACTTCATTCAAAGAACTCCCTGCTTGAATAGGTGTAACCTTTTTCTTATGAATCCCTTGTGGAATTCCTTTCCATTCAGCCGTCTACTTGAGGAAACTCTATACAGACAAATACCATTCTGTATTTGTATTTGGGAGTGGCAACCTTTTCACGCTTAATTAATTGGCTACTTAGTTTGCATGTTTATTGTAGGCATAGAGAGATAGCCTAGATTAAACTTCCTGTTTGTTTTGGTTAATACCTCTTCCTCCAGCACATATACATTCTTTGTTCTTAAAAGGTTCTCTTGTCATTTACACCTCTATCTTTTGTCTTCACCTTTTGTCCTGAAAGCATGCCCTGAGATCTCCTAACAGGGATTATTTTCAGCAGGCATGTGGCTGCTTAGTTTCTTCTTACTTTCTTCAAGAATTGAACCTATGTAGACTATGCACAAGATTTTATGAGTAAACTTTTTATACTTTTTAACCTGTTTGTTTAAAACTGTTTGTGTTTATTTTGAGCTAGATTAAGTGTGTCTGGGGAGAAGATGATAAAGTGGGACTGGTAATTTGTTCAACTTCTGCCTGTGCATTGCAAAATACTCTGCTGATTGGGAGACTTATTACTAAAAATCTCTCAATCCCCCAATGCATTCAACCTTTGCTTAGTGCATTTAAATGTTTTACCTTCTCAGTTGTTAAATTATTGTTATGCCAGTAGACCTCTTTCTTCAAGGTTCTGCATATCTAAGAATGAAGAAGGAGGAACCACTGTAACAAAAACATTTTCTTTGTCTTGCAGTCTATATCAGAGTGAGCAAAATGTGGCCCCGCACACAGTTTCCAGGGCTGGTTTTGTGATGATGGAAAAAAATATTCAAAATTACTCATTTACAGGTTGAAATAGCAAGAAGAATAATCAAGCAGCAAGATATTAGTGTAGTTTTCACTGGTATTTGAATGTCCCAAAGTGTTGCAAAGAAATTATTCTGCGGAGAAACACATGTTGGAGTAAGTTTTTTGAGGTCCTTCCTCCTTTTCAGCTGCCACTGTTGTGGCCTCGGAGGGAGAGGAGAGCCATCTTGTCTTGGTAGCAAGAGCTGATGAGAAGCTCTTTCTCCATTCTAATTGCCAGTGCTGTGGGCTGTGAGGGAGAGAAGAGCAGTCAGCGTCTAGTGGATGTAATACGTTCCCCCACTGCTATTCCCTTTTCCTTGTGTCATTAAATTGTAAGGTTGAGGAAAGGGAATTATTGACAATGTACAAACTGCTCTGGGAGTCTTTTTGGCTGAAAGGCAGGGCATAAATGCTAGGGAGAAAGGAAGGAAGGAAGGAAGGAAGGAAGGAAGGAAGGAAGGAAGGAAGGAAGGAAGGAAGGAAGGAAGTAGGTAGGTCGGTAGGTTGGTTTTCTGGGTAGAAGAAAAAAGTTTCCTTCTACAATCTATACACAGGACATGAGTTCTCTGAGCAGAAAATAGATGGATTTTGGGCTGCAAAAGATCCACACGCATTATCTGCAGAATAATTCCTCTACAACACTTTGGGACAATTGAATATAGGGAGAATATTGTGGAGAAATATTTGTTTTCTTCTTCAGTAGGAAAAAAACTACAGTAATTAGTGATCCTAATTAGTGATCCAGCAATTAGTGATCCTACTAATTAGTGATTGCCTTAAGTTGGAAGTGGCTTGAAGGCACACAAGAACAACAACAAAATTTGTATCCATTGCAAATGGTTGGTGCTGATAGTAAACCCCATTAACTTTGAATTCCCATCTCTATAAACATTTTTTTTTTCATTTGGTTGATTGTAATCAACTAGGCGTTGGGCCTTTCTGCCCTATATTGTTATAGTGCTATTATTCCACTTTCAACATCCTGCGGAATTCTGGGGTTTGTAGTTTATGGAGGCCAAAGAGCTCTCTGGCTGAGAATTCTAAGTGCCCCTTCCTAAACTGTAAACCTCAGGATTCCACAGGATGTTGAAAGGGGAATAGTAGCACTATAACCCATATAGTGTGGAAAGGCCCTTTGTTTTGATCTGTCACTGAGCTACAGCCTTCCCATCATATCTGTGAGGATGGCTGGTGAGCAATCTCCTCAGGATGCAAATGGGACCAATACTGATATGGTGGTTCTGTGTGGTTATACAAAAGTGCCTCACATTTAATTCAGCTTTTACATTCCATAGTGTACTGTAAGCAGTACTGATGTCCATGCTGGCAGAGTGTCTAACGGTGCCATTGCTCTGATGGAAGTCATGGCCACCTTGTCTGTCTAAGACTAAACATGGAAAAGACTTGCTTTCTGGATGAAGGAGAAGTCCAAAGAAATCAAGAAAGCACCATGATAATGTCTAACTCCCCACATAAGAAACCCACCACTGATTCTGACATTAATACAAATGTAATTAATAGATACATAAAAAATTGAAGAGCAGCTACAGGGGAAAGGTGGTGTAGTATGGAAAGAAAAAGCACTGGGGCTGTGGCAGGTTAAAAGAAGGAGTTAACATTTTTCTGCCATGATCCCAGTAAGTTTGCCAGTCCAAAACTTTTATATGCCTTAGAAGGAAAGCGACCTGTAGTGCCAAATAGCAGTTTTGGTGGAGAGAACAATTTCTCTTTGGCCAGAAAAAGGAGGACAAGTGTTCCACTATCCTCCCCCATGGCTGCTATTTTGGAAAATATGATAATTACTTGCAATTTCATGTCATATCTAGTGTGACCTACATAGGGATCAAATATGGAAAGACTATCTCCATATCATTTTGGATGGAGAGGCTAAAGGCTTCAAAAGTAAAGAATCAAGGTGTACTTGGCATTTTTATTCTATCCTGAGATATCTAGTTTAACAACCAAAAAGTTTTCAGTCTCCAGAAGAGGTACAGTGCCGTTTGGGGAAGAGGGTGATCAGGAATTAATTAATCAATAGTAGTAAAGCAGAGGGATAGGGCAGTTAGTAAATATTAACAGGGGAGCAATTATGGCAAGTTAGGAGTTTTATAGCAGAAAGGGTATTTAACAAAAGACGGAGGGACACAGTGATTAGATGAAAGAAATTAATCTGACTAGGCACAGGATGTAACAAAACGTCTGAAGATGGGTGTGGAAGAAAGAACAAGGGAATCGAGGCAATAAGAGATAAATCTAATCCACTATCTTTTCAGTAAATGTGTTAGGTCAAAATGTCATCATCCTTAGAATAGACCCATCGAAAGAAGTAGGACTTAAATTAGGTTGATTAAAAACCAAATTTAAGAATGACTAAATTTGGATCTAGATTTTCTATATAAAACAGTAGCAATAAATAATGAGAGATGGAAGTTGGAAGAATCAGAGATAATGCTCTTGGCTGCAATCATACTGTGAGTTTATGATGTTGTTTTTGGCCCAGGATGTATATCTGATATAACCATTGCATTATTGGAAAAAAAAATCTTCCAAATTCAAAAAAAGGGGGGAGGGAATCTAAGTGAGTGCAGGAAACTGATTTTATTGCAGTATTATTCGGTGAATCCAATCCACTCAAGCTGAAACAGCTCTTCGTAAAGGAAGTATCAATTTGATCCAAGCATTTCTTTTACATGCTTCAAGAAACTGCGTGCACCTGTTTCTTGCAGAAAGTTCTCTTTACTAAAAACCAAGGGGCACATTCACTGATCCTTTATCAAATGTACTGAGAGACATCTGGACTTTATTCATGAAGGCCGTGTTTTAATGTGCATTGTAGGGTACACCTCACAGAACTGATGAACTGTCTGCCTGATTCACTACTGGATTGTCAAGTCCTTGTTCACTGAACATTAAATGAGTGTATACAATTTTCATCACTTAAATGTCCTCTCCTATTTCATGTCTCATATTTCCCCCTTTGCACTTCACTTCTGGCTTGCCTCTGACACAAATATCCCTTTCAACAGGGTTGATGATTATTCTGTCTGCATTTTTGGAAATTGCGGTGTAAGAGAGAAGCCAGGGATACCATTTATCCCTACTTCAGAGTTAGCTATGTTTCCTGCAGAGCAGTACAGGATGTGTAAGGCAGGCCTAAACAGGACTATCCAATCTCATGAGAGTTGGGCTTCTCTTGTTGTGAGATATCAAATCTCATGAGAATCAAAAACAAAACATGCAAAAAAAACCATGCAAGATTTACAGTGGTTGGCCAGCCACCTCAAGATGACGACTTTATTCCATTGCTTGGAATAAGCGGCACCGTGTCAGCCATGATTCTGGTAAATTGACCCCCAGAATTTGGTATGTAAGGCTGGATTGCTGCATACATAGCAAGAACTCAGCATGTGACACATGGCTGGAACTCACTCAGGGGACATTCTGTATGATCCCAATACGGGACTGGCTTTAGGACCCCAAATACAGAGTGTCTTGTACAAAATGGGATGCCTAGGCCCCACCTTAACGGTAGATTCCAAGGCCAACTGTTTGTTACATTTGTATCCTGACTTTCTCCTGCCATGGGACTCCTGGTGGCTTGCAATTTTGCTGCTTGATGTGGAGAAGCAAATTGTCCCATGTCCCAACCCCAACCCTGAACCATGAAGCTTAATATCCTTAGCTTGTCACAATTTTTTTTATATCTGAAGTGGAAAATCTCTCCAGTATCTCTCTCCTTCCCTAGCAATAGCATACATACTATGTATATACATTAATTAAGCTAAACTAATAACAGCTTTCTACCCTTTTGTGACACTTAGGGTGCTTCCAGCCAAGGCTTATATTGTCTAGAAACCAGCTCCCTTAGGTGGCCATCTCACTCTGCCTAATGGTAAGGTTGCTTGTGGGAAGAAATATCATTAGAGAGATGGGGGCAGAATTAAAAGATCATATTAAAAGTATTCTGAGCTATAGCTAGCAGCTATGATTGCTGTGGAAGTGTAATACTGCTAACAAATGAAATCCTCACTTTTCTTAGGGAGAGAATGACATCTTTGCCAAGGGCTTTATCTGCAAAAAGATGATGCATCTTTATTAGGCTTCGCAGCTACTTTATTTGGCTTAATTCCCAGAACCTGAATACCTGGAGTTCATGCCGTTATAATGATGGCATCTTTTTAATGAAATAATTGTGTTCTGCTTTGCCTGAGCCGTTCTGGGATCTGTAATAATTTCACCATGCCAGCAGAGAGTAGAAGTTTGCTTCTCACAAAAAAGATCTGAAATCTGCATGATGAAAGGTGTGGAGTTCAGTTACAATCCCAGTCTTTAGAGAAGGTGAGCAAAACAGCAGCCATTGAATTTGTAAAGATTCAGGAACTGATATTTATTGGTTGGTTAATGGTGCTTCAGGAGCAAATGTTACAGTTTGCAAAGGCACAATCATGTTAAGTTGCTGCAGCAAAAAACCCCAAATGAACAGATTTGTAGCATATTAAAGACTATCATATTTTATTGTATTCACCAGTGTGACATCAAGTTGAAGTGGGCATTGTGTTGCCTGTGCGTTCAGGAGTGAAGTGCAACCTGGGGGGTCATACAGCCGCTCAGGGCCCCAGTGCAATTCATCTCGCGTCCTACAAATATTTGGGAAGGCATATCAAAAACATTTGAGCTGCACTTTCAAGGGTCAATAGGGAACAATTTTGTCGGGTTCTCCCTAGTTGGTCCACTTTGCAGTCTGCTCTAGATGGGGCAAATGTGCAGGATGCTGCAGTAGGATACAATATTTGTTGCTGTAGTTCTTGTTTGTTTTTTTAAAAATATCTAAATGTTGTTTCTCTTGTTCCAGACTATTTTGGCAATTCCTGGCAACAGCTGCAACATTTTATTCCTACCCCTGTGTACATTTCTTTTGAATGTTCAGACCTATTATAATAATGTGTTCCTTTCTGTTCTCCTCCTTTATTTATTTATTTTCTATTTTCAAAGAATTATAGTGCCATAGTGCATCAGTGAGATGGTATTTGTGCATTGTAGTTCCACATTTTGGAGAATATTTACCCTTCCATTGCTGTGGGGCCACCACAGCAAACTGCATTCTAGTTTACAAGAAAAAAAGAACTATAAACAGCCTCCCAAAAGAATGGAACAAGTGGATGAGGAGGTGACAACAACCAGCAAAACCCAAGCAGGGACATCACGAGAACTCTGACAATCTGAAAAAGTACCCTATTTTGGTGGGGCGGGGGGTGCTCTCTCTAATTCAGCTCCTCTCTGATCTGGTGAAATTTCTTGCCATATCTCCTAGAGGGCTCAGGTAGCTTTTTCAGTTTAAAGGAAATAAAATAAAAGGCCAAGATCCTGAATTGAGAGACGTATCTTCAAGTTCCACACAAGGGAACCCATGACATGTCTCCCCTTCAGCCCCCCAATCTATCTTTTAAGCTGCTACGGGCATGCCAGGACAGCAACATACGGGGTAGTTAGAGAGCAGGGGTGGTGCTGGTGAAGTAGCATCCAGCTACAACTGGACTTATGGCTACAGGTGCCCTCCAAGACTTCCCGCAGGGGATCTTGAGGAGCATGTCATTGCTGTGCTGACGGCCCAGGGACAAGAAGCAGAAAGGTCCCCTATTCCTCCTGCTCCTACCTTGGGAGGGCACCCTTTTAAAAAGAGCAGACATTGTGACTGCACTTCAGTGACAGTGCTCACCAATGAAAACACACACACACATACATGCACGCACAGCTTTGCATCCTCTCAGCCAAGGAAGAAAGAGAAGGGGAAAATGGCTGCAGCAGCAGTTCTAACTACTCATCACTTAGCTGTTATCTCTCAGTACGTGAGAACTGTTAGACCTGTCACAGCCAGGAATGGCCACAGAGGTGGGCCACGGGTAACAAGGCACCAGGGTTCACCAGCTTAGAAGAACGCAGTCAACTGCTGCTCCCCCTTCCTCCTTTCTTCCTCTCCTTCTCCTTCCTTCTTCTTCCTCTTTTTCCTCCCCACTCCTCTGATGCTCCCAGCACAGCATTTTTGAAAGCTTTATCTTTCCTCTGTCGCTTCTTCAAAGCCTATAGGTAGTTCCTCCCCTATTTTATTTGATCCTTAAAGCAGCCTTGTGAAGTCAGGTAGGCTGAGACAGAGTGGTCCAAAATTACCTCATGTGTTTCTTGATTTAGCTGGTCCAGAACCCAGCTCTTCCAAATTTAATCCAATACTGTAACTCTTCTAGCTGTCACTGTTACCCCATGCTGGTTCTAAGCTCTACATAAATCTGAGGTAGCAGAGTGAACAGTGATTTTTTTAAAACTGCTTTCTCATGTACTTTGAAGAAAGACAAAAAAACCCATGTAATTCAAGGTGTGTCTCTGTCCCAGTCCATTCCTTGCTAGGCTAATGTTTTATTACTGCAGCATCATGGCGTATTGTCTTTAATGGAACTTAACATTCATCCCAGGACTTTTCTACTTTATCACTGCATCCTTTTGCTGCCTGGGTAGACCAAGCCACCAGGTGAGTCATAGCAGGTACACTACTCATGGTGTTTTGTTCTTATGAGAATGAGGAGAGAATATTTGAATTATTCTATTCCTTATTTTTAAAAATTATATCCTGTCTCACAAAAAAAACAAAAAACCCTTAATCACGATATTAAAAGAAAGTCACAAAGAGTATGAGAAAGACAAGCAGTCCCACATTGGACTTTTGAGAGCAAGGGCGTTCCCAAATCAGAACACTTGATGATCAGTGATCCTAAAGGAGCAGTTTAATTAAAGGGGGTCAGTATGGTCTCACAAAATAAAAATCACAGCAAACCAATCCCACTGCATCTCATTGTTACTACTGACAGGTTGGTTGTGTGGGTGTTATTTACCTGGCCTTCACATAAACCTTCAGTGTGGCATGATCGAATGCAATAAATTAGCATTTATATGGTTGGCTTTTCATCCACAGATTACAGCAAGAAGTTTTGCAAACAGTGCTTGAACCATTGCAGAAATGATGTGGGCAAGCAAATAGATTATAGTGGCTGAGCGGCTTGAACAGAGTATATCTGTAGATAAGGGATGTAACAGCTTGCTGAGAGCAGATTCTTAACACTGACCTTCCTGCTTGGTTGTTGTAGCAGTTCAATTTCAAACTGGAACATTTGATGAGGAAAATCTTCGGGTCATATCCTTTCATTCCAACATGAAAGGATGCATTTAAGGAATCATTTCCAAAGCAGTAACCGTGTTATTCTGTTGTAGCAAAGCTAACAAAGAGTCTTGTGGCACCTTAAAAACTAACAAAGTTATTACAAGTCTTCTTAGACCACAGCTAGCTTGAAATTTAAAGGATTGCGGTGCATCACTAGAAAACTTCAAACAACTTGAATTCTACACCATTATCTATAACACGCACTTGAAGATGCTCTTATGTGAGCCATCCTCAATCTGGAAATAGACAGGTTGGACTACAACTCCTATTGTGACTGGGGATGATGGAGTTTCCAGCACAGTGTATCAGAAAGAAAATAAGTTGGGAGAGATGTTTTATTTTGTACTTAGGTTCATTAGTGGTAGAGGGCTTTAGACGATGTTATCCATATTTCAACAAAAATGAACCAAAAACAAATAAATACAAAAGCAACTAGAAAAATAAATGGTAGGATGTAATGGAATAGAACAATAAACTGAAAAAAGAATATCTATAACTAATCAAAAAAAGACATAAGGAATGTCACAAATACATAGTATACACGTATATAGTGTAGTATAGTATAGTATAGTATAGTATAGTATAGTATAGTATAGTATACACGTAGTATACACCAAAGAAGATGAATATACATGAAACATAAGCTATACCAAATAGTCATAGAACACTTTCAAAATATATAACACCACATAAGCCAACTCAGAATCAATGAATATACAGTACTCCATACCATTATCTGCATTTCACCTTTTCATGGTTAGTACAGAATAGGCCTATGCAAAGTACATATATGTATTTATATAAGACACATGGAGAGTGTTTTCAAATATATTTTCCACCTTTCTGCAATATCAGAATTCCCTACATAATTCACAATAGAAATACAGAAAATATTAAAAACTAATCAGAATAAAAGCAGAGAGACAATATTCATGCCTGAAGAGGGGGTGATAATTGCAAACATGTATGCTTGAGTGAGGCCTTTGCTAACTTGGGCATAAGCGTTATCATACATAAAGCAGCAACAAATACTTTTTCTTTTCAGTATTGGGTCTAAACAAGTCCTTTTTGTGATTTTCACAGCAAGGAAATACTGCTTTTAAAAGTTTTATTGTGAGAAAAATTTACCGTATTTTGTTTCCATCTTGTTTGCCAGTCTTTCTCTTCCTTTCTCTTGTTTCTGTGCCATTTTTTTGCTAGTTACTGCTGCCTTTGCTCCCTGGGTAAATTGCATCGATGGATCTAGCCAACAAGAGATATTAATGAGTGGGATAGCGCCATGATGCTATATATGTGTTCAAAAGAGCACAAAATCAATTGAGAGGAGGGAATATTTCTTAGATTGCTTAGGTGAACAGTTGCAGAAAAATCAGGGGTCACCTCATGAACAGAATGGCACATGATACTGTGTAGCCATTTAGATTTGGCTATATAATGATATATTTTTATTACTGCTCTCATCTTTATCCTAAATAATTCATCATTTTAAAAATATTTCTTTCCTTCTCTCAACATGCCACACACACAATTTCTGATAAATTTCTAGAGCTGCCATAGCACCTCATTCTCCCTCTCTCTCTTTTAAAATCTTCCTTATAAAAAGGTTTCTGCTTCTTGCAGTTGAATAAATCCTTTCAGCAACTGGGTGATGAGCAAAATCTCACTTATCTGATCCATAGGAAGAGTTCAGGGAATGAGTTACCTGATGCCTGAATTGTTTTCACCTACTCACATAGTGCAACTGAAGAAAAAATTATCACTATGCTGCGGAAGAGAACAGTTTGAACAAGTACCATATGGATGGCATCCAGCTAGATATTTACATAATATAAAAATATTTACATAATGTACAGTGACAATTCCCTCTGTTTTGAGATTTGAAATGTAGCAACATTTGCTTTTTCTTATTTTCTCTGGTTTCTGAAAATGTAAAAAACAAGAGGATGCTTTAAAGTGATCTGCTCATCTCAGGAGTTGGTATTTGTTCATATTCTAAATATAGACCTAATTTTTTTTTAAAAAAATCCTGGTTTGGAGAAGAAGTTTTACGGAAATCAAACTGAGTAGAGTGCTGTTTCATTTAGTAGAGCTGGTGTGTATGTGTGCACAGTAGACAATCCACAGAAAATAAAAATGAAGAAAAATCTATTTGAGTAAAGGGGAAAAAAACCCTGACATTATGTACAATATTTGAAAACTAAGACCACTAGTTAAGATGCAGAAAGAAGCTTGTTATGTGAATAAGGATGGAAATGTATGAGTAAACTGTTAAGTTAGCAAGAACAGAGTAAATCTTCTCCTTTTATTCCTGAAAAAGGCAAGTAATGATAAAACATTACAGCAGTTTGTTCTGGGTTACCTAATTACTTCACTTGACCAGGGCTGGAGCAACTGCCAGTACTGAATAGTTCAAAGTTCTCCACAACCCGCTTTTCTGCTGTAATTTAGATCATGAAGAATATAAGTACCCTACCAATCCTCCACCAACCGGAGAAGCTCGCCAGCCAGAAGCCCACCCCAGCAGATCTGCAGGCACACACTTGCGCGCCTGGAAATCCACTTTGGAGCCGGGCGACGGAGCGGCACGGGGCTGCGTGCTCCATGCTTTTTAAAAACCTCGAAAAAGAGGTTTTTAAAAAAGATGGAGCCCGGCTAGTTCCGGCCACTCCTGAGTGGATTCTGGTGTGGAACTACAAAAAGTGGTCCACGCCAGTCCACTCTACGGTGTAGAAGACCTCAGTGACAGGTCGCTCTGCACCGTTTCAGAAGCCCGGTATGGAAATGGCCAGAGTTGCTCTAAAAGCACACAACAAGAAGATGCAGAACGAGACAGGGGAATTCTGAGCAGCAGAATTCAGTGTACCACCTTAAACTTCAGGTCAGGGAAGCATATTTTTAGCTTGTAGCTTGCTACAAGAAGAAAATGAACACAGTAGGCAGCGGGCTGATACAGACTTTTTTTTTTTAAAGCGAGAAGTACTGAGATGTTACACTGCCCGAGAAATCTACCACCTTGTAATTCTCTGTGTATGGAGACCATGCCTAACAGGCTCTTATCTGTTTGTGGAGGCATCCAGTGGGATTCCCAGCAATGGCTCTGCTGGGAAGGGAGTGCGAAGGGAACACTCCTCTCCGCACTGGCTGTGTCCGCGATCCAGGGAGTACGATGACCCCGCCTTTCCCAGTCTGCATTGGGGCAGAAAGCACAGCCATTGTGCATCTGAACCTTCTGCACACTCGGTAAGTGCAGGATGGCAGCGCAATTGTGGATCATTGACAGAGAAAACTCATCAATGATTTATTCCATGATTGTGCTGTCTTGGGACGAGAGAAGGACAGGATCGCAACGATGTCATGCATAACTGTCAGCACGCTCCCGTCCGTCTCCCATCCCCATTGTGGGATGACAGTATCTTGCGGAAAGGGCCACAGAGTGGGGAGTTGTGGCAACAGCTCAATTTGTGTGAGGAAAACCTACAGCAAACCCTGAAGGCACCAAAGGGTCTAAACCAAATCTGTCCCAGATTGAGCAGATCTATGGATAGCAGGTTTCCCAGATCCAGACTAAAAGTCCAGTTTTTGAAAATGTACATGCCCATTTCTGGATCTTATAGCACACAAAGTTTCAGTACCACGCTGCCCCCACCCCCACCCCAACCATGAATCTGTACACCTGATCCTGAAACCTCTTGAATATAGTTACGGACATTATAAATACACAAACTCAGTGGTGACTATCTGAGTGCAAAAAGACTCATGAAATTACACCGTCTTTCATAGCCAATGAGACTTGCTTGTAACAAGTGAAACAGGGAGGGGAAAACCTGAGAAACATTTCATCTATGCCTGTGAAGCAGACAAGCTGTTCCCTGCACTATTGTTCAAATGAATTTCCCAATTCATCTCACTCAAAAGGAACATTTTCATAAGTCATCTTTAATTTTCTGTGACTTTACTCAACCAGCTCTTCCTTCCAGATCCTACCAACCATCATTTATCTTCTTTCTTCGCTGCTGGCTTTCCACATTTGTACAGCCATGGTTTCTAAAAGGTTTTTTTCTCTCTCCAAGGACAGTCGTTTGCCCTCATCCCCTCCAGTCACAATGGTAAAGCATACCTTGCTCCAATTTTGTCACTTAACAACTTTCAATTTGGGACACACATAGGAGCCAATTAGATGAAGGTGAGAAATACAGTGCATTTGTATAGATGCTGAGGCTGAAATCATTTTCTAGGTGTAGACCTCACAATGCCACATCCTAGAAAGAAATGTGTTTGGCTCAGCTGGGGAGAGGGTGACAGGAGTGCTGTGGCCTGGGAGATGGACTTCTGATGGCACTGTATACTTTGACCTGGGGAGACATTTGCACGTATAGAGATCTTTGGACCTTATCTTTTGCAGAAACTATAGTAGTTTGCATAGCACAGTCCAGTCACATATGGCTAAAACACAGGAAATGCATTACTGATATGTGCCAGCTCACAAACCTATGGAGGTTTGCATGCTTGAATGCAGCTATGCGTAAATGGAAAACTTAAACATAAAGCTAGTATGTCATGGAAAAGATAAGGCCACTTCATCAGCTTCAGTTCATGCATGCACTAGGTATTCTTACTGTTCTCCTTAACAACAAGTCCTTTAGTGAATACATGTAATCAACTTGCGTTGTTGTTGTTTATCGTAAAGTCTTCTTTGATTTACTGCAACCATATCATAGGATTTTCTTGGGAAGTGTCATTCAGAAGAGGCTTTTCCACTGAAAGTGTGATTTGCCCAAGGTCACCCAATAAATTTCTGTGTTGGAGTGAGGATTTGAACCCTGGATTCCCAGAGACTTATCTGAACACTCAAAGCACTTATCGTGTTGGTTCTTCTATCTCATTATCCACAGTATGTAGTTTTAGTACTTTGATACCACTTTAACTGCCATGGCTCCATCCTATGAAACTTCAGGATCTATAGTTTTGGTGACGTACTTAGAATTCTCTGTCAGAGAACCCTAGTGTTATAGGGTCAAGGGGATGCACCAAATCAGTGGTTCTGACTTTGCTCCTCCAAATATTTTGGACTTTCAGCTCTCAGAAGTACCAGCAAACATGGTCAATAGTCTGGAATTCTGGTAGCTCATGTCCCAAACATCAGGAGGACCAGAGGTGAAGAACCACCATGCCAGATAAATATGCAAAGGGATCTTGTAGCACTTTTGAGACTAAGTGAAAGAAGTTGGTAGCATAAACTTAAGTCTACATCATCAGATACATGGCGCAAAATGCCTAGGAACAGACCTTTATCACTATGAATGATCAAGCTGTATGTGAGAATAGCAATAAAAATGCAAAACCTGTGGGAATTGGAGGACAAAGGCAGGATGAAAGATGTTGCCTAAAGCCAAGATGAGTAGATAACCATGTGAATGGTGGAAGGAATTATTGAAATGTAGTGCGATGCTGGCTGGGAACCAGAAAGGGGATCTGATAAACTGGCCCAGAGAGCCCTCATGAGGCTGGGGTGTTAACTAGTGTTACAACGTGTATAGTGTGCCAAGAAACCATTGTCTCTGCTCAACCCACTGTCGATAGACTGGATATTGTGGATATATTTCAATTCCGCTATTCCTCTTTCCAATCCTCCTTTGTAGCTTTTATATACATACATATATATATATATATATATATATATATATATATATATTTTCAAGGACTGCTGCTCTGAGGTCCAAGATGGAATGTTTGGAAAGATTGAAGTGTTCTGCCACTGTTTTTTGTGCATTCCCATTGCTAATGTCTGATGCATGTCTTTTTATCCTCTGGTGCAGAGACTGACCTGTTTGCCCAATGTACAAGCACTCTAGAGTGCTGAAGATCATTGTTGTTGAGAAAGGATGGCACACATAACATTGGAGGATGAGAAAGTGAAAGTATCTCTCATATTGTGCGTTATTTGATTAGATCCTCTGATGATATTTCCCAAGTAGATGGGTAGGCAGAGTTGGCATCTGGGTTTGTGGCAAGATCTTGTACCTGTCTACACATCTGTGTTGAGGTCCTCCTGTAGGTAAGTATCTGTTTGAAATTGTGAGGCTGACTGTAGGCAAGTAAAGATCTGCCACTGAGAGCCTTTGAGCTCTTATCACTTCATTACCCGTATTCATCTTCTGTTAGTATTCACACATACGGCCTGCTCATTCATAGCTATAAAGCTCTGTCCCTAGGCATTTCACTCCAGGCATCTGATGAAGTAGACTTAGGCCTATGAAGGCTTATGCTACCAATTTCTTTCTCTCAGTTAGTCTCAAAGGTGCTACAAAAGCCCTGTGTATACTGATCCAGACTATGGCCATTTCCACATTAGCCTGTTAAAGTGCTATTATTCCACTTTCAACATCCTATGGAATCCTGGGGTTTGCAGTTTAGTGAGGGGCCTCAAAGGATGTTGAAAGTGGAATAATAGCACTATGACAAACTAGTGCAAAAATGGCCTAATATGGTTATGTCTCTCCAGCTAGGGTTGCCAGTGAAAATGGGAGAAAATTCCTGTACCATTAATGTACCCTTTGTACAGCCCAGAGAAATTCAGTAGATGTCACTTGTCATACAACCGTATAACAAGCACACTTGCTGAAATTCCCTCTTCGACACAGCCATTAAAGTCACAGAAGCCAACTCTCAGTTTCACTCTGGCAGTTCTGCCAGGCTCTGATATTGAATAGTTACAGTCAGCCACCAAAGATGTAGCTGAGATGTATGTGAGACCACAAATAAATCTACCTTTGCCAGACAGAATGAACAAGACTTCATATGATACAACAAGTTTGAGCAAACTGACCAGGACCTGTGAGCACTGATCTTAAATCCACACAATACCATTTTTAAGATTTTTTTTGGAATGTTCTTAGAAAAGCTAAGGTGGTTGTTGTTGTTGTTAACTGCCGTCAAGTTGACTTCAACTTATGACAAGCTTATGGATAAGACATCTCCAAGTCATGCTATCATCGACCAGCCTGTTTAGATCTTGCAGATTCAGGGATGCATCTTACTTGATTGAGTCTGTCTATCCATAATGTGGTCTTCCTTTCTTCCTACTGCTTTCCATCTTACTAAGCATTTTTGTCTTTTCTAGTGAATCATGACTTCTCATGATACAGCCAAAATACAAAAGCCTCAGGCCCTTTCCGCACAAGGCTGTTGAATCAGTTCATGCCATTTCTTACAGGATTTTCTGGGCTCGAAACAAGGCGAACTTTCCTTCATTTCCTTCCGCACAGCTACTGCGTATGTTCCATTCTGATTCGGAGGAGTGTGAGTTCATGAATCCATACTGCCTCCTCTGTGGCCACTCCCGCTACTCCCCTCACCCCGCCCTGTCGGCTGTGATTGGCCCCCCCTTTTTTTGCATGGTTTAGTACGTCATTGCGTATGTGCTTACATGCGTAGTCCACACTGCCCCCTGGCGCCTCCCATGAGCCCTCCCCTGACCACCAATTCGCATTGGCGCGAATGTACATGTCCGCACCACTGTGAAAGTACGAATCGGATCGATCTGGAAAATCGGAAAACCGATTTCTTCCAGTTTTCAAATAGCATGCTTTAGCACCAAATGGGGGCGCGTTTAGTTGGAATTACGTGTGGAACAAAGGTAAATAAACTGAACCTAGTCTGCTCCAATGTGCAGAAGACCTCCATGGCAAGACTCGTTGGCCCGCCTCAATAACCATGTGCGGAAAGGGCCTCAGTTTAGTAATCCTGGGTTCTAGGGAAAGTTCACGCTTGATTTGCTCTAGGACCCATTTATTTGTCTTTTTAGCAGCGGTAGAGCGTGGAGCGTGCGGAGGGGCAGGGGCATTGCTACGGTGCATGGGGGTGTGGCTATGGTGTGGGGCGGGGCCATGGTGTCTGGGGGCTACGGCACACAGGAGTGTGGCTATGGCGCACAGGGAGGGGCTACAGCATGTAGGCGAGGGCAAGCAAGGAGCCATGGTGCCTCCCAAACAATTGCCGCTGGGGGCGCACCGCTCTCATTGCCCTCCTGTCCCTATGCCAATGCTTTTTAGCAGTTTGAAGTATCTGTAAAGGTCTCCTCCGGCTCCACCTTTTAAATGAGTTGAATTTCTTCCTATCAGCTTTTTTTACTCTCCAACTTTCATAACCATACATAGCAATGGGAAATATGATGACATGGACAATCCTAACTTTAATATTCAATGATATCTCTTTACATTTGAGGATTTTGTCTAGTTCATTCATAGCTGTCCTTCCATGTCCTAGTCTGATTTCTTGACTGCAGTTTGATCCTTGTTGTTGTTGTTGTTGCTGTGTGCCTTCAAGTCATTTCCGACTTATGGCATCCTCGGGAGAATCTATCCTGGGGATTTCTTGGCAAGACTTGTTCAGAAGGAGCTTTGCCTTTGCCTCCCTTTGAAGCTGAGAGAGTGTGACTTGCCTAAGGTTACCCAGTGAATTTCCGTGTCTGAGGGGCGATTTGAACCCTGACTTCCAGAGTCATGGGACATTTCTGCACTTGCCTGTTATAGCGCTATGATTCCGCTTTCAACATCCTATGGAATCCTGGGGTTTGCAGTTTAGGGAGGGGCCGGCTGGCCCCTCCCTAAACTGCAAACCCCAGGATTCCATAGGATGTTGAAAGCGGAATCATAGCGCTATAACAGGCTAGTGTGGAAATGGCCCTAGTCCAACACTCAAACCACTACACTACACTGGTTCTCCATGCTGATCTATTTCACAACACGTTTAAGTCTAAAGATGATCATGACGACTTTAAAACGCCTCCTTTTAAAAGCTATGAGCAACCACAAGAGGGAGCCATGAGCACAGAAACAAAATCTCTCTCTACTACAGTGGTGTACAATACAGTCAAAGCATCTTGCCTGAATTTTTGATTTTAGACAGTTAAACTGTGTTCAGTTGGAATCAGCCTGGTTTCATTCAACAACGCAATAACATACATAAAAATATGGGAGGTGTAGAAGAATTCTTGCGTAGCAGACATGTGGTTGTTACACTCTTAGCAAATGGGATCGCAGTTTTAATATTGGTTCATACAATACAAAATTCAAGATTCTGTTAAGCTCCCCATTTGGTCAAACCCATAATTATGATAGCTCTTTTTTTAAAAAAATGTTCATTCTGGTTAACAATGGAAGAGAATATGGAAAACTTTTTATTTATTTTTTTTGGATGCTAGGAAAGGGCTGAGATTGAGGTGTGGAAATGTGGTTGTTTTTAAACAGTTACCTTTGAGAATTGAAATTAAGCCCAGGTGCATTTTGCCTTCCCTCCTGTATTATGTATGTTTTGCCAAAGAGCAGAATCTTGAAGAACAAGTGGGCCAACTCCCCTTTCTTGAAAACCCTTCACATTTCAGATGTGATTGCAGAAAACCAGTGGAAAGTTATCATCATTACCTTGATTATGCGCCTACACGCACTCAAGAATGTCAGTGACTTTTTTGTTGTTTTTTTGCTTGGTAATGGGGTTGCATTATAATCACTATTTTTCTTCCCAGATGGATTTCCCTTCCCCCCTTCCACTTGCCTTCATCTGTATTCCCATAGATTTGATCCATTTGGTCCACATAATGGAAAGAAAGCCATACCACACTTTTATTTCTTTATCTGTAGTGGAAATGGAGGAGGAAAGTGGAGACTTAAGCCGTTTCCGCACTACACTGTTATAATTCTTTTATTCCACTTTCAACATCCCAAGGTTTGCAGTTGAGAGAGGGGCATTTCGAATTCTCAGCCAGAGGGCTCTTTGGCCTCAGTAAACTACAAACCCCAGAATTCCACAGGATGTTGAAAGTGGAATGATAGCACTATAACAATGGAGTGTGAAAATGGCCTAAGCAGAAACAGAGCTTTTCAGATAAGTGGATAACAAGTGTTAGTTCCATATACAGTAGGCCACTTAAAAGAACAGGAATGTGCTCAGGCAAGAGTATTGGTATCAATTTGTTGATTCTATCAGCTTACTCTATTTGAGACTTGCAATTTATTTTAGGTCATGAAAATCAGAAAAAAATCTGACAGTAGAGCTGGCACCACTACGAAAAAAAAAGCTGTTGCAATTTTTAATTATTTCTATAAAGCCATCGGCATGCAGAGTATGACATGAAATATCCCTCTCCCATGAGTCTTTGAATATACAATTCATTGTGGGGGAGAGGATAGAATAGAAGTGAAGAGGGGGAGAGGGATGGAAGTGTAAATGGAGGAAAAATGTGTGATTGTTTTGGGCTGTGATCTCTTACTTGGTCATCTAGGTATAAGCTTAACTGAACCCAGTGGGGCTTAATTACTTTACTAAGCAGACATATATATGATTGTGTAGGAAGTTCCCTGCATGTGGGCCTGGAATAAGACCCTGTGTCCCTGAAGATGTTGATATGTCCAAGCTCTTATCAGTGGTCAATAGAGATGAGAGGGATAGAGTCCTACAACATTTTGGAGGACTACATTCCCTACCCCTACTTTAGGTTGAGTTACAATGCGTAATTACAGTAGAGCAAGCCCCTCCAGATATGGTGACCCTCATCTCTAGCCACTGGCTTATTCATTGTGGTGGTGAGTATTGTAGTCCAATATATTGGGGCAACATCTGTCCCTGCAGATGTTGATCCATCCAAGTTCCTATCAGTAGTCAGTAGTGAGAGATGATGGAGCTGGAGGCTGCAGGAAAACATGAGAAATAAGGAGTTATAGAAAAGACTTGGAGGAAAAAAAGTGAACAGATTTGAAGGAAGCAAGACAGATATACCCAAAAGGTACGAGATCTTGTCTGATCTTGGAAGCTAAACAGGGTAAGTCCTGATTAGGACTTGGATGCCAGACCATGAACAGATACCAGCTGATGTGGACTCTATTTCAGAGGAGGGAACTGGCAAAACCACCTCTGCTTAAGAAAACCCTATGAAATTGATGGGGTGAACAGGTGACTTGAAGGCACATACACACAAGAAATGCACAGGTCTTCTGAGAAGCAGTTTCCAAAGATGCAAAACAGGAGGGAGAAAGAATGGGTTCTTAATTTATGCACTTATTTGTCTCCCAGCCTCCATTGTGAGATCTCAGGGTGGCAAACTATTCAAATGATATAATAAATTTAAAATCAACAATTGATTTTGAATAGCTTCAGACTAAATCAGTTGTGTAAACAGTCATTACTGCATGAAAATTTTGTTGCTTATGGGATCTCATTCACACATCATCTTGGGATGCATTCATGGGATTTCTCTGTGCTTTTCTCTATGCTGGTGAGTTTCTTGGCCTTAGTCACAGCACATTTTGTTCACTGTACCTTTGGGAGTTTTTTTATATCATGAGCGTTCCTGCCATTGTGATTTGTGAACACTCAGCTCACATTAATAAGAATCAAAATGAGCTATGTTGTTACCTTCCACCGAAATCTAGGGGTCAAGGTATGTGGGCTTGCTGCAAATGCCAATTTGCTGGGCAGCTGTGAAAACAAACAAAAATAAGGCCTTGAATGAGATGAGGCTTGAATGCTGCAAGTTATTAAAGAAAAGAGGACTGAAAATATAAAATGGGTGGTGTCACAAATGACTTCTTGGTACAACTCTACAGTAGTTTGAAATATAGCCTATACTTTTCATTGCCTCATCTTATTAAGGACTGGAAAAGGTGCAGAAAGGAGCAGCTAAAATCTTCAGGAGGAGTTTGATCTTCCCTTTAACAAAAGGTTAGAGTTCTTGGGGCTTTGTAGTGTAGGAAAAAAATAAAACTGATAGATGTTAAAGGATATACTCTTCCTGCACGATACTAGAATTTGAGTTACCCTATGAAGCTTATCATAAGACGTTCACCTGCAGAATGGACAGAAGGAAATACAACATGACACAAAACATAATTAACTGATGGATGCCCTCCCCATAAGATGTGATTATTAGGAATGGGTGAGAATTTTTTTCAAGGCATTTTTGATAAGAATGCACCTATACCTGGGATGGGAAAAAACAGATAAATAGAATGTGGGACAAGGTGTAACCCACCGATTCATACAAGCACAGGATTATATGTGCTCAGTTCTTCAAAGTCTAGGTTTGAAGCCTTGTGTATTTAACCATGTTAGTTGTGAATTAGGGTCACCATCCATTTTTTTCCTAAGAGGTTCTTCATTTTTAACACAGATCTAGTGGGCAGATTCACCATCCTCTGGGAATGGTGTATCTATTCTGGTGTATCTATTCAGGGCAGAGGAGAAGAGGCAGAGAGAGCAAAATCCCTGAGACCAGGCCTCTGAAGGGCCCAGGCCTTTGCCGGACTGGGCAGTGAAAAAGCAATGCATTACCAAATAAATCTGGTATCTCTTTGGTTAACTAGGGGCTTACACCAGGTATAGCCAGTGGTGATCTTTGGTTTTAATGGCAGCCTCCTCGTCGGGTCTCCAGGTGCTAGCAACACTTTCCAATATTATAAGGAACTATTGAACCTATGTTGAACCTGTGTTGGGAATCAGATTCAGCAGCTGGATAGCTCCTATAACATACCCATGACTTACAGATGAGGCTACTATTAAAATCAAGGTTGGAATCACTGCTTGACAATAACGGAGCCACTGACCATACCTGGCCAGCATAAACCAAGGACAAGATTCCAGCCTCATCTTTGCAAAAGTAGCTTTCTTTATTTAGTAAGAGCTTGAATAAAACAGGTGTAGGCATTGGGATTTTGACGGGGAACAGGGCAGAGTGATGATTCCTCCTGCTCTCATTGGGAAACATGTGTTATTCTAATAGCAAGGAGGGATGATCTCATTAATCTCCCTGTGAGAGATAAAAAACAGCCCTGGCTTTGTTACCAGGCCAGGTTACTGGAAGAGGAACCAGGCTCCTGAACAGAAAAAGTGGCACTCCTGGGCGTGGGTGCAGTATGGGCTAGACTTCCGGCTAAAGTCAGCAATCCAGCCTCTTCACCGCAATCACTCAGAGATCAGAAGGTAACAGGGCCACTGTCAGCCAGCAAGGTCACGCTAGGTTTACTAACGATGAGCACGGCAGCACTCCTTTATGTAATATATAAAAATCAATGTTTGTTCGTCTGTGTCAGGCGAAGACCTGGTATGATTGGCTGTCCAAGAAAATTCTATGGAATCCTGGGGTTTGCAGTTTAAGGAGGCCTTTAGAATTCTCAGCCAGAGAGCTCTTGGGCCTGGCTGGTTGCTATGGAGGTGAAGCCTAGCAGCAAGGAAGAGGGCAGTGTATTCCTTCAGGAACCCAACCTCTGTATGTTAATAACTCTGAATACAGATTGGATTGGGGAATATGGGGAAAAGTTACTGGTACTGGACAAGACGGTTTGGGATATTAGAGACACAGGATCTCAAATCTTTCTAACAAGTATTACCTATGAGAAAATAAAATCCCAGGCAACTCTGGGTATATACACTAGTTTATTTCTATTTACAAGTTTGTAATTTGGAGGCAACCAGTAGGGCATGTATATTTTCATTCCACTATTATTTATTGTTACTTGTAATCCCTGCTGTCCTTTTCTGCATTAAAACAGTTCACAGTTCCAAGTTTAAATGTTGTGTGTGCGCCTCCCAATCGCCTGTTGCTTAAGGTAACCCCATAAATTTCATAAAGGTGCTTTTGCCAGTTTCTTCCTCTGAAATACAGCCGATAGCACCTGGTATTCATTGGTGGTCTCCCATCCAACTACTGACCAGGTCTGAACCTCCTTAGCTTCCAAGACCAGATGGGATCTGGTGCGTTTAAGGCATTTAGGCTGAAATCTTGAGAATCAGAGCAGCAGAAGCAGATTCCCTTTTATTCTGCAGTGATGATGGTGCTACAATTTAAGAGAGCTTGAGATGTGATACTGAAGGTAGTAGTATTTGTTTAAAATAAAATCCTTTTCAGTTCACTGGGGTAATCATGCATAAGAGGGCTGCCTTGATTCCGGATTGATAGATGGTTGTGTTTACTCAGAAGCAGAGTAAGAACAAAGGTACACATATCCAGCAGTAATCTGTTGCCTTGCTTTTCCTGTTAGGAACAATCCTATTTTCATGCCACCCTGAGATTTTTGAATATAGGGTGGAATATAAATATTTCTTTAAAGAAAATCCTTGTCAAATGGCTCCTCTTCAATGGTATAGTGCAGCACTGGGCAACTATGGAAGGACAGGGGGGCTCATTAGCCCTCCAGAAGACCTTGCAGGGCTGTACTCCCCTGCAAAAAAAAAAAAGAGAGAGAGAGAGAGAGAAAGAGAGAGACTTGTGGGGCCCTGTGGGTAACAAAATGGCTCATGGGCACATGTGATCCATACTTTGTCTACCCTGCAGTACTATAAATATTGATGTATAAGCACTCATTGTGGCAATCTGCATAGGTACACTCCCAAGGAAAGTCCCAAATTGCAGGCAACTGTGTTGATCCAGAAAACAAATCATTTCCACCAAGAACCAGTCTTTTGTAAAGTGAATGGATCTTAAATGCACATTCTGATACCTTATAGTTCACAAAAATGTAGTGCAGTTGGGAAAATCAATTCTTCCCCCAACTATGGTGAGGATTGCGGCTAACCTCGGAGGGGACAGAGTATCTCAGACGGGTGGCAGATGATATAATTGTCCCTGATCTGGCACATCAACGCTTTGAATCAGGCTCTACCACTGCTTTACCACTGAGTCATGGTCAGGCAGAAAGTGTCCTGTCTTCTCTTTAGGCTGAAGTATCAAAATGAGCCCCCCTCCCCTCATCTAGGAGACTCTCATGCACGGCAAGTATGCAAGAGTTTTTCCTGGTTCACAGCTCTGGCTAGAGATCAAAATCAATTCAGCCATGTCTTTTGCACTTTACTAGTTTCTCTCCTTCCAGTGAAAGTTGTGCAGAACAAAAAGAACGAGGGGGAAGCATTGAAGAAAGACTCAAGCTGAGATGAGGAAGAGGGAGAGGGAGAGGGTCTGGAGAGGCAGCAGGAATGAGGGAGAGAATCACGATGAAAATGGAGAAGTCAGCCCTTTACTTATAAGTTTTTCTCTGACTGACAGCCTTCTCATCAGAAAGTCACAAAGAAGAAAAGCAATGTAAATATTCAGGCTAGGATTACCAGGTAAAATAAGGCTCCTTTAAGGGTTGTGTAGAAGTCATTTCCAACATATGGCATCCTAAGTCAAACCTATCGCTGGGCTTTCTTGGCAAGATTTATTCATAGAGAGGTTTGCCTTAGCCTCCTTCGAGGATGAGAAAGTGTGACTTGCCCAGGGTCACCCGGAGGGCTTCCATGGCTGAGGGAAGATTTGAACCCTGGACCCCAGCAAGCCACTACACCACACTTGCTCTAATTCATATATTTAGCCATACAGAATTACATAGTGAGATTTAAAAATCCTGTTTTTCATCCTGATTGTAAAAGGATGTTAAGCCTTTGAGAATATCATCTTAATGCAGTAATGATATGAATGTATTAGAAAAATTTTTCTTAGGCATAATATATAATGTTCTTAACCGGCATTTGTAGAACATGGCTTCATTTTATACTTCTGCTATGAAAATGATAATTATTTTGGCAGAGGAAATAGCACCACAGAGAAATCATTTTAGAAGGATAAATGGAGCACTTTCCATGCGACATGCCACCTGATCTGTGAGCTCTAGATAAAGAATGAAACTATACATGCATATATATTAAAACATGACAATAAGTGCTTTAAAAAAACCCAAACAAAACTGATGGCCCAAATTGTCTAATAGAGTAAGGATATCAGCCAGCTGCCTTTCAGTTCAATACGCTGGCACAGAAGAAATGTTAGGAGGCAAGTCATGGAGAACTTACGAGCAGCAACTGATCTTTGGGGATATATGTTTTATCAGAAACTGTCTGAGATTCTTTGTTTTCAAAAGAGAACAAGATGGCACCCTTCCTATACTGTACACAAAGAAGCTTAGCAGACTGGAAAATGAACCTTACTTTTGGACTGGTGATGGGACAGATCTTCTCCTTTACCTGGAACAGCAGCTGAGCTTCATAAAAGCAAGGAAGGCTGTGTGGCATAAACAGCAATGACCACCAGTACATGGTGCTCTTTCCCACTGCTTCATATTTTCCTGCCTAACAAGGCTATCACACTTTGTCTAAGGGTGGGATCTGCCCTTTAAGTTTGATGGCCACACATAACAAGTGGTTCATCATTGTTTTGTGGGCCTGCTGTTATTGAGAGACAGGTTCACAAACACCTGAGTCCTCAGGCTGGATGATGGTGTTACTGCCCTGGCTAGTCTGAGCTTTGGGGATATTAAAAGATATCCTCTTGATATCATAATTTGGCTTCACTTCTCTATTCCCTTCCATGTGCTTGCGAGGCCACCAGACAAGCACGTAAACAAACTCAGCCGTTAATTGCCGTAATATTCCTGGATAATTCAGGCAGGCCAGAAAATAGCTGACTCACTGCTTTAGGAGACCTCCAGGCAAGTACTCTAATTAGGTATGCACGCAACTTACAAAAGAGCCTCTGCCCCGTGCTGGCAGCTTGATGGGCTAACTACACAATACCCAACTACTCTGCGTTTGTATACTGGCTACTCTATTGAGAACCGCTATGACAACTCAATCATTTAGATTCTGACCTTTCGGAGGCTTTGTCTCCAACTCCAAATCTATTGTTTTCCCCCAAGTACGGCATAGCCTGCAGTCACAATTCTCCTTATAAAAACCCTTGATTCCGAGACCTTCCTTGGAACGCTCCCGAGTTTCATCCCGCCTTGCTGCCGCTTTGCTTGGCGAGCCTCCCCTCAGCTCCACGTGCTGAGTTACATCGCACCCCAGCTTCGCTCTCTATTTTTCCGGGCTTCAGGACAGGTGAAGTATCACCCAAACCAGCAATCCCTCTAAAAATCCCTCTATACCACTCCAACCTTTATTTTCTTTAGTTATCTTGTATGAGTGTGTCGCATACACTGTTTTGCTTGTGTTTAATAAAACATCATTTATTGCTTCAACTTCTGTGTGCTGCTTGACTCGACCCAACCCCGTAGACATAGGGTTCAAGATCTCGCTACGTTACGCTGCCTCTCGTAATGCTAAGCGGTGCTCTAAGCTAATTTTCCCCACCTTTAGTTAAGCACGTTTTGGTGTCCCTCCTGGGACCCCCAGTACACAGGGTAACAGAGGAACTTGTTGATGTCCCAACATTGGCATCACGTAGGGGGGTATGGGGTGTTTGGACTGTACCAGGTGACACCATGAGAAGGGGGTAACAGCAAAATGACTGCTGACCCCTTCTTTCTTCCCTCTCCTCCACAAGAGCCCATATAGCTTCATGTAGGATGACTGCCCCCTTTTTTCTTATGACTAGGCAAGATCCCCAGTGCCTTCACACATGCGGAGCCAGGTGGGTAGATCAAGACACTGAGAGGACAGGTCCTCATGGCAGTAGACTGGGGCTTCTAGAAATCCAGCTCCTGGATAGGAAAGGCTGCATGGGGAGGGTGACTCCATGAGTTACTGTACTAGGTAGCACCAACTCTAGTGACGCCACTGTATGGCAAACTAAATGCTGCATCTGCTTCAACCTCTTTTAATGGAACTGACCAACCGAAGGGGGTAGTTCCCATCCTCACAGTTAGGGCAGTGAGGGAAGGAAGATTGGTGGGGCAGCGGTGCTTTAGAGATAAGGGATGCCATTGAATGGTTGATTCTCTGATTCTACTTTAACTACCATAGCTGCATCTTATGTAATCCTGGGATTCGAAGTTTTGTGGGACACTGTAGCTCTTAGGCTGAGAACTCTAAATACACCTCCTTAAGCTACAGATCCTGCAGATCCCAGGATTCCATAGGATTTTGCCAGGTGATTGGCATTGGCAGAAGACTGAGGTGAGATGAGAGAAGGCTAGAAAGAAGATTCAACTCAAATAACACTGCCAGCCTCCCTTATGAATCTAGGAAGCTCTGAATGTATCCAGTCTGTATCATCTACACTGATGGCCAGCATGCTACCAGAATTAAGCCCAGATGCTGGTCTTGCTCTTTTAAAGTCAGTGGGAGAAATAGAATGCTAGCTAATGGAAGAAAGATTTCTATAGTGGTGCTGCTTGGGCTGACAAACCATCTTCCCCACCTCCCTGAAGTTCAGTGGTTGATCTCATTTCCTTTCCGATAGAGTTGTCATAGCCTCAAGGCACATCTTATGGCTGAATGATAGAAACAGTGTGACTCTGTATTTGCTGTTCTCTTTTATTCTTTATTTTACTTCTGAGGCCATTTCCGCACGAGACTGTTATAGCGCTATGATTCCACTTTCAACATCCTATGGAATCCTGGGGTTTGCAGTTTCGGGAGCGGCCGGCCCCTCCCGAAACTGCAAACCCCAGGATTCCATAGGATGTTGAAAGTGGAATCATAGCGCTATAACAGTCTCGTGCGGAAATGGCCCAAGTCTTTTCATTTAAGCCATTTTTAAGCAAACCAAGCGCACAAGGTAAGAGTTCTGGATCAATCATTCTTCAGGGTTTTTGGTAATTTTATATAGATGGTGAGACTGAATATAAGAAGCAAAGAAGGAGGTGGAATCAATGATAAAGCAGGGGAGGAAGAGAAGGGCATTATTAGCAGTTTGGCCTCTAGCCAAGTGACATCGCTATTCAACCTTTTCTATTGTTATTAGATGTTTCCAAGATCATAAAAGACATAATTTTAAAACAAGAACATAGAGATTTGAAAATGTTTTTCTTACTAAAAACTCACTCAAAGTAACAGGTGTAATAACTCCATATAAATTGGAAGAAAGAAAACTTTCGGTCAAGGTAAAGCTGGTAACTTTCTACAACAGTTTTCTTGGCCAATTTAGTTGCCGCTTCTGTATACAACATGAAATTTACACCGCCAGTGGCAGAGAAAAGTAAAGTAATCTGTCATCAAAGAAATGGCCTCCTGAACGTTTTTTGATTGGACAAAAGCAGGAAAAGTAACAATCTCCAGGTGTACCAATCTGAACGTGAAATGGGATAATTGACTGCTGCAGAGCACAGGAAAGTGATGACTTCTAATGTTCTCTTCTTCTTTTCTGTGGAGAATGGAGCTGTAAAAACATGGTTCTTCTTGGATGTTGATTTTAGACTATGTAATCATTTTCCTTTCATCACAGCAATGGTTGCTATTTTTTCCTCTAGGAAGAGACGGAAGGTGGGGCAGAAGGATGAGGAGAAGGAAGGAAAATACATTCCTGATTTGTCCTTAAAAGCATGTGCTGGTTAATAGCCACAAGTTGTTCACCACAGGCAGGAGCCATTGGGAGCCAAGATGGTATAAGCGTTTTATATAGCCACTGTACGTGAAAGCCCACCTAAGAATAGGGCATTTTAGAAGGTTCTGTGGAGAACATTAGAGCAGTTACCAAAAATGAATTATGGGCTGCTTTTACTACCAGCAGTGTCTCCTGATATAAAAGGTGGAGGTGGAAAATAGAAGGGAAGGTGGGTAGTGGTGGGATGTTAACTTTATCGAAGGCTGGGAACCATGCAACCCTCCAGATATTGTGGGACTACAACTCCCAGCAAGCATTCTGCTCTGTTGGTCATGCCACCTGAAAGTTCTGTAAGTCTTGAAAGTTCCAGTCCAACAATATCTGGAGTAGGGTCCCAGATCTCAAGGTCCTGAGAAGGGGAAGGAATTTTAGAGAAATGAGATTGCCTTGAAAAGCGTGTGTGTATGTATATATGTGTATTATGTATTTTTTGAGATTACGTAAGCATTTTTCAAAATTTGAACAGTACATGCTATGTGAATGCAGTCGATGTTGCTCAACGGCATCACAAAGGCTGCAGTTTGTGATGCAGGACCTGCCCTCTATGATATCAGAAAGGGCTGTTCCTAGGTCACAGGTTTTGATCCTGAAATCTCAGGGGCCGGAATAGTCCTCATGTGACACCCTTTATCTGGAGGGCCACATGTTTCCCACCACTCCACTGCAGAGACTTTTTCATGTGAACTTTCTCACAGAGTCAATGGACACATAAGGGGGATCATCATTGTGCCAGCTGGCTGTCTCCCTGCTGGCCATGCCTCTAAGTGTGTGTTCCCGCATTCAGAATTAAGGAAGTCTAAGAAAATGCCTTTCTCTTCCCTTGGGCAGCTACAGCAGTGGTGCCTGCCGGATGTCTGGCTACCTCTTGTCCTGCTCCCATCCTCCCTGTTCATTGAAGGGCAGAACGGAGGGGCATCCAGGCGGGAGAAAGGTAAGTGATTTAGGGAAGAAGTCATAGGAGATAGAGCTGTTGAATTAGTCTTGCCAAGTGATTGATGTGTATGTGTGTGTGTGTGTGTGTGTGTGTGTGTGTGTGTGTATATAGAGAGAGAGAGTATAACTTTCAGTTACATCTGAGTGTGTGTCACTAATAGGATGCCAGTTGTTATTTATATATTGCACTTTCTCCCAAGGGAGACCACTTCATCTACATGATTAGAAACATCAAGCTTAAAAAGAAGTTAGCAACATAGCACACAACACAGAGAATATTAAAGCAGTGGATTTCCATGGGCAGATTACATTTCAGCAGAGCTGGTGAACAACTACAACTTAAATTGCTGCCTAAAACTCAACAATGTGAGGGCCTAAGTAGTATTTGACTAGTGCAGGTTTTGCTCACTATCTTAGCAGTAGATTTGGTGGTATGGTGAGTTAAGGTCAGGCTTTCTCTGTAGTGGACCCCTGATTATAGTATTCCTTTCTTCGCCTCCATTTTCTTCAGCAGCATTCGGCAACTAAAAACATATTTATTTTGTTGCTGTGTGCCTTCACACAGTCCTTTCAGACTTATGGCAACCCTAAGGCGACCCCCGTCATGGAGTTTTCTGGGGCTGAGAGTGTGTAATGCAGCCAAGCTCACCCAGTGGGTTTGCATGGCCAAGCGGGGAATCGAACTCTGGTCTCCAGGGTTGTAGTCCGTCGCTCAAACCACTACATTACACTGGCTCTCTAGAGGCGTGAAACCTATTGTTGAGCCATTTCCGCACTAGACAGTTATAGCGCGATTCTTCCACTTTCAACATCCTATGGAATCCTGGGGTTTGCAGTTTCGGGAGGGGCCACTTGGCCCCTCCCAAAACTGCAAACCCCAGGATTCCATAGGATGTTGAAAGTGGAAGAATCGCGCTATAACAGTTTAGTGCAGGAATGGCCTTAGTCTTAACTAGAGTTGACCTAATGAACCAATAGGATTTACCAGTGTTGACTCACCACATAGCAATTCAATATGTCTGTTCTAGATGGGCCTACTACTAGCCCCTGCCCCCTGCACTTTTTAAATGTAACCTGGCTCTGAGAGATTACTGCTTTAAGATGGTGACACCCTGTTATGCGATGACTCACTCTTTTGATGTTTCCAAATTAAGAACAAGTTCCATTCGTTCGACAAGGGATCAACTTTTTCATCAGTTCTTCTTGTCTATGGAGGCTCACTTGGAACCACTTGCACCCACCCACACAGCTTGCAAAGCAAGCTGAAAGGGTAGGGGAAGGTGCTAAACGGGATGAGAGATTTTACAAGCAACACACGCATGGTCAGTCCCAAGAGCGCCTCTGTAAATCTCTCATGCTTTCTACAGTACAGTGCATGGGTTCCGCTTTTCAACCCATTCCATTACATGACAGTGCTGCAGTCCCTAACCTGTCGGATAAGTGGGGGAAGCCTGTATGTGCATTGCTGTATTTCCAGAAATTGTTGGGAAAGATTGCTATCATAGGCATTTGTTGTTCTGGGATGATTAGAAACTGGAAAGGTTACCCTCTCTTTAAAAGTGCATGGATGAATTCTGCCTGATCTTTGCATTTTCCCCTTTGACTCCTCATCACATCACATATGCAGAAACCACATAGAAGCCTACAAGAAAAGGGAAGGCATAGTAGGTTATTTCTGAATCTTACTACAATAGCCTTAGAGTAGCAGAGAGGGCATCCAGCTGTGTTCCCCCAAAGGACAATGGGCTAAAAAGGGTTGTTTGAAATTCATAGGTCCAGAAGAGAATATTGAGTTTGTCTTTTATGTGAACATTTTGAATAAGGGTGCTGGGTTGAACTAAGGTGGATCCAGACACATGGACTTAGTTAGAAGAAGGCCGTGGACATCTGTCTTTATTCATCTATGAAAGAATAGGCCACAGTTGGTTGTTATTGTTCTAGCCTGACCCTAACATCAACTAGAAAAATGTCACAGGCTTAAAATATTGGCTAGTGTCACAATCCTAAGTATTTAAGCTCATGCTGTTTTCTTAGATGGCTCCATGTAACACAATGAACTATATCGTATTGTGTATTTCAGATACAGTTGACCCATTAAATGAATGAGATTTACATAAGTGTTAACTCACCATTCAGGGCCTACTGTAATGGAAGACTAGGCTCTGTGTAGTTACTGATGGTCAAAATTTGTTCTTTAAAAAAGCCCAGTACATTTCAACCTGCACATAAACGGTTTGGTCTTCTTCAGGGGCTGCAACAAAAATAAACACAAATACATATAATAACTTAAAATCCTTTACAAAAGGACAAGAAATAAATAAAAATAGCACACAAAAAAAGATTTTTGTAAAAAAAGAAAAAGGAGTCTCCTTTTCTGCTATTCATGATATGTGCTTTTCAGTGGGCCTTTCCTCCCTACACTGTTCAAGTGCTATTATTCCACTTTCAACATCCTTTGGAAATCTGGGATTTGTAGTTTACTGAGGCCAAAGAGCTCTCTGGCTAAGAATTCTAAATGCCCCTCCCTAAACTGCAAACTCCAGGATTCCATAGGAGGTTGAAAGGGGAATAATAGCACTATAACAGTGTAGTGTGAAAAGGCCCAGTATCTGTTCCTGCTCTCTACTCTAACTAGGACTACCAACAGGCCAATGGCTGCCATAATTTCATCTGCTCATTACCAATTTCTTAGTAATCTGTAATGTTGTGTTTTTTTTTTCCTTGCTCTTTTTTGGTGTATCCTCAGTCTCCCAACTCAGTAATTTTGCCATCAGTCACCCTTTCCTTTCTTCCTTGAACAGGGATACAGGTAGGCAGGTCATAGAGAGACAAGAGCCTTCCCCATCCAACAATGATACCAACTCCTCTCTCAGCTTACAACCTTTGAATGATGCTTACAACCTATGATAGCCCATGTCCAAGGCCAGAGATCCTGTGTGCAAAGATTTAGAGCTTGGGGAAATGGTTTTGTTGAACTACCACTCCTAGAACCCCCCAGCTAACTTAGCCAGTGGCCATGCTGATAGGCAATTCTAAGAGTTGAAAATTTGCAAATTTGCTTTGCAAATATCTGTATCAGAATTCTGTAGCCATGAAAATCCATTCTCAAAGTTTTATATTAGCCTTTTAAAAAAAAAAAACCTTCCATTTTTCTTTAAATTTTCACACTTTCAAAGAACCTGGATTTTTTTTTTCTGCATTTCTAGAAACTTATTTCATTTCATTTCATTTTCATATTGCCCAACATTCCAATTTCTCTTGGGGGTCCACCAAAAAAGCTTAATGTAAAAACACAACATTAAATAACTTTTAAAAAGCTTAATCAGCAATAGAATAAAACTATGTTGTGGCTTTTTTAAAAAAAGAGCAACAGTGCAGAGATCTAACAGTGAAACACAGACATGACATGATCAAAAAAATCGCATACTGAAAACTTGAAACTTGATGTTCAAGGAGAATCTTCATGCCTATTCACAATATTGGTATTTTTAATATCTTCCCTCCTCCAGATTTGCTTTAAAACCTGAAGCCACTGACAAAACATATCACACATTTCAAGACTCATCAAGCTGACTGAAAATGGAAGGATGAGAATACAGGGAGAATGCTGACAGACTGTGTTTAGGAATCTTCTCAGTGGCTTAATTGGGTGATGGAAAAAGAAGCACTCAAGTGTTTCTGTGTTTATTGCTTGCTTTTATTGCCACCCAGCACTGCAGTTGCTGTGTTACAGTCATCCAACTGCCGTTATACAAATCTCATGGCATTCCTCCTGCACCGGTAGTGTGGACAGATTGCCTCAAGTACGCAGCTTGATGTAACAATGATGCATCCGAAAAAACGACGAACACCCGCCTTAGGCGAGGATGGGAAAATGAGGCAGCGGTAGTCCCTCAGAAAATAAACTAGTTAATCAAATCAAATATTTTTTTTCCCTTGCTGTACCATGCCATAGCAGATTAGAAACTGGTTGAATGAACGGGATTGTCCCTTGAGCCTTGTACTCTCAGTGTAATGTTCATCTGGTTCTACAATCTGTATAGATTGTTCAGAGTTGTTTAATGTACCTCATCAGCAGCAAAACAAGCAGAATTGATGGTGGCGGCGGCAATGATGAGATAAGGAGTAGGAGTAATGGGAGTAATAAGAATTAAAGACAACGGCAGTCACCCTTGGAGTAGCTGAAAAGACATAGGGGGAAAAAAAACTAAGGGCCTTTCCACGTTACACTGTTATAGTGCTATCATTCCACTTTCACCATCCTATGGAATCCTGGGATTTGCAGTTTAGGAAGGGGGATTTAGAATTCTCAGTTGGAGAGCTCTTTGGCCTCAGTAAACTACCACCCCCAGAATTCCATAGGATGTTACAGGTAGAATAATGGCACTATAACAGTGTAGAGAGGAAAGAAAACAGACTTTCAAGCAGGAACAGATTCCATATAGAAACAAAATGCTGGAATCTCAATTCCCATCAGCTGGATCAAACTTGGAGAAATGGAATGATACCTTTGTAGACCTGATGTGATGTAATTGCATGGTCTACCCCAGAGTGGTGTTACAGGCCAGAGTATACAGTTGCTGACTCTGCAATCTAATCATGTACCTATAAAAGAGAGAATTAGCATAATGTAGCCTATAGGGTGTAGATGTATAGCATAAGAATTAATTCAGGCAATTAGATCCGTGTGAGTGCGTGCACGTTCATTCTTTGAGGTATCATTAAGAAACTGGCTTCAGCCTCAGGCCATTTCCACACTAGGCTGTTATAATGCTATTATTCCACTTTCAACATCAAACTCCAGGACTCCATAGGATATTGAAAGCAGAATAATAGCACTGTAACAGTCTAGTGCGGAAAGGCCCTTAGTCTGGAAAAATGCCAGATACTCATTGGAATGTAAATAAAGCTAAGAAGAGCACCAAGCACTTCTGATCTCACCTTGTGTGAGCAGGAGATGTTATTAACAGGATGTCAGCCTATTTTTGTATGTTAACAGTGGTTAATTACTGTATACAAAATTGTTTTAAAAAATCTGGAAAGCCTATGTACGAAGCACCCACCCTCATGTACTATAGGCTACAATTCCATGTAATTTTCTTGAAAGTAAGACCTATTAAATCACAAAGAACATGCTCCCATGCAAACCTGTGTAGGACCATACACTTATGCACCACTGTCTCATCTTCACTGGTTTTTGCCCAATTTGGTTTCATAAACCCTTTTCCTAACTTGGAGCCAATTGTATTTGAAAAAAATCACTGCTTCCCATGCATTTTGACCTGAGTTCTGATGTCGTCGTCATCGGTGGCACTGCTCTAAGTAACCCCCATGGCCCTTTCCACACCTTACCTTATCCTGGTGCCCTACAGTCACAATCCTGGAAGCACCTTTGGTGGGAAAGGAGCATGACAGGGATGCTCCCCTCCATGCTGGACTGGCACCCTGTGGAAGGGAGCGTGAGGGACACGTCGCTTATTTCTGCAGCAAAGCCAGGCTCTTTCCCATGTTGCACCGGGGCAAGAGGTGCCTCCATTGCGCTTCTGGGCCTTCCGCAGGGCAGGTAAGTGTGGAAGTGTGGTGTGATCCAGGGTCACTGACAGAGAAAATCTATCAGTGATTTACCCTGTGATTGCAATGGCTGGTGACACAAGAAGGACTCCCGTCCATTACAACGTCTTGTGGAAGTGTCATTGCAGTTCTGCTCTTCTTGCATCTCCATGCTGGGGCACCAGGTCCATGCAGAAAAGGCCCATGAATCCTGATGTATAGTGGATGACTCCCTGGGAATTGCCTTTTTGAGTGATTGTCCCCCAATAAGGAATATCTTTCAAGAAAAGTCCACTGGACATCTGTCTTCTTCTTCTTCTTCTAGCACAAAGTAAAGACATTTTTGTTCTTTTGAACTTTTTTTAAAAAATGTTAGTAGATCTCTGCTGTCATGCTGTGTTTCCAAATAATTTCAGTCTTGTGATATTTTTAGATTCCTATGCTATGTGTTGCCTGTAAATACAGTAGTCTCTGCTGGTTTTAAACTGATTGTTGTAGTGTGCTGCCTTTTAAATTTTTTATTTTATCCATATGGATCCTTGGCTTTGTATTTTAGTGTGTGTCATTCTGAGAACACTTTGTTATAGGGTGATAACAAATTCAATAAACAAACAAGCAAAAAAGATAATGGTTATTCCTCAAAGTGGTTTTGAATTATGCTTACTTAGATTTTGGAGCTGCAGGCTGGTCAGAATAATGCTAATCAGTCTGTATTACAAATATTGGTTGTAATATAGAATATATGTGTTTTATATTTTATGTTTGTTATATGTTATACTGTACTAACAAAGATTATTTAAAAAAAGAATAATGCTAATCAGTTAAATGATGGGAGGTCTGTAACTGTGGAGAAGCAATGGAAACCCATCTTAGGGACAGCTTCCAACATTTCACAGATGAAAACGTGTAGCCAAGTAACATTAGACTGTGGTGAAGATGTCAAATGTTATCAATGCTGGAGCAACACACAAACTAAGGCCTTTATACACTGTTATAGTACTAGTATTCCACTTTCAACAGCCTGTGGGATTCTGTGGTTAGCAGTTTGTTGAGGCCAAATTGCTCTCTGGCTGAGAATTCTCAACTTCCCCTCCCTAAACTGCAAACCCCAGGATTCCATGGGATGTTGAAAGTGGAATAATAGCACTATAACAGTGTAGTGCAGAAATGGCTTGTGAGAGGCTGCAGCTGTTTGCTTTTCCCTGAGCCTACAGGGAAAGGCAAGATTCTGTCCCATCCCCTCCTCTCCTCCTGATAATGTAATGTAAACTACTTTTGCACTCTGAATTCAGTTTACAGCAATTGAAGTAAGCTGAAAAGAAATGGGAGGAAGAGAGAAAAACTGGAGCACTTTTAAAGTGGCTGTAAAAGCGGGAAGACAGGGAAATAACAAGGATTGTCCCTGAAAAATCAGGACAGTTGGAGCGTCTTTCTCTCTCTCTCTCACACACACACACATTTTGAAATAAACTCATGGCTCACTGCTGAGTAGATATTCATGCAATCGTACTATTAATGTAAATGCATGAAAAGAAACTCCGAGTAAGATGACAGTGAATCTCTAGCAATGCAGACCTCTACAACTCACCTCTTATGGCATTGTGTAGCCCTGTCATGTGTTCACGCTTGCACACATGTGTATGCACACATGCACACACACATGTAAGATTTCTAAATCTAAAGGAAAGAGGTGGAGAGAAGAAAAACACTAAAATTACTCCTTAAAGCATAAAGTTTATTCACATCTCAACAAAACAAAACAGCTCTACAGACAGAACTGAAGCTGGAGGAGTATTTCTAAATCAAGAAATGCTTCTCTGCAATATTGATTTTATTTTATGTAAATTACCTATGGAGGGAGAGCCTTGTGCACATTTCTGGGGGTATTTGTAGTACAAAGGGCATCCCTTCAAAAGAAGCCCCTAGTGGTAGGGGACTGTTTGTTCTTTTTTGTCGTTTAGGTGGGCTTAGAAAGGTCTTTCCAAGCTTCAGAAAAACTTTGGAAGATTTTTTGAAAAAAAAATTAGTTACAGTTATAGAGCCATGTTCCCCCTCCAAATTAATTAATTTTTATTATATTTAGTATTTAGTTACTGTTGCTCTTATAGCTCAGTTTTTTAAAAAAGAAGGTTTGCTTTCCCATTTTACAAAAGTAATCAAAATTGTTGTTTTTGATTTAAAAGGAAAAAAAACAGCTGATGGCTCCAAGGTGTTGGCCTGCAGTATAGAACACAGTCTTCTCCTTTCTTCGTATTGTCTGGTACTACAACATGCAACACTTGAACCATGTGATAGTCTTCTTCCACCATTTAGTGAGACCACAGCCCTGTAGCTATGGAAGTAACTAAACAATCATAGTTGCACCATAAATGGAGTGAGGTTGACCATATTTGAACTACAGAGTGTAACCCAGTTATACCTTTCTTAAGGGGAATGTAACTAGTTACTTCTGGGGTTGGATACATAATAAGATGTGCCGTATTGGATAATAAAGAAAGAGTTCTTGAATACAGCGGAATGAAGTTGTTGCATCTCCTTCCAGAAAGGATCACGCTATGAAGACCTGTAGAACCTGTCTGGCAAAGGCAACAGTTCAGTGAGAGCAACAGATGAGTTCCTGCATGGGACACATAGCTATGAGGACTCCATTTCCCAAGTCAACCCCCCACCCCAAAAAACCCCCCCATTTTAAGAGCTAGGCTGTCATACCAAGCAAATAAGTTCTGTGGCTCTGGTGAATGGGGCACTGAAGGACGACACCTTCAGGATGTCTTACTCCCTCCTACCATTGATCCACGGTGCAAAAGGAGCAGAAGCGGGGAGCACTCCTTGTAGCACCACACCTTGCTGAAGAGAGGGGTTGGACCCATCATCCTTTAGTGCCCTGTATGCACGTGCCACAGGACTGAACAAAGACTCAGTATGGCAGCTTTGCTATTTAAGGTGGGGTTCAGGGGCATTTGTAGTCCTGGCAATGGTACTACCGTTCTAAATGTGAATACGAAACAGTTACAAGGTTAGGTATCTAGCTTATAATAACTGCCTAATAGGCAGTTGTTTTTATTGGTAGTTGTGGTGGTTTTTGACACTGAAGGGTGAAAAAAATAGATCAGATGTCTCTGGTTTTCATTAAATGGAGCAAGAAATTCAGGAACAGGAAACAGGAATTATGGTTTGGAGGAATAAGAAAATCAGCACAGTTGGATCAAGATCCTATCTGAAGCTGGTAGAATCCACCTACATACTGATGGAAGACAGCTGCCAAGCCAGGTGGCCTTCCAGGGGCCCCTCACAGCCAATCAGTGGCTGTTTAGGTTTGGGGGTAGAACTGCACCATTTTGCAGCTGGAGAAATAACACTGCGGAAGGAGGTACTGCCTCCCTCGCTCCACAACATCTAAAAAGTAGGTTGTCGAGAGGATTGCAGCCCTCCTTATACACCTCAGCTTCATTGCTTCTTTAACTCACTGCCTTTGTGAATTTTAACTACAGCTTTGGCAACGGCAATTCCTTTGTGCATTCTCCAACACTCTCCTTCTCTTTCCTTCTCCTCCTCTGTGCACATGCGCACATGCACGCACACACACACACATTTTTTCTTGGTTGCCTGAGCAGCTACCATGTACGTTATTTCCCTCACTTTCTCAGATCCTTTGGGTTTACCTTTCAGCCCGTCACAAGTGCTTTCTACTGTGTCTGGGAGCAGCTTTCCATTTGACTTTTGCAAAATGTGCGCTGTTGTGTTTTCAGCCTGTTGGCAACACAGTTTGGTTCCCCTCCCCGATCCTCCTCCTCCACCCACTGCCACTGCATCTGGGAATCACACCTGTCTGCTTCAGTTTGTTCTGCACAACTGACTCTCAGCTTTGATTCAAACCCTTAGGGCCAGGTTTATTCTATCATTTACACTGACATATATCTGGTGAAACACTTGTGGGGGCAGGGGAAGCAAACAGGGAGATTTCTGACCTGAGCCTGAGTTAAATCAGTGTTGTGAGCAACAGAGAAGAGAATCAGACTTGCATGAAAATGACCAGTTCGTCGCTGCCCAGCACAGTCTATTTAACTAGCAGAGGAGGCATATGAAAGAAAGGTCTTCAATTTCAGGAAAGTTATGTGCCGTTGTACCATGAACTGGAGGTCTAGAGCAGCGGTGGGCAACTCTTGAGGTTCTCATTTGTCTCCCAGGAGACTTCAGAAGGCTGCGCATGCACGCGCACACCCACGCACACACTCTTAGGGGTGGGTGGCAAATCAAACTCTTTCTCCAAATGCCCTTTTCAGGGAATAGAACAACTATGCCAAGTTCTGGGGATTCTTTGGACTGTTTTAGACCCAGGAGATGATTTTGGTTTTTTTTTTTTTAACAACAGGAAATGCCCTGGAAGTCAGCTTCCCATTTAGAATTTATTTTTAGATCCCAGGAGACTATAAGCTATCCAAGAACTCTGCCTTCCCCACCCCTGCTCTGGATGGACCTGTTTAATCTATTGACCTCTATGCACAGTTCAAAATGAGGGATATGCCACAGAGCTAAAACGCTGCTTTCTTCCTTGTGTTCTGTGACCAAGATCCTATATACTTTTGTGTAAATACACGCAAGCATAGTTACGCTGCATCTCAGTTGCAAAATTGAGTCGGTTCCAAGGCCTCAAGCTCATCCGCTGTGTGATGGTCAAATCCCTGCGCACCTACCAAGGCAAGTGTGAGAGAGAGGTTCGTGTGCATGCTCCCAGAACGATTGGACTTCACTCGGGACCACCACTGTGCATCCTCAGAGAAAGTTCAATTGAGTGCATGACTAGACTTACGCTTGTGTGATGTCCTAACAAGAGTCTGGCCAAAGTGTATCAAGTCTGGATGTAAGGCACACCCTCAGGGATATCTTTCAACCGTTCCAATTTGGTAGGGACATTCCCAGTGAATCCTATGTCATCACGCTTATGCAGCTGCTTTAGAAATATTCCCGTTTTCTCTTACCGCCTCCCACTTTCCTCCGTTTGCTTCAGTTGCTGCAAACTGAATTCAATGTACAAAAGTAGTTTGTACTCAGTGGGAGAGGAGGGGACAGAAAACTTGCCCTTCGCTGTAGGCTCAGGCAAAAGCAAACTGCTACAGCCGCCTCTAGCTTGTGAGTTCTTCCTCATTAATAATTGTTGGCATATTAATCACACTCAAATGTTGCTTGGCCACATGTGTCCAGGTTTTCATCTGTGAAATGTGGGAGGGACAGTGTGCATGTGTGTGTGATTTCACTGATGTGTTTACTGAGGATTCTAGATTCTTTTTAGACTGCTTTCAAGAGTTTTTCCAAGAGTGTTTTAATGTGTTTTAAATTTTTTTTTACAAATTTTGTATTGTTTCAATTGGTTTTTATTTGTTCATCACCTCAGGAGCCCTTGTGAGCTGGGAGACGATACAGAAATACCATAAATAAGTGAATAAATAAAAATTGCTTTAAAATTTAGTAGCGTTATAACATTATAATTTTTATCTGTACCTCTCTAATCTTGTGAGCCACCTTGAGACCTTGTATGGGTGAATGCTGGAGTGTAAAATAGATAAATGATGATAAAGCTCTACTGTCTAACCAAGAACTCCACAGGCTTGCCTGGGAACAAACAGAAGTTTCAGGATAAAGCTGTTGTGAAGTTTTTCTTTCCTGTGTGGTTTGCCTGTTTTGTGTTTTCTTTTGTTTTATTTTTTTTCCAGGGCTTTTGGGCCTGAATTATGTTTCCTTCATTCCTCCCTCCCTTCCTTCTTTCCCTTCCTCCCTCCCTCCACCTTTAGATTTCCTTTCTCTTCTTGAGGGCATCGTGGTGGAGCTAGTGGAAAACCCAGCAGTCCTTCCAAATCTTTCCTTTTGCTTTTTGAACTGCCACCGTATTCTGATGAAGGATGGACAGTCTGTTCATCCGGAAAGCCAAGCGGGAGCACTGAGCCACATAGCTCACCCCAGCAAGTAGCAGCTGTCTTCCTGTTATTTACACTTCTTTAAAACCTCCTGCAATCTCACCCTGAGATGCTTATTAGAATGCTGTTAATTCACCAAAAAACAAACAAACAAAAAGATGTGGATTAAGGGCTTTTAAATAATTCACAGCTTTCTGATATGCCTCAGATGGAACAGGGAACATACACATCACTTACAATTCAACCATTTTTTCCCCTCTAGAATACATGAAATGGATTAGGAATATGATGGGAGAAACAATTAATTGGTCACTCAGACACTCACTGGGTCCATTTCACACTATGTAATTACGGCTCCATGATTCCTTGGCTGCAATCTATGGAATCTTGGGGTCTGTAGTTTGGTGAAGCACTAGAGGGCTTTGGCTGAGAAATCTAAATACTTGTAAACTGCAAATTGTCACACCAAAAATATAGCAGAGATTGCTCCCACAGCTTTGGAAGCGTGCCCAGCAGCAGAGAATATCTTAGCAGCAATGCACTGTAGCCAGGAAAAACTCACCCACGCCAACTGTTTTCTTCCATCAAGGAGGCAATTTATTCTTGAGTTACAATGTATACATATTTACAAGATTCTCCAGAAAGCATTCCAGCATCCCCCTGCTTGCTCTTTCTGACAGAGCCTCTGGCAGACACATCAGGCACCGTGTGCAACTTGCTGGCTAGCTCTCAGCTACATTTGTACTCACACTAGCTGATGCAATCCTGCCAGCCTTTGCATTCTCCCCACACCTGATGCAACCTTCTCCCCTGGTTGCTCATCAGCATGACTCAGCTAAAGTCACATGGCTCTCCACAGGTGCACTTAATGACCCACATCACAAAGTATTTTCTACAGGTTTGGTCCAATCTTTACTGACACAAATTCCAGCATTCCTGAAGTCACCCAGGATAGAATTACAGTGGATTTGAACAATCTTCTAGAACAGTGTAGTGTGAAAGGCTCCCTTTGATATTAGTGCTAGTAGAGGAGTGGGTAACCATCAGAGAAGGGGCAGAGGGCAGTCTGGGAGTCCAATTTTCTGAACTGTTGTGAGGCCTCATATGCTTTCAAAAAGAAAAAAAAATGGAAATAACTGGAAGGCCCATTTCTGGTTTTGAAAAACAGCATATCTTCCAACATTTCACAACATCAGCGTGTCACCCAGAAGGCAAAAGTTAATAATGAGGAAGAACACGTAATCCAGGAGACGCTGCAGCACTTTGCTTTAACCTGAACCTACTGGGAAGGATAAGTTTCTGTCCCCTCCTCTCCTCCCTCCTGAGTTGAGTACAATCTACTTTTGCACTTTGAACATGGTTTGCGGCAATTGAAGAAAGCTGGGGACAAAGGGGGAAAGCTGGAGAAGAGAGAAATGGTGACATTTCAAAAGAAACTGTAAATGTTGAAGAACAGAAGATTACAGGACTGTCTCTGCCAAATCAGGGCAGGCGGAAGGTATTAAACAGGGTTCAGTAAAACTGAACTGTGTTTGTGTTGTGTGAGGGTACTCAGTCACCTATTTTAAAGATCAATTGCTACTTCTGGTGCTTTCAGTAGTGACAACTCTGGTTGTTTTGTGAGTTTTGTTTTGCTGCCCAGGGTCTGGAGGAACTAATAACTGTAAAATGATGCTTGTAGGCTGCATAGTGCCCTAGGGCAAGACTTTGCCTACCCCTGAACTACTGGGCTACTAAGCTGGTTCACTAATGAAATGCTCTTCCAAAAGTGGTCAACCACATCCACCCTATTTGTTTATTCAGAGAGGTCCTTAAGCTTTCCAAGAGGGACTTAACATTTCTCTGTTTCCTAGGCCTTTGAGGTATAGGACCCCAGAAGCTGACTTTGCCTTCTGTTTTTTTGTATTTTATGGTGTCTAGGCTTTTAATTCATTTTCACAATCCAACCCTCTCTGCCTTTCATTCATGACTGTGACTCATTTATCAAAAGCTAGCAAAGAAAGTATAAATAAATACAAACAGGCCACAGCAACATGGTGTGTGTGTGTGTGTGAGAGAGAGAGAGAGAGAGAGAGAGAGGGAGAGGGAGAGGGAGAGGGAGAGAGGGAGGCTATTTCTGCACTACATTGTTATAGTGCTATTATTCCACTTTCACCATCTTCTGAAAACCTGGGATTTGCAGTTTAAGGAGGGGCATTTAGAATTCACAGCCAGAGAGCTGTTTGGCCTCAGTAAACTAAAAATCCCAGAATTCCACAGGATGTTGAAAGTAGAATAATAGCACTATAACAGTATAGGGCAGATATGGCCAAAGAGAGAGAATAGGCATTAGTGACAAAGACAGAGAGATTGAGAGAGATGAAGTGCTTGCTATCATATTGTTGTAACTAATGGTAAGTATTTCAAACCCAGTGCAGTCTCCAGCATTTTCAGCAGCTGGATTGTTTTGGAATTCCTTTTGGGCCTCAACTGTTGCTTTGTGTGCCATGGGATCTTGGCAATAACTTGTTTGAAATCAGTATGCTACAGCCGCTGCACAGTGGAGAATTGGATTGCCCCCACTGACCCAAGGGCTTGTGTGCCTGACCTTTCTAACTTTATTAATAATATATATCAGCACATTTTCCCTTTACATCCTGTAGATGTTTTACTGCTGCCTAAGCATATTGAAATGCCAACTGCCCAGCCACTGGACTGAATTTAATGTAGTTCATCATTTTGTAGTTAATTTGTCAAAGCTTGCTGAAAGCATGATTTAAGGAAAGGCAGAAGAACAGAGGGGCTTTGAACTAGTTTTCCTTTCACACCCAGGGACCTATATCAATGACTGTAACCTCCTTCTGGTGTTTTTACTGCAGATATGCTAAGTGATCACATAGGCAGAGGAGAATTTATGGTGGCCGACTCCACCTTTGGCATACGTGCATTGGCCAGCACCTACATTACATAACTTTATGTATACCTAGCTATGTAGCAGAGGCACTAAGAAACCCTGTTAGTGAACTGCAAAGATGCATATTGAGACACCAGCAAGAGATCAATGTGCAAAGACCCTGTTGTACAGTGGCCACTTTGCTAGCTTTGCTGGGTAATATAACATAACAACAGTCCTTTATTAGATATAGATGTTACAAATCAGCCCAATTCTAATTCCTGCATGCACACATCTACTTACAATGATGTAACTGCCATACAGGATTCTAGCCTACTTTTTAAAAAGAAACGTCTCCAGACCTGAGAAATTGAGATCACAAGGAGTCAAGACAGATAAGAGCAAGTCAGTGGAGGAAGGGGGCGTATACAGTCACCCAAAGTAAGGACATGCACATCTTGTAAGTACAGATCTAATGTATATATATACTAGAGAACAAAATACTAAGTGCCACATCACATTGGAATCCTATTTTAAACGCCATCCCTTTTGTGTCTAATTTTATTTCCATCTGGAAAACGACAATTTAAAAAACCAATTATGAATATAATGGAGGTGTTTAAGTGATGGTATCTCCCCACAGGAACAATCTGGAAATTAGCACAGGAATCTGGAAAGTTAAACAAGTGTGTGTTTGTTTGTGTGGGCGTTTACAATTATGTAACATGGTAACAAAGTGTCCTGTAAATTAACATGAATATGACAATGAAATCAAATGATATGGGGGTTTCTTAACTCTAGATTAATGGGTTAGATATAGAGTTTCAAAACATCATTTATATTTCATATGTGGGATTTAAAATGGAATTGTTTTTTCATTAAAAACTGATTATGCCTATAAATAAGCAATTATTTTTAATAAGATAAAGCACCTCATGTGACATGATTAGTTAGGGATTCTTATTTAAAATATTAGCCTTGATAAGAATTGATAACTGTGCCCAACAAAGCATTGTATTTCAGTCAAAAGAGACAATATTCATCCAGACCAAATCAGACAGTTTGAACACTTATTAATGTGAAGGATTTGGAGTGAGAGATGAGCAGCAGTGGAGAACAATTTTTTGTCTTGCAAGTGCCTTTTTTTTAAAAAAAAGATAATTGAGGGAATAGTTACAACTGCCATCAAACTGTAAACAGGACAACTTGAAAATGCTTTTTCAAAATAATGTTCTCATTCTTGTTGCTAGGGGAGCTAAAAAGCGAGAAGATGGACTTAACTACTCATAAGCTTGTGTTAGCGCCTGAAAATGCGGAAAAGCCTATGCAAGTGTTTTTATCACGCACAGGAGAAATTGGAAATAAATTCTATTTTATGTACTCTCCTCCTGATTCACCTGTTACTAAATCCTTTGGTGCAGGGGGAATTCTTGGATTTGAAAGGTAGATGCAAGCAATACTGTAGAGATTCAGGCAACCTCCTGTGCAGGTCTGCCTTTAGCAACTCCCTGTACTGAAGCCAGTGCTCCGTTAAAGAAAGTTGCTTCCTCTGTTGATTGTCAGATCCACTGTAGCAAAAGTGGCTGAAGAAGCCACTAGGTGGGTTCCTTTCACATGTTTCTTGAATTGATCACAGCTTGTTGGAATCATTTCCATGTTACACTCGCAAGGAATTGTTTCAGAAGAGAATGCTCCTCATTTTCATTTTAAATTTCATTATAGGTAAGGAAGGACAAGTAACAGTAAATAAGTGAAGCAAGTTTCTGAAAGCACAAACAGCCTTTCATGAGTACCGTGGACCCTCTTGATCTGCGACTTCCAGAAACTGCAGAGTGTTTCCCATACATTCCATACATAAAACGGCCGTAACATGAAGGCGGATACACTGAAGCGTTAATGCACACATCACCATCATTTATTAATATGGGATGTGATCATTCATGTTTTTTGGGGTTTTTTTTTGCCATTTGCCTGGAGTCCTGGAATTGAACCCCTGCAGAAATGGAGGTTCCACTGTACCCTTCTTTACAGAAAATTGAACACTATTCTGAAGCTGTGTTCTAAGGCCCCTTGAGGCCCCTCCCTAAACTGCAAACCCCAGAATTCCATAGGATGTTGAAAGTGGAATAATAGCGCTATAACTGTCTAGTGTGGAAATGGCCTAGGATTCTTTGCAAGTTTATTGATTCCTCAAGTGGTACTGATTTTATGGGTGGCAACTCCCGGTGGATATGTTGGTTAAGGGATTTTGGGAGTTATAACCCTAAAATATAACGGCTAAGATCCTACACCACAGAAATAGTTATGAATACTTAATCATGCTTTGTCTCATGACTGAACTCCACAAACCTACCTTAACAGCCAGAAACGACAGCGAATGATGAAGGTCTGCTCCGCTGGCAATCAGGGTGAAGCAGATGACATTTCCAGCTCCTTCCTGCCAACAATCTATAGTGCAACAAAATGTTGTGACAGAGCTCCTGCTTCTGTTGTACTACAGATCACTCTTGGAGGGGCTGGAAGCATCATCCTGCTGCACTCCATTTGCCAGCAGAACACAGCTCCATTGCTTGGTGTGGCTGCTGGCTGTTAAAATAGGTTAGGGAGTGTCTTCTGGCAATAGGCCCAGAATCACGAACATGAATACTGAATGCTTACAAATTTGTAAGTCTAACTTGCACATTTGTAGCTGCTCAACAAGATGACAGCCAATTTCTGGACCTAAAGCTCTATGCCCATGTCTTTCTTGACCTATGCTCTATGCCCATCTCCATAGCTTGTGGATATTTCAGAACGCGCTGTGATATTCATAGGATTTGTCATTAATATGGAAAGAGTCTTTATCTGAGACATAAGTAGGGGAAAGGTAGGAAGCCTGAAAAAACAGTGTTAAGTGAACTTTTCCATACCTACCCCCACAATAAAGGGTTCATACCTTTCATAAAAAAAGAGGGTATGAGTCATATAACAGGGCTGTCTCAGAATCATGGCAATCACTGCAAAGCTGTTTCATTCATACTGAAATTGGTTGTTTTGATTCATCAGATTTTTGATTAAGTGTGTCTTCCACAAGCCCCAAGATGTTTTATTTGAAAGCAGATCCAAAAACATTAAAACGGGACCTCAAGCCACAGATTTTCTGTTAACTCCCTGAAGAGGAAGGAATCAGAAATTAATAGTCCAATCTCATCAAGTTTAGCAAAACTTATTCACATGTAAATTTGCTGATTAACCAGTAAAATGAGAAAGAATAACATTGAGAAAGTATGTTTAATAAACTTTTTCTTCTTCAATTACTGGGGCAGTTTCAGAAATTAGTGGTCAAGTTTCAATTTCTTCTCAGCACTAATTTATATTGAACAGAACTTTAAATCACAAGATGTTTTTTGGATGACATGAATTTGGGGGATACCAAATTTCTGTTGGTCTACATTACAAACCTACATTACAATGCCACTGAACAGAGGCAAACTTTTTCTTTTTTCTTTTTTTTTTTGGTAAAGTATTAGACATTTCTGCATTATCAGACGACAAAGCAAACATACCATCAACACATTTTTATTAATAACAGCCTTTTTCATTAAGTTGACAATGGTCAATGTTGTTTTCAGGAGGGCAAAAACAAACAAATGGAAATGCCCTTCTGTTTCATAGTTTGATTGGAGCAAGTGGTTTCAGTGTTTCTCAATTTGAGAAGTTCTGTTTTTAAAAAAAACCCTAAAAAAAGCTTGTGGTGTCTTTGCTCATCATTCACCAGCCTTTTTTACAACGAATTTATATGTTTTAAGTTTTAGAATCTGCTTTTATGAAGACAGTGCTTGACAAAATCACCAGTTGTCTAGGGTTGTGCGGGCAAGTTGATGATGTCAAGAGACCACATCTCTGAGGACTTCATGCTTTGTGGCTTCAAACTGACATTCATGATGGGAAATCTTCAGGATATCAGTAGCTAACTGAATGTAATGGAGGGCTCAGTGAACTGGAAAACTTCCTCATCATACAGTTCATCAGGCAGCTGCTCTTCACCATCAGCAAAAAATGTTGGGAATGGGAAGTTCTTACAGTCATTTCGGTAAGCTGGTAGTGATGAATCACTGACCTAGAACACAAGAGCAACAGGATTTGATTGGGGAGGGTGGAAAGAGAGGAGGAGAATATAGAGAACATAAAGCATAAAATTATAGCTAGAACAGGCACTCACTAAAGTAGGTTGCATTGGATTTTTTTTTTTGCTTTGTTCTGTGACTCTTAATGAAGAAAACTAACATCATTTAACATCACACAAGTACTGAATTATAAGTTACATTTGTTACATGCTTCATCATTAAGCTGTCTAGCTGGAATACAAAATTGATTAAAACACTGAAAATCAAGTAATCTCCACAATTTGAAGACGTTATTAACAAGGACTGTTGGTGAGTATAACAAGATAAGCTCCACCCCAGGAAAGTTAAAATCTAAAATTTAACACGGGGTGGAAAACTGACAGGGATGGAGAGGTGCACTGGCTCTCCATGAAACCTTGAAGGGCCACAGCCTATCTCTTGTACCCTATCCCTTTTTTTCTTACTTTTCCGTATTTTTGCCCCCAGGGAATGTGGAGAGCAATTTTGTCACATTTTTGGCTCTCACTGGGCTATTTCCTTTACATTACCTTTTTAAAGGACACTGATGCTTTATTGTTGTTGTGTGCCTTGAAATCATTTTGAACCTATGCTGTAGGGGTGGTAAAAGCAAGGGAGCAAAGCCCTCTTGACCATACTTGCAAATTTTGTGGTTATTTCTTGATGAGGATTCAGTCACATTGCTTGCAATGTTAGCTGAGTGCTCTTGGCTTCTCATTTCTCTGGGTGAGGAAGGCCAGAGAAGAGCAATGTCTCCAGGGTCACAGCAGCAAGAAATGCAGAGATGGAAGAATACAGAAATTTCAGCGAAAGAAGACTGGCTGATAAAATTGTTTGGCTTAACTGGACAAATTAACGATACTGTTAAGAGAAAAAATGGTGGGGAATTTCACCAAAGACTGGGAATCATTAACAAGCTTTTTGCAAAAACAAAGCATTACAGTTGGGTTTGATCATTACCATTTTTGGAAAAAGTAGCAGGGGAAGCATCAGAATGACATTTGTAGTTAGAAAAGTTATCTTTTTATAGAATCAACAATAGTCTAAGTTGGGAGAGTAGGAAACGACCTTTGTTGTCTTAGAGTTTGTGTTAGTTTTTAGTGTTTGTGTTAAATGAACAGGCTTAGTTTAGTCCTAGTTTTTAGCTTTTAGTATTCAGGATATGTTTATATTGTACTTTCTTTTTTCTCTGTGTATAGTTCAATGTTTATCTTTTTGTTTTGTATGTATGCGTTGTGCATGCATTAAGAAGGTGGGGAGGGAAGGGCATCCCATAGGCCACTCCCAGGCTGCATTTAGATCTGCAGGGCAGAGGCAGTTCTTCCCCAGCTTAAGCACTACAGTACAGATGTCCAGGTTAACAGCAGATCCAAACACAGGTCACAAGCGCTATATATTTCACCATAAAAGATCCCCTTGTATTTGCATGTCTTTTATACAGGATATTCCTCAATGCACCATCAAATCATAGATAACACCTAGATAAAAATCTTCATGGTGACAGAACTGTTTGAGCCACAGATCCTGCATTTTTCAGTGTTGCCATGCTGTAAAAACATGAATTTGTGGCATGGATTCTCATACAATTTTAAGCAGACTGCTTAAATACTACCAGGTTTTGCAGAAAAGTAAATTAATGCACCTAGACAAGCATATATAAAAGACTTAATACTACTGGTAACACAGCTGTCAAGTAAGCACAACCAGAGTTTGGTAGAACAGAATTGGATAAAATCTCTTGAGTATGTGGCAAGCTGGATACTCAGGAATAAACTGATGTCACAACTCCCCTTGAAGTTCACTAGAGCTCCAGGTTTCATCACTACTTCTGTTCCATCTGTAGGAAGCTGCAAGACACTCATATAGCAGGAACAAAGAGTGCCAGACTGGTATCTTTTTGCTTCAGTAAAAATGTTTAGGATAATCAGAGGGTATGGAGGTCGTACACAGAATATATTTCTGCAGGACTTCATTTTTCTCAATTGTCCCTCTGACGATGGTTATCAGGTATAGCACAGCCTGCTAGAGAGAAGCTCTCTCAGATGACTTTCATGTACCTTCTGGACTCATTTTCCAATCCCACTGCTCATTTAACAACAACTCTGTGAGCAGCAATTCATTGTTTAACTACCCTGCACTTCAGGGATTTAAAAAGAAAAAATAAATAAAAGATCATGCCCCAGTTAGGTTCTGAAGAAATCCAACATCATATGCTCCATGGCTTCCTGTCCAATTATATTCCAATAGCCAGAGGCATCACGCTTCACAGTAATTGAAGCATTTCTACAGCTTGTTTCCTATATTATGGGCTCAGGTGGAATTCCTAAGAACCCACAGATAAATGAGAAATTTCAGCCCTCGGTGATAATGACAATTAAAGAACAAACCACTGGGAAGGCACAAAAGGACACATAAGTACACTGATTTTTTTTATGTTGCTCAATGTGGCTTGAGCTAGGAATTAAAAGTATACGTGAAATCAGAAGTACAAGCTATGTTATTAAAATGTAATTAAAACACAAGAGCTCCTGGATTTTCCAAATACTTTTAATTTACTCCTGTGCAGAATTCGAGAGTCTACTATAGGCTTCCCTTACTTATCTGACGGGTTAGGGACCAGAGCACTGTCAGAAAGCAGAATTGGTCAAAAAAGAGAACCTATGTAGGAACATAAGGGAACTATGGAGGCTTGCATGGGACCAATCAAGTGCACACACTGCTTGCAAAGTCTCTGACTTGGCTAGGTGCCTTTTTTCCTTTTCAGCTTGCTTAGCAAGCAGCTCACACATATGTGAGCAGTCCCAAGCGAGCTTTCATAGGCAAGAAGAACTGACAAAACTCTACTGTTTCAATGCTTGCAAATTACCGACAAATTCCATTAATTCGATGAGAGTTCTGCTCTTTCCATAGGCAAGACATGGGACCACGTGTGCGTGAGAGAGCTCCCAAGCAAGCCTCTGTAGGCAAGAACTGACAAAAGAATGGACTTCTCATCAAATTAATGAAACCCATCTGTAAATTGCAAGTGTTGAAAGAGCGGAATATTGAAAAACCAATCGATTAAAAGCAGGGGGATGCCTGTACTCAGAATTTTGGAGGAAAAAAAAAAGAACACAAATATCTCTTAACTAAAACATGCTTTTGGATGAGCTTTCCTGCTTAACAGAAAACACTAGGTGACATGCTGTATCTCTGAGCGCCAAAACTTCCCTAATTAAATCAGAAATATGTCAGTGTTCACTTAGGACAGACTTCGTAATTTTAGGGTTATACCTTAATGCCGTAATACCATTCATTTACGCTATTTCAGGCCTACTGGGAAATGTGTTTTCTATAAATGTACATCTACCAAGGTGCCTAATGGCTTAACAGTTGCCAAGCAACCAATGAAGAGGGCAGCTGTGCTTTTTCAAACACACAAGACAGCAGCAACATTTTGTCTACTTTCACAGCAAACTGTTCTGTTAAAAAACCGAGTGAAATGTCTTAACAAAAGAAAAATCCACAAAGAGTTCTGGTCCGGAGTAATCATTGCCAGAGATCTAAATTTTCTAGTTCTGCAGTTCACACGTAAAGACAAGTACCACAGATGACTGACTTAAAAGTGGGAGCATCCACCAACTTCTACTGAAAACAAACATCAAGCCCCTGGATTTGGCTGATTAAAATTTCACATACCTTGTGACAGGGCGAGGAATGTATTACCATCCAGATTTGTGGCCTGAAACTCCTATCTGCTCTCACCACTGACTCTGCTGGCGAGAGCTCCCAAATGGGACTCACTTTCTAAGCACATCAGAACATGTAAAGAGCTATGCTGGATCTAACCAAAGGTTTATTTTGTCTTAACATTCTGTTTATACCACAGCCAACCTGCTGGCTATGGGAAATCCACCAGAAGGGCTTGAATATAATTGCAGATGCTATTCTATGTTCTGGAGTATATAAACAAGGAAAAAGGCCACAAAAACCTGGACTTCCTATTAAGTCAAGAAACTTTGGTTCATGAATGCACAGTATTCCAAAATTTTTTAAAAAAGTTTTTTAAACCCAAAACTTTGAATCTTATTGTTCTCTTGTATATTACTGTGCCATTTGAGAACAGTAAAAGTAATCAAATTTTAATGGGCTAAATATATGAAGTGTACCACATACACATTTAACACAAGGCCTCACGACATCTTCCTAAATAGCAGCACTTATGGAAGGTACTGTAAAATCTATCACAATGCCATGTGGTTGACTGTTTGAACTTCATATGCACTCCAAGGACTCTGAAATATTTCAGTTACAGGAACTGGTCAAATTCAAATGGTTAGCCAATAGCATTATAGTTGCCAAGAGCATGAATTCTGTGATACTGTTAGGACATACAAACTACACCACATAAAAGCACCCAATTTTTTTCCACAAACGCATAATGTTCAAAGCTGTTACATTTGCAGTAAATGGACTAACAGACAAAGCCTTTTACTGTCAGTAGGGCTGGTTATGGGGAGAACTACAGTGTAATGAAAGTATTTTAAAACTGTGCCTGAGAGAACTTGGGAAAAGCTGTGTAAAAAGAAGGGAAGGAAGGACAGGGCAGGGCAGAGCAGGGCAGGAGAAGTCTTGTAGTATCTTTAAAACTGATTTCTTTTACCATGAACTTTCATTAATTTCTTCAGAAGAACTCATGGAATGTAGTACTAGAAGAAATGAACTGAAACTGACAAAAGCTCATACTAAAATAAATAACTTATGAGATATAGAATACACCAAAAGATGCAATTTGTGCCCACAATAATCACAGCAGAACAAACAGAGCTGAAGGAAGGTTGCACAGATTAGGAAGATAAGCCTAATGCTTAATACTACAATGAGTCGGATCCAAAGCTTCCCTTCCCTTCCTCCCCTAGAAAAAGACTTCTGCAATTGGATCCAAACCACAGACTCAATTTAATGAAGTCCAGTTCTCACATTATTCTTGACTGTAGACTGTGCATGCCGTAGGACATGAAAACAACGATCCCCTACTGCACATAGAACTGTATCAATCTGGACTAAGAAATATCAATGGCCAAAAAAGATACTGAAGTCTACGGTTGGGGATTTTACACAGAAGGCCCCTGGGTCATACAGCAAGAACAGAGAAGTACACTCTCTCTTGCCCTGCATACTTCCTACACATGGCACCATGTGAATCAGATTGAACCCATCACTGTGTAAAAATATGAAGAAAATTCAATGTTATAATCCACAGGGTATATCCAATAACACTGAAAGAGATACTATTAACAAGCTGACACTAACTTCTATTGCACTGAAAGAAATGCCTATGACAGCTGCATTCAAAGAGGTCTTGTTCAATTCTTTTCATCCAGGCGGATTTTACTAGCTGCACAACAAGGCTTGTTGGCTCAGCATTTTTTTCAGTTTCCCGTTTGTAGTTTTGCTGACTGAAGCAGTGTTGTATCAAGGACTCCTCAAACTTTGTGGTCCAATTTCCCTACCAGGGACCTTCTAGAACAAAACAGGACTGGAAACAGCATGAAGCCTAATTGAAAGCGACAGCTTGGTAGAGAGAATACAAAAGAACAAGGACCTAAAGAAAAAAGAACCTAAGGAACAGCTTTATGTGTCCTTTGCTTTCTATAATACAAAGGGAGCCAAGCCTGGTAGAAGCCTCTGCCTTGTACATGTATCAATACTTCATTAAAATAGTTGCCCTGGCCAGTATAACAGCAAGGTGAAAGTCACTCTGGCCTCTTCTCAACAGCCCAAGGAACCAATGGCCACTTGGAATTTGTACTTCTGGCTCCAAGGGAAACAACCCATAGCAAGTGGGAGATTAGCCTGCCACCCATGAAATAATCCCTATTTTGTTTGACAGTTAATTCTCTGGGTTTGTGGGAAGGAAATGAACCAGAGAGAGAGCTCCCTGCCAGGATGGCACAGCATGATAAAACACGGAACAAAGTTTTAGCCATCCCACTGCCAGCTGGAACTATGAGGACAGCATGTACCAGCACATTGCTTATACACAGTAACTCAGAGTTCCTATGAAAATGTAGCTTACTGTGACATGTGAAAATAAGGCTAAAGTTTCAGCACAGAAATAAAATCCATCTTCCCATCCAAAATGCATCAAGCACATTGACCCAAGAGTAGGTTCTACAAACTCTGCAACTGTTTAAATGAAAGACTGGGCACAAGTTCCCAAAGAGGAAAGGGAGAAGAGAAAGTCCTATGTATGATATTGCTATGGTGGTCAAAGTAGAACTGAGCAGAAGTTTTGTCTGGGCTCAAGCTCTAAGAAGTAGGGGCACAACTCTCACCAAAAATCTTTTAGGTCTAGAAGCAAGACTCTGCACAGGTGCAAACCTCACTTGTGTGATGCACAGAGACCACAGCAAAGAAAACTGTGCTTAATATGTAGGCAGGCTTTTGTCCATCTCAGAAAGTTCTCTGAATTGTGATCCTTGACTCCAGATCTTGGGAACTCTTCCTTGCAATGCTGTAAAAGTCACAAGCAGTCTGAAATCTCTAAATCTCAGCTTTAAGTATGGTTAGCAGCTGAACTGAAAAAAAATAGTGAAAAAATTAATAGCAACCCTCGAAAGAAACAAAGAGATCCTGTTGGTCTGTAAGAAAAATGTCTATATCCATCATCAGGTTAACAAAGTTGAAAGTATATAAACATGTGTATGTTTGTGCGTGAACACATGCATGTATATATGTGTGTGTGTGTGTGCGTATGAGATGAACAAGGTATCATCTGAGTGTAGACAAAAATGTGAACCATAAACGTTTGACTCTGTACTTCCCATGTTCTACAAGCATCACTTTTTTTTTTAATATTGGAAAAGATAATGCTCTTTTAATTCAGTTTTTTTATGTGACCTAAATGTGGCATTTGAACCTGGACGGGTCTGTTGATTCAAGACCTACCAGTTACGTAAGTTGTACAATTCCTCTGGGAATGTATACATACGAGTGCTTTGAATTGTTTTGTAATGGTAAGAACATTTTCATGAAACTGTCATTCTGGTCTACCAAGATCCATGGCTTTTCTTCACTGAAACACACAGAAGTAATAGTTCTCATCAAGAGGGAAATGGTTCTCTGGTTTTATTTGTTAAACAGGGCTAATGCTGAGAACTGTTGAAGAAGTATGCTCCAAAATGCATGTTATGAAGTAATACTACAGTTCTCCACTGTTGCAAGAGTGCCTCCAGCAGTTTTTTTTTAACTCCTTGTATATAACAAATATTTAAGTATCACACCATGCTGGCATAAATCTATCTTACTGTAATATACTGCTATTTGAGGAAGGAAGCATGAAAATTGACGGAAGGAATATAAAGGTATGCAGATGACACCATATTACTAGCAAAGGCTTGGACTGACTATTGTTGAAAGTTAAGAAAGAAAGTGCAAACTAGAGGATTACAGCTGAATATTAGGAAGACAAAAATAATGACCACTGATGATTCATATAACTTTACAGTGGATGAGGAACACACTGAAACAATTAAAGATTTTCTGTACCATGTCTCAGTCATTAATCAAAGTGAAAACTGTAGTCAAGAAATAAAAAGAAGACTAAGAACTGGAAGTTATGAAGGCAGTAGATAAAGTCTTCTAGTTTAATCACATATCATTAAATACCAAAGTCAGACTCATGGCATAGTATTTCTAATTTCTGTTTATGGTTGTGAAAGCTGGACAGTGAAGAAAGCTGGAAGGAAGAAAATTAGCTCATTTCTAATGTGATACTGGATAAGAGTTCTACAGATACCATAGACTTATAAAAATACAAATGAATGGATCCTACAGCAAATCAGGCAAGAACTTGCTCTAGAAATCATGATGACTAAACTGGGGCTTTTGTACTTCAGACAGATCATGACAACATGACTCACCGGAAAAGATGGTAATTCTTAGCAAAATAGAAGGAGCAGGAAAAGACGAAAACTGTGCTACAGGTGGACTGTTTCAGTCAAGGAAGCCACAGCCCTAACTTTTAAGACCTGAGCAGGCAGATGACCGTAGCTCTTGGAGGAGTCATTCCTAAATCAAAGTCAGCTTGATGGCAGATAATAACAAGTGCTATCTGCAGTCCTTCTAACTAGTACTTTTTGTTTTATTAATTTCTTTTATTGTAAAAAAAAAAAACCCAAAAAGCTAACATAACATAACAAACGTGAAATTGAAGAGAAAGAAAAAAATGCTTACATTTCTATTTCCAAATTTCTTATACATAGTAATACTTTTTGAATGTTATCTCAAAAAAAGATATTGAAAGCTTGTTGGAATCTGGAAGACAACTCTTCTTAAGTAATGGTATATTGGTTTTGGAGAATGAGAAGAAGACAGGGAAAGCTGATTTGATGTTGAAGTTATGACGTCTACATGATGAGAGTCTTGAGATGATAATGTAAGTACTGCAAGAGTTTTATATTTTTTCTTGGTTAGAAAATAATTACTCTTATATACTACTTTTTCTTTCAGAAATCAAACCAATGTACACAGGTTCCCTACCTGTTTTCTAAACATTGACCCAAATAACACACGGCTGGCTTTAACAATGTGTAACAAACTCATGAGTCTTGGGTCACCCACAAGATCTCAGGTGACACATACTTCAACTCACAGACATTTGGCACTACCATGTCGAGTAAGCAATGCTGGGAAATTTCATTTCTGAAGAATTTCTAAAAACTCAAAGGTTTTCCAATTGTCATTTACTACTGAATTAAAAACAAGGTACTCGTGGTGTTCTTTATATATACAAAAGATACTTGCTTGTTCCTTTTTAACAATTCTTTGCAAAGTTCTTGCTTGATCAATTTATGGTCATATCACAGCATATAATTTTGTAAACAGTTTCTAGTGTGTCTCACTATCTGACAATTATTCAGTAAGAATTATTTCCTTTAATACAATGGGGGAAACAAAACATGAGATACGGTTATAGGGGATACTATATAATATCAAACAGCCAGGACACTCAGCACTGTAAAAAATATTCACTGTCTCTATTATATCAACCCATTATGCACCAATTCGGGAATCAAACTTACCTTTACTAAACAATTTTTATGACCTGGAACACAACCATGTACATATATGATATTGTACTTTGTACTGACCCGCCACACCTGAAAGATTGAAATTTCCAAATTAAAATCAAAACATGTATATTCTAAAAACATATTAAACAAGACTAGCATTTCAAACAGTTAAAAAACTCTGTACATGTACAAGTTGAATAAAATTACTAGGCCCCCAAGGTTTAATAAAAAACCATATTTTAACATGGTGTCAAAAGAAAGTCAATGCCATAACCAAGATGGCCTCTGAAGAGAGGACTACCACATAACTGGGGCACCACAATACTGAGGACACTCCCCTGTTTCCTCATACAATATATTGCTCTCAACGATGGGGAAGAGCAGAAGACTCCACCAGCAGATCTCAGTCTTTGGGCAGGTGTATATAGGGAGGGATATTCCTTCAAATATCAAGGTCCCAAACCAATTAGGACTTTCAATACTATCAAGCAGGGCTTTTGGTTCACAACAGAAGTATACTGTGGCAACCAGTGCTACTACTTTAAGACTAGTGTCATACGGTTTTTAAAGGATGTTCAGGTCAGCAATCTAGCTGGTGTGTTTTGCATTAGTGCAGCTTCCAAGCCATTTTCAAAGGCAGCCTTATGTCCAGCTTGTCGCACTAGTCTTACTGGGAAGTTACCAGTGCATGAACTACCATGATGTCTCCCATTACATGAAGATTAATTCTACATTCAGAGCTGACTTTATCAAACCAGCCTAAGTATCACATACATTCCTCCAGAGTGTCCTCCTCAGCCTATACACATAAGCCTCACCTTTAGTCCTCTTGTTGTCCTGAACCAGTTCCCCAACTGTCCAGGCATTTTCTTTCCTTTGAAGACTTTCGCAACTTTCTGTCTCAAAAATAATAAGTAAAGAATTTAGATATATTCCATGGAAATGCACCTATATAGAGCATTTTCAAAAGTAAAAAGTAAAGTCAAGTCAGCTACCAAATCAGATATTGAATAACATATGAATCAAATACCTAAAGTGCAATACTATACTAGTTTACTCAGAAATAAGCCTCATTTTGTTCAGCGGAATTTATTCTAAGGTAAATGAAAACAGGGCTGCATGCTGAGGCAATTACTCACTGTCCCAATAAACTCCTTGATTTAAGGAGCTTTGGTTTTGATTCAAAGGATCAGAACCCAGCTATAGTCAGTTTTGAAGTTGTTATTGTGTGCCTTCAAGTCATTTATGACTTATGGCAACCCTAAGGTGAACGTATAACAGGGTTTTCTTGGCAAGATTTGTACAGAGAGGGTTTGCCGTTGCCTTACCCTGAGACTGACAGAGTGTCTTGCCCAAAGGTCACCCAGTAGCTTTCCATGGCTGAGTGGAATTTTGAATCCTGGTCTCCAGAGTCGTAGTCCACCATTCAAACCACCACCCCATGCTAGCTCTCAGATTACAGTAGGCTCACACAATGTACGAGATTTACTGAAAAATATAAACAGAGCCAAGAATACTTACGCTATTGGAAATTGCTCCAGGTCGCCTGTGTGTTTTAGTCTGACCATGGCTAGCAGGCTGGCCTTTAAATCCCCACCTTTTCATGACTCCTTGGAAGCCTTTGCCAATTCTGAAAACAAACAAAGCCAAACCAAACCCATTTTGAAAAAACAGCCTAGTGGAAAAAAGTGTTTTTCTCCCAGTATTCCTAGGAGTATACAAATAGCCAATATAAGCTGTATGCTGAATATAACGGACAAATCAATAACATTTCCTGGTAGAACAGTAGAATCAGTGGAACTGCTCCCCTCTGCAGACTTCGAAGGTAGCCCTCTGGGGTTAGTTTTTGGGTAGCGTAGTGGCTGAAGGAGCAAAGTGAAGGAAGTCCCAAAGGTTCTGCCAGTAGAATGCTGGATTTCCCTCAAGATCTCAATGGAATGCTGCCCAAAAATGTTTTGGTGTGGCTTAAGCATGGAAGGTGTACTCCTGTGAATACTTCTCTTGCAATAAACCCAACTGCATACAGTAGTATTAACTTTTAAGTAAACCTGCACCAGGATGAATACTGGCTACATCTTGCTCTACAAAAAACAGGTCTCTGTATGTGGTGGAACCATCCCCTGAAATGTCTCACACAGAACAATCAGCTAAGGAAACTTCTTCAACTCCCATTGATAGATAAAGACCTCCACTGGCTCACAAAAATTTCCCTATAGTTGTTAATCACTAAATTGAATTTGTATTGCTATTGCTTTGGTCTAATTCAGTTTCATAGGTTTATCATGAATGTCATTTACACTGGTTGCTTTCAGAATTATTTGGATAATAGTATGCCTTAGACGTCACCACCATAAATTGCTTTTTCATCCTACTTTTCTCCAAAGTGCTCAAGGTAGCATGTATGGCCCACTTCAATTGTAGCTCTCACAACAACCCTTTGCGGAGGGTAGACTGCCCTCTTTAAATATCTAAAAGGTTGTCACAGAGAGTGGGAGTACAAGTTTGTTCTCTGCTGCCCCAGAAGGAAGGACCAGGTCTAATGGGTTACAGGGGGGTAGATTTTGATTGAACATTAGAAGGAACTTCTAGACAGCAAGAACTGTTGAACAATGGAACCAACTACCTAGGGAGGTGGTGGGATCTTTTTCTCTGGATATCTTCAGAAAGATGCTAGACAGCCACCTGTTGTGGATGCTCTAGCTGGATTTCCTGTATTGAGTGGGGGGCTGGACTTGATGGCCTGTGGAGCCCCTTCCAACTCTATGATTCTATGATTCACTCCAATTCACTTTGGATTTTCTGCCCAACTGCATTCATGCATTTAAAATATTGCTATGGTCCCTTTAGAAAAAAGTTTAATTTTTTAGATACCTGCTTTAGGTGTGTAAAGCCTAAAGTAGCTGGGATGGAGCCACAGCTTTTTCCATCAAATGTTTACATAATTAGGAACACCATGCACACAGGGAAAAAGAATACATGGACTCCTGGAACAGTTGGAAACATGGCCATCTAGGTAAAGATAACAAATTCTCAAACCTGAGTCCAAGAAACTATCAGCAGAATACTTAGTCTGCCAGTAGACCCTCCAAATGTTTCCTATCCCTTAGAATTCCTGTGCATTGTCACACATCAGAAAAGATGTTCACCTGCTTTTCCATAAAATATTCCCAACATGAAGAATGACAATTAACTCAATAAAATATCATAAAGTTAACCAACAACAAACAGCAAAGACAATAAAATAACTCCAGTTTAAGTTCTAATTGGCATATTCATTGGTTGAATAAAAATATTTTAAAGGCACATTTAAAAGAGACCACAGCCTTGGATCTGCTGATTTCTTGAAGCAGACTATTTCATAATCTTGCCGCTATGCCAGAAAAAAGTCTTCTTGGCTATCAGTGTTACTTTTACAGCAGCAGGCACCTGAATAAATTGTAGCTACTAGATCTTAAAGTACTGTACAGGGGGCATCTATAGAAGCAGATGTTCTCCTCAATATCTCAAGTTGCTTCAAAGTTGGAGGCAGGATGCTGCCACATCTATCTTTGCTAACAAACAATTCCATAATAAAGTCTATAAAAGGTAAACTGCCATGTACATGGTGGCATTCCTGAAGTATTGAACTGTAGCCAAATAGCAGATAGCCAGCAAATTCTATCAGGCTCATAGCTTGGATATATTCCTGGATCAGCCCTGATCCTGGATTCCTAGATTTCAGCAGTGGTTGGAAGTGCATTTGCACAGCTAAAACCAGACTCACCACTGCACCCATTCCTGGTAATATCAGATCTGACAACTGTGCCTGCCTTGATTACATTCCATTTGGATTTCTATAATGCACTCTACTTGAGGATACCTTTAGAAACTGTCTGGAAACTTCAGCAGGTCCAAACTGATGTGGCCAGAGTTCTGACTGGGGCTGGTTATAGCAAACATATAACTCCTTTGTTGAGGCAGCTTCATTGGCTACCAGTTTTTTTCTGGACTGTCTGCTGATGACATGTGAGAGGGCCTCCTTTCAGCCTGTGGAAGTCTTTTCCACAGGAGGATAGGCTAGCCTTCTCTCTGCTTTTCTGTTGCTGGCAAGTAAAGACCTTTTTGTTTAAACAGACATTTGATGAGTTGTTGTGGGTTTTCTGGGCTTTGAGGCCGTGTTCTATTAGTATTTTCGCCTGACGTTTTACCTGCATCTGTGGCTGGCATCTTCAGAGGATGCCAGCCACAGATGCAGGTGAAACGTCAGGAGAAAAATACTAATAGAACATGGCCTCAAAGCCCGGAAAACCCACAACAACCTATGGATTCCGGCTGTGAAAGCCTTCGACTTTACACTGAACATCTCTACGGGGAGACATTTGATGATTAGCTATTGGGCGGAAGGGTTTTTCAAAGTTGTATGTGTGCCGTACTGTACTGTTATACTTTTAAAATATTTTTACAGTATTTTCAATTGGTGGTGCCAATTCAATAGCTTATTTAATTGTTTTCAAACTTCTTATTATCAGTTTTTTAGCAGTCCCTTGCTTTAATTTCTGTTGTAAATTGCCTTGGGCTCCATGTCAAGAGAAAGGTGGGATATTAATGATTGATAGATCGATAGATAGATACACAGATAGATAGATAGATAATTTGAGCAGTCAATTGATCAACATACCAGCTCAACTTTATCTTTTTCTTTAGGTGACCCCATGGAGCTGGATTCATGTGGAGGCTGAGCCATGCAAGACACATTTGAGTTCTGCATGACCACAAGCACATTTTTAAAAGGGAGAACAAAGTGTCAGGAACCTCCCGGTAAGGTAGGTGAAGATCCAAGGTAAAACAGAGTTATCAACCCTACATGCCAGTCCAAAGGGATATATATAGTTGATAATTATTACCAGGGAATCTTATGAATATCAGTAGATGTACACTGCCTAATATGTCCCAGCAAATGTCATCAAACACAAGGATTGAAGCAGTTCTGGAATTCAACAACTGAAACCCAACCAACAAAAATCCAAAGAAAATCTCTAGACATCTTCATTCTTAACAATGGCCTAAATCTAAGTGCTGGTCCTGACTACAGTAGACAGAATGAATCAATAGGGTTTACTATTCAGATTTGATTCAAAAGGTCTATTCAGCACTTGAATGTTGGCCAGTAAATTTAACACCAGGAAGTATGCAGCAATTTTGAAGTATTTAGCAAAATGTTACAGTAAGTCACTGCAGATACTATACTTTTCCCTCAAACTATCAGGGTATTAAACCTTTTTAATTATGAAAATCTTAATTAAAGATATCTTACAGTTGTAACCATGTTACGTCAGTTATGTTTTAGACTCACTGAAATTAACTGGACAAGTCAGATAAGACAAGTTAGATGTGACCAATTTAAGTCCTGATGACTTCAACAGGACTAAAGTATGATCAACTTGTTCCAGATCCATTCTATTGCATATGGGTATCTACACTTCCTACAAAAAGAGGCCAAACTACTGTAAGCTGTATAGCCAAGCAGAGCAACAGAATCTACATAAACCATCAAAAATAGTTTTAAAAACATCGGAAATACCCAGCAAATAAAAAAAGCAGGCAAACTCCCCACAAAGTATGATCATTTCTTTAACTGTCAGCATAATTACTTTTCATTAAAGGAACATCTTATGTACATCTTTCAGCAACATTTGTTTAAGTGAATGAGAACAGCACAAACATGTTTGTTTAACCTCTAATTTCCAAACAGCTACTCAATGTCCTATTAAATTTGTATTTGCATTTGTATTTAAAAAAATTAAAAATCAACAGCAATTGCTGTAACCCTTCAACTTAGGGGAGATTTGTGATGGCTCTTAAAAGTTTGGAGAGATATGTAGTGGTAGTCTCTGTTGTTAGCCTTGACTACAGTAGACTCACTGAATCAACCAGATTTACCTATGTGTTGACTCACCATTCAAGAACTGACTGAACAGATCTGCTCGGGTTGGAACTAAGCTAAACGGTGCCAGCTTTAATGAGTTTCTTGAACTGAAGCTTTAAAGGGACTTACAGCACAGCACTATGCAGGTTTACTCAAAAGTGAAACCCACTGATTGTAGTGAAACTTACTCACAGGTAGCTGCACAGGATTATGCCCTATGGTTGCAGTCCTGTGCACACTTACCTGGGAGTAAGCCTGATTAAATATGGTGGAGTTTTAGTTCTGTGTATGCATACCCAGGATTGCACTATAAGATGATAAATTCTTCATTTTTTTAACAATTTCTGTGTCTTGTAAAAACTATCAGTGACTCTAAAGCTGCATATTACTTGACTCTGAAATTACAGCTTCCATTCAGCCAAAAGCAGTTCATCCATCCACAAATACGTAGTATTTCTGAAGCTAGTATTTTACAGCAAATTTGACATTCAACACAAATACTACTTAAGATATGCTGCAGCTCAATATCATGAAACAAACAAATGTTAAAGGCCCCTAAAGTAGGTATGCAAGCAAGAGATTGGCACAGGAATAGGAATTCTAATACCCATAAGCTGTCTTATACAAGTCATGCGGTTATTGCAATACCTCTAAAACACAATGGGAATAATCCATGCAAAATTAACTTCTTTGGTAACCATGCACAAATGGTAGGAAAGCACGGTTGTCCGGCCAGAGTGTTTGACAACTAACCATTGAAATTGTAATGGATTTCTCAGAAATTGCCAAAGACAGCATAATACTGGCTAGCACAACTGCTGAAAATCAATCACTCAGTGTCAGGTCTAAGGCTAATGCAACAACAAAACACAAATTAAAACTACACTGAATTATAATGTGCTCCAGTGCAGGAACACAAGGAAGAAAAAAAAGGTTGTAGGGAAGATGGAGCTTGAAACAACTTGAGAAGGTAACATAAATCACACTTGGGGAATAACAATAAACTGCTGACATTTTCTCAAAGGACAGAATTTATATACTACATTTATACTAAGTTTTACCCAAATGTTTTTGTTGTGTGCCTACAACTTGCTTCTGACTTACGGAGACTCTATCATAGGGTTTTCTGGGGGCTGGGAATATGTAACACAGCAAAGGTCACCCAGCGAGTTTCCATAGTTGAGTAGGGGATTGAACTCTCATCTTCAGGGTTGTAGTCCGATGTTCAAACCACTACACCATGCTGGCTCTCATTTACCCGAATACACAATTTAATTAAAAATTATTTGTACAGCACACAGTCATTCCTTGCTTACATTTCTCTCTTTTGTTGCAGCTAAAGCTAATGGCAGTCTTAACTGGAATTAGAACTGCTGAAATGTGCAGGACTTGTTAGTTACAACCAGTTTCAATGGTTCTACTGGTTTCAATGAGTCTACTCTAGCTAAAAGTAAATGTTTGATTTATCCTCTTAATATTTGATATTTACTATATAATTTGATATTGTGAGCCCTTTTGGTCAGGATCCTCATACTTGTTCTTTGTAAATTGCTGCTACATAGATGTTACTAAATCAAGAGTGAGAACCGTGCAGTCCTCCAGATGCTGTTGGGCTACAACTCCCAGCATTCTCTACTGTCTATCCTAGCTAGGGATGAGGAGCTACAGTCCAGTAACATCTGGAGGGCTGAATGACTACTAAAACCTGTCTAAATAAACCAATACATAAACCATACATAGGGGACTCTGCCTTTATTTCTGATCATACATAGTTTAAAGGGCTGAATCTTGTTTCTAATTTTGAAGTACAAATGTGAAGTTTAAGCAACAGAGTGAAAATGATAAAAATTGAGGGCAATGAATGTTTTAAACTAGATGCACAATTAAATCAGCTAATTTACCCAACAGCCACAAATACCAGCATTTTTTTTCCTTATAAGGGACTGTTTTAAAGATTTTTTTTGAAAAAGAAGTAACATATTTCATCAAAGTTGAAACTTCAGGTGATCAGATTCAGTTCTGGAGCACTGACCACATATGATAGACATTGGGATGTGATTAATGTGTTAAATATAGAACAGAATTTGCAGAGTGGGGTTGACGTGGGTGGTGGGGAAGGATCTACCGTGACAATTCATGATTTGAAGGCACCTAACTTCAAAGAAAATAGCTCTGTCAACTTTAATCAACCAGTGTAATCCCTGGTGCCATAAGACTAAGCATCCACTTCAGCGTTTCACCTAGACAGCCCTTTTTAAAGGGAAAAGGGGAATTATCCACACTGTCATAAATGGGGCTTTTCAAGGGATAAAAATCAAAAAGCAATGTCATCACAACAAATTGCATAAGTGCAAGAAACTGCATCTCTGTGTACAATTTCTCCCCCCATGACTGCTTCAAGTTTTAACAAGATCTCAGTATACAGCAATGTAAAAGTTTCCAAAGTATAATAAAATATAGATGGCTGATTATTACTGTGCATGAACTCTGCCTCTTTCTAAATACACCAAACATCATAAATTCATAGCTAGGGCTTGTGCCACACAGTCTTAAGAATGTAAAAGGAACACACATACTCCACTAGGAAAGAATACATGTAGAGGCCTTTGGCCCTTCCTATCCTTACTTCCTACCCCCATCAGCTATGAACAACCTGTCAAGATTAAGAGTCAATGTTGGCCTTGTGCATTTCCACCCCTTCCATTATCACCACAGAAGGTTCTGCTCGAACTGAGTCATCCCACATTTATTTGCATGTGGACTCTGACCCTGTGATAAAGATGATGAATTTTTGAACAGTATTCTGCCTCAGTTACCTCCACAGCATTAATGTCAAATCTTTTCAAAACAAATCATTACTTTCTGCTAGCAAAACTAGGGAACCTGAAGGATTGGAATTGACTGTATTAGCTGGGTTAAAGTCAAGACCATAGCTTAATTTTGCTATTCATTGCATCAAATCAACCTTGACTTATGGCAACTCTATGAATGACAGACTTCAAAATCATGCTATCATCAACAGCCCTGTTCAGGTCTTGCAGACTCAGGGCTGTGGCCTCCTTGATCGAGGGCATCCATCTGCAGTGTGGTCTCCCTCTTTTCCTACTGCCTTCTACCTTACCAAACATTATTGTCCTTTTTAGTGAGTCATGTCTTCACCTGATGTATGCAAAGTACAACAGTCTGTTTAGTCATCTTGGCTTCTCGGGAGAGTTCAGGCTTGATTTGGCATAGGCCCATTTATCTGTCTTTTTAGTAGTCCGCTGTATCTTCTCCAGAATCACATTTCAAGTAAGTTGATTTTCTTCCTATCAGCCTTTTTTTTTTTACTGTCCAGCTTTCACAACCATGCATCAAAAAGGGAAATACAATGGCAGTCTTAACTTTAGTATTCGATTATATATCTTTATACTTGAGGATCTTGCCTAGTTCCTTCACAGCTGCCCTTCCAAGTCCTAGCTTTCTTCTGATTTCTTGACTGCAGTCTCCATTCTGACTGACTTGGTACAAACTATTTCAATGTCTTCACTGTCCACTATAAAATTATGTAAACCATCTGTGGTCATTATTTTTGTTTTCTCAATGTTCCACTGCAAACCTTCCTTTGCATTTGACTTTCATTCAATTTTGACTTTCAATCATTCCAAGTTTCACTTTCTTCAGCAATCATTCCAAATATTTGCTATTCTCTGCTAGCAGTATGGTGTCATTTGCGTATGTTAAATTGTTGATGTTCCTTCTTCCAATTTTCTTCTTCTTCTGAAAATCCTTGGTGCGCTCCATCATCCAGTGTATGTTTGTAATATGATTGCTAGTGCCTCTTCCTTTCCTGAACCCACCTTGGACATCTAATATTTCTCACTCCATATATGGTAAAAGTATTTGTCGTAGAATATTGAGCACCACTTTGTTTGTATGGGAAATTAATGCCATGGTCCTCTGATTACTAGAATCCTTGGTGTCCCCTTTCTTGGGGACTGGAATGTATACTGAATCTTTCCAATCTGTGGGCCCTTCTTTTGTTTTCCACATTTGCTAACAGATTTTAGTTAGAGTAGTTTCTGTCTCTGTAGCTTGAAGCAGGTCTATTGGTATGCCATCTGTTCCTAGTTATTTATTTCTCCCAAATGACCTGAGTGCAGCTTCCACTTCATTGTCTAAAGTTGTAGGTTCATCTTCAAATGCTTCTTCATTGAATGAATCTGTAGTCCTTTCATTTCTTTTACATAGCTTTTCAGTGTATTGTTTCTATTGTCTTTAATTCGAGTAATGTGTTCTCTTGTTGTTTGCAGAGCATCCACATTCTTGGTTTACATTTCCCTTTGATTTCTCAGATCTTGTGGAAGAGATCTCTTGTTATTCCTTTATTATTGTTATCTTCTTTTCTCTGCATTGATTGTTATAACAGTTCTCCTTGTCCCTGTGCACAAGTAACTGAACACCTTCATTTAGGGTTCTGACTGTTTCTGTCACATTTATTTTTGCTTCTCCTGTGGCCTTAACAGCTTGAAGAGTTTTATCTGTCATCCATTGAGGCTTCTCTTTCTTTTTGGTTGCTGATAGTGTCTTTTTGCATTCTTCCCTGACAATGTTCCTGGCTTCACTCCAGAGTTCTTCTGTCTCCTGGTCAATTAGACTTAATACTGAACATCTATTTTTACATTACCTTTAAATTCTAGAGGGATATTCTTCAGATTGTATTTTGGTACAATGGTTGGCTTAGTGTTCTTTTTTTAAGCTTTACTCTAATTGTTGATATTAACAGTCCATGATCTGTGCCTCAATCTGGTCATGTTTCTGCAGAGAGAATGGAGCTTTTCCATCTTCTGCTTTCTATGCAGTCTGTTTGATTTCTATTTTGGCTATCAGGTGATGTCCATGTATACAGTCACCTCTTTGATTGTTTGAAGAATGTGCTTCCAAAGAACAAACTGTTGGTCTTACAAAACTCTCAGTCATATTCCTGCTTCATTTCTTGATCCTAGGTCAAATTTTCTTACAGTCTTTGATCTGTTCTGTTTCCTACTTTTGCATTCCAATTGCCTAGGATGAACAAGAAGTCCTGTTTTGGTGTGTGATCAATTTCCTCCTGGACTTCTGCATAGAATTTTTCAATTTCTTCTTCTGTCACCTCTGTAGTTGGTGCATGAACTTGGATTAGGTTATATTGATGGGTTTTCCCTGAAGTATTATTGATATGATTTGGTCAGACTTTCAATTATATCCTTTGGCTGTTTTTGCTACATTCTCACTATTAATGATAACCCATTTCTTCTTAGATTTTCATTTCCTGAATAAAACACTGTGCAATTATCTGAATCAAAATTCCCAATCCTGTCTACCTTAATTTGCTCACTCCAACTATTGCAATGTTTATACGTTCCATTTCTTATTTTACTATGTGTAGTTTTGCCTGATTCATCCCTCTCACATTCCGTATTCCTATAATATGTGCTGTGCAGCTTTGGACTTTATCATCTGAGCACATCAACAGCTGAACATCTTTTTGACTTGAGTTCAGCTGTGTCATTAGCCACTATGCTACTTGTAGTTGCCCTCTGCTGTATCTCTTGTTTCATTCTGGATTGTCTCATTGAAGGGTTTTCATAGTAAAAGGCATTCAAAAGGGCCTTGCTGTTCCTCTCTCTGCACAGTACTATAATCTGAAGAGATCCTTCACCAGTGTCACCCCCCACTACTGCTGCTGTGCAGTAACTGTTTGAAACAATCTGGTCTGGCTCCCCAGCAAAAGTGTGTCTGACATGGGTCTATCTTAACATACCTCACAGGAGCACACAATTTCACCCCTGCGGACGTATAGTGCCATTGATGGCATACACAGCTACCAATAATTGCTTTCTTCTTGATAAAATACACAAAATAAGAGAGTCATACTGAAAGTAATGCCTGTGTGCCATTTTTTCTGAAACTATTAATCTCAATGTGATGCTATTATATCACCAAGTAGAGTAATTCTAACTGCATGATGGACATAGTTTCTGAATTTCTAGAGGTTGCCTAACCATGGATATGAATCAGAAATAAAGAGCAGTCATTGAGTTCTTGAACAAAGAAGGATGTACTGTTGCTGACATCCGCCGAACGCTCAGAAATGGGTATGATGAGAGGACAATTCATGAAAGTAATGTGTGAAGGTGGGTGAAAAAGTTTACAGAAGGCAAGACCAGTGCTGAAGACAAACCACATAGTGGAAGGCCATCTATAGCAGTCACTGATGAAAACCAAAACAGAGTGGATGATATGATTCACGCAGACCAATTATACGAGAGATTGTTGAGAAACTTGGCTGTGGTCACAGCATTGTTTAGTAGATGACTCACAACTACGGATACAGGAAAGTGTGTGCAAAGTGGGCTCTTCATCAAGTAATGGCTGATCTGAAAGAGCAGAGACTGCACATATGTTCAGAACTGTTGGGCAGCATTTGAAGCCCAGAAGAACATCTTTTTTGGGGGGAATGTTTGCATTGGTGATGAGATTTGGGCATATCTGTACGACCCAGAGACCAAGAATTAGTTAATGGAGTGTGGGACTCTATTTCCCCTAGACCAAAGATATTAAAAAGCCAATGCTCAGTACATAATATTATGGGGAATGTCTTCTGGGATGGTAAGGGTGTGTGTGAGATGGAGCCTAGGGGGTGTGGTTAGCCTGAGAAGCAGGCCAGCCTTAGCAACAGGTTGCCAAGGGACCCGGGGGGCTCTGGGTAAGAGAGGAACTCAGCCCACTGGTGCACAGAAGGGGCTGAGCTTTCTGAGGAGGAACTCTATATAAGGGGATGACTTGCATTTTTTGGAGAGATTTCTTCAGGGAGAGATGGAGGGAGTTCTTTGGTGGATGAGAGTATGGTTTTCTTAGAGGCCTAGTCAGAAGTAGAGGAGAGACCAAATCACTTCTGTCTGGGTTAGAAACTGAGACCCTGATTTAGGGATTTGGACTTTGAGCAGGGGGAACCAAAGGCGTGAGTGGGTATGAAAGCTTTGTGCATGAATACTGAGTTGAGCTGAGGAATCTGGCTAGACATTTTTGGAAGTTCTATTTTGTCCGTATATACTCATAATACCCAATACCTTTTCCCTGATTGTTGTTTTAATAAAGATTGCATTCTATTTTTATGATTTTTGACACAATAGAGTACTTTTCTTCAGTTCTATTTTTGACAGAAACACACTACCACAGATTAGCACATATTTCTGAATAAGACCAGAGAGGCTTTACTTCTTTTCCACTAAGGTGGTGGATTTAAAAGGGGGAAAGCAGGGTTACAGAAAAAGATGGAGGGGCAGGGTACTATAAAGAGGCTGGGAAGGCAGCTACTATTTCCAGTCTGTGAAAAGAAAAACAGGCTTGGCCCCCCACTCCACAGAGTGATTTTGTTGATTTCCTTGAGTGTGGGACAACAATGAACAGTGACCGCCACACTGAATCACTCTGGAAACTTTAAGAAGCCATCCATAAGAAAAGACCACAGAAACAGCTGAACGCAATTCAGTTAAACCAGAATAATGCACAACTTCACTCTTTTTTGGCAACTTCTGAGGTCCTTGCAGAAATGGGATGGTAGGTGGTGCCACATTCATCTTACAGTCCCAATCTGGCACCCTCAGACTTTCAGCTGTTCAGTGTTTCATCTGTCCCTTAAGGGACAATTTTAGCTGTTTCTCCTCATGGCCCCAGAGAAGAAAAGATCCAGCTTTTTAAATATCTTTCTGTCCTGTAGCTTTACTATTTTACTTGTACAATTTATCAATGTTTTTTGTTTCTATATTTCAGTGTATAAATATGAGAAATTGTATCATAAGGCCTTAAACAAATCAAAGTACCAGGAAACACCACTGCTTGTTCTGTGGTTAAAACAACATTCTAGCATGTAAAAAGTTTTAAGGTACAACTTACGTTTTTGCAGTGACATCCACATACTGTCCAGGGCAAAAGTGAGCTGCATAAAGGGGAGTACCTTAAAAACAGATTGGGGGCAGAGTGGAGGGAGTAGAGAATATAATTAAATTAAGCAAATGAATGACATTGCAACCAGTTAGCACCAATCACTACTAAACATAAGAAGACATGAAAATCAAGTGAACAGCTCCTAAGTTACTTGAAAATGCTGGCTGGTATTCTATTCAGTATTTAAAGATGACATACAAAAGACTTAAAACCTCATACATTTTGTCCTTCTTAGGATCATGGCACCACTGCCACAATCACAAGTGCCCTAGAAACCAATCTAAAAGTGAGGCAGCCACACCAAGTATAGGAGTTCTGCAGCATTGGTGAGAGTGGTTCTGAAAGATTAGGCATCCAGCCCCCTCAAAAATGACCTGGAGTGCAGCTAGCAGTTATGCCAGGACCTTGCAGGGATTTTAGGGGATCAGATGAGACAGATCATAGCTACATCACTGTAGCAACATTTCCCATTCAGGATACATTCCAAGAGCTGCATGTATGCCTGAAACCCTGGATAGTATTGAGCCCTATATGTGCTGTGGTTCTTCTATACATACATACAAGGAAGGTAGCATATACAATGTCAATATGTTGGACAAATGAATGATTCAAGTCTTGGAGAGACAGAGTGGGCCATGTAAGATTTCTTTACACTTTTCAAAACAGTGCACAATTTAAAAATTACAAATTATTTTTGGATTTTTCCATTTAATATTTTCAGACCACGATTTACTGTGGGTAATTGAAACCGCTGAAAGTGAAACTGTGGATAAGGAGAGACTACTGTCTTAGCTAAGAGCTTATGTGGATGATCTTCTGATAAGGACACAAAATGCACTGGACTCAAGGAAGGCTCTTTTGGAATAAAATAAGGTGTTTGGGACATGCTCCAGGTTTAAAGTGAATGGTGACGAAACAAAATTGCTGACTAAAACACGAATTCAGAAGAGGAGAAGGAACTATCTGCTTCTTTTAAATTTTAAAGGAAAAAAAGGAGATTCAATATTTGGGAGTTACAAAGAACAGTTTGTTATTTCAAAACAACTATGAAAAAGTCTAGAAATAAATTAAAAGAGACTTAGTAAAATGAGGAAAGTTAAATTTGTCCCTTTTCGATAGAACTGCAATAATAAAAATAAATGTTTTGCCGAGGCTTTTATTTCTCCTGTTAAAAGGAATTGAATACCTTTTGTGCAGTGACTAAAAGCGATTCCTAGATTTGCCTGGCAGGCAAAGAAATCCAGAATAAAATTTAAAATACTGTACGATGCTAAGGAAAGGGGCAGTTTGGGACTCCTTAATATCAAATTGTCTCATGAAGCCTATTGTTTCGTATGGTTGCAGGAATGGATCTTGCTTAGAGAGGTGAGACTCTTGGAACTTGAAAGCTGTAATGGTTCTCTTTGACATGATAAAGTCAAGACACATGATGAATTTAAAAATTATTGCATTAGAAAGTCTCTCCTACAAATTTGGTATAGGTATAAACAATTAGCAACCTCACCACAGGAAGCCTTTTTTAAAAGAATGAGTTAAAAACTGGAGATGGTTGTTGATGCTCTTTTGAATTTTGAACAAGATAGCTGGAAGTTTAAATCAAGAAAAATGATTTCTAAAAAAGGCAAAGATATTAACTGGCTTGCTTCCATGCAACTTAAGGATAGATTTAATCACAACAAGAGAAATACAGCCACAGAGGTATAGAAAAAGAGTTTTATTTAGAGCTGTGTAAAGACGATGACCATGTAATTAAAAAAGTGCAGAAATGGCTTTTGAAATGAGATAGAAGATCAGCCTGTAAAAGTACATGATAAGGGTGGCCCAACATTTTTGATGTAATGTCCATATGGATGTATGGGAAACAATGTGGGTTGAAGATATAAAATTTACTTTGTGTAGTAATCTAAAAGAAAACCTGTATAAGATGAGGTATAGACAGTATCTTACCCAAAGAAGCTGTTGAAAATATGCCAGAATGTTTCAAACCAATGTTGGGGATGTCAAGATAAGGAGGGCTGCTTTTTCCATATTTGTTGGATTTGTAAGAAGGAAAAAAGTTACTGGTCTAAGATTTATATGTTAATTCCCAAAAATTTAAATTCAGATTTTGTAATGTTACCAGAAATGTTTTTGTTGGGTATTAGGGATAAAGAAACGGAAAGTAAACATGAATTATTTCTTCAATATATGACAAAAGCAGCAAGAATGTTGTTTGCTCAAACTCGGAAATGGACTGAAGCACTGATGATGTTAAGGTAGCTGAGTTAGCCCAAATGGCCAAATTAACATGGGCTCTAAAAGATATGCCAATTGAAGACTTTTTGAAAAATGGGAAGCTGTAGACTTCTTTTGAGCAATAAGAAATCTAACAGTGTAATAATCTATGGTTATGGTTATTAATAATTTTGGTAAAATTATTTAGTTGGAGCTGAAATGGTAGAATAATATTTTCCCCCTTTTTCCTTTAATCACAGTCAGGAGGGGGGGTAGAGCCCTACTTTTTTTCTTTTTTCTATTTATTTATTTTTGATTGCATATTACTTTGATCATAAATTAGACTGTGTCAAAAATTTATAAATCTCAAAATAAGCACTTTTTAAAAAATTGACATGTAGGAGATCAATAAAAATTTTATCCTCCTATAAAAGAGTAGTGGTTTTAATTCCAACCTTTTACATGCATGAGATTTATTCCCCACCCCCACCCTGGTATTACCATAATAAGTATGCTTTTATACCTCTATACAATGGCTTTGATCTAACCAGACAGAATATTATCCAAAATTATATTCAAAGTCTTCCATTTTGCAAAGATTACCTGGTTTAATAACAGCATTCTCTGACACTCGAAATATTGAAATTTTCTGTTTTGGAGGGACACCAACTGTTCTGTACATCTCCATTGCAGACTCTCCTTTCTGCAAGAAACCCAACCACAAAAGTTGTGAAAAATACAACTTTTTTTTTATTAGATCTTGACAATAAAGAGGTGTAAACATTTTTAACAATGCCTTTGAGTACCTTATACAATTTCTAAGGATTTGCTTGTAGAAAAATTAAAGAGAATCTTGTCTAAGAACTTGTGAATTATGGCTTGCAATAATATTACAGTGCCATCCTACATGCAATTACATAGTAGAAAGTTTTGTTGTTTTCAATAAGTCTTATTCTTAGGTAACTGTATCAAGGTGGTGTAGTGGCTTGAGTGTTGCTCAGGATGCTGGAGACCCGGGTTCAAAATCCCTGCTTGGCCACAGAAACCCACTGGCTGACTTTGGGTAAGTCACACTCACTCAGCCTCAGAAAAAGCCAATGGCAAGCAAATCCTGCCAAGAAAACCCAGTGACAGGTTCACCTTAGGGTGGCCACATATCAGAAACAATGTGAAGGCATATAACAAGAAGAGCATCTATGACTGTAGCCACAATTTCCTTCTCACAAAGATCAGCACTGCCATCACCTATTCCCCTGCCTAAAGGGGGGAAATAAGTGGCTGCCTGGGTCATGGCCCACAAATGGCAGGGTCACCACTGAAGGAGCAATAGCAAAAACAGATGTCACTGCTTCAGGGGTGGAGTGAGGGTGAGAGCCAGTTGCTCTCTTTAGGAAGGGATTTCCCCCCTTTTAACTTGTCTTTTTCTTTAAACTGTCTACTTTACAGGAATTCCAATGAGCAGCTGATCCATATTACATCAACACTATTATTTAACAATTCACTGATGTGGAAAGTCTGAGTTCAATAATGTATGCACAACTCCAATTTCAGAACAAAATTGTGAGTTCTTAATTTTCCAAGTTCTTAATTTTAACTGAACATAACAAGAAGCACCGTAACCCTTAACAAAAGTTGCTTTTACCATTAGCTAAATACAGAAAAAAAGTTTACAAATGGCTTACAGTGGATTAATTCAGAAACTGTCCTTGAATTTCCTTTTCAACATATTTAACTAAATGGAAGCCAAATGAACAAAAACTGAAAATAGATGCTGTATAGCTGAATTTTGTGCTTTAAATGGATCCCCCCCAGAAAGCAATTTATGTGACTGACAGCAGCGACACACTTGGATAATCACCATCTGTAAGTTGGTTCATGTTGCGGAAGTCATCTGTGATTTTCCTTTTTCCAAGGAAAATGCCCACCTGAACTTCTGAATGAATTCGTGAGGACAATTTTAAGGTTATATATTATTACACAAAATTTTGTACTAATGACTTTGTATATAAATTGGATAATGCTCACAATTCTGTGTGAAGAGACAGAGGCTAACATTACTTTTAATGTTCACATTTTAAAGATTCTTACACACTTAGAATCAGTAGTATAAAAGCAATAATAAATATTCAACCCTAAGTACTGTTTCTTAGATTAAGCTCTAGTATGATCAATAGAATGTACCTTCAAAAATATTTACAGGATAAAGGCTGGGTTTACATCAAAGGTGAGGAAATCGCAGAAAAAAAGATCAGCTACCACAATAAACCGAGAGTCCAACTGACTGTAGCCTTCTTGAGGGGCAATGGCTCAGTGAACGCAGTTGAAAGAGCAGATGGGACTGCCTGAAGCCCAAACAATCCGCACCTTCAAAGCTCTCCTCTGGACCTCCCCACAACCTTCCCTCTACCACTCCATCCTTATAATTCATATGGATTACTAAAGTGTGCATTGAACAAATTTCTAAGTATAACTGTCTTATGATCATCCTGTCAAAACAGAATTACAGACCATTTCAACTGAAGGTAGATCTTGGTAAAATTATCTTTTGGACTACAACTTCATTTGAGTAACTTTTCCAAGCTCTGAGTTAAAACTATTTAACAATTATATGCTATTTTCCCAGTGGGATAAGATCTGTCTCCTTCTTACACTATAGACTCTGCCACACTTAACACATGGTAATTTAAGGGTAAGATTTTATCTCTGGCTGTTGGCAACAGGAATCTGTAGGCTCCAGGTATTAAATGTAGATCCCATTTAACAAGATAGCTATTGGCAGGTACTTAAAGGACAATTATTTCAGCTAAATCCCCTGCACATGCAGGTGTTTCCAGAAGCTGTGACAACAGAGTAGTTAACCTTTCCTGCCCAAAATAAGCCACTTAGCATCGCTTCATCGTTCAAAAACTTTCCAGGGTGGGTATGAAAAAACTGCTAATATCTGCAAGATACACAGATTTGACATCTAGCAGATCATGCCGCACTGGGCCAAGAGATAAAATTATGCTGCATGAAACTGTCACTTATAGGCCACCTATTCAGACACGAATGAAATAACCTCAAGTTCTTTTCTCCTCCCAATTGTTGGAAAAATGTGGACAGTATCATTAATTTTGAGACCAAAGCTAACCATTCAAACTGGAGCACCCTTACATCTGTAAAGCTAAGGACTCTTCTTCCATATATGCCTGTTTCAAAATAAGTAATGAATAATAACGAGATAAAATCTTCATGTTGATGAAATTGAAGATTCAGCTTGTAAATAAGAACAGATGTTAAAATCTAGGGAAAATAACTATTTAGAACTAATAAAGTATTGTACATTAACTTACCAATGAACCACTTTTTCACACTCCAGCTAATATAAGGTTTGTCCAAAGCACAATGTAACAAGTTATATATTATAACTGCACAATACTGAGAAACCTGGTTACATAAATCACAGGTTTACTTCCCTTGCTCCTTGAGGAATGTGACAATAATCTAGAGTCTGGGGTTTCAAGCTAGTGTCAATTATTTATTAAGTCCATTTGTACCTCACACTTCTTCCCAAGAACTTAGAAGGGCTTATTTTCTGCTAACCTAGAGAGTAGAATCAAGTCTAATGGTTTTAAGTGAGGAGCACAGATTTTCAACTGAACATCTGAAGAAACTTCTTGACAGTAAGCGTAGTTCAACAATGGACCCAACTGCTTCAAGAGATGGTGAGGTCTCCTTCTCTGGACATCTTCTAAAAGAGGCTTGACAACTATTGGCTGAGATGTTCTAGCTAGAGATGCTGCATTCAGCAGAGGGCCAGCAGACAGCTTGATGGCCCTGGGACTTCTTCAAACACTGTGATTCTGTAAAGGCACATGGAGTTACATCATTTTATAAAGGAAACCCCAGTTAAGAAGGCAAAATTTATGGGAGCTGGAGATCTGCATACAGGTGCCTTCTAAATACCTTGAAAGCACCAGATCTTGTCTGATCTCAGAAAAGAAGCCAAGTGAGACCTGAGTACTTAGTACTTCGATGGGAAACCAGCAAGGAATATCAGACACTATGGGCTCTAACTCAGAGGAAGGCAGTGGCAAACCACCTCCGCATATTGCCTAAGAAACCCCTATGAAATTCATGAGATTGCCATAAGTCAACAAGTGATTTGAAAGCACATACTTTACTTTATCCTCAATCTATGCCCCAGCATCCCATCCACTACCTGTTATCAAATAACCAACATGAATACAGGGGTAGAATGTGATACAGGTTTTATAAATTTCTGAGGCAAGAGAAAAAGAGTGTTTGAAGAGAGACCAAGAACACCCTGTGAAAACACTTCAGAATCCAAACACAACGACAACTGCAGATTGTGGTTTTATACTACCTCTACTATCACTTGACTAGAAAAATCCCACAACCAGGACATGAGTGTGATAGCACTGTCTCACCCATGAAGAGTTGTAGTATGGGGGTATAGCTGGAAGAACCAATATTAAACAACCACCCTTTGAGACAGACTGCCACCAGCTCTTTCATCCAACTCAGACAGAACCAGAAGACTCCCACACTTTACAGGACATCCCTGGACTCTAATGCAACAACAAACAAAATACTGCACCTCTGTTTCTTGAGTTCCAGGTCAACATTAACAAGCAGTATTCAACAGCAATAGAGACTCTTCCTAATAATATCCACAAACACACTATAAGGAGGTAGGTTGATTTCCAAAGGTAGGCAACCATTCAGGAATACTGTATAGATATCTGGCAACAATAAAGCTCACTATTTTAAATACATCCCAAAAGCACAAAGGTAAAACCTCAAAACTGTAAAGACTTGCAGTAAAAGTGTATCACAGTACAAAGAAGAAGGCAACGTGAAGACAAAAACCTCAAAAAAACTAAACCGAATCTGATAGCAAAACTGTGATCAGGACCCATAAAAATCAAAACATTCTATCATACTTTCTTGTTCACACCAGAATGCAGATAAAGTTGTGCTTTTCTCGAATAATCATGGCTTTGAGTAACCTTGAAAAATGCAAAACAAGAGGTAACACTGGTGCATTGACAACTCTAAGTGATTCCTGACTGTTGGAAAACAGAGCCCACAGGAGGACACAGAGAAGAAACATGGAGGTTTTTGATTAGCCCACTTGGGTCCTGCATTATCTGGTAAACAGAGATATACTGCCTTGACTACTGAAGATAATATATAACAATTGTGACAAGCAGCCACTGATGGCTTTATTCTTCAGGACATTGGATAGTTTTGAAAGGGGATTAGACAAATTGGTACCCATCACTACATCTTGTAACACACACACACACACACACTTTAGGCAATGCGTTGAGTGAATACATGTGCCCTGCATCTTTTGACACTGAACTTCAGACATTCAACTTCATTAGATGATGATGTCTGGGCTCTAGACTTCTCCTTATCCACTTTCACCACAACATGCTCTTTAAAACAGAAGCAGCACTAGAACTAATTTGTTTAGTGCTATCTGCCTAAACCTATGGCTGTTTTCTCTGAAGTAAGTTCCACTGAGCTTAGTCAGATCCAGAGAATGATCTGATCACTGCCTAAATGGGAAGCACACAAAAAACAACTCTACAAAGAGAAGATCAGAATGTGTCATGGGGTCATGTGTAAGAAATTTTGTTCTTTTTTTGAAAAGTGGTAAAAGTTCTTTGCACAAACAAACATGGCTGGATATGTGAATAGATGAAAATCCAGCTTAATATGTAAAACACTAAATACTTAACCTGATAAAAGAAACATAACATTGTAGACAATAAAATAGAAACATTAGATACAAAACTTCCATGGCTTCACATCACAAACTCTGCTTAAGAAATACTGCTAAAAGTAGTGGTGGTAGGCATGCAGGGAAAGATCAATTTTAAGAAATTACAGCACATGGGGTACATTAAATTCCTTTTTTTTAAAGATAGGCTTTTAAATATACACAGAAGCACCCCACCTTCTTATGAATGCCATGCAGAGAAGCATTTAATAACAACTGATCTCCTCCTATTAAAAACAAAAAACAAAATAATCAACTTACACGAAACTGAGAGACATTTTTCCCTCCAACAATTAGAGCAGGACATTTCCCATCAAATCCTTCCTTAGGTATGTGGCGTATCACATGGCAGTCCTGAACCTTCAAAAGATGAATCAAGATGATAAACAAGCCTTAAAACCCTATATATTTTGGTCATGGAGCAAAACATTTAATTATAGGCTTCCACTGAACAATACATAGGTCAGTGTAGAGTAATGTAGAGCAGCCTTCAAGATGTTTTGGACTTTGATAGCTGGACAGTACAGTTGTTTGGGTCAGGTCTATGCATTGTTAATGGTCAAAAATGCTGGGAGCTCTGGTGGAGAGCAGACATGGACCGACACAGGAAATCTCATGCCACAACCTTCAAGCATTTATAATCTGAATGCCACTCATTTAAGGAACTCACACTCCAACTTTTGCCATCAAAGGATGGCTTACAATACAGTAAAATGCAATTCTCAACAAATAAATATAAGCTATTGTAAGGTTCTCAAATATCCATAACCACAGACAAGACTCCATCTCAGCAACCACACGCATAACTTCAGAAGATGGAGAAACTAAAAGAGGGAGCTCAGAAGATGCTCTTAACTGTCATATAAATGTATCAAGGAGGGCATTCCCCCACTAAAATCAGAGACTGGTAAAAAGCAGATCAGGATTATTAACAGATTTCTAAGTGACTGCCCTAAGTGGACCTAAGTGACTAGATCAGCAAATTTTTCTGATTTCTAGTTGTTTAACAACACCAACAAAAAGTGTGCAGTTGTACACATAGTCATTTGCAGGGGTAAGTTATAAGTCTTTAGATTCATTGTTAATCAAGTATAAAATAGGAGTTGATGCTTAAGAGTGCTGACAAAACTTTGCTTGCTGATAAGTTTAAAAAAAAAACACCACCTTGATATGGTGGTCTTGTACTAGTCACTTTTATTTATATTCCTCATCTGTAAGATCTGAAGATTAATGGAATGCTTTTGCTTCATCTTTGTGGAATTCTTGTAGTGAGTTCTTTTGCTGGAATCACTGATCTATACTAACTGTGATGTAGATTCAAACTCATAAACTCAGGCAATCCTAAGCATACTTCTCATTGGGGCCCAGAGATAATTTGATCTTCCCCCTGAGCCACAATTATGTTCTTCTCTCCATGTCTCTGTCTTCCACAACACTCTGGTTGGTAGACCAGTTCTAGCTAATAAAGATTCCTGAAGCCTGATGCCTAACCAGACCTGTTATGTATTGCCCATAATGGCTCTTGTGAACAGTCACTTGTCTATGATAAATCACAATCTCCTCCAAGAGAAACTTTTACAAAATGAAAGAAGCTGGCTTCTTTTTCTTCCTTTCAGACTGTTCGCCACAAATGACTGAAATGGGCATACAGCAATGATTTAGGATGGAATCTTTTCAGTCCCTGTTCATAGCTCTGCACTAATCTCTGCCATGCCATTCTGGAAGGCTACTCATGGGGACACTGTACCTGAAAGATCATAGGGTTGTACCAAAACTCAAATTGATTCCTGTCTGTCTATAGAGAGTGAAACAACTCTCCAGACTCACCTTAAGACTTGTTGCAAAATGGTTACATTGTAAGAACTGCAGCTGTAACTGCAGTTATGGGTTTAATCATTTAAGCTGGCTTGAGGCTTTGTTTGAGGCATAAGATCACTATAAAGCAATGAATAGCTAAGAGATAAAAGGACATCAACCTAGATCTAGAAAATAATGTTTGTACTTTCTTCAACATTCAGTTTTTCAAGTTTAGAATATGCTCTGCTTTACCTGAAGTAATGTGACAGCAAATCTTTCACCCTTCTTGGTCCATAATGGCATCATTCCTAACTTTACTGCAATAACACCAACTCTTCTGGAACCTGTATGTAACAGTAAAGCGAGAGCATGGCAACTTAATTTCCATTTATTTAAATGTCTAGCCTACTACATAGCAATAACAAAAGGCACTTTAAAAAAACAGGGCTGTATCAATCCTCTGTAAGTGCAGAAAGATTGCTAAATGGGAAAACAGAGCTCTCCTCTCCGCTCTTTGTGGTATACACACATGGGTACCTATCAAGAAATCATGCCAATCTTTTAGAAGGGAACAACTTTGGGCACACCTCTCATATTTCCATCCAGACCTTCAAATAGCATTTGTGAGTTTGTAGTTAGTAGTTAGCCAGGTGGAATGCAGGATGTGTGTGCAGGCTTATCATTTCTCAAAGTGGGATGCTGTACTGGAACTTGGTAGATCCAGGTTCCAGTCTGTTGTTGAGCCTTTAGCTAGTAACTTAACTTGCAGTCTAAAACGGTGCTGTCCTCTCTACCACTTCAGCTATAGGCCAGACCCTTGGTGCTGTACAGCTAGGCTGGGGCATTACCATCCCAGGAGAACTTGGAGGGCAGTGCTCCTCTACTGCACCTGCCTCTGCAGAAAGTTTTTTTAGGAATTGCACTAAAATGCCTTCTACAGGGCGTTGTCACCATGTTTCCGGACCTTTCCAGGGCATTTCAGAGATAGGAGGAGTTTTTTAACAACAGGAAATGTGTACAAGTCACTTCCTGTGAACTTTGTAATTCAAAAAAGGCCTGTGCTGGAAGAGAAATGTGGTGGAAATGCATCCCATACCCTCTAGAGAACATTTTGTGGCCAAACCATTTTTAAAATTTGGAGTGGGGCTCCAGAAATGCTCTTCACACCCCCTAGAGAGCCTTTGGGGGCATTCTGAAACATTTCTGGCCCCTAGGGGACTCTGGCGGCACTAAAAAAGACCAAAAAAGACCCTAGGGGACCATTTGCCCACCCCTGCTATAAAGTGTTGGATCAGACTTTGGGAAATCTAGATTTTAGTCTCCATTTAGTCATGACATTCACTATGCAGTCTGGACCATTCTACACCTCACATGTCTCATAAGTTTATTGTCAGTGTGAAGTGAGGTATAAGAAAATTATGAGCTCAGTGGAAAGCAAGAAGATAAATGTAATTAACAAACATTATCCAACCAGCATGCTGAATGGGCAGGCACATTTTGGGGTTGGCTTTGGAGGGAGAGTGGCTGTTAAGTGAAACGGAATGTATTCTGTCTTGTGTGAGCTGCACCCACAATAGACCAAACTCACTGATTTTAAACACACACACACACAAAAAGAATCAAAATACAAGATCAAGTACTGTTCCATATTAAATTTGCTTTCCCTTCTAATTCTATTGTATACAAACCTGGTTGCCATGGGTGCAAAGGCCAAGGTTCATCTTTCAGTGGACAAAGTTTACTAGCCGTTTGAGCTTTGTATTCTTCTGCTACAAATTTCTTAAGGAACTGGACATTCTCTTCCGAAAGGTGCTCATCCCACCATGTGACATTGTTATTAATGTGTCTGACTATGACCCAACATGGGCTCCTATAAAATTGAAAAGAAGAATAGTCGTGAAAATGAGGAACATTGTCGCATTTCTGTATGTTCAGTTCTACAACCTTGACCACTATTTTAATGTATCACAATGTCATCAAAACACAAGATAGATGTTAAAAAAGAGAGAGAGAAAGAAACTGGAGGACACCTGCAATGCATTCCCCTTAAGTAAGACAGCAGGAATGTGACAACTGAGTTGCAACACCACAACTGTGGAATCTTCTGCCCTTGAAGGCCCAAGCATTATTCACATTGGTCTTATTTCACTGTCAAGGTATAATCTGGCTACTTATCCAAGTGTTTGAGGCCCACTGAGAACATGGCTACCTTTTTCATCTTCGAGATCTTCATCTTTCATCTTTTAAGTACCTTACAGGGACTCTTGCATTACATGCTAACAACTTCCCAGAGAGTGTGGGCTTTACAACAATGGACAGAACAGAAAAGGATGTGGCTCTGTCAATCCCAACTGCTGTAGGTAGTTGCTACTGGCTGAGAATGGAGTGGTGTGAGAAGAGAAAGTATGTATGAGCCAGAAAGGAGGACTGGTAATGGGTCTGTATTTAGCAGAATCAACACAAAAGGAAGCAGTAAATGGGAATGCCACAACACTAGGAAAATGGCAGCCACACAGACATGCAAAGTTTCATGGTGCACATACATGGCAATTCTGAAAATCTAGAAAAGCCTGGAGACTGATGTCCTCACAAATCAGTTTCAGCAAGCAAAAGAGATAAATGTGGAATTCGAATCACACTTACTATTTTGAGGACAGGCTCAGGCAGACATGTATCTGCCAGCAAAGTGGTTTGAGTTTCCTGCTACGTATGTATAGCTGCAAAACACACACACACCACATGTGCTTGTAACACTTTATACACTTTCTCTCCCAGCACAATAAAACCAAAAGAAAAAGGTGGACTGGGGGGAGCCAGAGATTAAGTCCCCTAACATCAGGAGATGGAAGTGGCCGAGGGGGACAGCACGATAAACTTCACTGGTTGAGGAATCGCTACTGTTTAAAAAGCCCGAAATGGAAAATCAAAGTACCATGTCTTAGGCCATTCCCGCACCACACTGTTATAGTGCTGTTATTCCACTTCCAATACCCTGTGGAATTCCGGGGTTTGTAGTTTACTGAGGCCAAAGAGCTCTCGGGCTAAAAATTCTTAAGGCCCCTCCCTCAGGTGCAGAGCCCACGACTCCATAGGATGCTGGAAGTGGAAGAATAGCACTGTAACAGTGTAGGGCGGAAAGGGCCTTCGATCAGGGTACCCCCAAGCAGAAACAGTACTGTATCAGGATTCAAACAGCTCCCATAAACCACCATTTCGGTTCTCCACACCAGGTCCGTCACCTTTTCCCCCGCTCCTCAAATAAAGGCAGGAACGCAAACAACGGAGACCCATGTACGGGCGGAACAGTAGTCACACACCGACAACTCGCTTGTTTCGCCTCACAGGAATGAGGAGCCCTAAAGTAGGGGGTAGGGAGAGAAAGAGAGACTACCCTACGTCCGACCTGCGAGGAAGGAAGAGACAGGCTCGGACTACACCAAGCGCCGGACCGAAATGGACGCGCACCCACGTACCCGCTCCTAAGTCCGGCGTCTCTGGCTTCCGCTGCCACACGAGCTGAAGCGAGGGACCCGCTGGACAACAAACGCGACCCCAGACGACACAACCGCCCGACGGCCGCCATGTCCCGCTGAGAGGAGCACCCTCTCGCTACGGAAGAAGACCGTCCGAGCGGAAAAGCCTTCCCTCATAATCTTCGAACGGAAGTTCCGGGCATACTTAGTTCCTACCCGTCCCGTTAGTACCTAGAGAAGAGGCGCTTCTAAATGGGCGTTCCCTCCGCAAACATCCCCACCCAATGAGAGTGACTTGCCTCGGCGTTCCCGCTTCCCGACGAGCCATAGAGCGAAAGTCCGGGGGCCAGAGCGGCCGCTTTAGCTTGTGGGCCCGTTGCAGGACGAGAAGGCGGAGCTGCCCTGGCGCCTGTGGGTGGCGGGCACAGTGTTTGGGCTTTTCATAAATAGGGGAAGCGACAGAGCGGCGGCGCTTCTAGATTTTATTTTTACCGGTCTGTTTTAGCCTGAACTTCATGGACTGTTGATAGCTGGAGAGCGTCTTGGACATTTGGGGGTAGTGGTTTGCATTCCTGCTTGATAGTCTGAGCTGAGGGTTAGTAGATGCCTGTCAGGAAGCACTGGAAAAGCAGAATAAAATTTTCAGAACCAGATATCTTGCTGGTATGTACTGTGAAAAGAATGTCATGATTACTAAAAGCCACCGTGCATTTCTTAAAAACAACTCAAGGCAAACTCTTCTCTTTTTGGAGCAGAATTATAAGTTTGATAGATCACAGAGATTTAGTGTATCTTAACTTCAGTAAAGCTTTTGCCAATGTGATCCATGATATTCTTGCAGGTAAAATATAGGCAAGTTGATGCTGCAGTTAGGTGAATGTGTAGCTAGTTGATAGACCAAACCTAATGAGTGCTCACCAGTTGCTCGTGGTCATCCAGGAGATAAATTACAGGTAGGGTGATTCAGGATTCTGTTCTGGGCCCAGAAGTCAACATCTTTATAGATGCTTTGGGTGACAGAAGAGAAGACGTGCCCACCAAATTTGTAGACATCAAACTGGGATTTGTAGGTAGGGCTTCGGAAGACAATTTGTAGAACTGGGCCAAAAATAACAAAGTAAATTTCGACAAGGATAAGTGTAAATATTTTTGGCAGCAAAAATCAGATGCAGGCTGGTGGAGCTTGGAGTGTGTGGAGGAGGGGCAGGAGAGGGGGGGCTACGGCACGAGGGGCATGGCCACTGTGCATGGGGGCATGGCTGCAGGATGTGGGGGCATCGCCAGGGTGCATGAGGGTGTGGCTACAGGCCAGGACACCCTAAAAACATTGCTGCCTGGGGTGAACTATCTCCTCTGCCCCTCCTCATCCCTATGCAACTGGATGCAGACACAGGATGGGTCACACCTGGCAGCAGCATGCATGGAAGGGATCTAGAGGTCTGGAAAAAAATCACTGAAATCTAGTTAGTAGATCTGTATTATCTATTATTGTGGCATGATGTAAGCATATGTCAGCTGTGTGAAGTGGCAGCCAAAAATTGTCCAGTTTAGTTATGTACTGTAGTTACAGAAATATATTGTCTAGATTAAGGGAGGCAATAGTACCACTCTATTCTGCTTTGATCAGACCTCACCTGAAATACTGTGTCCAGCTCTGGGCACCTTTGTTTATGCAGAAATCTTAAAGGAGCATATCCAGAAGACTCCATTCCTGTCAGATGGAAGGAGGAGTAAACTTCCAGTAAACTGGAAGGAGTAAACTTGTTTACCTCTGCTCTAGATGATTAGGTTCTGAACCAGTGAATTCAAGTTACAAGGAGATTCTAACTTCCTGACCATAAGAACTATTCAACAGATTATGTCAGGAACACCTACATGGCAGATGTTTAGAGATGTGATGACTATCTGTCAATGAAGCTTCTTCTGTGGCTTCCTGCACTCATGGAAGTTAGACAAGATAATCCTTGGGCACGTTCTAACTCCATGATTCTAACTCAGCTTTATTGATCAAGTCTGAAATTTTAATACACTAATACACAAGGGCTTTAGAAACGGTTTGAAGGGAGCAGACATCACACAAGGCTTTGAATCCTGATTGGTTGTGAAAACCCACTGGGTGACCTTGGGCAAGTCACATTTTCTCAGCCTTAGAGGACGGTAAGGGCAAACAGCCTCAGAACAAATTCTGCCAAGAACCCCTCATAGTAGGTTCATCTTAGTGTTGCCGGAAGTCAGAAATTACATGAGGGCACACAACAACAACCACTACAACAGATGTCACACTGACATACTGTCTCAAGTTGCCACAGTGGAAAAAAACATGCTGGAAACAGACACTAAACATGGAAAGAGGTATGAAGTGAATAGAAGCAAAGTGAGAAGCAGACAAATCTCACACAAAACCCGAAAAGGATATCTATTCTTGCAACCAGTGTGGGCTCCATGTTCGGAAGATAACATTATAGACTATTCCATTCCTTGTCATCGCTGTTGCCTATGTACTTGTCCTTGCCCTGTATGGCATAAGCTGCATGGCCGCTTGGAAGAAGTGGGCAAGATGAGCAGAGGCTGCTGAGGGAACAAGTGAACTTACTGTGATGCTGAAGAAAAGTGGGGCCACTGCACTCCAATGATTCACTGTGCCCCCCTGCAGTATGAGCCTTGGCAAGGGCCAAACCCTGATGCCACCCTGGACTATTGTATAATTACCTACACACAAACCTAGTTTCTGGACTGTTGGCTCCAGTAAAAAGCGTTGGTGACCAGCGCAATGTCCTCACTGTGTATACAAACAACTCTTTTGTACTGGAGTCACATAATGATGACAAGAGGCCTCAGTGTACCTCTAGTATGGCACACGAGACCTTTGTGGGTCAGTCCTTCTGTACATTTTTGTGCAGCTAAAGGGATGCACACACCCATGGCTGCTGAGCTGCAGTTCCGTAAAGGCTGCAATGTAATCAAATTATAAATAAATGGCTATGTGATAAGTCAGAAGCGTGTGTGTGTATTGCACTCTGGGTGCCAAAAAGCTTCCCAAATGGAATAGAATGCTTTCAAGCAATTAAAAGATCAGGCAAAGAGAACTGATGGGTGTGAAGAAGCAAATAAAAGATTCTAGTGTGTAATTAGAGTATTTGACACTCTTACGTGTTTTCTGAAGTGGAAAAACTGACAAAATAAAGATATAACTTTTTTCACACTCTGCCACTAATTTAATACCTTTTCCCCAGCAGAAAAGGCATTTGCTTGCAGCTAATTAAGTTTGGAGGACTTCAAGACTGTTTCTTAAAAGCAAGACTTGGAAAAGCATGGGAAGAAGCATTAAAAATGAGCAATAAAATCAGTAGGCTGATGAAAGTTTGCTCTGAGTAGGATTCAAACTAGAAGGTGCTGCTGCTTGTTTCCCCGAAGTAACTGCTTGGGGGAACTGTCTAGCTGTTTTACTTTTAGATTTGTGTTGGCTTAATTGTATGAAAATGAAAATAGTCCTACGAAGAAAATAATCCTACTAAGATATAAGTACCCCACCTTCCATAGATCAGTCATAGTGGTACATCATGTGCATCACTCTTACATGGCTTTCTGTCTGGACTTCTTTCTGAGTGGACTTCAATTACCTGTTTGCTGATTTTTATTCATTGTCTCTTCTATTGAATCTGTATCTTCCCCTGTGAATCAAGCCAAGCTGGCTAATTAATTCTGCATTGAATCTGAAATAACAGAAAAGCTTCTGAGTGACAGAAGAGGGAGATTTGCTTTCCTTTGTGAAGACAGCATAGATTCCCTAATTGACGACTTCAATCTTACAAAAGCCCATTTATGCTGAGGGCTATAGATTTATCTTGAAACATATTGAGGGATCTGATATGGACAGCCTAATGTCAGCAGTCTTAGCTGGAAAAGAAATCTAGCTAGAGAAATGTCAAGAGAGGATAAAAAAAACTTTCTTTCGTGGCTTCTGTCTCTGTTTAACAATTCATCTCACCCAAACCTTTAATATGTCTCTGAATTGAGTCATTCCATCTGGTACAATGAATTTCAAATCTGACTTTAAAACCCTGTGTGCCACAGTCCATTAAGCTTTGAACACACTATCTCACCTCACCTCATACATTACTTACATTCAGTTACACCATTGTCTTTTATATTAAAATCTTGACTCTAGCAATATGCAGTGCGTGATTGCTGTGATGCATGTACAAGTCTTTGCTTTAACCTTTGTTTCACTTGGAAAGCCTTGTATATCAGAAGCTGCCACACATCAATCAAACCATTGATCCATCAAACTTGGTATTGTCTACATTGATTGGCAGGACTTTTTTAGGTTTCTGAAGATTTTCCTGGGCCTACCTAGGCCTATAAAGATATCAAGGATTCAAACCTGAGGGATTTTTTTGTTTGTTTGTCTGTTTGCACACAGGACATGTGCTGTATCCATGATCTGAAGCCCTTCTATAAAGAAGGAGCAGAACAATATCTGTTGTCTTGGTATTCAGATCCTGAAGATTATCAATCAGTTCTTTTTTAAAATACTTTTTATTAAAACTACAAAAAAGAAGAACACATATCATACAGAAATGTCAGGGATTCCAGGCAGGGAACCCTGGGAAAATGATCAGCCCACTGCAAAGATGTTGCATCATGCCCCAGCTGTGGGTAATTGCAAGGTTGCATAAGAAACTGGGGTCGTGTGCAGATGGTAGAGGGAGGTGTGCAAACCTCTACCTGATTGGTTGTAAATATGTATATAAGAAAGCAATCCCCAGTATGTTTTTGTCTGTTGATCAAACCAGTGTCTGGCGCGAGCCTTTGTCCATCTGCTCCATGTTGTGTACATAACGGAACTTTGCTGCAAGATAAAGTGCCTCCTGTTTGGAAGAAACTCCTCTGTGTGTGAGTATCCTTACTGGGGAACAAGGCTGCTGCTGTTGGCTCACTGTCCTCTGGCTTTTCCGCTGCATTTCTGTGGGGCTGAAACTCCTATCATCCCCCAACAGTGGTTATGAGCCCAGACCCAGAGTGCCCAGCATCCACAGCGCACCTGTAGTTGTTTTCCCCTGGATGCTGGGACTGTTTTTGACTGTTTGCCTGGCTCTCCGGTGCCTTGGGAGTCTGTGTTTTGGCAGAGAGACAGTTAATCTTCAGTCCGGAGCTCATCAAGGTCACTGCGGCCAGCTGCTTTGTTTGTTGAATTTTACTTACAAAGGCAGCAGCGTGGCTGAAGGAGTTTATCTGCGTTTTGAAAAGTTGACCGACGCTAATTATCAAAGCTGGCAAATTTATGTGAGAGCTGCTTTGACGAAGGAGAACTTGTGGCACGTTTTGGAAAACGAGGGACAGCCCCCAGAAGGAGCAACTGCTGCTCAAATAGCAGCGTTCAGGGTTGCTGACGAAAAAGCCAAAGCAGTTATTTTGCTTACTTTAAGTCCTTCCCAGTTGATTCACGCTGCTGCTGCAGACACAGCATATCAGCTCTGGGAGGCTCTGAAGCGTGTGCATCAACCTTCCTCGTGTTTGTCCAAAATGCTAAGGACGAAAAGACTGTATAACACAAAGTTATGTCCCGGAAGCTGTGTAAGAGAGCACCTCATGCTGATGAAACGGTTATTTCAAGAGACAGCCGCTAGGGGGGTAAATATCCCAGAAACGCAGAAAAGTTTTATTCTGCTGGGAAGCCTCACCAAGGAGTGGGACTTTTTGATGTACAGCCTGCAGGGTGTGCGTGAGGAAGAGCTGACTGTAGACCTGGTAACCGGGAGGATCCTGGAGGAAGTCCAACGTAAGCAGTTCGATTCCAGACTGCAGTCAGAGGGGAGAAAAGCGAGCCGCCAAGAGGAGGAGGCATCTGACCTGGAAGAAGGAGCAGTGTGCAGCTGTGCCAGACGCTGCTACAGATGCAAGAGAGTCGGCCATCTCCAGAAGGACTGCAGAATGCCAGCGCCGAGCAGAGGGAAGAAGACAGCCCAGAAGCGGAGGGGCGTGTCATCACAGGCTGAAAGCCATGTGTTTGTGGCAAAAGAACAGTCTGAGAGTGGTGTGTGGTTGCTAGACAGTGGTGCAACTCACCACATGGTGAACAATTTAAAGCTGTTGAATGATGTTACAAATGCAAATATAACAGCAATTTCCCTTGCAGATGGGGCACCAAGCAAGTTGCAGAAGATGGGTACTGCATATGTGCCATGCTTTGGTAAATCATTCAATAATGTGTTGTGTGTTACCAATTTGCAGAACTGTATTTTGAGTGTCTCCCAACTGACCAGTGAGGGTTACAAAGTGGTGTTTGAAGGGGAGAAATGTACAATAACTGCAAATGGTATGTTTTGTGCAAAAGGGGTGAAAAAGCAGGGGTTGTACCACATGTTGCCCAAAGGAAAAGTGGCAAACGTGTAACATTGTGTAACAAACCTCTACATGAAAAGTGTGTACATTATCTCCACAGAGTGATGGGACATGCCAGCTACAAAAGTCTGCAGGAGTTGGCAAAGGTATGCCCTGAGTTACAAGTCAGAAGTTGCCCTAAGTTCCTAGATTGCTCTGTATGCAAAAAGGTTAAGGTAAAGGTTTACCCCATTGCCAAGAAAAGCAAGTGTGTCACCCAACGTCCTTTTGAGGTTGTACATGCAGATTTGGCTGGGCCATTCAAGCCAACTGAAGGGCAAAATAGGTATGTCCTGGTAATTGTAGACAGACACACCAGGTACTCCTATGTCTATCTACTGAAAGAGAAAGGTCAAGCAGCTGAAAAGTTCCAAGAGTGGGTGAATGCTGTTGAGAGGGAATTTCCTTACAAAGTGGCCAGTCTTGTATCAGACAGAGGGGGAGAATTCCTGTCCAATAGCCTGCAAGCCTGGATGCGTAAGAAAGGCATAAGGCATAAAACCACCAACCCCGCATCTCCCGGGGAGCATGGTCTTGCAGAAAGAAGAATTGGGCTGTTAAAACAAATGAAGGACTGTATGATGGAGGATGCCCAAGCCCCAGCAGGACTTTGGGGAGAAGCTATAGTGACAGCAAACTACCACATAAACAGGATGTGGAGCTCAAGTGTGAAGCAAACTCCATATTACCTATTGTATGGTAGAGCGCCAAACCTGAAGCATCTACGTGTTTGGGGTCAATTTGCTAGTGTGTATGTTCCCCCAAGTTTTAGAAAGTCTGGAGAGGAGAAATCTAGACGGTTACGCTTTGTGGGATATGAAGGTAACAAATATAGATTTCTACACCATGCTGGCAAAATAGTGTATTCCAGGAGTGCAAATTTTGAAATCCATTCAGGATGGGATAGACTGCACTATAACCAAGAGGTTTTGATTCCCCTGGGTAAAAGTGTGAAAAGTGTTCCTGAAATTTCTGAAAATGGAGGGGCAGTGATGTCTGATGAGGAAAAGGACAGTGTCCCGGATACACTTGAGTGCTCTGAAAATGGAGGAGCAGTGATGTCTGATGAGGAAAAGGACAGTGTCCCGGATACACTTGAAAGCTCTGAAGATGGAGGGGCGGTGATGGCTGATGATGGAGAAGAAAGTACTGAGGAAAGTACTGAGAAGGAGAAGCCAGAAGTCTCACTCGATGTCACATGAAAGAGTTCAACACCGCCACCTAGTGCTGAACCTGCGTTTAGGGTCAAGCAGGAGCCTCGCACTGAGGCCAGCACTAGTTCCAGAAGTGGTTCCAGTAAAAGTGGGTCAGGAAGTACCCAACTTGCTGAGTCAGGAAGTAAAGTTATGCTTATCCCTAAAAGGTCAGGAGGAGGGTATTTTGTTGTCCCGTGTGACTGAAGCAGAAAACTTACAGTGTAGGACTACATTGGGGTATAGTATCAAAATGTGAGGCAAATGATCCAGAATGGGATTTTGTGCTTGCAGTATTGTCCATCTGTGGATCTGCTCACAAAGGCACTTCCACTAGTAGGCCATGAGAAGTTGGCAGGTAAGCTGGGCCTTGCCACCAGAGTATAAGGTGGAAGATGAATTGTACCTTTGAATGTATGTACTGTATGTATCATATAATATGTATTGCATGACATGTATGGATAGTGAAAATGTCCTACACAGTGGTCTGACCATTTTGGAGGGGATTGTCAGGGATTCCAGGCAGGGAACCCTGGGAAAATGATCAACCCACTGCAAAGATGTTGCATCATGCCCCAGCTGTGGGTAATTGCAAGGTTGCATAAGAAACTGGGGTCGTGTGCAGATGGTAGAGGGAGGTGTGCAAACCTCTACCTGATTGGTTGTAAATATGTATATAAGAAGAATCCCCAGTATGTTTTTGTCTGTTGACCAAATCGGTGTCTGGCATGAGCCTTTGTCCATCTGTTCCATGTTGTGTACATAACGGAACTTTGCTGCAAGATAAAGTGCCTCCTGTTTGGAAGAAACTCCTCTGTGTGTGAGTATCCTTACTGGGGAACAAGGCTGCTGCTGTTGGCTCGCTGTCCTCTGACCTTTCTGCTGCATTTCTGTGGGGCTGAAACTCCTATCGTCCCCCAACAGGAAAATCTCAGGGGAAAAAGGGGGGAAACAAAACAAAACAGTATACTACTAAAAATTCAAACGTCAACAGAACAGAAACATAAGAAAATAAGGCGGGGGGGACTTACAAAATCTGTCTAATTTAAAAACAAACACTCATTAGACTTCTCACTCCCCGGATCATGGTTATTGTTAACTTCTGAAGATTTTACTGCCTCAGATTTATCATGATAAGCCTTAAGTTCTGAGAAGAGGGGATTTCTCTTGTTGGTTGTCTTCTGTGGGCATAAGCCTATGCTACATTTGATTTTCACATAATGAACATTGCATACGCATTGCAAATAAATCCTCAACAGATATATTCTGTGCCTGTGTGTGTACGCTTCTTAATGAGCCAGCCTACCCACATATACTTATCCTAATAATTTCTGGCTTAAATAGAAAAGAACTTCAATCTGCTTTGCCTATTTACTCAGAGGAAATTTTTTACAGTCTTGGAGCCCCTCAATGGAGACATGACTTGTCAGAAAAGACAGTCATGCTTGGTAAAGTAGACGGCAATAGGAACAGAGGAACATTGCAAGTGGATAGACTCCAAGAAGGAAAGCATGGCCCTGAGTTTGCAAGATCCAAGGAAGGCTGTCCACACATTTTATGTATTTTATGGTTCTCTGTCATCTTTGCTCATGCTGATCTACGACTGTAATAAATTATTGAATTGAAGGAGGGCTGCTGATAATGAAGTGACTTGGAGATGTCTCATTCATAAGGTCACCATAAGTTCAAGCAGTCACACAGGGACGGGGGGGGCAATGGGGGCAGTTCGCCCCTGGTGACAATGTATTTGGGGCATCCTGGCTCATAGCCGTGCCCCTGCATGCCGCGGCTGCACCCCCATGCACCACGGCCACACCCCTGTGCACCGTGGCCACATCCCTGCACCGTAGCCCCTCCTCACACACCCCGCCACGCGCTCCAAGCTCCGCCACTGAGTTGAAGTCAACTTGACAGCAATTAACACAATTCTAAGTGGACCCTGTTGTGGGAAAAGGAGGAAGATTTTTTTAAAAAAAGGTTGGGCAATGCTACTTGAATAATCCAGGCACTCCATTTCGTATGTCATTTCTATTTCTGATTGTACTACACTTGAATTTGACTGTATTATTGAAATCTTTTGTAAGCAGCTTTCAAAACATCTTTGTCAGGGAATCCTCCCTCCCAGGCCAGGCCACTTGCCAGTGGTGGGTGTGGTGAAAACTGGCAGTAGGCCCAGCTAGATTCAAAAACCGAAGGGACGGTCCCCTACTCACTTTCTCTTCCTCTCTAGTTAGTGGGACGGATCAATCTTACTACAAGTATTTGCAAGAGAGTGGATTTTCCTATCCCGTAGCTTTATTGCTCTTCAAGTTTTACTGTGCTGTGAGTTCATGAAATCTCATTTATGTATGAAGAATTCTAAAATTAATTTCTGGTATTTGGGCAAATCTAGTTCACTTCCATCTTTTTTCCTCCAACCTGTGTTGCTGACATTAGAAGGTACACTGACAGAACACAGCAAAGAAAGGTAATTTTGATAAAATGTTTGTGCATGATTTTGTCATAATTCTTTTTTGTGCAGAATGACCAGGTACAGCACTCTGTAGAAATTGGAAAACTGAAAATGAATGATTCCTAATGCATTGCTTCAAAAATTCGGATGAGGCTCTCGGAACAATCTCTATTATTTATCAGAGCTTGGAAGAGTTACTTTTGGAGACTACAAATTCCAAACACACCCCAGCTGGGATGATCATGATTGTTGTCAACAGCAATTGTCCTAAGTTCTTTTATAAGCTCATCCAGACAGGTAACTAGTACCAATTCAATCAGCTGAATTTGCTATCACTTTAGGCTGCTTCTTCCTATTACCACATCCATATGCACCTTTTTTTTTAAAATGCATAGTCTACTCTTATTAATTATTGTGCTGAATGGGTTCACCTCCCGCCAAAAGAGTCTTCTGGTACTGTAAACCGAACAGAGAATCTTGACAAACTCTTTCCCTACCTGCTTTTCCTCTTTCCACTGCCTCTTTCTTCTCCACGCAGAGCAGTTTTGTAAAACAGTGGGGAGACATGGACAGTCTCTTCCCTTTTCCTCTCTCCTTCACTCCTACAAGTGTGCATAGATATGTTTTTTAACAAACGCCTGCATGCACATAGATCAAACTTAAAAATGTGCAGAAGAGGGGTAAAAGGAACAAAAAGAAGACTTACAGGACTAGGAAGTATTGGTTATTTATTTATTTATTTGAAAACCTACCCCCATGACAGAAACAAAAGACTCAAGAAAGCAGGGGTGGGCAGATCCTGAAATTATCCTGCAATCCTGAAATTATCAAAATATCTGGATCTCTGAAACAGGAGTGATAATTACAGGAGTAAAAACGGTGAGCTCTATGAATCTGCGGGCACACTAATAATGTCTTAGGCTAAAGCCTTAAACATTTATTTATTATTTTAAGTGTTTTGCTTTTCAAGGCAAAGCCCTATATCTGTTGATCAGAGCCACAAGCAAGAGGATGTGATGGCACTGAGGTCATGATTGTGAGTCTCCCAGAAACATCTATTTGGCACCCATGAAAGTACTGCAGTAGATAATCTTTTGCTCTGATCCTACATGGCTGTTCCTAATATTTTCCCAAGGCAGGAGACTTGGGGATAATTAGTATTATGTATGTAGCAGTGGTATTATCCTTCCAAACATCTGGTGATCTTCCTTTTTATCCAGCTACTACTCCCCCATTTTGCTGTGCCTCTCCAACACTTAAGCATTCTAATTACTGAAAGGAAAAAAACCCCACATTGACCATAGTGGCACTTGACATCTGAGTAAACTTGCATTGTATTGAGTAATCAGAAACTGTGAAAACAGTATATGAAAATCAACATGCAGTGTCTGACTCAAAAAGCAGGACTAGAAATGTTAATTTTATAAACAGAATGGGATCTTCCCTTGCTAAGTAACTGCTTAACCCTTATTCACTCATACGCATGCTACTTTTGTTCAATTCAGTTGATGTAATTGAAAGAGAAATCTGATAGAGAATGTGTGCAGTGGTTAAAGATCCTGATTAAGGAGCAAAGACACAAATGGCTTGGAGAAACAAACTAAAGGCTTTATTATAGCAACTCCATTCTCTGATAGGAAAGTTACCCGGGATGCTAATCTAATGTAGTTTCATTCTAGAGAATTGCTGAGAGAGGATTAGCAGGAAGAGAAGAGGTGGAAAAACATCCCTTAAGTATATCAGTTTACATCACAGAAGGGTCAGGATAGGTAGACAAGAAGGAGGGAAATTTTGGAAGGACCCGCAAACTATCTAAACCTATTGCCTGCTCTGAGTCATTCTTGACGCCTCAGTGCTAAGCACTGTTGCTATTCTAACAAAATCTGGGCTAAATAGATAACTTTTATGGTAAGATTACTGTTCTTGATACCATCAGTGCAAATCAATTTGTATTTTTTTAAGATGCAAGATTATTGTTATATAGAGGTGGTTGTGAGGACTGGACAATAGCTATTTGTTACTCCAGTAGTACATTTTGTGAAACAGGCCAAAAATATCTTATCCAGATTCTCCTGATAGGCAGAAATACAAGGTTGAAATACAATACTAAACACTCATCTAAATTCTCATTATCCCTTTTGATTTATGTATCCTCTGGAAGATGCTATAAAAAGAAAAGGAAGATGCAAGGAGAAAGAGCTGGAAAGCCATTGAATGATAAATTTGGATTGACATACATTGCCAGAATGGATCTTTCAGGGATTTTTTTTTCAGAAATGTTGACAACTTGTACTTCATTGTTAGACAGAAGCAGTTGAATGACAGTCAACCATTAAATTAAAAAAAAATGGACTTAACAGTTAGCAACAGGAGCATCTGTTCACAATGGACATCTGTGACAATGTAAAATTGCTACTAGTTCCCTCCATGAGGACAATTGCTATAGATAGTACAGCTAGAAAAACGATTTTCAGATCTCAACCAAGCTAATTGTTTCTAATTATTTTCACAGTGCTATATCAGATACTAAGGATGAATTAGAGTTTTAGGGAAATCTTGTCACTGCATGGCTTGATTTGATAAATACTGATTTGATAAATTACCAAACTATTATTCTCTATTCTATTTAACTAAAAAAATCCCTTAAACTTTGTTTAAACAACAAAACAGTAATGCAGTGATAATGTTAGCTATACAAATAGTGTCTGTTACAGTGGCTGAGATCCAGAGAAAGGAGATTCCTAAGTCTTGTTGAAATTGGGAGGACAGTATTTGTGATGAACTTAAGTTCTACTGCTGTCAACAAAACTGGCTGTTCAGAAGAGACGCTCGCCTAGTTCAATGGAACTAATTCCCAGGCAAGTATGCATAGCACCGAAGCCTTATTATGCATATCTGTTCTGAAATTAATTTCAGTGGAGCTCACTCCCAGGTAAGCAGGCGCAGAATTGTAGCCTTTGCTGGCTTTTAATGGAGAATCCTGTTTTATTGCTGTTTTCTTTAATCTAATGGTTTTATATCTCTTTATGTTTTATTGATCAGTTAAAATTATTGTTGCATATTTTAATTGCATATCACCTTGAAGGAATGACAGAAAGATGAATGGAATTTTAAAAGTAAATCTCGTTCTCTGAATTAGGAAAGGCATGCTTTAAAACCATTCTAGAATGCTACAATTTAATATGAGATTTTTCCTACATTAAAGAATTTCCTGAATTTTTCACCTACTGAAAAGAATGGTAAAATTAACTGTGCAGTAGATCTCTGCCTGTGGTACATCACTGTTGGGCATTGGTGTATGTCTGCACACTGGAAAACTTCTGTGGTGCGGGCAAAGTGAGTGTAGAGAAGTTAACTAACTTATGTCCCAGTTCTGGGGAAAGGTGGGGTATAAATCAAATCAAATGGGGGGAAATTCTCATTCAAAGTGCTTCCAGAGGGACAATTCCAAGTGCTACCAATATTTATTCCATGAAGAAGAATAAAGGAAGAAGACCTATGGAACAAAGAGGAGATTACACCACTGGGAATTCTTGGACATTTTAAAATCAGCTTCTGAAGAAATCCTTTTTTTGCACCAGTTGGTTTTGCCCCTTTTGTAAGCTTTCTGCTATGTGGTGAAACTTGCCTTCTCATTTTGATATATTAGAACTACAGGATTTGAAGGATGTAGGCAGCCTGTGTGACAGTGACCTGCTGTGTCAAATAAAGGCATGCAAGATGCTTCCCACAGTTTTTACAAAAAGACGTTGAGAATTAAATTAAAGAAACAAAACGTCACAGTTAGAAAAATGATGAGATGTTGTGATAATGGGGCTTCCCATTACCTAGACTTAGCTGAAGGGGGATACTTCCCTCTTCAGGTAAACCAAGGGTTAATGGGGTGTTGGGTTAGGTTACACTTTTTATTGTGGGTCAGCCTCACAGGTCACGGGGAGAGAATTGCCCAATCAAGGGGGAAAAGGTCAGCATCTTCAAGATGCTTCCATCGAGAAGTTATAAAAATCCTTGAGAGACCATGTGGGAGAGGGACAACAAAGAAGCATCCTGGAGATGAAATCTGTGCCAGTAGCAGGCTGCAGGCCCTAGGCTTCGCCTCCTGGCCTCTCTCTTCTCTTAGACCATCTAAGCCTGTGAACCCGGATGTGAGTAGCTAGAATATTAGGTAGGTAGTCGCATTAGGGCTTTTATTATTTTGGAGGTTGGCTGATCTTAAGAATGTATCTGTTTTTATAACCACTTGTAACTTAAGCGTACCTGAGAGGGGGGACCCCAAATGTGTATTATTGTCTTGTTTACTTGCATGCCTTAAAATAAATGCTTTTCTGTAGAACCTCTGTTTCCTCTCCATCCCCATGCCGATCTTCGGCACACGCTTAGATAGGACTTCTCTCACTCAGAAGGGGGAGGTGAGGGAAGGGAAAATTCCTTAAGCATAGAGACTGGCAATCCACTGAGCTGTTCAGTTACTTCCGAATTCAGCGGGTGGTGGCAGTGTGAGAATTAATGAACGCTGGCAAATTTCCTGCTCCTTTTCAAGGGTAGAAGTCAGTCTTGGGGGGCTGAAAGTAAACCCAGGATGACAGATGTGTCCAAAATACGACCACTAAATCCTGTAACAGCTAGCCATGACTATGGCTTTCAGATAAAATGGCATGTAGCCTTACCGGCCAGCTACAGTTTCCTGCTGTTACAGAAATTACATAAATTACATAAACTCCACAGAGTCCCCAAGCAATCTTTTTAGGCACATCTCTTAAAAACTTTTCATGCTTGTTAGATATATATAGATCCATGCTCTGGGAATGTAATGTCCTAAAATGGTTTGATTTTGTGTGGGTGTATGTTTAACTTATTTTTTGAAGAATGGAACTGTAAATGAAATTTTCAAACAGGCACTTTGGCAGGAAATAAACACAACAACTGCAAAACTGTTGTTTTTATTTTGGAACATGCAAAATACAGTCCATGCATCTGCCATTTTGAAAAATCTTTTTCATTTCATAGCAGATAAACCCAAAGACGTTTTGACTATCAACTTCCAATAAATGTTTCAAAATGCTTTACAGTGTAAAGATTATAAGAAATTTAGCAAAATTTCAACAAACCTGTATAAAAAACAGATACAGATAACTTTTCATTTCAAGGCGACATGCTGTAATGTAAAGAGTTATAATTTTGTTTTTCTCATAAAAAGTCTTCAACAGTACAATTGCTTAACCTTTACCTGCAAGCCTTTAGGCTACACATGCAAAAAAAATTATTTGAGTTAAAAATCACCAAAACGTGCTATTTTCATTTAAATACAGTAGTTGTAAATAATAGCATTTCTGAACTCTTTAAAAGTGTCCAGGGAAGTTCATGGAGCTAGTGTCCTGGAAGACTCATACTCTGACATACATTTTGGTTTAATCGCTTTCCCATTGTAATAGTCCACCACTTGGTTTGGAACTTCAGCCAAAACACTTTTTGCTAACGCAGCTGGGGATGCCTGCAGGAAATGGTAGAAAAGAACATCTGTTAACTCACTTCTGGGCATCAGATGCTAACTATTTCATAATCAGCAGTGTAAAGATCATCACAATAATGTTGTCCTGTCAGATGATGTTGGATTTTCCACCTCGGTACAGCCAAGCTATCTGTGGGTATGCTAAATATTGCAATTAGGCTCTGTTGAGATTTCCCAATTTATTACATAGACATGAATAACTGGCATGCTCTATAATACTATCACACCCTATGAAGTAAGTGGCACTTGTCATTCACACTACAATGGTATAACTTAAGTATGCACTCATCTTATATCCAGCTGGTCACCTGTCTAGAGAAAGAGAAATTTCTAATGTTATTATCACTATAATCACTCTTCATGGAAAGCCTTTTCAGATCTATAAAGGTCTTTGTGTGCTCTGAGTATTTATTGATTTTCACTGCTCTTTTGTATGCTTCAGCTTTCCAGATTGTCCCTGTAGCTGTGAATCCTATGATTCTCCATAAATACACTGTTCTAAAACTCAATTCGCTCCATCTGCCTTTTCTCTGCTATATTTATGAATTGTGTGGTTATAAGAGAGTCATCAAATATGTTCTGTAATCTTACCTTTCATATTTTATTATTAATATGGTTGCATTTCATAACTCTTTTGAAATGATTGTACTCTGTTTATGCTGAACTCAGTATTCACTTACATTGGAGTTAGTTCCATTAAACTCAAGGGGACTTACTTCAGTATGGAGGTATATAGGAATGTACTGTTAATGTACTGTCAATGTACTCATTTAGGTTTACTTCTTTTAGAATTCTGCACGATAAGAGAATGCTCAATATTTATGCTTTAAAAAAATGTTTCGGCTGTTCTGTTTCTCTTTGTCACAACTTTTATACCTCAACCAAATTCTTAGCCATTAACTTTATATTATCATAGTGGGAAAAGAAATTGATTACATTTAGTTTATAACTACATTGGCATTTTGTATCTTGTTCACCCCTCTCTCTTAAAATATTAACTCAAATTTCATGCAAATTCCATGAGAGGGAAAACTGTTGTCTACATTACATTCTTAGGTGTATACCTAAAAATGTTGGCCTGACTGCTATTTATATTCCTAATTAGAGTAGACTCACTGAATCAATGGAAATTACTTAAGTGTTTACTCCCAATTTAACAATTGTTTCAATAGGTCTGTTCTAGTGGGGACTAACCAACAGGATTCAGGCCATTACTTGTGAATGTGGCAAACATTATGTAGAAAAAAAGTGTATATTGAGAGTCAAGACTGATTTCAATGATATACCTTGGGTATGCTTGCTCTGCATCACGTGTGGCATGGAATCATCTTCTCCTCAGGTGTTTTCAAATGTTATATTTAAAATCATACTTGAGCCTCTCTCTATTTGTGCCATGTTTGTTGACGTGTTCCTTCAAGTCATTTTCAACATATGGCGACCCTAAGACAAAGCTATCATTGGGTTTTCTGGGGCTCAGAGTGTGTGATGTTCCCAAGGTCATAGTCCAGCACTCAAACTTCTATACCACACTGGCTCCCTGTGCAATATTTAGATGTTCTTAATACAGAAAGCATGAGAATACGGTGGGAAACTTCATGTCCATGGGCCAAAACTGGCCTGGGGAACCTAGAAGGCCCCACCTCATCCCAAATGATGTGATCACTGGGTGTTCCCTAGCTTTTCTTATTTTAAAATGGTGAATGCCTCTTCTAAGGCATCCTTACTGGCTGTAAGAGTTTTCAGCCAAAATATGCTGGGATTTTTGGTCCCACCTCTCTGCCTTTGGCCCCATCTGCCACTGAAATGCAGCCTTTGCAAAACTTCCCTGAAACTGGATTTGCCCTTGCAGCAGAAAAACATTCCTCACCCTTGCAAGTGAGGTTTTTGAAGAGAAAAACTACACGTTCTACATACTCTGTCTCCTCCTCTTTTCTCTCTTTTAATGTTTTGTGACAGAAAATGCATGACATAATGGCATCCTGCTGAGAGAATTCCTATCTATACTCCGGTTGTTTAGGCAGTTTGTAAATGTAGGGAGACTCATGATATTGTGATGCGTATTGTACATACTGCACAATCAGCATCAGCTATAACATCTTTCAGTTGCAATCTAATGGTTTCTCTGTCACTGTGGAACATGTGAACTCTGGAAGATAATTCTTCTAAGGAAAACTCCCAAGTGAACGTCCCCACACCCTTTGTTTCTTAAGTTAATGCCCAAAAATTTTGTTATTTTTTCCTACAAAACTTCAACTAATCTGTTCAGACACATTATTACATTAAAATCAATAGCACTTAACAACTCATAACAAAAGCTCTTTAGTGCCACTAGACACAGGTCATTCTATCCCTATTTCATCTTATATAATAGAATACAGTCCAAACTCAGTATTTCAGACTAGTTTCTGAATTATTATGTGATCTGGGGAAATCTTGTTAATACAAAATAAATGTGAGATAGAAAACACACAAACATAAAGTCACAGAACATGGAATAAAAGTGTATTCAGTGTGCTATGATGATTTTCTGTCCCATGTCTGGAGACTGCCTTACACTGCAATCCTGTGCATGTCTATTCAAAAGTAAAACCCACTCAACTGAAAAAAAAACCTTGTTCCCAGGTATGTGTATACAACATTGCACCCACAATTCATTTTAAATGACAGAAGTATTCAAATCTAAATGTGGAAAATAGAATACAAATGAGACAACTTCACACAATGCACATTAGATTTGTTTTTTCATTTATTGGTAAAAATGCATACTCACACATCTGTTTTAAATAATCCTGCTGCATTTACTTTTGATTAAATGTGATTAACAGTTTCACCTAGAAATCTGGCAGCCTTTAATATGTAAATTCTTCAAGCTGATAAAAGGTGAGGGTGCTTTTCTTTCTGGGACAAAAGTTGCTCAATGCCAACACTGAGGAGGCAGGAGATTAGGGTTTAAAGAACTGGAGGATTTAATGTGTGTGTGTTTTCTTTGAAGTGGCATATCACAGGACCAGGGATATAAATCTTCTGCACTTATTTTATTCTCATGTGTAAACATGACAGATTTCAAAAGTTTTTTCCCTGATGGAGAAGATTACAAGAGTTTTAAAATGCATTTTCCAATTTTTTTTTTTTTGCACTTAGTTAAAAATGCAGTAGGAGAAAAAAAGCTTGTGTTAAACACATGCTGGTTGTAGAAAAATCTTGTTATTAATTTTTGCATTGGGGAATTAGTTTGATACTTTCCAACTGGTTCGGTGGTTGAATGGTTCAATGGTTTCCTTCCTTCATCAAATGCTCCCCTCTTCAGGATACATGGCTCTTTTTTTCTTATTGGAAAATATTTTCATGTATTCCTAATAGAAAAATCCTTGCCTGTCTATTAAATTTTGTAGAACTTGCACCTTGGTAAATTGTGTGTAGGATTACATAAAGAAGGATTTCCCCATCAAAGCAAATATTAGCTTCAGAATAGGCATTTTCCTTAAGACAAAAGAAGCAGAAACTGGTGAGCATTGAATGAAATCTACAAAAGAAACTGGAGACATGTCTCAGAATAATCTTTTTTTAAAATCAGTCAAAAGTCAAGATGCTTTTCACTCTACATATACTCTTCAGACTTTCTTCTGGATGAGTGAATGGTTTGACATCTCTGGGTCCAGAAATCTCTGAACTTCTGGTTGTAAATAGCTGCTGCAGAAGGATTTAAGACAATACTCTGGCAGAAACACATACTGAGAAACATCTCCACTTTCTTCTGTGGATTTTCCTCATGACCCCAGAAGGGAAGGAATGCATTAAACTCCTTTCTACCACTGCTCTAATACCAGCCATTCACAGGCAATGTCCAAGCTCCACTTATACAAAAGATGCATCTTAACCATGAAAATGTTAGCCCCTAGCCATAAAAGCAATCTATGAAGCACTTTCTGGACAAAGAAATAGCAACTTCCCAAAAAGAACACAATGAAAATGAATCTTACATGTTTGAAGTTTCTGAATGGCACAAACTGAACAATGTCACGAAGCACAGGCTCCCCCTTGGGAGACCTCAGGATCCCATCATCCCCATCTAGCATCTGCATGTCACTGAAATCGGCGTTTCCAACTCCAACAATGATGACGGACATGGGGAGGTGAGAGGCATGAACAATGGCTTCACGGGTGTCAGCCATGTCTGTGATGACACCGTCCGTCAGAATCAGCAAGATGAAATATTGCTAAAGGGTTTTAAAAGGAAAATCAAAACTCTGTTTCTAGCAACTGCTCAGCTAAATAAATGCTTCAGAAATTCTTTGGTATACCCACCCCCACCGACCAGTGATTATTTTTGATGTGCTATTAATGACAGTGGCAGGAAAATGTTCTCATATATATGAGTTCTCATACACACACACACACACACACACACACATATATATATAATTTTTCCTGCCACTCTCATTAAGCAAATACTTATTCCTAACCAGCAAATACTTATTCCTAGCAAGCAAATACTTATTCCTAACCAGATGGGAAGTTGTTAATAGAGACTGTGTGAGTGCAGCAGTTAGCTATTCTGATTAAGGAACACTGACACCAAAGGCTATAGAAAACAAATTAAAGTTTTATTATAGGAGCTCCATTAGAGATAGGAAAACTCTCTAAGGGTGCTAAACTAAGCTGAACCAGAACAGGAGGAACAGGACTAAATTTCACTTTCAGAGCAGAGAGCAAAAAGGAGGTAGAGAGAAGAGGAGGCGTAATCCCTATGAATATCAGAGAGGTTAGCACAGGTGGATAGCATATTAGGAGCCTTTATGTCACTGAAACACTATTCTGTTGCTGTTGCTATCTGTAAGACACATGTAGTTCTCTAACTGTTGAGGGTTGTTGCATTTCCTTCAATAGTTGTACCCTACCTTTAGCTTCCTTAAGAAGAGTGATGTGACCACCCATATATTTAACTCTTCTACCAGGGATGGCCTAAGACGCTTTGCTGTTCTAGATGTAACAGCAAACGATGCCCCACCCCAAGAAGCATAGTACCCTGACCACCAGATGATTTTGGCTCCTGAGGTTGAAAATTCCACAAGTACTCTCTGTAGCTCTAGAAATAAACAATCAGTGGAACTTGGTGGCCTCTGTGTCAGCAAGAATGTGAGGTATTCCAAACAATAAAGGACCTATTCAAGGCACTGAATTCTTTTGCCTCCCCCACTCAATAGGTTTGCTTATTTTGGACAGCTACTTTAATGTTCAGACTAAACCCTGGTGCAGATTCTTTATGCCTCTGATATGGAAGCCACAACTAACAACAAAATAAAAATTGATAACCAGTGCTTTTTTTTTTTTAACCTTTTCATGATATAAAAAATCAGCTGTCTGAGGCAGCCACTGAATAATAAGCTGACTCTGCTCCATGGGTGTAACAACTGGGGGGGGGGAGGGATCAGGCATGGGACCCTAAAAAGAATCCCTCTCCCCACAAAAAATTCCCTTAATCTCTTCAGCACTGCAGAGAATGAGACACTGAAAATCAGTTGGACTGAGAACTCTTCATGATCCCTTAGTAACTTTGTGTGCCCATGGCCATGCAGGGAATCAATCCTTGGTATCCAGGGTGGTAGTCTAATGCTCAAATCATTACAGCAGATTTTTAATTGTACTGTGCTTTTAAAATGTCGTACACTTATTTTCCTATTTTCTTCTTTTTGTGTTTATCAATAATAAAAGTTTAGTTATCAGTATTTTATGATATGCTATTTCCAGATGTTTAGGAATAGGAAAATAACAGGAAATAGGAAAATAAGAGAAAAGAAAGAGAAAAAGAGAAAAAAGGATCAATTGATTATAAAGATGGCATCAGGAACAAGAAAAGTGGTATTATTGCAACAACAGCTACAAAAACAATCAAAGACAGAAGAACAAGCAAAAGTAATGGAATTTGGAGTATCAATATTAGAAGAAATGAGAGGGCTCAGGGATGATTTTAAAAAGGAAATTAGGAAAGTATCTAATGATATAAGGGATATGAAACAGGAAATGGAAAATGTTGGACAAAAACTAGAAAATATAACAAAAGATATGAAGATAATGAATAGAAAGATTGATGATTTACAGAATAGGACAGTTAGATTGGAAAAAGAAACACCAGAATTGGAAAAAAGAGTAACCAATACAGAACAGCTATATAGAAATACGGAAATTAAATTTAGAGAAAAATGTTTAAAAATACGAGGCCTAGAAGAGACTTACGGAGAAGAATTATTAATCGGTTAATACCCCCACTGGCTAACTTCATAGGTTGGAACACTGAACAACTAGATTTAGAGATCGATAAGATGTTCAGAGTAAACTCTTTTGTAGCCAAAAAAAGAAATCTGAGATGTTGTGGTTTATTTTTTAAGAGAAAGAGTTAAAGATTTAGTGATTCAACAAAGTTACTCAAAAAAATGGTGGTAGATGATAAAGAGCTGCAGATATTTAAAGATATTCCATCACAAATCTTAAAGAAGAGGAAGGAATATTATTTTCTAACCCAAATCTTTAAAAAAAAATGGAATCATGTACAGATGGTGTAGAACAGAAGGGGTCACTTTTACATTACATCAAAAGAGATATACTCTAAACTCTATTATGAAAGCATAAGAATTTGTAAAACACCATAAAGAGGAATTGAATAAATACCATGAAAGAAACCCAAAGTTTAGAGAGAAAGTAAAAATAGATGAAGGAAGAGAGAGAGGAGAAAACAAAGAGCAGATGAGAAAGGATCGTAAGAGAATACCAGATGATTTAGAGGGAACATCGACAGAGACACCATTAGAGAATACCAAAGGATTTAATAAGGAACGGAATGAGGAGAACGTAAGGAACAAAGAAGAAATATCTGAGGAAGAAGGAGAAGAGGATGAGGAAAAAGAAGAGGAAGAGAGAGAAGCGGTAGAGAAAGAACGAATAGAGAAAGCACTGAAAGAAAGCAGTTATTAAGCTATAATGAAAATTATATCAAGGAATATTAGAGGGTTAAATGCACCCTTGAAAAGGAAAAGGATCTTTCATTATTTAGAAAAACTTAAATCAGATATAATCTGTTCACAAGAAACGTATATAAGAAAGATCTGAAATATTTAAATAATAAAAAAGTTGGACAGGATTTTTCAATGTCAATAGATAAAAAAAGGAGTTACAATTTATGTTAATAAAAATATGAAGCAAAAGAAATCTTCAAAGACAATAAAGGAATGTTTATTGGTGTGGAAGTAAATATAATCCAACATAAGATCCTTATAATGGGAATATATGGACCACAAGAAAATAAAGCATGTTATTATGAAAGATTACTAAACATAATTAGTGACTATGATTACCAAGAAATAATAATCTTGGATGATTGGAATGGGATAATTAATCCTGCGATTGATAGAGTCTCAGAAAGAAAAAAAAAATTAACACAGAGGAAACTTCCAAAAGCCTTTTTTGAGCTGTTGGAGGATTTATCATTAATGGATGCATGGCGTTACATGTACAGAAATACAAAAGAATTTACTTATTATTCAGAGGTACATAAGACATAGTCTAGAATAGATATGAACATGGTATATAAAACACTGATGAAGAATATAAAAAAAATAGAGGTGCTGCCAAGGACATTATCAGATCATAACCCCTTGATAATGACAATCCAAGAGAGGAAAATAGAGTATAGACCGGTTTTAAAAGAGGAATTATTGAAAGATGAGAAGATGGTTGAAAAAGTAAGGAAAGAAATAAATCAATACTTTAAGGAAAATATAGGAAAAGGTGTTGCAGATGATATTGTCTGGGAAGCAGGAAGGGCAGTTATTAAGGGCTTTTTCATGCAACAAGAAATATATAGAAAGAAAAAAATGTGAAAATTGACAAAAAATCATGGAAGAGCTCAATAAGAAAGAAAAAGATTGAAAAAAGAACCAGGCAATACAAAAATAAAGAATGAAATTAAGATCTTACAAAGACACTACGGAAATTGAAAAAAAGTTGAAATTCATAAAACATTTTGAATACACGAACAGAATAGGTAAACGGTTAGCTTACAGATTAAAGAAAGAAAAAGAGAGGAGATTAATCATAGAAATTAGAGAGGGGGGAAAGATACATCAGCAACAAAATAAAATTAAAGAAGTATTTTACAACTACTTTAAGAAATCATTTGAAGAACAAGGTACAAAGCATCTATTAGAGAATATTAAAAATATTTAGAGAAGACAATAACAGCACAAATAAGTGAGGAACAAAAAATAGAGTTAAATAAACCAACAGCAAAAATGGAAATTTTAAACACAATCCAAAAGCTTAAAAATGGTAAAGCACCGGGTCCTGATGGTTTTACGGTGGTTTATTATAAAACTTTTCAAGATGAATTCGTAGGGCCCCTGCAAAAGGTAATGAATGGATTAGATGAAGGTAAGAGACCAACTTCTTGGGGAGAAGCAATAACCAGCTTAATACCGAAGGAGAACAAAGATCATTTAGAGGCTAAAATTTATAGACCAATATTGTTATTAAACACGGATTATAAAATTTTCGCCAGTATCTTAGCAGAATGATTAAAAAAGGTGTTAAATGGATGGATATATGAGGACCAAAATGGCTTTCTCCCAGGAAGATCAATTAAAGATAATATGACAGTGATTATAGATGTCTTAGAGTATTATCATAAACACAATGAAAAAAAGTTAGGTCTGATTTTCATCGATGCAGAAAAAGCATTCGACAACATAAATTGGTCATTTCTCAGTGAAATTTTGAAGAAAATAAATATGGGAAAGAGAATGGTAAATGGGATTGATCAGATTTGTAAAAATCAAACAGCAACAGTATTAGTACATGGAGAAAGAACAAAGAAAATTGATGTTAAAAAAGGAATAAGACAAGGATGTCCCCTCTCCCCTTTACTATTTTTGATAATCATTGAGATCTTGAATATCCAAATAAGGAATGAACCTCAAATAAAAGTAGTACAAATTAGAAATCACTCTCACAAGATCAGAGTGTTTGCTGATGATCTTGTTGTATTGCTGGTAATCCTACACAAAGCATTGATAAGCTAAAAAAAAATATTTTGCAGGAGTTTGGTACTATATCAGGTTTTAAAGTAAATTCTGAAAAAACAATGATAACAAAAATATGACAAATCAAGAAGAAACAGAATTGGAAAGCAAATCTCAGTTTAAGATATCTAAAAAAGTAAGATATTTAGGGATATATATAACTAAAAACAAAACAGATTTATATGAGAACAACTACAGAAAAATCTGGCAAAGTATAAAGTCGGATTTAAAAAGATGGGCTAAACTAGATCTATCCATATTACGAAGCATAGCAATGGTAAAAATGAACATTCTGCCGAAGATGGTATTTCTCTTCCTAAATCTCCCTATAATCACGAACGACACACCTCTCAATCAATGGAACAAAGATTTAGCGACGTTTATATGGAATGGCAAAAAACTGCGGATAAAATGGAAGATCATGAAAGACTCGATAGGAAAAGAAGGATGGGGTTTGCCTGATCTGAAACTATATTATCACGCTTGTTGTTTCAGTTGGCTTATCGATTGGATCAAATTAGGAAATGAAAGATTATTAGCTTTAGAAGGAGTAGATTTGCCATTTGGCTGTCATTCATACTTATGGTATGATAAAGTAAAAGTGAACCAAGGGTTTAACAACCATTTCGTAAGAAAATCCTTATTGAGCGTATGGTTAATATATAAAAGGAAGTTCTTTCCAAAACTACCACTGTGGGTCTTGGTGCACGAGGCTTTCTATAGGAGAGAGAGACCACAGTTAAATAAATGGATAACATACAAAGATCTGACTAAAATTCAAGGGGAGACTATTGTATTAAAAAGTAAAGAGGAATTAATGGGATATGGATACAGAACACATTGGCTACTATAAAGACAACTAACAGAAAAATTTAAAATGGATATTAAGATGATAGGAATAGAACCACATGAAAAAGAATCTGACAAAATTTTGAAACCAGGTGTCGATCATTTGGTTGGAAAGATGTATAAATTGTTACTCGACTTCGACTTAGAACAGGACGTGGTTAAGGAAAATATGATAATGTGGGCACAGAATGTTGGACATCCAATTCCACTTAAAAAGTGGGAGAAGGCATGGAAAGATACTGAAAAATTAATTAAAAGCATGGGTCTAAGAGAAAATTATTATACAATCCTCTACAGATGGTATTATACACCTACACAAATTGCAAAAATTACAAAGAACACAAAAAATACATGTTGGAAATGCAAACAGAAAGGAACATTATACCATCTGTGGTGGACATGTATAGAGGCCAAAAAGTTCTGGAAAAAAGTTCATGAAAGAATTATGAAAATATTGCAAATAAAATATATAATGACACCAGAGATATATCTGTTAAATATGATTGATGAGATCAAAATGCCAAAAAAAGAACACAGAAAAAATTGTTACTCTTCATGAATACGGCAGCGAGAATGACTTATTCAAAAAAGTGGAAAGAGAAAGTGGCTCCAAATGTAGAAGAATGGTGGATGAAAATATGTGATATAATGGAAATGGATAGATTGACAATAATATTATCTGATAATTCTTTAAAAAGATTCAAAGAAGTTTAGAACCCCATACTATCTGCACTAGAGAAAAATGGGTGAGATAGCAATAATGGGGATAAAGGAAGAAATCTCTTGAAGAAATATAGAAAGGGACATAGAAAAGCTAGGATATTATGTACAGCTTCTATAAACAGATCTCAAGAAATGAGGTCAGAGCTTTTATGGATTTAAGATTGATAAAGATAAAGTTATGGAAAGCGGAGAATGGATGGCAATCAGAGGTGTAGAAAAATTATGAGTAAATACAACCCACTCAGAAAGGAAACCGGAAACAGGAATGATACAGAATGAAACCTTGAGTTGAAAATGAATATATTAAGCAGATTAAGAGATTATAAGGATAGATAAAGGTGGAGTTTTCCTTCTCTTTTGTAAATAGTGTCTAAGGTACTTAAATTGTTGGTAAGCAATAATTAAAGAATCACTGGGGAAGACAGAAAAGGAGAATAAGGGAAGGTATTTAATGTTAAATAATTTTGTAAATTCTGTTTTTGTATCTTGAAGTAGGGCTGGGAATATCTGTTGTGGATGTTTATCTGGTTGTAAATAGACCTAGGTAAGGAATGTTATGTGAAATAATCAATAAGCTGGGATGTATGGATATTTCCTTGTAGAAATTATACCATTTTAATGATTTAAATTCTTGTTTGTGATCCTTTTATGTTTTGTTTGATTGAATAAAAAGAATAATTTAAAAAAATGTCGTACACTGCCTTAGACTCCATGTTAGGAGAAAGGCAGGATATAAATTAAACAAACAAATAACTACAGAGGGACGGAAGCCTGGTATTGTGGTTATATGAAAGCTATTAAAAAACAATATAGTGCTGATATAACCAAGAAGCGTTATTACTGTCTTACACACAGATAATCAATTTTTCATGGCCACTCAACTATGATATGGCATACATATGACCCTTCTGCTTCTTCACTGAAAATCACAAGAAGAATGCACATTCAAAGTGTGCATTGAAAGTGTGCACCCATCCTTCTAGATCTTTAATCACCTAGCATGTAAGTGTGTAGGGGAGGTTGGAATATGCTGCTGAGCATGAAATGTGCGTTATTGTTCATGAGGCAGTTAATCCCACCCACCACCTCACCACCCCACAAAGGAGACCTAGTTTTGTTTGCAGTCTGCTCCAATTCTCACCGATGCCTCCTTAGTATTGATTTCTTCTGATGCTGATTTGGCCACCTTCTGAATGATGGGAGCAATGTTTGTAGGCCCATAAAGCTGAAGCTTAGGGAGGCAATTCTGATATGCTTCAACCACTCCTTGGATCCCTTAGGTAATAAAAAAAATAAGAATAAGAAGCAAATAGTGTTAAAAGTAGTCATTAAACAAAATGGCAATGATTCACAGTAAGAGACCAGGTCTTGTTCAAGACATTTCCTTGTGTGAAAGAAAAGGACAAAGATGGGGACTGTCCATTCCACATACAGATGCTGAGCAGACTGGCTACTGATCTTGTCCATGCTTTTATCACTGCCTTCCAAAGGGCTATCACACAAAAGGCAGAGCAGACTTATTCTTTGTTGCTCCAGAGGGATGGGTTGGAACCCAGGACTGGAAGCAACAAATAAGAAGGTTTTGGCAGGTTAATTTTATTGGTCAGAGTGGGCGACTGCAGCAAGACCAGGAGATCATTTTCCATCCTGGACCAACCAGGGACTGCACATATAACAAAAAACACAAAGGCCAATCAAAGCAAAACAAAACAAAAACCCAAAGTGATCAGAAGTTCATTTCTGGATTTGTAAAATGGTATTCTGGGACCTTATACAGTGCAAGGGATGCTATTTTAAAAGTGAATTGCTTGATAACTTTGAAGACAAGCAGTTCACCTTTTCATGTCCAGAAAGCTGGCACCCTTGGGGAGTTTCGAGGGATGAAGGGGTAAAACAAAAACAAACAAGCAAAAAAACAGTCTTGGAGAGATGCATGGTCCCTCCCTCTCTGTTACTTGCAGTCCAGACTAGAGCAGACGTGTTGAATCAACTGTTGAATAATGAGTCAACCAAATCCCATTTCTCTAGTTGAGACCGCTAAAAGGACTCAGGTATTTGATTAACCATGCAGAGAAAGTATCTAATGACAGCTTGAAAGTCTGCTATAGCAAGGCAGTGAGTTTTGATTTTCTGGAGTTATTTAAATGGAGACTGGACAGCCATACATCGAGGATGCTATAAATGTATCAAATTAGACACCGAACACAGATGACAGAGCAGTGTCTTTTTCTGAACCTGGAGACAACAGGCCAGTTTAGGGGGAGCAGAGCAAGCCTCTCGAGATGTGATACTGTGCCTTCCAGTGCCTCGCTGCAGCTTCTTACCCTTCAGCATCTCCTGCATTAGGTGGTTGCCTTAATGATAGGGTCAGCTTTGTAAAGACCAGAATTCCCTCTGAATAAATTTCAAAAGTGGTTCCTGCAATTTCCCTCTCACACAAGTGATCCTCTCTCCTGCCAATTTATTCTGCACAGCTGCGACTCTGAAGAATTTGTTCAAAGCAGCTCTCCCCTGCTGACCTGACCTCTTTAGATGTTATGCCATATATAATTCATGAGCCTTGCTTTCCTTCCCCCAGCAGCATTTATCTGTGCATATTGTACATATTAACTGCACTGTGTGATATTAGCACACTTTGCAAATGCATTCCATTTTTACAGTCAGTAGAGGCTTTTAGTAATCATTTGGGTACCAGAAAACCCTCAAGAGATCAAGGCCTATAGATTTCAATAATTAGATGGTGATATCTTGGTTGCATTTTTTCCCCTCGCTGCTCTTAGTCAAATATTTGGTTACAGTGAAGTAAAGTTAGCAAAAATGGCATTTTCTGAAAAAGATTTTTCTAAAAGAATCGTACCTATCAAGATATCTGGGGATATCTGAAAAATAAAATTCCTTGAATTTTATGGAATGAATTGCTCAGAATTTGTGGAATTTCACATCTCATTGGAAATGGTGGTCTCTAACTTTTCCAGGGTGAACAGTGTAACTGGCATTCAAGACTACTGAAATAATATTTCCATAAGCAGCTTCATTGCAGTAAATCCAATCATTGGTCCACATATCTCAGTGCTGTCCACTGAGGGTGGGAGTTTTGTTTACAATGTAAGAGAATATAAAAGAGTAGGAAAATCTTTGGCCCTCCAGATTTTTGAGATAGCAACTCCCTGAAAGCTTTATGAGTCATGCTGGCTAGGGATTAGGGAACCGAAAACCAAAATATCAGGAGGTCCACAGATCCCTATCCTTAATATACAGTGGCAGGCAGTGACTTTTCCAGGATTTTTTCTAGCCCTAACTGGAGATGTCAAGCACCAAACCTGGGATGGCCTGTATGCAGGACTCTATGCTTAATAGTTATCAGTCAAGCTCAGTTGAGTTTTAGCCAGAGTTCTTTTCTACCTTATTAACTAGCTGATTGAAACAAAGGTTTATAGCATAATCCTACACATGACTTATCAGAAATTAGTCCCTTTGAGTTCAGAAGGATTGATTTGTGAGTAGACAAATATAAGATTATAATATAATCTTTTAATATAATATAATCTTCTAAGATTACAGCCCAAATAATGAGGACAGATAACATCTATTCATTTATCCTTCATTAGGAAGGTGTCTAAAATCTGTGGCTTTGGGTGGAATAATCCTGCTGAGAGCTGAGATACGGGAGTGTTACTCTAGTTTTACTCTGTGGGACTGTGGAAGAAACAGACACATTCATGCTGGAGGGGGTAGGGGAAGCTGTGTCTGCATGTCTTTCTAGAAGTACTGTGAATTCTTACATAAAGGAAACCTCCTTACACAAGCTGGTAAGAAGCCCAAACGCTTGCACAACTGGCTATTTATGCACCATTAAGCCCTATCAGCATTCCAGCCTCTGTTTCAGTCTGTCTCGTACCCTATACAAGGGTTTCCAGTCTGTGGATCTCTAAATAATGGTGAATCCTAACTCACAGAATCCTTCACAATTGCCCGTGCTGGCTGGTGATTCTACAGGTTGAAGTCCAACAACATCTGAGGATCCAAGCTTGGGAACCGCTGCCTTATGCATTATTTCAAGAAAATCTAACAATTACCAGACACAATAAACTCCATACAGGGAAGGTGCGCTAGATCTGATGAGTCAGCTTGTTTGACATAACGGTATTGTTACCTGCACATTCCGGGTTGTCTTCATTAAAGTTGATTGCAAAATCATGAGAGACCTGTGAACCAACCAATGCCCCCCCCCCAATAAAATTTTAGTTCAGAAAAGTGACTCATTTTATCCTTTAGAAGCAGATGGAGAGATGGCTATCTCTGTCTAGTCACTAGAAATATTTCCTGTAGAGTGTGAATTTATTTCTTTGCCTCCTACTTGTGGAATTTGTATTGTGCATTAGCAGAATGTGTTTGCCCAGAGCTGAGTCACTAGAATTTATCTTTTACTGATAAGAGGAGATCTCAAAATTAATGGCCAACATCATCACCATGTTTAGTGCATTCTCATTTTGAGGCAAACTAATACCACTGTGTGTCTGTGTGCGCGCACGCCTTCAAGTTGCCTGTTGCTTTATGGAGAACCTGCAAATTTCACAGGATTTTCTTAGGCAAGAAATACTCAGAGGCAGTTTCACCAGTTCCTTCCTCTGGAATATAACCTACAGTGCTTGGTATTCATTGGTGGTTTCCTATCCAAGTACTAACCAGGGCTGACTCTGCCTTGCTCCCAAGGTCAGACAGGATCTGATGCCTTTAGGGTACTGTGTAAACTGATCAGGCTTAAATGTTCAGTAAATGCTCCTGGACAAAATATCTGGTCTTACAATTGGGCACTTAATAATATTGATGAAGTATGTAGCTTTCCAACCACCTGTCTACCAAGAGAAAAATATACAGAATTTAATACTCAAAGAGACCATTTCCCCAGTTTTTTTTTTTTCAGAACTATGTGTGAGATCATATTTGCTTTATCTTTCATGTATTTCAAATTGCCATAAGAAAAGCAACACATTTCCCCCTATAACTTGCTGTTTCATTAGGCTTGTATGGCCATTGTATGTCATAATTATGCTTGGAGGGGATGTTGTAAACAGTATACTGGTAATTGATTCTGTGTTGTGTTCTTTTTTCCATTAAGATGGTAATTTACACATTATTTGTTGGGGGTAAGGCCAGTGTTAGCTCTCACTTTTACGTATGAGTTCAAAAAGGATGTTTTCCCCCTATTTTTTTTTCACATTTAAGCAACATTGCAACACACAGAGCATTGCAAGACCCTATTGCTTCCTCCAGTGCATCCTTCCAATAAGATTAAACACTCCCAAGAAATGCTGGGTCATACTGGAGGAAGTGTCAGAGGAAACAACAGGGACACAGCCAAATCAGCAACATGGTCTTGTAGATCTCAGTAGTTCAGAACCCTTGTTTAAAAGCTCAAAAATGAAGAACAACCTCTGCCCAACTTGTATATAAGGTAAACTAATCTTACCAGTGAGTAACAAAGTGAACTACTTTCTTCAACCCCCATCCCACAACACAAAATGCATAACATGGGAAGGAGACAAAGCTTGTTCATATTAATGCATTAATGTACAAAGTAATTTTCCCAAGCTCTGGTCCAAAGTTGAAACAATCTTGTAGGCTAAGGTTTACTGATGAGTCAGTCCAGTAAATAAGTACATGCCAAAAAAGAGCACACCTGAAAGCACAGGCTACAGATGGAGCTTTTGTAACAGCATCAACTCCAAGTTTTTTATGGGCTCTTTTGCAAGATATGGCTACTGGGCCCTCTGTCTTAATGAGTCTACTTTATAGCTGCCATTTTTGCCAGGTACTGCTGCTCCTTTCCTTTGTACTCCTCATTGCTAGGACTTGTTTGCTTGCTTAGCAGAAAGTCAGGGAGCAAACAGGAAATGCCATCTACTGCTTACTACTCACTACCGGAAGTGACATTCTCACTACCTCCACTGCTGAACCAGAATGAGAAATGGATGTAGAAGAAGGTTTCCATGGTGAAGAAGAGCAGGAGACCCATGTGGATTTTCTCAGGGGCTCCCAATGGGGCAAGTGCCCTTAGCAAATGCCCTACCTTGCTGACTCTTGTGCCAACCCTATTTTCTAGCCTAGCAGTCACACAGCTAACTTACATTGTCCAGTCAATACATTAAAACATGCACTTCCCTTCTTTTCATATCAGTTTATACAACCCCCCAAATTAACCTACTTCTGGCCACTCCTTTGACCTCATCCATGAATCACAAAGCACAGTTGCTTCACTTCAAATGCATTCATGAAAACAATATATTTTACCTCTATTATATTAATTCAATCTGTATATTAATTCCATCTGGAAGTCCATCCTTCAAAAATACTGTTTTCTAAAAATAAAATTTGTCACAACAGGAGGGGAAATTGAGTGGCATGGGAACTGTGTAATATGCTAATTTTATGTGAAGAGCCAACGGCTTTCAAATTATTTTCACTGGCACAACATTGGTTTGAAGCTCATAATTATGCATATAGTGATATCGTTTCAGCAGAGAGCCTCAGAGTCTCCAACATCTCAGGTGATTTGAAAATTGCTTCTGCCACTCATCTGTCTCTCCTGCTGAGTTCTGCTACTTTCTCACCAGCAACCCCACAGCCTTCCCTGTCCTGTTCTCACTCATGAGTTATCGGTGCAGCAGCAACCTACACATTGTGCTGTGTACACCAAGAGAATGAGGAAGATTCACCTGTACACCTACTTTATAGTCCGGAGGTATCCTGGCTCCAAAACCATAGACCGGGAACATTTTATCACTGAAATGAAAAGAAATACAGGAGGTTTTATTAGGGAATCCCCTCCAGAATGATGCCTTGTTATATACACATTAAGGATCCTGTCAACACTGCACAGTTAGAAGACTGTGATTCCATCTTAATTGACATAGCTGCATCCTATGAATCCAGAGATTTGCAGTTTGGAGAGACACCAGACATCCCTGGATAAAAATTCTAAATATCCCTCTCTAAACTGCAATGAGAGCTAGCATGCTGTAGTGGTCTGAACGCTGGACTATGGCCCTGGAGACCAAGGTTTGATGACCTGCTCAGCCACAGAAAGCCACTGGCTGACGTTGGGTGCATCACATACTCTTAGCCTCAGAAAACCCAAGACAGGCTCACCGTAGGTTGTCTATAAGTTGGAAACGACTCGAAAGCACACAATAACAACAACAAAACTACACATTCCAGAATTCCATAGGATGTTTCATTGGCAGTTCAAGTGAAATCATAGTACCCTATAATTATACAGTGTGAACAGGTCCTAAGCCTGCTTCGCTTTCACACACACACACACACACCGCACAGCAAAAGGTTGGTAATATAGATGATGACATTTGTTCATTGTTTTTTAAATGTACAAAGAGATCTGTTGCTTTCTCTCCATCTTTGCCTTCATCCTGACATTTTTAAAGGATAAGATTCCAATAGATTCCCACTTCTCTGAGTTCTTGAAGTTAATATACATTTTCTATCCTGATTCTTCCCTACCATTTGGCCAACCTGTTTTCATACATGAATAAACACTGATTTTCTGAAACTTTACAGCCCAATCTAACCATGGAGGGAGGATTGTTTGTAACAAATGGAATTGTAAGTTTTGCTCAAATAATGCATTCAGGTTACTTAGACTTCTCTACTTCTCTAATGCTATCATTCAAGGAATTCAAAGACTCTCATCAGACTATAAATCCCAGGATTGAAAAAGGGTGGAGCCAAGACAATTCAAGTAGAATCAAAGCTCTATAACCGTGCAATGGGCAAAGGACTGTTTATGGCAGAAATAAAGGCATAGATCTCCTTTAAACATGTGATTGGTAATTTCCCAGCCACTGACAGGACACTCTGGTAGCCATTTCTGTTGTGGGTGGAGGGGCAGAACTGTTCCCACACACCGAAGCACTAAGGGTGATTGAGAAATTAGTTTGCAAAAAGGGATACTAAATGCATTCTTGTGCAAGTGTTGAAACAGAACAATTGCTGGTATAACCAAGAGATAACACTGGGGTAATGCTGCAATAGAATTCCAGCTAAAAACCTCTAGAACAGGATTGCTGATATGGATCAGCACATCTGTCTCTTTTCTTTTCTTTCTTTTTTGGTACGCTCTGTTGGGTTGTGATGATGAAATTTACAAAGTGAACACTGTGGGGCAACCATAGTAGTTTCAACAAGATCAACACCAGATGATAGAAGACGACAGAAGATGGCAAAAGGATAATTCAAGAACCTTCCCATTTATTACTTGTAGGCTGCTGGAATGAAGCTAATCCCCATTATGTGTAAACACATCTCTTATACACACAACAAAATACAGTGTTTCCCACACAATAATTTTCTATGGAAACTATAACAAATGCAGCGCTTTGCCCTGCAGTGCTATAGCCTATTGATGGAAATTAGAAGTAGCCATCTCTCACAAGGGGTGTCAGAAATAAAGTGGGTGGTGCAACCTTAATTTTGTGCTAATTGCCTGCTGATTGCCTTCCCTTTGAATAAGTGCTGATAGAAGCAGGGAAACCTTCTTTAATCATCAAAAATTGGCATGCTAATTGTTCAAGAGGCTAAGAACTCAGAACAAAAAGAAAAGCATCAAAAGGAATAAAACTTCTGGTCTGTCAAAAAGGAATCTGAATGGGATTTACACACACACACACACACTTTTAATGCAGGAAGAAATGGAAGGATTCAAGATAGAGTCTACAATTAGATATGCCACTATGTCAATGGAACTGCCAGTGCATGCAACTGCAACCGGGAAATAATACAACAGGCAGGTAACGGCATCTCCCGCTATTTTGTTAAACTATAGCAGGAGATCCTTAATGTCTGTCTCCTATTATCTCATGATTTCTTTTAATTTATTATCAAATTTGGTCAACAGCAACCAGTCTTAGTCTTGCTGCTGATGTATTTCTGAGGCACAGTGGGTGAAAATATCCGCAACCATCCAACTCTTTCTGTTATTGTAAAAGCTGTTATGAACATACACAAGCAAGAGTTCAGCTATTGGCCAATATAATGCTATTGCTATAAGATGCCTGTGTATTCATTTATTAGTTACATTTATATCTCACTTTTCTTCCAATATGCTCAAATTGGATTCCTTGACTTACTTTTACTACTACTGTTGTTGCTAAGGTTTAATGGCATAACAAGACCAAATACTACCTCCTGCTGTTGATGTGTGCCTTGAAGTTGTTTCTGACTTATGGTGACCCTCAGCCAACCCTACTATGAGGTTGTGGGGGGTGGAGTGGGATTGTGTGATATGCCCAAATGGGTTTCCATGCCTGAGTAGGGAATTGAACTATGGTTTCCAGGGTTGTAGTCCAACACTCCAACTACTAGACTATACCCTTATACTACACTAGTGTTGCCTATTGGCATCTAAAAGAAACAGGAAAAAAAAATCCTACATATGCTGAATCATAATGAATCCATTAAATTACTAGCCTGTAGAGAAAAAAAAATTCAGGGATAGCCATGCTCGCTGTGCAGCTAAATACAACAAAATCCAAATTCACAAGCAAAGCAGCTCACCCAAAAATGGTCCTGCTGCTTCTGGATTTTAGCTTGTAGAAAATGCTAGAAAGCAGACAATAATAGAGGCTAGAGGGCCTTTCTGCACTACACTGTTATAGTGCTAGTATTCCACTTTCAACATCCTATGGAATCCTGGGGTTTGCAGTTGAGGGAGGGGCATTTAGAATTCTTGGCCAGAGAGCTCTTTGGCTTCAGCAAACTACAAACACCAGAATTCCACAGGATGTTGAAAGTAGAATAACAGCACTATAACAATGTAGTGTGGAAAGACCCAGAGTCTAATCCCAAACAATAAGTCTTAAGTCACCTACAGGAACTTTGCTTTCAGCCAATCAACTAAGAAAGTCTATTCCTTAATTCCTGTAACAGAGACAGTCCCAGACAATATGATCTATGGTATCTCATATCCCACATATTTCTCAAACAGCCATTCCTGTCCATCCAGTGCTAAAAAGAGTACTACATGCTGTACAGTGACACATGAGGATTAAAAAAAAAAAGGTCTTATCTTACCTGACCTTTTTGATTAAAAATCTGAAAGTCCCCGAAGAAGGATAACGATGTCTGATTCATGCAGACAAAACTATTTCACACACACTTTCACACACACTACATCAGGCAAATGTGACTTATGATCACCAGGCCTGAGAGGTAGTCAACACCCTCTCACATGGTTTTGCATTTGCAAGTGATAAGGGTTGGTAGCTCCTGTGCAATGGAGTACTGAATCTGTCCCAAGTTCTTGTGCATAAAGTGCTGAACTGATTTAGAGGATACAGTTTGGCACCTTGGATATTTCCTTTAAAGTTAAACCTAAATCCTGGATTCACTGTCCTACTGATATCAGAATTACCAGGCTCCACCGCCTGGAAGAAGACAGCACAAACAGGTTTAGTGAGCCCCTGGATTGTCCATGATGCAGAGTGAAGATTTTTTTCACAAGATCACAAGAAGTTTTTTTTAAAAAAACAAAGATTAAGATATATGCACCCACTTTTAATTAGTGCTCTGTCAGTTTTTTTTTTTTTAACAAATTGCTCTGGAGATACCTTGGGGGAAGTGGTATCTGCTGACTATGGAGAAATGTGTGTCTATAATTACGTTTTAAGTGCACGAAGATAGAAAGCGCAAGATTGCTACCTACAAGAGGAATAATTAATGAACATGGGGAATACACATACCCTGAAGCTAACTTCTGAAGGCTAGCCACTAATGAATTAACTAACAACGCTGGATCTAAACACTATCGTCAAAATTTTTACTGATTAGCAATAAAAGAAGCTGGTCTGGCAAAAGCAAAATAAAAACCAATCCACTCTTCCACAACTCCACAAAATGAATTCTTAAACATGTGTGGTAACCACAAAGATGCAGTAAGGGAAAATGGCAAAACCAACTAGGAATTGAAAGCTTGCCAAACGCAGGCTTCTGCTTTGTTAAGTCTTTAAAGATCAGAACTGCAAAGCATCTTTGTTCTTGGTTTATGATTCCTGGCTTGGTTGAGTGTGAAACCATAAAGTTTAGATAACATGCTGAACTCTCCTTCCTGCCCACGTTTGAAATAAATAAATGGCCCTGGGAAATTCTCTCTCTCTCTCTCCCCCACACACACTCTCCCTCTCTCTTTCTTTGGCCCTAACTCTAACAAACTTTTTCACCTTTCTTAGATGAGAATGGAGACACTTTGATGCACGAAGGAGTATGTACCTAGGAGTTTGGATTAGCAGTACCATCATTTAGGGAACACCAGTAGGCTCATAACCATCTAGACTCCATATACATACAAGCAGGCCACTCCAAAGAAGAAAAACGTGGAGGAAATAATGTGCAGGTTCCTTCAGAGCAGAGATCACAAGAGACACTGTTTAAGACTACAACTCCAGAATCCCCCAGGCAGAATGCCCAAGTCATGTCCACAAAGCTGTTGTAACCTACAATCCTTTTCCTCTGTTGTCAACTCAGTTCTGCCATAACTTCTCTTGTTCCAGCCCTCTTGTTTACAGAATAAAGATGCCTGTATTAGAAGGGGTAACATTTGTGCTACTGCTGTTTTTGACTTCAGCACTCAGGAGCTCTAGACAGTGTGGCCAGTGATAACGGATTATGGGAATCTAGCCCAAAACATCTGGAGCATCCCAGGTCTACAGTATCTTCTTTAAAACAATTTACCAACAAGCAGAAGGAGGCAATGTAAAACCGTGCAGCTGTGATTTTGATTATTAATAAACCAAGGGATGCGTGTAGAAGGCCAAACCCAACATACTTCTTGCTCAAATGCTTGATATCTTCCATTGTCCTTCCCCTGAAATCTTCCGCTGAAGCTCCAACTGTCTTTCCTTTCCTTTAACAATCTGCCAATCACTCTTGCTATTTTCTTGTCCCCTCCCCAGATGCTTACATTTCTTTTCCCCCACAGGCTGGGAGAAACAAGGAGAATTAGCAAATAATAAAAGCATATTGCTTACATTTAGCATCTAGAATTTTGGCAGAAAGATTGAAAGCACCAGAAAATGAGCATTTTATTGGAGGTTTCTTTGCTTGACTTTTAAAAAAGTTACACTTTCTGGATCAACAGTATTCCTTTCTTATTTTATATATGTACTGAAGATAATTTATTTATAATAAATATAATAAGTAAAATATTTTTGTGTCACTGCAAGTCAGGGGTGCGTAACTGTGACACTCCAGATTTTTTTTCCCTCTTCCAATTCCCATGATCTTCAGCCACGACAGTCAATGATGCAAAGTGATGGGAGTTCTAGTCCCAAAATATGTGGGAGGTCATAGTTGTCTATGACTGTCATAACAAATATCAAGAATGTGAAGGTTTCTTTATCGACAAAGGCAGGCAATTTCCACTTTTCTATCCAAAGCCACTCTGAAAGCTACATTGGCAGACACTTTATTTTTTTTTTCATTAAAATTGGAAGAGACCAGAACAGTTGGTCTTCCACATTCACTAGGATTAGAGACGCAGGACCCCTGCAAAAGTGGGAAAATCCCAACTATCAAAATGTGTATATCTGTGGGTAGGGAGCCAAGACACGGTGGGGAGAACAGACACTCCAGGTCCAAACCAGTCAGAGAAAGGAAAGGGAAAGTAGGTGGGTTGGCACGGTGTCTCTATACTTTCTGTCTCTCATCTTTTTTTTAATAATTTTTTTTATTAGTTTTCTTCAAAACATAAAAAAAGAGACATACATCATCACGTTTGGTATGTCCCTCCCTGCCCCTACTTCCCTATATTATTCTTCCCGAGTTAAGTCGTTACTGTCTTTTCCATAACGAATCCTCCATTTTTACCTAACCATCACATGAATTCATATTTTTAACCAACCCATTACCCCTTTCTATTCTCTTTCAAAGTTCTGAACAGATTTGTTTTTAGAGAAAAATGCTAATTTTTCAGTCTCAACCATATCCAAGACTTTTAGTTTCCATTCTTCTAAATTAATTCTTCTAAATTTCTATTTTTTCTTTCCAATGCTGAGCATATGTCAGCCGTGCTGCCGTAATCAAATACAGTATTATCTTTTGATGTCTTCTAATCTCTCGATTCTGACCAAATATATTCAACAAATAAAATTCCGATGCCAACTCAAAATTCACTTTGCAAACTTTTTGAATTACATCATGAATTCCCTTCCAAAATTTCTTTGCATTTTGACAAGTCCACCACATATGAAAAAAAGTTCCCACCTTCTCCCCACATTTCCAACACTTCGCATCTCCTTTTTTTTGTTATTTTTTGCAACCTCTCTGGAGACATATACTATCTATGCATCATCTTATAGAAGTTTTCTCTTAAATTTAAATTCAGAGTAAATTTTATATCTGTTTTCCATACTTTTTCCCAAGCATCTAATTCAACTGGATGACCTACATTCTGAGCCCATTTAATCATCGTCCCTTTTATTATATCTGGTTCCATTTCCCTCTTTAATAGTAGTTTATATAGTTTAGAGATTCTCTTCTTTTGATGTTCTTTCAACAGTAAGTCCAGTTCATTTTCTTTTCTCTCAAATCCGTATAATTTTTGGTTCATTTTAAACATTTCTTTTAATTGTTGCCAAGGGAACCAACTTAATTCATGTCCATCAACTTTCAGCTCTTCCACCATCTTCATTCTTGGATTGTCTCCCTCCCATTTCAGTATATCATAATATGTTAATAATTTTCCTTGTTCTGTTGGGGTAATTTTCAACGCTTCCTGAGGTGATGCCCAAATTGGGAGTTTTATATAATATTTCTGCTTTATCTGCAGCCAAACCTTCAATAAGGATTTCTGGATGCAATGACTACTAAATTCCTTATTCGCCACTAACTTATTATAACACAAATAATCATGCCATCCAAATCTATTGTCAAATTCCTCCAAATCTTTTGTCAATGATTTTTCTAACAGAATCCAATCCAATCCAAGCAACAGGCACGGTAGTATATCTTAAGCGACGGTAGCTCTAGTCCATCTCTCTATTTTGTATCCGTCTGTCTCTCATCCTTCTGGGGGCGCGTTGGGAGAGAGTTTGCAGTGCTGAGAAATTGTACAGTGAGCCCTGCTTAGCTAGCCAGGCAGTGACTGCAGAAGGAGGAAGAGGACCAGAGGTAGGTTTTTAAAGGGCTCCATGGCCTGATCAGAGCTGCTGAGAGGGAAGGTTCCTTTGGAAAAGTGCTGGACATGGCCATTTCCACCTAAGGATCCTGCCACATCCACCCCATTAACCAGGTCATTATTGTTGGTTAGGATCACATCTAAAATAGCTGCTCCCCTTGTCCCCCCTTCTACCTTCTGGACAATGAAATTGTCTGGGGCAAGTGAGGAATTTGTTCAACCTGACACTCTTGCCAGAGTTTAACTTCCAACAAATATCAGGATAGTTGAAATCTCTCACTACTACTATATTCTTCTTTCTGAATGTTTGGTCATCTATTCCAGGAAGGCATCATCCAAGTCCTCAGTCTGGCTTGGGGGTTTGTAGTAGATCCCGACAATGACATCAATGTTGTTTCTCTCCCCTTTATTTTTTACTCAGATGCTCTCAACCTCGCTTCCAAGATTTAAGTCATGGATCTCTTCAAAGGTGTAAATCTTCATGATATATAGTGCTATTCCTCCTCCTTTCCTATTTGCTCTATTTCTCTGAAATAGGTTACCCCTCTATTGCTACATTCCAATCCTGATGCTCATCCCACCAAGTTTCAGTGATGACTTTCATATCATATTTACTTTGCTGTGCTATGAGTTCAAGTTCATACACTGCCCCTAAAAGAATCCAGGGTTCCGCATTGAACTGCAGCTGTTTTTAGATCTTTCTCTTTTGCTGTGAGTGTTTGATTCTATATGTCTACTATTTTATATAATTATTTTGGTTTAACTGCTGCTGGTATAATGTTTTTTATTGTTGCTTTGTTGAGTGCAAGTGAATTACAATGTTACAATGTATGCTGAATGTTTAATGTCTCATGAACCTTCCTGGAATGGTTAATCTTGAAAGATGGAATATAAATGCCAGCTGGATGGATGGAAGAACAGACAGAAGGCAGGCTGGCATGAATCAAAACATAATGAAAAAATCCCTATACACACAATCAAATACCACATGCAGTGTGATCTTTTTATACACAAGCCGGCTGCATAGACTTCAATGGGTCTTATTTTTATGTAAGTATGCATAGCACTGCAGCTTTATTTTTCTCCAGATATTAGCACTTCTTTCATGGAAGGAAGTTCAAAAATGAGTAAAAAGTTTTCTAAGTCAAGTAAAGCAGACTATTTAGAATAAGGCACTGCCTAAAGGAGGACCTAAAAATTACAATTATCAAACTGCAAAATGTTAACTCATCACCACAAGGCTGCATGGTAACACACAATTCTCATTAATGTTTTCTTTAAATGTAAATCTTCATGAACAAATTTGCCAAACTGAAAACACTGATTAAGGCTGCAAGCCTAGGCACACATTTTTGAGAGTAAGTCCCACTGAAGTAGCAGACCTACACATAGTTAGTAATTATTTTAATTCCTCCATTTTATTTACACACACAGAGGCTCTCTCACACATATCAACACAGTTGTTAATGAAAAACATTTGTGGATGATTTTCTTATCTATAAATAATAAAAAGCAGACTAGGGGGTAAGCAGCAGTTGAAAACATAAGACTACCCCAAGTTGCAAAGAAAGGGTATACAGTGGTTCCTTGGAAAATGTGTAGTCATGAGAATAATTTACCCAGGATGCACTGTGTTCTCTCCCTCCAAGGAACTATTCTTTGTTTCATGAGTTCTGAACTAGAGAACTTTTCTACCAGCTGAAAATGCAATTCCCACAACTATAATGAGAAACATTGCCATATGATTTTGTGGACAAAGAATGGAGGAAGGCACTCAATAGTAATCAGTTTTTATCCAAGCCTTTTACAGGTTCACACATAATGGTAGCTTCTCTGGAGAGTTCATTCCAATTTGCAGAAGTTCCATTTACACTACTGTAGCAGTGTTCCACTCGAACTCCTTTACTTGTCTTTGAAAGCAGGTTTCATTACCATGCAAATAGCTATCCTTTGAAGCAGGCTAATTACTGCACCCTGTAGTGTAATACATGGAAGACAGCAGTAAACTCCTCAAGAATGATCCAGAAGCATAATTAGCATCAGACTGACAAGATACTCACTGTCAATTTAATAGAGATACTTCTGTCTGGTAAGTATGACAGATACCACTACACATATGGGAAATGCACAATTCTTTACAAGAGAGAGAGACACACAGATACAAGCTAGCATTCAGCATACTGCATTCAGAAAGACCCACGTAATAACAGGTCAAACACAGCTGTGAAAAAAAATCATCCTATTACTGAGATTTTGGTTGAGACAGATTGTCCAACATGGTGAGAGAGATAGTCAAGGATTCTCCAGCTCCCATGCAAGATCTCCTCTCGTGAAAGGCCAAAGATCAGATTCCATCCCCATCATATTTTCTGCATCTTTGCAAAATGGCTGTCTATAATACTAGTGCCTTTTTCCTCTGTAAACCTAATCACATACATGCAGTGAGCACAAAAGAAAGGCTAGTTTAATCACCAAGACAGAAACAACGGATCAAACACTGTTAATGTTACTAGACTTTGCAATAGGACAACTGTTACTGCATTTTTTAGGGCTGTGAAATTTATAGACCACAAAAATAGTCACCTACAGTCATGGGTTGGTCCCAGATTAAGATCACATGGCTCCCTGCTTAAAAACCAGAAATCTTAACAATAATGTATATGTGTGCAAACTATACCACACAATTAGATATAATGTCACACATTTTATTTTTGAAAGGCTGCTGTGGCAATGGAAGGAGTAGAGCTTGTAACAGTTAGCACCCATAATTCTTCTGCCAAGATGGCCAGTAATCCTGCTGGCTCTGAAAAATTCTGGGATGTGTAATATAAAAAGTTACCTTTTCCTAGTTCTGAGAATGAATAGTGGCTGATAGTACCCATGAGCCTAAAACCACTTGGAAGTCCCAGCTAGAATAGACCCAGAGCATTAAGGGAATTTGGTAAGTCAGCACTTCTGTAAATCCCATTGAGTCAATATGTCTACTCTAGTTGGGATTAACAACTAGATTTAAGCCACAACTGCGCTAGGGATTTAAGAGAAATGGTTGATACTGGGGTGATTAAAATCTAAATTTCTGAACTCCATTTATTGGATAGGTCTGAGAATTTTCTGTCAAAGCTCCAGGAGGTCCTACTTAGGCTTATTGGCTGTTTCTGAAAATTCTGTACACCACTCATTTATACTATAGTTCACGGAGATTTTCAACACTGTAGGCTCTATTGTAGGATAGCTATCAGGATCTAACCACCAGCTTTATCATATTATTTGAATGTCATCTTGAAACTACTCTGAAACAAATGCAGTTATCTTTCACCTGTCATAGTCTTGGCAAATCTCTCCAACAGCTACTAGAGCCTTCAAGTATTCATTTGGCTGATAGGGATGGATGTAGTGGAGTGAACAGCTGTTCCGGGGATCACCATTTGAGGCTGTAAAATCTATAGCTACCTGGAAAAGAAAAGAGAAGAAAATCAGTTATGCTACATAATTTCTCTGCTAAAAACCTCAGTCTTCCTTTGTCATAGGAATGATGACAGGCACTGGAAGCAGACTATGAACAGAAAGAGATGGTTGCACGATGCAGCTACTTGCATGTCCTAAACCAATTGGTTATCTTATAAACCAGCATTGCAATATATATAAAAGGTTCGTATCTCTCATTTTTTAGAAGTATACCTGTGCAAAATGCATTGCAATTGATGTTTTATTATTCTCTATTACATGTATTGTTTCATATATAAACCACAGGTTACAGTTCAGTAATCTTTAAAAAAAAATTCAGCAAAGGCCAAGTTACAAATCAATTAAAAAAAAATTAAAAGTCAAACAAAACAAAAACTGGAAAGTGACATCATAGTCATGTATGTAGTAATCATATGTAAACATTCTTTTTATTAGAAGTGCTTCAAACAACTAGGTAGAGGGCAGCAGAAATAACACAATTTACCCTAAAACCAAAATCCACCAAAAACGGCAAACTACAATGAAATAATAAGCCAGTAAAAGAGATACCAGCTAAAAGCACAGTAAATGGAGAGAATATAACTTAGGCCTTGGGAAGCCAAAAACCTATTGAAAGACGAAGCTCTCAATCACCATGCTGCCCTCATTTAATGTGAATGGACTTCATCTACTGTTCATCTTCACTGGAGTTCTCTCAAGCAGCTCACTATTTCCTTTGAAGCAAAACTCCAGTGGAGAACTGAGGTTCAAAGATGGCAGTCTATGTTCACCTCTAGCATGTGGCTAGACTTCTCTGCCTGCGCAATATTACAGTCTGGATTCTGTAGACTGACCAACTGCCTTCTAAAACACTAACTAAAAGGGCCTTGAGAAAAAGTAGCAGGTGCAACCAGAGTACATGGGTAGAGACCTGGAAATGTATTTTGCTTAAACAAAGCAATGCAGAGCTGTTGATCAAACTGCCTGCCTCCAGCCAAGTATGCAACCATTGAGAGACATGGGAAAAAGAACAGGCTAGGAAGTAACTGTGAGAGGAGATATCCTGTCTCACCCCTCTGAAACCCAACCCAAAAATTTTAGGGGAAGCACACTGACCCCACAATAATACAAGCACTGACTAAAACATTATTTGATATTTTGACATAGTCGTCAAAGCAAATTGCAAATGCCTCCAAATCTCAATGCATGGGAATAAAATTAAATTTCTGTGTTTTATTTGTTTCCACAAAGCTTAGTACAGTAAAATAAATGAAGCACACTGTCTCTTCCAATTATATTACAATGTTCATTTGTCTAATTATAAGTTCTAAGTAATCAGAGCTTAATTTAATCCCCCCACACTCAGGTGCTTTTGGGCTCACACATCTGTCTAGCATAAAATCATGCCAAAATTAAAATGTTCTACACTGTATACACAAATTTAAACTCCAGGCGGTGTCAGGTGCCTATGTTCATTTCATTCTTTCTACTTAAGTGTTATTATGATTGCTGTAAAGATAATAATGGGTACTGCAGTTTCGATACCCAAATAATCCTGTAAGCCAATTAACTGTTCCTCACTTCTTTTTACAGATGAGAGCCGGAAAGTGAGCCAGGAGGCAAGACTCAAATTTGAGCTTTGAACAGATTTTGGTACAGCATGTCCTCTTTTTTCTTTCCCTTTTAAAGAAATGAGAGTCATCTGGAAGCCAAAAAAGAAAAGCTACATTTTAACCTTTTAAAACTCAGTTTCTTTTTCTGGAAATTTCTTAGTGTTTTTTGGATCATTGAAAACTGGATTGTGTCATCACATACTCTCCTCTGTGATCCAGGACAAACAGGAAATATAAACTAGGTGATAACATGAACTGAATTAACAGTCCATGGAATGAAATTCAACAGCACGAAGAGGAAAGTCATGCAATTGTGAGCTAAGAGTGAATCTGTTTGCCAGCTACTGATAACAAGAGTACCTGCTGGAAAGCTACACAGGAAAGAGCCAGTGAGATGCAGTAGCTGGAGTGTTGAACTGAGAGTTGGGACACTCCAAGTCCCCACTGAGCCATGAATCCTGCTTGGAGATTTTGGGCCAGTCACTTAAGGCACTTAACTGTGTCTTTAACAGAACTAGCCCAAGAAATTTTGATGCCTAAAGCCAAAGATAAGATACACTCTTCCCAATTCCAGCTACAGAAGCCAAGTGGAACGGCAGTTGAATTTTACTTTGATACTTGTGATAGGACAGCATCTGCCAGAACACACAAGGGCTGCAGCTGGGATTTACTTATTGTGGGGAGAAAATAAGGGCAGTGTCCTCCTCAAATAAGAATTTGCCACCCCATGAGATTTTTCTTCACTTCCCACATTTCTAACATTATAGACAGTGACATCATGAAAATAAAAAACTCTCATATTATTTTGTTCACATTCCCTTGGCAACTTTGCCTGTCTTTTTTGTCTGGATGCTTAAGCTATACTTCCAAATGCTCAACTGAAGCCTTAAGATATTGCAATGCTAGAGATTTGGGAACTAAAAGAAAATTTCACTGTAGGAGCAAAATTCCCTCCTTCCTTCCATAGCTATACTACTGATAGCATTCTAACTGTGGTAGCAAAGCAGGTTGTCTGGAACACAAACCAGTGCAACAGATAAAATCTGAAAGGGTCTGCCATTGCTACCTGCTCAACTCAACCCAGTATTTACAATAACTGAGACAACCATTGATAGAGCAAATCCTCGCCTTTCAAATGCAACCGTCTGGACCTCAGGTATTTTAAGGGAAATTGTTTTGCCCTATATGGACCCTACATTCTTCACGCAAGGCCTTAGCTGTGGCCCCTTTGCCTTCTCTGTGGTTCTTCTTTTCTGACAAATTTTCTTCCTAAAGGCTAGTTCTGTGTGATGCCTTTGGATATCTTATGACAGCATCACCTTTTTGCAAGTTCTGCCAGTTTTTTTGGGAGGACTGATGTAATTTTATTTTCAGTTCTGCTAACAACTACATCCTCCTTCTATTTTATTACATTGTACATATTCTATGTATATGGTTTACTGCAAATCCAACAATTTAATCAAGGGGTCTGCAGTTGAGGTTCCCACCTACCTTGCAAAGCATAAGCATAAGCAAGAATAGTCATATTAAAATTTACTAAAAACAGCAGTTTCGGAGAGTGCAGGCATTGATTCTGCTATCTCTCACATGGTAACCTACAGTGCTCTAAGGTTTCTTTTTTTTTTTTTATAGTTTCATATTGTGCATTAGTCTGAGGGCCTTGGTGGGCAGGAAAGCAGACTACAAAAGGAATAAATCTTTTTTGTGAAAGTATAGAAAAGAATGCAGGATGATATTACCTCATTTGTCATTTGTCCCTCCTACCTCAAATATCAGTTCTGTTCTCAGCTGAAACAACTAAAAATAACACCTGGATATTAAATTGTTGACAGCCTCACATTTGAAACAAGTTTTAGTGGTTTTAAATAGCCTCATTCCTCCGTGTGTAAGTAGGTAAATGCTGCTTTTCCTGTGAAATGGATGAAGCAGCAGGAAAATCATAATTTACCTCACTTGCTATTACAGTCACCTCTGATAAAGCCAAGCAGTCACGACTTGACTTCAAAACATATTTTCTAGTCTTTGGCCATATTCACATTAGCTTCACCCTATGTTCCCTTGCACAAAATTATGAACCTCCATTTTTTCCCCCCACATGCATATTTAGACCGCACTGAAGAGAGCAATGTCAGACAGACTGCTTCTAATGGTATGGAATTTGTATATCTGAGCTATGAGATCATTTTTTTTTTTTTTTGGCCTGTTAATACCAATACAATGTCCCACCATGGCCCTCCTCGGTCTAGAACCTGTTTAGAACTTCTCATGTTTTTTTTTCATAACACTCTGCCTATAAAGGGATCATAGGTTCAGTAAAATGGATCTGAAAGACCAAATGTTCGTTTTTTAATTTATCTGATATGTCTTTTCTAGCCAGAAATGATGTGCTTCCAAAAGATGTGCAGAGCATCTTCAGTACACACAGCATGATATTACAAAAGCTCTCATTAGCACTTCAAATTAGCAGGTATCTTATACCACAGCTTTTTGTTCGCAAACCCATGCTTAGTATCTAGCTCCCTCCCCTATCAAGTGGCCTTTCAGATCACAGCTGCATTGTATTGTCTAAACCCTGCTTGAACTCAATAGGAACATAATTAATTTGAAAACAACAAGAGAGTGGGCTGACTTACAAGTAACGAGAAATCTGCACCTGTTTTTGCAGAAATCCTGTCACTGCAGAAGTTGGCCCTTAATCGGTATTGAGCCCTCTAAGCTATGGTGCTTATTATGTCTTGTGAATATTGTCAGAAATCTTGCAGGAAAATACAGGTGTAATTCTTTCTCTGTCTCTGGCCATTTCCGCACTACAGTGTTCTAGTGCTGTTATTCCATTTTCTACATCCTACGAAATCCTGGGATTTGAAGTTTAGGGAAGGGCATTTAGAATTCTCAGCCAGAGAGCTCTTTGGCCTCAGTAAACTACAAACCTCAGAATTCCACAGGATGTTGAAAGTGGAATAATAGCACTAGAACAGTGTAGTGCGGAAATGAGCTCTGCATCTCTCTGTCTCTCTCTCTCTCTGTGTATGTAGCTGCTACAAAATAATGGCTCAATTCCACCAAAGTTAATTCAGAGAATTACTTCTGAAGCAATGGGATTTATTTCAGGAATATATTTCCCTATATTGGGGTGGGCAAAGTGTGGCCTGCAGGCTGCATGCAATCCCCCTGAGGTAAAAATATATGAAAAATTTCTTTTCCTCCAAAATGACTTCTAGCAGTGTGAAGGACATTCCCATTACATTTGAAGCCCCCACGGAGCCCCCCCACATCACAGATCAAAACAAATTTCTGCAAAATTCGCCCCCCCCCATCAAAATAATAATTTGCCCTTTGCACTTTGATTTTCAGGAGAATATCTGTAGTCTTTGTCATAGCCTGTAGATTTTTATCCGTAGAAAACACCAAGATGGGCTGTGCATGTAATGGTGCCCACTGTGGAGTATGATCTTCTGTCTTTGGAACTGCAGGCTTCAGTGCTGGCATCTTCAGGGTGTGGTTGCTACAAAAATGCAGCCCTGCAAAGCTTTTTCTGACACCCCCATCTTCTCAAAACCCCCAGTGTTTTTTTTCTTTTTTTTTTTGTCCTTTGAAGCAAAACTCATACTTTGCCATTCCAGCAGTCCTGCAGAAACAGCAGAACTATAATTGAATTAATTGGGCAGAGGGAGCTGACCCATCCCCTGAAAGTGAGAGTGAGTGCCCAATCACTTCTAGATTTTTTCCCTATTTCACCCAATCTCCATTTTCAGTCCTGGTGCAGCCTGCAGCTGATGTCACGTACAAACATCCATCCCTCAGCACTGGTTGTTGGTGCTTACTTGAAAATTTTGTTTTCTTCCCAGTCATTAGTTGGCTTGAACTCTCGGCAGTTTAATGGACTGCCTTGGAAACTCTCCTCCTTTTGACATCTTGGAACAGAGGTTTGATGACCACTTTTTTGGGAGTCCTTTAGTTGTATATTCCTGCATGGCAGGAGGTTGAATTATCTGGCCCTTGTGGTCCCATCCAATTCTGTGATTTTATAATTCTAATATTCTATTTCCATTGTTTTCCTTTACAGTGTTCATAAATCTCTTCAGGTTTCATGTGGAGAGAAGTGGCATGGAAGTAGTTTTAATAAGTAAATCTCTACAGTGTGATCCCATGCATGCGTATTCAGAAGTAAGTCTGAGTGAGTTCAACGGGGCTTACTTGCCAATTAAGTATGCATGGGACTGCTGCCCACAGTTATTTTGTGACCAACTTGTTCCATTTGTTTCAGTGAGATTTACACCCAGCTCTGAGAATGTTTATTTGTAAGTAAGTACCACAGAGTTCAGTGAGATTTCCTCCCAAGTAAGTGTGCACTAGTTTTCATATTTAGGTGCTACTAAAGTTAACAGGATTAGGAGCCACCATATAATATATAGATCTTGTGCTATAATCTCATTTGATTGTTTGCCTTTTACAGTTGTCCCTCCACTTTCATGAGGGTTTGGGATGCAGAACCCTAGCAAAAGTGGAAAAATCAAGGTAACTCCCCCCCACTTTGCCCCCAGGCAAAGGGGAAGGGAATGGGAATGGGGGAAGGCTCACACAAGCCTTCCTTTCCCTCTCTGGAGCTCCCCCTGCCATTCCTATACATTCTGCGTCAGCGTGGAGAACTCATGCGATCCTTCACCCCCATTCCCTTCCATTTTGCTTCAGTATAACTCTAGATTAGGAGTGGCAATCCCCTATGCCATTTTTGTGATTCCCAGGCCTTGACAGAGTTTCTCCCCAACAGAAAAAAAGGAGCACTGAAGCACATAAAACTCTAGAAGCAATGATTCCATTTCAGGAGAGGACATATCCCCCCCATGCTTTCTTTGACACTCCTAGTGTATTTTTACAAAATCGAATTTGAGATGTTACCACTGCTGGCTTTTGGTATTTTTGTGGGGAGGGGGGAGTTGGGTATAGCCTGCTGTCAGTACCAGAATGAAAATTGGCCCTTGGACCCTTGAAGCTTGTCCATACTTGTTATACATGTACACTAATGAGTAATGGTAAATACACAAAGCCTGAAAAAATAGTACCATTTATTCCCATATATGACTTCTCTGGATGTAGAGCTTGGTTGTTGTTTATATGACTATCAGTGATTTACAGCCAAATTTAATTCTTATTTCCTATCAGGTTTTAGTTACACATAAACAAAATCCAATTCATAAAAGTTGTAACAGCTAAAACGTGCCTTCTGAATAAAAGGTGATAGATTCAAATCTAGGATGTTTTTTACATTTTTCTTCTTTATACGAATGCAGTACTTGATGTATGAAAAAATGGTACCTGATGTTTCTTGAGATGCATATAATAAATATTTAGCATCGCAAAAGCTTTCCATCTGTCTACTGAGAAATCATTTAAAAACCACTTACTGTGAACTGTATTTGGCAACCACCCATAATGTAGTCCAAGAATGAATGCATCTTGTGAATCTGAAAGTAAGAGATTCAGAAATTCCTGTCAGAATGGCGCATTGTTAATTTCACTAAATGCATGAGGAAATTCCACTTTTTTTTAAAGAATGGATCACTGAGAGCAAAGTTCGAGAATAAAGGACAACACCCTCTACCTCTCCTCCCAACCTTTTGTACCTGTATAAAAGGAAAAGAACAGAATTCTCTGTGTTATCACTGAGAATAACTGAACTTAATTGAAAAAGAGATGAAGGATGAAATAATCATATGAGCTGCTGTGAGGTAACAATGGCTCATTGAGAGAACATGTTATGGATTTCTAAAGCTGGCACACTGGGAAAAAAAACATGGTCCCTTGTTATGATTTCCAAGTGAAATAAGGGACAAGGCTCCTGTCTCTTTGATGGTTGTGTAGAAGAAGGAGTTTCAGCAGGTGCTGCTTGTGTGTCAGGAACCAGCAACACAGTTACACACTCAGTGTGAAAACGGAAAAGGGAAAAATAAATATTGGTATTCAGTTCTTCCCACTGAAATTATATCTGCTCATTCCCAGTCACGGAGTAGATGGACAAGCGGATGAAGCACTATGGTTGTAAAAGTGGGGAAGCCCTTAAGATAAGCCCCCATTCTGAAACATGCTCAAATGTAAGAAAGTAGAGCAAAAGAAAAAGAAGGAATGGGAAGAGAAGAAAGTAGTCAGAAGGCAAAGGATGGAAGTTTGCAGGAATTATTTCCTTCCCAGTTAATTGTAGAAATGAGCAAGGGAAATAGAGGAGAAGCAATCCCAGAACTGGTCCAAGTGCACATACCCACTCTGTTTCTCTCCTTACTGCCGTCCCCCTGCTCTTGACTTCTGGGTAGAAGATACCGTGCAAATACAATACATATCCAGATACTTTCATGCTCAGCAGGTAAGCTACAGCAGTGTTAATAGGGAGCAGGGAAGAGATAGGTGGTCAGGGTATAAAGAAAGAGTGGGTTATTGAAGAGGGGATGGGGGCCATTTCCTTCCCCCATGCCCATCCGGTGGGCCAGATCAGCACATTTCAGCATGCTGAAAATGACTTTTGGCTTCCATTGTGGCTCATTTTCCACCTATTTTTCATTTTTGGGGATAGGGATTAGGGTGCTCTAAAGTAGAAGAAGCAGGCAGTTTGGGGTTCTTTTGGTGAATTTTGGGGAAAAGCAATCACCCAAAAATCATCCCCAAAATTAATTTGGTGGGAGCTAGGGATTGGTGTGGGGGGGGGGGGCTTCTGGGGCTGCTCTTAGAAGTCTCAAGGCTGCATATGGTCCATGAACTGCACTTTGACCACTCCTACTCTAAAGCCTAAACAGATAGTATAATTGAATCAGCACCATGTCTGCACCACCTGCCAGAGATTCTTCTGACCACCTAGAAACCCACAGAAACATAGGAATGCTCTAAGATTTTCAGACAGTGCCCTGAGTCCTGGCCACCCTATGTGCAGAGCCTGTGTCTAATAGAAAATACTAGGTCCTCCAACACTGTGGTTGAGATTCTACATTGCTCAGGCAAAACTTTTCTGCAGCTCCCCGCTCACAACCCACAGGACTGATAATTCTGCTGTGATAGTGCCCCTAGATGGCCATTCCATGGCTAGTGGAGAGCAGGGAGGGACATGGAGAAACATCTGGATATTCTACACAACTGGACACAGCCTGATGCTATCTTTTCCTGAGATTTGCTGGGGTCTTAGCAGATGATGTCATTGATCTGTGCCTGTCTATGAGGCATAGCCAATGCTTCTCCACTCCCACATTCTCTCCGTCATAAGTGGAACGGCTATTCGGTGGGAATATCAAGCAAAAAATGCGACCTCTGGGTAGGTTTTGGTCATTTCAGAGTGGAAGAGAATACCAACATTCACAACAAAAACAACAACACAATTCATGTGCTGTGCTGTTTATATTTATTGGTTTTTCTTTTTAATGGCTATGCTTTTAACTGTTTTCAGTTTTATTGCTAGCTTAATTATATTTTTTTGTATGATGTCACTCTATTAGTTGTATCACTTTTAACTTTTGTAAGCCAGTATGGTGTAGTGATTTGAGTGTTGGAGTACAACCTTGAAGATCAGGGTCTGATTCCCTGCTTGGCTGTGGAAACCCACTGGGTGATCTTGGGCACATCACACACTCTCAGCCCCCAGAAAACCCCATGATAGGTTTGCTTTAGGGGCACCATAAGTTGGAAATCTGTGTAGCTAGTATACTAAACTTGCTCCCCAATAATCAAAATGTCATGCCTTGAATTTAAGCTCTTGGCAGCTCCTATGGGAACTACAGAACATCATGAACAATAAATTGATGTGAGCAAAGGGATCTTGTAGCGACGCTAACTGTGAAAAAGAAGTTGGTAGCATAAGCTTTCATAGACTTAAGTCTTCTTCATCAGATGTATGAAGTGAAGTATGTAGGAATGAGCAGGCTGCATGTATGAACAGCAACAGCAATGCAAAACTTGTAGGTCTCGTGATGAAGTGACAAGTTTAATTTTAACAACAGTCACTGGGGCACAAAGACTGAAGGAAAGATGTTGCCTAAGCCAATATGAGTAGATAATGATATGAATGGCGGAAGGAGTAGTTGGAATGTAATGTGATGCTGGCTGGAAACCAGAAAGGGGATGTAATAAAGTGGCCCAGAGAGCCCTCATGAGGCAGGGGTGTTAACTACTGTTGTACCATGTGCAGTTTACCAGAAAACCATTGTCTCTGTTCAACCCCCTCTTGATGGACTAGAGTTTGTAGATATATTCCGACTCTGCTGTTTTTCTTTGTGGATATATTCTGACTCTGCAGTTTTCCTTTTTGTTTTGTTTTTTTTTGTTTTTTTTTGTTTAAACACTGCTGTTCTGAAGTCTGAAATGGAATGCCTAGGATGACTGAGGTGTTCTGGGACTCTTTTTTTGTGTATTCTCATTGCTAATCTGATATATGACTGATCTGTTTATCCAATGCAGAATGCTGAAGGGCACTGCTAACAGAGGATATCATATATAACATCAGAGGATGAGCAAGTGAAAGTACCCCTTAGATTGTCAGTGATGTAATTAGATCCTGCGATGGGCATAATTGGGCTCTGGGTTTGTGGCAAGGTCTTGTATCTGTCTCCACATCCATGTTGTGTGTCCTCCTGAAGATGAGTAACTGTTTGAGATTAGGAGGCAGCTGTCTGTAGGCAAGTGAAGGCTTGCCACCAAGAGTGCTCGAGAGGGCAGCATTACTGTCCAGAATAAAATGGCCTGTGTATTACAGATTCTACTTTACCATCTGGTTAGCTTCTATCCACATTTACTTCAGTGAATTAAGCAAGCCAGTAAAGCACTGAGCAAATATGCCTTTGGATACACCCAGGGAACAGAATGGATCTGTAAGGGTCAGCAACCACATTTCTGAGCAGCAACTGTCATTCCATGAAAACACTGATCCACCTTGACTTGGCAACATCTGTTATGCTTCCTTTGGGAGTCCCTCACTATAATGAATTTCTATGACATATTCAAGTGTTATTTGGAGGGGGGGGGCAGAGAAGGCAAGTTTAAAAAGAAAATCCAAGCAAATGTAGAGAGCTAATAGGACTCTCCATTCTTAATTTGACTTTTAGGTTGGATTTTAAAAAGCAACGTCCAGTTTCAATGATTGAAGTGTTGTTTAAATGACAGTACCTTACACAGATTAAGAATGACGATGCCAGAATTCTTGTAATTCTTCTTCTTTACTTTGTACTTGGGGTTTATGCACTCCCATTGTACCTGTGAAAACACAAGTCAGAGCATGAAAGCCATTTCATGTAAGAAAGTGAATAATTTATTCTGGTTGCATAATATGTGCTCCGAAGATGAAAAACAAAAAACACACAAAACAGTCCAAAGCTACAGATATCGAAATGTCAGGTAATAAGGGAAGAATTATTGCTAATTTGGAGCCCAGTGGAAATATCTATTATTCAAAAATTAGTTGTCTAACTTGGCAGACATGTTTGGAAAGACCGATTTGTCACAGGTATTTTCAAAGCAATGCAGATATGAGCATATTATTTCTGCCTCTCTGGAGAAGGTGAATGGGCCATCTGGTGGAGAAGGCCCTATCTGCCCCCAAATAAATTCCAGTGCCAACATGAGAAAAGTAGAGCTTGTGGACCTTATCTGGCCCAAAGTCTAATTTTTGTGTTTCCCAAGCTACTGATCCCCCCAAAGCCCTTGACCCACAAATGGCCTGGGAAACTGCTCTCCCAAAGTTCACCTGCTACCCTTGCAGGCCTCAAGGAGTGCCAGATTTACCGAAAACACCCAGCCCCACTAAACATCCCAACAAACCCAGAAGTCATAACTGGAAATGACTCCAGGTTATGATTTTTAGCTGAAAAGGGCACTGCTGTCTGACACAGGCATGCAGAGGTAAAAAAACAAAACAAAACAAAACCCTGCCACAATTGTCCACCCCTCTTTAACAACACCCTGCATGTAAGAAGCCCACTATGGCAATGGCCATAATCCAGGGTCCCCCCCCAACCCAGTTCTCCCTGAGCCTGATGTTGTCAGTGAATATTGCCACACCTTGACATCAGGCCATGCCCTCTCCCACTGCCATCAACCTACTACTTTTGTCAGGTATCTAGCTTTTCTTCCAAAAGTGAACAGAAATAAAATCCCCACCCTATACCCAGGATCAAGAAGAATATGTTGTATCTACCTGACATATGGGTGTTAAAGAGACAGAGCCTCTTTGGAAAAGAAAAGTGTCAGTGCTAATTCAGCACTGAAAACATGGCTGAATACACTGCCAAATACGTGAATACATGTTGAAGACACATAGCCAACTAGTGCCTCAAAGCCCTGGGTCTGGGTGGATACATCAGACAATTTCAGATTGACTGATAAAGTTACTGAAAGGATACTTAAAGTATCTGAAGTTTTACAAAAGAAAGTATTTTACATGTTTGGAAAGACTGAAATGCAGTTCTTCTCCCTCTTCCCCTTTTGGGAAAGAGGGAGAAGGGGGAATGAAGTGCTTGGCCAGCATTTCTGGGGGCTAGCTGGGTCCTAATTGGAACTTGAAGTTGCCAGCTGAAAACCAGAAAAGGAATCCCCACAGTATCTGATCACTGGTGAGAGACATCAAGAACTTCTCTCTTTGGTAGCTAAGAGAAGGTGTGTGCATGTGTGTGTGCATGTGCGCCTTCACGCTGCACCCAATTTATGTCAACTCGAAGAATTTCATAGGATTTTCTTAGGCAAGGAATAATCAGAGATGGTTTTGCCAGTTCCTTCTTCTGAAATATAGCCAACAGCACCTGGCATTCATTGGCAGTCCAAGTACTAACCAGGGCTGACCCGGTTCAGCTTCCAAGCTGAAAAAGGATCTGGTGCCTTGGTAAGGGAGGTAGTATTTTCTCTGCAGACTGGACATGGACCCTGAGGAGGCCAAATGAAGCATGTGGACTGCAGCTCCATGCTCAGCCATAAGCTGTCTGATGTTGCTTGTTTCCATTATTTGATAATTAGAGAAATTTGCTTCCCAAATTGAGGAGAAATCTGTTCCTCCCAGAGTCCTTCAGCAAGGTGCCTGATAATATGAGTATTAGGGATGGATGGGAATTTAAATTCAGTTTGGTTCTGATAAGTATTTGCCAAAATTCAAAAATTTCTTCATATTCAGGATGGAAAGAATTTGAGATTAAAAACACTAGAATGTCAGAGAAATCTGAATTTTTAAAAATTTTGTTTCTATTGAAATAAAATACATCCACATATACATTGATATGTATTCATTTCCTTTTTTACAAACATTTCCGATTAAAAAAAATACATAAAATAACTCCCTCTTCCCCTCTTATCTCCCCCTCTTCCCCACTTTCTCTATCTTCTACCTTCTTGCTTTTCACATGGATTTATAACTCACATCTAATGTTATTTGTTCCTATAAACTGTTCTCCTCTAACCAATTATCAGATTATCAGTTATTTAGAATGTAAAATACTTTCTTTTGTAAAACTTCAGATACTTTAAGTATCCTTTCAGTAACTTTATCAGTCAATCTGAAATTGTCTGATGTATCCACCCAGACCCAGGGCTTTGAGGCACTAGTTGACTATGTGTCTTCAACATGTATTCACGTATTTGACAGTGTATTCAGCCATGTTTTCAATGCTGAATTAGCACTGACACTTTTCTTTTCCAAAGAGCCTCTGTCTCTTTAACACCCATATGTCAGGTAGATACAACATATTCTTCTTGATCCCGGGTATAGGGTGGGGATTTTATTTCTGTTCACTTTTGGAAGAAGTTAACAAAATATGCAAATTTATTTATATTTTGCATGGAAAGAACAAGACGTTAAAAATCAAATACGGGAGAAGGCAAAACTAAGAAATTGTTCCATTCCTAGTAAGTATTAGTATTTCAGGGTCCAACTAGCTTAGCATAGTGTTTGAAAATCACCCAGCTAAGAAGGCCACTGGCTATTCTGGCTGTTGCATTCTTAGAACTGCATTTCAAAAATCTAACTTTTTCACATTCTGGTCCACCATCTTGTTTCCAAGAGTGATCATACAGATGCCTGTGGGAAAACAATGAGTCAAATATGAAACCTATAAATGGTCTCCCATTGTGTGCTTAAGAGCAACAATTACACAGAAGTACATTGTCTTTGTACCTGGCAGTTATATTTAGCTGTCGTGGTTAACTGACCATTTGTCAATCCTAGCAAACAACCTCTTAAGGCAGCAAGTTGTGCAAGTTAATTATTGCATGAAATTGTACCTTGTCCAGAAGTTGCTCTGACTGATTGAACCTAGTCATGATCAGAGCTTGGAAAAGTTACCAGAATGCCATAGCCAGCACATCCATGCTTGTTGGGGAGGCTCTGGAAGCAGCAATCCAAAGAATAATTTTTGTAGGAAGTGGCCATAATTTGATGCTTCATCGGTCCATGTGACCACCTACTGCTCCAAGTCATTGAGAATTATGGAGCATATTATATGTAGTATCTCCACCTGGCTGTCAGCACTGGTTCTAGTACCCAAATGCCAGCCAGAAGACTAGGCCAGTGATGTCCACATCTGGAAAACTATGGCACAGAACTAGTAACACATTGCTATCCTAGGTCCCAGGTTCAAAACACTTTCCATTTTACAGCTCAGTTTCATTGACATGACTGCTCTGACAGCATTATCAAACACTAACAAATAGAGGCTGGAGCCATTAATTAATTTAGTTGATACATTCATATCACTTTTACATATACAGGTTAATATCTGAGAAAAACTTTTACATCGAAATCCATTTCTTATGTTTGATACATTTCCAAAATGTAATTTATGGTTATTTGTGCTGTCATCCGCTGACAGTGGAAGTGCTCTTGGATTCATTCCCCAAACCATGCAAGCCAGGATGTTTATTTCATTAACACTGCTTCATTTATGTCAGCATGAATTTTTTTTTCTGTCTACCGTCTCTCTCTCTCTCATTTTCCACACATATGGAGAGAGAGGGAAAGAACATCCATCTCAATGATGTGATCACACTTCAATGCTTATTGTCCATTAGTGCTTTTGTTTGCATTTGCAAGCTATTTATCTGTGTTATGCTGTTTAATAGGTCTGAAAATATTCCTTGCAGGGGAAATAACAAACCACTTACATTTGGGTAAATTGTTGGTGCTGAAATCACAAATTGCTTAAAGTAACATTTTACACTCACAGTACAATCCTACATACACTCAGAAATAAGCCTTATGAAATTCATCTCGGCTAAGTCTCTGTCAATTGGCTAATCTTATGTCCACTAACATGGAAGTAAACCCAAACTCAATCAGACTGAATTCTGAGTATATTACAGAGAATTGCACTGCTAATCAGTTTTATTTCCACTTCAGGAATGAAACTTGCTGCATGCAGGCACATGTATTTGGATTGTTTTGTAGATGAAAGATGAAGACAGCACTAGTATCAACGCTTTATAAATCATCCTTTTAGTGCAGCACTGGTTCTTCCTTGCATCATTTCCCCATGTGACTGCCATTTGTCCTGCCAGAAAAATAATTTGATTCTTCTGAGTGTGGTCATGCTTCCCAGCAGAAAAGAGGTTATTTTTCTGGCAGCAGTAGTAGTGGGAGGAGTGGTATGGACCCAAGGAAAGCTACAGATTGCTCACGTCTGTTTGTGAGAGTCAATATAATAGTATTTTATATGATTAAAATGATAAAATGAAAGCATGCAACATGGCTCTAACTTTGTGTCTAGGCAATGAACTGAAAAATGAAGACTTTTTTTTTTCATTTAACACTGGGGTAGAAATCAGGCAGCCCTCCTAATGTTGTTGGCATGAGATTCCCAGTGCTCCTCATCACTGACTATTTTGAGTAGGGCTAATGGGACCTGCAGTCCAAGAACATCCTGGTGGCTACATGATTCTTGCCTATGATTAAAGTGCATTCTTTATTTTTAAATGGAATTTGCTCTTTTAAAAAACTCTCCTCATTATTTTAATGCAGGGCGGGCAATTGTGCTGCGGGAAAAGCCATTTTTCAGCTCCATGCTGCCTAGGTGGGTTGCAGCAACACATTCAGAGTGACCAGAAGTTGCTTTTGGGCAACAAAATAGCTGTTCTGGATTTTTTTTTTTAATCTATGGTTTTGAGGTTGCGATTGCAGTGGGAAACAGTGACCCAAGCCGCCAATTGGGGCATTTTTCTGCCATTTGGAAGGCCATTTTCACTAGGACTTGAAAAGGTTGCCATGAAGAAACTAGAGACAAGATTCTCATAAGTAAAGATATATCATTGAATACTGAAGTTAGGATTGTCCATGCTGTCATATTTCCAATTTCTATATACGGTTGTGAATGCTGGACAAGTGAAGAAAACTGCTAGGAAGAAAAACTCATTTCGAATGCGGTATTGAATAAGAGTTCTATGGAAACTGTGGACTTCTAAAAAGGCAAATAAATGGGTCCTAGAGCTAATTAAGCCTGAACTCTCCCCAGGAGCCAAGATGACTAAACTGAGGCTGTCCTACTTTGGACATATTGTGAGGAGACATGACTCATTAGAAAAGGCAACCATGTCTGGTAAGGCACAAGGAGTAGGAAAAGAGGAAGACCACATTACAGATGGACAGACTCAATCAAAGAGGCCATGGTCCTGAATCTGCAAGACCTGAGCAGGGCTAATGATGACAGGGTGACTTGGAAGTCTCCCATTCACAGAGTTTCCATACGCCGAAATTGTCTTGATGGCAATTAGCAACAGATTATTCTGCTTTTCTCAAGAGAGACCCCAAACAGCTTATAATAAATAACCCATGTTGTCTCTTTATGAACTCTCAAAAAACAGCAGCCAGGGTGGTAAACCTGTTTCTGGATTTTATTGTAAAGTGACCAGGATGTAGGGGTACACATGACAGAATACACCAAACAATTATTCCTATTATATCAAAAACTGCATGGTTTTTGTAAGTAAATAAGATTAGTATCTGTTCGACCTGAAATACTATTTTTCTATATACAAGATTTCTTTTTAAAAAAGTTTTGTATGATGGATTCATTTGTCTGTCTAGATATGTAGTTTGAAGCAAGGTTTACAATCTCCTCTGATGTCTGTGAGAACTAGAACATAGGATGAAGGTATTCTTGCTGGAAGTGAATATTGCATTTCATATTCTTATGCTGACAGTCTTTACATCTTCTTAGGATAATTCATCCTTCTACTGATTGCTGTGTAAGACATTTAGTGCTGCTTGAATGCCTAGCACCCCTGCCCCCCAAGCAGAAAATATGCTCTCCGAGCACAACTTTCAACTCTATCATCTTGGAATCTGGCAACAGAAATGATAACTAGACAAACCTAACACAAGAAATACTTCCTAACTGGCAATGGAACTGATAACTAGACAAATCTAACCAAAAACAAACCTCCTAACTGTGTGGAGCTCAGACAGTTGAACACGCTCCAGAATGCCCTGCAGCTCAATTATTCATCTTGCGAAATTATTTTTTTCCAGTTGAGGTAACAGACAGACATGGGACCACATGTGCTTGGGAAATTTCCCAATATTTCCTTCCCTCCTGTTCTCTTGTATGTTTGTTCAAATTGACAGTCTGCCTCTGCTCCATATCCTGACAGAGAAACAATGATTTTCCAAAATGTAGTTTGGGGAAAAAGAAACTGACAGAGATAACATCATAACTCATATCTGATCATGTGCAGATCATAATGCAAGCTTCCCCTTTCCCCAGAGGTCCCATCCTGAACCCTACTTCAGTGCAATAACTCAACATCAAAAAAATTGTCCTAGATACAGTGTTTTGACAGTGCTATCCCATGCTAAAAATGAACTAAAGTCTCCCAAAATTTGTCAAGTCTTCTTCCCAACATTGGTATAATTGTTCTCAACACATAAACTGGAATATAAAGGGATAGAGTATGGGAAGTTACTTTTTAATTGGTGAAGTTACAGTTCCAATGAAAAAAATCTCCCCAAATAAGTCCGTGACAATTTTCCTGAAGCTACTAACCATTGTTTCTGAAGATATCTCTGAATATGTCTACTACACCTACTCTGTTTGCAACCCTCATCCACATAGTTTGGATATGTTTGGCCCTTTCTGCACCTTACCTTTTTTCGGCACTGGGGTGCAGGGATCGTGCAAGCAGCCTCCAGGGAGAGGCTCTTGTGTCCCCGCTGCTTCAGCTCTGCACGAGCTGCCTGCTTCCAAGCAGGAAACGTGAGAGCCCCACCTCTTCCTTCCGTAGTGCAGCCTGGGAGTTTCCCAGGCTGCACTGGGGCAGGAAGTGCTACCGCCGTGGCTCCAGAGGCTCTGCACACACGGCAAGTGCGCGCGGGGCCGTGGAGCGATGCGTGACTGTGCACCATTTTCGGCTGAAAGCTGAAAATGAAAAAGTGCACGAGTGGTGCCTGCCCTACCCTGGAGCATCGTGCGATTGTGAATGCGTCATGCAGATCGCTCCTCACAATCACGCGACGCTTGAGGGGCCCTTTCGCATGGCAAATGCCGTGAGAAAAGGGCCTTTGTCTCCCAGAGTGAGTGTTTGTTCCTGAATTCATACAGAACTAGATCTATAAGATAGACATTTAATGCCAGTGCCATGTGAAATCTGTGAAGAATATTCTCAATTACCTGTTTCAGCTACCTGCTGAAGTTTCAGCTACCTGCTAAATACATGCTTAAGAGAGAAAAAAGAAGTTGGGAAAAATTTCCTAATACACTAATATTTCTGTTAAGTTACTTCTTGTTTTGCAAACAAGGAGGGCAGATTTGCTACCTAAAACATATATTCCATCTCATACGATTGTGTGTTTTCTGGCTGTAGCCGTTCAAGTATTATAGAACACTCCTGACTTGCCCACAACAAGAATTCTCAGTGGGGTCAGAAAGTATTCCAGGTTAAGGCACTCAATGAATGTTGTATCATCTGTCTGGATGAGGATTAAGATTGTTTAATTTTTTTTCCAGATTAGTCTCAAAGGCAATTTTACTTTTACACTGTATACCACAAAATAATAGAATGGGATCTTCAAATATATATGGAATTTAATAATGTACTAATTTTAGATTAGTGACTAGTTTTCATAAATAAGATATGAGTAGAATGGTAAAAAGTGCCCACTTCAATCTAACTAACAAGGTTTGGTTTTGATCATCTCAAACGTTTTTCCATACCTTAGGATGGATCTGCACCACCACTGATATACCTTAGATCCACTGAAATCACTGGTACTTAGATCAGTAAATATAACCCGTTTTTTCAGTAGGACTGAAATGTACATACCTTAGGCTATTTCCAGTCCCTTACCTATAAATTACCATTACGTTGTAATACACAAATTATAAAGAAACTAAGTTAAATAATGTTACCATGTAGAAATTTCCATGGAGATTGCACATGTAAGAGTGTTTCTAAACATTTGTTTAACTATTTGTTCCTATAATAGATTTTTAGTTACATAATATTCCTATTGCTAATTGTCCAGGTGCATCTTTATTTTAATACTATTTTTAAATCCCTCTAGTTCTCAGTAGCTGAGCAGAGGAATTTCCTTGGCACTCTTGATTGGCTTGATAGAATTTTTTTTATCAAAATTCTGTAAGTTTTGTATGTAGGTGCCTGGTTTTCTCAAAACTTGAAGGAGGAATCAATTATTCTGAGAATCATATAGCACTGATGGTATGAAAAGTCAGCTCTGATATATCATATAAGATCACATTTTACTTTCCGGATGAGGAAAGGTGAACTGCTGCAAATGTGTGTTTGTAACCTTTTTTTTCCTCTTCCTTTCTTTCTTGAGGAAAAAAATGACAAAGAGGCCAAATTCAAAAACCTATTACTCTTAAAATACACAAATTGAATAGAGTGTTTGAATCTGACCAAAGAAATGTGGGTTCATATCTGTACTTTGGCATGAAATTAATTACCAGGGATTGGAAAATTAACTGGATTTAATTTTCCTGGTATGAATGAGACTTGAGCTCATGGGCTCTCTCTCCCCTCCCCTTCCCTGTTCACTTGATTCACTTATTTCTTTGTTTGCAGTAAATCACCAACCGATACATAGTTGCCCCTTCACATTTGCAGGCTTGACCTTCACGGATTTGATTATTTGGGGATTATTTGCTGGTGCCTTTGCTGCTGCCCTCCTGTCCTTTTAATGGGGACTTCAGTAACATCAGTGTCCATCTTGAGCTGTGTGCAGTTAAGTCAGGCTTTGCAGTCCAATCTTCGGTCACTGAGAGGAAATCAAATTGGTGGGGTGGCTGGGTCTGGCGATGTGTGTGTTCCCTTGCACATTCACTCACATGCACCGATGGGTGGGTAGGTGGGTGAGGAAGAGGAACAGAATGGGGAAGCTCAAGGAGGGAGGGCGTACACACGCATTCCCTCCCTCCCTCCCTCCCTCATGTGGGGAAGGGGATGGGATGGAAAAGAGGGTGGGTGCACATATACATTTCCTCTCTCACTCACTTGTGCAGATGGACAGATGTGGGAAGTAGATGGGACTGGGAAGCATGAGGAGGGAGGATGGATGGTGACTGGGTCTCTGGGGTGGACAGAGAGAGGGGGAGGGAAGGAGGAGAGAGCTGGGGCGGCATGGTGGCAGGAAGGGGGCAAGAGCAGTGGGAAGGGGCTGCAGCAGCTGCTCTTATAGTGGCAGCACTCCCTCCATCTGCCCTGGAGACCCATACATCCCTCCCTCCTCCCACTCCCACATCCCATCCCCTTCCCTCTGCCCACCTGAGCAAGTGAGTGAGAATGTGAGAGAACACACACGTGGCTGAGCTCCGCCACCCTGCCAGTGTAGGCACTTTTGTGTGTGTGTTAAATAGAGTTTGGGGGGGGGGCTAGAGAGATTCAGCTTTTCCACTTTTGTGGGGGTCCTGCGGCCCAACCCTTGTGAAAATGGTAGGCCAACTGTAATGGCAATCGATGGCCTTTTTGCACGGCATTTTCCATGTGAAAGGGCCCCTCGAGCATCGTGCAAATGTGAGGAGCGGCCCACACGACACACTCACATTTGCGCAATGCTCCAGGGCTTGGCAGGCACCGCTCATGCACTTTTTTCATTTTCGGCTTTAAGCCGAAAATGGTGCGTGGTCGCGCATCGCTCCGGGGCCCCGCGAGCACTTACCTTTTAGGTCCCAGGCTGCACTGCGAAAGGAAGGGGCGGGGCTCTCGCATGAGCAGGAAGCTCATGCAGAGCTGAAGAAACCCGGACGCGAGGGCCTCTCACAAGAGGCTGCTCGCGCGAGCACCGCATCCCAGTGCTGAGAAAAGATGAGTTGCAGAAAGGGTCTATGGTTTGCACCTTTCCCTAAATCAAAACTGGAAGCCACAATGAACCACAGAATTTTATTCTACGGATTTCTAGTGCATTCCCTCAAACTACAGACCTACATATGACGGGTTGAGACTTGGAAGTACAGTTATCCCTCCATATTTGCTAGGGTTAGGGGCACAGAAGCCCTGTGAAAGTGAAAAAACAGTGAATAACTCTAGGCCCTCCCAAACCATATTTAACATACACAAAAAAGGAAGATCACCATATTCAACCCATCATGGATTCCTTTGAGGCATCAGGGTTTCTTCACAAGGCAGAAGTGGGGGCCTGGTGGGGCTTACTGCCACCTCCACTGCTGCTCCACACCATTTTTAATTGGGACTTACAAGCCTCATTCGCAGTTTCTCAGTCTCATAGGCTTGCAGCCCCTATTAAAAATGGCATAGAGAGGCAGCAGAGGTGACAGCAAATAATCCATGAATAATCAAATCTGCAAAAGTGAAACCCGCAAATGTGGAGGGTTACGTGTACTTCATCATGCTACAAATCCCAGTACCTCAAAGCATTAAGGCTTTGCCTGGTAAAACTGGAAATGGGGTGCACACACAAGTCCAACTTTCCAACTGTTTTCATGCACCTGGAAGTAAAATAGTCCTTTGCATATTGAGCGTGAAAGTGTGCAGAGATCTTTAAATCTCTTTGTTTGAATGTGGTTACAGTGCAGATATGACTGGGAACCTTAATAAGGTTGGGTTCCTGATTGCAGAAACTCTGTATGTGCTCAAATGTGGTATGGACCCTTATTTAGACTTTCATCTCAATGTGTGAATGTTTAAATTACAGATGAAAATCAAAATATGCAATCAATGGAATACACTTGACATTCTGTGTACTTTCTTTAACAATACAAATGCTTGTGCACATTCCAGAAAGCATGATAGATCTGAATGTCTACATATCAAGAAATAGATATTTCATGCAGCTATTTAGGCATGCTATTCTGCTTGACAAGAAACCAATGAAATAAGTGCACATAACTTTGTGGCTCTGTGAACACATCAAATTTGAGCAAAACATCTCATAAGCATCAAAATTCTCTTACATAACAAAGGATCATTCCAGTGAAGTTTATTTGGGCAGTGGAGAATGAGTAGAAATAATTTTATCTGAATAATATGACCAATAGATCTATTCTTCTTCAAACATGGGACCTATGCCAGGTTGTATGCTGTATCGGAGGGGAAGCAAAATGAGGGCATTGCTCCCATAATAAGACTTCTGTCTTCCAAAATGAGTTGTTCTTTCAGCTCCCAAACTTCTAGCCTTTCAACAACTGAAAACTTCAGTAGATCATGTAGAAATACAATTTAGGCATCAAAAGAAAAAGGGCAAGCAAAGCTACCAAGGACACGCAAATATAACCAATACTTCTGTATGTGAACAATTTTCAGTGTCTCATTCTCTCAAATGCTCGAAATTTGGTGTCTGAAAGAAAACTTCACGAGGGCAGAATTTTTGTTTTGGAAGGGGAATGCCCTCATCCCCTCCAGCAATTTCTCTGGGCCCATCTTCAGCTGCAACACATGTTGTGTCCACTACTGCTGCTACTTCTACTACTATATATTTGCATGGTGGCAATCTTACTAAAGCAAACCCGGTAGTATGCCCAATCTATTATTTGAAGACCTATGCCTTAAATCCTTAATACTGAAGATATCTCTTATGCTAACACAGGAGTGGCCAACTTCTTTGATTCTGCGTGCCAAATTCTACCCCTGAACCCACTGAAAGCCAAAATTGCCACAAAATTTTTTTTCTACAGAGTGGTATGATGGGATAGACTTTCTGTTTTCATTAAAGCAGAACTTTTATCGCTTCTTATACAGTGCAAGAAGTATCACATCGTAAATCTGCCTTCTTAACAGTTAATAGTACTTTTGGAAATGCCTTGTATAAAAATCTACTTGCACTGATAGGGGCCTTCAGGAATGCTGATTAGTCTTCCAGAGAAGGAACACATGCTACCTAGGGTGGTCTTGCCCTACAACCCCCCCAAAAAAGTTAATGCCATGTTGTAGAGTTCAACAATGGAGATGGATGGCCCTTGGGGGTTATATGTAGTTGATAAGCTTGCACATTGGACAATCCTGTCATAAAGCATCTTAACACGCCAGGCTTTAACATCTCCCGTACATTTTTCTTCTAGGGAAATGGGCAGAAAAACTGAGCGAGTGGGGGGAAGGAATGCCACTCTTCTTATCCATAAAGCATTAGTATCACAGAATAATAGAACATACTATACCATGATAGGATCAGAAATTTTAATACCCCTTCCAGAAGCAAACAGGCAACATCCTGGATCTCAGGGTTGTTAATAAGTTGACCCTACCAAGTGGGAGGTCAGCGACCCATAAAGGAGTAAGAAGCTTGCTCAGAAATTCCAATTAAAATCCAGCTCAGCCCCAGTTCCTATTGAAACCACTAGTGACATTTTAACACATCTTAGATGCCAAACAAAAGAGGGATGTGTGGGTGGGTAGCAAGAACAGCTGTATACATTCTACAGAAAAATGAATCTAAAAATATAATGCTTCTACCATTTGTTGAGATATTTACTAGACATGAAAATCGATGCAATAGATGAAGTCCTTGGCCTTTTTTGCGGCACTGGGGTGCGGGGATCATGCGAGCAGCCTCTTGTGAGAGGCTTTCACATCCCCGCTGCTTCAGCTCTGCAGCCGCTGCCTGCTAGTGAGCAGGCAGCGTGAGGGCTCCTCCTCTTCCTTCCCCAGTGCAGCCTGGGCAGGAAGCACAAGCGCTGCAGCTCTGGAGGCTCCGCACGCACAGTAAGTGCATGTGGGATCCTGGAGTGATGCAAGATCATGCACCATTTTTGGCTAGAAGCCGCAAATGAAATAGTGTGCAACTGGCGCCTGCTGGCCCTGGCAGCGTTGCGCAATTGCGAGGAGGTCAGGTGGATGACTCCTCGCAATTGCACGATGCTCCAGAGGCCCTTTCGCAGGGCGAATGCCATGCGAAAAGGGCTCGTGTCTATGCAAATGCTCCAAGTACTCCTCACTGCATATGAATATACCAGCTATTTGGTGGAGATATCAGATTTGGTCCCAATCACATGTGTCTTTGTTATATCATATTTGGATTAATATTAATACCTCATGGAGCTACTTTGAGAAATTTCAGCAGGTGCCAAATGTTGTAGCAAGACAGTTGACTGGAGTCCATTACAGAGAATGCACAAAAGTTCCTTGTTAACAATAGATTCATTTGCTAGTTTGTTTCTAGACATAGTTCAAAGTCCTGGTTATGGTCAATAAAGTCCTCCATCATTAAGGCCAGGCTATCTGGAGGAGTATAATTTTCCCTTATGAGTCCACCTGGGTTTTAAAATTTTTTTAAAGAGAACATCTCTCAGTTCTATCACCCTCAGAGGTACCCTTGGTGAAAATAACAGGTCTGTCACCCTCATAAGACCTTTTAGATGATTGCTCTTGTGTCACAGAACTCTTTCTGAGGGAGGCTTGGTTAAACATCTCCCAGTTGCCTTTCACCTGCAGGACTTGATGCTTTTTTCCTAAGATGGTCTTTTGGGGGGCTACATTTTCATACTACACAATTACAGAACTATGATTCCACTTTAACTGCTGTGGTTTCATCCCATGGAACCTGGGGTTGTAGTCTAGGGTGGTACTAGAGCTCTCTGGCAGAGAATTCTAACTGCCCCTCCCTAAAGTGCAATTGACAAGAGTCTACTGAACATAGCTGTGACAGTGAAAGAGGTGGTAACTGTGTCCCATGGAAGGGCCCATGGTAGGTAACTAACTTTTCTTTACCCAGACTTACAACAGTGGGTTTTCTCCAAGGAAGAGCTCTCCAGTGGAATTTTTACATGAAGGCCTTTTGCAAGTCTTTGGCCCTTTTTCCGCTAAAGGGAAAGAATCCCTGCAGTAAAACTTCCCTTGACACTCTAAAGTTCCAGGCCTCGAAGATATAGCTTTCCTTGGTGGCTGACCAAGTCTGTTACTTTTGGATTCACTGTGTACAAGCACAATTCCTGGGGCTCCTCCATTGGTTGCGCTATTTGTCAAGCTATCTATGATGCTATTGACACAGGGCTCACAGGAATCCTGGGGTTTATAGTTTAGTGAGGCCCAAGAACTCTCTGGCCAAGAATTTTAAATGCCACTCTGTAAAATGCAAATCTCAGGATTTGATAGAACATTGCCAAGAGGACTACAGTGCTGAAACAGTGTTTTGTGATATGCAGCAGAGGTTTTCTTATCCCTCTAGGTTTCATTGGATGCATCATAAAGCTCTATCCCAGTGAGTCTATGCCCTCAAGCTTGTTACAGTCCCAGAATAAATTAGTTCATGGTATTTTGCTGTGAGGCAAAACGAATCTGAGATATCTTTATTCTGAGTCTCATAAATGTTCTCAACCACACAAATGCAGAAATATTTTGCTGCTTCACTGTTACTTCCAGCCCAACTATGCCCACAATGGTTTTGAAATGGCAAATTGGTAAGAAGTCTAGACTTTCTTTAAAGAACTAGCTTTCTATTATGGGCCAGGTTTATTTTGGCTGCCAACTTTGAGGCCTGGGAACAGACATAAAGAGTATACAATATAACCTATAGAACATAATGTAAGTATAAGAATAAAATACAATTCAGAAAGCTCTGTGTATTAGAATGAGTCTGTTACTAAGAACAAAGAGATGGACTAATGCTGGTCAGAATGCCTATTCAAAGATGAACAAAGAGAGGAGGACATTTGAATTTCTACCAATGGAGATATGAGTAGATTTGACCACTAACACCTCTCCTGACAGGGTCAATGGTTGATGCAATCTGAAGGAAGGCAGCCAAAAGCCAAGATTCAGCTCTTCTCAGTTTGTTTATATGTTCTCCAACAAGACCCGCGTAACAGTATATTTGAGATCTCTGTTTTAACTGGATAACATAAGCAAAGCAGTGTCAGTGACTTTGTTTAGATAGGACACCTGATAGCTGGGCAGAGACTAGAGAAAGAATAAAAGAAGCCAATAAGAGGCTGAAATCAGATGGCTTTGGCAATCTGCAACAGATGAAGAGCAGGCTATGATTTAGCCTCCGAACTGCTGTTCCGAGCTGATAATTTGATAAACTGTCCAGATGTGCTGCTGCTGGTACGAACCTGTTAGGCTATGCTAAAGTAGATCTAAAGATGTTTATAGCTATGTGACAGAGCCAGCATGGTGTAGTAACTTGAATGTTGGACTATGACCTGGAGATTAGAGTTTGATTCTCTGCTCAGCCATGGAAACTCACCTGGTGACCCTGGGCATATCACATATACTCAGCCCTGTGATAGTTCGCCTTAGGATATCAACCCCTTAGATGTCTATTTAGAGTTCCGTAGTGCCTTAACAGATGAGAAAGTATTCCTTGATGGATAGATGGTTATGAATATGATACAAAGGACATAACTTGGTAGAAGTTAAAGCCTGTATGAAATGTTTGTATAATGCCTTATCGGCCACTATGGAAAGTATGAGAGAACCTGATGATGATATGAGTGTTATCCTATATGCCATTTTATGTACTATAATGCAAGCAATGTGCCCAGACACTGACATGTTTCTATTTCTCCCTAAAAGGAATGTTTATATCGGTATATCTAAGACTAATAAACAGTCTAAAAGATTTCCAAAGAACCTCTTTATTTCCCATATAACTATCCTACAATTCTAAGACTTAATAATGCTTAAATGGAGTGTTTTTGTTAACTCTCTCTGTCTGGTTTTCATCGTATCCTGAGTTGGATGCTTAGGTGATAGAGGGGCCTCAGAAAGAATCCAGATTAGCTGAAAAATGGCAGACGACCCTCACTCCCTTAGTCTAAGGAGACGGAGTGGCCCAAGCAATGAAAATCCAGATCACTCGACAGCCCGATGTGAACAATTTGCCTGATACTTTGCAAATAAAAACACTCAGATCTGCTCTGACTAGGCTGGTATGATTGATATAGATCCTATGGATGTAATTTTGGCCTCTGCTTGTCCAGCAATAATGGATACTTTTCAATTTGTACAACTCAAGGATGTGGACAGGATTCTTGGAGATACGATAGCCACCACATATACACTAAATCCTTGACCCTCCTGGCTTATTAAAAAAGCTAGAGGGGGACTGGCTGATGGGTAGAGGGAGTGGTTAATGCCTCCTTAAGACAAGGTAGAGTTCCAGATTGCCTTAAGGAGGTTCTTATAAAACCATTCCTAAAAGAGCCATCCTTGGATCCCACCATTTTAGGTAATTATAAGCCAGTCTCTAACATTCCATTTTTGGGCAAGGTTCCAGAGTATGTGGTGGCTTCCCAGCTCCAGGGGTTGCTGGATGGAGTGGATTATCTAGATCCATTTCAATCTGGTGGATGACCTATGCCGAGAACTAGACAGGGGGAGTGTTTCCCTGCTGGTTCTGCTGGATCTCTCAGTGGCTTTTGATACCATAGATCAGGGCTTTCCAAATGGTGTGTCACAACACATTAGTATGTCGCCTGTAGTGTGTTGGTGTGTCACCTCACTGGCTGAGAAAGACCCCCCCCCACCTGAGCCTGGTCCACTGCTGTCACTCTTGCTGGGGCCTTTCCCTAGCAAGAGCGATGGCAGCAGGCAAGGAGCGCTTTCCACCTACGTTGCCTTTCTCCCTTTCGTTGCTCTCACTGGGGCCTTTTCTGGTGAGGGTGACAGCAGCGGGACAGGATCGGGGGGAGATTGCCTTTCCCCACTCTAGATATGCCTCTGGGTACCTCTGGTTTGCTAGTAAAACTGAATTACTGTGTCGCGAAATGATGCATGTTGAAAAAGCGTGTCACTAACATGAAAAGTTTGGAAAGCTCTGCCATAGATCATAGTAACCTTCTGGGTTGTCTTGTGGAAATGAGACTTGGAAGCACTGTTTTAAAGTGGTTTTGTTTCTTCCTGGAAGGCCAAACCCAGAAAGTGGTACTGGGAGACTCCTATTTGAACCCTTGGCCTTTGGCCTGTGGGGTTCCTCAGAGCTCAGTCCTGTTCCTAATGTCATTCAACACCTACATGAAACTGTTGGGAGAGGTGGTCTGGAGTTTTGGGGCTCAGTGCCATCAGTAAGCAGATGACACCCAACTTTATTACTCCTTTCCACCACAGACCAAAGAAGCTGTATTGGTCTTAAACCAGTCTCTGTCATCAGTAATGGACTGGATGAAGCCGAACAAATTGAAATTTAATCCAGACAAAACGGAGGTGCTCCTGGCCAGTCAAAAGGCAGATGAGGGAATAGGGATTCAGCCAGTGTTAGAGGGGGTTACACTGCCCTTGAAGACTCAGGTTTGCAGCTAGAAGGTGTTCGTGGATTCAACTCTGAGCCTGGAAGCCCAGGGTTCAGCAGCAGCCAGGAGTGCATTTGCACAGTTAAGGCTCATGCGCCAGTTGACTCTGTTCCTTATGATATCAGATCTGGCCATGGTGACACATGCCTTGGTTACATCCTGGCTGGATTACTGTAACACGCTGTATGGGGAGCTGCCTTTGAAGAGTGTTTGGAAACTACCACTTGTCCAAACAGCTGTAGCCAGATTGTTAACTGGGGCTGGCTACAGGGATCATAAAACTCCCCTGTTGCAACAGCTCCACTTGCAGTTGGTCCGTTTCTAGGTACAATTCAAAGTGCTGGTGATGACCTATAGGGCCCAGGTCCAGGTTATTTGAAGGACCATGTTATCCCCTACAAACCAGTCTGGGCCTTGAGATCTTCTGGAGAGGCCCTTCTCTCTGTTCTACCACCCTTGCAGGTATATCTGTTGGGAACACAGGAGAGGGCCTTCTCAGTGGCTGCCCCTTGGCAGTGGCTACCCCTTCTCAGAGAAGTCAGACTGGAACCCTCCCAACTATCCTTGCATATAGCAACAACAACAACAACAGCCATCATCATCATCATCACCACTACCACCACCACCACCATCACCACCACATCTGTTTCACTTCCTTCTAGACAAACAATATACAGGTATAGACATTTGGATGCATGCGTTAATTCCTCTTTCCCCAAGCTACTTTTGTTAAATCTACTTAACCACCTAGAGCCCATTCATACTACTAGATTTATAATGCTATTAATCCACTTTAAAAGCCACAATTCCATCCTATGGAATCCTGGGTTTTGTAGCTTGGTCAGGCACTGGAGTGCTCTGGATGAGAATTCTAAATGCCCTTCCCTAAACAACTCCTGAAACTTCCAGGATTTCCATACAATGGCAGTTAAAGTGGAATAATAGCACTATACTTGTGTAGTGTGGCTGGGCCCCGGGTGAAATGTTGCCTTGAACATTTACTTCATGTCATTAAAGATGACTGTCTGACTTAGAAAAGCAGTATACCCATTTTATATTGAAATCTGCTGACTGCAGGTAGAATGTATTACTTATTTAACACTTCAGCGCTCTTTGAATGGCATGCAGTTACTTGAACCTACCTGTCTTCCTTCCATTGCTCCTCGCATTTCCTTAAAAGTTGAACTAAACTCTCCAATGAAGTCATGCTTTCCATTGGAATCCCAATCCCAAACTATGCACTGAAAGACAAAAAGAAGAAAACGTTATTTTCTTCAGAAAAAGGTCTCTGGTGACCTCATAGAAAATCATTCGCAAAATCAAAGGATACAAAAAGAGTTTTCAAATTCTAATTGAATTTCTTCACAACCAGACTGAGATATCAAGACCACCAAATGGACTTCAAAACCGAGTAAAGACTTAGATAATACAGACAATATAATATGGAGTTATATATTCCTTTACTTCTGTTATCTTTATTTTCCTCTTGTTTGGTCCTATGTATTGAGTATATAATTTTTGCCTTAATTGTATTTTGTGCAGATGTACTTTGCAAATATGCAATAATTGGAAATATGTGATAATTAATTAAACAGGAAAAACAAAACTGAGCAAAGACTTTTTGACCCAAGAGCAACTCCACTGATTCCAAACAGGGATGCCACAATAGCATCCTTACAGAGCTTGGAAAAGTTACTTCTGGGACTTCATCTTGCAGAAACTTCCAGCTTGGGGAATTATGCTGAACAGAATCCCCCTCAATAACATTCACATGCTCCCCACCCACACACCCGCACTACAGCCAGGAAGATTTGAAACAGTCCTTCAACTCCAGCAACACATAGCATATCCAGTAAGGATGTGTGAAGTAGGCAGGTTCAGGTGAAAAAACAGCTGAATAATGAATGCTTCACTGTCCCCAGTCTCCTAGACTTGCATACTATGTTTACATAAGGCTGTAAGTGATGAATAACAGAGAAAATATACCTCCCCAGTTTCTGTTCCACATGCTGAGAATCACTAAATAATCCGTAAGTTGGCTCTTGGTTGTGGATAATGGACAAAATTAATGGACACAATTAACCTTTGCGAAAGTGCTAGGAAAATGAGTGGGCAGCAGCTTTCAGGAAAACAGAATAAAATGTACTAGCAATTTCCATTTACATCCTATATGCAGCAATGTTGTGATAATACCTTCACATAGGTAAGTATGATCTAATGGGACATAATAAGCTTAAGTAATACTTTGCCTCCTATACAGAATTAATATTTAGTATGCAGGTCTCAAAGGCACAACACATTTTCTATTCATTATCTTTCAAAGCCACATTCTACAAATCTGCTCGAAAACTGCAGTTGGCACAACTATGCCACTGTAGCTAAGTATTCTTTCTCAGAGCAGAGATGAGGAACAGATATAGTCAAAATGCGTTTCCCCACTGCAATCTGAGCAATGTCTAGCTCTTCAATATTGATGGTAGAGTAAGGCTACACAAATATTTGCACCTCCAGAGAGGCTACAACTGCTGCATAACTAGGCTTGCCTGGGATGGGGGCAAGGTTCCTTGGTGCCAGGCAACCAGGGTCAGTGGGCAGTGCCTCCTGTGCCCTCCTGTCCCTTCTATGGAGGGAGGAACACACTGATTGCAGCAACTCTTTTGACCCTCATCCATGGAGGGAGGAGGACTTCTCTCTCCTTTCTCACTGGCAGTGAAAGCCATTTGAACCGCTGCCACTGCTTCTGCTATCTTCCCTCTTCCTTTTCCCATGGCAGAGAGATTGCGGAGGCGAATGGATGCGCTCCTGCAAAAGCACTGAAGAGCAGCTGAAGAACAGAACTGAAGAGCAGCTGTGAACAACAACAGACTCCCCCTGAGATGGTGCAAGAGGGTCATTTCAGTTTCTTGCTGCAGGCTCCTGGGCCCCAAGCTATGTCCCTGAGCTAGAAGAATCCAGAAGGCTGAACTCCAGAATGTAGCTTTGGGGGAGGGGATGAAATGAGGTAATTACCCACTCCAATAAAAATTCTGCCCCTCAATGACATTTTCCATTAGTCTTCACATTTCTAGCTTTTCAGACACTGAGATGCTGAAAATCATTCACACTTAGAACAGTGTTATTTGTTGTGTTTGAATTCCCGTGCTAACTTTGCCTGACCCTCTCTTGATGGCTAAACTGTATTTCTAAATGCTTGGCTTAACTTTTAAGATACTACGAGGTTGGAAATTTGGGGATGGAAAGGAAATTTCATTGGGGGGGCAGAATTCCTATTTGTGGGTAATTTTCTCATTTTGCTCCCCCATAGATATATCCCTGAATTTGTTCCACATTAATCCTATACATTTGTTGTTGTTGTGTTCCTTCAAGTCATGTCTGACTTATGGCAACCCTAAGGAGACCCTATCATGGGATTTTCTTAGCAGAATTTGTTCAGAGAAGGTTTGTCCTAGTGTTCCTCTGAGGCTGAGACAATGTAACTTGCCCAATGTCATCCAGTAGTTTTCTGTGGCTGAGTGGGGATTTGAACCCTGATCTTCCAGCATCTTAGTCCAGCACTCACATCCTTACACCATGCTGGTTCTACAATCCAACACACAGACGTTCTCTTTAATGAGTGAAATGTACCTGACTTGAACAGCATTGAGATTTATTTGTACCTGTATCAAGACTCAAAGCATTTGCTGTAACTTACATACGATAGCTTCTGAACCTGAAACATACTTGCCTGGTATTTATATTCTCTGAGGCTGCAATCCTATGCACACCACACAGGAGTAAGACTCAATGAACACAGAGAAACATACTTCACAGTGAATCTGCATTATATATGTTGCAGATAATTTTAGCCATTTCTTTATGAAACCTCTACGGCAGGGTTTGCCACTTCTCTCATATATGAATTTGAAAAGTTTCTTCCAAGGACAAGAACTAATTTGGGACAGATATTATTTCACTCATGATTTCCTGGGCATACTACAGACTTGATCAAGACAATGCCTGAACAAAACTGTTCCCCACCCCAACAAGTTTTATTAAAATTGTTTCTGAGCAAAGAAACAATGTCAGGATAGTGAAGACTCTCCAAAGTATATTCAACACTTTAGAGATGCGAAGACCTGGAAAAAACCTGGGGAAATATGGGGTTTTCCCTTCTTCCCCCAGCCCTTTTCCCTGCAAGAATGGGGAAAAATGGATGATGGAATATTTTTAGAATGATGAACATGATATTTAAGACAAGGTGTTCATATATTTATTACACCAATATCCTTTCTAAAGACAATGTAAGAGGTAGACATTTATGTAAGACTATGTACAGTTGCAGATCATAAAAATTCTTGGTGTTGGTTTCCTTTTCTCTGTTTTCTTTTTATGGAAATTATGACCGCTTGACACTATGAAGAACTAGTGAAGACAAAAGAATTTTCTCTAACCCCTAAAGAGTCCCTAGATTCTGGAAATTTTACACCTCTACTTTGGACAGCTCCTTTAAAATTTGGCCTAAAACTTGGAGCAAGTTCAATAACTCGACTGACGCTGGAGCCAAAGGCTGCTACTCTTCACGTATTCTTTCTATGTACAGGAGAAGGTTTGTGTGAATCTTGCTACTAATAAACAGTCATTTACACAAACACACACATATGGGGGGGAGGAGAGAGAGAGAGAGATGAAGAGAAGAAAGATTCTGAGAAGTATATCTTAGTGGCTCTTCTGACTCAAGAAATTCTTCACTAATCACTCAGAAAAAGGACATGCCTCTGGAGTATTCTGTAATTTTTCAACACCTAGGTCTATAGTTTTGACCTTTAAAACCCAAAGGGATGAAATGCATTTGAGCCAAGCATAATATGTGCATTCCTCCCAGCAAAAGTGCAGTTGTTTGGTGACAGGTTTGACAGAAATAGGAGTGATGTGCCCTACGTTATTTAGAGAAGTTGAGTGAACATAAGGAGATTCCTATGGAACTGCTCTTCTTCCCTGCAAATTATTATCAAGATTCTCTCTTGATATTGAGAACACAGGCTCAAAATTACTGTGTGTGCATTATCACAATATATACTCTTCTCTGCTCACTATTATGGTATAAAGAGCCACTTGGGGGGAAAAACAGCTTTTGAATTGAAAACGGACCAGAGAAGAAAAAAGCTCTTCCCCTTCTGCCCTTCTGTTTAGACCCAGAAACCTTCCGCATAGTAATAATGTTATGAGTCCTCTTTAACTGCCATGGCAACACATTATGGAATCCTGGGATTTGTAATTTAGGGACATTTATTTAGAATTCTCAGGAAAGAGCTCTAGTGCCTCACCATACCACAAGTCTCAGGATTTCACAGGATTCAGTCATGGCAGTTTAAATGAAGTCACAGTTCTACAACTGAGTAATGGGAAAGGGCCTCCAAGTAACATCACTGAAGGAACTGGTGAAAATAGAATAACAGGGCTGAACAACAGGTTGCCTCAACTAAACTTCTGCCTCATGGTATCAATGCAAAGTATTAAGAAGAACTGCAAAATCATAACAAGTTTCCACACTGCCAAATGAAGCAAGTTAGTCATTTCTAGTACCCAGGTTTGAAAAGTAACATGTATTTCCCATTCATTACCACTTAAATAGATTTGTCATTATGGTGATCAGTAGAAAAGTCTGAGGGATTTCTTCACTTTCTCAGACTCTGGCAGATTTTCTGTCAAAACTCTCTCCTTCCGAGGTGTTAACTGCAACAGGGGGAAGGTAATGTTGGATAAATGGCAGGAATGGAGAGAATGCTACCCCACCACAGCACCCCTTCTCCCAGAAGCTTCCAGGAGTAGCCATTCACCTTTTAAATAAAATGCAGAGGCCCACTGTACTGTTACTGGAAGGATTCAAAGACATAGCTGTGATAGTCGGGATCAGTAGGCAAAGAGATCTTGTAGTACCTTTTAGACTAACTGAGTGAAAGAAGTTGACAGCATAAGCTTTTGTAGATTTAAGTCTACTTCACCAGATGCTACCAACTTGTTTCTCTCAGTTCATCTCAAAGGTGCTACAAGTCCCTTTGCATGCTGTTATTAGAAGTGTACTTCTGGCCATTTTTGGCAGTCCATCTGGCCCCAAAAGATTCCAAGTGCAGAAAATTACACACTGAAATTGCTCAAGCCTGCTCTAACATATGGCAAATTTAACAGGAAACCACTAACACTACCTCATAAACAGGCGTATAGTTTCAAGAGTTAGTAAAACTTGAAATTCAGCATTGGGGTTGTATTTAGAGACACCCTCATAATCTGAGGCACTATACTGTAGCGTAGTTATTTTGTGTGTAAGGAGGAGCACTGTCAGAGGCACACTGGGAAACACTTGACAGGGCCTTCTTTGTGACGGCTCCCAAGCCCTTAGACCAACCTTGCACTTGCCCCCTCTCTGCTCTCTTTTCACTGGTGGGTAAAGATCTTTTCAGCTATTAATTGTTTGCTATGAAAGGGTTTTTCAGTGGGGGATGCTGTAGTTTTATTCACATGGTTATGTTAGAATGCTTTTAAATGAATGCTGTGTTTAAAAGGATAGCTTATTTCTTGTTTCAACACTTTTTTTTTTAAACTACTGTCTTTTGTTTTCACTGAATTTTGTTTTAATCTATATCAGGGTGGGCAAAGTGTGGTCAGTTTGTGCACTGCATGCAGCTCCCCAGGGCCTTTTTGGGGCCCCAAGATCCCCCAGGGGTAATTTTTCCAACCCCACTTTCCGCCCCAAAATGCCCTCTGGGGGGCATTTCTGCCACATTTTAGCCCACTGGACCAACTGAGGTCCAAGAAAGGCTTCTCCTGAGCCTAAAAGGGGGGGGGGGCTAAAACATAATAGAAATGCCCCCCTATGCCACTAGAGGACATTGGAGGTAAAATATATTTGGGAGTTTTTGGGGTTTTTTTGCAGGGAGGGTTGGTGGGATGTATGGCCGTCCAAGATCTCCTAGGGGACTAATGCCCCCCCCCCAGTCTTCCACAGCTGCCCACCCCAATCTGTATTCTGGACTGCCTTGGGAGGAGAGAAAGATGGGATATAAATTAATCAGATAATACATGTATAAATCAAATTCACACAGAACTTGTAGCACTTCTGCTTTTCCACTTATCATGAGAATGTGAGAAGCCCTTGCACAGTCTCTTCCCACAAGAGCATCAGCCCTGAAAAAAAAAGGATAATCTCATCATAGGGTTTTTGAGGTAAAAGGCATTCAGGCATTTAACCATTGCTGCATTCATTACTAAGAAGAGTGAGCTAATGCACCACTACAACTGTCTTTGAGAGATCCTCCCCTAGAGATCTTCCTCAACCTTTTCACTATTACTGCTGCCCAGTAGTTGTTTGGTCTATACTTTGGCTGCTCAGCAAAAGCCTGTCTGACTTGTGAGATTCTATCAGTAGCAATGCTACTATCAGTATAGCCGCTGGCCTCATAGGGAGCACACAATTCCTCCAACACAGAAAAGCAGTTTCAATACAGTAGTTCCAGAAATTGAGGGAAAATCTGGGGTGGAATGGAGCAGAATTGCACCAGCTCCCACACCACCAGGGTAATGTAAGAAGAGCCTGCTATTTGGGAGTCAGTTCCATCGAAGTAAAAGGGATGCATTTCTCAATAACCTTCTTTTCCTATAGAACTAGTTAGGAAATTATGTCATTCTTCTTGTCTGCTTATTCTTCTAATACATTTCAATAAGACCACAGAGATTCCTTTCATTCCAGGTTGCACCATTGGTCTCTGTAATTAAGTACAATCTACACCAGAGTGAGAATAGTGTGGCAGATGTTATTGGACTGTCACTCCCAGAATTCCACATTATAGACTTTGCTAACTAGGGTTGATGGGAGTTTCAGTCCAGGATCTGAGAGACTGCAAGATTCCCATTTATGATCTATATCAAAGGTGAGCAACCTCTAGCCTTCCAGATGGTTTTTACCTACAACTCCCAACAGCATGGCAAATGGTAAGGGTCTGTGGGAGCTGAAGTCTGTTCCTCACCTCTGGTATACGTAGGGACTATGAGCAGTTTTCCAGTGTTTTGGCTAGGGAGCTGTTCTAAAGTTCTGGCTGCATCCAGAGAACTCAGGAACAGATCTTGGTATCTTAGGCATGAAAAGGATGTGGTCTGCTACTGATGTATGGCTCTTTCCCACCACTGCTAAATGAGATCAATAAATTGCAATATTTCGTGTGAAGGAGCAGATCCATGCTGTCCCGGAGATGCTAAATCAAGAGATTCAGTGTCTTGCTTTAGTTATTCGGTCAGCTAATAGCTGAGTTACTATTGTGTGCTCCTCTTTTGTTCTCTTTATTAAAGAGGAAACACCAGAACACATGGGCTTTAACCAGAAATCCTTTATTTCTTCATGAACTTCTCATCTGCAGTGCACAACCCCTCCTTCCTCTCCTCTGTTCCACTTAAAAAACAAACATACACAACAGCCGGGTTGCTGATTAAAGAAAAAGAACAAAGAATCATGATTGCACTAATGATCCGTTCATTATCTGCAGTTCGTTATAACGCCAGAAACTTGTCCAGAAGAAGAAAGCACTGTTTGGGATTATTTGAGGTTTGAATTTTAATTGGAGATCATTAAAAGTCAAATTACATTTAACAAGGTCAAGGTTAACACTGATCAAGATGGCTGTTTATTTCATTTGTGTGGACTTCTAACTTTAGGCTTTGGGAAGGAAAACAATTCTTAGTACCAATGAGTTCAGGGGAAAAAAAGAAACCATTATTCTCTCAAAGTTGTTTGCATGGCTATAATTAGGGTGGGGGGTAATGGTATTTCTAAGATGGCCTATTACAGCTGCCTATTATGCAAGGAATTTACATCTAGCTATAAACAATCAGTGCCATCCCAGGCCATTATGTCTCAGACAATGTGCTTCTGCAGAATACTAAAACTTTAACTAAAATAAATTCTGGCTTACCAATTTATTCTGTTTTGTTTATAAAACTTCTTACCCTTATAATATAAAAAAAAATCCTAATGTGAGATGTATAAAATAACACAATAAAACTAGGCAATCTAGAATAAAATGATCAGAATACAGAAAAGTATTTATACAGTATCTCAAATTTGGCCAAAGCTGTAGGGAATAACCAGGTCTTTGTTTGATGGTATTCCTTGATAATTTTACTTTTAGCAGCCTTCAAAAATGAAATCTTTTAAGCCATGTAGTGTGAAATAATCATATATCACATGTTATCTACTATACGATATCTATCAGTTACTATTGGCTATATAAACCACTGCTTTTATAAGATTTAAAAGACCATGCCAATTATCAGATAATCCTTAATATTAAATACTATATACCAACTATCAAATAAATACAATACATTGCTAATTACTGCTAATATTCTTCTGCAATGCTAGTGTCAGAGGAAAGCTGACTACGTTCTAAGACACACTCTCAGTTCATAATGGTGAGACTAGAGTTTGGTAAAGTTACCATTGTGGACTTGCTGGAAGACCATAATAGCTGGGGAACTGTGCGAATTGCAACCAAAAATACCTTTCCCATGATCTGGGTGAGTCCAGGATATTGGACTATAGAAACAGTAAATCTTGAAACATAACCCCAAAATCTTGCAAAATGAAGCAATTCTTTGGAGAAATACATAGATTTCTTGGTAATGTGGAAGTACTAACAAAATGTAGAAAATTTAGCTCCATAGTAATGTATTTCAGTATATTAACTATCCGTCCTAAATTCTACAATAGTACAATGCTAAATACTATTCTATATGAACTACAAATATTGTAAAATACCAGTCATACAATTCCAAACACTGATGTCACTAAGCATCAGACAGAGATATGAAATATTCAAAGACTATTCAAGAATATCTTGAGAATGGGAAGAATAGTTTACAAAAGAAAAATTTGGGGCCTTTCCACCCTACACTGTTGTAATGCTATTATTCTACTTTCAATATCCTATAGAATCCTGGGGTTTGCAGTTTAGAGAGGGGCATTTAAAATTCTCAGCCAGAGAGCTCTTTGGCCTCAGTAAACAACAAACACCAGAATTCCACAGGAGGTTGAAAGTGGAATAATAGCACTATAACAGTGTAGGGTGGAAAGACCCTTGGAGAACTTTTTTTGGGGTGAGCAAATTCATTTCAGTTCTATATAAAAAGAGCAGAGTATTTTTGATGTCTTTAAAGGTCTCAAGCTTCAACTGATCATCCACAGCTGAACTCATGAACACTTCTGTGACCTGTTTTGGATGATGAAGTATGAAATCCTTCCCTCAAAATGATCTTCCTTGAAAACCAACTGATTTAAACTCTCATTTTAAGAAGTGAAATTCTACACACTCTTTGGACATTTTTCCAGACACTGGTATGTTCATATATTGCAGAATGTTTTAACCTTACAGTTAACTTCAGTCTGCTTTTCAATAATCTAAGTGCATTATGACATGACCTAGTGTGGTGACCCTAGTGAAAAATTTGAATGTCTTTATTATTTCTTAATTATCCTCTTCTTCCTCCTCCATTAGAAAACTGACAGTAATTTTCTTCTCCCCAATATTTTCTCTGTGTCCTAACCTTGCCTAATTACCTATCATATGAATTCCCTCAAATGTCTGTCTCCTATTATTTTGAATATGTAGAGGGTATTTCTTTTCCTTCCAAAATATTCATACATTTTTGAGTAGCTCTCACAAACATAAAAATGTTCCACAGTTTTACATCCTTTCAGCCCATCTTTAATGCTGATATGCTTAAGTACTAAAACCCATTCCATATCAACTATGAGATATTGCAAAATATTGGAAAATAATAATTGGCATGTACCCACAGTCACTTACCATAGGGATTTTGTACTAAGACAGCTTTTAAAGAAATATAAACATCATTAGTTACCAAAATCTGTTTTTAGAAGAATATACATTATGAACTGACTTTCTATTGAGGGACAATGTAATCAACAAGGAACTATACCCCATGTTGCATTCTTTCTCTTCCCTGTCATCTTGCTGGGGCTCTAGTCATATTACCTCGGCATGGCTTTCATGGGTTACAATGTCTATAGTAAAACAATGTTCTCTCACCCCATCAGTCATATTTTAAATTGTTTGCGGACAAGGAGAAACAGGGCTAGCCTAAGAAATGTTTTGCCTGAAACAGAGCAGCAAATGGTGATCATCCTTACTTCAACAGCATAACACCCAAAGCAGCTAAACTATTTTGGGTATACAAGACAGCAAATCTCCCAAGCACTTCTCCCCATCACTGGCAGGAACAAGCCACTTTGTATCCCATCTTGAGACAAACACAGGATATAAATTCAATAAATACATTTAAAACTATTTTCTGATGTTTTATGACATCTAGAGTGCCCCTGTGGTCTCTTCCAACTCTACTATTCTATGATCTAAGGCCAGCAATCTGAGAACGCTGCCTCACTCTGCCTAATAGCAGGGCTGACACTGTGTGGAAGAATGACAAGCTGCAGAATGGGCAGCGGTGGTGGTGTTTTGGTTGTAGGTTGATACCTACAAAAAAACAGATATGCAGGAACTGTTGTGTTGTCCTTGTGCCTTCATGTCATTTATGGTGACCCTACCATAGGGTTTTCTTGGCAAGACTGATTCAGAATGGGCTTTCCATTACCATACGCTGAGGCTAAGAGGGTGTGACTTGCTCAAGATCACTACTAAAAGCAAGGGGAGATAGTGGTATCCTATGGGTCTAATTCAGCCACCTAGGCTTCCTAATTTGGTCCACACAGTTCGCTCAAAAAATTACTCATCCTCCAAAGTCTCTCCAGAGGGAGATGGGGCAAAGTCGGAACAAAGCAAGGGCCTTGCTTCATCCTCCTCCAGCTACCTTTCTCACATATGGAGAAGGCAAGAGGGAACAAAACACATTCAGTCAGATTTTAGGAGAACAACCTAAGTCCCAGCTTTGTTCCTCGCTCCATCATTCACTGGAAAAGCCAGGGAGCCAGTGATATTGAAGACCATGCCTCCTGACATTCTTTGGCCCATGGGAATGGAGACCTTCCCCCACATCAATACCCCACGTCTGCACTACATTATTTGTTGTTGTTGTATGTCTTCAAGTTGACTCCTACTTATGGCAACCCTAGTGTAGGGTTCTCTTGGCAAGATTTTTTCTTTTTTTAAATTATACTTTTTATTAACAAAAAAAAAAGATATTCATAAAACATATCCTCTCTTTAAATCAATCATTTCTACAGTTATATGCTACATATGTCCCCTCAACCCTCGATTCCATTTTTTAGCATTTTCTCCAAATTATCCCCTCTTAGTATTTTGGTAATTACACCTTTTTTTTTTTTTGGACATTATTCTTTTCTTATCCTTTATTGGCAAGATTTTTTCACTGAGGGTTTGCCATTGCCTCCTCTGAGATCAAGATCTTAGGCAAGTCACCCAGTTGGTTTCCATAGCTGAGTAGAGATTCAGAAGCTGATCTTGTAGAGTCCTACTCTAACACTCAAACCACTATACCACCCTGATTCTACATTACTTGTTACCAACACTTTTCTAGATCTCTACCTCCTAAGGCAGAATTGTAAAAAGAGTGCTATTAATGCATTATCTCCCTCCCGAATAATACCCAAACAGATGAAATACAAGAATCTTACAAGGAATGAAGAAGAACCAGCAATATGACAGGAGTCTGCTGATGACAGATAATATGTAGTATTATTCTAATTACATCAAATGAGAATCTGGCCCTGTGAATCAGTGTTTTGCTTTATAGCTTTCTACAAAACAAGCCACTATTTTTCACAACATAACAAAAGCAACATATGTATGATTGCTACTTTTGCAAATACTGCTTTCAAGATCTTCCTCACTCAATTGCTAAGCCTGCCAAACCATCTTGTCAATTTCTACAATCATTATTCTGCCTTAACACCCAGTTTATCTAACAGAAATGAGATGTCAAATCCCCTTTGAATATTTCCTGTTTATTTATTTATTTTTAATTCTACTTGGTGACTCCAGATGCGTGTTCTGGGGATGGAGATAATTTGCCCTCGATTCAGCTTAGTGATCAAAACACTAACCTAGAATCTGGGGTCAGAGATGAGGGAATCCAAAGTTCCATTCAGAGACAAAAGGGGGAAAGAATCCAGTACAAAAGGTAAACAGTATCACAGGGGAAGCAGGTACCAGCAGCACAGATTGCTCAAATGGGCACTCTGAAATCAAAAAACTGTCCTGCCAACTAGCTATTGAACTCAATATTTATTTATGTCCCCTACCTCAAATGAAACAGGCTTTCCAGTAGAAGCCACCATACCAGCAGCATATTAGATTCCATGACACAACATTGTTCCTTTAAGAGAAACAAATCTTCACTGAGGTTGTAGGGACAGTAGGAGAGTAGGAGGTATTACTGGAACGGGTTCCTATAGGCAGTGTTGGAATAAGCCGTTTATCATCCTGCAGAAAGTTACGAGTGATAACCGTTTCTGAACTCTGTTCTCCAATGTACCCAATTTATTCTAAAAAGCCTTTCCAGAGGATTCGCTAACCTTTTGGAGGGAAGGTATTGTTGGAAAGGAGAAGAGAAACCCCCTTCCGCACAGGCAGAAGCCACTCCATGGTATATTAGCTCCCAGGCCAATGTTTGTGGGAAACTGCATTCTTCCAAATGGCCAAATATCTCAGCAGAGATAAGGCAGTAACAACAATGGAGGTGCTAATGGGCAGTGCAGTGCATCTTATGTATCAGGGGTAGAGGCAGAGAAATCTTTTTTCTGCCAAAGGCTGCATTTCTTCAGGGGGAATCTGTTGAGGACCACATGCTGACAGTAAATGGGTCCACGTCCAGCTGGCATGACCAGAGCAGAACTGGAGCAGTCACTTTATAAAGGAAAAAAAAGTGTCATTGTTATAGGTCCAAGAAAATTGGTGTGCAGTAGGGCTTAAGTGTTGGACTAGGACTATGGGAAACCTGAGTTCAAATCCTTGCTCAGCCATGGAAACCCACTGGGTGAACTTGGACAGTCACACTTTCTCAGCCTTAGAGAAACACATTGGCAAACCTCCTCTAAATAAATTTGGTCAAGAAAACCTATAACCAAGTCACTATAAAGTGCATTTAACTTGAAGGCAAATAATAGCAACATAGCTCCAAGGGTTACCTAGTTACCATTATAATTACAATTTCTAAAAGCCATTCTTTACTTCCTCATTCCTAAAGAATAATTAAAATAGTTGCTTTCAGTTACTTGTTTTTTAAAAAATCCAAATACTACAAACTGTCAGATGGTGGTATGAAATGCACTGTTCTTTTGGTTAATTTTGTTGTCTCTTCAACGCCCACAACAAGCCTTGAGGGAACACTACGAGCTAACACTTGAACCAGATGATATTCTTCCTGCATTTAATAACTCCATATCATGTAACTATAACAGCAGCACCAAAAAAGAATAAAATTATTCCTCATGGTTACACTCATAATGGAAGATATAGTTGGCCCTTCACATTCGCTAGGGTTAGGGGTGCACGAACCCTGCAAAAATGGGGAAGAACCCATAAATATCAAAATGTGTGTGTGTGTGTGTTTCTTTGGGAAGGGGGTGATGGTAGGAGAGTGGGCACTCAGGGTCCAAACCAGGTCAGGAAAAGGAGAGGGAAAGGGGTGGGTCAGCGTGGTGGCCTTAAACTTCCTCTCTCGCCCATCTCCTTCCTTGGGTGTGTGTGGGGGCATTGGGAAAGGATTTGTTTGCTAAGAAATTGGGCTACGACCTGCCCTTAGCTGGCCAGGCAGTTGGTGATGGAAGAGGACCAGAGGTGGGTTTTTAAAGTACTGTGTGGCCTGATCAGTGCCACTGAGATGGAAGGTTCACCCCGAAAAGAAGCACTTGAGGTGGGCGGGGGGCAGGGCCTCGAGAAACAGATAACCAAATCTGTGAAAGTTAAACCCACAAACGTGAGGGCCAACTGTAGTTACATATATCCAAGACTGGCAGGGATAAAACCAGTTATTTGTAATAGTTATTTCTAGTTACTACCAAACTCTGGGCCAGAGTTAACTGGTTTATTTGTTTGTTCATTGTATTTATCTATTGTCTCTTGCTCTGAGACATTTTGTCTCTCTCCTCAATCCAGTGGCAGCTGATGTGAATGGGATAGGGAATCTGTTCAGGGGTTTAATCCAGATTTTAAAGGAACTATCCAAGGTGCTAATGCTCTTTCAGGAACAGAGTTTAGCATCTTGGATAGTTCTTTCAAATTTCAGTGTAAAACCCATAGTGGACTCATCTCCCTACTGGCACAGAAGTCAGTAGCTACCACTGCCTTATCCCCTACCTGTCACCCAGGCTGCCAAACTCCTCACTCAGGCTGCTGGGAGCAGCAAAGATTAGTCTTGACAGAGATTTTAACTGATCATTTTCACCGCAATGACAGAAAGCATAAGAGCTACCCATTGCCCACCACTTCTGTGCCACTGTTTGTCTTCCCTGCAAAATTGCACAGCATTATCATATGAGAACAAAGGTTGTAGAACAGAGACACTTGGTGGACTGAAATCAGCTGAATTCGCTTTGCTTCATATTTTCATATGGTTATAGTTGCCCTCATTCTTTTGGAAGAAAAGAGTATGTCAAATATACATGGAAACTATAATTCAAATAGTAAAGGAAGACAGCAAGGATAAAGACACAAATCTAGCTTTGGACAGGAAATCTCCCAAGGCCAGGACCAACGTGCTGTCCAACAGACCACACTGGTTAACACTTGTTGCCTGAGTAATGTAAGTTCCCAGACTTCCATGAAGCAGAGCTGTCACTATCATTTAATTGGCGTGTAATCTTTTCTAAAAGGTCTGAACAGACAGAGATTTTAATTTAACTCTTCCTAGGAACTTTCCTGAAATATTAACCGTCATAATAGATAAGGGAAATTTGGTAGAGAATGTGATTTTGACAAAGCCATCGATAAGAGACTTGTGGAAGATAAATGGTAATAGTTAATAGAACCAAGGGATGGGGAGGTTAATAGGATGCTGGGAGGGAAACTAGCTCAAAGGCCTGGGCTATAAAAGGATCACAAACAGATGCAGTCTTAAACTGGATCAGAAATGACTGATTTATTATTGAAATAAAAGTCTGCCCAAACAAAATGCAGGTTTAGTCATGATGCATATTCACATACCTAGTTTATGACTTCTGTTTCTCCTATGAAGTGCCAGAGATTTGATGAAAAAAAAGAACACTATGAATTAAATTTTCCCCCAGGCCTAATGTTAATGGTCACCATAGTTGGGTACCACTTGGGCTCACATCCCAGCTGTAGAGTTCACCGGCTGTTGCACTTCTAGGGAACTGTGGCCTTTCAGAGTTTGTTCCCAGTAGTGTCACACAACTTGGTCCAAGGTGAGAGATGATGGTAGTAATAGCTCACCAACATCTGGAGGACCACAGGGTCCCTATCTGGAAGCTACTGAAGCTGCAGTACTTTCCTTCATTGTTCAGCTGCAGCTCTGCTACCTTGAGAACAGCTTGCCTGACTGTGCCTGAACCCTTTCACCTGTCTGAAATTCATGTGAACCCGACATAGCACAACAAGTTAAGAGAGCATCTAGTTTGTAAAGACAAATGGGATTTTGCTTCCTATTCTACCAGGACTAGTAGAAATACGAAAGAAGAAAAAGGCTAGGAATAGGATGGTACCAAGAAAGATGTCAAAGATGTCAAAAGATGTCAAAGGTTTTGTCCCCATAACAAAGAACAGAATCCTTCTGGACCCTACATTCCACAGGAAGCTCATTATGAATTTGGCTCAAGCATGTGTGAGTTCATGTATGCATATTTATGCTTATACATCAATGTTCTCAGTATGTGTTTGAATGTTGGAGGAATGCAGAGGGAACTGTTTGACACTGTCTCCAAACCTGGAGCTGGCCTCATCTGTCACCAAAGATTTGAATGTAATTGCTACTGCTTACAATGATGCAATGTAACAGTAGCACAATGTCTGTACTAGACAGTTCGACGGATAATGGTGGGTATTCTCAAAAATACTAAAAAATGCTGGATAGCATATATTAATACAGAATTAATACTAGTGCTACGCTGTGCATTTTGAGGGGTTTTTAGCAGCTCATGGGGAGCTCAGCAAAGCCACAAAAATGGCAGAGGAAAAGCAGAATTTGATTGAAATGTCTCATTAGGGAGGAAGGAGGTCACAGGAAAGGGGCTGTGGTCATGTCTAGAGGAGCTGCTTGGCTGAAAGACCCAATGTAAAGAGTCCTGTATTGTCCTCAGTGCATGGGAGACAGGTTAAAAGTACAGTTGGCCCTCCACATTCACTAGGGTTAAGGGTGCAGGACCTTTGCAAAAGTGGAAAATTTGCAAATATCAAAATGTATGTGTGTCTATGGGAAGGAGGCTGAGGCATGGTAGAAAGAGTGGGCTCCAGGGTTCAAACCAGGTCAGGGAAAGGAGACAGAAGAAGGTTGGGTCTGCATGATGGCCATATACTTATGATGGTCATATACATATACCATATACCATATTCTCTCTTGTCCTTCTCCTTCCTTGGTGCATGGGGAGCATCAGGAGAAAGGTTTTGTGGTGCTGCTGAGAGGGGAGATTTCCCCAGAAAAGAGGTGTCTGAGGTAGGGGAGGCAGGGATTGGAGAAACCCCAAATAATCAAATCCATGAAAGTCAAACCCACAAATGCAGAAGGCAGACTGTAAAAGCACAATTTAAAAAAGATACAGAGAGGAAAAAATATATGTATACACATACACGCACACGCACACACACACACACACACTGACCACTCGCAGCATACATTTCCCTATTCTGAAATACGATATATGGACCAGGCCCCCTCTTCCTCTGACAAAGGAAGAAAAACATGTTTTTTCCCCCACAGGGAACAGAGAATTTCATTAAGGTAGGGAAAGGTACTCTATGCAACACTAATTTATACTGACTTCCAAATTACACCTACAGATTTGATGGATGCAGAAAACTGAACAAAGTGACATTTTCTACAGAAAAGTAGTCACTATATCAGTCATAACTGTGACTACACTCATTGGCTAAACACACTGAATAGTGGCAGCAAGCCTATTTCACATTAAGAATAGTGTTGGAACTTTATTTATTAATTCCTGCCTTCTTCCCAGTCCTGGGACTCAAGGGAGCTTACAAAAACTGAGACACAATTACCTAAAAGTATACATCATATAGAAGTTAAAAACAAAGCTAAATTATCAACAGTATTAAAAGCAAAGCTCATTAAAAAGAAAAACAGCAAATACAGACAATATAGCACATTAATAAAGACCCTTTCTCAATGAGCAATCAGTCCTGAAAGGCCTTCCAAAACAAAGATATTTTGTCTCAGGGGCTCAGATTCTATATCTGCTGGAGGACACATTCTGGGTCATAGACCTAATGATAGTTCAGAATTCAGCTCAACATAGAAACTCAGTAGACCTCCCCCCTCCCGTACCCTCACCCCCTGTAGAAAGGGGAATTTTCTTCATTATTTTTGTTTGAAAGCTAGGGATTTAGCCTGCCTACTGGGCACCTTCCACAGCCTTCCAGATGTTAGACTACTTTGTCTTAACCTATTAGTCTGGCAATGGGCAACTAGATTGAAAAATATAATTGCAGAATGTTTGAATGAACATTAGGTAAAGCAGAAGGTATTTCAATTCAGTATCTTATCATAAAATCTTAGTCTCTCTTCTTCTCTTGAGTAGACTTGGCTATTCAAGTGGATCAAAAGCCTTTAAAAACACACCTATCAAATGGCAAGTAGAGGATGCATAATGAAAGTAACATTTAAATGGACCTTTTCTGTATTGTCACAAACCCTTTACTGCTCTTGAACTTAATTCAGTCTGCAGAAAATATTATGCCCTATTGAGATATGAAGCAATAGAGTTTACTGCCTAGGATATCTCTGGAAAAAAAACATGCTGAAACTATAATATTTATATGATTGCTTATCAGAATAATGCTGTTCGGCTACTGATAATGGGACAGACAGCAGTCTATGGAAAGGGGCAAAATATTGTACATTACTATATCTAGAATACTGTTTATGCCACACAGCAGTAGGCAAGCCACTGGATTCAAAGAGGAGAAACACAGATTGCACCTGTGTTTGATAAACTGCCTTCCGGGCATTAATTATTTTGGAGGATTTTCTTTAAAAGAAAAAGAAAAGATTTGGTTTCAAGAGAGGGCTAGGTTTTTCAATCACCAGTGTCCAAACTGTACCCTGTAATTACAGTTAAGAGGAAGTAGGTCAGCCGTTTAGGATGCTTAACTGCTAGTCTTGAATATCTTAACAGGTACCTTGGTTGTGCAAATAGGACTAATTATGCTCAGAATAATTGCAGGTGTGAAATCAAAGCCTTGGTTAAAGCTGGCTCCTGAAGCCAGCATTTTGCTGCTTAACATGCAGTTTTCTAAGCATTAGAATGGTAACAGAAAACACACCTAAATAATATATGCAGTAGAGACATACTGACTGGTACATAAACTTACATTGGAAACTTCAGTGAGCCAGAAGACTAAAATTTAATTCTGATGAAATGTTTCTACAATATAAACAGGTACAACATTAAGTTGCCAGTAGAAGATGCAACTTAGAATCTACTACGAGAGGAAAGACTTTCCTCATTTACTTCCCCTTTCATCCATGTCAATTTCTGGATAGCTCTCCTTCCATCTTCTTGTTTTCCCTTGCCTTACTCATTTTCTTTCTTGCCTCTACTCTCAGTGTCTCCTACTTCTTGCTCAACACAACTCTCCCTTATCATACAGACAAAGGGACTTACTTTAGCTGTGAAAAGGAAAAAGGAAAATTCTTAAGAGTTTTATTTACCCCACATGGTGTACTGGACTTAAGGAACAGACTTGTGAAGGAACTGAGCTGAAGGAACAACTATTTTTCAAACATATCCAAATATTCATTCCATGACTAGTTTCATGTAGTGAGCTTTCACAAATAATTAAATATTTGATAGCCAAATTTCTGAGTACCTGTTATACTTCAGCTCTGATTTAAGGGTGTTTATTTTGAAAAACCTCTCAAGTTAACTCTAACGGTGGTCAAAATGATACAGCAAAGGTCTAATCTTGTCCAGTTAAATAAAAGACAAAGAATGGTGCTTATGTTTAACTATGTGCCCTACACCAACATTTTTCCTATTAATATGAAAAAGCTATGCCCTCCTAGAGAGATGTCACAGAAGAGAATCCTAAGAATTTCCCCAATCATTCTGATTTGCTCATTAAATAAAACATATCAAACATATGTGAGACCTCTGTGGTCACATATGAGAGATCATAATCTTTAGAACTGATGAGAGGAGAAGATCATTAACTATTCTCTTGATCTGAGAAGATGTAATTAATTATTAGGTGGCATTCAGAATTGATAAGTCTGCAAACCCAAATGGACCTGACACCTGACACCAGAACACTTGCCAATCATATTCTGTAGACATTGAAAGAATATATAAAGATCTATGGAAATGCTATAAGGCACTATTCTTCTTAGCTGAAAAAGGTGTCACACACATCTATGCCAAGAAAGAAGCAGGGGAAGATTTAGTATAACTTAGCAGGCACAATGTACCTTGTGTATTTTTATATATCCTTGTACAGAGTGTTTATATTCACCAATTTATTTTATATACTTCATATATTTAGATATTGCACAGTCCTACTCAACAGAGTGTTGGTAAAGACAGAAGGCTTATCCTGAAAGGATGCTGAACCTAAACATTTGTCACAGCCCTTTTGCAAAACAATATAACAATTAGCAGCAATACTGTTTTATTCCATATGACAAATACCATGTTCTTGTTCCTATTTCTTACCACTTTTTTTCTGAACAAACTTTCTGACACCCCCCCCCCCAATTTTAGGCTATTCTCTCTCTCTCTCTCTCTCTCTCTCTCTCTTTTTTCAGATGGATCATCTGATTTCCTGGGAAAAGACCCCAGAAAATACATTACAGGGCATGTTTGGGTAAAAGCTGGGAATCTGATTAAATAATAATATCATTTAAGTGAGCTACTTTGAAATAATTACATTTCCTACAGTACTTTCCGTTGTTTCTTAGAAAGGGTAGGAATTTGGCTCACCATCTTATCTGGAATATTTGGAGTCAGTGTGGCTCTCCAGATATTGTACTTTAGCTTTTAGCAGCCCTTATGATTGGCTAGAGCTGCTGGGAGTTGGGCTCCAACAATTTTTGGAGTGTCACAAAGCTATGTGTATGTGCCTTCAAGTTACCTGCTGACTTATGGCAACCCATGAATTTCACAGGGTTTTCTTAGGCAAGGAATTCTCAGAGGTGCTTTTGCCAGTTCCTTCCCCTGAAACACAGTCTACTGCACCTGATATTTGTTGGCAGTCTTGCTACCTCTGAATTAATCAGGGAGTGTAGAGGCAAAATGAAGATGTTGCTCCCTCCCAAATAAGATTCCCCCTCCTCAAAATTTTCTTTTGATCCGCAGACTTCTAGCATTGCAGTAATATAAATCTTTAGTTGAGCACTCAGAAATACAGTTTAGGAATCCAAAGATAAGGGGCAGGCAAAGTTACCACGGGAATGTAAATACCGCAAATACCCAAGATCTAGGTGTGAACAAGTTTAAATGTCTCATTCTCTGCAAGGCTTGAAATCAGGAAACTGAATGCAAAATCCATTTTGGGAGTCAGAATTCCTATCTGGGGAGAAATACTCTTGTTTTGCTCCCCCTGTAGCTACATTCCTGCAATCAAACATAAGATTTTAATAACAGAGTGTCCATCTGATAGTTTTGGAGAACAAGGGTAGGTAGGTACTCCATGTACATTCAATGCTGTCCTTCCCAGAGTGTAGATTCCACTTAGTTCTAAACCTTTCAGTTCACACCAAGGCTCCGGTAAGTTCAGGATCAATAAGGGGCAGGGGGCTTCCTATTTCCTATGCCACTTTACCCAGCAGGCAAATGCTTGTTTTAGGTAGTTGAAGAAAAACCAAGTGCCCATCCTCCCCACACACTTTCAGTCACAAATGAAAATGTTCTTTGCAAGACAGTGCCATAAACAGAACTGAGGGAAAATGGTTTTTCATTTTGTTTTATAAATGAGAAATAGATAAAGACAGATTTCCACGGACTTTAAAATATATTTCTTTTTTTAAAGCAGGAACTTGTTTTATCATTTCTGTTTCAGGATTACATCAGTGATATCTCAAACAGGAAATAGCAGCTAGCACAGAGATCTTAGACACCAGCGGTACATGAAAAAGGAGATGTTGTCAAGCATTATCTTTGGATTTTAAAAAATGAAAAGGAAGGAATGAGAATAATCTCACATCAAACGCCTGTAATATATATCCATTACTTCCAGAGTAATTTGCATGTAGTCATCTCTCTTATTCAAATTATTTATGAGTAATGACAGATTTATATTAGGGATGGCCACTACTTTCTACCAAATTAATAAACAAAGAACAGAAGTGCACAGTCTTTGGAAAAGTGGGGTATACACTGTTCAGCAAATCATTCTACCAGATACCTATACATATATAGTTTACTTAAGAATCTCTCTTTCTGTCTGCTTTGGTCTCTTTCTCTCTTTCAGACACCATCCCCAATGTATTTTCTCACTTGTGAACATTTTCCCCTTCTTGCTGAAGTTACTGGAAAGGGGGAACCACTGGGTCCATGCTATCAAGGACAGCAAATCCACTCTGGATTTTCCCAGTTTTGCAGAAGTTATGTAGGAGGTGAGCCTAAGGGACAGGTTCTCATTTAAACTTCAGCAGCTGCCAAAGAAGCATCAGTAAAATCAGCAGTGGATTCACCAGTCACCCCTCTCCCTCTTGCCATGTTGAGATCTATCTAGAGATCTATTACAGTGTTAATAACTGTCATGCTGTCTTCCACTGCCTGCAACAACTACAACTGGTGTATGCTACAGTCATATTTCTCCACTTTTTAGGGGGTTATTTTGGGGCGGGGAGAAGAGTGTGCTTTCCAAAAATGGCGTGGAAGGCACACTTTACCCACCGCAATTAAATATATTCCAATAAGCCACAAAGAAATCTGAGATGGAAGCACTTTTTAAAAATCAGTTTCTTCTTCATGTGTTCAAAACGTACCAGGGTCAGAAACGACATCTGGAACCCTGTGACCTTTTCAAAAGTTTACAGTCTCAGGACATGAGAAGTCCAATGTCAATCATTTTGTTTACTTCCTGCAGTTTCTGCTCAGGAATTTCAGTTTCTTCAGCATGTCAAGAGCCATAACTGCCATGTTTAAGAAACTCAGTGGGCCTGTAATAGTGTACTGAAGAAGAAGATTCTGTCAGGCTGAAAGTACATGTTAGTCTGCAGAAATCATCCAAGCATAAATAGAGAGAGAGCACAAGTGTGATGTTTCAGAAGGCCCCATCCTGCCAAGGGGAGTAGCCATTCATTGCTGTCCACTGCCTTCAAACAGAATAGTCCTTGGAGATCCCAACAGGTTATTCTGCAGTTATTTTACCTCTTTGATAGACCCTCTCTGGAGAAATCCAAGCTATTAGAACCATTAATAGACACACTTACACAGTCCTTTCATCTTCAAAGTATTTTAGATGCATACTAATTGAGCCAAATCTATAGTAGTAATTAATCTGACCTATGATTTGCAATGCATATGGGAGTTTTAATAATAATTTCCATGACATTAGGGAGAGGGTTTTTTTCTGTCACTGGAACTGATAACAATTTGGGCCATCCCCTGAAGGAAATTTTCATTCAGAGGCTTTTCTTCATTATCTAGCCCAGAGGTCGGAATAATGGCCTGCCAGATATCCTTAGATTGCAATTCCCAGCATTCCCCAACATTGGCTAAGCTGGCTAAGGCTGCTGGGACCTTGCCATCCAACACCACCAGAAAGTCTGCATCATTCCCACTTCTGCTCTAGTTTTCGACCCCTCTGTGTATCCTCTTTTTGTTCATAAAAAAATATGGTGGGAAAGTACAGGCCACATCAAAAGGAGAGGGATGTTTGATTCTTGGATAAGATAAAATGAGCTCCATATTTATCAACAACTGTTTGGGAGGTGAAAAGAATGACAAGGATCCACATATTTTGGAATAACTGTTCAGCAGGCATCTATGAATTCTAAAAAAACTCTCATAATTTGCTGCAGACTGGAGATCACAGAAGTCTCTTTGCTTACATCAAAAACCACCTTATTATCAGAAGCCCTCTTCACCCTCTCTCAAGCCAAAAAAGAGAAGACTATCTCTTCCTGTTGTTGTACTCCACTTTAGAACTGGCAATATCTACATAAACACCTTCTGCCAGGCCCAGAGCCCACTGAATGGTGACATAGTCTTCTCATCAAAACTGGAGAAGGTTTTGCATGTTGTCCTAGGGATGGAATTAATAATTGAAGAGATGGAAGGGAGTGTGTGTGTTTGTGAAAAAGAAGTATCTTGAATACTAGCGTATATACTCAGCATTGCCCGGGATTTTATGTTCTCATAGGTAATACCTGTTAGAAAGATTTGAGATCCTGTGTCTCTAATTCCTCAAACTGCCTTGTCCAGTACCTGTAACTTTTCCCCATATTCCCCGATCCAATCTGTACTCAGAGTTACTAACATACAGAGGTTGGGTTACTGAGGGAATACACTGCCCTCCTCCTTGCTGCTAGGCCTTGTTTCCATAGCAAGCATCCTATTCAAGACAGACCCAGTTGACTGAGGCCCAAGAGCTCTCTGGCTGAGAATTCTGAAGGCCCCTGCCTAAACTGCAAATCCAGGATTCCATAGATCTTCTTAGGCAGCCAATCATATGAGGTCTCCACCTGACACAGACAGACAGACAATCTTTGACTTTTATATATTAGACTAGTGTATTTACCCGGTGTTGCCAGGATTTTATATTCTCATAGGTAATACTTCTTAGAAATACCTTAGGAATTACCTTACCTTACCTTAGGAATTAGATGTGGTTGAAATATACAGATTTGATAGCTTGTGTCTCTAATTTTCCAAATTGCCTTGTCCAGTACCTGTAACTTTTCTCCATATTTCCCAAGGCAATCTGTATTCAGAGTTATTAACACAGAGAGTTTGGGTTTCTGAGGGAATAAATTGCCCTCCTTCTTGCTGGTAGGCCTCATCTCCATAGCAACCGGCCTGAGCTCTCTGGCTGAGAATTCTAAAGGCCCCTCCCTGAACTGTCAACCCCAGGATTCCATAGCACCTTCATAGCCAGCCAATCATGTGAGGTCTTCTCACTTCAAGCAGCCAATCATGTGAGGTCTTCACCTGCCTGACACAGACAAACAGATAAACTCATGAACAAACTTTGAGTTTTATATAGTAGATTGGGAAATCCTGATAAGGAGAATCCCAGGCAAAGTCCCAGCACTGATAAGAGATCCTAGCCCCAACATACTGAATGGTCAATTTTGCAGGTTGGCAAGGTGACAAAGATCACCATCCTTTTTTTTTGTACATTGGTCTCCTTCCAAGAAGTCAATGGGACTTGGGGATGCAGCCAATCTGGTACCTGGGTAGTGCATGGGAGAGGCAGGTCATTCCAGATGGGAATGGGAGGTGGAATCCTAGATTTCATCACTTTCTGAGGTTCAGTTTGTGACCATACAAGGCAGGACTTTTTCAGCAGTGATGGTATCATCTGAACCACAGCAGGATTTGGTGCCCTGCCCCAAAGGTTCCAACTTTGTTCTCTAGTTTTGCATCTCGCCTGCCCACCCCTGAACACTGGTAAACAAGACGGTGCACCTGCAACAAAATTACGTCATGGCTGTGCACACTACGTTTCATGTCTGTTTTCATTTGTAAGAGAGATACTTCAGATTCACAATCAAACAGAACAGGTTTCCCTAAATTAATACCCTCTGGGTATACTGAACTATAACTCCCATTACTTCAGCCAGCACAGGAAGGAATGTGAGGATGGATGTAGTACAAAACCAAACAGCTAAGATGAAGCAAAAGTCTCGTCTGTTATTTTTTTAAATTGCATCAGGTGACTTCTTTTATTAAAGAAGTTAGAGATGAAATATTACAGTCAGATTGCTAAAATATTATACCCCGGTTTTAGTGAGATCATTTTTTTCAGCAACCTGTTCAGAGATTCTGATCCAAACATGAAGGGAAACTTTTTTTTGGTTTCTGAAATATTTTAATTCTTTTGAGTTAGGTGGTGTTGCACTGAGTGACTTTTACAATACTTCTGCAGAAGCCTTAAGGCAAAACATTGCTATGTAAGTTTTATTTCAGATGGCTGAAGCATAAATAAATATGCAAGATGATCTGCTTTAAAAGAACATCAAAGGAAGAGATTTTTTTTAAAAAAAAAACCCAGCCATTTTTACTTTAGAAGATATTTTCAAATGAAAAATCTCATGTTCCATAATTCACAGAGATCACCAACCTTTAGTCTGCGGTCCTGGTCTCCACTGCAGAGTGAATTTACGGAGACCTTAAATGACTTCCAGGCTGGGTTTAAGTTATTCATCACCACCTCGGAAAGAAAAAGAAAGGAACCATAAATAAAACTGTAATTCAAAACCAACATGCTAACTAGGGGCCTTTTGGTACTACACTGTTATAGTGTTATTATTCCACTTTCAACATCCTGTGGAACGCTGGGATTTGTAGTTTACAGAAGCCAATGAGCTCTCCGGCTGAGAATTCTAAATGCCCCTCCCTAAACTGCATACCCCCATTTTCCATATTATGTTGAAAGTGGAATAATAGCACTGTAACAGTGAAGTGTGGAAAGGCCCTAACAATAATGATGGCATATAAACAAAAGCTTGTTATCAAATTTTTCAGAATGAGTAAGGGAGATTATATCTTCAGTGATGATAGTTACATATTTTCGTTGTTTTTGTGTGAGTACATGTTCAACAAACTCAACTGATTAAATGTAATTTGAGTGTACTTCTTGTTAAGGAATGGCTTTGACATTCTGAACATTGATTTTTGTAATTAGGTTCTTTTCTAAAGCCCATCAGAGTCAGTGGGAGTCTTTTTGCCTTGGGGTTCAGTGAGTCCAAAAACAAAGAAAACAACATGGAATGAGGAGAAAAAAGCCTCTTAATACTTCAAGATAGAGGCTGAAATAACAGCTTGAGCATCAAAAAGGGTTTTGTTTCTGGGCATATTTAGCTGTAGCAGTAGTTTGTTGTCTCTATGTGAGATTCTATAGGGAGAAGCTGTGGCCTTGGAATGCTGAGTTGACAGAAATTTAAAAATTGGTCAGGAGCATAATTTAGACTGGAGGGCTTAAAGTAATGAACCTGGTGGCCAAAAATATGTTGCAGCCCAAGGCAAGTGGCAAGATGGTTTCTCACTGCATTCTCTGATTCCACCCAGAATCACCAGACTGGCAGTTGAGTTGTACCTCAACACTGGAGTCAGGACAATGTCCTTTACTGCATCTGCAGCACACTGGCTTAGGAGAAGGGATGAAAAGTCTATCACTGGATTTGACTCTTTTGACAAAAGTAGCCTTTTCAGACATTTTTAGCCTCATTCCGAAATTTGCACAGCTGCAAGGCACATGATGGTATTTTGGAAGAATACCACACAGAAAAGAATACAAACAGGCAAATGATTAACATGTTCACCATTTTAAAAATGCACAAACATACTTTATTCCATAGGGAAGGTGTGCTATGTAAAATGCACAAATAAATGCATGTATTAGAAAAATGTGTTATAATGCAGAAAAATGTCCATGTGGGGGAAATGACTCAAAATTGTTTTCACAGTTTGAAACAAGGATGGGAAGATCATGCAGGTGGGATTCAGAAAAAAAATGCAAAAAAATGGAAACTGGAAGATTTTCAGAACTCTACTGAGAAGATAGATCATGTGTTACATACAATGCTATTCATTTCACATATCTCACCATGTGCTATGTGAGACACTCTTGACTCATTAGTCAGAGCTGGACCTTACCCTAAGCCTTCCACATTGCAACATCCTGTGGACATTGCAACATGTTGTTAATGAAAATCTGAATGAAGAGAAGGCCATACAGAATAGCAGTTACCAACAGCTCTCTGTCTGGACCTACGCATCCACTTCTCACTTTGATTATTGAATAAATTCAGAAAGGGAGCATTCTGGCTGCTCTGAGTACCCCTCAGCATATGCTAAAAATGTTTTCAGAGCATCGTTGGCAGCATCCCATCTTACTGCTGTGTGAATCTTACCAATATCACAAAATGCTGCATCTGATCTTATCAACTAACAGACAGAGTAAAGTGAATTAGAAATGAGAGGAGGGAAAACTTCCTGTCATTTTAAGCACCTTGAGCTGTACTGTTGGAATTTTGGAACAAATTTTCCCCATGTGATCAGAGCAAAAGAAGGAGTAGGTTTACTCCTTACTCCTGTGAGGTGATCTCCTCACAGCTTGAAATTTTTGTGGATTCTGGACCCTGTAGTCCCAAAAATAACTTTTCTAAGCAATAGCTCTCTTCAGTACCTGCAGTTCTGGAACAACTATACTCCTCATGGCATTTGCGGCATTTTGTGAAGATTATGAATTCATGTTAAATTTACATTTTCTTTTAGTTACATTTTTAGAGGCTGCACACTTGTTCACAATAGCATTCAAGCACAGGACTGCTCATTGAGAGAGCAAAACATCAGAGGTGCTTACTTCTTCCCAAGTGACTGCCCTGCAAGCTCTTGCACCCTTTAATGTATCTACATATACCTCATTCTCTTTCTCGATCTCTCTTTCTACAATTAAGGTCAAACCATATCCATGTAGAGTGTCTCTGAGTGAAAGATCTTTCAGACTTGGAATAGGATTTGGACTGTGTCATGGGGACTGGAGCACTTTAAGCCCTTGCTGTAGTCATGATTTGGAGGAGGGTGCCTGCACTAATTTACCTGAATAGGAAACTCCTACATACTCCAATGGCACCATTTCCTATCCTGCAAACGGCAGTCATGATAGAGGCCCTGTTCCAGATTAGAACCACAGTAGAGGGCAAAAGACCTCTTCCTGTTGCTCATCTCCACTAAAGACTGGGGGGGTGGGGGGATGAGGACATTGCTCCCTTAAACAACAATTCAGCTCCTCTAGAAAGTTCCTCCATTCCCCAAGCAGTAACTTAAAATTTCACTTGAACATTTGGAAATACAGTTTAGGTATCCAAAGAAAAGGAGCAGGCAAAGTTATGCCAATATAACAAATATCAACGTTCTAAGCATGAATGATTTTCAGGGTCCCACTCTTTGCAACACTAAAAACCTGAGGACTGAAGGAAAATTTCCTTGGTGTGGGGGGGAATTCCAATTGAGGGGTAATGCTCTCATTTGTTCTCCCTGTAGTTACAGCCCTCTGGGAGCTCACTTCACCTTGGGCTGGCTATTTGTCTAAGAAACACATCACACCATAAGCTAAACCATGCACATAATTTTTTTGCTTTTAGTTCTTTAAAAGTCATGTCACTTCTATATGCAGTGCAATGGAAGCGCTGAAATACATACTCCTGGATTTCTAAATAGCAGTTAACAGAGGTACCGTTATCTCACCACAGCCAGGCCTTCTACTGACCAGTACAGCTACTCTGCTTCTGTTAACATGATAAACTTATACTACTATTGTTGTGGATGCGTGCTTCTTACAAACCATTGAAATAAACATGTACCACTTTTTATTATTCCCAGTAAGACCCCAAAACTCCCCCGCAACAGCCAGATGAGGAGGCCTCTTGACAGAGTGGCTACAGCAATGGTTCTCAACCTTTGTTTCTCCAGATGTTTTGGACTTCCAAGCTCCCAAATCCCTGACTACCGGACAAGCTGGCTGAGGCTTCAGAGAATACAGGTCCAAAATATTTGGATAGTCAAATACAGTAATGCAATATAGGACAAAAGTGTGAATAATAATAAGTCCTTTTCCATGCCACAGAGGTTCCCACCTGAGTTCAAAATCAGTTCATAGCTTACCTCAGTCCTGTGAACAAGCTGTTGGGTGGCATCATCATTCATCCGGAAAATTTCCAGAAATGGGTCAGATTTGCTGAAGAAATCCTGAAATCAAAATATACAGATCTTCATTCTAGAGGCCTATTAGATTTCATTCACACAATGGATCTGCTCTTCTATTGTTAGCTTTGCCAGGCTTTCAAAATAGCAATAAGGAACAGTCAAAATTCATGATATGTAGTGTTGACACTCAGAGTTCACAAACTATGAAAAAGTTTGTGATCTACCTAAATACCAAATGAAAGTTTTGATTTCAGTTAGCATAGCCATGGATTTGTCTGTAAAAAATAACATATTGTCCACATTCATAAATTACATGATGCGCACATTTCCCATCTTTATGAAGGGCTCATACCTTAAAGTACAAGATTTTAGGGCATCTTGTTCTCTCTCTCTCTCTCTCTAGCGAGAATCATTCACTTCACTGCACTGCTGTCTGTTTGTCTATGGGTCAAGCTATTTGTATTCTTGTAGATTGGGGTGGATAGGGCCTAAATACCCTAATGGCACTAGAGCCTGTTTGATCTTAGAAGCTAAGCAGGATCAGCTCTGCTTAGTACTTGGATGGGAGACTGTCAATGAATAGCAGGTACTGTAAGCTACATTTCATAGGAAGAAACTGGCAAAACTACCTCTGAGTATTCCTTGCCTAAGAAAATCCTGTGAAATTCATGGGGGTTGCCATATGTTGATAGGTGGCTTGAAGACACACACAGGCAATACAGCGAGTCAAGGGGCCAATTGTCTGCCCTAAGATGTTCCACGGGCTACATCTGTTGCCAACCCCCCCCCCAATTGTCCCGAGCTCAACTTCTGATTTAAAAAAACAGGTTTTTTAAAATGTTAAGCAGTGCAGGCAGCCGCTGCAACCTATTTATAAGGTGAACTGTTGTTCTGGGGGCCTCCAGGAAAGGCAATTCATTTGGGGAGACGTAGAAAAAGGGCAGTCTGGAGAATCTGAATGGGCTAAGGGCCACAAAAATAGACTTGGAGGACCACATGCAGGCCACACTTTGCCCACTTCTTTCTAAATCTTAAAGTGTTCAAATAGCTGCTTTATTTATATTTTATGATTGTGTTTTTGTCATGTTATGTTGTTTTGTGAAACACCCTGGAAACATTTCAAAAGGCTGGTATCAATCAATAAAATATCTCGGAATATATTATTTTATGCATATTATTTCTAAGATGTACATCAATGCATTTTTAAAAAGAAATTTCTACTGGGCATCCATCTCCTCGCTGGAATAGTCCATGAGATGAAGCTTCTGTGTTACAATACAGACTGAGATTTTAAGAAACAGAGAGTAAATATAGTTATGCAAATACATTACACTTATTACATGCTGGCTTTATGGAATGTAGCCTTCCAATCTGAATCTGTGTTCTTGGTTCATTGATTAAATTCTGTGTCTATTTGTTTCCAATGGGAATCCACTTGGACACACAACTCTTACTTAAAAATGCCTTGATATACATTATACTTTAACTTGGATTCTGAATCATCATCATCTGTGCCTTTGATGGTTAGAGCCAAGTGTTCTTCAGCTGTGAAAATCCTCACATAGACAGAATTTGTTTCTTCTGTCTTGCTGTGTCATATATATTAACACTGATTTCAGTCTTGTTAGTGCCAGAAGATGGCATGATTAACACAGAAGAGGAAAATGTAAACTATAAACTCAGAAGGTTTATAGAGATACAAAAAGAAAGGAAAAAGTATTTCGAAGGAGGACCTTCTAAAATAGAACTGTGTATGCTCAGTGGCCATAGATAAAACACTGCCTATGCCATGAGGTGAGGGAACTGGAAAACCATAATCAGTATTGAGGAAGAGGGTCTTTCTGACTAGGAGTATAAGCCATTGCTTCAGATTCTACTTGTTTCAATTCTATTAAGCGGTTCTAATGGAATATCACTGAGTGCTTAAGCCTATAGTTATCTGTTTTGTGCAATTCTTTCTCCTTCTAAGTGGGGATGGGGTGGGGACTCCTGTAGGATGCCCATCTCTGCAGTGGGATGGCCATATGGAGAATCCATATAACACACAACATTACCTGTGCATTAGAAGAGATGGGAATGCTTGCCCCTCCAACCATGGGAGACTCCTGCATATGCATTTTATTAATTTCTCTCTGGTTGTCACTCTTTCCCTTGATTAGAAGTTGTAGCCTCATCATGTGTTGGGGATAAGTCTTGGCATAGCTGATTCTTCCCTAATTGCAAATCTGGACATTTAGGTCAAACACACTACTACTTTAATATTAATCCTTGACTTTGCAAGATTTAAAGCACAGAGGTTGCTTCACATGTATGCTGTAAGAATTATGGTCTTGACAGCAGTCATATGCCACCTGCCACCACAGGAATAATGGAATTTTAGGCACAAAACAGAAGAATTTTGCATTCTTTGGAATATACTCGACAGAAAATATGCTTGTAAATTTTGTCACAAAGTAACTGAAGTTCCTTCTTAATACAAAAGGAAGTGTGATGGGAAAATTAAATATGTTGGACCTGTCAGGGGATAAGACAACATGACATTACAAGTCTAGTCTTTGGGTCTCATTTAAAAGAATATATGTGCCCTCAGTCTGAGAAATTTGAATCACATGTTTAGCTTAAATACTTACACTCTGCTATGGGCGAGGAGAGCAGAGCATGGAAATAATTAGATACCATTAAAAAAGTTTTATATTATGAATAGTCGTGGGGTGGCGGTAAAAACCAGCATAATAAAGCTACATTGCAAAAGTTACATAATAAATGGGAACAATGTTGTGGTTTTTTGTTGTAATGAGTGATGTTTCATAGATACTTTTAAAATGTTTCCACTTTAACAAGGGATGTTTCATAGATACTTTTAAAATGTTTCCATTTTAGGTCATTTCTAATATTTCAAGTTTTATGCCATTGTCCCATCAATCCTTAGTATTTTTTTAAAAGAACAATGAATGAAGTGATGAGACATGTTAAGACATTAGCAAAAACCTCTTGCAGTGTCAATGCTAACAAATTACTATTTTGGGTCTTATAATGAACTACATAATAAATTGTAGTTTATTGTAAAGTATAGATATTGTAATTGTAAAGTATAGATATTCAATTCTCAAGGAGAAATTATTAGGACATACAGTTTTATAGAAGTTCTTTAAATGCACAGTGTAAATATTGAATATTTCTAGAGTAACTCTGTTGTTGCCACAGTTTCTTATATTGTTATTGTATAGTAATAATCCAGAATAATTCCCTGCTTAAAGAAATATTTGTCTGCTTGTTCTGATCCAGCAAGTTTCAATTCATATCTGATCACCTTTTTTTCAGAATGTTTAAGCTGGTAAAACTGGGCCTAACAGAATGTTTGGCCAAGTTTTCTTTATACCGTGCTTATAAAAGGCCTTTTTACAGAAAGAAAGGATTCCTCATGGTAATATTTTAAGAATAATTTTATAACATCATGTCAGCAATGAGATGTATATGATGCATAACAGTGATTTTTTTTCCCAACAAGAACATAGAAATACTTTTCACAGTCTGAAAGCCACAGTTACACTAAAATGAAATAAATCATTGTGAAGGTTAGTCTGATTTTATTTCAATGTTTATGATGTTTTCTGTGTTTCTATTCAAGGAAAACTTAGCAAAAAATATGTCTTACGTGATTCAGCATCCGTCCAGAATTTGGCATCAGGTACAAAATAACTACAGTCCACATCTTCTATTTATAACAAGTCACCTCTACTGCTATAGATATCCTGCCATGTATAGTGACATCCATAGTTGCCATAGGAAACCATTTGTTGTCTGTTGCCTATTTTGTTGCCCCATTGCTAATTTTGATTCAGATATACTGTACTCATGGGAGACACTGCTAGTGCACATGAACCCCAGCATTAACTCAAGGATATCAGGTGCCGATTACAAGTGGCACAATGTGCTCTACAGCGAAATGAGAGTTCAGTACCCAGAGAAGGAAACCTCAAGACTTGTTATGCCTTCCTTCAAAACATGGACTCTGACTCAGAGTCTGAAACAGGGGACATTCCAGAGGCTGAAACAGGGGACGTGCCAGGACCTGCTGCACAGAAGGAGGTTACAGTGCCACAAACAGAGCAGGGTGCAGTGCCAGCTCCAGTCCTGTCCCATCAGAAACAGAAGGTAACTTACTTTTATCCACCTTTGCTGAGTGCAGACAACAAAGTGAGAACCTGTCCCAATCTCAGAGGATTTACAGCCAACAGCAATTACTCAGGCAACAGATGTGTTAGGCTGCTGACCCATACAGGTGCTGCCCTTCCCCTCCAGGAGTTGTCAGAGCTTATCTGAACTTCCTGACTGCTGGATATACTGCTGAACTCCCTGCTTGACTTTGGATTACACTGACTGATTTTGGACTCACTTGCCTTGGAATTCTGTTCGACTCTATTTATGACCTTGTGCTTACTGAATAAAAGTACATAATGAACTGCGAGCTATTTGGTTTGTTGATTGTGTTATCAGCTCTGCCATCCAGACTGAGACAGGACAAGATTAGAAGCCAATGTACACAACTATATACTGCGTACAGCCTAGCTCCTGTTAGATGTCTTGGATTATAACTCTCATTGCCCTGAGATAGCATCTGGCAGGGGCTGATGGATGTTGCAGTCCAAATATATCTGAAGGGCACCATCTTGGAAAAGACTATTCTAGCCTATCCCTCTTTGTAAACACAAGAAAGATTTTCTTTTTCACATGGGGTGCTGTTAGTCAACTAATTCTACACGAACAGTCTCTGCTGATACAGTCTAAAGAGGGGTACATGATACGATGGTTTTGAATAGAGAGACTGGCCTGAATGGAGCCAATGCATGGACACAGTCCCCTAGAATGCTGCTGATGTACATGCTCCTCGATTTCAGTGCTGCTTGTGTAGAGCTCCTTCTGAAACGTGGGGTGATGGTGGTGGTGATGAACTTAAAAGCTATAATGATAACTGTCTGCCTGCCAGGAAATCATTTCTCCCAGTTTACAGAGTACATTTGTGGAAACAAAGGAACATCAACCTGCACCTGCTCCTTTGTATTTAGAGGAGCTTTATTTTGGCATGACCAGAAGACCATAAGCTACAGCTAACAAGTCTACTATAATTTCACGCCATTTTTAAAAAAGTGAGCCTAAATTTAGCCATCTAAATTCACCTCCAAGAAGTTAAATAGGTTTTCTAAACAAGCTAAGAACAAGTTCTCTCCCCAATTCACCTTTCAAATGAGAAACAAAACCAAGGTCCTGAATGTTTTGAGATTAAAGATTGTTTTGATTAAAGATCCCCAACTTACGGATGCTATTAACCTTAACACCTTAGTTAAATTACAAATCCATTACACTCTGCCAACCTAAATATTTCTGGCAGTTTTAATTAGATTAGCTACTGCTAATCACATACAACCTATGCAGGCAAATGTTGCATGTATTCATAATTCCTCCCATGTGAGTAGAACTCATTTTCTCTCCCAATGGTTCTGGCTTGTGCAACTGTCTGCTGTCTTTGGCTGCAAGACACACACTGCTCTAGCCAAGAGTTGGCAAAAAGTTGAGAGAGCTGCTTGCCTGGGCCCTGGAAGTAGAGGCACTGCTTTTCCTCCTATTGGTAGCTGAGGCCACAGTGAGTTGACCAACATTGGGTCCCTAGGTTTCCAGCTGCTGCCACTGTTGGCAGAGGTCTTGAGTTTTACCTGTGGCTCCTTCTCCTATTGGCCACACTTCTCATGCCCTTCATTCCATTTGCTCGCATTGCAAGTTCCTTTCCCTCACTTGGCCCCAGTCCTGATCTCTCCTGAAGCAAGGATGGATTGGCTAAGTATCTATTCATAATATAAGAGTTTTGTACATCACTATTACTTTCTTTGAAATTTACCAATTTTATAATCGGTGTCAAAAGCAATCAATGTATAGTGATACTGCTGAGAAAGACAAAAACATATGGTGCCAGGAGTGCCAGACCCTGGTAATCTGTAATCCTCTTCCATGACCCATTATAACTGCTATGGGTTTCCCTGGGTGTCTCCAGGAGCTGCACAGACAAGTACAACTGAAAAAAAAAGAAGAAGAAGTCCCAAACCCCCAAAGAATGGAAAGCTGCTAGTTTTTACAGGTGGCCAGAAGTCTATCACTGTTTTTCAAACACTAAACAATGCACCACGTTACAATCTATTAAAAAGGTGAACTGTCACTCCTGGCAGCTTCTAGGAAAGACAAGACACCTTTTCCCAGAAGAAAGATGGCCAAAGGAATTTGGAGAGGTTGAGAGCTGGAAAACTGCCTTGGGAGATGGCATACAGCTGTAGGGCTACATTTTGCTCACTCTTGTAGTGTGATAGAGCCTAGAGGATCTGATTTGTGTATATCAAATCCATTTCCCAGACATCAGTCACACTTTAAGCACCACACTAGCATGGCTAAGGAACAGATCCCAGATAGAAAGGCAGAGCTAAGTTGATACAAACAGGTTAATTCACAAAGGTTTCCAACAGCTAAATCCACCAAAGCCATGGAGAAGGTTCAGCTGACAAGGCAGAGGAATCTCAAGGCACACTCCTCCCCTTTCATCCACATATGTATAGAGCCACTGTTCATTCTTCTCTGCAACTGGCAGTAACTGGAAGTACGAACTAAATGTAAACATGCCTGAGCAAATGAGCAGGGTGAATGCTTCCATTAGGCAAAATCCATAAAAACGGATACAGAGTTCAATGGGGGTGATATGAAACAAGTCAGGAAAGTAAATGTGGGCAGGATTTGAAGAAATGCATTAAAACTGAGATGGAGAGAGTTTCATATCCCTGTTTCAAAGAACCAGATAAGATGGTGCTGGGAGCTACAGTTGGCTCATCAGGTGCCAACTGGCCCTTGATGACTTTAGATAACATAATGGGGGGGGGGGGTGTCTGTTATTCTTCTACCTGGCACTAGGTGGTTCAGCCTCCATTAGCACAGATTGGCTGGCATCCTGTTAGTGACTTAGGCATCTGTAAATACATCTTCTGTATCCATAAGTCCTCTTTGGGATGGTGTGCCTTGGGCTACTCTCTTGCATCTTAATACATGTCAGCTGTCAAGCCTTAGGAGGGATGCTTACTATCTGACAACTCACCCTTTAGATGCTTCCAAATTAAGGACAAGTTCCATTAATTCAGTGGGAGTTCTGCTCTTTTGTCAGCTCTTTTTGCCTACAAAAGCTTGCTTGGAACTGCTGTCACAAGTGTGTTGCTTGCAAAGCAAGCTGAAAGGGGGCAAAGAGGGTGCTAAGCCAGCTGAGAGATTTTGCAAGTATAACACATGTGGACAGTTCCAAGTGAGCCTCCATAAGTCTTTCATGCTTCCTCCAGTACAGTACATGGGGTCCACTTTTCAACCAATTCCGTTTCCTGAAAGTTCTCTGTTCTCTAACCTGTCAGATTAAGTAGGGGAAAACCTGTACTCTTGCATACTAGTGGGGAGGGAAGTGAGGGGGAAGTGATTCAGACTAAAAAGATTTGGCTGTCTAGCCTCCCAGGGGAAGGAAAAGGCAGGTATACTCCATTTGAGAGCTCACCAAGTTGAAACCAGCTGCTTCTCCATGGTCTGAATTGCCTCACTTCTCCTTCCCTTCCCGACCTTTAAGCAACAGCAGCCCAAGCCCTCCTGGAGCTTGACACCTTCCTGACAATGAGATGATGTAGAACTAAATGTATGTGGAGCTCCACCCAGGTGTAGGATCTCAGCTAGTGTGTGTGTGTGTGTAAGCGCACTGAGCCTCCAAGAATCCTTGTAAAAAGCCCACAGTGATGCCCATTTTGCTAGTAGAGTGCAGCAGTCAAACTCCAGAGCAAATTATAGTGGGCCTTTGGTATGCACTAGGGTTTGGATCCAGGACCATCCCACAAACAAAGATACCAAAATTTGTGGGTACTAAAGTCCCATTATGTACAGTGGTATAGTAAAACGGTGTTCCTTATATAAAATGGCAAAATCAAACTTCACTTTTTGGATTTTTTAAAAGTATTTTCAATCCGTGGTTGGTGGAATCCATGGATATGGAGGGCGAACTGTATGCCCTTAGAAAGAAGACCTTTATCTTAATTAGGGTTTGGAGCTGAACAGATAAAAAGTTTTGTCACACACAAAGAGTACTGAATTCTCAGATGCCTGGTGTGTTTAACTAGCAAAACCTTCCAGAAAAAAAAAGCCAGTTTCAAAAACTACTTCCCAAGAGTTCCCCAATTTATATTTTTAGATGGCAACCTTGAATGTTATGTCTTTGATGACTTGTAAAAGCAGACTGATGTGATTGGTGGCATTTTAAATACATGAGGTCTCAGCATAATTAAATTGTCTTGGTCTTAATTACATTCCTTTGGGACTTTTTTCTAATTACTATGCAACTTGAGGAAAGCCTCATTATAAGCATTGATCTGAGATTCCAGTTATATTTAATAACATCGCCGTTACCAAAATAGCTGCCGGAGGGGAATGTCTTAGTAAATCGTACTGAATCATATTTGTTGCATTCTTATGTCTTTCGGTAAAGTTAACGTCAAACTGCTGGCTTACCTTGTCATCTAATTTTCGTGCACTGAAGGAAAGTTCAACATAGTCATCATTGCCAGATAACTCCTCAGCAATCACCTAAATGGGGGGAAAAAACACAATTGTGTTTAAGTGGTGGGGAGAAGTAAAATCTGGCACAGTGCCATTTACTAATGTGCAGGCACAGAAATGATAGAATAGGAAGCCCTGTCAGGCTGCTGAAAGGTGACAGCTCCATTGCCAGAAACAAAGCACAAATACCAATATAATTTAAAGCAGGGATATCCAATATCTGTACTCTTGGGCGCCACTGTTTCCCAGACAACAGTCTGGCTCAGCAGAAGTTAGTTCTGAGAGAAATTGACATCTTCACTGATTCGGGCTCTATAATAAATTGGGCATCTTCTACCAGCGAGAGATCAGCACTGTCCCAAGGCATTTTGCTGTCTGAAGCATAGGACAAGAAGGTGCAACCCTCAAGTCCACATAAAACAACAACCCTAGTTCATGCTTATTTCAAAATTGTGAAAGGATAACTTCCTCCACCACACCTGAGGGCAGAATGGGAATGCCAGGGTAGGATGTCAGGGGAATGGCAGCCCCTCTAAAATCTATAGTCGAAGGTAACTGCCTCACAATGGTCAATGGGGCCCTGACAGGAGTGGACAGGGCGTAGTGCTCCAGGTGTTGGACTGAAGCTCACATTCTTCTTTACCACGGGCTATGGTGGCTAGGTCTGATGGGAGCTGCAGTTCAACATATGAAAGGCCTCATCTCCTCCAGCCTTGAGATACCGTATCCAAACAAGTACTCACATATATAATGGAAAAATCCCCCCCCCCCAATTTATCATTGGACTACTTTCTATAAATCACAGTCTAATTAGAATTTGGAAGGGCCACAAGAGCCAGATAAAATGATGACGGAAGCTACACATGGCCAATCAATAGTCAATTGGCCAACTGGCCATATCATCTGTTTGGGTCAAGGCACATAAATCATGAATGTGGCTAGTAGATACATCCTGCTTGCCTACCATCCATTAAACTCCTGAAGAATAAAAACATGACAGGACACTTATGTATAATTGCTTACAACTTGGATTTTTATGCCCAGAATTTAGAATACTACCAATTCGGCCTTCTGCCCACTCACCCATAAACATAGCTGAAAATCTCTAATGCTTATAAAGATTAATCTCATTCCTGCTCATTTCTTTCCAGCATTAAAAGGATGTAAATCATGCTACTTAGGTGCAGTTGTCGGCCCATCCAGACCCCTGATCCCATTTTTTTTAAAATCAGCCCCCCTTTTCATTAAAAAATCTCCCTCTAAAGGGTATGTTTTTGGCAGTAAATTCAATTTTAAGGGCAGGGCCAACCCACAATCAACAAGAAGTAAAATCAAGGTCTAAAAGTCACTTCTGTTCACTGCTGTGTGCACTAGTACAGCCCACTGTGCATCAGAGAAGGTGAAAATGGGTGTCCAACCTTTAGAATACACCCAATCCTCAGTAATATATTCCTTATGGAGGCAATTCAATCTTGGATATAATTTGTGTGGCCTCTCAATATTTGTTTTTTTCCTTGCCTGTACCAAGAAGCGGTGCTGAAGAAAAAACTAACTCATTTCAGCAGGATACAGCAAAAGACCACATTCTTCTTTGGAGCACAGAAATGTACGGAATATATTTCAAAATTAAAGTTTTCTATTTTCTATCTTTTGTGTGTGTGTGCTTCTGTTTTCTTCAGTTCTACAGTATCACTTAATGTTCCTTCATATATCCTAAGCAAATGTCACTGAATATTTGACTGCTCTTCTGGGTCTAAATAAAACCATTCCCCCAAGCCCACAAGGACAGCTCATACGTGCTAATCCCATTTGCACAGTCTGCTTCAAGTCAATATGCTTCATTTATTTAGATTATATATCCGTACATATCCCATTACAGTTTCTGAGAATTTTAATATATTATATTTTCTGGCCATATTATAATATTATAATACTGATTAGATAATTCCTTATATAACGAGAAACTAACGAAAATAACATAGTTTTCTTGGATGACATGTTTGCCAGTAATTTCATGCCAGAGTATGTAACTTAGCAGTCATTTACTGGTTTCAAAAGCTATGAAATTCATGTGAGCAAAAGAATATTCCACTCAGAGGTGTAAATGGTGAGATCCAAGGTAGATTTGCTTCTCTCTCTCTCTCTCTCTCTTTTTTTTAAATTTACTTTTATATGAGTTAAGGTTCCACCTTGACTAAAGACTGCTTGGAACGGTTAGCCAGCAATAAGAAAAGAAGCATTTGAATCCAAACTAATTGTAATGGGTTGCTTTCTCATTACAGAAGAGATAACTGGCTCCAGATGGACTCATAATTAAAACAGACACACTGATGAAATGTATATACATCTGTTCCATGGCAGTCAATAGTGCCTACTATTAAGTAAAGGCACTTTTCAAAGGAGAAGCTCTGTTAGTTTGTTGTAGCAAATAACAAAAAATCATGTCACCTCTTTAACAGAGTTATTATAGCATGAGCTTCCCATGATACAGTCCACTTCCTTAAGAGGCATGTCTTATAGTCTTGGAGGTTCAGATTGCCATTATTATTGCCTGATCTCTTGACCTCACAATGTAGGAGACAGACTTTGAGAATGCCACACATTGGGACAGAGTACTGAGTTGCTCATGGAAATTATAGTAGTGTTTTCAAATAAAGTTCTGAAAAAACACTTTTGCTAACACTTACCATATTTGCCCATGTATAAGACACACCTGTGTATAAGACATACCCCACTTATACACTGGCAAATATTGTTTGCTGGGATATAAGACACACTGCTATATTAGTTGCAAACAGTATTTTTTGGGGGGAAAAAGCTAGTCTTATATGCCAGCAAATACAGTAATATTCATGATGGTGAAAATTTCTTTCTTTCAAAGCAGGGATTGTGAACCTCTGGCCTCAGGACACATGGGTTCCACATCTACACTGAAGGTTTTTCTTTTGTTATCTTTTGAATGGAACTAAGCTTTGCTTTGCCACCCGTGCTTTGCAACGTTTGCTCTGTCAATGTCTTATTTGGTACAAATTGTATATGACCCCACCTACTTTGTTTTGGCACCATACCATATCCACAGACCCATGCACCTGTGAAATGTGCCCCCTAAAACCCTTCCCAAATTAGAATCTGGCCTTTGGCCAAATCCTCATTCCTGCTTTAACAGCTCAAATGTGTTTTTCTCTTATATATTGTCACTGCCAGTTGTTAGAAAATGAGAGGCACATGCCAGCAAACATGAAGCAATTGTAATTAAACATTTATGGGTAAAGTGTATCTTGCTGAAGTCTTCTGAGATAAAAGGGAAGGAACAGCACTTCAGATGGACCTACCGTTATGGAAGATTTCCCTGCTGTATTCCCATGTTTCAATAAAGATTTTGAAAGTTTTCTCTGTGAAACAATCTGAAAGAAAAAAAAAGGAACATCAGAAAATGAGAGGGTTTCTAAGCTGAAGATGCAATTTTCACCTAAGGAACAAATGTGTTTCTCATCACATAATTAACTGAGGGCCTTTCCGCACTACACTGTTATAGTGCTATTATTCCACTTTCAACATCCTGTGGAATTCTGGGGTTTGTAGTTTACTGAGGCCAAAGAGCCCTCTGGCTGAGAATTCTAAATGCCCCTCCCTAAACTGCAAACTCCAGGATTCCACAGGATGTTGAAAGTGGAATAATAGCACTATAACAGTGTAGTGCAGAAAGGCCCTAAGACAGAGCAGTGGTCGCTGGTAGTTCTGATGTTAGTGAAGTGGTAAATCCATTCTAGGTTTCAGTCAGAACATACCGGGGGGTGGGGGGGGGAGGTAGCGTTCAGCAGCTGGAATAGCTCCTTTATAGTTCAGAGTAACACCCAGAGTGGATTTCCCTGCACCTCAGCAAATCAGTTCCACTTAGCTCCACGGTTCCTCAGCAGCACATGTTTTAACTTTTCAGGTGAGATCAGTGTACTTTCTTTGAAGAAGCTAATGCCAAAGAACACAAACAATTGCTTATTTAGAGTGAAACAGTTTTCAGAACAGTTTTGTTTCAAAGCAGGGGAAAATCTGCCAGAAGGAGAAGTGATTTCACAAAATTGCCCCTCACTCACACTTCCCAGTTTCAGGATCATGCTACAATTATTAACTATCGCTTTGCTGGCAGATGACATTTTTCCTTCTCCAATTCACAGTATTTACTGTGCAGAAAATACAATTTCTATTCAGAAAAATGTATTTCTGTGAATAAAATGCTGCAACTGTGGACTTATTCTATGCAAAAATCATATGCGGTTGATTTGAATATTGAACAGCATGTTCTGTGCAGGAAACAGTTTTTTCTACATAGAAAATACTATTGTTGTGCAGAAATATTGTATTCTACACAGAAAATGTTTCTTGTGTGAGAAATATAGGCTGGTTTCCATGCTGAACAATTACGTATCAATAAGTCCTGGGTTGCGAATAGGCTTCAAAGGTTGCATAGTTTTCAAAGATGTTCTCACAGTGGGCAGTTGCTTCCTTCAAGAAGAAAATTAGGGAAAAAATTACATCTCAATAGCCTCAATGTTTGTGTAGAAGGAGAATTTCAGCAGGTTTTTTTGTTGTACAACCAAGTAATAAGCAACACCCACTGACATTCTCTCTTCAACACAATCATTCTGATAACCCTAGTCAATGCCAGAAGTCTGGGGAAAGAAAAGGATGACCCAGGGCACGGGATCTGCAGAGCATCCCATTTCCCCTTTTAGGTCTCATGTGCTCTTTGGAGAGCTTACTCTCATCTCAACCTACTCCATGGTTTTGTTGCAAGGAAAAAATTTGATGGGCTCTAACAGTTTCTCCATAGAAAGCGGGGGATACATACATAACAAAGAATACAGCAAAATATTCATAATGTGGAATTAGTAAAAGCTTCACAATAAAGAGGAGTGAAAGAGTTCTAATGGTATTTTGATAATCACTACCTCTCCTTACATAATGGGTATATTTTCCGAACTAAAGTAAGTGGGATTATTTTGATGATTCTATTATTCCTTTAGTCTGAAAAGAATGCCAGTTCGTATGCTCTTAGTGTATGTTTTTGCATAGCTAACACTTTTCATACAGAAATACTGCTTTTGTACTCTCCTAGACAAAAGCTGTCAAACAAATGAGAACTAAAATTTGGCAGTTAAATACCTAAAAGAGTAATTTATAATTAGGCAACATAGGGTATCATTCATATAATTGAGAGGAAATCAATTTTTACTGGCATTAAACTGCCCTTTGAATATGCATGCTAGGATGTGCCTCTTAACTAGTCACCTTTTGGAAAGTGCCATCAATTATAAATCATGTTTATTGCTTATTTATGGGTGTAAAAATCCCCTACCAAGGAAGATCACAGACTGCTGGCTTCCAAGCAAGCAAATTGCAACCAAGCAGAACACACAGATATTAGAAGCAACCAATATATCGAATATGCAGCAAACTCTTAAATATCAACAGTTCAGGGGTCAGGCATCACGACGGAACTCTTGACACAGCTGAGTGGCCAAATTTTAAAAAGTCATCTAAAATCTCTGTGTTTGACCCTCTGTCTGCAGTGTGCAGCAAAAAACCAAAAACTAGTTTTCAGTGGCTCAGATTGCATCTGTCATTTTGATTAGAAGATGATCCTCAGATTTTGCCCTAGTGATCATCACTAAGATGAGGAAAAACTGCCTGGATGAAGGTAATCTTTAGTGCACACAAACCTGAGAAGCTAATTAGGCACAGATGACTTCTTAAAGCTGGTCAAGATGTCAGGATTTGTTAGGTTCTATGGATAACTACACCACGTAGAGAGATAGCAGAACTATAGCTCAGAGCACCGTCGTGATGCTGAAGAAATCTCAAGCTAGCCCTATCCAAGCAGACAAGTTTTCTTTTGAGTAGGAAAGGTTGTAATCTGTGTAGCAGAAATGAGTTTTTCAGTGCTGATGCTCTGCAACTCTTAACTCTCTGATCCTGTACTTCAATCCCCAGCCAGGGATATAAATCTCTACTTGTTCTGTTTTGGCATGGAAAAAAAGATAATTTCAAAAGTTTTCATTCCACTGAGCAGCATTACAAGATTCCAAGAATTTCCCCATACTTCTAATGATTATTTCACACTTTGGAAGGGTCTTTTTTTGGGCATTTTTGCCTCCTACTTTTGACATAGAATATATGGTATTTTGTGCAAAATATACTGTTTACTGTGATTCACATGCAACAAACCCAAGATTTTGTCCATAAAATAACAAGTTTTCTCCACAAGCAAATTATTCACCAAAGAGTCCCAACACACACACACACACACACACACACACACACAAAACCTTAGTGGTTGGCCATTTTCTCAGTGATATGTCTCAGTGTACTGAGACCTTTCTTTTTGAGGGCTAGAAAATTTTGGAGTTTTCTTTAGGTTCCTACTCCCAGCTCACCTCTAGATGGCTGCTTATCAATCTTACTGCTCCTAGCAAAAGTACACACCAGCAGGCCAGGGCTAACTTTGGTTTCATAGCTAATACTACATAAGAGCACTATAGGACTACATACTTTTGTACCAGATATTACAGTGCCTGAGACTCAGAAAACTAACTACAAATCTATTATACTATAAAATCTTTCCAAGACTAGGTTCCCAGACAGTGCTGGACTGCATATGTAGTACTCTTGACCTTGGACCACCCTGATGTTGATAGATAATGTAATCTAGCAACATCTGGATTCCAGCCAAAATCTGGTTCCACAAAGGAGAAATGATGCTCTGAAAGTGCTACATTCAGATGTGCTGTTAGAGTGCACTGCCAGCCTAATGTATCAGATATTTCATCTCTCCTTGCTCCCTGTTCCACATATTTCATTTCCAAAAACCAAGGCAAGCTGTGTAGTCCTCAGTTTCTTATTAAGTCAGAGGGTCCCTGGGGAACTTAGTTGCCAATTTTCCACAGATGTCTCCCAGGAATTCCAGCCACTGCTGTGCTTTCCATCACACCTATCATGTTCACTGCAGATGGGCAGATGTTAGTGCAGTTTAAAAAGAGCAATCTCAACAGTTGTGTGTGAAACCAATGCATGACAAAAATGTACAAAATGGCCTGTGAAGGTGGGCCTGAACACATCAGGGAGAGAGCTGGGATACTATGGATCTTGGACTACTTGCTAGTTTCAGATTGAAGGAACTACAAAAGAACAGAAATAATGATTAGTGTTCCCTTGTTTCCCAACACATAACTCAAAGAGGCATCAAATGGCAATCATAATAGATGCCACTGAGTGGACAGGAGCCTCAAAAGTAGCTAGTATCTCACCTAGCATCTCATTTTTAAAAAATAAACCAGATAACACTGAAGTTTACCCAGAAAAGAGCATGACATCAACTATAATTCAAAGAAGAACCAACACAGATCTATCTGCATTGTGTTCTTTGTTTCTCCCGTCATCTTTAGGTTAACATATCTTTCTATAAATTATCCCAGAAGATTGGGAGGGGGCTTTTTAAAATACGCAATAAAGGGAAACAAAATATATAAAAAATGTTTTGTGCTTGATAATTTCTTGCTTTCTGTTTTATAAGTTTTTCTATCAATCTAAGTTTGCTTACCTATTTTTCCATCAAAGTTCCTTGTAGCTAATATGGCTTCTCTCCCACCTTTTCCTTGTGGCCATTTTTAGCTTAGCAGCCTTCCTCTCAAATAAATGTTTATGTTGTAAAGCCTTATTAACACATTAAGGATAGTAAACCCAATGCAGGATTCATCTTAGGGTTGTGTGTGTGTGTGTGTGTGTCAATCCTTTCTGCTTCTTAGAATATCTCTGTCCAAAAGTGGTTTAGACAGAGATATTTCTTATACCTTACAATGCCATCACATAGCTATATTAAACATGGCATTAAATACTCTCCAACATTTATCCTATATCAAGGAAATTATATAGTTTAGCTTCCTAAATGTGAAATACTACTATGAAATAACGTCATTCCATTTTCTCTAATCTGTGCACAGGCAGATCTTGCTTGACTTCCATATTCAGATCATGGCTGAGATCCACTGGGAGATTATTCTAAAGTCCTACACAGGCAGAATTATGAAAACATGCACCTAAACCCATCTTTTAAACTGCTGCAGCCTCACCCTCACATGCCCATTTACTAGCTGGTGGAGACCCGCAGGAGGAGAGGTGACAGAGGAGCACCATCCAGCCATGATCCTAGAGATGGACATAGAGGAACAGGCATCCTCTGGTACTTCTTGGTGGGCCACCAGAGGTGACAGAAGATGATGTCATTGCTTGGGTCTCAAAGGTGGTGCAGTGCATTGGGAAGCCATCATCTACTTCCTGTGGGTTAGTCTGATTATTGGAAGCCTGTGACTTCTGATGGATATGGATATATCAATTTTCACTCAAGTCCACTTGGGAAACTTTGGGAATCCCATTCATGAGAAAAGCAATATATAACATGAATGAATGAACAAATGATAAACTTAGATGTGGTCACTTGGTGGATCTCCAGCATTCAGATGTTGTCTATCTTCCAACTGTCTCTCTCTCAGTTTTATGTTACAATTAACGCTCCCCCCCGCATCATTTCTTTCTTTTCTTTGCTACAAATTTGGTGTATGGCATTGGACTGGATCCAATTTGAAGGAGCCAGGCCCTGTGTGCCCATTATCTCTGCTTTTGAAGGCCACAGGAAGCAGTCTACCAGAGTTAGGCCCAGCGTAAGGTATGTTTGACTGGACTTATTCCCAGGCAGCAAGGGAACCATACAAAGCCTTTCTGTAAAATATTAGTAATCATAGAATCATAGAATCATAGAAATGTAGAGTTGGAAGAGACCACACGGGCCATCCAGTCCAACCCCCTGCCATGCAGGAACACCCTCAAAGCACTCCCGACAGATGGCCATCCAGACTCTGCTTAAAAACCTCCAAAGAAGGAGACTCCACCACACTCCGAGGCAGCATATTCCACTGCCAGACAGCCCTGACCGTCAGGAAGTTCTTCCTGAGGTTCAGGTGGAATCTCCTTTCCTGCAGCTTGAATCCATTGCTCCTTGTCCTGGTCTCTGGAGCGGCAGAAAACAAGCCCTCTCCCTCCTCTACATGGCATCCCTTCAAATATTTAAACATGGCTATCATGTTCCCTCTTAACCTTCTCTTCTGCAGACTGAACATACCCAGCTCTCTAAGTCTATCCTCATAGGGCTTGGCTTCCAGGCCTCTCACCATTTTGGTCGCCCTCCTCTGGACCTGCTCCAGCTTGACCATGTCCTTCTTGAATTGGGGTGCCCAGAACTGGACACAGGATTCAAGATGAGGTCTAACCAAAGCAGAGTAGCGTGGTACCAGTACCTCCCTCGATCTAGACACCAGACTCCTATTGATGCAGCCGAGAATTGCATTGGCTTTCTTGGCTGCCGCATCACACTGCTGACTCATGTTCAGCTTGTGGTCTATTAGGACTCCTAGATCCCTTTCACACGTACTGCCATCCAGCCACGTGTCCCCCATCCTATATTTCTGCATTCCATTTTTTCTACCTAAGTGTAGGACCTTACACTTCTCTCTGTTGAATTTCATTTTGTTAGCCTTGGCCCAGCTCTCCAATCTATCCAGGTCATTTTGAATTTTGATCCTGTCCTCTGGTGTATTAGCAACCCCTCCCAATTTGGTGTCATCTGCAAATTTGATGAGCATGCCCTCTATTCCTTCATCCAAGTCATTGATGAAAATATTGAACAGCACTGGGCCCAGGACAGAACCCTGTGGCACCCCGCTAGTCACTTCTCTCCAGGATGAAAAGCAGCCATTGGTGAGCACCCTTTGGGAACGGTCAGTCAACCAGTTACAGATCCACCTGACAGTAGCCCTGTCCAGCCTGCATTTTACTAGCTTCTTTGCAAGAATGTCATGTGGAACTTTGTCAAAGGCCTTACTGAAATCGAGATATGCTACATCCACAGCATTCCCTTCATCTATCAAGCTAGTAACTCTGTCATAAAAAGAGATAAGATTAGTTTGGCATGACTTATTTTTGAGAAATCCATGTTGACTTCTCGTGATTACCGCGTTGCTTTCTAAGTGATCGGAAACTGACTGCTTAATGATCTGCTCCAGGATCTTTCCGGGTACCGATGTCAGGCTGACTGGGCGATAATTATTTGGGTCCTCTTTTTTTCCCTTCTTGAAGATGGGGACAACATTTGCCCTCTTCCAGTCTGCTGGAACTTCTCCTGTCCTCCAAGATTTCTCAAAGATTATAGCAAGCGGTTCCGAAATGACCTCTGCCAGTTCTTTTAATATCCTAGGATGCAATTCATCTGGCCCTGGAGACTTGAATTCATCCAGTGTGGCCAGGTATTCCTGTACCACCTCTCTACCTATTATGTGCCGCATTTCCCCTGCTTCCTCACCCGCTCCCCAACCGCCAGGTTGAGTGCTTGTATCCTTCTGGGAAAAAACTGAGGCAAAGAAGGTGTTAAGTAGTTCTGCCTTTTCTCTTCCCCCTGTTAGTAATTCGCCATCTTCTCTGCACAGCGACCCTATCGTCTCCTTCTTTTTCCTTTTGCTGCGGACATATTTAAAAAAACCCTTTTTATTGTTTTTAATGTCTCTGGCCAGCCTAAGTTCGTTCTGTGCTTTAGCCTTTCTGACCTTCTCCCTACATCTCCTGGCTACTTGCTTAAATTCTTCTTTGGTGGTTTCCCCCCTCTTCCATTTCCTGTACACGTTTCTCTTAACGCTTAGCTCAGTTGAGAGTTCTTTAGTCAACCATTCTGGTTTCTTCAGATGCCTTCAATTTTTCCTCCTTATCGGCACAGTTTTAGACTGTGCATTCAGTATCTCCCTTTTAAGGAACTCCCATGCCTCCTGAACTCCTTTCTCTTTCACTATTATTGACCACGGAATTTCAACCAGCAGCTCCTTAAGTTTACAGAAGTCCGCTTTTTTAAAATCTAAGACGAGTGTCTGGCTACACTTATTTTCTCCTTCCCACTGAATGCCAAATTCCAATAGGGCATGGTCACTCCCCCCTAAAGATCCAACCACTTCTACCTCATTAACAAGGTCATCCCTATTGGTCAGGATCAGATCTAGAATATTTGATCCCCTTGTGGCCTCTTCCACCTTCTGGACCATGAAATTGTCTGCAAGACAAGCAAGAAACTTGCTGGACCTTGCTGTCTTGGCAGAGTTTGACTGCCAGCATATATCTGGGTAATTGAAATCTCCTGTTATTACTGTATCTCTCCTTTTTGAATGCGCGGTCATTTGGTTGAGGAAGGCGTCATCAAGGTCCTCAGTCTGGGTTGGAGGTCTGTAGTAAACCCCCACCAGAATATCCCTATTGTTTCTCGCTCCCTTAATTCTTACCCAGATGCTCTCGACCTGGCTTTCTGGGTTTAAGTCATGGATCTCTTCACAGGTGAAAACATCCTTGACATACAAGGCTACTTCTCCTCCTTTCTTGTTTGGTCTATTTCTACAAAATAGGCTATACCCCTCTATTCCTACATTCCAATCCTGAGACTCATCCCACCGGGTCTCAGTGATGCCTATCAAATCGTATTTATTTTGTTGTACTAGGAGTTCAAGTTCATCTTGCTTGTTTCCCATACTCTGTGCGTTAGTGTAGAGACACTTAAATCCCTGGGCCCTTCCTGCAAGTCCTGTACTATAGTTTCTATTCCTCCCACCATTGGACGCTTGTACTACTTGGTCAATACCTTTTGGGCCTTTACCCCCTGCACTCGCTGAGTCTTTGCCCTGAATAATATTGTCTCAGATAATTTCAGATTTCTTGATGAATATTTTAGAAAAGAAAGCCCTCAGCAAAGATAGGTTTGATCTTGCTCACATTTAAAGTGCCTTTAAGCAGGTTCAATCTCTATAGCTGCAATTTTCCATTTGGCTTCTTTTCATCTTAATATAGTTCTCCAATTTACTGTCAAACTAGTAACAATTTTGCTTTGAAAACTGTATACTTGGTGCTATTAAAGGACAACAAGGAGTCAGCATAGAAAGAGGACAAATCAGAAATAAAGTAGGAGCTTCTAAAATTAAGAAGAGAGTTGAAATTCTTGGAGGTTAATAAAATAACCTTGCATTCTCCTTATACCTCATAATTCTGGGTTCATGGCACAGAATGACTGGTTTCAGATACTGATCTTTGAACTAGTATCAGTCTGGAGAATGCTTCTTTTTCACTTGCTTCTGTTCTTTTCCTAAACCACTTCTAAGCACTCTGCACTGAATTCTTCATTGAAATTATAATATTAAACAAAATGTGGTGTATTTTTTTTTAAAGTGGCCAAAATCTCCTGAAAGAAGCTCATTATTTTATGTTGGTTATGGCTTCTTGTATTCAGTTTCAATCTCTCTCTACTCCATATAACTTTTTAAAAAATAAAAAAATAAAACAAAGCACATGTGATCCTACCCAATCAGGAATCACATCATGAATTTAGAACCATGGAACCACATAACCTGTCAGATTGGACTATGTGATCTAAGTGACAGCAAATGAAGCAAACTGTTTGTCCTCAAAGAGAACCAAACTAGATGTAAAATCAGGAAATCCCTGATAAGATCGCTCTCTCTCTCTCTCTGTATTTTGTTTTAGAGTAGGAGTCCTACTGTTTTTAAAAGGAATTACTATCATACAGTTACTGTGGCCACCACAAAACTGGTCATTCTAAAATAAATCCATCAAATTCAAGCCTTCATCTTTTACAGATATCACATGGAGTTTGGAAGACTTTTTTCTGGCAGTCATGGATTTACCCAATGCAGAAAGAAAAAAATATAGAAAGAAAAAGAACCCAAGAACTCCACAATCCCTACCTGTCCAAGAGTGCATTCCATGCCACCAAGAAAATCTGCGTCTTTTAGCCCATTGTGATTGCTGCTGATGTCGTGGACTTCGAACCGTAGCCGCTGGACTTCTTCAAAATAAAAGTCCACTGTGAAAAGCTTGGAGAAGATAGGATTTATGCAAGTCCGAATCACTTCTGTCCTGTCAACCTGTTAATTAAAAGAGAATCTATGTCAGTGATTTTTTGATTCAATTGGATTTTATAATGTTGGCACCAAATGGAATAAGGGGCCGGAATTACTGCAGATTAAAACAGAAAACATTTTCTTTAAAAAACAAAAACAAAATAAATTTAAAAATGATCTATTGCTCATCCTTGTGAAATTATATCTAGTTAGTTGTTTAGCTATCCAGCTATATTGTCCCTCATTGAAAAATGTTTTGAAATATGTTAAACACTTCTAGGGAGCCCAGATGAGACATTAAATGAAGGAGTGAAGTGAAGATGTGAAACACAGCATGTAGCCAAAGAGAATTCTTTCATTCATAGACAGTAAATGATCTGAGTAGATAGAATTTTACTATCACAACATTCAGGCTGCATAGACTGATGCCTGACTGAAGACTTCTTTATGCGTGTATATCATATGATACACCCTTTCTTGTGAACTTTCACATGGGAATGTGAACTACCTCCAGTAAAGGACATGCAGTTATAAATCCAGAAAAAGTTATTCATAACCATAGTTCATTAAAAGCCATGGCATGGGAATCAATTGCAACCATACCAAAACACACTGCTTTTAAAATGGGATCAGAGTGGAACCAGATGTAATCAGTGGTGTAGTGGTAAATTCTAAAGTGCAGCCACCCATATGGCAGTCTCCATAGAGCGTCCAAAAATGCAGGCAACAATCCAGTTCCAGCAGTTTTCATGTTTACCAGAAAGCAAGTATTTTATAAATCTAACCAGTCTTATTTGTGTGTTTAAGATCAAGCCACTCTCACATGTTTTGTATTAAAACAGTGCTAACTAACAACAATGTATTTTTCCTGGGAGAATCTATTTTCTCCTGCAACTACTTGTAAGGATTAGGGAAAGCTTTAAACCTGTGAGCCCTGGATCCAAAATGGCCACCCCATTTTGAGCTCCCCTTCTTCTTTGTCCAGTAACATGCAATACCTGGCAACAACCTACATGATGATGTCATAAGTGATCCAGTGCTGAATTTGTCCCTATGGAGGTTAACTTGTGCCTATTGCTATGTGCTACGTGTTGCAGGATAAAAAAGAGGAAATCCAACATGGTACTGCTATCAACTCTGTATTCTTAATTAATGCCTCACTCCTGCCCTCGTCGTGACTGCCTTTTGCAATATATGCCTGTTGGGAAAGGAAGATCACAGAATCCAAAGATAACCTGTGGTTCTCATTCAGTGATTCACATCTGCTCAGACTGCAGAGGTAGAAATATTATATCATAACATCTCTCCATGGTCAGAGGCCTCTTAAAAGGCACTTCAAACATAAAGGCAAAGACAGAAGCTCTCTGCAAGCTTTAGAGTTTGAATAATAGGGGGATAATGCTCTGGTAAGATCTTAAAAAACAGCAAACAGGGAAGTGTTATTAATGAACCCTAGCATTTGATCAAGCACAATCCTTTGCATGTTTACAGAGAAATAAGTCCTGTAGTCAAAGGGCCTTCCTCCCTGTAACTGGGTCTGTTATGGTTGTTGCCTGAACATGTCCCACCTAAAGAACATTTTTCTCTGTGTGAACTTATAATCATTTCATACCAGCTCCTAAATATTGATTAAATCCACAAAGCCCAAGGAAGAAAACCTTAATTGTGGTTGGGAAGAGATCTGTTATTTTTCGGACAAATGGAAATTAACAGGATGAAATAACATAGGACATTTCCGCACTACACTGTTATACTGCTAGTATTCCATTTTCAACATCCTGTGGAATCCTGAGGTTTGCAGTTTAGGGAGGGACATTTAGAATTCTCTGCCAGAGAGCTCTTTGACCTAAGTAAACTACAAGTCCCAGAGTTCCACAGGATGTTGAAAGTAGAATAACGGCACTATAACAGTGTAGTGCGGAAATGGCCTTACAAAAGAATCCAGTACCAGCACAGAACAGTTTATACTTCACTTGGTTGCTCATGAGTAAGTTTGTATTAACTGCACTTTCACAACAGTTCATCTCTATATCACAAATGAAAAGCCATTTTAAAAAGTCACTGTTCACACAGTATCAGTTGTTAGAAAATACTGATGAGTAACTAGGTAATATGGAATTAACCCTTTTCCAGTAATGTGTTGGAACTTTAACAGATACCAAGCATCAGCCCAATTATTCCAAAAGCCTATTCCAAAAGCCCAGGGATGAGTTATGAAGATGCAGTTATGCTCACAGATAGATGTTCACAGAGACAGCTGCTGGCTGCAAAGTCACTGGCATAGTGAATCTGTTTTAGGTTGTACTCTGGACTTGGAAGGCGCTCTTCCTGTCTCTATTGTTGTTTTTGTTAACTGATGTCAGGTTGACATCGATCCTTGGTCACTCCATGAATGACAGACTTCTAAGTGAGGTTGTTATGGTCAAGTCTTGCAAATTCAGGGTTTGTGGCTTCCCTGATTGAGTCTATTTACCTGTAATGTGGTTGTCCTCTTTTGACAAGATAGCCAAAACGGTGTAGTGGTTTGAGTGTTGGATTATGATTCTAGAGACCTTATAGCACTATTATTCCACTTTCAACATCCTATGGAATCCTGGGGTTTTATGCCCCTCTCTAAACTACAAACCCCAGGATTCCTTAGGATATTGAAAGTGGAATAATAGCGCTATAACAGTCTACTGCAGAAATGGCACAGGATTCGAACTCCTGCTCAGCTATGGAAACCCACTGGGTGACCTTGGGCAATTGCATTTTCTCCACCTCAGAGGAAGGCAAAGGTAACCTCCTCCCTGTACAAACCTTGCCTAGAAAACTCCTTGGCAGGTTCACCTTTGAGTCATGATGAGTTAGAAATGACTAGCAGGCATGCAACAACTACCTCACCAAGCTCTATTGTTTTTTCTAGTGAGTCATATCTTCTCATGATACGTTCAAAATACAACAGTCTCAGTTTAGCCATCTTGGCTTCTAGGAGAGTTCAGGTTTGATTTGCTCCTGGACCCATTTATTTGTCTTTTTGGCAGTCCAGGGTATCCATAGAACTTTTTTCCAGCACCACATTTCAAAGGAATTTTCTTCCTATCAGCTTTCTTCACTGTCCAGCTTTCACAACCACACATAGAAACTGGAAATACGATGGCATGGATAATCCTGACTTTAGTATTCAGTGACTGTATCTCAATACAGTTAAATACATATTTGGTCTTATAAGAGATTGCAATCATTTAAATGAGCTTCCCTAAATTAGGTACCACCCAGAAGAGGTACCTCTTCCAACACATTAGGAAAAATCTAGTACATAGCAAATTTGCTGTTTCTTGTTGCATGCCTTCAAGTCACTTATGACTTACCAATATTTTAAAGGGACCCTATTGTGGCGTTTTCTTAGCAGAATTTGTTCAGAGATGGGTTGCTCTTGCTTCTCTTTGAGGCTGAGAGTGTGTGACTTGCTCAATAGGTTTACATGGTCAAGTGGGGATTTGTACCCAGGTCTCCCAGTTCAACAGACAAACCATTAAACCATGCTGGCTCTCATATAGCAAATAAACTTGCACAATGTTTAGAATTCCCTCTCCCCACCCCATCCTCTCTCTCTCCTTCTTTCTCTCTCACACACGCGCATACTCCAGTCTATCAGATCATTTTTTCCTGCTAAAAAAAGACTTAACTTTCTTTGAACTGCCACTTGAACATAATCATTAGGTATTCTCAAGAGCAGATCTTTTCAAGTATATTCAAATGTGCTGCTTCAGAGAAGTCCAGAATTCCAGAGGCTCGTACAGCTTCTGCAAGAAGTGTGACTCTTTGTTAAAATATGAGATGAAACAAGGATACAATTTTGAGGTCATGCAGTTGAACTGAGAAGGACAGGTATGAAAATGGATACATGAAAAAAATTGACTTGAACGCTCCACTCTCCCTCCTCCACTTCTTTCAATTAATGGAGTTCTTTCCTTTCAGTCTTGATAATACTCCCATATCCTTCACAAAACAGTCGGTTGTACTGACTCACTAGGGCACTTATCAGCACTGAGGATTACTTTTATTTTTTTTATAGACAGTTGAGGATTGAACCTGGGTTCTGATACCAGGGAAAAAAATGCTGACTTTAAACGGCACACGCTCTTTCATTCTAACTTCCTCTTGAATTTTGGAAGCTAGGAATGGGCAAGCTTGCTGTAAATTGTTTGGAGAATTTGATGGTCTTCTTAAGGCTCAAACTGCGCTGTTCTAAGAGTACATTCATTTAATTCAATGTTAAGTAAATTACCGTTGGACTTATTTTAATCTGATTTATTGTTTTATTTTGATTGTAAGCTCCCTTGATTAAGCTGTTAGCAAAACATGGGGAATAAACATTGAAAACAAATATTTGTTGCTGCATGAGAATGGAAACAGTAGGACAAATGACGACACTCCAGTCTGAAAACTAGTGGAGTCAAAGCAAAATGATTCAAAATTCTAGGAATGGATCAATTTAACTATACCACCACTACCAGACTCTGTTCTAGAAAAAAACTGGACTCCAAAATAAGTCTGGGTAGAGACAAGTGAGAATTTTATGTGATTCTTTTTTTTTTTTAAAGAATCTTCCAAAATTCACAAATTATATATTCAGTAAAAAGAAGCTGAGATTTTAAAAATCCAAATGACGGAGAAAGTAAAATGGAGAGATTCATCAGTCCCTAACATGACTGTTCCAAGCATGTATAACCATCTTGGAGGCACTAACCCAGCAGCAGCTGGTGGCTTCAATGGTTGAAACACAGTGATTCTATTCCAGCTTTTAGTGCATACTTGAAAGGTGCTATCCAAGCTGCTCAACCCCATCCCCAAACTGGTTCCACCTCTTGCATAATTCCTTTAAAGTTCACATTACAATCCCACCCCTCTGATATGGGAACGACCAACACATGAGGGCATCTCATGCATGGGATGGACATCAAGGGCAGGGTGCAAGTGAAGGAGAGCTTCAGCTGAATGTTCAAATTTTTATAATGTTATTTATCTCTTGGCACTTTTTTTTTAATCTTGAAATTTATTCTGGGAGCTAACATGGCAAAATATGCACCTTCCAATCCTTCTCATCATGGACACTTCCATGGTTACAATGGCATCAGAAAGAGTTATGACAGCTCTACACAGCCACCATATTTACACCACCACATGAGTAGTTCCTAATGTCATGTGAGTCATTCAGCTCTTCCTCGAGGCCTCAGTCAAACATCTGCTGAGAGGAGGTCTTCACAAGCATAGCTGGATATACAGAGGCTTCCCGACAGAGATAGTTTCCTGCTAGAGATCCATATTATCAGTGTTCCCACTCAAATGGAAACTTCCAAAGGAAAGCTGTTTCTTTTCTACAGACATTCACATCATCTGTACAGCTGCCCAAGGAAGAGGCTAAATGTCACACAGGATACCACCAGCAGAACTGCTCAGTGTTTACATGTAAATGCTCAAGTAAAACCTAAACTGGGCTCATATAGCCAACAAGCCACTAGAGAGGTCCTGCAACACAATACAGTTTGATCTCACTGCTCACTGCTCAGCTCCTCTAACTGTGCAGTGTGGATACACACAGAACTGTAGCATGGAATTCTCATGTTTACTGCTCAAGTCAGACCATCATACTATCCTCTACAAAGTCCACTGAATCCCACTCCTTCCAAGATCCTTCACAAAATCCATAGCTACTGAAAACTGCTTAGTTATTATGGTCTATGTGACTTAGTCTTCTTCTAAAGATTTTTTGTACTTCTGCAGAATTTAGGGTTTTCCAAGTCTGCTATTATCTTTGTCTTCTGTTTGGTGCCTTTTGATTCAACTAAAACATAGGCGATGAAGGGTCTGATTGCTCTCAATGACATAAGCATTGCAACACTTGAGGTACCAACATAAATAACAGTAAAGAAAGGAGAACAGTTACTTAACTGAGGATCCAATTACAGCAAGAGACCACACTAGAGATGATGATGATAATGGTAATGATAATGATAATGATGACGATACAACAATTATTACTGTTACTATTAATATTATTATTTTAAATTATTTTATGTATTTAAACTGCTCTTTAGCTGCATGGAATGGTTTTAAGGCAGACAGATGACAGTCGAGTTTAAGCAGAAATAGTAAAAGAAACTGTTTTGTTCTCTAAACTCTGTTTTATCCTGGCAATCAAGACTAATGTCCATTTTGTCAAAAGATTTCAGCTTTATTTATCTGTAAATTACAGTACGTATAACCAAGCTGACAGAAAGAGGCAGCTCAAAGAATCCAAACAGTATCTGGTAAATCACAGGTGTCTACTACTTGGTACAATGGGTGTTTTGTTACTGACTTCACTGAACTCCACATTTCATTTATGTGCTCTAATGATGCAATCTTTTTAAATTTCTCAGTTTCCCTATCTGAAGGTGGAGATACCTGCTTTTGAACAGGGAGGCCTCATAAGTCTCCTCTGAGAGGAGATGTAAAGCTCCACCAACAGTGCTAATTTTGCATAGGAACACTGACACCAGAGAGGACTAGAAAGATGTATGCTGATTGCATGTGAGAAGATGCTCTGGATCACTAGAATACACCATCCAACATTTAACAGATAACTACCAGGACTTGCTGAGCCACATCAGAGTATGGTCAAAAGAGTGTGGAAGGCAGCAAAATGAGAGAAGTTATTAATGAGGAATAACACAGAGAACTGTTTTAACAGAGAAATCCTGGTACTTTTTGTTTAGGCAAGGCAAAATTCTTCCCCCTCCATTCCTCTTCCCTCTTCACCCTTTTGCTATCTTAGCTGAGTACAAAATACTTTTCCCCTTTTACAGCAATTGTAAGTAGGCCAAAAATGAACAACGGAAATGGGAGGAAGAGAGAGAAAATGGGACATTTTAAGAGCAGCTAAGAAAATGGGACAGTGGAGGATTAACCGGGACTGTCTCTGAGAAACCAAGAGCAGTTGGAGGGTATACTATTCCCAGAGTTCCCAAAAAAGTGTGTCTGTACCTGTGAGAGTGAGAGGAGCCAGCGGGGAGAGACTGACTGTGAGAACTCTTGGATGGCATAGTTTATTTCTCTTCCCCTGGAAACAAGAGGAGGAAAGCTGCTTTTTCTTTTTCTTTTCCTTTCCTTTCCTTTTTTCTTTTAAATTTCTGGCTTTAAAGCTCCTGAAACAAGACAGCAAAAAGCTTCCACCTTGGCTTTCTACTTTCTGGTGTGAATCCGGCAAGGCAGTTCTTTCACTTCAGGTTCTCTTGCTTTCTACCAGATAAGACTGCTCTGCTTGATAGCTTTACCATTATATATCTGGCCAGATGGGTGGGAAAACTTCCTTAGTTGCACAAAAAAAATGTAACAACATCAAATGAAATCAAAAGATTCCCTAGGAGAGTCTGTAGAGAATTCTAGTTGGGGAAATGTCTTTCTCAGATTTGGACAACAGTCTAGTGCTTTATATTTTTCAAACAATCTTTTATTTCAAATATAAATGCTTAGGAAAGCCGTCCTGAGGATCAGTTTATTTTATCACTGGCAGCCTGCAGTCAAATGTCCAAGAAATAAGGTTTGACAGGCCTCTTTTATTTTCAGGGACTGTCTCTTGGGCCTGACCATGACACCCTGACAGAAGGAATTAAGAAAGGACATGCAAATTCTACTAATTCATGTCAAGTTCTTTAAAATGTATGCATAGAGTTATGAGGATGCTCCATACTGTCCTCTATTTTCAAGGTCTCTTCTGTTCTGGGAAGAAAAAATTATTAGTAAATCTCTAACTGAAGATGTAAATTAAACAAGAGACAGAGGGTATACTCTTTTCTGCACATGGGAGTTTAAAAGTGGGTTATGCATAAAACTTGGTATCTACGCTAGAGGATTCGTGGAGCAACTTAAAGCTCTAAAATAATTATATTGTATAATTACAAAATAACCCCATAAAGAATAAAATAAGGAGGAGGAAGAGAAATGAAAACCCCAAATTATTTTATAAAACAAAAAACAAAAGGAATCATCTGCAGTTATTAAGGAAATGCAGATTAGAATTTCAAAAGCTATGTTATCAATGGTCTTTAGGTTCACACACAAACACAACTTTTGTGTTCAGCCTCAATTAATCATAGCTTGTTTTTTAAAAGCTCCTGGGTTCAGAAAACAGCCTTTCTTAGACTGAAATAGTTGCCTATGGCATTTCAGGGAAATAATAAAACATCTCTTATTTCCCCTCATGTAATTAAAAATGTTGCACGGTTACAAGAATGACTTTTTCTTTAAAAAAGAAAATAAAAGAAAAGACAAAAAAAGGAAGAGAAAAGAAAAGACAAGGTTGTGGGTTATGTTCTGTGGAAAGAGTTTCAGAAACAGGGATATCACTGCTGAAGTGCATGAATTCATAATCACAGTCCCCCCTGCCTCACCCCATCAAACAGCTCTGTTATCTATCTATGCATACCCCTCCCAACATTTCACACATGTGTGGACAAGCAACATCAGAGTATGGTTAAGATAGCAAAATTTGTTAATGAGGAATAACATACAAGCAAGGAAAGCCTGCAGCAGCTAGGTTTGCGATGAACCCACTGGGAAGGGCAAGATCCCACCCCCTCTTCTCCTCTCACTCCCGCTCAGTTCACTGAATGCAAACTACTTTTGCACTTTGAACTCAGTTTGCAGCAACCGAAGTCAGCCGTAGACTAGAGACAGCTGGAAGACATGTCTATGGCATTCCTATCTTTCTATTATGTTTACCATGGGTTGGCATCATGCATCTTGTTTATGATCCCCTAGTTATTTTTGTGGACTGCCGCTATACCGACTGTTGAATTTGCTGCCATGGCACCCAGTGATGTATTTAAGTCTTTTACTCCAAGTCTCAATTCAAGTCTCAAGTCCTTGAAGATATTTTCAAGTCAAGTCTCAAGTCTGGGAGCCAGCTTTATACCCCAACCTATATTCCAGAATTTCTGGACAGAGTCGCATAAAGTCAGTTTTAACAATTTAAGCAGAGTTGGCCTTCTACATTTGTGATTTTGCCATCTGTAGCTTCAGAATAGGGGAATAGGATCCCTCCTACTTCCCATTTCTGAAGCTGGAGTATTTTTCAGAAGCAGATAATAGGATCCTTCTTACTCCCCATTACTGAAGTTTCAAAAGCTTTAGAAGGATTCTTCTTCCTCAAGCCCATTGCCTAACACATTTGCTGTTCTCCTCTGAGAAATGCACCCTGCATTCTAGGGGCAAGTCTTGTTTTCTGCTCTTAGGAAAAGTTTTAGAAGGTTCCTCTGATATGCAGCAGAGACAGGCTGCTGAGCAGACCTCAAGCTCATTGCCTAACCCAATTGCTGTTCACCTCTGAGAAATATACCCACACTTTGGGCTTGCAACATTGTCATGCGACCAGTAGGCAAAACAGATGGAAGTGCTGTTCAAAGTCATACGGTTTCTGGATGAATGTGTTATGTTACTGAGCCAAGGGCAGCAAAGTCAGTCACTAAAAATATACAAGTCTCTAGTTGAGTCGAGTCAGTGTATCATTCATTGCTGAGAAGTCCAAGTTGAGTCACTGAAGCAACTGAAGTCCAACTTGAGTCTGAGTCAGTTGACTCAAGTCTACCTCACTGCATGGCACCAGGACAAAAAAGTCCTGCTTTTTGTTTTACATTTGTTGCCATTTTGAGGAAATTTGGCAGTGCAGCAACAAAATCCTTCACAGGCAAGCACTTCCTCTTTTAAACAAGGTATATAAGATGCCCAGGAAACATACGCAGTGTTCTGAAGCTCAATACTGCTCCTCGAAGAGTTTCAGAATCTCTCATTGACTTCATTATCAGGCACATATTTCCCTGCACAGTTTGTTGTAAAACCACCACCAGACCTGCAGGAAGTGTGCTCCTTTTTAAGGTGTTTTTGCTACACTGCAATTATCTCAGTTACCAAACAGCCATTATTTGCAATTAATTCTTTTTTTGTAATAACTAAGGAATAACTGATGTACAATTAGAGCTTGTAAAAGTTACTCTTTTGGATAATAACTTTCAGCGCTCTCCAGCCAGCATGACTGCTGGTTTAGTTTGCAACTGAAACACAGTGAGGACTATCTTACATTTTTGGTGGGTTTTTTTGTTGTTGTTGTTGTTTCAATAGCTTACATTTGTGATATAACTGTAAGTGTTTTTAAGTAATTTATAGTTACACAGTCTGTATAGCTTCACTACCTTGGACTGGTTTGTACTACGGACCATTACCTTGAAGCATTATTTTTTTTTCCAAAAAAGCAACTAAAAAGCAACTATAAAAAAGTAAACAGTTTTAAAACTGTCAGTATTGGGATTGGGACTCTAACTATACTTAAATACTTAAAAAAAAAACTTTCTGAGCTCTGATTGGGCCTAAACAAGCAACTGCAACAGAATGAAAATATTGCCTGAAGGTAGTTACAGGCTTTCATTTGTAAACAAAGCACTTTAATTTACATTAATATGGCAATGTTATTATCATGAAGATCTTCTATTTAGACATTGGTGGATTAGAAGTGGGGGAACCTCATTACATCGTTCCTTTAATTAGTAGTTTAATGAATTGCCTATAAATAGCAGTCCAGTAAGGCCACTAAAGATCTTCCAGTGCATACACTAAGGTAACCAAAGCATTACTAATATTCATTATCAGTGATGGGTTTATGAATCATGTCAATTGATACAGATCCAGTGTGGCTGTCAGCTTAAGAATCTATCTGCTAATGACATGCTCTTAATGAAAGATTTATTAATTCACTTTCAATGGTATAATTCAAGTGGCAAATCAATTATGTCACTGAGGCATTAAAAATAAGGGAGCATTAGAGTGCATCCTTATGTAACATGTGAGGCAACGGACCATACTTCCTTTCAACTTTCTCTCCGGTAAATGAAAACATTGAGATGAAGCCCACAGTTCAGTAGGAAGGGGCTCCCATGCGACTGCATTCTGAAATTATTTCCCCCTTTCGGCTTCATATTTTAATTAAGTAGCTTAGGTCTTGTCCTCAGCTCAGAATCCTTGACACTACTGCCATCCTTATAATTTCTCCTGGCTCCAGCACTGTAGGGGATCATGGATCTATGATGTCAGCCCAACTCAACTACTATAATTAGGTGTATGGGAAGGATGCATGACAGCTTGGGTTGACTATGATTTATCCATGTGTATGGGCCTTCAATTTACCTGTCAACCGATGATGAGCCCATGAATTTCATAAAGTTTTCTAAGGCAAGGTATACTCAGAGGCCGCGTTGCCACTTCCTTCCTCTGATATATAGCACGTAGCACCTGGTATTCATTGGTCCTCTCTCATTCAAGGACTAACTAGAGCTGATCCTGCTTAGGTTCCAAGATCCGACAGGGTCTGGTGCCTTTAGAGCAGTGTTTCTCCCCCAGTTACAGTGTTGAATTAAGGTTGACATCTCTTTCTTCTAACAAGCTTCTCAGTTTAACACCTACATAGACAGATACAACACAATCCTCTCCCAGCCAGGAATACCTTCAAGCTGTTTCTAACTTATGGTAACACGAAGACGACTCAACCATGGGGGTTTCTTGGCAAGTTTTTTCAGACAGGCTTTGCCTTCACCTTCCTCTGATTGCTGATCCTCTGATCCAGGGGCCCTTTCACACTGCACAACAACCCTATGATTGCACTTTAACAGCCATGGGACATCCTGTGGAACACTGGAGGTTGTAGTTTGGTGAGGCACTAGAGCTCTGTGGCTAAGAATTCTAAATGCTGCTCCCTAAACTGCAAATCCCAGGATTCCACAGGTTGTTTCCATGGCATTTAAAGTCCAAAAAAGTAACACTCTCAAGTTATAGAGGGATTTCAAAGTGGTTGCATCAAAGATTAGATAGGAGTGGAGGGAAATCTTTGTGATGGGCCATAGTGGCTAGACTCTTAGTCTAAGCCACATTGCTTTATTTCTTTTCTGCTGGATTGGTAAATATCTCTCACTTTGCCCTAAACTCTCACTATCCAACTTCTCCCCTTTTTTCCTTCAGTTAGCCTTGTGTGATCATAAGACTGCTTGGATCTTGTGTGTGTGATTGTTAATTCCCCCAATAAAACAGTGAAGCTTACTTTTGTATCTCTGGCTGGTTCTCCCCTGCATTAGTACCAATATATATACAAGTGTAAAAGATCTCATAGGATTACCCGCTCCTCCTTGCGAACTGCTTTTTTGAGCTAATATTCCCTACTGGTTCACAGAGGCACTAGCATCACAGGTGGACTCCTAAGTCACCCATGTTTTGAGGTAACAGACTGCTGTTTCCAAACTGCACACACTGATACTGGAAAGATGGCAGCAATAGTGGGAATAAAGCCTTGATCCATTCCTACTTGGATTTCCTAATTTCCTTTTTTAAAATGTCTGATTAGTGAACACAAATAGATGTTCAAAAAGAAAAAGAGGAAAAAATTGAAAAGCCAACTATTTTTTGTCATCTCTGACAGATTTTTAGCATATGCCATTAGTTACTATAGAGCACTTGTCTGAAATGCCCATTTCCTTTTCAACATATTATTAAAATATTTCATAAAATAGGCATTAAGTGCACATAAACATAGCCATGTTTAAATATTTGAAGGGGTGCCATGTAGAGGAGGGAGTGGGTTTGTCTTCCGCTGCTCCAGAGACCAGGACAAGGAGCAATGGTTTCAAGCTGCAGGAAAGGAGATTTCACCTGAACCTCAGGAAGAACTTCCTGACAGTCAGGGCCGTCCGGCAGTGGAATATGCTGCCTCGGAGTGTAGTGGAGTCTCCTTCTTTGGAGGTTTTTAAGCAGAGGCTGGTTGGCCATCTGTCGAGAGTGCTTTGAGGGTGTTCCTGCATGGCAGGGGGTTGGACTGGATGGCCCGTGTGGTCTCTTCCAACTCTACATTTCTATGATTTCTATGATAAAAACAAGGTTATTCAACACATAGAGGGGCATAGAAATGGGGGGAGAATGAGTCATTGCCCCACACGAATTTTTTCTTCATTCCGCAAATTTCTAGCATTATTGTTAACTTAAAACTTCAGTGGAGCATTTAGAAATAGAGCTTAGACATCCAAAGTAAAGGGGCAGGCACCATTAGAAAGCAAAGGGGAACACAGAAACTATTTTCAATAACTCACCCTTTGGAATGCTAGAAATTTGGTGATGATGGAAAATTTCATAGGATGAGGGATTCTTATTTGAGAGGCAATGTCCTCATTTTCCCCCTATACCTACACCTCTGAATGCATTTATATTTTTTCTTCTTTTCCCATAATATCAAATACAGTTACATGTTTGTATTGTGTTCCTTTGTCATCACTTTTCAGAAAGAAAGGTTGGGAGCAGAGTGTCAGTTCAAAGGAAATTCAAGGCATCAGATATTCCAAATTCACTTGTGTGAATTAATGTTCAAACTGGGCTTCCTACAACTAGTTGGTGCCAACTTCAGCTCAATACAATCTAGTGATATTTTCAGGCACAGAGTTAGATGAGTTTATCCTTGAAGAGAAAACTCTTTAATGGCACAGGTCAGACATTCAGCCTTCAATACCTTGAGCAGAGGTAGCTGCCTCGAGAAAGCCAATCCATCAAAGGAAGAACAGCAAAAGCTAAGATGCAGGCAATTGTGTGCCCAAGAAAAAGGAGGGTTTTGCAAAACTATGGCCTGAGTTTTCAAAATCTATTCTGCAGAGGTTAATCTAACCTTGAATAATAGTTTTCACTCAGTGGTTATCCCACAGAAAATATGCCATTAACAGTGGGATCCTACGCATGTTTACTCAGAATCTGCTCCTGAGTGCTTTTTAACACAGGGTGCAAATCATGTAGCATTCCAAATACTGTTAGACTGCAACTCCCAGCAGCCCAGCAAGCATAGCACAACATGAGGAATGCTACGTGCTGCAGTTCAACAGTATCTGGACAGCAACATAATCCTCACACACTTTTTAGCAACTCTTTAATATTACACCTTTGTAACCTTTGGATTTTTGGACCACGGTCTGCGTTCCCACAAAGATGGTCTTCTGGCAATGGACGGGCTGTACCTCACAGTCCTTGGCAGGAATGTTTTTGCTAACAGTCATGCATAGGTGATCAGGAGGTCTTTCAACTGAGTTCAGCTGGCAGGGGAGACAGTATTATTCAGGGTAGGAATTCCGCAAGTGCTGGGCAAGAAATCCCAAATGTTAACGATACAGCAGACCAAGTAGTACTAGATACCAACAGTGAGAGGAAAAGCAACTTTAGTAAAGGGCTTGTGGGAAGGGCACATGGTCTTCTAACCTTTCAACATCCATCAAGCAGTATGTGTAGCCCCCACCTCTGAAAGCTACTCCCTTCCAGACATGCAAGCTAAAAATGTAAAGCTGGAAAGTTCATAGTTCCAAACTGGAAGCCAGCAAGACCTTGCCCTTAAGAGGAACAGTCATATCTCAGATGTATCTCACATCTTCCACACAGAGGCCTATAATCCATAAGCATAATCAAGTCAGAGAAATGGCAGGAGGGCTCAGGAGCATTGCTGATAGGGGAAATTTGTAGCTTCAGCATTGCAGCTCCACAATGCTATCTTAGTGGGAGGAAGAGATGCTGTATCTAACCAGCCTGATCCAGACAGATGATGCAGAAGGCAATAGAAAACTGGCCAGCTTTATGCAACAACTATTTTAGGCTTGGTTTCCCAGCCCAAGTCCTTGGTTAATTAATGTAGCAATGTAATTCCTGCCTTTCCCTGCTCAAAACTTGACCTCTTGCTTGCCTTGCATTGGAGTACCTCCCCTGAACCCTGGAGCTGTATGGTTGCTGCCTTGATGATTTGACTGCTTGCCTTCCACGGAATCTGTTACCTTCCTTTGCCCACTTTAGTTGCAATTCTGGACCCACGTCTGTTCTGCATAGCACTAGTTGCCTCTGGTCCCTCCAACTAATAAGGTTCAAAGTTCAGATCCCAGTATTTCCACACAAAGGATCTAAAGTAGCAGGACTAGGAAAGATCCCAGTTGGATGGCCACTGTTACTCAATGCAGATTAGATTTAATTTGGTTCAACTTCCAGATGTGTTGGATTATAGTGCCTATCACCCTACACACCATATAGCACACCATGATGGCAAGAAGTATGAGTAATAGAGTCTGATACATCCAGAGAGTGCTGAGTTGGGAAAGACAGACACACAGCAATAAACCAGTGTACTGATGTATCAAATGTTCTGTTTATCTGTAGGACAGCTTATTTTCAACTATTTCAGATTCAGGTTTAGCAAAACCACATACATGCACACACAGACACACACAATAAACACAAAACAAAAACAAAATACTTTTAAAACATCCATGAATAAAACAACCAGATATGTATCTTATCTCTCTAAAGTTAGATTTTAACTCCCATGTTAGTATTCAAGTAGGATTCCCAGATCTCAGGGCTTAGACCCTCTCTCTACCTCACAACTGAGGGTGAGAGGAATCTCAGGTGAGAGTAGTATCTTGAAAAGAAAAGGGTTTTTGGGGGCAGTTATTATGTTCTGTTGACCCCAACTTTTGAAGACTGCTTCAGGGCAGCATATGTAGATTCTCTGGGTGTCACTGGACCACTTCTACCCTCCTTCCTCCCCCCTCTAGACTTTCCTAAATTACTTTTAAAATTCTCACCTTCTTCACCCAAGCCTTAATGGTTGAAACCACATTACAATTTCTTTTCTTGATTTGAACTGCACACATGTGATACTATTGATAATAAAAAGCCTCACAGGAGTATCTTTCTTCTTCAGTTTCTGCTTAAGCACTTGATTCCTTCCTCTTTAATTCCTGATTTAACTTCTCTCTTTTTATCTCTCTTTCTTTTCTCTTCATCTTTCTCCTCCTTTCCCCCACAAGTCCCAGGTAAGCATCTCCTTTTAAAGTTGCCTTGTCAGAAGCATCCTGAGACTTCAGGACAAAACCTGACACCTAGGGGTGGTGACTGGAGAGGTCACAGAGTCTGGTGGTGTAATTAAATGTGATACGTTAAGCACAAACCGGTGTTGTTCAGAGCATGTCATTCAGCCCTCCACATTCGCAGGTTTCTGTGGATTTGATTATTCACGGATTATTTGCTGTCAGCTCTGCTGCCTCCCTATGCCATTTTTAATAGGGACTGCACACCTCATGAGAAACTGTGAACGAGGCTAGTTAGTCCCTATTAAAAATGGTGCAGGGCAGCCATGGAGGTGGTGGCCACCCACTTCTGCCTTGTGAAGGAACCCTGATGCCTCAAAGGAACCCATGGTGGGTTGAATATGGCGATCATACTTTTTTGTGTGTTAAACATGGTTTGGGAGGGCCTAGAGTTATTCATGGTTTTTCCACTTCCATGGGGGTCCTGTGCCCCTAACCCTAGCAAATGTGGAGGGATGACTGTAGTACAACTCTAACAAATGAGATGAGGGAGAGAGAGTAAGGACAGGGGTCTTTGGTGACTACAGCAACTACTCTAGAGCAGTCTGGAATAACAGGGACCACAGGTTTTCTTTTAAAATTTGTTTTCAGGGCAGTGTTCTTGCCCTGAGACTCCTCCCCATGCCATTATATCCAGAGAAGCAGAGCCAAGACCTGAGATACGTGAACCCTATCTCCTTCCCTTCTGTCTTTATCCCTCTTTCTTCTCACCCCTACCAACTTCTTCCTCTGCTCACTTTCTCCTTCATTCTCTGGTCTCTCTCATTCTTGTCTTTATTCTCCTTCACTCACATACCCTAAACTCCTTCCTTTCTCTTTATTTCTCGTCCTTTCTCTCCTTCTCTGTTCCAAAATGCAGAACTCCTTGTGTAACACGAGAGGGGTCCTCCACCTCCCTGTGACACCACCAGACAAAATCCCTAGGTTCCAAAGTTTGACCCTAAAATTGGAAGACCTGAAATTTTCCTGACCTGACAACTCTATACTGGTAAGGTACATCTAAAGCACTCCTGTACCTGTAGATACATTTATGTAGTAGAGGAGGTTTTACAAAATCCAGTAAGTGCTGAACAGAAACAAAAACAAAACAAAAACAAAAAAAATCAGCAGAAAGATGAAAATGCTATACCTAGCTTTAAAACACTATACCTAGATTTCAGGTGAAAATTGACAGCTTGATCCCAAACTTGATATACTACTCACAAGAGTGAACAGAAATCTTTCTTTTTCTTTTTCTTTTTCAAGCCTTCTCTGGTTGATTTTTATTCCCCCCCCCCCCATACATGTAGAAAAGAGTGAATAGAAATCTCTCTCCGTCCCCGCCTTTTAAAAAAACCTTCAGGTGGTTGATTTTTACTCCTTATTTTCCACTATACATGTGGGAAAAATAGATTCATAAGAAAGGATATGCAATGTAGCACAATCTCCGTGGTCTTTCTTTCAGAGAAGGCCTCATGAAGAGAAAAGGACAATGCAATGAATAAAAAGACCTTTATCTCAAAATAGAAAACTAATGAAGTTCTTGTAAGTTCAATCTATCTCAATGGCTTTCTTTTCAATTCAAATCTTGCATAAAAGAGGTGGAAATGAATACACACAAGCTGTGGCTTGTAAGATCAGTGACTAAAAATAATTGGCAGAGAGAGGGAAGGTGATCAGATCAGCAGCACAGCATGTGAAGAAGGGGATAGCTCCTACCTGAACTGTAATTCTGATGAAGAACATCTATTCTCTCCATCCCCACAAAATTTCCATTAGTCCCATGTAGGAAACTCCCATGGATGGCATTGGAAGCTGTTCTCACAACCCAAGTAGCAAATTCAGGGGGTTTGATCATGACTGCACATTCTGTGATTCTACCTCCCACCATCGCAATTTGGACTTTAATTGCATTCATGTAATTAAAGTAATTTGCAGTTTAATCCACAGTTTATGATTTATGAATCTTAAAACTGTCCCAAGTGATCTTCATGCCACAGATTGTACCATAGTGCCTTAGGGCCCTTTCACATTACATAATTATAGCACTATAATTCTGCTTTAAGTGTAATAGCTGCATCCTATGGAATCCTGGGTTTCGCAATTTAGGGCGTAGCATTTAAAATTCTCAGCTGGAGAGATCTAGTGCCTTACTAAACTACAAAACCCAGGATTCCACAGAGTACAGCCATGGCAGCTAAAGTGGAATCATAGTGCTATAACTGTGTAGTGTAAAAGGACCCTTAGTTGTCTCTAGACATGACATTAAAGGGAATGCATTGTCAATCTAGCAGATTAATAAGAACCTTCCCTGGAAAAAAATGGGGTGAGGGTTAAAATGGGTATGAGACCTGATGTCTGCAGTATGTCCATCTCTGTAAGTTCCTATTCATGTGGACAACACAAGGTGCCTTCAGAGAAACAGTGCTACCAATCAATGTGTAGCTGTTCTGTCTTTTCCTCCTATACAGGTTTTCTGGGAAAGCCAAAAGATAAAGGAAACAGTGGGAAAATATGTCTAGAGTTTCAACTGGAAGAAAACACAGGGACACACGCACACATGTCATGAATGAGGTTGAGCAACTGCAAAGTAAAAGCCATGGATGGAAGGAGGGAGACCTACACCTAGGTTAGGGATCAGCTCTACCACTGGACAAAGCAAGGCAGGCACCCTAAGCAGTAGATTCCGAATATCATAAAAGGAGGTTAGTTCCTTAATAAATCATTATTTCATTTTTTACTCTCCGAGATGGTGTAAGGTGCTTTTGAGGTTTCCTGTGTAATCATTGCACCTTGACTTGGATGGGCTGGTGGCTGCAGTAGGGACTGGTGGCTTCCACATCAGTGCAACAGTGCAGACTTTAAAGAAGCTATCCAAGGTGCTGAAATCCATATTCAAAATAGGTTCAGCACCTTGCATGGCTACTTTAAAATCTGAATTAAAGCCCACAGTAGATTCATCACCTACTGACATGGAATCCACCAGCTGCCACTAATAGAAAGTGTCACTTCTTGTTCTGCCTTAAGCAACACAATGCTGTTGGTTGTCCCACTACCAAGAACTGTGATTAATTATTTCATAGTGTGACATTACCTGAAATAAGGGAAATAGACAAATGTTTTGGCCTGAGTGGAAAAGAACAAAGGCTCTGGAAGCCTGATAAAAGTGGGTAGAACCTCCTCAGATAGAATCTGTGCAGCATATTGTTCAATTCAGTGTATTATTGCCAGTCATCCTGAATACAACCCCAGGGAATGACAGAATAATTAACACAGACAAAATTGTGCTATCTCATTTCAAATAGAGAGAAGCTTAATGCGGGGAGATCCCATCAGAGATATCGCATTGCTAATGCAGACAGGAAAAAATACAATACCAAAAAAAAAGGGGGGGGACTTCAAATAATCCTTTTTATCCACTCCGAATCCAATCCCTTTACACTTGTTATTAATAACAGAGAACCATTGCTTCCAATAGCTTCTTTCTATTATTTTCTTCATCAGATTGTCTTCTTCCTTCATCAGAAGAAATCAGATAAGGCAGCTGAGCAGATTAGGTGAAATGTGCTTTTCCACACAAAAGTGAAAAACTAAGATGAACAAAAATAAAGGTAATTCAACCATTAATCCTTTGTTACTTTTTGTCAGCTAACATTTTCAAGAACAGGCTTAAGGAAAGATATAGCATTATATCCTTGGGCAGTAATATGGGAGAAACAGTCCGGACTTGAGGTTGGGGCTATTTTATACCCAGAGAATCTAACATGTGAACAAATTCAGAGCCATTGTCAGGAAATAATGGAGAAAAACTCTGAGACAGACATAAAGCTTATGTGGTTTTTAAAGAGATAAGTCATCTTAGTCCTTTTCAGCATCAAAAGGGGAAAAGGGGCAGAAATAAAGGAATCCAGCAGCACCTTTATCTTATCTTTAGCAAAACTTCATGTGGATATGAATCCACTTCTTCAGATGCACTCAAGCAGGCATTACAACTGCAGGCATATTAGAATTACAGGGTTGTGGGTAGCAAGGTCAGAGTGTAACAGCATACAGAAAGAGGCAAACTGTGACGTAGGTCATAAACTTTCAGGAACTTCTATAAGATTATAAGGTCTATCAAGCAGCTGGTCCCTCAGTAATACTGAGGTAAGAGTACATAAAGCAATGCTTATGCAGGCCAGAACTTAAAGTACTACAAAGGCAGAACTCAACAATTCTACAAGCAACACTTCAGTACCATCCAAGGCAATGCCCATGAAAAGTAAGAATGTATGGCTATCCAAGGCAAAGCAAAAAACGCATTCAGTATCAGTGGGCCCTTTAGAGAACAGGAAGCTTTTCCTACATTTGTCTTCACCCTACCAAGGCTCATCTGAAGTTCTTCAGGGCTCCATTATTTAGTGCAAATAATCATATTACTTTAGTGATATCTTGATTTGTAAAAATGTTTTTTTTACTGATAGGTATTTTCATCTGCATCTGTTTTAATATATGTAAGCTGCCTTAAATCCCAGAGCTGGAGAAAAACAGGTAGTAACACTCAGACACACAACACACACACACATGCACGCACGCACGCACTTCAGCTTGACCACTACATGGCTACTTAATCCCTCAGAGAAAGCCTGCCCAGGAATTTCAGCCCTGACCAGCTCCTTGCTGTGCAGGTATCGATCTTTGCTCTCTTGTTTCAGCCACATCTGCCTGAATCTGCTAGATCTTTCCAACTGTCTTCCTAAAGTGCAAAATACTGTATAAAATACTGTGTGTTTGATATTTTCCAAAGAATGACTTGGTGGCAGAAAATTTTTCCATGTGGTTGATCGCTAAGCTCCTCTTCTTACTGCCTATGGCTTTGGGTTTTGTTTTTTTACAGAATAATTTGCCATTTTTTAAAAATAAATAGGAATGTTAATTTGTTTTCCACTTGCTGCATTGTGAGGACCAGCTCTCGCTTTCAGGCGCCCTCAGTATAGTGGCTTCTGGCTGGCCTCATTTTAGGATAGCAGACTGCCAACCATGAACATATGTCATGGTTGCAGCTGGGTCAAGTGCCATTTTAAATCTCCTATGATGTCCTTGATGCAGCATCACTCTAGGATATTGCTGGAAATTTTAAAAGGCAGTTCTGCAACCAGGTAATAGTGTAGAGATCCTGGGGGCAGGGGGAGGCATACACCTATTCACTACTTAGATATGCTACGTACCACAAGTCAGAGAACTGTAGCATTCTGTGTTTTTAAGTAACCAGAACTAACTGTTTTAGCTATTTTTATGATGGTTTCTATTGACTAATGAGATAATAAACAATTATGTTTAACATGCAGCCATAATGGTAACACTATTTGGGAAGTAATTACTTTTAAAAAGTAACTTTCTAGCCAACGTTACCTATACTTTGAATGTGGCATAAATATATGGCAATGTAGTTAGGCTGGACTCCACAGTTGCAAACTTGCACAACCAATTGTGGGACAGGCATCAAGGCCATGAGTAAAACTGTTGTTCACTGATCGATTAGCTCCCCATTCACTGAGTCAGAAGTAAGAGAATAGGCTGTGTATGTATGTTTGCAGAACCATCATCTGTACAAAAGACCACAATTAAGCAACCTCTGAGAAAGTGCAACAATCACTCACGTAACTGTTTTTACACTGTTTGCCTGGCCACCAAACTCTGGGTGGTTGGCTGATTATGAAAGGTCTTCTGAGGTGAAGTTATGAAATTCTATTCCCACAGAGGAATGCTTGGCTTCAGTGATGTGTTTTTTTTTTCCGGAAAACATAAAACTGTTCCCCCCCCCCAATTAAAATACTATCTGCTTTAGCATGTTTTGTTCAAATATAATATTCAAACATATTCAAAGTTTTATCTGGAAATGTAATAACGTAAAGAGAATAGCATATATTTATTTTCTATTTAACAAAAATAAACTATTCCTGAAAGAACACATTTTTTAACAATCACATACCTAAAAAGAGCTGTATGTGATATAACACATATTAACAATTTAACTTTCCTTTTGCTGGTATAACCATAGAAATTTGGCTTCACTTCACTTCATTTAATTCTCTGTATTACTTAGTTTCATTTCAAGTTGATAAAAATGACTCAGTACAACTAGCTGAACAATTTATTTCACTAAAGGATGTATGTGAGACTTTGGGTACAGACAATGTATCACATTTTGTTTTGACTACTTGTACTTGGGATTGATTGAGAAGCAAGAGATTTTTGTGAAATAGAAGCAGGCTTAGCAATGCATTCATTTCTTAATCTGTTCTTCTGGGCACTAAGGTTTGTCAATGTGTATCTATTTAAAAGAATAACTAGAATTTCATATTCTATATTTAGCTCATCTAACATGATTGATTGAGGTACAACAGCCCAGACAACTACAGATAAACACACACACATACACACACACCAACCTTAAGACATACTTTTGGGGAAAAGACAGTACATAAATACATTGATTGACCGATCAGTTAACAGACACGGAGAATTTTCCACAGAAAAATAACACATCTGCCTACTTTAACTTTTGTAGCCAGGCAAAGACCTTTTAATTTAACTGGACCCTCAATTCCTCTGTATATTTCCGTAGCTGTGTAGTATCTTTACACCGTTGTTATTTCTGTGACATGTTTACATCATGTGATCTAAAAGACAGGGTTGTTCTAACCTCTCTTGCTTTTAACTGATGGTTTTAAGTTGCTTTTTAAATTTTATTTATACAGATTTTGGAATTTATTTGGGTATTTATTGCATGATATCCCAAGAATTATTAGCCGTCAGATGGCAAATAAATCACAGGCCATTTCCATATGATGTCACTATACCGCCATAGTAGCAGGTTGTTTTTGGGTCCGGAGCTGTGCTACCACACAATGTCATTGCTATCTAGCTGTTATCCTGTCCCCAGGCATCATCAAACTGCCCTATTTTATTTCTAGAAAGAATTTGTTAAGCACCTCCTTTAGCAGTTCAGTCTCACCAGGTGGCTCAGTGCAGTTAAGTTATAGTGCTTCCAGTCATTGCAAATCCAGCAGTGGGTGGGTTGTGGGCATGCCCAGCTTGTCCCCCCCTCAGTGACTCCATGGTGTGGTAACTTCGAAATCTATCACCTCTCCACGTTTATTTGAAAGTTCTCCTTTGCGTTAAAACTTTTTATTTTTTTAAATACATCTTTAGGCATTATACCATGAAAATGCAATAGTGTACTGCCATGTTTAGTATGGCTTCCAAAGAAAAACAACCCCCCAACCAATCAGGGAAGTGGGACGGGGTGAAGGTGGGGACAGGAAGTGGCCAAGGATACTGTGGTACAGAAGGAACACTGGTGGCAATACTGCTACTCATCCGCTGAAGGTGGAAGGGTGCAGAAAACAGCGTTCCCAACCCAATAGCAACGCACCAATGGCAATCCCTTAATTGTGATGATATATCGCACTAATGGCCTCTAGTGTGGAAATGGTCTTAGAAATATAAATCCCTGCAATAACTGGCTTTCGAGTCAGCAGAAGAAATGCAATTTTAAAATAAAAAAAGACAGCAATGGAGCCTATTTTTTTCATACACTTTCTCTCCTTTTACCTATCATTCCATTATACCTTTCTTAATTGAAAAACCTGTGGAAATCAACAAAGATTTGTTCTAACTCACACTACAAACATTACATTTGACTGCAGGAATGATGCCATTCAATCTTACAGAGAAAAATAGTCAATATTGAGCTGAATATTAACGTTTACTACACCATCTAGTATCCACTGTTAAAGGACATTATATTCTCAGTGTCCTTCTACTGCTATTCAAATGTATTGTAAATGCTCTTCCAATAGCCCTATCATAAAAAATACTGTGCAGTCATCTGGAAGCCTCGATCCATATAATCCAATCTGGCATGTAGGTTGCTTTATCTACTTTTCAAAATCAGTTTAATGAAGAAGAAAAACCTTCTGCTAATCCAGTTTGGTATTAGCATAAAAGCCAAATAGGCTTATTCCATCAAAAAGCTTCCCAGAAGGATTAACACCACATTAGTCAGCATGTGAGATTGTGGACACAATGGTTTCAAAGCATATTGTGCCAAAAAAGGTCTTTTTTTGAAAGATATAGTTCCAGACAAGCAAGTGGATGAGATTTCAGGTTCTGTCACATTTTACCAGCTAAGAAGATTGAGTGCTGTATGTTAATTGTCCTGCATATTTCAATATTTAAATTTACCACATTGCTAGATCTTGGAAAAAAAATCTTTCTTGGAGTATAAATCCCAAAATGACCCTCATTCTGGCTGGGAAATTCCGGGAACTATTGCCCAAAAGGTAACTTCCAAGCTCTTCATATTACTCTGTTGAAAGGGATCTAGAATGCATCAAATCTTAACAAGCAGCATTTTGAACTGACCTAATATTAGAGGCAAGACACAAGTTCTAGTAGTAAAGGGATGAACTTTTAATTAATATGGACAATTACGAGCACCATTTAAGCCCTTTATTAAGTAGATTCCATGGTTAAAGCTCAGAGTGGTCCGCTGTGTCTCCTAAACCACAAATAATTGTTAGGAGACTCTCTCTTAATTCCCAGAGATTTTTCCTGACTGTTTTGCAGAAAGACAGTTTCTGAATGCTCTGCCCTTTCCCATCTCTTGGAGGACAGAACTATGTGCATGCCACATTCTGGCCCACACCTCCTAAACTGACTACTATTCTCAGGAGTGGTGGGGAACCCTCTCCCAGGACAAAATGGTGCCCCTCATACTATATATAGAACTGCAAAAACTACCAGCTGAACCTTGTTTCAACTTTTCGAATGGGTGTGGGTCCTCCAGCACTAAGATGAAATAAGGTTCAACCAGGAGTTTTGCAGTTCTGTACCTGGTATGAGGGGGCACCATTTTGCCCTGGGCTTCAAGTGGCAAAATACTTTCAGTTGGCTCTCCATTTCATGAGTAACTTCATTAGCAGTGCAGTGGCTAGATAATTCTATGGTCAAAGCAAATATTTATGTGGCTGGCTCTGAAAAGCAGAGTAGTAGTATTTGTGTCAAAATAGTCTGCCCACATGGAAAATAAAATTAACACACCTCACTTCAGATTGCTAGGAGATTACTGTGTCTTGCTTCTGTGGTGAAAAAGCTCCTTCCTCTGCATTCTTTTTACATTTTTGACATTTTTTTCATCTTCTTTAGTTACTTTTTCACCCACTTTAGTTAGCTCTCACATATAGTAAAAGCATGTGGCCAGCAGCGATATCCTACTTCAGGGGTAAGAATCATGCAGTTGTTGGCTGCAACAACATTGCTGGAGCTGCAGTCCAGTTATATATGGAGAGCCACATGATTCCAATACTTGCCTTGTTCTAAGAGCCATATGAACCAAACCTCCTTCCTATTCTAACAGCAAAATAATTCCAATCTCAGTTCTATTCTAAGAGTTACACAATTCCTGCTGCTGCTCTATTCTCCATCACACATGAGTTCAACCTCTGCCCTTTTCTTTGTTAGGTATATTGCAAGGCGGTCAGCTGACATCTTCTAACGCAAGTAATTGTTTGAAAAATGCTGTCTCTGTAGCCTCTCATTTGCACTGAATCGGATACATGGAAACCTCTTAATTTCAAAATATACCATTCCCTAGGAAAAGGAAAAATAGAAGAAACAAGCATTTCACAGTGCCTTTCATTTTAAATTTTGATCTGCTTGTCTCACAAGTGACTTCAATATTTAGAGAAATTGAAATTTTTACACCAAGTAGACTAGCTAACATTTGTTTTGCTTGTGATATGACCTTATGAGCTCAAGGAAACTGGCCAATCAGAATGTATCTGTGGGAACAGAGTATTTTCCCCACTCTCTCGAACCCTGAAGAAGTTTGAAAGCTCTCCTTTCAACAGCTAACTATATACCTTCTGTTGTGCATCTGTCACTGGTAGCCTTAACTCTAGCACCTCTATTTTCAACTTCACACTTAAAAAAAAATCACATCATGCTCCTCAGCCTGTGATCTACTATATTAATCATTTTCCTTTTCCTTAAGACTCATTTGTACTTTATGCAGCAACAAGAGAGAGCAAGGGGCACTTCATATTGACAACAGTTACCTGACTCTTGACTAAGCAGCCACTTGCAGCAACAATACACGAGTGCCATCTTTCTAAAACGGATAACACACAATTCTCAAAGCATAAGTGCATTTAATGGTCAGAGATGGTGATCTGCAAAAAGCAAACCACAGATCGGAAATGAAATTGGACACTGATCTACAAGGAAACCATTAAAATAAGCAATACAGTTTGCCAGCAGGGCAACCTACAAGCAAACCACTAGAATCTACTATATAAAAGTCAATGTTTGTCTGCACGTTTGTCTGTTTGTCTGTGTCAGGCAGGTGAAGACCTCATACGATTGGCTGTGTGAGGTGAGAAGATCTCATAAGATCGGCTGGCTATGAAGACTCCATGGGATCCTGGAACTGGTAGTTTAGGGAGGGGCCTTTAGAATTTTCAGCCAGAGAGCTCTTGGGTCTCAGGCTGGTTGCTTTCGAGATGAGGCCTACCATCAATAAGGATGCCAGAACGTGTTTGGGAGGCATATAAGAGAAAAATTAAAGTGACATGCACAACATAGTTACAAAGTCTTTTTGCTTCACACAGTAGATTTATGGGTTCCATATGCGAGGAATCTTAGAGTTGAAATTCAAAACAAAAACTGCTTCCAGAAAAACATAAAGCCATTGCACAAATTCAACAAAAAGCAAAGCAAAAAATAAATAAATAAATAAATAAAATAAAATGCCAGTGCATCAACATCGCCAGAAACCACAGATTGGATTGGGGACTATGAGAAAAGTTACAGGTACTGGAATAGGCCGCTTGCTATGGAGATGAGGCCTAGCAGCAAGGAGGAAGACAGTGTATTCCCTCAGGAACCCAACCTCTGTATGTTAACAGCTCTGAACACAGACTGGATTGGGGAACATGGGGAAAAGTTCCAGCTGCTGGACAAGACAGTTTGGGGAATTATGGACACTGGATCTCAAATCTGTGTATTTCAACTGCAACTAATTCCTAAGGTAAGGTAAGATAATTCCTAAGGTATTTCTAACAAGTATTACCTATGAGAAAATAAAATCCTAGGCAACACTGGGTATATACGCTAGTAAGCAATACAGTATGAACCCAGTTTCAACAGATCCCTCTCCACCAATATGTGGAGTGACATCATCCATTTTACTGGCTTTTGTTGTAGTTATTTGCCATCAAGTCAGCTCCAACTTATGGCAACCTTATGAATGGGAATCCTCCAAGAGCCTCAGTCATCAATAGCCCTACCCAGCTGTTTCAAACATGGGGCTATGGCTGCCTTAATTAAATCAATCCACCTGTTCTTCTGGCACTGCCATGCCAATTAAAATTCCTTACAGGTTGGAACCAAATTTTTGAAGTACTTTCCCCAGGTTCTTCTTTTCGGAAAAGAATTCCTCACTCTCTTCCATCAAGTATTTCATTAGCATTCTCTTTTCCCAAGAGGTGTCTGTGGTGGTGGTGGGATCAAGAGATAGGTCCCTCTAAAGATCCCATAAAGGTTTTTACAAGAGTATATGGTCCTTCTATATTCTCCTGGTCCCCAACTGTATAGTATGGGATGTTCAAATCGGTCCTTTTATTTCCTTGCTCTGGTTAGGAAGGGAAGGAAGAGGGGAAGGGGCCTTTCAGGATATCACAACATGTTAGGGTGCCTCAGCCCAAGCCACTAGTTTAGAGTACATTTGCTTCTCCTTCATCATCAAATATGAGAGAAAGTCTGGATCTAACCCAGATTATCCCCAACCAGCAGAACTTCCAGGACAGCAACCTTTCTAAACCCTAGTGCCATGAATTAAGAGCGAAGAAGATGACATGTGATCTGCACTGTCCACTGTGCACTATACAGATAGCAAAACATGGCCTGTGCGCTTGTATGTATTCGCACCCTTATAAGTCCACTTGCCTGGTTCCTCAGTATGTTCATTGACAGCTTTTTGCTTCAGCCAATGGCTAAAGGCAAAGCTTTCAAATAATAGTGTCTTGGAGTCAATAAGGCATTACTTTGGGACAGCAGTGGGAAGGATGCTGAATTCAGCCAGTATTCAAGTACTGGGAAACAGTAAATTGAAATAGTTTGCATATAGTACAGTAAATTAGCTCATTGTGAACAGTACCTAGAACCATGGATCTTTTGCATGTCACAGTAAACTGTGATCTTATTAGATGAAAAAGCTTTTCACATGTTTTTTTTGACTACGTGGATACTTCACATGTAATACCAGTTTCAATTTCACTTGTGCAGAACCTATGCCATGTATCCAAATTTATGGGAGCTCTCATAGATCATGGCCTGAGCAGTGACGGGGAGAGGAAGGAACCAGCTTCCTCCTTTCCTATGTTCCTGATAGGATGGAAAGAATATTCAAAAATATTTGAGGAATGATGCTTCTGCACAAACACCGGAATACTATTTTCTTGTATGGAAAATGCTGTTTTCTATGCAGAAAAAAACCCACATGCAAATTTTGTGCAGAATAAGTCCTGGACTACAACATACTCTGCACAAGAAAATGCTGCTTTTTTGTGCAGTAGAGGAGAATGCTACATAGGCAAAAAGCAATAAATGCTGTTTTCTGTGCCAAAATAAGTGCTGAACTTTGAATAGTCTTCAAAGACTGAACAGTTTTTTGAATTAGTTCACTAATTTCTAATTACCAAAGGGAAAATATATCCTTGAAGTTGTCAGTAGTTAGCACCTAGATACCTGACTGAGTTGGCTCACAAGTATTTATTTGATCACCGTTTTCCCTACTACAATCAGAGATGTTATATTTCTGTATAAATCAGAATAATCTTTACTAAATGTGTATCTGTACATAAACATTAGCACAACAGACTGGTGTTCTGCTTCGTGCTCTTTCCTGGTAATGTGTAAAGGTAACCTAGAATTCTAGAATATAGCAGGAAATGGTCCCAGGTTAGATGATTTCAAAATGGATTTAGAATAATTTATTGAGTCTATCACTCTGTCACTCACCATGTCAGTACCTCTCTGTGATACTGGGATTGAGTGTTCCTGTGAGGGAAGAGGTTGTGCTGACAGTAACAGTGGTGCTGGTAAGGTATAGCATGTCAGACAGGATCTTGCTAAGCAGTCAGACAAAATGTGCCAAACAGCTACCGGACAGCAGCGGTAGTACTATGCGTGTTGGGGAGGTGACACTGGCAGTGGATCTCTCAGAGACAATGGAAGGGGCACCATAGCAAACACTTGTTAGTACTGTGCAGAAGAAAGTGACAGTAAACTACTCCTGAAACATTCTTCCCTGAAAAACCTTAGATGAGATAGTTCAAAATGAAACAAGGGATGGTGCCAGAAGACGTGATTCCCAAGGCAGAAGTCACTCAGTGAGTTAGTGAGAAAGAGCAGAAGATGAGTAGTACTGTGGCTAATGATGCAGTTGGACTCAAGCTGAAAAGATGTTCAACTTCTGACATGCTCAGAGGTGAAAGGGAAGTCTGAAGCTATGGGAAGGATATGAGAAGCACGAATCAGGGGAAGTTAGGCATTGTAAAATAAGAAATGGAACATACAAACACTGCAATACATGGGGTGAGTGAGCTAACCTGGCAGGAATGGGACATTTTGAGTCAGATAATTACACAGTGTTTTACTTAGGAAATGAAATTCAGACATAGGGTGGCATTAATAGTGAGGAGAGGCATAGCAAAAGCAGTCAAACGATATAATGCCAAGTATGACCAAAAAATAGCAATAAGACTTTAGGGAAAACCTATCAATATAACCTACCACAGAGGCAGAAGAAGGAGTGGAAAGATTCTCTGCTGGAGTCCAAGAGGAAAGTGATCACACACCAAAACAGGATATGTTGGTAATCATAAATTATTGGAACACAAAAGAAGAAAATAGAGCAGAACCAAACATTGTAGAAAAATTTGGTCTAGGATGAAGAAATGAAGCAGAAGAGTAACTGATTGAATTGTGTGGAGCCAACAGTTTATTCATCACATTCTTCAGGCAACTAGAGGGGCAACTGTATACATGGACACTAGCTGATGGGCAATATAAAAATCAAATAGACTCCATAACTGGAAGCAGAAGATGGAGAAGCTCCATTCTCTCTGCAAAAACAAAAGCAGGAGGAGATTGTGGTACAGACCATGAACTGCTAATATCAAGAATTGGAGTAAAGCCAAAGGGGAACACTAAATCAATCATTGTGCCAAAATGCAACCTGAAGAACATGCCCGTAGAATGTTTTCCAGGAAGAAAAACAGCACTTCGGAAGTTCCTGCAACTCTGGGGAAACTTTTTGTTTCTTTTCTTTTTTTGGTCTCCATACAACGTTAACTATATAGTTTTCAAACTGTGTAAGATCATGAGGAACTATGCAGCTTTCCAGGAAAACACACACACGCACACACTTCTGGTGTTTTCACCATTATCAGAAAGCACTGCAGCTTTCAGATACCACCTCCTCATTTACATTGGTTTTTTCACTGTATTTGGGAGAAATATGCAAAATGCAAAACTAAATTACATGCTATATCCCTATGCAAACAATGTTGTGAACGGCATATCTTAATTTTTATCGTAAAGTAAATGGTGGAGGAATGTTTCAGAAGCAGTATAGTTCATGGTGGTCTATCATTTTTGCAGGGTGGTCCATTACTCATACAATACTGTATTGTGTGGGGCTCGGGTGTGGGTGAAGAATCAACTTAGGGCTGGCCTGGTTTGACCCCTTTCCAGAACTCCAAAGCTGCAGGGCCTGGGGAAGGGATTAACCTGGCTGATTGTCCAATGGCTACCTGTGGAAATATAAGGAGGCATTGGGCCTGGGTGCTTGTCCATATTCAGCTAGGGAGGTGGACCGGAAGGATCCCTGCCCCCATTTGATTTCTACACTTAGCAGGCCCCACTGCAGATTTTGTGAGGATTTGATTATAATTAAATGTGGCCCTAGTTTATCCCATCAATGTTGTCTGCCTCTTTATTTCTGGATGGGCGTGCAGTAACATATTGCTGGACAATGTGGTAACTATATAATGCATCACAATGCATATGTAATCCTATATGGTAAAAACGTGGCAGGGGACATCTCCCCAAGAGCCTTTCTGAAGTCTCATAGTGGGCCACCATAAAATTTTCTTGGCAAGATTTATTTAGACAGGGTTAGCGACTCAGTGTATAGGAATTTAGAAATAAAAGTGGATATATGAGTGGGAGATTTTCTCACTCTTGCTAAACAGGAGGAGGACAAGGCTTTCACGAGTGCCTTACATTTCCCATGCTGAAAGCTGCACGGTTTTCAGAGAAGGCTGTGCAGATCACAGGAGAAACTGCACTGGTTTTGCAAAACTAAAGCTTTCTGGACAAACTGTGCAGCTTTCATAGGGAAGCTGCACATTTCCCTATCATTGCAGGGAAATATTTCATGAGTGTCTCCAGGGAGTGTTTCCAGCTACAGGAATTTCCTTGAATGTCCCAATAGCTACACGAAGTTAAAATTGATTTATTGTCCTTGACATCCACTGGAACCAGTACAACTGAGATTTACCACAAGAGAGGTGTCTCTTGTTGCTCAAGCTCTGATAAAATTTTAGGGGGGGGGGTATCCCTGTTACTAGGCAGTGTTTTTGGATTGCTGAACCTTTTTCTTGATCCAGAAGGGTTCTTATGTTTTTGATTGCGTATTAGGTGGGATGCATTACTTGACTGTGACAAAGCTAGATGTGGGTGACAAGAATCTTTGCTAATAACACATCCTCTGTACTTGTTTTCACACTCCTGTTAATCCTGTTGTAAATTGTCATTTGTATGTTCTCAAGTAAGTTCTTCTTAATATTCAGAGTCAGACATGTGCTACATTCAGTCACTTTCCCTCCTCAGGTTCACCAGAGGGTTTTTTGTTTTGTTTTGTTTTTTTGCACTTGAAAGGTAATGTCTCACATATAGAAAAAAGATATTCAGCAAGGAATTAAGCATTGCTATGCTTTTGAAAAGACATAACATGCTGAAGGACAAGTCTTAGGGAAATTCAGACCATATGAACATTAGGGGGTAAAGACCATGGCTGAAATCCCATGTGCATGCATAGCTCCACATGTGATGTTCCACGTCTTCCCATAGTCTGGAAACTTTCAAGAGGAAAGAGGCCCCTGCTTCTGCTTAGTGGTTGGGTGGGGGGGAGGGGAGACAATTCAGACCATGCAGAAGCAGCAGGTTGGAGTTTGGGGGGAACAAATAAAGGCATGCTCTCAAATGGAGTGCAGCTGCCTTTTCCTTCCCCCAGAAGCCTACAGCAACCATAGTGTGAGCTGACTTCCCCCTCTCTCCTTTTCCCTCCAATACTAAAAAGGATCAACAGCAGCCTCTCCTGGGCTTGAAAGCTGCCTCATGGGGAGAGGTTTTTGGACAGACTGCAAGAATAGCCCTCTACACCATCTAAAAAGGGACTTAACAGTGCATAAGTATGTGTGTGTCACCAACAGGATGCCAGCCATTGCATATTGTGTGTGTGTGTGAACCATTTCAGAGTCAGATAGCCAAGGCATTTTCTTTCCCACTCAACTCTCTTATCAGGACACGCTGCATTGATGCAGTAAGGCATGATAATGTACTTCAAAATGTTGCAAGCCAGCTCTGCTTCAATTGGGGACCCTTCTACTCCTTCTTTGGGGAGGCATGGGGCTGTTTTGATGTATGTGATGACCAGATACAAAAAAGGACATGGACAAAAAAAAGGACATGGCCGCTGCATAAAAGAAGGAATTTCAGCAGATGTAGATTGTGACTGTGGCATTTCCACTGCTTCCGGTCATCAAAACCCTAAATGTCTACCAAATCCTAGCTTAACGGCACAACTGAGAGACAAAAGTGCTTCAAGTCACAAAACACACCTTACTAGAAAGGCATGAGAACAAGAATAAGATAAGTTAATAATCCTTCCCCAGGTTCTCTTTAAAAAAAAATTACAGACTTCTTTGCCCTCTGGCTATGTGTGTATGTGGAACAGACAGAAGGCTCCTTTCTTAGAAACCTCTACAACAAAATCCTAGAAGTAGACATAATCAACCACTTCTGTCACAAACTGAGCAAGATCCATCTCCGCAGCCTCACTCCTTTACTTCAGACAATTTGGAGGATTGCTTCTAATCCTGTGATAAGTGACATCCATTTCTTCTGGGACACTACGCAATTTTTCTCTTGTATTCAACTCTGAGTGTTTTTATATGAGGAGGAAGAATTGTGTGGCCCTCTAGATGTTATTGCACTCTACTTCCTATGTACCCAAGGCAGCATAGCCAGTACGAGGAATGTTGAGAGCTGCAGTACAACCACATCTAATGGGCTGCATGATTCCCTTCGCTGTTTTATACTGAGAATCTTTTGTAGGACACTTTGACATGATGTAGGATACAAGTATTCCAAGCAAAATAATAATAAGTCCCACTGAATTCAATGGGACTTACTCCCATGTAAGAGCAAATAAGAGCAAATACTGGTTTGAAGCTTTTACTTGTCTGTAAGGCAACAATCCTTATCTCATGTACTGAGGAATAAATTCTATTGGAACTGGACTTCACCTGAATATGCAGCTCTTACCTTCTTGTTTATATTCAATGTGTTACATTTTGCACTTAGAGAATTTTTCTATGTGGTTTTATCACGTGAAGTGTTTTTAATTCCTCACTCAGATCTAACCAGTGCAATATTTTCTCCCCGCACAGGAGAAAATTGATTTAGCCTCATTTAATGATCTCAAGGAAGAAATCATTCTGCCATGAGCTTCCTGCAGTGCTTCCGTTTTACTGTACAAAAAGCTCAAAATGTCATCACATTTACAAATGAACAGAACGGTAGCCATTTGGATAATGGTGAGCCACAGCCTACTTCCTCTTCAGGTAAATGTGTTTTAATGACAGAATCATTGTGAACAAGTATATTAATGATCTTGGCCCTAATCAAAAATCAAGAGATGTTTACTGGCAAAGGGAAGACTGTAAACAGTACTGGGTCAAAATAAAACTATGCATAAAACATGAACTATGGAGCTCTATTCAGAGTCACATTCACACTGGGAGAGAGACTGAAAAGACATGTTTTCCTCAGTCCTGCTAAGGTTCAAGGAAAGAAGGAAAAGGGAAGGCCTCAGAATGCTTGATAGGAGAGCCTTATTAATATGGCTTAGTGGCTAAAGTCTAAACTCCAATGTTAGCTGGAACAAAACTAGCCCCACTGAACCAAATGAAACCCAATAGAAGTTGACTTACCATATTCCAACAGACTCAGTGAATCATCATCAGTTAGGACTCATACATAGATTTAGCCCCATTTGTTTTTCATACAGAATTAGACTGTGGAACTTCCTCCCCTGGGAGGCCAGCTTGGCCCCCTCTGTCTTCTCCTTCCACCTTTTTATTTAGACTGCTTTATTAACTGGTTGCTTTAGAAGGGTCTTTTACTAGTGGTGGTGGTGCTGCACTTTTTCATCTCATCTGTTCTTTTCAAATGCTTTTAAGTGCTTTTAATTTAGTAGTGCTGAAGCAACTTCCACAGCCTGAGTGCAGTTATCAATAATTCTTTACCTGTTCTTTTATTTTCTGGGGCTTTTGGTGTTTCCTCATCTTTGTTCATCTTCTTTATCACAGTGTTAAGGCTCAGACCTGTGTTTAAAGACTTTCACTATGTTTCCCCAGTTGTATGTAGTTGTGGACTTTAGGGCTGAGAAGTCAACAGTATCCCATTCACTGAGATTTCAGGGGCAAAAACAGAGACCAGGGACTGGGTGCTGGTGATGTCACAGGAGCATCCCTTTTGTGATGTCATAGGGAATGGGCCCTATGGCAGGGCAGGCAAGTGTTAGGAGAAGCTAGAACTGCTTATCAATCAGCAGATTGTGGAAATGAGCATTAGGGTGATGGGCCCAAAATGTGGGTAAAACCTAGCTAACCAGATCGTACAGCAACTGGGATAAAAATATCTTTGATGACTAGAATGGCAGCAAAATGTGACCACTAGCTATAACTGTTATCACTGTTAGGAGTGCAACAACACTTAGCGCTGAAGAATCCAGAATGCCTTGCAGTGGGCAGTAGTAATACAGCTAGTTAGTTTGAGTGACCTGAAGTGTCCTCCCTTCTTTAGCTCTACCTGTCCTGACCCCTCTGTGATGTAAACTGATACTCTTAAGGATGTTTCTCTGCCTCTTCTCAAAACCTTCTCTATCTTTCCAGTCCTTTCTAGGAATGCAGATAGATTAGATAGCACCCAGTAACTTTCCTATCTTAGAATCGAGTTCCTCGAATAAAGCCTTTACTTTGTTTCCTTAAGCCATTGGTATCTTTGCTCCTTAATCAGTATACATGCTCTGCTGCAGACATGCACTCTCTATTAACCACCACTCCCTCTGTCTCCTTGGCAGGTCTTTTAGAGTTTTTTGTTTGTATTGTTACTGCTATGACTTGGAGAACAAGATCATTATATATAACACTGGCCCTGTTTTGGTCTAAATGGACCCTAAGTGATGGTTCCAAGTGAGTGTGTCACAAATGTCTTCCCTTCTTTCCCTCCCTGCACTCCTAGTTGTTTTTTTCTTGCACCACAAGCTGCACAAGTGCAAGGCACAGATAACTCTCTTTGTGGTGAGCCAGAGAGCTCTGACACCAGCTGAGAAGGACTAGAAACTGGTGCCCAAGTTTTAAAGCCACCTCACATGCTAAAGTCAAATTTCTTCCTTCTTCAGTGCCATTCGCCTTGAGAGTTGTCTCCCCACTTGCAGCCCTGAAGTGCTTTCACACCATACAGGTATTGCTGTGTGATTTCACTTTAATTGTCGTGGCAATACCCTATGGAATCATGGGATTTGCAGTTTACAGAACAGCATGTACAATTCTCAGCAGGTGAGCTCCAGAGTCTCATCAAACTATAAATCCCAGAATTCCATAGGAGGTTGCTACAGCAGTTAAAGTGGAATCATAATGTTATGTGTAGTGTGAAAGACCTCTGGAAAAGCACAGCAATTCTCTTTGACTTCAGTTGGTCCCATGAGGCCCAGCAATTCTATCAGGCTTAGTTGAGTGTAGTAATTTTGTGACTGTTGACTGTAATTCACTAGGCTGAAAAAGAAAGCAACATTAAATTTTTAATGTCTGTTTTCAAAATTCTACAAACTGGTTGGTTTTAAGTACAAAATTGAACTTCTACCAATTAGCTTTAAAGTCTGTCTGTCTTTCGTCCTTCCTTCCTTCCTTCCTTCCTTCCTTCCTTCCTTCCTTCCTTCCTTCCTTCCTTCCTTCCTTCTTTTTTTGGTCATTCATACTAGTAAAAAGAATCAGGTTAGCATGGCTTTAGTCAGTTAAATCAGATATTTAGTCAGTGAAATTAAATATATGAACTTTTTGCTAAAGGCATTCAAACTAGGAGAATTTCCCTATCATATCCATTTCAGCTCTGCTCAGTACCACCCCACAACCACAAATAGCTCAGGATATTTAAAATTCTGTTTTTTCCAAACATGTCCTAGGGAACCCCAGGGTTCATATGAAGATTAACATGGGTACCTTGGCGAGAAGATCGATAAGGGTGGACGATTTTCCCTGAATGGCCTCTGGTTTGGATATATCTTATCATTCTCCCACCCCATGATCTGCAACTTTCAGGGCTCCTGAAAAAGACAAATCACCACAGAGAATATCCCAAGGGAAAACAGCTTGAAAGCGTACATTGACAAAACTGATGACTCTAACCAAACTCATCCTTCCATCAGAAGTCAACAACTGACAATAGCTTGAGCAGCCATATACATGTCATTAAAAATTCCTTTTGCATTTTCAAGTTGAGAAGTCACAAGAGTCTTCTGTCAAACTGCCTATTTCTTGCCTTTTAAATCAGGCCAGTAATTCTCTGTACATTTCAAACAAGACTGACAGTCCAAAGGATGTCATGCCACTTCAGTGCCTGAACTGCTTGGTTATTCCTGACTTAAGGTTTGGTCCTTCTTGTTTTTAGAGGCCTTTGATGGTTTTCTTAGAGTCTGACGAACATCTGTCAAAGAAGCAGTGAATACTTTCAAAATAACTTCCCTAAACCAACATCTTGCTGATGTGTTGGATTATCTCTTCTATTATCCCCTGCCTGGAGTTGTAGTTCAACACATATAAAGGGAACTAGGTTGAGGAAAGCTGCTTTGGCACCAGGTAGGACTAGACCTGAGTTTCTAAAACTTCTGCTAACATAAACTAGTGGGATCTATTTTTAGTACAGGATTATCTGTTCCAACACCTACCCAAAAAGTGAGGTGGGTGAGAACTTTCTTCATCAGCAACAGGAATGGAAAGAATATTCAAAAAGGGCAAAAATGGGTTTCTTAAGTAGGAAAACCCTTACAAAGAAAATGCTAGAAAACCCTAACACTTTGGGACTGATTCTACGAGAAATTCAGACTTTTAGTTTTTTATTCTTCAACGCAGAAAACAACTTTTTCTATGTAGGAATCAACATTTTATGTATTTCCAAGAATATTCTAATACATTTGCAGAAAATGTTGCTTTCCATGCAAAAAAGTACAAATTCTGCAAAAAATAAGTCCTGAATTGCAAACAGTTTTCTGAAACTATATAGTTTTCAAAGACTTTCTTGCAGCAGATGGAAAATTGCTAAAATTACTGATGTTTTCTCGAAAACAACATTTGCAAAGAACTGCATCCCTAACAAACACATGCTAGTAGCCTGATAACATCCTATTTCTCCTTCCGACGGTGAGGTTCCCAAGACTGGTCCTCCCATTTAGGAAAGCAAAGAATGAAGAAAATGGATTCTTTTGTGTCTTTATATGCTGAAACAGATTAACAAAGTGTGAATACTTTCAAATAAGTTATACTTGTTATACACTCATGGATCAGTTTATTGTGAGCCATATCAGTCCAACAGTGTAAGAACAAAGATAGCTTTTCTATAGTACAGTTGTCTTGTTTTTCTTCTCAGATTCTAACTACATCTTCAGCTTTACCATAAAAAGCCATGTCCTATATCCTATATACCATTTTGTCTAAACTGGAGATATTTTTCCAGTTATTAGAAATGGTTACATGCACAATTAATGCTCCATGTTTTATTCAACTATCATCTTTACAGAGCAAAACAGTATTATTAATAGATGCAGTGGCAAAGCATAAGCTATCATATTTTCCATTTCTTCCAAAATAAATAATCAAAATTGTCTAACCAATAAGCATAACCACATCTATAAACCTGAGATATCTGCATCTCTGCCCACATCTCTGGAATTATCTATAACTCTTGAATAAATCTGAATCAACCTTTGTGAAGTCAGATATCATCTGTACTGTAATTTATAGCAAGTTTTCTCTTAACTTCTGGCACAATCCAATTGAAGCCGTGTATTTCCAAATCCATTTCCAGCTCTCTAAAGTTATTATCATTTTTCATTTCGGGTTGCCTCATCATAGGGTTTTCATCATAGGGTTTTCTCTACATACTACATAAACTTACATAACTTTTTTACATAATTTTTTTTACATAACTTTAAAATGGTTAACAAAGACATTGAAATAATTAAAGATTTCCTATATATTGACTTCGTCATTAACCAAATGGGGATTGTAGTCAAGAAATCAGGACACTAAGCCATTTCCACACTACACTGTTATAATGCTATTATTCTATTTTCAACATCCTGGGGTTTGCAGTTTACTGAGGCTAAAGAGCTCTCTGGCTGAGAATTCTAAATGCCCCTCCCTAAACTGCAAACCCCAGCATTCCATAGGATGTTGAAAGTGGAATAATAGCACTATAATAGCGTAGTGTGGAAATGGACAAAGACTTGAAAAGCAGCCACGGCTGAAGTGTAAAGACATATCATTACATAACAGTCTGAATCATCCAGAGCATAGTAGTCTCAGTTTCTGTGTACAGATGGACAGTCAAGAAAGCTGACAGAAAGAAAATCAACTCATTTGTACTGTGGTGCTGGAAGAGAGTTCTACATGAACTGCTAAAAAGACAAATGAATGAGAACAAATCGAGTCTGAGCTCTCATTAGGTATGAAGATGACAAACTAAGGCTGTCATACTTTGAATATACCATGAAACATTGTGACTCATGATGATAATACCTGGTATACTGTAAGGCATAAGGAAAGAGGAAAACAACATCACAGGTGATTTGATTTACTCAAAGAAGCCGCTGCCCTGATTCTGCAAGACCTGAGCAGGACTGTTGAAGTCTCTCATTCCTTGGATCACCATAAATTGAAGTTGATTTGACAGAAATAAAAATAACAACAAAACGTTATCTTTTTGGAAGTCAATTTGTCATTTAATCTACTAGTTAAGAGTTTCCTCCAATTAGTTATTCAGTATCCCCATTTCATCAATCTTAAGGAACTTCTCAAATTCCATAAATCTCACAAAGAAATATTTTTTAGCAGCTGAGTAGTTGTATTACAGATACTGAAACAGGATTATCTGTTCATCCTGGATTTGAAGTAGTGTCAGAGAACAGTTTTTCACCATCATTATTCCATCACTAAATAGATCTTTTAATGTCGTTAACCTTGTCCCCCACCCCACCCCAGAATACAATACCACCTCATTGTTCTTGATGTATTACTGCACTATATTCTACTACTGTACAAAGGGACAAATACGGACCACTTTACCTCCTGCACCTTTTGCCCTGTCTGATATGAGACAACAGATCTGAGATGAAGAAGCAGAGTGCTAGGCCATTTCTGCACGATGCTGTTTTAGTGCTATTATTCCACTTTCAACATCGTATGGAATTCTGGGGTTTGCAGTTTAGGGAGGGGCATTTAGAATTCTCAGCCAAAGAGCTCTTTGGCCTCAGTAAACTACAAACCCCAGAATTCCACAGGATGTTGAAAGTGGAATAATAGCACTAGAACAGTGAGTGTGGAAATGGCCGTAATCTCCAAGTGGGAGACATCAGATCTTCGTAAATATATTTGAGGGAGGAGTATCTTTTCTACATCTTACTGGGATGAAGTGACTGCTATACTGTCTGCATGATTTCTGCCAAGTGAAAACTATCAACAATTACAAAGCATATGTACATGTTTGAGAAATGTAGCCATGACGCTGCAAATGAGTATCAGAGCCAATGTTTTTTGTACTTCATCCTGCATGGCTCCCATGGAGGTCTGTTTTAATAAGGATGCATAAGTCAACAAATGTACAGTCTCTTGGAAAAGTTAAAGAAACACAGCGAAAGAGTTTAACCTTTCTAGACTCTCAAGGTAGGGGACGGAGTAGGTCTAAGGGTGTGTTTAAAATGTTATTGATTTTAATACAGTGGAAAGCTCACCTCCTTACTCATGCATAAACTTTTCCATAGGCCCAGCTGAGCATTTCTAAGAACACTGCTGCAGACCACATTACTCTTTTATAAACAGTAGATTAAATATTTATTCAATCTTTTTTGAGCATGTTGAATACTCACTGCATGACCTCAGAATCAATGAAACAGTATAGAATAGTTTGCTATGCTTCTCAGAAGGAAAAAAAAAAAGATTACTACAGAAGCGGAAAAAAAACAGTCTTGGCAGACAAATGAAGAACAGCAGTAGGAAGAGAATGCCCCTCAACCCATCCCTGTGTCCCATGATTTCAGGAGTATAGCAATATGAGAGATGAGGACATTGCTCCCTAATAGGAATTCTGTACCCAGAAATGAAAGTTTCTGCAAAATTCTAGCACTGCAGAGAATGAGGCACTGAAAATCATTCGTACCTAAAACTCTGATATTTGCTGTGTTTGCATTCTCCTGGTTAATGCTGCTTGCCTCTTCTCTTTGGGCATTTAGAAATTGCATTTCTAAATGCCCAACTGAAGTTCTAAGTTACTGTAATGCTAGAAATTTGGGGACTTAAGGAAAAAATTCATTTGGGGGGCAGAATTCTTATGTATGGCAATACTCTCATTCCCCCCTCCCCCAGAGCTACATCCCTGTCTGGATCCCTGTATACTAAGCTCATACAGAGCAGATCTGGTTAATAGTGTTACTTCAGGTAGATAGCCAGACAGCTAGACTGACTTCTTCTGGATATTGGTTATAACCCAGGGTTGGCCCAAGACATTTTGCTGCCTGAAATAGAGCAGCAAACAGCACCCATTCACCCATCCATCTAATTGAACATACATAGTATCAAAAGCTAGCCAAATTATTTGAGGACAAAGGTAACCTGTGTCCCAAACCCCATAAATCATGCATCCCCATTGTTGGCAATGAAAATATTAGCATGAATGGCATAGCTAAAAAATTGGTGCCTTGCATGATACTCAGAATCTGCTGCCTGCAGGAGCTGTCTCACCTTGGCCAACGCCAGCCCTTTTCTCATGAATGCCCACATTATGCCCAAGAGTGCAGAAACGTGTAGAAGAGTGCTGCTGGTCCAACCGCGCATATACTGAGATGGGCAACTTTGGCAGTTCAGGGGCCAGTTTTATACTTTGTACAGTTTTTATACTCTGGAGTATACAAGGATAGAAACAATAAAAATAGGACCTATTTTATTTGGCTTGATGTCCCCTTCTGGTTTTAAAAAATGCTTATGTTAAATAGTGCAGGGAGTGCATGCATGACCTATTTCAAAACTGAATCACTGTTTCTGGAAGCTTCTAGGAGAGGTAATTCACCTTTTTATTCCCACAAAAGGAGTGGTCTGGAAGACGTGGGGTTGTGGTCTTGGAAAGCTCCTTTTGGGGCCACACATTACCCACCTCTGATATCCATCAAAGTGTCAAAGCAGCCACAGGAAGAAAGGAAACCAGGAACCTGGGATGATCCTGGGTGGCCAGTGCTGCATTAGCCAGAAGAAATGTGTAAGCAACAAGGAATGCAATGAATAGCTTAACTGGAATGGTAGGGATGGTAATAACAGAAAGTGGAAAGGTACCTGCAGCACTTACATACACACAGAAGTTCAGAAAAAAAACAACACCAAGCAACATGCACTAGACGGGCTATTGAAAAACATTTTGATTAGCATTTTCGAAAGGAAAGCTATTAAGATACATCAGCCTCCTCTGAATCACATACTTGTGGGCCAATATAATACAGTCAACAAGAGTAGAACAAGGTCTATTTTCAGACAAATCTTTAAATGAACACAGCAGCTGTGGTTTCCAAAACCACGTCCCCACTACAGCTACCAGGTCAGCAGTTTCCCATTCACAGCTAAACCCTAAATATTTTCAGGGCTAAATCCTGAGACTAAGGGTTGTGGTCCTTGTGATGTCATGGGATGGGTCCTCGTGGTGTCTCAAAGCCAGGATAGGCAAAGTTTAGGAGATAGCCCAGAAGTGCTACTGGGTCAAAATGCTGTGAAAATGGGCATGACGGTAATGCATTTAAAAGAGCCAGAATCTGAGTTAAAACATGATTAGGCAAATAACATTGCATTCCAGGTAGCAAAATACTCCCAGTAGCTACAGCAGTTGCCACCATTCCCTCTAGGACTTTCATTTAACATGCCTTTACCTACGGCATGCCTGACACACAGGGAGTTTTTCTAGTTCATGGGCTGTTGGCACCAGGGCCAGTACAACAAGAAGACACACAAGTCATGATGCTAGTGTTCCATTTTCCATCTTGTTCCACATGTCACAGTGTGCCCAAGTGCACACACCCACTACCTTTCTTCCCAGTCCCCTCTCCTTGCCCCCCCTTTTTAGTACACGGCTGTTGCACAAATGCAACATACACACAGATACCTTTGCAGTGAGACAGAGTGTTCTGGCCCCACTGAGAATGAATGGAGATAGCTACCAAAGCTCTGAAAGAGGGATCAGTACAATGTGTCTCTGGGACCACATGTAGCTGCCAAGTCTGTTTTTGTAGCTCTCTACCCTTTCAGATTCCTCAGACTGCTCTTTTCCAGTCCTCCCTCTACGATCTGTCTTTCTGGTAAAATGTTTCATCTTTTAGGGTTCACAAGGTCCATATGTAATGTATAGCAGTGGAAAGAATATTTGGAAATATTTCAAAAATGGTCATTAAAATGTGTTTTTTGAGTGTCAAGAAATGCTGACAAGAATAATCCAAGACTGAAAAGAATCTTCAGTTTTGGACGTACTCGGTGGAAAATTTGCACACGGATATCTTCTGCCCAAAACAGCATTTTCTGCACAGAAAATATTTATATACAGAATATCTGGTTCCTTGCACAGAGAATGAAGCTTTCTGCACACAGAAAAAGACCTGTGGAGTTTTTACAGAATAAATTCAAAACTCTGAATGATTTTTGAAAACTGCAAATTTTAAAGACTTTCTTACAGCAGGAAGAAAATTGCTAAAAATTACTCACTGCTTCCTCCAAAACTGGGAAATAATTACATCTCTAGCCCATTGTGCAATACAAAAGAAAAAGAAAAAAGGCTAGATGCAGCAGTTCTGAGAGTGCTGGGCCAAAAAAAGGCAGATTGAGGCATCATTGCACTGACAATGAACCTTGTCTGAACACTGAGGCTCTGGCAGCCATAAAAGAATGCCATTTGGTAATGCCAGCCCTGCTACAAATTAGAAGGTGCTTGACCTTGTGTGTTGTAACTACTTTTGATCTGTGCACATTCAACATATACTCAACCAACCAGATTAAACCAGTTGTAACTCCTTTGTATCTGCTACCAAACTACTTCCAAAAGTGGAGCCTCAGCATTCAATTCTTCTTCTCTATTCTATAGTCTTTGGTATTTTGCCTTTGTCAAGATGTCATGTTGTACACTGTCATGTTGCTCTCCTTGCTCCATATCACTGGTAGCTGTTATAGGCACGAGCAGGGAAACATGCAACATGATTATGCTATGACATGAGACAACCAATGCCTTGGGTTATGAGATGCACTTTTGGGGTGGGGGGCAGTTCTCTGATATTTCTAACTTGGACTGAGCAACAACTATGTGTATAATCTCTGTGACCATGAGTTTACAATACTGGAGCTGGACCTGCAAAACACAGATTTGAATCAAAACACACTATATAGATTTCATCTAGTCACAAATCTGGGCCTGATCACCCGTGTAGCACTGAATTGTGAAGAACTGAAGAATGCTACTGAAATTATAATGGATGACAAATCTTTCAATGATGCTTTTTAGATTAACTCCATATTACCTCCCAAATCAGAGGCACTATTTTCCTGTATACTGATTGCTATGAGCAGGCAAGTGTTATTACTTACATGTCATGTTTGCGAGCTTACCATAGAAAACTGGTTGGCAACTATGGAAACAGATGTTGGACTAGTTTGGCCTTCATTTGGATCCCATGTGGCTTGTCCTCTTAATCATAAATAATGAGATAAGTACTACAGAGAGCAAACTGAGTAACAGAGGCCATTGGCGATTTTTAGAAGATGCGAAAGTAAACTGGGGCAAATGATTTTCAGCTATAATGGCTTTCTTCTAATTTGTTAAAGCTTTAATCATTTACGTATTGCTACATGTTTACAATGCTTTTATGATTATGTAGAGTTTTATGTTGTCATCTATCTTGGAAAGCTCTGAAACGAAGATGTCAACTATATATTAAGAAACAAAACACCACTCTTTTTTAAAAGACTTTCAGTCCTTGTACAAACAATGGAACAGCTCAGAATTTCAGTTTCTATTTAAGTAGATATGAGAATAATTTAGCAAATTCTGATGCAATTTTAATTACATTAATATGCAATAAAATCTGTTTTTAACAGCCTGAACTACACAACCACTTATTGGTTTAAATATTAAGTACAACATAGGCTTTTCACATATAATTAAATGCTTTTTTCCCTCCTGAAAGCATTTTGAAAACTAATGACTAGCTTCATTGCAGCTGGTTTCCATATTGTTGAGTACATTCAAGTGGGATTAAATTTTAATTTAATGTCTAGCATCACTTTGAAATATTAATCAGAAACAACACTTTTACTATTTAGATGCATTAGAGGGGCTGAAGCAGTATAAAAGGGGGCCCACATTACCAGACAGGAATGCTGCATAGCACATTTTATACAACACAACCTAAGTCATCAGTTCTGTAACAAGAAAAGTCTTATGCTGGTGTAACAGTCCATTACACTGGTGTAAGGAATATAGCAGTGGTCAGGGGTGGTAAAGCAGAGAAAGCCACTCTCATCATTATAGAATGCTACCCCTGGCAACTCCCAGACAGCATGGAAACCAGCAAGGTAGCTTTTACTCTTGTGAGAGACAGTTTTCACTGCAGTCTTCCTATTGTTGCAACTCCTGCAACCATTTTACCTTGCTGTTGTCTGCCTGCTCCATAATCACCAGTGTGTTCTTACGCCAGCCAACAGGACTGTGACAGTATCCACACTACCCAGTTACAGTAGCTTGACAGCACTCTTAACTGTCATGGGTCTAAGGCCCTTTTCGCACGGCATTTGCCATGCAAAAGAGGGCCTGGAGCGTCGCGCAATTGCGAGGAGCAATATGCACGACGCACTCACAACCACGCGACGCTCCGGGGCTGGCAGGGGCCAATCGCACACCTTTTCATTTTTGGCTTGAAGCTGAAAATGGTGCGCGATCGCACATTCCTCCCGGGCCCCATGCGCACTTACCTGGCATGCAGAGCCTCTGGAGCCGGGCCGGTTATGCTTCCAGCCCCAGTGCAGCCTGGGAAGGTCCCAGGCTGCACTGCAGAACGAAGAGGCGGGGCTCTCGCGCGAGCAGGCAGCTCGTGCAGAGCTGAAGCAGCAGGGAAGAGAGAGCCTTTCGGCAGAGGCTGCTTGTGCGATCCCCACACCCCAGCACTGGAACAAGGTAAGGTGTGGAAAGAGCCTAAGATATAAAATCCTGGGAACTGTAGTTTTGTTGAGGAACTAAATTACTTCTGTCCTCCTGTCTCTGATGTCATTTCTTGCTACTCCTCCTAACTAGGCAGAGGCAGCCAGCACATGGAGTCTCCATAATATCTGCCTGAATAAACTTGTAGCCATGTAAGCCACTTTTCGGGACTTCTGTAATGAAGTCTAGGGATTCTGCACTATCACAGATATATTTCCTGAAAACATTTTCAGTTATTAGTTTTTACTTTACTGCGTATGTCCAGAGTAATTACTCCTGATTTACAGTCATAAGCTCATAGCAGTAATCCAACTGTACCCTAATAAATTACTCCTACAAGTTTGAACAGCTGTCACTGTGCCCTTTTCCCCAGATTCCTCCTCTGAATTCCCTCCTCACTGGGGTTGGCGTTTTTCACCTTTACTTACAAGTGGAAGGTGGTGTGCTGGAACACTATATCTCATTCCACCACAGGCAACAAAGGCCATTTCCGCATTAGTATTTTAAAATGGTGTAGAGCGACTTCCAACGGAGGTCTTCTGCACCATAGAGTAGACTGAGGTGGACTACTTTTTGTAGTTCCACACCTCAATCCACGTGGGAGCAACCGGAACTGGTCGCTCGGCGTGTTTTTTAAAAACCTCTTTTTCGAGGTTTTTAAAAATCACAGAGCGCGCAACCTCGTGCCGCTCCATCACCCGGCTCCGGAGCAGATTTGCAGGGGCGTGCAAGTGCGTGCCTGCAGATCTGCTGGGGACGGGCTTCCGGCTGGCGAGCTTCTCCGGTTGGTGGAGAGCCTCCACCAACTGGAAGCCGCCATTTGGGATGCCGGAAGACTGCAGAGCAGCGAACTCGCACTGCTCCTCGTGGCGACGGACTGCCCAGCCGCTGGTAAGCTCCGTTTTCGGGCGTTTTCGGGCGCCCCCCCCCCCCACATGTGGAAAGGGCCAAAGTGTCTTGGGTCAGCTCTGTAAGCATCATTAAAACCACTTGGCCCAAGTAAGAAAAACTTGAGACCTAAGAAGTTTCTGAACTGCTGGGCAGATGGGGAAGAGAAAATCTGCAAAAGAAGTATGCATTAAAACAAATGCAGTATACACAGTACAAAAAAAAATGTTTTCTTTCTCCCACTGGAATACCAAACACTGTTTTTCATGAATATGTATAATTAGATGTTCTTTGTGAGTGAGAAGTAGTAATTAATTCAGCGTTAAAAATCACAACCTATTACTTGAGCACCATAGCAACCAACATTGCCAAAAGAGAAAATGAAATTTCAAAGCCTATTTTTAAATTATTACATTTACACATTTCCTTAAAAATTCCAAAGCAGGCTAGAATTATTTTTAGATAAAGACAATAGGAGTTCAGGTCGTCAGAATGTGAAGATGCAACCTTCATGGAGGGACAACAATTTACTGTAAAAAGATGAAATGGCATGGTGGTTTCGAAGATACTGAGAGTGTTGAAACAAAAAAGTACTCTATATTCTCATGTATAAGTCTAGAAATTTTAGTCCTAATATTGACCAAAAAACCTGGGTTGACTTATCCACAGGTAATGTAAGTACTGTACCTTAACTCTTATCAAAAAAAGGAACCATCCCCTTCTCTGAGTAGAGTGATGAAAGGCGACAGCTTAGGCTGCCCCAGGAGAACCTAAAAGCAGCACTGGCCCCCTCTACTCTCTCTGCTGTGGCACTGCTCGTGGTCTTTTTGAATACCTGGATGGGAAAATGGTGCTTTCCTTCAAAGGAATGCTGAGGAGTAGAGGGGACTGATACTTCTTAAGTTCTCCTGGGACAGACTATGGTCTCACCTTTCACCACTCCACTTACAGAAGGGGATGGTTCCTCTTTTTATAAGAGATAACACTGTACCTTAACTTTTATCAGAAAAAGACCCATCCCCTTCTCTGAGTAGAGTGGTGAAAGGCCTCATTGAATACCTGGGCAAAAAATGGCAGCAGTCACCGCCAGGGCAGCTGGTCTCCTGAGGCAGCATTGGCATTTTCTCCTCTCTGCAGAATGACCCTTGACTTATCAAGGGGGTCATACCAAAATCCATAACTTTGACTGCCAAACCTGCCCTTGACTTATACACGAGATTGACTTATACACAAGTATATATGTACAGCAAAATGATACAGGTTGTTGTATATACCTCTTTCAAAAGCAGAATGCAAACTGGGCTCAAGATCACCCCATTAACAGGATCTGAGTACCAACTTTTTTTTTAATTAAGTATGGGGGATACAGCTGATGTCACCTGAGCTACATGTAGACTTTAGCCACTCCCAGTGTGGTGTTCATCTCCCTTTCCCCAGCTGGATGGCAGAGGGAAAAACACTGTTCTTTTACAACTATTGGCAATGCTATAACTGAGACCGAAATTTCAACCATGATTGTTGGAATGGGGTGGGTGGAACAGCTAGGAAAAATCACATGGGTAACTATAGCTCCCTGAATCCTCTAGTACCAAGGCCACTGGCCATACTGGCTCAGTAGTTCTGGGAGTTATAGGCCTTTTCCGCACGGCACTCTTATAGCGCAATTATTCCACTTTCAACCTCCTAGGGAATCCTGGGGTTTGCAGCTTCGAGAGGGGCCAGTCGGCCCCTCTCGAAGCTGCAAAGCCCAGGATTCCCTAGGAGGCTGAAAGTGGAATAATCACGCTATAAGAGCGTCATGCGGAAAAGGTCATAATTTAAAGAAAGTAACTTTACCAGCTTCTGCTCAAACCCTGTGTGACTGTGCTGCTAAGACTGCTATTTCCCTGTCACCAGTACCAGCAGAAAAACTGTGATCTTAGTGAAGACTGGTGAGGCAGTTGGGGTGGAGGTGGAAGAACGGAAATGCAGTACAGCACACAAGGAAACTATGAAGCAATTTTTCTCCAGTGGAGGGCAACTGCATCCCAAATCTCAAAGTTATGTTTTCATTATTTGATAATATGATCAAAATAATTTCGAATTCATTGTCTTGAGATTGTGCAAGTAATAAACACACATTTCTCCTTACGTAACTTTCTCAAGAATCTGGATTTATATGGGTCATGTCTTGCTTTATATGTTCTCTCTCTAGAGCATAGCTCCAAGAGCATTGTGATAAATGGACCCACACTTAAAACACTTTGCATTTGGGTTTGCGGTTGTCTGCCAAGTGACTGCTTTAGCAAAGCTGTTCTCTATTAAAGCCATTCCTTATTCTTGCTTTCTAGTATAGTCAGCCTGAAGAAAATTCACAATAAGTTAAACAATACAAAATGCAGTGAGTATATGATCTATGCTTAAGGTAATACAGAGTGTGAGAAAATTACTTTTTTGAACAATATTTCTCTGAACTTCCCAGAAAACACAGCTGGGGGAGAGCTGTAGTCCAGACAGTAAATTTCCCATGGGGGGCACTGAAATATGGCACTCCTGATCCCATGCAAGTTGTGCCTTGGATGTGAAGCAAAGGTGAGAATAATGTGGTCCCCATACATTGCTGGACTGTGACAGCCACAGTCCTAGCCAGCATACCCAAGAGTGATGAATGCTGGTCGCATTTCTTCACCTGCAACATCCGGAGGACCACATAATTCTCATCCTTGGACTAAACAAAAAACCAGGCACCCATGGTAGTCTGCCTCAAGAAGACTGTTTTAGCTGTTCTCATGTCTGGCAGGAGCATGTTTTCCATACAACTAATCAGTCCTGTTTGCCTCTTTAGATCATCCTCAGATACCTCACATTTCAAAAAGGAAGCTAAGACTTTTTGCTAGTGAAATTCATTTCCCCCTGGGAACTTGGGGTAAAGGTGGCAAATGACATCAACATAAGTCTCAGGGCTTTGACTCTGTGAGCCCCTCAGTCCCCTATGAAAATCTGCTTATCATTAGATCAATCTGAGACTTCCTGGTTTTTTGGACTGGCATTGCAGTATAAACAGATGGCCCCATCTACATGCTTGAAGGTTCTGGTGGGTTTGGGGACTTCTGCTTGTCCTGAATGTGAAGTCACACTGCAGTCTATTTCACAGTAGTTTATGATATCTTCCTCGATTTAGATGTCATGGTATGTTGTTGTTTGTTGGAGTTCAAGTGAGTATCCTGGAATAACAAATAGGTGGCCTCACAACCCTTTTTCAAAATTAGGAAAAGCCGGTAGCAAATGCTATTGCTGTTGACTATCCTTTCACATAACTGTAACACTAGCAATGTTGCCACATCATAATCAAATTCAACAAATCAACACAAGTTTTATAAAATATGTAAAGTAAGAATATAGGAAAGTGGGTTGGAAAGATATGATCTAAAGCAGATCCTTCATCTGTGAGCCAGTGTTGTGATGTACAAATTCCATGTCAAACTGCATCACAGATACAAGTGTATTTCTGTACAGTTGAGCAGGTAACCAAGTAAGAACAAAATAGCTGCTATAGGACAAGCTAGCAAGTTACTTCACAATTTTGTCTGTGTACCTTGGGTCTATAACTTAGACAATGCTATGAACCATGATACCGGCTACAGACTTTACATTTTTAGCATGACAGAACCTGTGACATTTCCCACTGATCTGTCCCCCCCAAATCTCAAATATTGACTAAATAAATAAGGAAGAGAAAACAGACCCCCCCCCCCGAGATACATCAATCACTACAACATATTCTCAAAACGAATACAGCTGGATTACACTTGTTTGTTGTTGTTTAGTGAATCTTCCCGACTGTATGCCTGCTTCCAATTTTGTATTTGAAATCATTCCCTAGTATGTTGTGAAAATTTGTTTATTGTTTTATTCCTTCTCTAATTAAAAAAATGAAGATATGTCCAGAGAGATCAGAAAACGGGGTACACTGAAATCAAAACAGATTCTTACTTACGTTCCCAGCCTTATGGATACATTTCAGAAGTGCCTCTTATAACAGATCTGAACTCATTCTAAATTAATTTAGTATTGGTTTTGGCATCTCTTTGACTTGTTATAAGGCAAACTTTTTAAACAGGAAATGGATTTTAATTCCCTCTGGTATTTCAGATGGATTGGGAAAGTACATCCAACAGCATAAAGATCATCTTTCAAAAAACACAAGGTTTCTAAGATGGAAACCAGAATTAAGAGGTTCTGGTCTGCCTATAACCCCATGCCTTCATTTTGATGCTGGTAGGCTGAAACATTTCTGCAGCCTCTATTATTACCAAGTAGAATGAATCCAGTTTTAGATGTAAGTCCCATTGATTTCAATGGGCCTTCTCCAGAAATGACAAATTTGGAGTGTTGGGACACATTGGACCCTTCAGAAATCACCAGGGACTGCAATACCATTGGAGGTGCCACAGCCGAATTTTGGCAATGGCTACCACCTTTACTGCTGCCTCTGCAGCAGCCACTAAAATTCAGCAGAAACTACACTGGCTTTCTGTCATGTAGAATGAATTCTTTCTCGACTACTGAGCCTGCACATTTCCCTTTCTGAAGCCCCACTGGCTACAGCCCTGAGGGTGCTTCTATATGTTGTAGCTGGAAGTAGAGCGATTTAGCTTGTAGAGGCCAACATGGGCAGAGTGGGCTTTGCTGAGTCTTCTGATCTAGACTGAAAGGTCATTAATGCCACTATCCTACATCTACTTATCAGGGAGCAAGGCCCACTAACTCAAGGGAACTTATTCTTGAAAAGATGTTCTTACGACAAGTTACTTTTTGGACCACAACAAGAATCTCCCAGCTCCATGCAGATTATGGAACCTATAAACGACAAAGTAACCTTGTCCATGCTATAGAATAGGAGCGTAATGTAAAACGGATTTTAAAAAGTCACCAAACCTAGCTGCATCCTCCATAATTATTATTCAAATTACCGCAGCAGTGCTATAGCAAGTAAGCTAAACCCTTGAAAAGGGATAACACACAGAATTTGTGAACACAGTCTCCTTATTTTCTCTCCCAGAAACCAGACCAGCCACATCTTTGTCACCAGAGTTGCTTCCTCTCTCCATCCGCTCCCACCAGTAAGGAGCAGGAACAGTGATGGCCCTTCCCAGGGCTTTAGTCCTGCCAGGATGGAGAGCAGACATGGAACTACACAGGCGGACTGTTACGCTCTGCTTATTTAATGTAGCATCTCAGCCCAAATCTTGTACCATTATTCATGTGCTTCCGGAGCTAATGCATCATAAAAGGCAGACCAAAGAGAATCACTTGAACAGGAGCATTTAATTGTCTTTTTCCTTGCATGCTACTGTGGATAAGGGAAGTTGAATAAATTAGCAGGGCTGTAATTTCTCATCCTCAGCAAGAAAGGATGTGTCATCACCATGGTGAAAAAATGATCAACTGCCATGAGATTTTCTACAGCAGGATTCTTTTTTATTCTTTTTTTAAAAAACACTGGTTTTGCACAAAAAAAAGATTTTTATACACAGAAAATGGTGTCTTTTGTGCCAAAAATCTTCATTACTGTACAAAACACTGTCTTTTGAACAAGTGAATTTCTCATGAAAAATATTCTGGAAAGCAAACAAACAATTTAAAATGTGAAAAACAGTTTTAATCTTACCCAGTGGGAAGAAGATATTGAAAATTCTTCATTCTTGTACTTGAGAACAAAATAAGCAAAGATTTAGAACCTACGAAATCAGTGAGGTCCAGATTTTTGAGGGAACCACAGTGTCTGTCTGTCTGTATTTAAATGTTTATATTTCACCCTATATCAAAAGATCTCAGAATGGCAAATAATAAAATCAGTCCAAACCATTTAAAACAATTTAAAATTTAAAATAGCAAGGCTAATTTAAACAGTCTATTAACACATTAATCAATACAATAATTTAAAACGAGTTAAAACAACATGTACAAATTGGATTAAATCACTAGATCTCGAAGGCTTTCATTAAGATTTGTTTTAACCTGATGCTGGAAAGAAGCTGGAATTGGCCCCTGAGAGAAACATATTCCATAACTGGGACATCACAGGAAAAAAGGCACTGATCCACATCTTCATTCAGTGTATTTCCCACACTGATGGGACACAGATGAGGGCCTGTCCATTGTATCTCATTTCTTAGGCAGGTGTGTATAAGGAGACAGGAACCTTCAAGTACTGAGGTCCCAGGTTTTTTAAAGCTTTCAATGTAATTATCAGTACTGTGAATTCAGGATGGAAGCATACTGATAGCCCATGCAAAGTCCTATAGTTTCTATACACTGTTCCTGTCAGTATCTAGCTGCCACGTTTTTCACAAGCTACAGCTTCTGAGTGATCTTCAAGGGCAGCCCTATAGAGAACACTTTGAAGCAGTTTAATTACAAAGTTACCAGCACTGTTCTAGGTCATCCCTGTCCAGGAAAAGTCATAGTTGATGGTCCAGTGAAAATGGGCCCAGGCACTCTGAGCCACTGAGTCCATCTGGGCCTCCAGTAACAGAGATGGATCTGGGAGTAATCCCAAACTACACTAGTCATAGTATTTTACCATTATGTTGAACAAGTCTTGCTCTAAACATCACATTCCTTGATGCAGCCACATAATGGAGTATTTTTGGCTTCCACTTTGATGTTAGATTAATCTCAACTTGCCATGTAGTAAATATTTGTTGCCGTGTGCATTCAAGTTGTTTCCAATTTATGACAATCCTAAGGCAAACCTATCACACGGTTTTCTGCAGCTGAGAGTGTGTGATGCACCCAAGTGTTACTGCCCTGACTAGTCCGAGTTTTGGGAATATTAAAAGATATCCTTTTGATATCACAATTCGGCTTCACTTTTCTATTCCCCTCCACGTGCTTGCGAGGCCACCAGACAAGCACGCATACAAGCTCGGCCGTTAATCGCTGTAATATTCCTGGACAATACAGGCAGGCCAGAAAATAGCCGACTCGCTGCTTTAGGAGACCTCCAGGCAAGTACTCTAATTAGGTATGCACGCAACTTACAAAAGAGCCTCTGCCCCGCGCTGGCAGCTTGATGGGTTAACTATACAATACCCAAGTACTCTGCGTTTGCATACTGGCTACTCTATTGAGAACCTCTGCGATAACTCAATTATTCAGATTCTGACCTTTCGGAGGCTTTGTCTCCAACTCCAAATCTATTGTTTTCCCCCAAGGACGGCATAGCCTGCAGTCACAATTCTCCTTATAAAAACCCTTGATTCCGAGACCTTCCTCGGATCGCTCCCGAGTTTCATCCCGCCTTGCTGCCGCTTTGCTTGGTGAGCCTCCCCTCAGCTCCACGTGCTGAGCTACATCGCACCCCAGCCTCGCTCTCTATTTTTCCGGGCTTCAGGACAGGTGAAGTATCACCCAAACCAGCAATCCCTCTAAAAATCCCTCTATAGCACTCCAACCTTTATTTTCTTTAGTTACCTTGTGTGAGTGTGTCGCATACACTGTTTTGCTTGTGTATTTAATAAAACATCATTTATTGTTTCAACTTTTGTGTGCTCCTTGACTCGGCCTGACCCCGTAGACGTAGGGTTCAAGATCTCGCTACATTACCCTGCCTCTCGAAACGCTAAGCAGTGCTCTGAGCTAATTTCCCCACCTTTAGTTGAGCACATTTTGGTGTCCCTCCCGGGATCCCCAGTACACAGGGTAACACAAGGTCATCCAGTGAGTTTCATGGCCTAGCAGGGAATTGAACCCTGGTCCCCATAGTCGTAGCCCAATGCTCAAACCATTACAGCATGCTGGCTCTCCTGTGGTAACTATGGTTACTGTTAATACCAGCTTTCACAGTAACTTTAAAATTAATCAGCTAGCATTTCAATGTAGTTAGTTACTGTCCATACCGGTAGCTCAGAGTTTGAAAGTTCCCCCTCACTTCAGCTCAGACCATGAGCTACTGACAGACATCATATTTGCAGGTATCGAGAGACCCTTCATTTTCCTGTGTATATCCATTGGGTTATTAAGTCAATGTCATAACATTTGGAGGGTCTTTTCTGCTGCAGCGTCTTTATTTATATGTTAACAGGCTATTTCAGTTACCCTTACTATTTTAAATTGTTTTTAGCTGCTAGAATTGATCGAGATATTCTATTGTATACTGTCCTGAGATATAGGCTCTTTTCACACCCTACCTTTTCATGGTGCTGGGGTGCGGGGCTTGCGCGAGCAGCCTCCAGAGAGAGGCTCTCACGTCTGGGATCCTTCAGCTCCAGACGAGCTTCCTGTTCGTGCAAGAGCCCCGCCTCTTCCTTTCACAGTGGAGCCTGGGACCTTCCCAGCCTGCACCGGACAGGAAGCTTGACCGGCTCAGCTTCCGAGGCTCCGCACGCCAGGTAAGTGCTCACGGGGCCCTGGAGCAATGCACGGCTGCGCAGCATTTTCAGCTTCAAGCCAGAAATGAAAAAATGCATGCACGGTCCGTGTCAGGCCCTTGAGCGTTGCGCAAATGTGAGTGTGCCATGTGGACCACTCCTCACATGTGCGCAACGCTCAAGGGGCCCTTTCGCATCGGAAATGCCATTCGAAAAGGGCCATAGAGTGGGTTATAAATATTTCAATAAATAAACAACATTATACTAAAACCTGTTCCCCAGCAAGGTTATCTATTCTATTTTTCCTTTTTTAAAAAAACTTAAAATATAACACTTAAAATGCTGCTTTTAAAACACAGCCGTTTTGCCTTGAGGGATTAAATACCCAGATAGCTTGTTGAGTGAAATGCACAGGATTGCAAAGCAAAACCTCTTGGAGGGACATTTTATAATCCTGTGCATTTTACTCAAAAGTAAGTCGGTGCCCAGAAAACACACATCAAACCAAGCATTCCCAACACAATAGATTTACATGCTGTATTAAGTGAAAAGCAGCACTCTATGTGTGTGTGTGTGTGCGCGCGCGCGCGCTTTAACTGTGTCAGGGGACCTCTGACCCAGAAGAACCTAATATTTCTGTATCTCTGCAAAATTCATTTCTATCTATTCAAGTGGCTGATTAGGCTACTTGAAAAAACACAACACGTTAAATGGAGGAACAACGAAAGGCTGCAAACTGATAAAGAGACAATTACTTTAATATTTGGCATTCATTAAAAACGAAGCAGTTTAATTTAAAAAAAAAAGATAATATGCCAATAAATATTCACAGTTTTAGACAAAGACTGGGTGGAAATTCTTCAGAGACATGTAGCAACTCATTGTTGAAAGCTCACTCTCCGAGATGGGGAAAAATTAACCCTTTTCTATACTATCTTTGACACGAAAGCCACACTGTAATTTAGGCAATAGGTTTCTTAGCTGTTTTCTATACTCAGGGTTCCTACAACTTTTCTTTTTCATTGCCCTGCTCTTATGTATATACAAATTTACATTTGGATTTAAATGTGAATTTGCATTTATATGCACATACAAATTCAGCTGTATGACTTCCAGTTTATTATTCTAGTATTTTATTGTATACTGTCCTGAGATATAGGGTGGGTTATGACTGGTATCTTTATGAACATCCAATTTTTATTATAAACACCAGTTCAGGAGTATGGATAGAAAAGTCTGTCCATTTTCACTTTTGTTTCTCATTTTTCTAGTTCAAAGTTTCTTCTTTTCATTTCTGCATCAGTTTGTGACTTTTTAAAAAGTCTTTATTAAAAATTTGTATCTATTTCTCCACATATTTCCCTTAACATGCACATTTTGGTGTGCAGTTTGCCAGTGGATTTTTAAAATTTTAATTTTTTTCATTAAGGAACATGAGTTTGTGTATGTGTGTTATCAGGAAAACAACACCAAAAAATTCTGAGATGTGAAAATATTAAATGGCAATTGTGTTCTCAGTAAGTTATTATTGAAATGAACTGCTCAAAATTTTCCCTGTCCCTGTTCATGAGCATAAATGTCTATGATTATTCTGCAAATTGATAAAACTAATATATAAAAGATGTTACAGTCTAACCCACTGTTAGCCAGAGGTATATTTCATACAATTCTCTTCTTGGACATTGGGTAGGAAACTATTCTACAGGAAGAGAAACCATTTTCTTTTCATTTCTCACAAGTCAAGACCAAACTCTTCTTTTATAAAAAAAACTCCCCACCACTTTTCTAAGAAATGCCTACTCTTAGATGCCACAGGCAGGCTGGTATTTATACATGTCAGACACAGCATTTCTTATAAAATGTATTTTAGATGTATGCCACAAGATGTTGTTGGGTACACCTGCACCAAGTGCAAGCTGGTGACCTTCTTGGAGGAGAAGGGTCGCCAGTTGGAGGCACGAGTTTCTAATCTTCGTCTTATTAGGGAAGGTGAGGAGTTTTTGGATAGGGCAGAGAAGACCTTCCTGAAGACCGAATGCGCGGGGGAGCTGCCAGATCAGGAAGTCAGCACACTGGGCCAAGAAACGGATGCTTGGAGGAATGTCACACGGAGGAGTAGGAGGACCAGGAAGGAAACAGAGACTCTCAACCTACAGAATCGTTTCAATGTTCTTGGTCTTATGAACGATGAGGAGCACCAGGAGGAGGGAACAGAATGTCAACAAGAAGGAATCCAACTTTGGCAACAGGAACTAGATCAACACTCCCAGCCTCAACAGAGTGCCCAGGCAGTCCTAGAAGAACCTGCTCGTCGAGGAGACCCGGACAAGCCTCAGAGGAGGTGAGTTCTGGTTGTTGGGGACTCCTTGCTCAGAGGAACTGAATCGGCAATTTGCAAACCCGACAAGTTCAATCGAGAAGTCTGCTGTCTTCCTGGGGCCAAGATCAACCACATAACGGAGAGGCTAACCAGGCTGGTCAAGCCCACTGACCATAAGCCCCTCATTGTGGTTCATGTCGGAACCAATGACACTGCGAGGTGCAGCTTTTACCACATCGCAAAGGACTACGAGCTTATGGGGACAAAGCTGAAGGACCTTGGTGCGCAGGTGGTCATTTCATCTCTCCTCCCTGTTCAAGGATATGGCGCACAAAGGGAAAGGGCAATAGCAGAGGTCAACAACTGGCTCCGCACATGGTGCTGCCGGCAACGGTTTGGGTTTTTGGAACACGGCCTGAATTTCCATGAACGTGGGCTTCTGGCAAGGGATGGGCTGCACCTCACGAAACTTGGCAGGAATGCTTTTGCAAACAGTCTTGCACGGAGGATTAAGAGGTCTTTAAACTAAGTTCTGCTGGGGAGGGAGACAATATTATTCAGAGCAAAGACTCAGCGAGTGCAAGGGGAAAAGACCCAAATGATATTGACCAAGTAGTACAAGCATCCAATGGTGGGAGGAGTAGAAACTATAGTACAGGACTTGCAGGAAGGGCCCGGGGATTTAAGTGTCTCTACACTAATGCGCAGAGTATGGGAAACAAGCAAGATGAACTTGAACTCCTAGTACAACAAAATAAATACGATTTAATAGGCATCACTGAGACCTGGTGGGATGAGTCTCAGGATTGGAATGTAGGAATAGAGGGGTATAGCCTATTTTGTAGAGATAGACCAAACAAGAAAGGAGGAGGAGTAGCCTTGTATGTCAAAGATGTTTTCACCTGTGAAGAGATCCATGACTTAAACCCAGAAAGCCAGGTCGAGAGCATCTGGGTAAGAATTAAGGGAACGAGAAACAATAGGGATATTCTGGTGGGGGTTTACTACAGACCTCCAACCCAGACTGAGGACCTTGATGACGCCTTCCTCAACCAAATGACCACGCATTCAAAAAGGAGAGACACAGTAATAATAGGAGATTTCAATTACCCGGATATATGTTGGCAGTCAAACTCTGCCAAGACAGCAAGGTCCAGCAAGTTTCTTGCTTGTCTTGCAGATAATTTCATGGTCCAGAAGGTGGAAGAGGCCACAAGGGGATCAAATATTCTAGATCTGATCCTGACCAATAGGGATGACCTTGTTAATGAGGTAGAAGTGGTTGGATCTTTAGGGGGGAGTGACCATGCCCTGTTGGAATTTGGCATTCAGTGGGAAGGAGAACATAAGTGTAGCCAGACACACATCTTAGATTTTAAAAAAGCCGACTTCTGTAAATTTAAGGAGCTGCTGGTTGAAATTCCGTGGTCAAGAATAGTGAAAGAGAAAGGAGTTCAGGAGGCATGGGAGTTCCTTAAAAGGGAGATACTGAATGCACAGTCTAAAACTGTGCCAACAAGGAGGAAAAATTGAAGGCATCTGAAGAAACCAGAATGGTTGACTAAAGAACTCTCAGTTGAGCTAAGCGTTAAGAGAAACGTGTACAGGAAACGGAAGAGGGGGGAAACCACCAAAGAAGAATTTAAGCAAGCAGCCAGGAGATGTAGGGAGAAGGTCAGAAAGGCTAAAGCACAGAACGAACTGAGGCTGGCCAGAGACATTAAAAACAATAAAAAGGGCTTTTTTAAATATGTCCGCAGCAAAAGGAAAAAGAAAGAGGTGATAGGGTTGCTGCGCAAAGAAGATGGCGAATTACTAACAGGGGGAAGAGAAAAGGCAGAATTACTTAACACCTTCTTTGCCTCAGTTTTTTCCCAGAAGGATACAAGCACTCAACCTGGCGGTTGGGGAGAAGGTGAGGAACCAGGGGAAATGCAGCATATAATAGGTAGAGAGGTGGTACAGGAATACCTGGCCACACTGGATGAATTCAAGTCTCCAGGGCCAGATGAATTGCATCCTAGGATATTAAAAGAACTGGCAGAGGTCATTTCGGAACCGCTTGCTATAATCTTTGAGAAATCTTGGAGGACAGGAGAAGTTCCAGCAGACTGGAAGAGGGCAAATGTTGTCCCCATCTTCAAGAAGGGAAAAAAAGAGGATCCAAATAATTATCGCCCAGTCAGCCTGACATCAGTACCCGGAAAGATCCTGGAGCAGATCATTAAGCAGTCAGTTTCTAATCACTTAGAAAGCAACACGGTAATCACAAGAAGTCAACATGGATTTCTCAAAAATAAGTCATGCCAGACTAATCTTATCTCTTTTTATGATAGAGTTACTAGCTTGATAGATGACGGGAATGCTGTGGATGTAGCATATCTCGATTTCAGTAAGGCCTCTGACAAAGTTCCCCATGACATTCTTGCAAAGAAGCTAGTAAAATGTGGGCTGGACAGGGCTACTGTCAGGTTGACTGACCGTTCCCAAAGGGTGCTCACCAATGGCTGCTTTTCATCCTGGAGAGAAGTGACTAGCGGGGTGCCACAGGATTCTGTCCTGGGCCCAGTGCTGTTCAATATTTTCATCAATGACTTGGATGAAGGAATAGAGGGCATGCTCATCAAATTTGCAGATGACATCAAATTGGGAGGGGTTGCTAATACGCCAGAGGACAGGATCAAAATTCAAAATGACCTGGTCAGATTGGAGAGCTGGGCCAAGGCTAACAAAATGAAATTCAACAGAGAGAAGTGTAAGGTCCTACACTTAGGTAGAAAAAATGGAACGCAGAAATATAGGATGGTGGACACGTGGCTGGATGGCAGTACATGTGAAAGGGATCTAGGAGTCTTAATAGACCACAAGCTGAACATGAGTCAGCAATGTCATGCGGCAGCCAAGAAAGCCAATGCAATTCTCAGCTGCATCAATAGGAGTATGGTGTCAAGATCAACGGAGGTACTGGTACCACTCTACTCTGCTTTGGCTAGACCTCATCTTGAATACTGTGTCCAGTTCTGGGCACCCCAATTCAAGAAGGACATGGTCAAGCTGGAGCAGGTCCAGAGGAGGGCGACCAAAATGGTGAAGGGCCTGGAAGCCAAGCCCTATGAGGATAGACTTAGAGAGCTGGGTATGTTCAGTCTGCAGAAGAGAAGGTTAAGAGGGGACATGATAGCTATGTTTAAATATTTGAAGGGATGCCATGTAGAGAAGGGAGAGGGCTTGTTTTCTGCCACTCCAGAGACCAGGACAAGGAGCAATGGATTCAAGCTGCAGGAAAGGAGATTCCACCTGAACCTCAGGAAGAACTTCCTGACAGTCAGGGCTGTCCGGCAGTGGAATATGCTGCCTCGGAGTGCGGTGGAGTCTCCTTCCTTGGAGGTCTTTAAGCAGAGGCTGGATGGCCATCTGTCGGGAGTGCTTTGAGGGTATTCCTGCATGGTAAGGGGTTGGACTGGATGGCCCGTGTGGTCTCTTCCAGCTCTACATTTCTATGATTCTATGATTCTATGATTCTATGATTCTATGTAAAGGGACTGTGTGCTTCCTTGAAAAGCATTTACAAGTTATTCTGAACTGGGGTGTTTGTGTTAAGAGTTGTCAAAGAAAAACCCTTCCTATTTGGTTTGGAACCCAATTTATTGATTTAGATTCAGCCCTGATTCAGTGCAGACTTACTTGAACCTGAGCTAACCTGAACAATCAATCAATCAATCAATCAATCAATCAATCAATCAATCATTGTCTTTTCTAGTAAGTCATGTCTCCTTAGGATGTGTCCAGAGTACAGCAGTATCAGTTTAGTCATCTCTGCTTCTCGTGGAAGTTCAGGCTTGATTTGTTCTAGGACCCATTTATTTGTCTTTAAAAAGTTCCATGGTATCCACAGAATTCCTCTTCAGCACCACATTTCAAATTAGTTGATTTTCTTCCTACCAGCTTTCTTCACTGTTCGGTTTTCACAACCAGACACAGAAATTTGCACTACTAATGGCAGTACCTTTCTGCAGTTGGTGGAACTGCATGTTCTTGTGAGGCAACAGCCTATGCTGATGGCATCAGCGCTGCTAGTTGGCTCTCCTATCTCAGATAGGCATTTTGCTGAGGAACTAGACTGAATGTGCCAGACAGCTACAGGGCGGCTGCAGTAGTGTGGAGTTACACTGGCAGAAGTTCTCTCAGAGACAACAGCAGTGGCATCATAGCTAATACTTGTTAGTACCGCACAAAAGGAAGCTTGATAACCTCCTTTGAATGTCTTTTACCACAAAAAGCCTATAATGAGACAAATGCACCCTACAGCTGCCTTTGAAAGTTGTCTTAAAATGACTGTAACTTATTTTGCTTATTTGTCATAAGTACATGGAATACAAAGACAAGGCCAGACTTATATCAGCCCAACTTGATTCAGGATTTGACAGGATGCACTCCCCTCATTTCCTTATGAATATCTGAAATTGCCTTATGAGACACCTTTCGGTCTATCTGACTCACTATTGTATGAATTCTGTCAAAGGGTTTCACTGACATCCCCTCCTACACTTGTGGTTACAACAGGCTCTTAGGACTTGACTCTAGAGGCTACTCTGTAAGGCCATATTATTTGCCCACCACTCTCAGTCCTTTTTTTGTTCTGTTTGGCAGTATTCATTAGGACAGTGTACATACAAAGTAAGAGCAGGAGTACATAATTGCAGGTAAGTTTCATTGGACTCAATAATGCTTAGTTCTGAGTGCATGGTTTCAAGTTGTGAAACACTTTGAGCTTTAACGAAAGATATTCAAGCCAGCTGAAATGTAATGATGACCTTTTAATAAGAAATGCAAAGAATCTGGCAAAGAATTGTTACCATTTAAACTTCCTCCGCGAAGTATGAAGGCAAGCAAAGAAAAACATGAAAGGTGGATTTCAATTTTCCCTTACTCACTTTCCTAATTTTTCTACCACCTATGTACTAACTTATCATTTACAACAGTAAAAAACTGAGAACCTTGTTAGCACCTCATTCACTGGCTACAGCAAGGACAATCTGTCAATTACTCTGCCACTTGGGCAGAAGACCTTCATACTTTTTTATTGAAACAAGCCTGAGGAGAGCTGTCCCCCCCACTTCACTACACTACTTCTCCAGGGCCCCAGGCCTAGGGCTTTCAAACTTTCTGCTGCCTGATTTTTTAGAATCAACAAACACAACAAGAACAGCAGGTGTCAGGGACTGAATCTGGTCCCTTCTGCCTGCAAAAACAATACAACAGACAAACAACCAGAATCCTCGGTGCATGAAAAAGTTACTCTGACTACAATTCCCAGAATCCCCCATCAGTGACAAAGCTAGCTGGAGATTCTGGAGAGTATAGTCCAAAAAGTAATATTTTTACAATTTAAAGCTCATATAAGAGCCTTGCAGCCCCTTCTCTACATGCTCAGTTGTTTCACATCTTGCTTTAGCTGTCTCCTTTGATAGCTAATTTTCCCTGCCCCTCCCTCCCAACTCTTAGGAAAGTTAGCTGCTCAGAAAGAGAAAGGTAAGACGAGGAAAACCATGAAGGAGAAAGGCAACCAGCAGGTTCTCCTTTACCACATGTACAATTTGTGTCCATTCTCTTATGCCTGCTGCGAAATGGTCAGAATTCTCAGTAGGCAACTATCTCATGTTTGGGTTGCTCACACATGGCAGCGGCAACACATAGCCCAGCTCTTTGACATTTAAATAAGAAAGCTTTCTGCAATTCCCAGCCACGGACATATGGGCTTGAATAGTAGCATAGAAAGAGACGGACAAAGACACATCCACTTTGATGACTGAGCATATGCCACAAGCAATCTTCTATTATATTCTAGTACTCATAGGAAAGGAAGTGTATCCTTGACTATAAACCCAGTCTGCTAAAAAAAACCCTCCAAGGTCACCAAAAAACAAACAAGACAAAACCCCTTTTCTTCTGGTCCAGCTAATCTTTGATCTTATTTTTGATAATACCCTCTCAAAGTCTGGACTGAGGTTTCCAAACAGGAAAATACAATAGCCCACAGTAGCTCTTTCTAGGACAGAGCCACTTTTATGAATGCCTTCCAAAGAACCACAGGCTATAACCTCAGATAAATGATAAAACTGACGTTGGCATTTCTGGAGCACATTACCAAAAAACATTTAAGTAAGAACTGTTAGTAGCAAAAGAAAATAATTTCATGAGGCATATTCTAATTCATCTGTCAATTATACAGGAAAAATGGCATTTCATTGGCTTCCCTTTTCCTCAAACACTGTCTGTGCGTAGGATTTATGCACAGGCATAAATTAGCCTATGTAGCTCATAATGCACCACAAAAGAAATGACAAACAAAGAGGCCTGGTTTCTATATGGTAAGTGCACTGTGCGTGTCTAGGAGGAACCCATTTGTGCCACACAAGAGTATAACCAACATGGAGCTCTAGGTTCTAAAGGACTCTCCTGTTTTCCCTACTTACTAGCTAAATGCTCTATATACCCAATGAGATAGTCAGAGCTACTCTGTCCATACAACCGAGTTCTTTCCAAAGGTTACAAAGATAACTAAGTTGTAAAACTGACAATTTTATTTATTATTTACTGACTACAGTTTTAAGACTGTAAAGACTATGAAGACATCTAATTTGTAAAACTGTCCTTAAAAAAATTAACAAATTAAAGACAATTAATTTTTGACAAACTGTTTCCACATGCAGCATATACCAGTAGCGGTAAATTTTGAAGGACAAAGGACTCATCATGACAATCTCCACAACCATGTACCCAAGGAGAGTCCGAAAATGCAGGTAACTGTTGATCCACAGAACATAGTTCTGTTAGTTTTCACTTCTACCACGAACAGGTCTTTTTTCAGGCTTCTGTTCAAGATTAAAACATTACAACATTACAATTTAATTGCAAGATTAAACCTAAAACATTACAATTGCATTTTCAATTTCCCACTCCAGACCAAGCTACTCTACATTACACCAGGGGTAGCTCACAACAATATCCATACTCTCCACCACACTCACAACAAACTTATTGCAGGGAATGTAGCTAAGCTCAGAGATATGAGGAATAACTGAAGAGGGTGGCAGCTGACATAGACATCCTTGTTAATTAAAAAAAAAAGCAGTCCAGGTCTTTCAACTCTGAACCAGAATGGCAATGGCATATATGTAAGTTTAGTGCAACAAGCATGTTCCAAGCAACATATTAGGTCAGTACTTAGATGGGAAACTGTTGAGGTAGTTTGTGGATTCTTCTGTTGAGTCCATGCAATGTCAGTGATGTAAGGTAGGTTACAAATGCAATAAATACACAGAATTCTGACATGGGCCTGGGCAGTAGTTTTATAGAATACCTGGGGAAAGGAAGCAGAACTTAAGAGTCCCACACAGGATGAATCCTATGATATTTTTCTATAATCTGCAATTCCAATTAGACACTCAATGTAAAGTTTCCAGTGGGGAAGTTGCATTAAAAGGCCTATTTTGAGAAGACATTTGATTTGACATGGCAGTATCTACCAGCTGTGAGCTAATGGCCAGAAAACCTATTTTCCTGACAAGTCACATTTTAAAAAAAAGTAGGAAAGCCCATCATTTCACGTAGCAATTTCCCTCCCTCTCTCTCTCCTGCTTTCGCTTATTAAAAAAAAGAAAACCTTTTTTCCTGGCTTATTCAAGAAGCCAATCTGGATTCATGAACTAGAATAAACATTTCCTCAAAGTACATTACTTTCAGTGCCATCAAATTACTGTGATTTACAAGACAAATATGGCAAGTTATTCTGCACATAAATGTAAGCTGATGTGTTACTGTTGCAAGACAAATGTGAAGAAAGAGATCAAATTATGTATGCAAGTCTATTCAACAGAGTAAGTTTGGTTTTATTTTCCTTTTAGTATAACAGACCAACACACAATCTATGTATGCCACCAGGCTGAACTTAGCCCATTAGCAACTTACAATGGCCTGCCAAGAACAAGACGTTCATAGGTCCACATTCCCCTGCCTTCCTTTTCATGCCTAGGCTGTCACAAAAATGCACAAGATCTACACAACTTTTTTCTCTAGCATCTAGTAGGCCACTGGAGGTTGCCTGGGGACCGTTTGGCAGTTCACAAGTTGCGTAGGCCTAGTGTAACAGGAGCAGAATATTTGGCAGCAGTGTAGAGACATATCATAGTGGAGGCTGATCTGTGTGATGAGCAAATGCACACAGAATAGCTCACCCAGCAAAGAAATGTCAGTGGGGGCAGAATGAATGTGAAGGAGCCCCAAGTAATTTTGTTTGCTAGTTTGCATTTTAGACCAGTGGTGAATGGACAACAGAAAGTGGTTTTTCCAAGGCGACTCTTCATTCAGGCCACACTGCTAATATACTGAACTCAGAGTTCAGATTTTTTTTTTCTTGGTCTACAACCTCCAAAACAGCACTGAGGATTCTGAGAGATATAGTCAGTGGTAAATTCCATCTCCACATAGTAGTGATTCCACTCGAAGTTGTAGTCTTAATTTTAAAAGAGTTAAGCTAGAAGGTGAACTCTGTACTCTTACAAGGTTCAGCATAGTGGGCAGCTCCTTCAAGGTTGAGACTAAAACCCTGAGCAAATTCATTCCCCTGCTGACATGGAAGCCACCAGCTGCCACACACTGTAATCCTTCCAAGCTGTGGTGAACTTTCCAAGTCTGATTGAACCAGGTGTATGTATACCGAAAAGCACACTTGTCAAGAGTCCAGTTTGAACCACACAGAGTTTATGTCAGGAGTCTGATGAGGGAGCGGATAAAGGAGTAGAGGCCACCTTTCACCTTTGACCCTCAAATGGTTTCATGCAAAGCACTGGTAACCTTCAACCAGCCCTCCCTCCTTAACAACAAAGATGGTAACAAGGAGCTAAAACTGCACATGCTGCCTGCTCAGAAATGTCTTCTTTAGTTTGATGGTACTTATTTCCAGGTGATTGTAAGAGTGTTCGTATATATAGCACCAAAAGACAAAGAAATGCATCAAAAAAGAAAATATTTTGCATATTATTTGCATACATTAAATTATATGTAGAGAGCAATGATGCTGTAATGGTTTGAGCATCAGACTATGACCCTGGAGGTCAGAGTTTGATTCCCCACTTGGCCATGGAAACCCACTGGGAGACCTTGAATGTGTCATATACTCTCAGTCCTAGAAAATCTTGTGAAAGCTTTACCTTAGAGTTTCTGTAAGTCAGAAACTATTTTCACAACAGCAACAAGTAGTTATGTGTATAGATATATAATAGATATTTTATATATATATATATATATATATATATATATATATAAAAAATAGATATATCTATACATGTAACTACTATATAATAGATTAGATATAGATCCAAATTTAGAAACAATTACTATCATTCAAGTGGCATGCAATTCATCCCACCATAGTGAGAAGGACGACGAACATCCATAAGGCATTGTACAACTTTTCCATCTTTTGGTCCTCAATGGGCATTTTATGGTAAGAAAAAATGTTGGATGACATGGCTGGGAAACCACAGGAAGGTTATGAGCAGATTTTCTGTGAAATTCTGCAAAACTGGCAGGGAGCTTGCTGAATAAAAGTCTTTTCTGGAAGTAACTTTCTTCCCCTTTCTCCCTTTCCCTCCCTCTCCTTCCCTTTCTCTCTATGGTTTTTCCAATGGGAAATTGGGAAGCAAACAAAGTCCAGGGCTCCAGGACTAATTTCCACCTTTGGGGCCCATCACAGGCCACATACACCCTGCAAAAACCATAAAGTGGAACTGACCAGATGTCTACTTCATAAAAAAAAAAAAAATTGAGAGCAAAACAAAGCATATGAGGCACCTATGCCTTGTTTGAATGAGAAAATTCCCACTCCTAGAAAGGAGTGACTGCTCTCCTTCACAAAAACCAGGGTGAGCCACATGAAGGAGAATTCTACAGATCTCATGGACCACCAAAAAACCAAATAAATGAGTCCAAAAGTAAATGAACTCCCACTAGAAGACAAAATGACTAAACTGAGGTTGTCATACTTTGTACATATTATAAGTCAACATGACTTGTCGGCAAAGACGATACAGGTTAAAAGTAGCTGGAAAAGAGGAAGATCACATTACAGATGGATTGATAAAATCAAGAAAGACAGCCATGGTTCTGAGTGTGCAAGACCTGAGCAAGGCCATTAATAACATGGTCTCTCTGGGGTCTTTCATTCATAGGATTGCCACAAGTCAAAGACGGCTTGATGGCAAATAATAACCAACAACACCACATGCAGGCTGCAGGTTGCCCAGAGGACTGTGTTATTCCTGACAATGATGAAGGGGTTAAATTGTAGAAACTGCTTGCTTCAGTAGAAAAATAGAGAAAAATAAGTCAGGCAGATGCGTCTCTTATCTTATCAAGAGCTTAGGTATGCGGCTTGGCAATGCATGGAATATAGGGAGTTTGGGAGTCGATGTGACCAAGGGAGAATACTCCCTGTTACAGAGATATTTCATTTTTGAAACTGTAATACATCATTTCGAAACTTAAACTTTTGTAACCTGTACTCTTTTCATATATGGTAATCATTTCCTGTACTTGTTTTTTAGAAAGTATAAATGTGTGCTGAAACCTAAAACGGGGCTCTCAGTCTTTTGGAAGTTGATTCCACTGAGATCCCTGCGCAGTATAATAAACTCTTGTTTTCTGATCTGCTGGTCTCAATTCACTGGCTTGCCACAACAACAGAAGTACAGTAAAAACCTGTACTGTTTCTGAAAAGTCAAGAGAAGAGCCAAAATAGCTTCATGAAGTAAAAAGGTAGCCTGCATCAACCACCATCTGGCTACCAGTCATAGCAAGGACTCAAAATCATCTTCTCTCTACAACAGACTATCATGCCTTTGATGACCTCACATCCAAACCATGTGGTTGGCATAAAATTCCAAACAGGCATCCCTAGTCCTGATACATTTTGCAAGGCAGTTTGACTAATATGAGAAGACACAGTGCAGCCATCTGCTTGGGTTATTTGCCTTCTATTCTGAGACAAGTCAACTAGTTAACATGCCCATAAAACAATATGCATCAATTCAACTGGCACAGATATTTTGCCTCTTATTGATTCCAGCTGGAGGGAAAAATTAAAATGAAGATCTGCTGGGAGGCACAGAAGGGACAGAGTAAAAAGAAAGCCTGCCCACACATTTTCAGCCTTGCCATTGTAAACTGGAAAGTGGTTTATATTCTGCCAGGAATGTCCCACACAAACTCTACCTACCTAGGATTGCTTTGTTGCTCCCTGTTTGGTCAAACCTCTTGTACTTCTCTTAAAAAAAAACTTTTTAAAAGGAATTAGCAACAAGCCTGACATTTCAAGATGTTCATGTCATACCTCCTAGCAGTGGAATTTACTTCTTTTGGACGTGTAACTGTTTAAAAATGGAACAGTAGGCACTGATGAATGTCTGTAAGACATATTGTTGATGTCAGAACCATTCTTTCCCGATAAAGGCAAATTTTTACTGAGATATTTGTTTCCATAATTAATGTGTTTTGAAGTGAGTGGCCTTATGTAACAGCAGAAAAAGCTTTAATTATTGTTGGTGATTAATCAGTTTTGTTGGTTTTATTTTTAATCCTGTTATCCTAAAATTATTTTCAACTTAAAGGTCATTTTACACTTTTGTGCTCTCACAGATGGCAAAACTAAGCCTTTCTTTCCTGGGAACAAAGGAAAAAAATGAACATAAAATACACATACAGTAACAATTCATCACCCAGTATGATGCAGAGTAGGGGGGGGTGAGGGGGGATTTCTCTCCATCTCTGTCACCCAATCTGTGATCACAGATCTAGAGAACTCTAAAAACAACTCCACACGGATCACTAGATAAGTTAAAAACATTTGTCTTCTTCCTATTAAATGCAATGGAGTCATGAACTTGAACAGGATCAGATTATCTCAGTGTTAACATCACTCTGAACAACATGAAAAAGGCCTCTGAGTTATAGAAAACCGTTTCCCCTTTGGAAGCTGCTCTCACAGACTAAGGACACTAAGGTGCTAAGTGCTGAATGGTATTAAATGGCTGCCTTCCATGAAACTTACTAACTTGGGAAAGAGAAGACATCTTCACAGTCCCACACCTTCTTGATCAAAAGTAAGTATATATGAAAACAGAACTCCTCTTTCATTTGCTCCATCTTCAAATCCTGCACGTGTAGTTTCAGCACTTGGGAATGTTACTCTCTCTTTTTTTTTTAAAGACTGTAACTGAGAATTCCACAGCCAGCACAGGCAGGTTCTGTGAATTGAACTTTTCCATGCTTTAAGTTTCTCACTGCAGGACTAGCAACTGGCATGGCTCCAGCCTTGGGCTTGGAGGAGGACTTGGCCATGACACTGGCTGTATGGAGCTAAGGCCTGGATCCCTACTTCTATCTTCCTCTGAATCTGCAAAGACATGTGCCTTCTCTACTGTTACACCTGCCCAGTGGTACAAATGGAGAAGTATCCATCTCAAAACCAGTCATTTAACCCTTTGAGATTCTCCATTTGTTCAGTGAGGGGAAGGATACTTGTGAAGGGTGGAAAAAAGACAGGATTTCAAAAGGTCTCAGTCCACGCCCAGCTCTTGTCAGAACAAGCTGTTCATCAGGGCTATTCCTGCTGCATCATGGGTACCACAGATGCAGGAACAGATCAAACCACAGATACTTGTGCTGTACATCACTTATATGAGCATTTAGTGCTGACAATGCAAGCCATTTTACTTGTGAGTACATTAAATCAATATGGGCATGCAGAAGGCTGCCTGCCACTGCATGCATATATTTCTAGACATCTTGTTTTCCCTTTCCGTACTTCAGATCACATACTAGTTGCCTCAACTAATTTCTTAACACATTGTCCTTTCATCTTCCCAACTCCCACTGTCAATATTTTCCCAAAATTCCCAGAGACAAAGCTTAAGCCTTCTTTGTGTCCATGTAGGCATATATTTTTATACTCCCAAATCTGATGGGTACTATTGCAGTACGATATCAATCATAAGAGAAAAGAGGAAGAAAGTTTCCAAGATATATTTAACCAGTATCCTACCTCAAACCACTGCCCATGGGACTGCATTTTCAGGATGACACAAGGATCTGGCTTGGAGAGAGCATCTCTGTCCGATATGCCTTTGCATGCGACTCTCAGTTCCACCTTGGTCAGACATGGGCTGCTAAAGATTCCCAGGGTATTTGCCGCTGATTCATAGATGTTGCTCATTTTCTTCATAATCTGTTGGAGAGAACATTCAGTTGTAAAACCATTTTGAAGCAGCAACACTATTTTTTTTGTATTCATACTCATGTGATTTGTTTCTGCAATTATTGTGCTAGGTCGGGACACATCCTAGGAAACAAACTAATTATGAAAAGCTGAATTCCTAACATACAAATCATATTTATGTGGTGCAAGAGACATCAGGTATGTAATAGGAATATTATAGGAAACAGGAATTATTTTATGGTGACAAAAGTACCAGGATCATACTGACAAGTACACTTCATGCTTCATATCCATCATATGTAAAATAATGTATATCATTTATTTAAGAATATTTTGTACTGCTTTTCATTAAAAAAAATTATCCCTTCTTGATGAGGTCAGAATGCCCCCCTCCTTGTCGTCCTTCTGTGAGCAGGCTAAAACCTTTTTATTCAGGCAGGCTTTTAAAACAGGACGTTTTTAAAGAATCAGGCTAGGGAATAATGTATTATTTTAACTGTTTTTTAACAGTTTTTAATCTTCTAATTGCATTTTATTCTTTCACTGATGTGTAATTGTTTTAACAGTATAAATAGTTTAATTCTGTTTTAAGATTCATTTTTTGTATTTGTTTAATTGCATTGTTCTTTTAAATTCTGAGCTGTTTTGAGTCCCAATTTTGGGGAAAAAATTGGATATAAATAAATATAACAACAACAACAACAACAATCAGGTAAACACTCAGGAAAATGCCTGGGGAAGTGAGTAAGTCCTTAAAAAAGGCCCTCCTCTACATTGCAAATGAGCCTCTTCAGGCTAGAGTATAGTAAGCAGAGTCTGCTCCTCAGAATGGAAACAGGACCATATGAACTGGTCCTGAGCTATGTGAGGCCTTAAGAGACAAAAGTAATATCCTGAACCTGGCTCATTAACTAATTGGCAACCTGTACACAGGAGTGTTACATGCATAATTGGAGGTTCCGCTAAGCAACCTAATCACCACATTCTGTTCACACCATTTGTGGCCTCCAAGCCATCCAAGAGTTGCTTCAGATAGGATCATCCAATTCTGACGTTACCAGTATATGGATCACCAGTACAAGCTTCTTGTTTTAACTTTCAAAGCCTTATACAACTTAGCTCCCCCTGTCTTTCAGGCCTTATTTCTTTTACCAGCATGCTTGAGATCTGTGTTTTAGGAACTCTACGCTTCTCACTCAACCAAGGGTTTCCTCTTTCTTGGCTCAGTTTCATCTTTTTTCATTCACTGGTCCATATTCTTGGAACTGCTTCCTTGAATATTTGCAGACTGCTCCTTCATTATTTTAAATCTCAATTAAAAATATTATTGTTTTCCAAACTTTTGGAATTTTAGTTTAATATTGTTTTCTAATCTTGTGTATTTTGACTATATGTATTTGTCAGTTTTCTTTATATTATACTGTATTTTTTCATTTTATCTGAACAATTTGTTTTACAATTGTGTTACATAGTTTCATGTTTTTATTATTCCTTCCTTCTCTCTCTCGTTCCATTGATTGTATATCATCGGAAAAACCCTGCGTTTGGTTGTTTTACTTGTAAAGTGCCATGTACATTGATGACTCTATAAGAATGAAACAACAACGGAAGCTGGTAGTAGATGATTTTTGCTGCTGAAGGCACATGGACCACTAATGACAAAAATTAACGTAAGAGGATCCCCAGACTCTGCACCTGTCCTACTACAAGGAGTGCAACCTCATTCAGAATAGGTAAATAACCCAACCTACAAACCTGGGAAGCATCAAGCAGGCTCCATCTTTCCTGGATTTAATCTTGGTTAATTAGACCACACCCTGGTGAGCACGGCATCCAGGCATCAGTCAAGGCTATGCAAAGTCCCAATGGATTCAGACATAGTAGAGGAAAAGAGCTGACTATCAACTGTATGACACCCCAGACAAATCCCCTGATGACCACTTCCACTCCTTCCTAACGATGTTGAAACATTTGGGACTGGATCATTTCCTGTAGCACTGTGCAGCACAAATGCCAAAAGGGCAAAGATCCAATCCCCTCAGTCAATCTGGAACTGACCCCACAGATAGAAGCAGAACCACCACAACACAGTGACTTCTGCTCCAACCTCACAGATCCAGCCCGGACAAAACAGTGGTTGATGAAATCATTTTTAAATTGGTATGTGACAAGGGCAGCCAAAGTGTCAGCATTTTAAAGTTTCAAAGCTCCACGATACATACAAAAACCTTGAAAAGTTGGTGAGCCACGGGGTGTGGAGACCTTTATGCCCACATTAGATACTGATTGGTTTTCACTAAATTTTTATATCAGCTTCTTGACTGAATGCCAAAAATAGCAGTGCATAAGTGAGATTATAATGTGGTAGGGTTTTTTCCTGACTTTTGATCCAGGAGTCAATTCAGATGAAAAATTTTGTGCCCTTTCCCCCAATGGCATTTCAAAGTTTCTTGCTTTGTTGGAGTAGGAGTATGATGTATTGTGCCGCAGACAAGGACAGGGATAAACCATGTGTGTGGGTTTCTTCCCCCAACTGGGTACAGAACTCCGATTTTCCTCACCCTAACATTTCTTACAAGGTGAAGCTGTCATGCTTCTGTAAAAGGAAGACATATTTAGATATGGGATTAAATGTTACACCAAGCTCCACCTTCACATTAGAAATGGTCCACAGCCAGGTGATGGCATCTCCACTTTATTGCTGTCACACATTTCTCATCTAACATACTTTTTGAATGCTATAAAAATACACTGCCAAGAAGTCTCTGGCCAGGAAATGGCAGATGAATTCTCCTTTACTCCCTAGGCAGCTGCCATCTGTGCAGCTGCCCAGATACTCTTGGACTGCAACTTTCAGCACCAGTAGCCAGGATAGCTAATGATGAGGAATCCTAGGAGCTGGTCCAACAATGGGTGGGGGTGGGAGGTGTACAATTACCACCTTGCCATAGATGAAAACTCAAAAATGTTGGTGGAGGAAAAACGGTAACACATCTTGAAAACAGATTTAATAAGTTCCCTGTGGAACAGCAGTTTTTGTTCTTGTGGGCTGGGTCAGATGGAAGACGTTAAACATATTTTACATTGTCCTATTTATAGCAACAGAAGAGGGAAATTTCTGAGCCAAATTATAGTAAGATTTTCAGGGTCCAAAGAGGAATGTATCAACTATTCACTGGCAGATGCACTCCCATGTGTCACCTAACAAGTGGCTCTTTTTAGTTTCTTGTCTCTTAAAATTAGAAAGAGATTTGTACGAGATATATCTTTGGATAAAAAGTAGCAAGAAATTTAGGTTTTATATATGTGTTGGTTGTTTGTTTTATTTATATGTTGCAACCAGTGTCATTTTTAAACCTGTAATTGGCTTTGAAGTTGCTGTTTTAATGACTATGTATTTCCAATGTTTTATGTTACAACTTGGGAGTTACAACATTAAATGTACTTATTTTACTTGTTTAACCAGTTGCCTCTGGTAGCCTTCTATTTTTGGGCTTGTGTTTTTTGTACTCTCTTTCTCTTCCATCCTACTCCACACTGATCACATCACCTCAACAGTCTTTGGCAGCCATCTGACTCTCTCTATCCCTAATCTTAGACAGCTGCTTCTGTCTGTTCTCATTCCACAATTTCACACTAGTCTCATCCCTTCCTCTTCGTCCTGAATGCAGTCCATCCTGTTGTCCTTGCAGCATCCTGCCTGTCCCCAGCGCAGCACCCTTTACACAATTTAATTTACATAACTTTTGCTTACTCTCCAAGTGAGTTTCTGTGGAATATCTTCCAGTTCTACATGTTTCATTCATTTGCATTTTAAAAGATGTGTTCTGTTTTGTGCATACTTTATTTATCAAGAAATGTCCTGTAACCCTTGCTAATGTGTGATTCTCAAGGTGAGGTGTGCATTTTCTTGCAAAAAAAAAAGGCATGTGAGGTGACACCAATAGCTTTTCCTTTAAGTCTTAGAGAGCTGTTGAAAAGCTTATCGAAATCACAGATATGAGAGCATGCTGAACAAAACCTGGGCTAAAAAACTCTTTGCAGTTTGCAGAGCATAAAGTTTCACCAGTATAATTACATGCAGATCCAGGCTGATAGCTGGACATAAAGTAAACTTTCCCAGTAACTCCTTACCATGATCCATTCAGTGGCTCAGCAGCGACTCATCTGTCATTCAGTGCCCCAAAATAACTGATGCACAAGAAGGTACTGGATACATTTTTGTATAACATAGAAAAAACACCCCAAAACCCTCTGGTTACATAAGTGTACATCACAAAAAGGATTCCACTCTTGGCCTCCAGCAAATGTCAACCACATTCCCAGCCAGATTAGCAGATCACTTGTTCTTGGTTTTATTTGTAGCCATTATGTTCCCAAGGATACTTGGTGACTCTTCCATACAGTCCTCCTCTGGTAGGCGATTTATTTCCCAGGACCATTTTTATGGCCCCCTGGCCCCCTCAAAGGAAAAAAAAAATTTTGCTCAAAAATGCCAAGAAATGATCTCTAGGAGGATGTACAGGGCCCCAGAAAGCCCCAGGGATCAAAATAAAATTTTGCCAACAAAAAACCAACAAATTGCCCTCTGGGGGATCCAAAAGACTCTCAAACATACCCCCTATCAAACAGAAGGTGATTGGAGGGGGGAATGTGGCAGTAGGTGTAGCCCCCTCAAGATATTCTGGAGGTTTAATGTGCTCCTCTAATTTTTCACCTTTGCCCATCCCTGTTCTAGACTTTAAAGAAGTTTTTCAAGGCACTGAGCCTATTTGGAGGATAGGGTTCAGCACCTACAATAGTTCCCTTACAGTCTAGAATAAAGCAATTCACTGCATCCTTCACACAGAGGCCCCCAGACTCTATTGCTTTGGCACTGGGGCTGGTTTACCCACTGAATGCTGGAGGAGGATGCTGTTTAGACCCTCTGCAGAGGCTGGTTTTAAGTTGTGTTTAATTGGCTGATAAGGTTGGAGCCCTATTAGCTGGCAAGGTTGGAGCCTTTGTGTCTTGACTCTTAGTTTCGTGGTGGGTGGGCAAACTCTGGTATAATTTAAATGGGGAATTATTTTCAAGAAGTTGCCATTCTACTTTGTTTTCAATCTCTTTCCTCCCTGCCCCAACTTCATTAGTAATAGATCTACTCCCTTATACAGTCTTTCACCTACGAGAAGCCAGAATTCCTGAGAGGAAGATGGCACAGAAAAATGACAGGTTTATGTTGGTTGGCCTCTCTAGGTCACACCATAATGCATTTTTCATTCACTGCCAAAATGATTCCATTTTGCTTTCTTTTTTGGCAAGGAACATGTACATCATATCACTAAAGGACCTCCTCAAAAAGTCATATCTTCTTAACCAGTGAGAGAACTCACAGCAGAAAATATAACAAAAAGAGATATACAAAATATGAGAAAATAAAACAGGGTTCTATCATCTAAAGTAACATTCCCCACATGGCAGTCTCAAGAGACTACAAATGCCATCATTTCCAGGCAGCATGGTCTATGTTATATTTGGGGATGCTGGGGATCAAGTGGCTGAGAGGCATGTGCTTCTCTAGCTTTCAACTGAGGAACAATTTTTCCAAAAGTCTCCTTTGTATCTCCCTTCCCTTTCAATTGTAGTAAAAACAGTAGGGAGGGACATAGAAGGAACCTAATAGCTTGGCTGAGGGAAATGTGAATCCTGCCTCACTGGCTGGCTGCCTTAATATAACTCTACAGTGATCAGCTCTGTCCCTGGTTCTGAATAAAGAGTGTTCAGAGGAACCCATATCCCCTTGCCAGCTCAGACTGAGTTGTAACACCCGTGACTTTATAAACAGAAACAAATTAAAATATCTGAAAGGATATTATATTGAAGATGCAGCAAGCCTGTTTTCTGCTGCTCTAAAACATGGAACAATGTATTCAAACTGCTGGAAAAGAGATTCCATCTAAACATTAGGAAGAACTTCTTGATGGTATGAACTGTTTGGCAGTGGCAGGCTTGGAACTGCGGTGGAGTCTCCTTCTTTGGAGGTTTTTAAATAGAGGCTAGATGGCCATCTATCAGGAGTGCTTTGATTACATATTCCTGCATGGCAGGGTATTTGACTCAATGGCCCTTGTGGTCTCTTCCAACTCTATGATTCTGAGTCGCACAAAGCGCTACTTGAATACATTGCACATATATCACACATTCAGGCAAGTGAAATTTTGCTCTAATGAGGAAACTGATCACTCAGTCTAAAGTTTCGAATAACACACCAGTAACAGTTGTTCATTATTTACTGAATATGTCAATAATAGGACTAGTGATATCTGTCCTTCAAAATTACATGCAAATTTTCTGTGCTGAACAAATTCAGCAGATAGTTATTTTCAGTATGGTGAAGCTCAATCATGTTGCATCTATCTGCCCTGTAGCTTCCAGGAGCCTGTCAAAAGAAAAAGGTGGCAATCCTAATTCAGTATTTCAGACATCGTTTAATATACAGAGATTCAGACTTAAAACTTTAAAGTGCTAAGCATTCAGTGTTCTCTTCTTGGATAGGCGAACTGTCATTTTGCTTTCTTCTGCATTCATTTTTTTTAAAAAAGGGCGTCAATTTCTGTCACATCTATGAAGAAATTTGTAATTTTTAGGAAGTTCTTCTTAAAACACAAAATGAGCCAATTTTTCACCCACCCCTATTTGGGAATGAAAATATTGCGCCCTAGAGTTGCTGCTTGGTTTTACTTGAAAATATAGCTGTATGTTACAGGCCAATGTTTCACTCAGTGGCCAAGATCTTACACATTTTTAGTGTAGAATTAATATACTTTTGTGTAGATAGTTAGCTGGATCCCAAAGTCCTGTAACCAACTGCTCGATGAGCACCAAAGCCTTGAACTCCCCATTGCACAAGAGCTGATTAGTCCTAAAGCCACCATCAAAATGGAAAGAGTGGGCTGCATATGTATATGTGATACACTTAGAGAACAACCAATTTCATAGCTATTTTCATGTTCGTACAGTGCACCAATAGTATATCAGTCAATAACTACTCATTACAATATGTGGATAAAAACATTAACATTCTTTCTGCTCTCCTCTCTCTTTCTCACAATACACACAAATACAACCGAATAAGACAAACTAAAAAAACTGTGACATAGTAAAACCATGAATTAATAATAAAAACAAAGGAGAGCTTTAACTACCAAGCTCTAGCAGAAACAAGGCTGTCTGCACTAGCTCTCTGTAGGACAATAAAGAAGGATTTCCAAAACTGAAGTGCAACTACAGAAAAAGCCCTGTCTTGAGAATCAACCAGTTACAGCTTCTGAGAAGTTGGGACATATAAATGGGCCACTGATGATTAATACAAATTCTGGGAATGTTCACAAAGGAAGGACTCTTCAAATATTCTGACAATGATTGGTGAAATAACTCCTGTAACTCCTGTATACTATTTGAGACTGCCGCTTTAGTGGTGTACTAGGTTTTAGATAAACACATGTAGCAATGACTTTAGATCATCAGTCAAAAAGAAAGGCCACTAAATTTTCATGCATACTAATGACTGAAATCCACTGAAGCAAATGTTCATTTCAATGTTCCTTCTCAATGTAATTATAGCACAACAGTATTTTGCAAGCAACTACATTCTGATGATCTTCCAATAGTTTTCCAGTGTTAATTCTTATGCCTTTTCTGTCAATTCATTTTACAGATGGCAAATCACAGAGGTTAAGTAGCTTATTCAAAGACCATATACAAAAAGCTTAAGTTCACATTTCCCCATATATTTAGAGATTACTTGAGGACGTACTAGCTATGAGCTCCAAGGGCTTTAAGACATACATATTCAGTTTGAGAGTTTCTACGGTAATGAAGTGAGGCTTGAACTAATGGCTTGTGGGACTTCAGCACAAATGTGTTGGCTGCTTAGCCATTCAGCCATTTTTAAAAGCAACTCCAATCTCAGAGAAAATCTTCTGCCAGCAGATTCATTTCCATCAATTGCATTTCTGTTTGTCCAACAAAACAATATAGGACAGTATTTATTTTACTCGGTTGCACATGTGAACTGACTCATTCAAACAAACTGCCACATTGAGTTGAATAGCATTACTACTGGCAGTGTGGTGAAACAGTTTTATTATGGTTTGGAGATTGTGTTTCAGACTTTTTAAAGAATTTTGTTCATTTTGAAGTGCACAGTGAACCCTTATGGTAAATCCATATTTGGCAAATACAGAAAACAATCAGAACACTCATTCAGCACCGTGGCTCACTGCAGTGACTATCTACTCCACCAACAGCTCATATATAGCCAGAAGGTGGTGGTGGTAGTGAAGTTTTACCCTTTACACTTACCTCCCTCCAGTCACACCTTTCCATTCCCCAGTTAGGGTCTGAGAATGAAAACAAACCTATCTGGGGAACATGAAGCAAAAAGCTCACAGGAAGTAAGGAGCAGATGAGGGTAAGGCCACCACAGTTCATGTATCTAGTCCAGTCTTTTGTTTGTGTAATAACTAAATCCATTTATGTGAAACCCACTCAGGTTCCCCACTACTACTTCTGCTACAAGAGGTAATATATAGTCCTCACAACTAGTCAGGGAGATAGTGATGGGGAGGGAGAGAGAAGTGAAATTTTCCTTCAGTCCCCCAGTTGCTAGCATTTCAGTAACTTACTATTTCCGTTGATCATTTAGAAATACATTTTAGGCATCCAAAGCAAAGGGGTGGACAAAATTACCAAGGTATGAGAACACAGCAAATATGAATTCTAGGAGTGAACAATTTTCAGTGTGCCACCCTCTGCAATGCTTGAAATTTGGGGACTGAATGAAAATTTCATGGGGAGGGTAAAATTCTTATTTGGAGGGACAATGTCCCCATTTTGACCCAATCCCACAGCTACATCCCTGTGAATCATATACATTAATATTTTTAGTTATACAAAGTTGCCTTTTAAATCATCCTTTTAAAGCTGTTCAAGTTGGTGGACACTGACACCTCTTGCAGTAGTGATGTGACTGCATAACTATGCAATGTGTGAGTGAGTACTTGGTTTTCACTGTCTAAATATCCCACAATTCAACTTCCCTTGATGATCCAGAGATCTAATATTGTAAGAGAAGGCAAGAAAAATTCTCCACATCCACTACCTTTACACCAGGTATTAGAACTGGGTAGCCTCCACTCCAGCCAGCTTCAGTAAAATCCAAACCAAGTGTCCTCACTGCTGATCTAACACTAATTCAAAGGTGGGCAATCTGTGGCCCCTCAGATCTTCTTGAACTACAACTCCCAGCACCCCTAGCCAGCATAGCCAATAGTGAAGAATTACCAACAAATGGAGAACCACAGAATTCCAATCTCTGATGTATAATACATAATTTATACAATTCAATCATGCCTCTCCTTAAATTATTCCCCCTAAGCTACACAGAATCACATATATTGTAACCTTCTTTCTTGAGGGATTATTACTTAGGTTGCCCTTTTTCTTGTGCCTTCCAGCGCAACAATATCCTCTTTCAGGTATAATGATCAGAACATGATACAGTCACACCATAGACTTGTATAAGGCAATATGATTTTGAAAGTCTCCTTTGCAATTCATCTCCTAAATATCCAATCTCAAAAGGATATTTTCATTTTAAAAACAAAACAAACAAATAAAAACAACAGCAGCCAAACACTGTGTAAGTATTTTCTTTCAGCCTCTTCCTCTTCACTCCTTCTAATCTAGTCTCAGGGTGGGCGATTTGTTACCCTCCAGATATTGCTGCACTGCAATTCCCATTAGCCATAACTGGTATATTCAATGCTGAAAGATTATGGGAGTTTCAAATTAGCACATTTTGAACTCCACCAATTGTAGCACCCTTACTGAATGAGCTTATGATTTACAGTACAATCCAATCTGTGTTGGGTCAAAAGGAAGCCACACTAATCTCTGTTGTAAACAGAGCATGGTATCATGGTATGAGTGTTGGACTATGATCCTGGAGACCAGAGTTCAATTCCCAGTTTAGCCATGGAAACCGACTGCGTGACCATGGGCATGGCACACACACTCAGCCCCAGGAACCCCATGACTGATTCACCTCAGGGTCGCCACAGGTCAGAAACAACCTGAAGGCACACAACAACTGCACTTCTATAGAAATGAGGTCTTCATACTGTTCCAGATTTTATCAAAATATTTAAAGGACTTTCCTAATGGCACTCACTCTGTCACACACACTGTTTTACAACAATTTAAGATTACAGCTATCAGCTGATATCCACTGCATGGCAGAGAGTGTTCTGTTATCCACTATTCATGATATCCATACAAAGAAAGCTGAAAGGGTCTTTAAAATGCACCAGCTCTGATCAGTCTCTATGATGATAAAGCTACAGTCTATTTAAATTATCTCTGTTAATGAGGACAAAACGTAAACCGTCAGCATTAAATGGAATATATATTATCACTTATCAAGAGAAAGGCAAGAAGTGAGCTGCATTCTTCCAAAGAAAAGGCCAAGACCATGAAAAACTAATTTATCCTGCTCTACTGCTGATATCTGTGTGGCTCAAGCAACAATCAAGGATGATGATTTAAAATGACATCTATGGAAAGAGGGGAAGAACTCATTGTGAAATGAGCAGTGTCAATACATTCCACAAGATGACAAAATAAGAAGAATTGCCCAATGCATAGCTGTGAAAGCCAGAAGGAGGCTCATATTACAACTAATGCAGTAGGACAGCAGGGCAGAAGGTCTAAGAATAAAGTACAAACTGTGTAAATGGGAATATATCCAGCTCCAATAACTCAAAGAGCTCTTATTACCATATAACCCCTTGTTTGAAGAATAAAATTATAAGGGGGAGCCACACTGGAAAAAAATAAAGACATCTAATGTCTAACAGAACAAGGTATATTAATTCAGCTTGACTCAAAGTGAAAAAAGGGAACAGCTGAGTAGTTTTCATGCAGCAGGGAGGATAGGTCCATCAATAGCTATTAGCCATGACAACCATATATTAGGGATGTGCAAAGATCTCTTTTTCAGTTCCTAATTCAGCCCTTCAGAAAATGGCTGGCTTCTACTCAGTCCAATTCCATTTTGTCTTGTACCCTATGTAGCGTACACGACCCTCCCTGGATTGGGCGGCCGTGCAAGGTTCGCAGTGCGAGACGCTGGGAGGGAAGAACCAAGCCAGTTCTGGTCTTTGAGGATGCAGTTTATTAAGCAAAGAAGCAAAAAGAAAAATGAAAGCCACACAAGCATACATACATTCTGACTCCGTCGGAAAGGTAAAGCGGACGATGGAGCAGGGTTCTCTTTGTTCCAACAGATTATATAGACTTTTCGTACAAGAATGGCAAAACAGACTGCCAATCCATCAATCCACTGTGCCGAAACGGGCGGGAGGGAGGGGCTATCCCACCTCGGACTCCAACTACTGAGGCACCCATGGGCCAGGTGCATGACAGGCTCGTGGCCAAATCTCATTATCTGCCCAAAACGGCAGCGGATGGTCTCTAATCAGGCTTTGCTCTCCCCTCACCATACCGGAAGGCACAGGGAGCAAAGCACCCATCGTTAACATTCCTTGCTATTCTCATAGGACTGCAGCATACAGTGCAGACTGACCTAGCAATACAACAGCATAAACTAACCCCCAAAATATGTTTGTTAGTGTGAAACCAGGCTGAACTGAAATGTGTGAGTGTGTAACACAGGGCCTACCCAGAGGGCCTCAGGCCCAACACTCTATACCTGAGCTGAGATTTTTAAATCTGAATGTTTGTGCATCTCATTGACTGTCATGGGAAATAAAAGACTAGTTATAACTTTTCTTTGCTTTATTTTAATTGGATAAAATACAAGGACTTAGTAGCCCCATAGAATGGAATTACACCTGTCATATTTCAGAGAAATACATGCAGAGAAGTTGTAACTTTAAACTTAGTGCTTCTTGAAAAATGGGGAGCAGCCAATAATTTCTTCAATTTCCTGGCAGAACTGGAAGCTGCAAAATTGGCTGCAGAAACAATGAGTTGTGAATGAGGCATGAAAGCATATGATGTTTCTGCATCTCCACAAGGCCAGAATTAACCAAAGTGGGTCAGATTTCTAAATACAGGAAATAACAGGGCTCAGTCTTGATAAATTAGGACTTCTGGGAGAAGGAGTGGAGAGGAGACATGGAGAAGGGACTAAGAAGTTATAATTGAGTTGAACTTGAGACCCTTCCACACTACACAATTATAGCACTATCGTTCCACTATAACTGCCATGGCTGAACCCTATAGAATCTTGGTATATGTATAGTCTGGTAAGGCACTATCTCATTAAGAAATCTAAGTACCCTTCCCTAAACTTCAAATCCCAGCAAGCTCAATGATGCAGCCGTAGCAGTTAAAGGGGATCTATAGAGTTCTAGCTGTATAGTGTGAAAGACCCCCTGGAAACATTCCGTTTTTTGGACTACAGCCTTTTTTCCACTATAGCTGACAATACTGGCTTGGATGTTTGGAAGCTAACAAGTTCTGGAAGGATTTCAGAACGATTATTTCTGAGATTAGACAGGATCAGCGCACCTCTTTATGGGCCATGCTGGGGGAATTGGGAGGAGTATCACAGACACTACACTCTATTACAAGCTCAGGCCTCAAGCACAGCTCTAAGATCTTTAAAATACTCTCTTTGAATTTGACCTAAACTTGTCCTGTTTCCCTCTTCTGGTCAAAGGAGCCTGAGAGACAAAGGTAGAACTGGAGGGAAACAAAAGGGGTAGCCATATGAAAAAAGAGAACCTGGCTTCAACCTTTCTTTCTGGCATACCAGGGGAAAGACGACACTAAATGGTTGAGCTCCTAGACCGAAACTGGTTTGACAAACAACTAGGCTCTCCCTAGAACATACACAATCAAACATGACTGGAAGATGAATTCAGTAAAGCTCATGGCTTGGTAATGTGTTTATGAAAAATGAAACCCTTCTTATCAATCTCTGCACAATCTAGGGAAATGACATATTAACTAATTACAGATGGCATTTAACACCAGTGAAAACACCACGAATTTTCCATCACAGTTCTCCAGTATGTTGGACAGTTTGTAATTTATCAGGTAATTATTTTCATACCTGGTGCAACTGTGAGAAAGTTTCTGTGTTCTGGAAAGAAGTCTTCCAAATAATAGGCAAAAATACTAATCAAAAGGTTCAAACTATTCTTAGCTTGGCGTTGCTGAACATTTTTTTTCTGGTCCAAATGTTAATTTATCCCACAAAGATCTTGTTGCATATTTATTATTAGAGTCTTGGCAATTAATAGCTTGTAAATGGAAAACCAAATGCTAGCAAATAGTACCCTAAGGTCTGGGATCTAGCTGTATTAGAAAAGCTAATGAACAGAGTGCAAGTTTTGAGTACTTGAAACTTAATTTTTTTAAAAAAAAAAGAGTAAATGGATACATAGACATGGACAACTTTACAGAAATTTGGTTTCCTTTTAGAAGCTATATTAATCATCATAGGGACATGTGGAAGTAAGCTTCCTCAAGCCATGGAAACATTTGGAAAAATTTTGTTTGGAAAAATGATAATTCTGGATGATAAATACTGCAATATAGTTTACACACAGTGATATTGATCTTTTCTTGTTATTTGTTCCTCATTTTTGTATTTATATTTCTTGCTTGTTTATTAAACTTATTTTTTAAACAAGCTCAGAGCTCGCAAGCACAGAGTTACAAGCAATATAGACACCTGTAGCACGTTATGCTACAAGGATGCAACAGTCTTATCTTTAAAACATACTGAATGAGTAGCAACTAAGGCCTTGATCCAGCTGCAAGGTTCAACAAGATCCACTGACCCAGTGACAGAACAGTAAATCCACACTTATTTAAAACTCATTGCTTCAATGGGTATATACTACACAAGACTTAAAATTGGATTTTGGTCACCATTACTTTCTCAATGTAAGAGCTAACATTTTCTAATTACTTATAAAGTGCTTTTGGTATTTTCAGACACATTTTGACAAGGATTTCTCAAGCTTCATGCCACTCTCTTATCACACCTGATGGCTGTGATGGTGGTGGCAGTTTTACACAAGGGAATAAAACATAGTAGTGGAACACTAAGGGACACACAAGTAACACTGAAATAAGTTACTCCAAGTAATTACTTTTCAAACACTAAATAAGGAAAATGAAACCTAGAAATCTGCTTTTTAGAAATAACTTTCCAAGCTTGGCCTATCTTTGAAACAGATAAAGCCTTTCAAAACGTCCCTCCAAAGTGTGTACTAATTCCCTCAGGAGCATTGTGGTCCACTGAGTTTCTGGAAGAATTAATTAGAACTGTTTTGGCAAGAAAATAGTCTCGGGACCAGATCATGAAAAAGAGATGACGCCTTAGACTTCCTCCTCCTCCACCATATTTCAAGGGATTCTCTACAAAAAGATTTGTCTCATTTTATGCTCCTAGAAAGATCTCGGCAACAAGATCTCCCCATTATCAAGGTACTTGGTCTTCCCTCAGGTCTTTTAAAGCAAAAAACAAAAACAAAAAAGAGCCTCCAAATCTGGGCTGAGAACCATGACAACTAAGTTTTATGAGTGGGGCATACTTCACATTCACTCACCTAACAAGACTGTGGTGAACCAACCAGGTTAGTAGAGTCTTGGTGCAGAGCCTTTTCAGTGGTGGCCTTAATAATTAAGACTATTTGAATATATAGAAGGAGATTGCCTAAGCCCTGCCACAGAAGCCTGCAGAACATATATAGAAAGCTATTTATGCATCTGTAGATTTTAAATGTATTTGTACATATTAATTATGAAATAAAAGATGACATACACACATCCTGGTTTAGGTGTGCTCGCTCCCCTACTTCCAGTGGTGTTGACTTTTGAAAAAGAGCCTGTAGACCAAAGGTAGGGAACTGTGCAGGAAGCAATTCCCCTTCTGCATTGGTTACACTTCCAGCATACCAAGACTGACATTACTTCCAGATTGGCTGGGGAATTTGGGGGCGGCACAATTGGGATATGGCAGCTGTGTGTAGCCTATTGGCCACACTTTCACCACTTCTGCTATACAGCAATCTTAACTGCTTTAAAAAAAATGCTCTCCTATTTAGCGTGTTCACATGTTTCTGTTATTCTGTATAGCAGCTATCAAACTTTCTTGCCATACAGCTTCAACAAAATGCTAAAGCACTTTAGTTTCTAGAATTTTTATATGTCCGTTAAAGTGTGGCATAATATTAAAAAAAGGAAAAACTATAATTTGGCCCTCAAGCCTTCCTGGCATGTCACTGGCTTGCTTCCGACAGTGACACAAATGACTATTCAGGCAGAGCTTAGCAAATTGGTGAATCTGACAGCAACACAATACTTCTTGGTCAAAGAGCAGAACGGAACATGAACACAGAACAATCCATCCATGCTAGCTGTAAACTGATTTTGGGCACCAGAAGTAAACACTGCAAGACAGGCACATGCCAATTTTAAAACAATAAATGACGTAGTAATTGCTGTGGAATTAAATGACCCTTTTTAAAATCTCTCTCCAGATTATAGGAATTTGTATTTTTCCCCTCATTGAAAAGGATAAGTAGAAAATTAGTTATCATACTATCCAACTGCCTTTCACATCACCAGGCTAAAGTGTGGCATAGTCCAGGGCAGGGCCTTGGGAGATCCATTTCCCAGTGAGCTATAAAACTCAAGGAGTGACTTTGGTCCAGTCACTCTCAAACACTCTGACCTACATCACAGGTTTATTGTGAGGAAAAAGTAGAGAGGACAGTCACATATGGTCACTGCTTTGAGATCCATGGAGAACAAACGAGATATAAATGTGATTAACAAAAGAAATCATAAATAATGATTTATTTATAATTTGTGTGAACTTGGAATAGCCATCTTATGTTCCAAATAAATTTCACAACCTTTCACAATGGTAATAGGTTACCCAAGGCCCATAGTGCATAGCTGAACATATCTGGCATGAAAATGCCTGACAAGGCCAGCAGAAAGGAAGGGGAAATATTAAAAAGGTAGGATAAAAATGTATCTTAAACAAAATAAATGTCCCCTTTGTTTCTGATATTAAGAAATGTGTGCTGGTTCTGAAGTAGCAAAAATATCTCCAAAAGCAGACAGGCTCAAAGAAACCCCAGGGTTTACAAAACTATCAAAAAAATAGAGAAAAAACAACAACAAAGAAGAACTAAAAAAAGTCATCAAGTACCAAGCATGCCATTTCAATAGTCACAAAATGCTGATTGCTGGGACAGAATAAAAAATTGTGAGAGTGGGGAGTGGAATGGAATATATGCCATTTCCGCACTGGACTGTTATAGCGCTATTATTCCACTTTCAACATCCTATGGAATCCTGGGGTTTGCAGCTTAAGGAGGGGCCTGAAAGTGGAATAATAGCACTATAACAGTCTAGTGCAGAAATGGCCATAGCTGAGGTGAGCAGAAGTCTGGGTGAGCAGAACAGTAAACGAAAGCACCACATGTAACAACATCTTGTTTCTGGTTCCAGATAAACTTGCATAAGCCTCATAAAATTTATACTTTAGAAGTTTCATTAAGAACAGTTGCCAAGATTGTCCTATTTCAAGAAGCAAGCAACCTCAGGCATCGTAAAATTATACCCAAATAAGCCTGTTCAAGGCCTGAGAACCATAAAGGCAGGAGATTCTGGAAGCTAAGCAGAGTCAGGTCTGGTTAGTACTTGGATGAGGCTTGCCAAGGAGTAACAGAGTTGTAGGCTATATTTCAGAGGAAGGCAATAGCGAACTACCTCTGAGTATTTCTTGCCTTAAAAGCCCCCTATAAAATCCATGGCATCTCCCAAAGTCAACAGGCTACTTGAAGGAATGTACACACAAGTGTGTCTATTTCCCTTCTCTATAAGCAGGGTTGCCAAACTGAAAATTAGAGATGGCTCCTATATATTCAAAAGTTAGGTAGACAAAGAAATTTTAGCAGCTGTTGCTTCTCATACAACTAGGTAACAAGCAAGTGGCCACAACAGTTCATGCTTCAGTTACCTCTTGATTAGACTCCTGCAATACATTCTATATGGGGTTGCCCTTGAAAAGTATTTGGAAGTGCAAAATGCAGCAGACAGACTTGTGTCAGGTGTGCATTTTAGAGACCATATAATACTAGTCTTGCAAGAACTACACTGCTTCCAATTTGCTTCTGAGCTCAATTCAAAGTGCTGGTGTTGACCTACAAAGCCCTAAATAACTTGGGACGAAGATATCTGAAAGACTATCTTCCTCCCACGTGAACCTGTCAGAAATTTGAGATCAAAGGAGGCCCTGTTGCATGTCCCAACACCTCATGAAGTTAGATTGTGGTACATGTTACGGGGTTTCTCTGTAGCAGCACCTCAACTGTGGAACTCCCCACCTGAAGGCTGGTCCCATCTCTTTTAAGCTTTTGGTGGGCAGCTAAACAGTGCTGTTCTACACGACATTCAGCGTTTAAAACTGCTGTTTTTACTTTTTAAAGCTGGATTCTGGGATTATTTTTTTTGTTTGACTGAGTTTAGGAGCTTTTAAAGAATATTTTAATGTGTTTTAAAATGTTTTCATCTTTGTATTTTTAAATTGTTTTTTTATTTGTTCATTACTTTGAGCCGTTGGTGGGCTGGAAGGCGATACAGAAATACTTCAAATAAATAAACCAATAAGCAACACCTGCTGGAATTCCCCCTTTTTACACAACTATTAAAGGTAGAGAAACTATCTCCAATTTCTACTCTGGCAATCCTATCGATGACAGCATTTTTAGGTAGCCAAGCTCTGCCAATCTGCTCACTTTTCAATGCAGTATATTTCACTAAAGGGCATCTGAGAACCTGAGAAATGCATGGCATCAGAATGAATAGCAAAAAATTGAACGAAGAGTTGTCATCATTAAACGACATATCTCTTATTTAAACCAAGCAAGTCATCAAGGACATTCCACAAAATATGATCTTATTTTTATAGATCCAAACCATACATCAAGGATGGAGAACTTCTTTCACCACAAGACCCAAAATGAATTTCAGAGACATTCTTGGGGTCAGTGATGGCAATGGACAAAGCAAAAGGGTGGGAGCAGAAACACCAGCATATTGTAGCTTAATTGCCAGTAAGTAAACCTTATGAGGGGCATTTCAACAATTCAAAATGGGAAGGCTTCTTACAAAAGTCAAAGAAATACCCAAAAAGGGCATCACGGGGAAGGGAGTGTGACCATCTAGGGCCCTCCAGAGGGACACATCTGACCCCGGGGTATAAGGTCCACTCCAGATACAAATGTAAGCTCTTTGAAATAGTAAAGATTGCACAAACAGAGCAATAACAATTGTCTACTTGGGTGTAAGACATAGGGTCTTTCTGCACTACACTGTTACAGTACTATTATTCCACTTTCAACATCCTGTGGAATCCGGGGGTTGCAGTTTAAGGCAGGGCATTTAGAATTATCAGCCACAGAACTCTTTGACCTTAGTAAACTACAAACCTCAGAATTCCACAGGATGTTGAAAGTGAACCAATAGCACTATAACAGTGTAATGTGGAAAGGCCCATACTGAGTGCAGTGGAATTTTCTTCTAATTCAACATGCATGAACTGTGCTGAACACAATATAAATTTGCTCATCTCATACCACTAGTTATGTTGAGTAGGTCTGATGGCAGTTGTAGTCTGACAGTATCTACAGGACCACATGTTGGCCTCCCTGAGCTAATCTAGAATCCATGCATAGCTACCCTTATACAGAAACCATATCATGGATCCAGCCTATTTTATATGTTCTTGTTGTTGTGTGCCTTTATATGTTGTTGTTATGGTGGTGGTGGTGCTGTGCCTTCAAGTTGTTTCTGACTTATGGTGACTCTATCATGCCTATCATGGGTTTTTCTGGAGCTGAGAGTATGTTTCCATGGCTGAGCGGGGAATCGAACCCTGGTCTCCAGGGTCATTGTCTAATGTTCAAATCACTACACCACGCTGGCTCTCGTTTTATGTTACCTCCAGTAAATTATCTATGATGACTAAATAATCAGTATCTGTATAGATTGGTCTCAATAATGAATAATGTAGATTTTGCAATACTCCATAATTACCATTGAGATGCAGGTCATTTCCGCACTAGCGTGTTACAGTGGTATGATTCCACTTTGGACATCCTACGGAATCCCAGCCCCTCCCTAAACTGCAAACCGCAGGATTCCATAGGATGTTGAAAGTAGAATCATACCACTGTAACACGCTAGTGCGGAAATGGCCCCAGTGTGGTACAGTGGTTTGAGTACTGGACTAGAACACTGAGACATCAGAACTCAAAGCCCCACACGGCCATGAAAACGCACTTGGTGACCTTCTGCCAGTCAACACTTTTTCGGCCTCAGGGGAAGGCAAAGGTAAACCTCTCCCCCGAACAAATCTTGTCAAGAAAATCCCATAATAGGGTTGCTTTAAGTCTCCATAAGTCAGAAAGGCTTGAAAGCAAACAACAACAACATAATTATCACTATCCATATAATCCACTGATAATGTAGTAATTTTATATCCATGTTATCTTAAAAATGGTTTCATACTGATAATTATTTGCAGTACATTATTCATATAATGCATATCAATCCAGGTGACTGTCATTCTGAACTTTTGATGTAAACTCACAAGGCAAGTTCCTTGGCATCTCTTCATAAATTTCATATTAAATAATGCCTACCTTTTGTGTTACTGTGGTAGAACATAATCAGCTTCTGGTTAGCTGCAATCAAATGTACATACAAAAATTTTACAACAGCAATAGTAACAGGATTAACGGAACACGAATTTTGCCATTTTTTTGAGATACATCTATCAGTGAACTTTGGAGTAACTGAAGAACCTCAGTCTGTGAAATATTCTTCTCTCACTTCGTAAGACACATTACACGCCATCAAACACAACTCAGTCTCAAAAAATGGAAGGGGACGCGAGAATGGACTTCAAGCTATTTGGAGCTATCTGTCCTTTATACAAAGCCCAATTCTTTTCTTAGTCATAAATTTCAGTCTGTCAGTTTCAGACAACATTGGAAGGAATCCACTTTTAATGACATGGGTGATGTATGAGTTGTCCTTATTTCCAAAGGCTACAGTGGAAATTATACATATTTTTTTCTTGGCACATTCCATTACACACAATTCTGCCAGTTTTAGAATGTTCCGGAATTAAATATTAGGGAACCCTCCTCCCCCAACTTCTCAGCATTTCAAACAAAATTTTTGGGAGATGGACTGAAGTATTAACAAAATAGTAGCATAATAAAACAAAAAAACACACCTTAACTTCATGTTGTGTTGCATTAAAATTATCATCTCCTGTCCCCAGTAAGAGAATCGTATCAATTGACATATCTTTCATATTGTTTCATGAAGATATATTTAATATCAGATCTCTCATTCAAGAAAAAAATGTCAAAAGAGAATTTAAAAACCCATAATTGTAATATAGGATTCAGTCCAAACCTATATAAATTGGATAACTGGCAGTAATAGCAAGGCATGTTCAAAATTCATGGATGAAATTGTACTTGCAATTTCATTTTCTTACTCATAAACAGCCAATGCCAAAAGAAAATCAATTGACCTATTTAAATCACAACCAATTCCATTTGTGTTACCATTTCTTCAATATTGTTAGTTTTTAGTTCACATAAAGGCCCCACAAGTTTCCAGTGTAGGTGTAGTTAACTCATGAGAATGATGACAGTTTGGTATAAAATATTTTAAATATTACAGGAAATAGGTGACTTGCCACAAAAGCAGTGAATGCTTAAGACAGATGCAACAAGAATTCATACTGCTTTTTCACAGGCTCAGTTAGAGCATGGCTGATTGTGCAAATGACTACCAATTTGGGGGTCAAAGTTTTCATCAAGCAAATGGGTGTCCTCTGCAGAAAATCTGTTAAAGCAACTGAATGATATTGCTGCCAAAAATGTAATTAAAAATTTACCCCAGCCTTACAAAAACAAATTGTTATGCTGTACAGAGGATGCCAATGAAATGGAAAATAGGCAGATGCCCCACTGGGTCCATGTAGTTAGTCATGGTGTTCTGGATTAGGGCCTACGAATTGAGATTCTAAGTAGAATATGGTGAATCTGTGAGACGTGAATTAGCACTCAACTTTTTATGTTCTTTCTAACAAACATATTCTTACTGTTTCTCTGGACTGAACTCTCATTTCTTAAAACTTAAATCTGATAAAGTTTCTCCCCCAATTCTTTCTTTTACTCTTATTTTCCCTTCTGCTAGATGAAAATCGACAGCTTCTTCTACCTCTCAAGCTTGTTACCTCCAAGTTAATTTTTTTTCTGCCAGCATTATCAATGCATAGATCTTCTTATTTTCATCTTTACAGTATTAATAAAAGTTGCCTTTTTCTCTTTTCAGACACCACTAAAGCTCTTGTTAACATTTGTCTTATCTCTTGCACTGACTACCTTAATACTCTTTCATTTGGTCTTCCTGCTTGCTTTCTCAGCCTTTCAAATGGTTTCATTTTGCTGCCATTTTTGAGCTATTTTATCTTCATTCCACCCATGCTGCTTTAAGCAAGTGGTATCCCATTTTCTACAAAGATTGCTTCTTCCATTCATTGATTCTGTCTCTTCTCCTTTGCTTCCTCTAAATACTGAATTTTTTTTTACTTCTTTATATTCATTTGGATCTTTGTATATTTCAATAACCTCTTTTAAAAAAAAAAAAAAAAAACCTCACTTCATCACCCTAATATATTCTAATGTGGTGGTTCCTAACCTTTGGTCCCTAAATGTCATTGGATCACAACCCAAAATCCTTAGAGTTAGGGTTCGTCATGCTGGTTGGGACCTCTGGGAATTTTTTTTATAATACATTTTATTTTTATTAGATAAAAAACAAAAACAGTACAAAATTATAAGATAACTAATAGGAGAAAAAGAAAATACACTACAAAAGAGAAATCAAAATTGCAAATATTAAACTAAACTATGAGACAACAACAAAACTACAAATAACTAAAATTTGGCTCCCACCCTTGGTGTAAACAGTGTCCATTTATCAAACAGTAACAAATAATTACTAAATCCTTAAATTTAAGTCAAAGTTAATACATGGTACCTATAATTTATTTTCATACTAAACATAAACCCAAACACAAATCCCTTATAATCAGATATAATCAGTTCTCAACTTAATCTATATTTTCTGTTAGTATAAACTAAGGGACCTCTAGGAATTGATATCCTACAAGACTAGGAAACTCACTGCTGCAATTGATCACAGGCATGAAGTTTTCCCTTTCTTTTTTTCTTGTCTATCTTGCCTTAATGAGATTGCAAACCTGCGGATAGGTCTGAGTTTATTGCTTTGCTTATTGCTTTCCAGAAATGCTTGAAATATTGCATAATCAGAAATCAACTTCTGAACCTGTGGAATAGATGACAGGATCTTCATGGAAACACTTTTTTCACCCAAAAAATAGGTTTCTACATAGAATGCAGGTTTCACAAGATGCAAGTTCCCCATTGTATCGCTGTGATGACAAGAAAACCCTAGACTTTGTAGCATTTTCTCTCCTATGTAGTTGTGAAAGAACTCCAAAAAAATCTAGCCAAATGGCAATGCGAACCCTTGAAAAATGCCCCCTGCCAATATACAATATGCAAACACAGAAGACATGAATTTACCACTAAGAACTTCAGTTCCCTTTTTATTTTCCCTTGTTCTTCAGTCAACAGTGAAATAGGTCATGAGGGTCCAGAGGTCAGAATTGAATGTTTTCTGCACTATGTATCATGACGCTACCATTGGAATATAAAAGTGGCGAGGTTCCCATTCCAAACAGTGGTGGCTTTGACAGATGAAGGTCAATGTCAAGATAGTACTCATATTACACATACAGAAGCCAACCAGATCAGCATCTGAATCTTAATTCAACACTGACGATGGAATAGAGATCTTCCCTGGACTTATAGATAAAAATGCACAGCATGGGGCAGGCTATACATCATGCAGTTCTACTTCATTGCCTCTCCCTGATCCCCAGCAACTCTTGTCTGAAGCAGGGGCTTCGGTCTGTCTTATGGCCCTGGAATGGAATGGAAGCATAAGAGATGTACAATTCATTCATGTCAAATCTAGTCAACTCCAGTAAGGGGTGAGTGTGTGTGTCATCTGTTGACTTATAGCAAACCCATGAATTTTTCACAGGGTTTTTTTTAGGCAAGGAAAACACAGAGGTGGTTTTGCCGGTTCCTTCCTCTGAAATATAGCCTACAGCACTGCGTATTCATTAGCAGTCTCCCATCCAAGTACTAAGCAGGGCTGAGCCTGCTTAGCTTTCAAGATTAAACAAGATCTGCTGCCTTTAGGGTATACGGGTCCTAATAAAATGTATACTAGCTCTATTTTTATGGAGATATGTAAGAAAGGCAGGGAACTTCTGTTCTGTTTTGGTGGTTCAAAGGCAATAGAAATTTCCCTCATTAAAACTGCCAGACCTGAGCAAATAAAGTGGCAACTTTCAGCGGCCAGATAAAGCCCTCTAGCTTTGCCATATGGATTCAGCCAACTGTTTATCTCCTATAAGGGCAGGGGTGTTGAATTGTTTGCTGTTGTTGTCCTGCCCAACGTACTGTGAATTAGGAAACAGTAGATAGCCAACATATGCCCATCAGATCATTTCCCCCAAGTGTTAGAAGATATTTTCCAAAGCAGATATTGTCACTATGACAACAACATAGCCAGTGGGGAGATCTCAGAGAAATTATGATACAGTGAGGAGACAGAGGGGAAGATCTCTGGTTAAACAGAATGTAATTTTTCTTCCAATGAGTTTGTTGCTAAAATTTTATTCTGTAGGTTGCTAAACGTGAATCCACTAACTTCAGAACGTGAATAAGAAGAGGAAATAAACCTTGGAATAATTATTTCCTGAATATGTCCTTCCATGCTATACATACTGATTGGTTATCAATAAAGGGCATTTTGTTTCTGCTACTGTAAGAGAAGTTCTTCATCAATACCTAGGGTTACTATAATTGGTCTTCTGGTGGTGGTACCTCATCAAACAGGTCCTTAGCTTCTGAGAGGATTTAGCAAGTGACTCATCTCCCATTGGAGGCAAGGAAAATGCTGCATCAAACAACGTTTGTTAACTTGTATGCAAACTATAGTAATCCCTGTGTCTAGGCACCATACAGAAGTTTTAGCCCTAAAATAATGCTCAACAGAAAAAGGGGACCACCACTGAAAAGGGCATGTTCTTCATTACCATTCGAGGACGGATTGTTTCAGGTTTACGAAATCCTCACAGGAACTTGCTTCAAGGCACTTGGAGAGGACATTAACATGAAAAAAAGCCAAGTCAGAATGTTTGCAGCACTTGCAACTGTCATTTTGACTATGAAACATGGATGTATGCAACACAGAGTATGGCCTACCTATCCTAGAGCAGATCATTAAACAGTCAGTTTGTAATTACTTAGAAAGCAATGCCGTAATCACTAAAAGCCAGCATGGATTTCTCAGAAATAAGTCATGCCAAACTAATCTTATCTCTTTTTACGATACGGTTAGAGGCTTGAGAGATGAAGGGAATGCATATCTTGACCTCAGTAAGGCCTCTGACGAAGTTCCACATGACATTCTTGCAAAGAAACTAATAAAATGCGGGCTGGACAGGATTACTGTTAGTTGGATTTGTAACTGGTTGACCAACCAAACCCAAAGGGTGATCACCAATGGCTGCTTTTCATACTGGAGAGAAGTGACTAGTGGGGTGCCACAGGGTTCTGTCCTGGGCCCAGTGCTATTCAACATCTTCATCAATGACTTGGATGAAGGAGTGGAGGGCATGCTGATCAAATTTGCAGATGATACCAAATTGGGAGGGGTTGCTAATACCTCAGAGGACAGGATCAAATTTCAAAACGACCTTGACTTGATTGGAGAGCTGGGCCAAAGCTAACAAAATGAATTTCAACAGAGAGAAATGTAAGGTCCTGCACTTAGGCAGAAAAAGATGGAAGGCACAAATTTAGGATGGGGGACATGTGGCTAGATAGCAGTATGTGTGAAAGGGATCTAGGAGTCTTGGTAGATCACAAGCTGAACATGAGTCAGCACTGTGATGCGGCAGCCAAGAAACCCAATGTGACTCTTGGTTGTATCAATAGGAGTATGGTGTCTAGATCAAGGGAGGTAATGGTACCACTCTATTCTGCATTGATTAGGCCTCATTTGGAATACTGTGTCCAGTTCTGGCACCTCAGTTCAAGAAGGATGTCGACAAGCTGGAACGTGTCCAGAGGAGTGTGAGCAAAATGGTGAAGGGTCTGGAAGCCATGCCCTAGAAGGAATGGCTTAGGGAGCTGGGTATGTTTAGTCTGCAGAAGAGAAGGTTAAGAGGGGACATGATAGCCATGTTTAAATATTTGAAGGGATGTCATGTTAAGGAGGGAGTGGGATTGTTCTCTACCGCTCCAGAGACTAGGACAAGGAGCAATGGATTCAAGCTGCAGGAAAGGAGATTCCACTTGAACCTCAGGAAGAACTTCCTTATAGTCAGAGCTGTCCGGCAGTGGAATGTGCTGCCTCAGAGCGTAGTGGAGTCTCCTTCTTTGGAGGTTTTTAAGCAGAGGCTGGATGGCCATCTGTTGGGAATGTTTTGATGGGTATTCCTGCATAGCAGGGGGTTGGACTCGATGGCCCCTGGGGTCTCTTCCAACTCTATGATTCTATGATTCTATGTTAGGAAATTATCCTTTTCACTTTTTCCAGTTGTGCACTTCTACAATGTGGTGGTAAAAATAAGAGTAGGGGAGAGGACAGGAATGGTATCCCTCCAGATGTTGTTAGACTGCAGCTCCCAAAACTGCTTAACATTATACTGGCTAGTGGGAGTTCTAATCCAATAAGTTCTGAAGAGCCACACTTTACTGAAATGTCACTTTATGCATTCATTCATTCATTTTATATCGTGCCTTTCTCCCAAAATGGAACCAAAAACACTTCATTAGAGTGTTTGTTTCATATATATCCTGTCTTTCTCTCACTATGGGACTCAAGGCAGCTTACAGGATAAGCTAAAAACAAAACACAACTAAAACAGTGAATATTGCATCCATTTTAAAACATGTTCAAGTCATAAAGACCCAAGTCCAGTACCTTAAGAAAGCCTGCTGCATAACCACTTAAAAATTTAAGGGCAGTTTAAATAAAAACACCTTTTTTTTTTGCTAGCAAAGAGAACCTGAACAATTGGTTTCAATCTTCATGAAGCTGATTGGGTTCCCTGAGGGCTATCTTCTATTTCTCTGTCTAACCTACAGCATGTGGGAAGGGGACTGAGTTTTAAATAGGAGTGGAAGGTCAGCAAGAACAGCCTGAGACATTTTGCTGCTTGATGCAGAAGAGCAAATACTCTCCTCAACAAATCCAGGTATGTATTTCTCAAAGCTAACTAAGTTGTTTTGAGCACCTGAGAAAGAAAATCCCACAAGTGTTAGGACCCACATCTGGCTACCAGTGATGCTATGGTTTGGATGGGCACCATATCTAACTAGCATCATATTTAATTGGCAACACAGTTTAATTGGCACTGATATCAAAATCAAACCTTAAGGTGACTGGGAGGTCAAACCAACAGAGGGAAAACTCTGACTGTGAACACGAGAAAGAAAGGCTAGTCAGCTAAAGACACCCTCCAGGTACAACTGGGCCATTTGTCAGGCAAATAGATGCTGTTCCTGTGGATAACAGGCTTAAGTAGAAGCTGGAATTCCCCAGAGAACGCAATTGTGAGAAGCCCACCAGGACACTGATTGACAGATAGCCATCCCCTGTGCATCTGGACTCCTTCCTCTTTCCTCATAGCACCTACAATAGACAGCTATTACAACACACATCATGTCTTTGTCATCCAAACACTGCAAACACTAGCGTGTTGATAGTCCATCGTCTGTGATGCACCTCCCATTGTTCCACACTTGGAACTTCACATACCTTCCACTGCCACAGGCTATTTTTTGGGTACAAATACCCCTGATTCCAGGATGCCCAGCACAGTCTCTCGAAGGTCTACTCATCACTCTGTCTGTCTGGTTCCTGAATGAGAACTGTTCTTAGGTCCTACCTAAGCCAAGCCACATTTCAGCTCTTCAGTACTTTTCTGGACTGGTAATTATAACTCAAAAACCTCAGCCTCTCTATCCATAATTTTTCCGCCCTTTATCCTTCAGTTAGCTCTTCTGTGAATGTTTGACTGTTTGTATTTTGTGTGCATGTATGAGTGAATTCCCCTCAACAGAACACATTTTTAGCATACTTTTGAATCTCTGGCTAGTTCTTTTCCTGCATGGGCATTGATAGAAAGGTCTCATTAGGTTATCTCCCTCTTGCAAGCCTCCTCTTTAAGCTAATTCATTTCCCACTTTTGCAAGGAGTATTGACATTGTGGGGTGGCCTCATGGCACCTATATTTTGGGGTAACACAAGCACCTTTCCCTCTTTATGGCACACAAAAAACAACAGCAAATTAAAATTGCTAGCCATTTGCTGCCTTTTCGTGACACCCAGTATCTGCTGCTTCATGTGGCTGATCCCCTCTCCCTACCAGAAGAGAATGGGCTAGGAAGTTAGGAGATTCCTGTATCACCTTGAGCTCTTTGGAACAAAAATGGGATATAAACAAAACATGTTTACATACTTAGCATACTATACCCTTCTTTGGATGCTTGAGCAACGGAAGCTATGGACACCATGAATAATGCTTGTGTTGGCTGGGAGCAGGCCTTGCACGGCCAACTTCTATCCTATTTCACATTTTCAGGTACTGAGCCTTGGCAATGAATACAATTTTTCACAGGACAAAAAGTAATCACTTTGAAAACACACCAACCAAGGAAAAGTTGCAACTGTATCTATAACTTGTGAAAGGTATAAATTGAGGAATACAATGGAGAAGGGCACATGGATGGTCTTTATGTCACAAATGTCACCTTTTCCTAATAGAACCTGACAGCTCAATCAGCAGCTTTCAGTTCTGCTCACACACTTATCCACAGTGAAGCTCTGAGACCATTCCAGTGAGAACTGGACTGTATCACATGGAGCAGTGGGGAAGGAAAATAACTCCAGGGCAGACCATCACCTCACTACCCTGTTCCCTATACTTTTCACAGTACAAAAGACAGAAGACTGATGTGGGTCAGTTCAGGAAGGAATAGAACATTATATAAGAATTTCAACCACAGTACTAAACAATGGAATTCCTAAAGCCTGGAAGTAACAAAGTACAAGTAGGCTAGCTACCTGTAACAAGATACATTTTTTGGTAATGAGGGCATAAGGAAGCCATATTTAAAAAGTAACAGAACACGTAGGAACAAATTTACTCTACAGGTTCAACAAGTAATCTTTTTTACATACTTTTAAGAAGTTACCTTTAAAAGACAACTATAGGCATTTTGGAAGAATTTTGACAGGAATTATTGAAGTTTTTCTTTGTTTCTATTTTGCCATTTTCACGAACTATGTTTTTCCCCCAAAAGGAATATAAAGTAACAAAAAAATAACAAACTATACAATGAGTCAATCTCTTAACAATAAAAATGAATAATGGTAATGGATTATTCTTCACAGACTATACCAAGTAATGGGAATGAAGTACTTTTTAAAAAAGTAACTTCCCAAGATCTGTGATTTTTTGGAAACATTCAGAAATCTCACTTAAGAAATTCACATTCAATACTCTCGCAACTGCAATAGGCAAAGGCCACCTTGTAATCAACAGTCTTCTTTGCACCATCACAAACTGAAACAATAGAATGAGAAATGTGTCTTCTGGCAATGATATATAAAAAGAGGGCATCTCCACGGCTTTGCTTAGGCTTGTGTACAGGAGGAGGTTTAATTAGCAACACAGCAAGTGGCAGCTCATCATATAGCAAGCAATTAAGTATCAAGGGGTTTACCTACATGATTCATCTACCAAGAGATGTGCAGTGAGCTGGTGCATTTGTATCCTAAACACACTTTCATCCATAAATGATATTCCCAGGGTGTCTTACTCCTGACTGTGTTGAATAGCCCTGCTGGCTCCCTTCCCTTCACTATTTTTATGTGCCACATAGTCAATGATGAAGTGAAAATGGGACATCACACTGATTATATATTATTTTAGCACCATATTAGCATAACTTCCAACACAAAGAGAGAGGAAAGTAGGTGCACTTATTTTATATGCATCGCACAAGGAGAACTGTTATGATGACAAGGTGCAACTTAAATGACAGTCATGTGTATGTAAGTCTGGCATCATCCTCTATCAAAGAGTTTTGGAAATAATGACTTGAAAATGTGTTTCCTTAAACAGACAACACAATTCTGCAGGCAGATCTCATAATTCTATGCATTCTGATGTACAAGACATCTCAGTCCAAAGCATATCACATTCTCTGAACTCGGCAATTTAAGAGAAATATTATTTGTGTGATCATCTTATGTAAATGAGCAGTGTGAACATAACCAGAGAATAAACATTGGGACAGAAACAGCCTGGAAAAACTTCAGAAAAGTGAAAACTGCAAAGCATAAAATAAAACAAAATGTAACAGCTTTAATTAATTATGATAGCTTGTGTCAAAGTCTATGATTTCAAGCCACACAGTAGAACTGAGAATACTTAACAGCAAACAATGCATTTTGTTATGGCCCAAGAGCCACCCTAAGTTTGGACATAATATAATATTCAGTATATAATACCTTGGATCCCATATAACCTTTCTTCCAACATGGGCTCCAAGGTGGTTCTTGAGCCATAAGAATGTGCATTGTTATTTGTTCTCAGTTCCACTGTATGGCATGCAATTATGGCACAAGTTATCATAAAAGGAACAATAGCATCTGAAATGAGGATATGTTGCAGGATGATAATTTTCTTCTGGATTGATATAGTGGAAAAAAAATCGAGAAGTGTAAGGATTAAAACCACTTCTGGGCTAAAACACCATACAGAATGCAATATCTTTGTTAAAGGGCAGCCACATCTAGATTCAGCCATGATAGTGTCCAGTCTCTTGCAGGAGAGCAACAAAGCAGAGGAGGAAGAGAAAGGAAGGAGAAGATAATCACTTTCATATAAACCGTTTGGCTAAAAGCACAGTCTTAGTCTGATGAGATCCAGAATATTTTGTTTGCCTTACCACAATTTCTTTGATGTTATGCCATGGTATATTTAATATTTTTAGCAAAAGGTTGCTGCTAGAATATACAGCCTTTGCAATACAATTGCAAAACGTTAAAAAAATATGTGGGCTTGGCACGATAAAGAGTTCATTAAGTGCAGAATCGTACTGCACGCTAGTAATGCTTGCAACATCTGCACCGTTGTAGCATCGTACCGTGCAGTTGTTCTTGCCATTATGCTGCCAGATAGCACTGATTCTTAGTTATGCACATACAGACGTTATATCAGCCTATGTAGAGTTTAAAGAGGGGAATATTCAACAGTATAGCATGGTCAATTCTAACAATTCCTCCTGTCTCTTCAAACAGATTTGCATTTTCACTGCAGTGGTACTGAGTTTTTGCCTCCCATTCACAAGGGATATGTGGAGCTGCTCAGTTTTCTTTTGTATGATTTTTCATCTTTTCCAGCTTTAAGTTTGTTTCATATTGTTAGTTTTAAAAACCTACACAAACATACTCATCTCATACACATCTCTCCTAATGCAAATATTTTTCTATGTAGACTTTCCTCAGATATTCATTTCTATAAGAAATCTTAAGGCGTTTGTGTACATTATTTTCAGCAACAGAGTGTTTTGATGATCACTTTTTTGATTAGTGCTTTCTTGTTTGCATCTATGAATTCGAGAATGGTCTTGGAAAAGGCAAATATTGATATAAAGCTGTATGTTCATTAATGTATTCCTCCAGGAAACATGAATTGGGTAAATTCACACTAAAATATGAAGTGAATTAATTTCTTCCCCAACCTGCTGCTGCCAGATCTTATCTCTTAGGCCATTTCTGTGCTACCCTGTTACAGTGCTATTATTCCACTTTCAACATCCTATGGAATCCTGGGGTTTGCAGGGGCCAAAGGCTTCTATAGGATGTTGAAAGTGGAATAATAGCACTATAACAGGCTAGTGTGGAAATGGCCTTAACCTGCTGGAGCGTTCTGCTCTTCATTATAAGCAAGTTTAGAGGGTACTGCTGTCCCTAGTACCTTTTTAATAAATTTATGACTGAGTTGGATCAGATAATGGAAATTTTACGTTTCCAACAACAAGTCCCAGAATTCCCTAGACAGCATGATCCATGGTTTCTGGAAATATAGTAAAAAAAAAAAAAAGGTAATTTTTCCAAATTCTGATTTCATGTCACACAAGAGTTCTGGGAATATGGTACAGTGGGTTGAGCATTGGACTACAACTCTGAAGACCAGGGTTTCAAGTCCCAATAGGCCAGGGAAACACACTGGCTGGCCCAGGGCAAGTCACACTTTCTCACCCTCAGAGGGAAGCAAAGGCAAACCCTCTCTGCATAAATCTTGCCAAGAAAAACCCATCACGGGTTTGCCTTGGGGTTGGAAACAACTTGAAAGCATATAATAAAAAAGTAGTTTAAAAAATGTTGGAGGATCACACAGTTCCCACAGCCGAGCTAATATGTGATTGGTCACTTGTGATTCTTCATGATCTACTGGCAAAAACTCAACTAGACCAGGACAGTTCTGGTTGAGTCTGGAACGAAACTGAGTCAGCAGCAACAGCCTACCCCAGTCAGAAGGGCTGATCTCAGAGAAAATGAAAAATTTATTATGATGGGTCCCATGACCCAATTCACTCTCAGCCATCTTGACTAATTTGTTACTAAACTAGAAAATGTCAAGAAGCAAGGGGCCAGGGTGTTGGGCAAGGGAGGCTCTGCTGTATACAAAATCTTGCCTCCCTGAAGCAAACAAAAAAAGGGAAGAAAAAAGTAAAATGTTTTTAAAGTGTTTGGAAGTACTTAGACTTCCTTCCAGTTTCATCCAGCAATACGTCTCCTCTACAGGACAGTGGTCTCTCCACTTTTGCAAGGATTCAGGGCACACAACTCTCACAATAGTGGAAAAACCACAGATAACTCCCCCATTCCCCCTTCCATTCCCTTCCGTAGCTCCTCCCCTTCCCATTCCTCTGGAGGAAGAAAGGAAGGCTCACAGGAGCTTCTCCCTCATTCCCTTCCATTTTGCATGGGAAGGGGAAGGGTAAGCCTCCCCCCACCCCCAATCCCTTCCATTTTGCCTCAGTGCAAGTTCTCCACATGGGGGCAAAATGCATGGGAATGGAAAGAGGAGTATGGAGGGGAGGCATGTGTGCTTGTGAATAATCAAATTCACAAAGGTCAAACCCACAAATGTGGAGGAAGGCCTGTAGTATTTAGCTTAGAACAGTCTATGCTAACCATATATAAACCAAGTCTATGTTTTATGGGGAAAGCTTGGAGGATTAAAGTATGTTTTACCAGGCAAAGAGATGATTCAGAGGTGATATGGTGAAGGGCTGTCACTCAGATGGGAGGAAGTTGCACTAAAGGGTAGGACCCAAACCAATGGCTTCAAATGGCAAGAATTTAAACTAATAGCAGGGAAAGTATAGCCCTCTAGGTGTTGTTGGATTACAATCTCCATTAACCCTAGCCAGTAAAGCACAATTAGTACTGAAGAACTATGGTAACTGCAATGTAACAACATTTGAGAGCCACATTTTCCCCACCCCTGGTGAAATAGTTTTAAGGACTATCTCCAACTGCTACCTATCAGGTGTGCTATATGGTAATTTCATGCCATAGCAGGAGATGGATAACATAAATTTTAAAATCTTTTCTGAATTTATGATTCCACGAGAACATCCAATCACACAATACTGTGAAACTAAGGCCATTTCCACACGGGGTTTTTAAAACGGTGCAGAGCGTCCTCCAGGGAGGACGTCTGCACCTGGGAGCGGACTGCGTTGGACCTACTTAACATAGATCCACACCCCAGCCCGCTCCGGAACAACCCCAAATAGTCATCCAGCGTGCTTTTGAAAGACCGCTAAAAACAGGTCTTTGAAAAGAACGGAGCGCGCCACTGCAAGCCTGCTCCCTTATGCAGATTCACAGGCACGCAGTGGTGCAAGCCTGCGATCTGCCGGGGGCGGGCTTTAGGCTGGCGAGCTTCAGCAGTTGGTTGAGAGCCTTGACCAACCGGAAGCCACCATTTTCATCCCCAGAGCAGTGCGGAGCGGTGGCCACGCACTGCCCTGGAGCAGCGTGGATCGGACGGGGGAGCCCAAAAGTCCAGTGAGTAGCGTCACGGGGCGATTCCCTCGCCCCGTGTGGAAATGGCCTAAGACAGCAGGACTGGGTGATTGGATTGTGACTCCGGAGAATCTCATATAAACTGCTCTGCTTTTTCTAAAGGAAAAAAGGTTATAACAAACATATTATCACAATAAATGCCTTATGAATACTCACCCTACTCCACTGTGTCTTCCTCTGTGTGTACGTATGTATGTACATATGACATATTGTTCTCTCAATCCAGGTGCAGATTAACAATGAGCAAAAAACTAAGTTACAAGAAACTGGGAAAAGTCTTAAGATGTTAAAAATACATAAAAATGTTCAAATGTTTCCTCTTTTGAAATATTTTGGGGAATATTATGCTTCAATAATCAGGGTAGCTAATTTTAGAAATCGTTTAAAAAACAGGTAGAAGTTCAAGCTAAATATAGGAGAAATCAGCTGGGGAACAGATGCCTAGGAGAAACTGCATTATATCAATCAGCTACAAACAATCTGTATAAACATCTCAGAAACAGCTTCTGTTAAAAGTGAAAAAAAACGTACTTATGCTTTCAGAAGCAACTATGTGCCTATAGGGAGGCAGTAGAGGCCTGGAGGACCACAGGTTACCAACTCTTGCTCTGGATGGAAACTTTTGTGAATATATGACCTGAGTCATTGAACCTGCCAACTGTAAAACTAGAAAGGACCTCAAATATTCTCTATTTCAAGTTCCTTATCCAGATAAGGTCTTCCAAATGTGTGCCCTCAATTTTATATTGGATGACAACTATAGTTCCCTAGCCAACATGGCCAACTCCAGAGGTGATGGGAACTGTAATCTAACACATACAGCTGGCGTCAGTGTGCTTAAGACTGGATTCAGCCAGCAAGGAAAGAGATGAAGACAACCAACTTATGTGGCAGGTAGTAGGCACCATAACCTTATAGCTCAAGCATAGGGGTCATTCATCCTTCAGATCTGGTTGGGGTGTAACTCCCAGCAGCCCTAGTCAGACTAACCGATGCTGGGGGTTACAGTTCAACAATATCTGAAGGGCTATGTGATTCCAACCCCCACTGTAAATCAACAATTTGACTGCCATCATGGACAGAGCAGCCCAGGAAGCATTGTAGACAACGGTATTATTCCACAAGCATGAACATGCTACCATCTGAAAAAAACTTATTTTCATCCTTGCCCAAATGTTACATGCATTACTTTGTTACTTGCACAGCCCATCCCACAAGGTTTTCCACTAGCAGTTGAATAAATTTGCACATACTATAGCACAGTTCACTGGTACTTCATTAGAATAAGATTTGCTTGTGGCAGTTTTACCAGTTTGCCTGGTGCGTGCACACCTGTTAGTAGAAAAATGCTGTCTTTTATACTTCTTTTGCAAATGTAATGTTCGCTTAGCTAATTCATTCACCAATTCAAAAATCCCTACTGGGGCAAGGCTTTTATTGATTCAATGATCCAAAAATAATTAGCCACCTTGGGGGAAAATAAGTTTTAGATGATCACTTGTTCCCCTAACAAATACTTGCGATTTTCCTCCTAAAGTTTACATCCACAGGTTTCCATTCAACTTGATTACAACAAAGTTGCCAAGTGTGCCAACTGTGAAATTTCACTACTCAAAGTTAATAGTACTCTTTGGAAAGCCAATCCCCCAATCATAATACTCCTATCTGAAAGAGTCACTGATAATGCACATTGTTAATCAATGCACGTTGTTAATCAAGCTATACTGTAGATGCCAGCTTCCTCTCAGTAGCACCTGATGTCCTATTAGGAATTTATAGCTCATAGAGAAACTTTCCATCCACTCAACACATGGGCCTCCTCTCAGGAAGCTTTCATGGGCTTCTTGAGAATGGAGATGCTTAACTGTTGAGTGTCATAAACCAGCATGATAATTTCATTTGTAAAGAACTTCATTGCTTTAGACTTGTTTCCAAGATCAACTTGGGCCCTTTTCGCACGGCATCTTCCATGCGAAAGAGGGCCTGGAGCATTGCGCGATTGCAAGGAGCGATCTGCATGATGCACTCACAATCGCGTGACATTCCAGGGGCCAGCAGGGACCGATCGCACATCTTTTCATTTTCGGCTTGAAGCTGAAAATGGTGCACAATTGCACATTGCTCCCGGGCCCTGTGCACACTTACCTGGCGTGCAGAGCCTCTGGAGCCGGGCTGGTTGTGCTTCCTGCCCCAGTGCAGCCTGGGAAGGTCCCAGGCTGCACTGTGGAAGGAAGAGGTGGGGCTCTTGCATGAGCAGGCAGCTCACGCAAAGCTGAAGCAGCAGGGAAGGGAGAGCGTCTCAGCAGAGGCTGCTCGTGCAATCCCCACACCCCAGTGCCGGAACAAGGTAAGGTGCGGAAAGGGCTTTGGTTTAGTGAGGTTTATTTAGTTGTGAGGGCACCACAAGGAGCGATGTCTCCTTTGTGATCAAATAGGAATTTTCTGCCTTATTTGTTTTTCCAGGCATTTTCTTGATCACTAACCTTATTACTCTAGTAATTTTAATGCTCTGTTTTATGTTTTATCATTGTTTTACCATTTCATTAATTGGCTTCAGTGTATTTTTAAAAATTTACTATTGAGATTATTTTTTTAATGAAAAGTGAGCGTCGTAGATTACACCTACCACACTGCTCTCCCAGTCACCAACCCTGGGCTCTTGTCAAACACCTTACTTCTACATTTTAAAGCACTCCATGGGTTTAAGTATTTAGCAAATGTCTTCCAATTTGAGTTCAGGTGACTAACTCATTCCCTCCCCAACTATCAACGGGATGACACTCAGGCCCAGAGGTAAACAATAACATTAACAGATTTTATTGAATAACATACTGTTTCAGAACAGGCTTGTAAGGTGGCTCTGTACTTTTTTATATGTGACAGATTGTTTTTGCTCTCAACTTTCTCTGAACTCTCTCCTCCTCCTTGTTATACCAAACACACTACCTTCCCTCTAAGAAAAGACTGTCAGTTAAACAGCCAAACTCTTTTATAATTTTCCTCTTCAGCTCCCCCCGCAGCTTCTCAGTATTCCTAGTGCTGTGCCTGGCTGTAGCTACATGCATTTGGAAACCTTCTGCCTTGCTTCTCTTCACATTAGTATTAAAATAATCTTCAATAAACAAACAAACAAGTAGAATAATGATAATTACTTGAAATGACAAGCAGCCCAATTTTACTTCTCTTTAAAAAAAGGGAGAGAGGCAAGAGAGAGAGAGCTCAATACATTGTTGCCTCAAAACAGGACTGATATTCTGCTAGTTTTATGCCATAAAGCACTTATGTTTCTATGAATTGAGTGTCAAAAGTTATCCCCAATCTGCACTGCAGAAGGTCCAAATAGTATCTGTCACACAGCTACAGTTTCTAACCACAGGAAAACAACAAAACCACTTACACAGAACCAATGGAGGCAATTCCCGATGGCCTCATAATGTACTCAGAACCTTCACTGCAAGGAACTGCAAGAGGATTTAAGAGCTCAGTCCTTGGGAATTCTTTGCAGGCTTTTGTTGTCTTCCACACACATAATGTGCAGTTATCCACACTAAATCACGTAAGGAGAAGTGGACAAGGCTGACTGGGAACAAACTTGCTTTGACTTCCCCCACAATCAAGAAAGCACACATTGTGGTACAGTAAGCTTCAAAATACTCTTGTAGGATGAAATCTAGGCAGTGAATAAAAGGGCTCAGAGGAAACATGACACTTTACTAACAGCCAGTCTCTAAGAGACTCCATTTTCAGATTTTAGCATCTGATTTGCAAGCACACACTAAGAAACAGTTGTGGTTTTTTGCCATTTACATCCTGAAGCAATGTAAATTCCATGGGCTTGTTGCCATATAGTCTTTGCTTACCTGTAGAGTGGAACACAATGTACATTTGTGGTTTTCTTAGAATCTCACATAACATCTCTGAAAGCCTTTTGGATATTAATGATCAAATGTTGCTGAAATTTCTACCTGGCTCTTCTATGCACAGTAGCCATCTCACCATGGTACTATCTTTTCACAGTCCTGGGAGGCAAGTGGAGGCAAGAGGCTATGCTGATGGTAGCAGTGGAGCTTGGTATGGTCTCCCAATCAATCAGGCTTTTTCTAAGGAGCCAGACTAAATGTGCCCAATCCCTTATGGTGATAAGATGAAGCTCTGGGAAAAAATGACTATGACATGCTAGCTGCTCTTAGTACTGCAGAAGAGGCAGAAATGGTAAATCACTTCTGAAATGTCTTTTAATCCAAGACAATGCAAAAGGAAGAAAGAAATAATGCTGTTGAATGAAATCACCAGGTCAAAGGGCACTCAACCAACTACTGGAGAAGAGCAAGGACAAATACAACAGTGCTGTGTATAATGATACAACTGGACTCAAGCTGAAAGCTTGTTCAGACGCTGACATGTTCAAATGTAAAAGGAAAGTCCAGACCAGCACAATGCAAATAATAGGAGCACATGGATCAGAGGAAGCTAGAAACTTTTTAAAAAATCGGAATGTACAAACACTAGAATACTTGATGTAAGCAAGCTAAAATTGACAGGAACGAGCCATTTTCAGTCTGATAATTACAAAGTGTTTTTCTCTGGAAATGACAAAGCAAGATGAAACAGGGTGTCATTAACAGTGAGGCAAAATGTAGAAAAAGCAATCAGAGAACATAATGCAAAGTAGGACTGAACAATATCAATAAGGCTTCAGAGGAAACTTAATATAACTATAATCCAGGCTTGTTCTCCAACTATTGAGGCAAAAGAAGAAGAAATCAAAAGATTGTATGCTGACATCCACAAGAAAATTGATCACATGGCAAAAGAAGACATGCTGATAATCAAAAGTGATTGGAATGGAAAACTAGGAAACAGAGTAGAACCAAGCATTACAGGAGAATTTGGCCAAGGATCAAAAAATGATGCAGGACAGCAACTTTTTGAATTTTGTGAGACTCATTACATATTTGTTGCAAACATATTTTTCAGGAAACTAACCAGATGATTGCACATAAGAAGTTGTCTCTGGATAGCCAATGTAGAAATCAAATACATCACACTATTGAAAGCAGAATATAGAAAAGCTCAGTTTGTGCTTTATAGATAATGGTAAAGCCTTTGGTTGTGCAGATGAGAAACTATGGCTCACTCTAACAGAAATAGAAGTGTCACAACTTCTGATTGCCCTGATGCATAATGTATACTCTAGATAAGATGCCACTGTTAGGGTTGAATCAGGAGAAACAGAATGGTTACCAATTGGCAAGGGGGCCGGTTGGACAAGGCTGTGTTTTATCACCCTGTTTAATTTATTGTGAAAAACATATTGCACAGAAAACAGGATTAGATTTAAAGGAAGGAAGTGTGAAAAGTGGAGGAAAGACTGCCAGCAATTTTAAGATGACAACATTTTACTTGGAAAGACTACTGATGAGAGTGAAAGAAGAAAGTGCAAAAGCAAGGGCTACAGCTGAACATTAAGAAAACAAGAAAATGATCACAATGTATATAACTTTAAACTTGGGAGTGAATACATTTTTTGTTATTGGTATGTGCATTCAAGTTGTTTCTCACTCATGGTGACCTTAGGCAAACCTATCATAGGGCTTTCTGGGGGTGAGGCTTATTTAGTTGGTGTGTGGAAGTCATTCTTTCTTTTGGGGCACAACAAGGAATGATGTCTCCATTGAGATTAAGTGGGACAATTCTGATGTGGTTATTTTTCTGGGCATTCTCCTGATCATTAAACCTTATCACTCTAGTAATTTTAATTCTCTATTTTACTATCTTATCACTGTTTTACTGTTTTATTAATTGGGTTCACCGCATCTTATCACAGGATTTTTCTGCCAAGATTTATTCGGGGGGTGTGTGTGTGTGCCTTTGCCTTCCTTGAAGCTGAGAGAAAGAGACCTGCCCAAAGACACAAAGGGGGATTCTGTGGCTGAGTGGGGACTCTAACCCTGATCTCCAGAGCTGTAGTCCAATGCTCATATCACTGTACCATGCTATTTCCTACACCTTGGCTCAGTCATCAATTAAAATGGAGAAATGCCTTTTGGACTAAAACGTAGTCAAGAAATCAGAAAATGACTAAAGCTATTTCCACGCTACACTGTTATAGTGCTATTATTCCACTTTGCTGTGGAATTCTGGGGTTTGTAGTTTGTAGAGTTCTCTGGCTGAGAATTCTAAAGGCCCCTCCCTAAACTGCAAACCCCAAGATTCCATAGGATGTTGAAAGTGGAATAATAGCACCAGAGCAGTGTATTATTCTGTTCTAGTGCTTTTGGATAGGTAGCTAGGAAGGCAGCAGATGAGATCTTTAAGTACATAGATATATCTCTGTATTCCAAAGTCAGAATCATCTGTTATAGAATTTCTGATTTCTATGTATGATTGTGAAAGCTGGACGCTGAAGAAGACACTGCAGATAAGACACTGAAGAAGGCTGAGAGGAAGAAAATCCACATATTCAATACATGTTGGTGGAGAAGAGTTCTATGGATATCATGGTCTACCAAAAAGACACATAAAGGGATACGACAGCAAGTCAAACTTACATTCACATTAGAAGCCAAAACGACTGAACTGAGGCTACCAAAATTTAGGCATGAAACAACATGACTCACTGGAAAAGACAACGGCCATTTCCACACTTGACTTATAGTGCCATTATTCCGCTTTCAACATCCCATGGAATCCTGGGGTTTGCAGTTTACGGAGGGGCCTCTGCAAATCCCAGGATTCCATAGGATGTTGAAAGCAGAATAGTAACACTATTACAGTCTAGTGCGGAAATGGCCATAAATGCCTGATAACGTAGAAGGCAGTAGGAAAAAAGGAAACTATATATTACAGGTGGTTGATTCAACAAGGGAAAACCACAGTCCTGAGTTTTCAAGACCTGAGCAAAGCTGTTGATAGCCAGGGCTCTCAAAAGTTGAGTCACCATTAGTCAAAGCTGACTTGATGGCAAATAAAAACAAACAACCTTTCCGTCAGATAGTCAGGGCAACTGAAGTCTTTTTTTAAAAAAAAAAGTATAGAAATAATACAGTCTACAAATAAGCTAACACTCATATTAGGAATAACACAAGTGGCACCTATAGAAAGCATTCCACTGCATTAGCTGACAAGGCCTAGCATCTCCTTTCAGGTGGGAGAATTGAGCCCTTAAACAACTAATTCTACACTGACTGTCCCATGGCACTCCACATCCCTCTGGTTAGCTAACAAGGACAAACTGAGTTCAAATTGCAAATTGCACTCAGTTAACTCAGTGGGGACAGGGGCAGGGGACAGTGGAATCTTAGAATCATAGAGTTGGAAGAGACCACAGGAGCCATCGAGTCTAACCCCCTGCTATGCAGGAACACCCATCGAAGCATTCCCAACAGATGGCCATCCAGCCTCTGCTTGAAAACCTCCAAAGAAGGAGACTCCACCACACTCTGAGGCAACATATTCCACTGCTGGACAGCTCTGACTGTCAGGAGGTTCTTCCTGAGGTTCAAGTGGAATCTCCTTTCCAACAGGCTCAGGCAAAAGCAATCTGTTGCAGCCTCCCCTAGCTTATCTTTTCTTCCTCATCAGTAACTCTTGCCATCTTGAGCACACCTTGAAGTTGCTAGGCCACATGTGACCTGGTTTTCCAAACAAGCTATATTACAAGGAATATGCTAAAGCGGGACATCTGCCCTCAGTCTTTAACCCACTGCTTCCAGTTTAAGCCACTACTTCATAACTGCATGGTACATTAAATGTGTGCTTCTTTCAGTCCACATTCAGGGCATAATGGCGCTGACACTGCAGATAAGGGCAGAGCTTGGTAACCCTATCTTTTGGACTATAACTCTCAGAATCCTCCAACCACTCTGGCTGGGGGATTCTGGGAAGTGTTATCCAAAAAAGTAACTTTTCTATACTCTGAACAAGGGATATTTTCTAGGGAAACTTAAGCTCTTCTAAGTCACATTGATTGGAGAGAAAGCAAATTCTCTCCTCGAAATCAATGAGGCTTAAGGAAAAAGCACCACCAGGATAAGAAAATGTTGGCTGAGACTCATCTCTTTTGTGAAGCGTGCAAAGGCACTCTGAGGGGCAGATGGATAGCATCTCTATAAACTGCAGATGTTCTGTCCTTGCTGTTAGTTACAAACAAACTAAGCAAGAGAGAGAGTGAGAGAAATCAGGTGGGCTAAGCTGTGTGAGATGTGTGAAATGACAGAAGTGTTCTCAGCAGTTGCAAAGCAACCGTTCTAAAATAAAGCATGCAGCGACTAAATGGGATTTTCCTTCCCCTTTTATGCAATATGAAACATCTAGGCACAAAGACAACCGTTCTCCGTTCAGCTGCCTTTTCTTTTTGGAAGCTTTACTTGGGCAGTTACCTTTCTGAAAGGACATAACAGATTGCTTTCTACCCAATCACAATTTATACCAGTGTGGGCCTACAGGAATGATTGCCAGCTAGCAACAATATCAAATACAAAACCGTACTGTATTTTTTTTTTTTAGAAAAAAAGACAGTAAACATGTTGTCCCCAACACAACTCATCTAAGATGTTTCCTGCCCGAGGCCAAAGACAAGACTGCACTTCCTCTGCTCTTCCACACAGAGAAGATGGCGGGTCTCCCTTTCAATACTGGTGAATTACTACTTCTTCCACTACATATGGGGGCTGCTGGCTGTTTTAGGCAATCAGAGCAAAGGGATGACACAAACAGGGCTGTGACTCTGCCCTCCCATAAAGTGGCAATGGCAAGAGAACTTGTGGCCTTAGTTTCAGCTCAAAAGCCACACACACACACACACATCTCCTAAACATCCATTTGGCTGCCAGACTGGAAAATACCAATGGGATTTCAAAGGTTATTAAGACTATTGTTGAATATATTTTCAGGAAGAAAAGCCTCCAGGCATTATAAAACACTTGATATTAAAAAGTAAGGCAGTGGAGAGGAGAGGGAAGAGGAGCAGAAGCTCAAGAAGCAAGAACAGGTTTATCCCTTTGCATACATAGCAAAACAGCCTCTACTCTCCCTTCTCTCACAACTGACATTTCCAGAAAATAGTCTAGATCAGAAGTAGGAACCTCTAATCTGCCAAATGTTCTTGTATTCCAATTCCCACCAGTTCCAGTCAACAGAGCCAATGGTCTGGAATGATGGGAACTGTAGTCCTGCCCAGGAGACATTGGAGGGCTGTACCACCCCTGTTTTATCCCCGGCAAAAACAAAACAAACTGCCCCCAAAGACCTCCAAGGGGCATATTTTGCTATGTTTTTGTTTTAGATCCCAGAAGAAGCCTTTTTTACAAGAGGAAGTGAACAAAAACTTACCTAGAGAGTATTTGAGAGCCAAAAAAAAAAGTTTTCAAAAAACTGTACTGGCGGGGGGGTGTCCTGGTGGCTGCATGGGGCCGGCAAGCCACACATTGCTCACCTTGAACTAGAGGGTTACACTCCAGTCGCAACCTGCAGGTAATATCACTGTTTTTCTAATCCTGTGCTTCAACAATTCACGGGCCATTTCCACACTAGACTGTTATAGCGCTTTGATTCCACATTCAACATCCTATGGAATTCTGGGGTTTGCAGTTCCGGGAAGGCCTGGCTGGCCCCTCCTGGAACTGCAAACTCCAGGATTCCATAGGATGTTGAATGTGGAATCAAAGCACTATAACAGTCTAGTGCGGAAATAGCCATGGAAAACTGACAGAACTGAACAGCTATGATCCAAGATTCAATCATGTAAACCACCTCAAAAACCCAATGGAGCTCTTAGGATTGCTGTACATTGAAGGCCAGCTATAAAACTGTACTGAGCTGAAAGTATACAGTACATAGCTTTTTTAAAGAAATTGCTAAATGTGAACGCATCTCTCTAGGCACAAGTTTCTTGAATCACAGCCTGGTGTGCAGTCCCTCAGATTCCCTAGAGTTGTTTTTTTAATTAATTAACAGTGAACTGAAACCCACAATTCCCTAACCAACTGATATTACTATTTGGTTTCAAGTAATTTATTTGAAGATTTTTAAATTACAAACAAGCAATGCATTAATCAACATTTTGTGAGCCCTTCATTTCAAGCATAACCATCCATTTTCACTTACATGTTCACTTTTCAGACTTCTCAGACTTCAGACTTCTCAGACTTTTCAGACTTCAGAGATCAAATTCATTGAAGGTGTAACACTGAATACATTACAAATGTACATCATTTTTTCCATCATTTGAAGCTGTTCTATTTGTTGAATTTTTTGTTTGTCAGTGTCAGACCTAACAGATTATAAATCTAGAACTGATATTAATAGGCCTCTTAGAATATACCCTTTTGAAACTCAATATATACCAGATACAGGAAACACCACCCCAAAAGCACCCTTGAAATTAGAATGCAAAGCAGTCCTGATATGCACCTCTAAACATTATAAACAAAGCATCTCATCATATCTGATACGGGAAGGCACGCCTATCATGGAGCCAAAAGAAATTTGGTTGGTCTATCTTAAAGGGCCAATGGATTATGTTGTTTATTTGGAATATTCACCAAGTAATGCAAAAAAACTGAATGTGTATACAAGGTGATTGTATGCTGTCCTTCTGTCAGAAAGCAGGAACTTTTTTAGGCAACTGGTTGCTATGGTTTTTTTGTTTAATTTTTATTAATTATAAAAGAAAAAACAAACAAAACATAACATCACGTGATTATCATAAAAGTGAAAAAGAAAACATTACAACAAAATAGCTTACATTATTATTTCTTTCCAGATCCTTTATCATCATATACTTATTCCACCTGTTATATAACATATTGCTTATATATTTTTATTACATTCTTAACTCTATCCTTTTCAACCATATTTAACCTATTGCTGTCGCTAAATATGATCCTATTACTAAACATATTAATACTAACCCTAACCTTAAATGTAACCTTAAATAGAACCTTAAATGAAACCTTAGTTTAAGCCCTAACAGTAAGTGTAAACCCATCCCCCGAGCCAATTATCTTTAAGCTTACTCTACTTTCCAAAACTGTAATTCTTCTTGTGGAGGTGTGACACTTCCTTCTAAAAAATATGGAACGCTTCACGAATTTGCGTGTCATCCTTGCACAGGAGCCATACTAATCTTCTCTGTATCATTCCAATTTTAGTATATGTGCTGCAGAAACGAGCACAGTTGCTATGATTTTAATGGTTGAGTGAAGTATGCTTCATTCTACTTTGTTTAGTTCTATGGTAACATTACAGTTTGGATGTTTTGCATGCACTCTTTTTAAGTTAATGATGTGATACACCTTGAGTCCTACTTTTGCAGGGAAGGCAACATGTAAATACATAAATAGAATCTAACAATGGACATCATATACCTAGAGTTTCAAGCAAATATTGGATTTTCTTTGGACAGTATCTCCCAGTCTGGTGTTCTCCAACTACAGAAACAATTTTCATCATCCCCAGCCAAGAGGTTGGGGTATGCTGTAATCCCAGAATAAGATAGCACTTTAATGCAGCTATATTTGCTAGCTATTAGGGATGTTCAAAGCATCTGTACATAAATTCATCCAATTCACATTTCCCAAACCAATGTACATACTGGAATGTAGCTGTCCTTTAGTTTTTTCAACTCCTGAATTTTGTAATAGAATCTTTGACTCAAATGCCTATAAAATGTTTCTTTTAGGACACATTGTGAGCAAAAATCTATATTTGTAGGAATTAGATTTTGATGCATTTTTTAAAAAATTGCAAATTGATGGGGAAACAGGATTGATCAGACTTACGACATGGAACTGAAGTAGAATGATCCATCCACTCTTAACAGCAACTAAGCATTAAAAATCTGAAGGCTCATACAGATATGGGAAATCTGCTTTTCCTTCAAGGGAACTGAACTTCAAGAGAACTGAAATGCATTTGAAAGCAACATTGGTTGTCACTCTCCCTATTTAAAATAAGACCATTTTTTCACCTTTAACTCAGAATGGATAAATCTGTCCAGCTTAATTTCATTTGGGTTCTCATTTTGTTCACTGAAAAAATGCATTTTGTTTAATATCCACACTGAATTTTGGTTTTGTCTGTCCAAAATCCTAGAAGGGACTTTGGCATGTTTTTTCACTGAAAAACAAAAACAAAAACATTTTTGTACAGACTGATAAAACATGTACATTTTGCAAATATATACATTGCCCCAATGGAACAAAACATTTTTACGTGCAGTTTGTAATTTTTGAGCTTATCGCTCTCTGAAAATACACTGTTTCAAATGTTTACTGTTTCAAATGTACATGTTTTGTAAGCTATGTATGTATGTATATATTTTATCTCCTAAACCTTCTCTCACTGTAGGACTCACGGCAGTTCACAAAATAGATCAATAGAAAATACAGCTGGAACCCATTCATAATTGTATTTTAAAACCATCAAATGAACTATCCTTTAAAAAAAAAGCACTGGTTTAAAACAATTTAAAAGCATTGAAAACTTAACAGCACCCTACACTCAAAAACCCTTCAGCAGCAATCAGTAAAATGTTTTACTAAGTAGAAAGGTCTCTTCCTGCCAGTAAAAGGGGAATGGGCTATTCCTACCCTCCTGTGGGAAACAGTTCCACAGTCCAAAAGCAGCCACCAAAAAGGTGTTCTCAAGTGTCTCCACAAGTCATGCTAGTGGGGGTGGTGAGACCGAGAGAAGGCTCTCTCACCACCAAGGCAATAGTGACTAATGGCTTTCACATTATTGAGGAAGTGAATTCACTCCAAGTGTTAATATAGGCTTTAAGGGAAATCTCCATGGTGCTGAATCTATGCCACCTTGGACAGCTCCTTTAAACCAGCCAAAAGCTAGAATGGATTCACCACCCTCTTGACATGGGAGCTAGCAGATGCCACTACCCCAAGAGTACGACTTGAGCTGTAAGACAAATCTTTCAAATAGTCCAGATCCAAAACTAAAATGGACTGATTTTGACAGTGAACTGTATTCCAGCTTGTCTTTAGGTTTGGGAAGTAGTATGTAGAAGAAGTAACTAGTAAACAGTAATTTCTCACCCATTTCTGTCTGTACTACAGTGAAAGAAGAAGGAGTAGCATTATTTTATTTTTGGCTGCAAAGATCATAGAGACACACATGCAGGACCTGGAGAGCAGCTTAGTGAGTTCCACATCTCCGGCAAGAGAAAAGCCTCTGACCATTTTTCAAAGAAAACAAAATGAAGTGAAAAACATCATGCCATGGTTTTGGAACAAGGCATTTTATTTATTTATTCACATACAAGTGATGTCAAACTTGAATCTGGATTTTCCTGATTCAATATTCATGGTCTAGCTTATGCTTATTGTTTCCTTTAGGGTATATGCTCTAAAGCAGAGTTATTCAAAGTGATGGTCCCTGGTCCACTGCCAATCCTTGGGTCATTGGCTGCCAGTCCCTGGAAAGAAAGAAACAATCGTACCCTATGGTTACAATATAGTGCTGGTCCCTGACACATTAGGAAAAAAAAATGTCAGTCCCCACATCAGAAAGCCACATAATCCAAACCATGTAATCCAAACTGGCAGTTTTAGCTATAACTATTATGCAGAAGAATTATGTTGTTGTTTCACAATAAAAGATTATGCAAAGCAGCCAGACAGAAATCTCTCTTATTTTGTAGTCATCCTTTATTTTTTTTAAAAAAATATTCCCTATAAGTTTATCAAGCAGTTTCTACAATATCCATTTCTTCAGGAATCATTATTTGACTGTTTATAATTTAAATAATATTTTAGGAATAACAATAATTTTCATTTCTTGTGTTGTCATACGCTACAACAAACTTAATTTTCCCCCATTTTATCAAAGCCCTTCTAACAGAACCAATAAAATGTGATATGGTTATTTTGTAATTAGAACTGAACTACTGATCATAATGCAAATATTTCCCTAAAGATTTTCAGACTTCCTTAACACATCTATAACCAGACTGGACTTTGGTAATGTCTTTATTGGTAAAAATCTCCAAGTACACACCACTGACTTTAAATCTAAGCAGTTCTCCCTACTGAGCTAACAATCTCTGACTCACCTGGGTGGGAAGATTGAGTGGGGAAGGTGTTATTTATAAAATGGTGCAATCTACAAATAATATAATGCTATGGCACATCTAACTAATATGAGACCTTTGGATCCTAGTGTCAAGTCTGATGGCTTCATAGGCCGTGTGTCCTACTTTGCATATGAGATTCCTCAATTTAAAAGGATGTCAGAAGGCAGTATTTGGTTTGAACATATCTTTTGTCAAAGGACTGCCCATTTCATTTCTGGTCAATAAATACAGAACCCTAAGAAAGGAACCTGAACTTTAAAACCAGAAGCAGATTCCTTGTTCCACTGACAGGGAATCCACCAACTGCCACTGGCTGATGCCTTGCCTAGCTCCCTCTCCTTTCTTTTAGCCTGGCATTTCAGGCAACACCATTTTACTAGATTAAGTCGCATGTTTAATTTCCCATAATGTCTCTGACCTAGTACCATACTGATGTATTGTGGGAAATACGTTGGGTGGGTATAACCAGGTACCCCACACTAAAAGAAATCAGGGCTCACCAGAGGACAATCCCCCAAACAAGTTCAGAAACTCACACAGCTATCTTAGTGTTCAGACTAAACTCCAGAGCAGATTCAGCATTCCACTGACATGGAAGTCGCCAGCTGCTACTGGCATCATCAGCAGGCCCTGGCAATTGTCCAAGGTGCTGACTCTGACCCTGCATCCTAGTATCAAGCAGCCCACTTATCCTAGATTCTCACATATATGCCACTCATGCTTATGCCACTGGTAATTTACATGACAGGAATCTGGAATGCAGCAAGTCACTGGTATTTATTGGTTGGAGCTCTAGTAATATAGGGTGAGGTGGGTGACTTTGCACTCTGCTATCTTTTTACAGGGCAGATAGAATACCTGCCACATTTAGTCCAGATATGAACCAGGCAGGGATGCCCAATCATGTTTAACTTATCAACTCACATGTATAAAAATGTACCTGTATCCAAAGGGTAGCATTTTTAGCTTTCAATAAGCCTTGGAATTATAAACATTTTAGAATAAACCATCTCTGCATAGTGGCAGAATGACAGCAAAATTAGTGCTAGGCAAGCCCCTGTGGGGAGGACATTCCACAAACAGGGTGCCACAATTAAAGATTTTCTCTCTCTGGTCATCTCAGCCTAATTTTGAAGGGTGGAATCTACAGGAGAGAATCAGGGATGACAAATGCAGTGCAGGTATCCAGAGTTCAAGTCATATAGATACAGAGTATACCAGCACTTTTGAGTTGTATCAGAAATAGACTAGCAGACAGTACAAAACCTGGTGCAACATATTCCGTATTGCTAGTGCCAATAACCAAGTTATTGCATTTAAAAAAAAACCTGACATTTCTGAGAGGTCTTCAAAGGCAGCCCCTTTGTAGTAGTGTACCTGTAAGTTTTCTGTGTGTGGATAACAGGCCTAGTAGGATCATTATAAGCAAACAGGCATAACGCTGGGCTATAGAAACCAGCAAGGCAAAACTGAGAGTGACTTCTGGCTGCTCTTCACACTTTGGAAATCATCTTCTCTGTTTTACTATATATTCATATTGCACAGAGAACTCCCTGCATTTCTTCTTGGATAGTTTAAATCCAGAATTGTTTGGTTGACAAGTCTGCCACAATCTCAGTTCATCTCTAAACATTCATTAAATGTAATAGCCTTCTCAAACGTCTGCAAAATATTTCCTGGATGTAATATTAGGGGAAAGTTTTCACAGGGGGGAAAAAAAACCCTCATACACACAACGTATTTTGTGTATGTTCTCTTATGTTTTCTACAGCCTCACTAATCCCCACACACACACACACACACGACAAAAAGGAGTTTGGAAAAGTCATTATCAACAGATCAACATGGCACAGCTGTCTGGTTTGATGTTATATCTCTCTATTTTGAGTTAATCTTTGTTACCTAAACATGTAGCTACATTTTGTTCTCCCTCCTTTTTTTTTCTTTTTTCTTTTTTTTTCTTTCTCCCCCCCCCCGTCCTTTTTTTTGTTTATTCTAGCTACACCTGTCCATAGTTGAAACTGAAGGCAAATCAAGCCCCAAATGTTTATAGTAACTATTTTTTAAAAAAATATGTCAACTCTGCAATCTTCTTCTAAGCCAACTCAAATAGCTCCCATATAACCGCACAAGAATTATAGGAGTGGGCATGCTCTGGACCCCAGAGAGCCCCTGTGCCCTATTTTGAATCATCCAACTTTTCTGTGTGTCAGAAAATGATATTATATCACTCCCATAGTTTTCAGGGTGTTTTTTTTTAAAAAAATGTTTCAGGGTAGATTTGAAAAAAAGCAAGAAGGCCACTTTGCCAGTAATTTTCAAATGCTTTTTCTGGCCAAACATTTTTAAAGAAGGTGCTGGGTCCTTTGAGGGGTCAATGGGGTCCAAAGGGCCACACTGGATCCGTCAAAAGGGTCACAGACAGGCTGCCCCCTGTTCCCACAGTTCCCACTCTGGATGTCAATGTAGCACTTCCAACCTTAACCCAGCAGTGTGAAGTTGGAGGATCTCTGACCATTGGCCATGCTGACTGGGGCTTCTGGAATTAAAGTCCAACAACATCTGGGGATCCAAGTCCGAGAATCACTTGTGCCGACCTAAGGCCTTAGCAGAGAGCTGGTGATTAAAGGCAGCTTGCCTAAGCACACTGTGAGCTTTTTCACCCATTAAACTGTTCTTATTGCTATGTGCCTCTAAGTCAATTCCAATTTATGATGACCCCATCATAGAGTTTTCTTGGCACAGTTTATTCAGAAGAGGTTTTCCTTTGCCTTCTTCTGAGAGAGTCTGGCAGACACTCAGTGGATTTCCATGGCTGAGGGTCAATTTGAAAACTGGTGCCCAGGGGCTCTAGTGCAAAACAAACCACTATACTACACCAGCTCATTTCATTAAATTTAAGAGTGACAATATAAAAGAAGATTCTATCTAAGATACCATCATATTTTTGCTCCTTTGATTCTAGTTTGCATGTCCTTCCCACAAAGTAGAATTACGCTTCATTAGACTGGGAGGCTATGGGCGTATCATTTGGCGTGTAAGACACAGTGTAGTGTAGTGGTTTAACTAGGATCCAAGAGGCTCAAGTGTGAATCCCCACACAGCAGCTCAACCTACTGAGAGAGCTTTAATCATTCTTAGTCCAAGGATATAGCAAAGACAACATGAACGTACAGCTAGAGAACCAAGTTCATTGTTCTAGGTGCTTTGGAGGAATAGCAGGATAAACATATAATACATAAACCTGATGGGGCTTGAGGTACAAACAAGATTGTGACCTATGATACCAACACCTTGAGTAATGGAACATTTGCTTCCTTCCTCTCATTTGAAGGAACTTTTTTTAGCTCAACACTAAACACTTCAGTGGATAAAAACTGTTGAAGGTTTTCTTCTCCACCAAACACACTTTCTCAGCCATTGTTAGATACAGAGATGCTGACGGACTTTGTGATGGTGATCCAAACCAGGGTAACTGAACAATAGGAAGAAAGTGGAGTTCTTCCTACCAGCAGTGTATGTTTCTAGATAAAGTATCTGTTGAGGTGGTAGGGTTCTCATCTTCATTAGTGGTATATATAATGAGCCAAGCAGTGTTCTTTGACCCTGCCTAAATACTCTAAAGGCACAAGATCTCATCTGATTTTGGAAGGTAAACCAAGTCAGCTCTTGTCAGCACTTGGGCGGGAGACCACCAATAAATACCAGATGCTATATGGGATATTTGAGAGGAAAGAACTGACAAAACCACCTCTGAGTACTCCTCACCTAAGAAAACCCTATGAAATTCATGTGGTTGCCATAAGTTGACAGGTAACTTGAAGAGACATACACACATAGTGTTATTCTGTAATAATAAAGAGAATGATCTACGTACAGATGAATTTTTTAATTCTTTTATATGTGAGATTGAAGGACCCTGGTTTTTTGGGGGCTTTTTTAAAAAAATGAATGGAGAAGGAATGTAAACTGGCAGATCCATCTAGGTCTAGGGCTTCTGAGTAGAGAAAAGTCTAGGTTTGAATCCCTGCGCATTTAGCCATGTTAGTGCTGAGAATTGCCATCTTTTTTTCTCTGAGAGGTTCCTAAATGCCTTGAAGACACCAGATCCTACCTGATCTCAGAAGCTAAGTAGGGTCAGACTTGGTTAGTACTTGGAATGGTGGCAACCAAGGAATATCAGTTGCTGTAGGTTATATTCAGAAGAAGGCAATGACAAACCTCTTCTGAATAAATCCTCCCCCCCAAAAAAAGTCCTATGATAGTTTTGCCATAAGTCAGAGTGAACTTGAAGAGACGTAACAACAGCTCATTTTTAATAACTATACGGTGGACAGAAACATCCTCTTCTTTTTCATGCTAGGCTTGGAAGTAGCTGTAGCTATAGAATTTTCACGGATGTAGGTAGCAGAGGAACTTGTTTCATTTTATTTTTGAAGAATTTGTCGAAAAAACCCCACAAATTCTTCAGATTGAGGCAGAAGGAACTTTAGGTGAAATAATTTTGAAGATAGAAGAGGACAAGACATACAGATTTTCCCACCTCCAGCTTTAAGAAGCACCAGATGCAATTTCTTGACATATTGGGAGCCTATGGAAAGGCTGCATGCAGTGTTCTCAAAGAGGGAACATGAAAGCAAAATGTCTTCAACTTTTTCTAAGCTAATAGCAAAAGACACCACACATCACACAGTACACACACACACACACACCTGGAGCCAAGCTCACACAAGGGGGAGGGGAATTCCCTCTGCATTTGCTAAGTGTTATTTCTGCTGGTACACCAGTGCCCCCTAGTGCCTCCAAATTTAAACAGCAGCTGCCAGCCCATTCACACCTCTCAATAACCACCTGGAAGAGACATGCCTTGGTATGCACCCTTTCCTTCATTTTTACAAGGGCTATCAGCGCCCTACACCTGACAATTTTTTTTCAAAGCCAAAAGACCACATTTTTGCTTCCTCTTTTCCATCAAAACTACAGTTTCTAAAAAGATGGCTGTCTCTCCAAAAGGGCTGTTTCCCCTATTTAATTATCTTAAATAAATAAATAAAATCAAGCTGCTGTTCTGTGGCTCAAAATACACACTCTGCTTGTCCACAACACTGTTACCTTGAAACCCACGGCAGAGCACTGAGGAAGCAGCAACAAGAGCCACCATTTAAACCCTGAGAAAGTTCTCCTCTTTTAGAGAAGGCACACCTTTATAGCTATAAAAGCAATTTAAGAATTACAGTTGCGCCACACAATGGAGCACAACGTGTTTGTCGTGTAATTGTAACTTTTTAGTTACAGGAGTGAAATTATCCCTTTTACAGATGAAATGTAACACGACTATGGCCATTTCTGCATGGGACTGTTATAGCGCTATGATTCCACTTTCAACATCCTATGGAATCCTGGGGTTTGCAGTTTCGGGAGGGGCCGGCCAGGATTCCATAGGATGTTGAAAGTGGAATCACAGTGCTATAACACTCTCGTGTGGAAATGGCCTGTGCTGACTGGAAATTCAGAGAACTGTAATCTAAAAAATAAGTTTTTCCAGGCTCCAGAGAGCTAGTGTGGTATAGTCGTTTGAGCACCGGACTATGACCTTGGAAACCAGGGTTCAGTACCCAACGTGTCCATGGAAACCCACTGGGTTACCACGAGCATGTTACACTCTCTCAGCCCACCAGAAACACCATTATTAGCTTGCCTTAGGGTTGCTGTAAGTCGGAAATGACTTGAAGGCCCACAACAACGACAACAACTTCTCAGTTCCAACCTCTGCAAATAAGGACCATTTTATAACTCCACAGAAAACTGTTGTCTAAATAATTGTTATCAAGTGTGTGGGTTTTGCTTGATCGTGAATTTCAGTGCAAGCGTGTCTGTTGTGTTTCATTCCCTGAAGACAATGCAGAGACAACCCCACTGCTGAGAACTGCTGAGTTCTTCAAATACACATCATAAATACAGGTCTGAGAGCTCATTTGAAAGAATTCCAAGAAAGTGCCAGGTCAAGTTCGGTAGTCTTGGTTACAAGACCCATGATTAATTATGCCCCAAACTGTAATCATAATGGCCATATCATTATGCATATTTATAATTAATAGTCCAATTCCCAAATCAGCCATATAATCTGATCCACCACCCACACAGAGAAAGTTAGAAATTGCTTCTTAAAATGTACAGCTTCCTTCAGCTGCCATTTTACACAGGCAAGAAAAAATGCTGCCATGATGATGACTGGAACAGTTTCTTATGGTTGCTGTGGACTGTGTGGGGTATAATCCAGTTCACAGAGTTTCATTTTCTCCTTGAGATACCATACTCTGGGTGCAGGGCCCACCATGAGACAGAGCAAGACAGTCACCTTGGGTAGCAGTTTTTAGATGTAATGAGCAGGCAACAAATGGTTAGTTGTTTAATCTATTATTACTGTATTTTTACTGCCAGGGATAAAGAGAGAGAAACTTGGGGAATTTTCTGCTTCATGTACCAAAACAATTTGGTTGGTGCTGGGTTCTAGTCACCTCAGTAGATGGAAAGGGGACAGGTTCTAATTGCTGCTCAGGTGTCAAAATGCCTTAGACAAGCCCTGCTCTGACAAGATGGCACAGAGAAGATAGAATTGGTTCATATACGTGGATCAGCCAGCTCAAACATTGCCATGATTGTTAATCAGGATTTCCAGAAATTTTGACCACTCAAAATGCAATCCTATTCTTGTTTGCTTAAAAGGTAACATCCACTGAGTTTACTCTAGGTAAGCGGGCATAGGATTAGAGACTTTTACACTGATTTTAGATCAGTTAAAACCATAATTTAGACCATATATCAACAAAGGCATTCCATGTAGTACAGAACCCAAGTTTTCTAGGGCTCTAAATCACATGGATACCCACCATAGATGGAGGTGATTCTCCACCACAATAGTTGTCACCTATACAGAGAATTCAGTGAGAATGAGGGAGGAGACAGAGCCAGTATGCTTGTGCTCACTCCCCTTTCTCACATGCAGGGACTATCTATACTTGAATTTAGTTGGTATGTCAGGAGTTTGTGAAGACACATGCTTACAGGAGCAGAAAAAAGAGCAAGATATTCTTTTAAGGTACAAGGTGCATGAAGAAGGTTCACCTTGTTTTCCAGCTGATTGGTCACTCCCAACAACACTAAATACATTGTAAAAAAAGGCACATGTACTCTGCACATCTTGCCTTATAACAAGTTCTGAATTCTTTCATTCTGCTGCTGTCAAGTACTGGTAGCAGAGCAGCAATTTGCCTTTGCAACAAGGCAGGTAGAGAGCGTGTGCCTTGTTTTCAGGATGGTTAGTACTTTCAAGAGTATTTGCCAGCCTAAAACCCGGCTGGTGTCCTCTGTGCACCATGCTGCAAAGTAAATTGTAGCTACCACCCACACAAGATTGAAATTTCGTGACACAGCAGCAGGAAATACGTTTCCCCTTGTGGCCTGGAAGATACATGCAGTTTCTCCACCTATGAACGCTGCTCACCCTTTTCTAACAAGGCACTATTCTCCACACTCAGGTATGTTTTCTGCCCTGAGTTAAAATTAGATAGACGTTTATTAGAAAATGGAGCAAGCCTTTCTACCCACCCCCTAAATACACTTAATCACATCTGATTTCACAAGCTAAGGAGAGTCAGGCCTGGTTTGGACTTGGATGGGAGACCATCAGGGAGTACTGGGGATCTCCAAACAAAGCTAGGAAAGAAACTTGTCTGAAATGAGGTAGAGTTGCTGCCAATACTGCACTAATGGTCTCACTTTGTACAAGGCAGCTTCCTATGTTCTTGACAGGTTATGGTACAGATTATGGTACAATATTCTGTTCATGCTCAGAATATTGTATTCAAGCACAAGTATGGGCATATAGTAGAATCTATATTTAATTTACAGAATGTGTACCTGTGGTTCTCCAGCTATTGTAAAACTACAGCTCCCATTATCTCCATCCACCGTCCATGCTGGATGAGAGTAAGAGGAGCTAGAATCTGGCAACATCCAGAGGCCACAGGTTCCCCACATCTGTTTGAAGAGATGTGCACATTGTCCTGAAACATCAGTGGAATTGGGGTTGCTGTCTTATACTTACAACCTTACTATAGCTGTATCCTCATTGAGCTCAGAGGTACTTATGTCTGAGTTAGAGATGTATGGGACTGCCCTCTTAATTTCCAGTAAGCATGTTTAGAATTACAGACTTATGATTATTCTTTACATTGATCTAACCCAATCTCTCATATAAGCTGGTACTCCCCAGATAGCAGCAAAGTTTCTCACAGAAAGGTTTTGGCCTCTAGATATACGCTTGATCACAAGAGCCAATACTTTAAACATACGTGGCATGTGCTCCATTGAATTCCTATAGCTTTTCTCTTTCTAAATTGAGGTTGAATAACGAGAGGAACTAATTATGGGGAAGGTGAAAACCAGTACAAGCAATAAGGGTCTTTCTGCTCTACACTGTTATAGTGCTATTATTCCACTTTCAACATCCTGAGGAATTCTGAGGTTTGTCCTTTACTGAGACCAAAGAGCTCTCTGGCTGAGAATTCTAAACACCCCTCCCTAAACTGCAAACCCCAGGATTCCATAGGATGTTGAAAGTGGAATAATACCACTACAACGCTGTAGTGCAGAAAGGCCCACTGTCAACGATAAACAATGAATGAACATACCAGTCTGTTCTAGGTTGAGCCAAACTTAGAGCAAACTGAGTAAAATTAATCGGACTTAAATTGATCGATCTAAGGTAAACTCTGCTGGCTTAAAATGGTCTACTGTAAGTATGACGTGGTCTGGATCCAACCCACCATTTTACAAGTCAATTGATTTAATAGAAAACATCACTGATCATAGCTTTGTGTCTTACAATCCAGCTCTAAACATGTCAGCTCTAATGACACATAAGGCACGGTTACATCCTCTGGAAGGAATACACTGGAGTATAAATTCAATGTTAGGTTATGTCTATTGTGTGGATATAATTCACAGAGTTATTTTCCAGAAATAATTCATATGGTTATTGTATGGAATAGTGCAAAGGTTCAACTGCGGTATGGTGTACCAAACCTTCAGGATTAATGGCTTGGCATCTAAGACAGATAGAGACAGACAGACAGTACGGTACAGTGGTTTGAGTCACACTTTCCCAGCCAAAGAGGAAGGCAATGTCAAACCTCCTCTGAATAAATCTTACCATGAAAACTCCATGTAGTCTCATCTTAGAGTTGTGTTAGCTTTGCTGTAAGTCAGAAATGACCTGAAGGCACAGAATATCCAAGATAAGTTTTAGAAGTTCATGGAAGAACAGTTCCTTATCCTTTCTTTTTCTCCAGAATGATCTGTACCCCAAAATATTTCTCTGAAAAGTCTGGCACTTCCTCCCCAGCATGACATGAGAGGAATGGAGGGGACAAGAAAACTCACACCATAATAAATATATTAGTTTTCTTTCCTCCTATGAGCTTTGAAGCTGCCACATCAACTTATCCTAGAATTGCACTCTCATATTTGTTTGTGGTTACTTGATAAGTCTGTTTACTGCTTTAAACAGAAGGCAAGGTTTTTGCTACATGTATCACTCCATTTGGTAAATTCAAAAACATGTATGTCTCCAACTGGTAGGCTGCAGTTCATCACCAGAAAAGTTTGATAGGCTTTATTTGGAGCCATAATATCAAATCTGCACAACCCTACTCAAGACATGTTTTAATAAGAGTATGTTCAATATTTTCTTTCTTTGTTTAATCTGCATTAATAAAATGGAATGGATTATTCTTATTTTTCAGGTAGGCATATTGAATTAATTATTTTTATTTATCAGATAGGCATGTAACTTTTTTTTCAGTGAAAGATTTCACAAAACCTTACCATTGCCTAGCTGAGTATTTTACACAGCTGATGTGGAACTAACAATGAACATTCACAGATACAATAAAAATGGATTTTGGAGCTAATATCAGTCTAAAGCATCTTGAGTGTCTCAAAGGAATATCTTTTCCTTGACTCTAAGACTGTAAATATTATTTGCTGCGACACCTTCCATCTTATTGCTAACATTGCCAACTAATGACACTCGAAGGTGCAAGAAAGGAAAGTAATGGAGAGCAAAGTAAAGCACTGAAAGTCTTAAACAAGTCAGTTCATTGTAATGACATATCTGAACAGGAGCTGAAAGTAGCATTATGGGTTTTCTCACCCACACAAAACTCTGGTCTTTAAACCTTCTGTTTCCCTTTAATACTGTCTAGCTAGTGGACGTCACACATTGGCAGGCCAAGTTTATTTGGAAGCAAATCAGGTATAGGGCTGTTCCATACAGGCACATAAGAGTAACTGCACAAAAAAAGGATACAGAATACTTTTACAAGAGTCAATACATGTGGGGAACTGGAAGGCCATTTTCAAATCCTGCTGACTAAGTGTATGCCATAGCACTGCCTTCCCCAAAACTGGAAATGACACTCAATGCCACCAACTGAAATTCCCTCTTCCACAAAACTATTAAAGGTACAGAAGAACTATTGTCTTTTCCCATTGGCCACACCAGATACATATCTATTGTGTGACATCTAAAACATCTCCAGAAAATATTATCTTCTCAATGAGAAACCCAAGTGAAATGTTCAGCTCAAACATAGTGGAGTGTTTGATATACTTACAACAGTAGAAGTATAGTATACTTACTACGGAAGACATACTAAACTCAATGGGACTACTCAAAGTATGACTGAGCTTAGATCCAATCCAATACTTTCCAACAGATGCATTCCCATTTTCAGCAAACATCATCTCAGGAAGAAAGATCAGGAGTCGTATGTACCAGTGGCAGTTTCCATGTCACTGAAGCAGTGAAACAGTTCTGGGTTTTAATTTGAACTTTACATAAGCTAGCCAACCTCTGAATTTATTTTGGGGTAGCGTTTGGCACCTTGGATACTGAGTTTACAAGTACTAAAACCCAAGTAAATCCACCACCCCACTGACACTGAAACCCACCAATCACTAACAGTACACAATATGTGAAAGTAATTCTCCTTTCACTCAGGAGCAAATCCAATTAAATCATTAAAATTTACTCCCAAGTTTATGATTTCAGCCACAGCTTTGACTGAAGATGGGGTTTGCCTTCTCTTGTGTTTTTGGGTTGATAAATTCATATTATCATCACTATAGTAAAGCTCAGTGCAATATAGTTGCAGTGGCTTTGGTTACAGAATATTCCATGCTCAAACCATGGCATCTCTAGAGAAAAATAACCAGGAAACTAGTGATGGGAAAGGCTGCCTGAAGCTACTTGCAGTTGCAGTAAACAGTAGAGATGTAAATGGACAAATAATATGTCTTCGAATAAGGCAATTTCTTATATTCTTCCCTAAATAAGACAGATGTGAGTAACAGAAGGCAAGAAAGTTTGCATTCTTCCTCCACTAATAATCCAATGCAAGATGCTGCCTTCTCCATCTTTTCTCCTAAAATTTTTGGAACCAACAGTGCAACTGAGGGTCTATACTGAGCCTAAAAGGGATGGCTACACCAGAGAATAAATGCGACTTTAGTGACTGCACTGAAAAATTGATCTGGCCTTCAGCCCCATCTTGGGTAATAGCCAGAGCAGTAGTAGAACGATGGTTCCCAACTTATGGTCATCAGATCTTGTTGGAATGCAACTCCCTGAAGTCCCAATCAGCACAGCCAAATGGCTTGATTTAGGGAGCTATAGTTCCAAAGTATTACAGGAACCAAGATTGGGAACTACTGCTGTATAGAATCCTGCTTATCTAGTTGTATGCATATATTGTGGACATTCTACAGATTTTGAGATAGTTCACAGCCCTGTGTTCTACTGAATTGTGCCCTGATTTCTTCATACACCAATACTGATGCATACACTGGAAATAAGTCCCACAGGCACTCTTATTCCCACAAAAGTTTGTATAAGACATTCCTATCCATGTTTATTTGTGCCCAGAGCTAAGAAACATGTTTGGAACTGCAACCTTTGCACCGCAGTTTGAGTTACTATTCAGCTGCAAGATCCATGGAAGTGAGTGGGACACACCGCCAAAGAAAATGCATCTTAGAATTGTGACAGTAATAAAAACACACATCTGAACAGGAATGTCTGTCTTCCCACACATGTATCTAAATGTTCCAATCTTATCCAAAGTCTTATTGAACTCAGGAGGAATTTGGACCAATTTACATGTACAGCAACCAGCCAAGAAAAACTCACCAGTAAAATGTCCAACACAGTTGGGATTTCTCTCCCCCAATTTTTAACCAGGACATTAGCTGTAAGTACTCTGTCAGTGTTGGCATGCCAGCAGGATTCCCACTTGAACCATAGATCTCTGCCATGTTAATGCTGAACGTTTTGGTGAGGTATTTCAGTTTACAGTGTAATCCTTTGCATATCTAGCTTAGAAGGGAGTGTCACTGAATTTCACAGGACTTAGTCCCAACTAAATGGGGACAGGTTACAGCCATAACCATGGGCTGCCTGTACTAAATGAAATCTTTCAGACATATTTTTCTTATGCAGTCACCTTCAACCAAAGCCTTACTCCCAAGTAAACAGGCATATGGTCAGACTGCATGCCTGTTTTTGACCGCACTAATATTCTTAACAGTTTTCACTGCATTTACTGGTAGGTGCCAGACCTGGGAAGAATTTCCTCTTCAGATTCCCTATCCCACAAGGCAATGACTAGGGCACTCTCTGAACCGCAGTCTAAGCTGGTAACTCATACAAGCTCTGGACTGTCAACAATCACTATAGGATACAAAACTGGTCTTACCTTTTGTAGTAAACAAGATATGCAGTCCGCTTTCTCTGAATCTTAAAACAAAAACTAGCAGTAGCTGATGGCATTCATATCAGTGGTGCAGCAAATGCTTTTCAGGTTTTAGTCTGAGCTTCCAAGAAACCATCCAAGTGGTTGAATATATTCAGTGGGATACGATTCAGCACCTTTGACAGCTCCTTTAAAGTTGAGACTAAAACCTATAGCGGATTTACCGCACCACTAACATCAGAGCCACTACATGCAAAAAGAGAGCCAGCATGATATAGTGGTTTGAATGTTGGACTACGACCCTAGACAGCGCAGTTTGATCCCTCACTCCACCACAGAAGCCCACTGGGTGATCTTTAATGCATCACACACACTCTCAGCCCCAGAAAACCCTGTGATAGGGTCACCTTAGGGTCTCTGCAAGTCGGAAACACCTTGAAGGCACACAACAACATAAAAACCCTGTTTTACAAGACCAATTCTGGCATCTGTCCATTCTGATAATATCCAAAAGCAAGTGGTATTGTCATGAACATATCATCTTAACTACACATTTGCAAACAGGGTAACATCCATGAGCTCTGGTTTGTGTTCTCGTTACTGGAGTCAAAAGTGAAGGCAATTTCACCACTGAATGTAATGGAGCAACACATGTCTTGCATTGCAATCTCCCCACATACATTTAGGTCTTTCTTATTTCACCCCAGATTGTTGATTAGAACTCCACTTGGATGGGGCTGGTGAGCAACAGTTCCCCTCACCAGCTTTCTGTAGAAAAATAGTAGTTGATACTTTCCTCACTTCATAACTGGACTAGGAGTTCCACTTATTGAAAATAAAAATGCTGACACGGTCTGTCAGAGATTAAAAGGGAAATCAGACAATGAGATACAAAAAGAATGGCAAATTGTAACGGGTAATTGCTGGGTCCTATCAGATGGAAATCTGTAATTCTTGATTTACGATAGATTATGAGGGGGCTACAGGATATATATCATGAAGCGGGAATACGGAGATGGAAATGCAAGAATCAACAAGTAATATTAGCAGTAAAATGTAGTACAATATTTTAAGCATGTCAAGAAATATTGATAATGAAATCTAGATCAGTGTGGAAGACCAGAAATATTTCAATTAAGCTGACGGTTATAACTGTTTGTTTTATATGTGAATTTGAATAAAATGATTATAAAAAAATAACTGGACTAGGAGTTCCATTGTGGAGAGTAACCTATGAAATGCCACCGTTTCCCCCTTTTAGTAAGTGGACAGGAAGATTACCTCTGGCATTTTTCACTAAAGCAAAAATCCTACACATACACGCTTGAGATCCAGTCTGGTGTAATGGTTTGAGCACTGGATTACGATCCAGGAGACCAGGATTCAATTCCCACTTGGGCATGGAAACCCACTGGGTGACCCTGGGTGTGTCACACACTCTCAGACGTCAGAAAACTCTGGGATAGGGTTGCCTTAGGGTCGCTTATAAGTCAGAAGTGACTTGAAGGCATACAGCAACAATCAAAGATACACGCTATGGAATCAAAGCTTTCAAATCAGGAGGCAATGTTTTTAAAAAAGATCAGTTCAAACTTTTTCCCCCAAAATGCTATTATTAATCACACCAAGCCTGAATGTTATGACTATGAATTTTGTCAGAAAGGTGAACTGGGGTGAACTTGAATCATTTTTCATTATCGCTATATTAAATTATCATCGCCAGTTATTTCTATTCTATTCAAAACTTGCTGCTGGTTAAACCTATTGGCCCATAAATAATGCAACAAATGCTCTCTTCTTATGCTTTTTGTAACACCACTCAAAACTTTGTATCTCTTTGTCACATACTCTCCCTCTCACAGGTACACTGCCAGTTTTCATTTGTATCATCCTGTGGCAGCTATTAGGAAAACACAGCAAGTATTTCAGGTTATCTGTTACTTATCTATGAAGCACTGAACAACTCCTGCCTCAACAGTCTCTGGACTTTTTAATAGCAGAAGTGGGCTAGAACTGATGCCAAATGAAGCAGCACCATGTAGACCTTTCTCAGGAACCGCATCAATATCTTAGTACCCCCCTCTGTCCCTTGCAGCTTTTTCAGCCTCAGGTTCCCAGATATTGTTAGACTCCATTTCCCATCATCCACAGACAACATAACCAATTGTCACGGATGGAGGAAGCTATAATCCAACATTAGGGAACCTAAGGTTTGGTTTTATGTCAAGAAGTAACTACAGCAAGAAAAAGGATTTTACTCATCTCTGTAAACCTTAATGTAAGCAACAGTATCTAAACTCACCAACTATCACACTACTGTTAGCAATTTACAAGGGGAAGATGAAGAGTAAGTGAGAGTAAACTGTACAACTCAACAGTTTCAAAAATCTGAACCCACATCTCACACAAATTTCTGTTCTTGGTTCTACATCTCAAAAACGCTCCACAGCACCCAAATAATAAAACAGTCAAAATCATTATGGTAATATTGGGATCAGCAGAGATGAACTGTACATTTCAGTAAACTGAATTTCTCCCTGTGGGTCTGTCTCTCTTTAGTTTACAGGCTTTCGCTCAGTCAACCTTCAGAGACCATCAGTGCAATCCCAGGCATGGTTTCTCAGAAACAAATCCTCCTGACTTCCATAGTACTTACTTCCAGGTAAGCACGCCTTGGACTGCAACCCTGAGTATTGCTCACCGGATGATCAACCAATAGCTGCCACTTGAACACAGCTGAACTCAAGGGAAATAAGAAGTATTCACTTCCAGGTAGCAGTTTGGGAACTAAGCAGGTGTATCTTAAGCAAAGTCAGCATTCCACTGGCAGAGGAAAAAGGAGTTGTTTGCATGAACTAGATACTTGTCAATGTAACAAGGACCACAGGGACTTTGAAATGGAAAATACAAAAAAGAGATTCTCTGATGTTTCAAGCAAACACCCATCAAGCTTTTAGTCTATTATGAGCCTTCTTCCTGGATCACTTTACGGTTTCACATGTTGGTATAAATTGCTTTGGGATTTGTCTAAATGAGTGGTGAGTGCAGAAATTCTACAAATAAATAACATACCCAGAGATAGATAGGCACAGAAACACACAGAGAGGTCCACATTTACATATCCATGTGAACACAATACAGTTTGTAATTACTTTATAAAACCCTTTTTCCCAAGAACAGATCTCAAAGAACGGTTTCTGAATTCTCATTCCTTCCCTTCTCTCTGAGTCCAACTTTTCCAAGAGGCTAAGTAACATGTAGCTAGAGAGCAAGTGGGGAGACTCAGTTGAAAATTCACACCCACCCGCCAGGAGGAAAAATGAGGGCACTGCTCCCCAACAAGAATTCTACTCCTCCTCATTCCCTGGAAATTTCCCTTCATTCTTCAAATTGCTAGCATCGCAGTAAACTTAAATTTTCAGTGGAACATTCGGAAACAGAGTTTAGGCATCCAAAGAAAGAGAGCAGACAAACTTAGCTAGGGAATGCAAACACAGCAAATATCAGGTTCAAACTGTGCATTTCAATAGCAATGCTATACTCTGCAATGCTAGAAATTTGGGGACTGAAGGAAAATTTCAACCAGGGCAGAAATCTTATGGGGGGGGGGGCAATGCCGTCATTTTGCCCCTCCGAAGCTACATCCTGACACTCATTCGGTGCCTACGTCAAGGGAACGCAAGGGAGGATGAACGACTACATGCTCGGTGGGACGCTCAGTACATGCTCAGAGGCTACGGCGACCACCGGCCATCACTACAACCCGGAAATCAAAGCTTTGCCCCAGCGGTCCCGGACGGGTCTCCTCCGGGCTATCCGCAAACTTCCCCCAGGCGGGATGGGGTGGCTTTTCGCCCTTCATCTGTTGAAACGGCTACGTGGAAGCGACTACACCACGAAGGAGAAGGGTATCCATAACGGGAAAGGGGGAAAAAAGGAGTCGTGGCTCTTTTGCCCCGCCGAAAATGTCCGGGCAGGGGAAAAGTTCGCGGGCCCGCTTTTGGAAACGCCGGCTCCCCGAAGGAGCCGAGCCGCCTTACCTGAGAAAGCGGGCGGGAAGGCTGCGGCTGCGGTGCGGGAGTTGCAGGCGGGCTCGGGCGCTCCGGACGTCGCCGGCGGCGAAGGGGAACCGCTCGCGCTCTCCGCCTCCCGAAAGGCTCAAGGCGCGCGGCGGCGGCGGCGGCGGCGTCTTACAGCGAGAGGGGCTCTTGGCGCCAAAGGAGGAGTTTCATCCCTCCGGAAAGCCCGGCTCCATCCTCCGCCGCCGCCGCCCTTGAGGGAAAAGAAGGCGCTCGCCTCAGAGAGAGAGCGAGAGAGAGAGAGAGGGACTGAGACTGGCTGCCGAGAGGGAGCGCGGGGAGCGACGGAGGGAAGAGGAGCGCTCCGAGGCTTCCCACCCAGGCAGCGCGACTCCGCGCACTGAGGAGATTCCCACCTTCTGAAGCGCTGAGGAAGAGGCAGAGATTGGGCAGGGGGAAAGGATGGGGGGGGAATGAGCTCACGCGCCCCCTGGAGGCGATGAGCTGGTATTGCCTCGCCCCCCCCCCACTCCGCTCCTCCGCCTGCTTTATAACTGAGGCTATCTCCGCACTGGACTGGTACAGTGCTACTATTCCACTTTCAACACCCTATGGAATCCTGGGGCTTGCCGTTTAGGGAGGGGCCTCAAAGGCCCCTCCCTAAACGGCAAACCCCAGGATTCCATAGGGTGTTGAAAGTGGAATAGTAGCACTGTAACAGTCCAGTGCGGAAATGGCCTGATTCTAGTATTAGGGTTTTCGTACTTTCACAGGTGATCCTGAAGGCAGAATCGGAAAACTAATCCAGTTAAAATTCTTCCCAGCATGTCCCTACGTTAACATAGTTCACATAAAGTGGAGCCTGAAAGCTGGCGAGGCAGTGAAGAGGTTCTCCGGGGGTATCACCGAGCAAGGGAAGCGAAATGAGGACATTACCCTTTCAATAGGAATTGGTCCCGCAGGGATATTGGGCTCCCTTCGATTTCTAGCATCGTAGGAAGGGAGACGCTGAAAACTGTTCACTCCTAAACCTCTGGCTGTGTTCGCAAATGTAACTTTGCCGGCTGCTTCTCTCGGAGTTCCTGAGCTGTATTTCTAACTGCTAAAAGTTAAATGTTTGCAATTTCATAAATTGTTTAATTCTAGTAATGTTTGCATTTATACTTTTATTGAGGCGTTTGGATAGGGTTTTTTTTTAAACTCATGTTGTTTTGAAATATGTCGTAAGCCACCTGGAGTCCCATGTCTGGGAGAAAAGGAGGAGGTAAGTGAATAAAACAAATAAATAATCTGAATTTTAAGTACTGCAATGCTAGAATTTGGGAGACTGCAAGAAAAATTCGTAGGAGACCCAGAATGCTCTCATTTTGTCCTTTCGGCTCCACAACTGCATTCCCATCCCCATCCCTCCCAATTTGGGGATTAAGATCAAAGATACAATTGGGGTTTGTTTAAAAAAGAAAAAAAAAGGTATCCCCCTGCCACCGTTTAGGAGGTTGGGTAGGGTCGCCTACAGGACTGACTGTCGAATTCCTTTATAATTCTGTCTCTCCCCTATAGTGGCAATTTGAGAAAAAGGAAACCTGCTCTTTGAAGAAAACAAGGTACGGTTTTAAGAGAACAGAAGAAAAACCAACTTGTAATAAATTCGGGATTTTAACAGGAGCACACATTCTATTCAATAGTTTAATTAACCTAAGTTGATTAATCAGTGAAACCATTTGTGATTGTTGAAGGCAAACTTTAAATCCAGGGAGCTGCTTGGTAAATGCTGGCTTAATTTTTTAAAGGCTTGACATGTTAGAAAAATATGTTCTGAAAGCTGTCCTCCTCTAAACTTAGTAATAGTTTTTGTTTTACATCAACTTACCCTTAATTGATATCTCAGATGACATATTAATACATATTAAAGTTTTAGTTGTCTTCAGAATTATTGAACTCCACCCACTGTCTTAAATGCTCTTCCTGAAATTGCTTTTGGGAGGTGGGAAAGACTGAAGCTGTTGCGTTCTGTGAAATGTAATAGCTTAAAGGTACCAGATCCCATCTGATCTTGGAATCTAAGCAGGGCCAGCCCTGGTTAGTACTTAGATGGGAGACTACCAACAGGTACCTAATGCTATTGGCTATATTTTAGAGGAAGGAACTGGCAAAACATCCTTTGAGTATTCTTTGCCTAGGAAAACCCTATGAAATTCATGGGGTCACCATAAGTTGGCAGGTGACTTGAAGACATACACACCTTTATTAATTAGAGCCAGTACGATGTAGTTGTTTGAGTGTTGGACTAGTACTCCAGGAGAGTAGGGTTTGGATCCCTGCTTGGCCATGGATACCCACTCAGTGACCCTGGGCAAGTCACTCTCTCTCAGCCACAGAGGAAGGCAAAGGCAAACCTCCTCTGAACAAATCATGCCAAGAAAATCACATGTTAGGTTCATTTTAGGATTGCCATAAGTCTGAAACAACTAAGGCACACAGCAACAACAATTAATTACTTTATGACATGTATTTCTTAGTTACTTGTTTTACATTTTATCAAAGAAGCTTAAGTATATCCAGTTGATGGGGGTGGTTTCACCCAAGACCACTCCTTAAGATTCATGATTCACAGGGGGATGAATTTTCTAAGGCCTCGTTCAGCACTACACCACTCACGACACTGATGAACTGAAAGACAGTTGGATAGCATAAAAATTAATTTTTTAATCTATTGCTGGCAGTGAGGGGAAAATATGAATCGCTATGAACTGGATAGACTTTTTTTTACAGAGCCTTTTGAATCCGCAATAATGACCAGTTCATTTATTGTTTTGCAACTGGTATGTGCATGTGCAGAAATGGTGATACCTGTTGTCCAAAGATCAGTTTAACAGCTAACAAGGAGGAATTGCTGTTGGTCCATATCCAGGTTGTGCTCTTTGGCCAACTATTTTTTTTTTTTTTTTTTTTTTGCTGTCAAATTCACCTATTTGCTAGGCTGTCTCTGGGCAGTCATTTGTCTAGCTGTCAAAGGCAAGCCATCCACCAGTGGCATGCCAGGAAGGCTTGGGAGCTGAATTAGGGGGTGTTTGTTTGTTTGCAATATTAAGCATCACTTTAAGAGAAATACAAAATGGTAGGAACTAGAGTGTTTAAACATTTTGTTGTAGCCATGTGCTAAGAAAGTTTGATAACAGCTATAATCAGTAACAGGTTTGTGACTGTTATGAACATACTATATAGAGGAATGCATTAGTAGTAAAAAAGAAAAAAAAATCCCACACCCAACTTCTGTACTATATACTATATATTCCAAAAACAGGTTCAAGGATTGTGTGCTGTTCCATACTATACGTTTAAGACTCCTTAGGCATAGTCTTGAGAGCTTAGAAGACAGACATTACATTGAAGCTAATTGGGTCTGACTGTGGCCACACCTGCATGAAAGACAATTTGGGAGTCCCATGAACACCATCAAGAATTTCAGGATGCTCAGGATGAAATGTATGTTGGTGGTTGTGTGCCTTCAATTCATTTTTGACTTAGGGCCACCCTAAAGCAAGCTATCACAGGGTTTTCTTGGCAAGACTTGTTTAATGAAGGCTTGCCATTGCCTTCTTCTGAGGCTGAGAGGCTGCAACTTGCCCAATGTTGCTAGTGGATTTCCAAAGCCAAACAGGGCTTCCAGTCCTGGTTTCCTACAATCCTAGTGGAGCATTTAGACCATTTAAATAAATGTACTTTAAAAAGGCGGAGATTTTAAAAAAGTACATTAAATAGCTCCTAAATAGTAACTAAATACTAAATAGCTCTTTAGTAAAACATACTAGGGCCTGTTCACATTACAGTAAATAAATACTAAATAGCTCTTTAGTAGAACAGATCGAGGGCCTGTTCAGACTACACAATTATAGTGGTATGATTTCACTTCAGCTGGCATGGCAATGTCTTATGGAATCCTGAGATCTGAGGTTGGGGATGGTATTTAAAATTTCAGGCCAGAGAGCTGTAATGCCTAACCAGATTACCAATCGCAGGATCTCATAGAATTTGCTATGTTAAATAGAGGGGAATCAAGCACTATAACTGAATAAAGGGGCCCCAGAACCACCCCATTTCCGGATACCATAGGATGTTGCCATGGCAGTTAAAGTGAAATTATACCATTGTGACTGCATAATGTGAAAGAACCCTTAGTCAGCCTAGCAGCACCACATCACTGTCTTTAACCCATCTGTATAAAGATTGTGTCTGTGTGTGTGTGAAAAAGAGATTTTTCAAGGATGGAAGATTGTGCCTTGGACTTAGTGAAACTAGGTATGGAATTGATAAACCACTATTGGTAGTGGGCATATATAGTGAGAGACAGGAAGCATAAAAAACAATATTCAACTGTCAAAAGTTATAGATTCCTTACACATTGAGAAAGAAAGTGTGAGAACTATCTGGCAACAAGAATGTGTAATGGAGATTTGACATGCCCTGCCAACAAACATTCACTGTCTAATTAGGAAATATTAACAGCTTCCAGAGTGTTTTTTTCTTTTCAGAAATATGTTAAAGATCTAAGGCCTTGATTTTTCTCAGCCCGGACAGATAATGTGTTTTACCTGAGTTTCACTACAGAATCATGCACGGATCCTCCAATTCACTTCTAACATCACCTAAGAATAACAGCCAATCAGCATGTTATAGTTTCCACAAAAAAACCTCAACAATACAATTTCCTATGATAATTCTGGGTGAGATCTGCATCTCCCTGCAGTATCTCCCTCTAACCACCAATTTCCTGTGTGTGTTTTCCACTCACTCCCTTCCTCTGTCCATCGGTATCCATGTAAAGGCAGTGTCATCTTCCTGATTCCTTATTTAGAACATCTACAGCAATGCAGCTTAGATATTCAAACACTCCTGGTGACCAACAGCAGAGATAACAGCAGAGACGTCTTGGCATTGTATACAGGCATAACAGTCTGTATGTTAATAGTGTAAGAGACCTCAAGCAGCATCACGCTCTTCTGGGCAAGACATGTCAGAGGAAGGAAAAACTAAGATATGATGACTATGGAATAAGAAGGAAAGAAATACAGATTTTCTGCAGCAACTTCCACTCCAACCTGTGTATATACATCTGTGTTCCTTATTTCCTAGCAGTCTATGTGCATTTGAGAGCAAAGAATTTCAAATTTTTTTAAATCTCAGGACAGGTGACATTTACAGAATACATTCTTCTATCCCACCAGCAGACCCAACCTTCGCAGTTGTGGACGAGGCAAGTTTGTGAATGGGGCGATTGGTGGATACTTGGCTAGCACCACCTTCTGAAATAGACAGCATATATTCTGAGCACAAGAATTCAGAAAAGTTACTCTTTTGGGACTATAGATCCCTAGCGTCCCCAGCCTGCCACCCTTTCCAAGGTTTGGGTGAGGTTATCTATACTCATCGTCTAGCAGGTTACGTTAGCTCACACTGGACACAGAAGTGAGAAATTCAGAGTTGCTTGCATGCTGGTGAGCATAAATCTTGTTGTGTTATGAGACCAAAGAACAAATTTGTTTATATAAAAGCAGCTTCTCATTCGCACACAGTTCCAGTTCAATACTTTCTTGGTTTTCTTCTCCTCCCATAAATCTCCTTGAAAAAAATTCAGAAACACTGCAGAAGCTCATTAGGATAATTAACAAGCTGCAAAGTGAAGAAATTATACATTAAAGAAGCATGTTTGAATGGACTGGTGTCACTCCATATACAATGAATGCACAGTAGATATTCCTTCCCTCCACATTCTGTATTTCTCCTACCTGTATCCTTTTCATCTCTTTCAAGCCCATTTATCCTTTTATTTCAGACAGATTGGCCAGCACCATGTCCCTAAAGCAATCAAAGAGTGTTGTGCTTATTATTTCAGAAAAAGACTGGGAAAAGATCATAGGAACAAACACAAGAAGCTTTATGTTCACCACTGGTTCTGTATTTGACTGTTGCAGCAAGAGCATTTTAAAAACTTGCTCCCTGCCTTTTTTTGTCTTATAAACCAGCCCGGGGGGGGGGGGCAGCAGCATGGATGTTATTATGTATATAAGAAGCAGCCTTGAATATCACCCTGTGGTTATTTATATATCTCTCTGATATGCTTCTTGCCATTTCAACGCTTTGCCAAATTTAACTGCTAAGTCTCCACCTAGTGTTGATGAAGAGACAAGTTTTTTCCTTCTCTCCAACAGGATGTGAAAGCGTTCAAAGGAGAAAAGGCAGTGGAACCCAAAATACCATGTTCCTCCTGTGGGTGGCATCAAAATATCTTTAGTGTATAAAGGCTTTGTTCAGGAAGACAGACAGAAAATGATGTTACACTTACATTTGTACACACACACACACACACATTTGGAAGGCTTCTGTTCCTGCCAATATTATCAAATGATTTTTTTTCAAAAAAATTAGCAATTTAAATCAATGCAGTAATTTTAAATAACCGGTACCACAACACTGCCAGCACTGCAACAACCTTTGGTTTGAACTACTGTGTGCCAACTTTGCCAGTACCCTTGAGAATGGAGATTGCTGCATTTAGAGATCACACCCACCAACCATTTATAGATACACAGATACATATATACACATACACACATATACGCCTCTGTCTCTGTCCCTCTGTCAGTGTGTTTGTGTGCAAAACTGTGCTTACCTACTGTATAATCAGAGCTTCAGAAACTTCACCCTTTTGGACTACAGCTTTCAGAATTTTTACTGCAAACTTGCTTAATAATCCTGCAGGTATGATTCAGGCAAGCGACTAGAAAGAAATATCGGAAGAGCAAGCAAATGCAGCCCCTTCCCCCACAGAGTGGCAAAGGTTAGAGGTTTTCAAGGGCACAGCATCTCAGTATGAATGTTTTTCAGTGCTGGTAAAAGACCAAGTAAGGCTGAAATCCAATAATGCACTCGGTAAGACTAAGCCCCACTGGGAAAAGTGAGATTTACTTCTGAATGAAGATCATAGGATTGCTCTATACACAGAAGATTTGGGAATGGCAGAAGGCAGCATCAGGGCAATTCTTTGGAAGGGCAGGAAGGATTTGTAGTAACTCCCAAGCCAACATCTCAGCTTTTCTCCAGGGAAAAAGGGTGAAGTGTTCTGTGAGAGTCCTTTTGTTCAATATGCCCCTCAATCAGATTAAATTTTAGCCCCCAATTTAGATAAATAATATTTACTTCACTTCATAAGAGGAGCAAGTTAGCGGTGGGAAAGTACCTGAAGAGCACCATATGCAAATCTGTTCATCATTAGAGAGAGTTCTCTGGCAGAATTATGCATGCTGTGAGGTGCAGAACTTGTATTCAAAGGCCATTTCCGCCCTACACTGTTATAGTGCTATTATTCCACTTTCAACATCCTGTGGAATTCTGGGGTTTGTAGTTTACTGAGGCCAAAGAGCTCTCTGGGTAAGAATTCTAAATGCCCGCCCTAAACTGCAAACCCCAGGATTCCATAGGATGTTGAAAGTGGAATAATAGCAATATAACAGCGTAGTGTGGAAATGGCCTAAGTCTCTAGTAATTTTGTTGAATGGGGAGAATGATAACACTAACAATAAGACAGTGGGACAAAGTCCCTCAGAGAATGGTGTCCTTCTTTGAAAGTCTTTGAACAAAAGTTTGTTGGGCATCTTTTAGCACTGTTTTAGTATTCCTATATGACAGGGAATTGGACTAGATTGTCCTTGTGGTATTTTCCAGCTCTAGGATTCTATGAACTGAAGACCTGCTTTTTCTAGTGATATATGCAGCAGGCTTCCCACTTTTTTAACTTTGCAAATATCAGTTCACCAGCAGAGCAGGACAAGCTGTTTTCAAACTGGGTGAAACATAAAGATCAGTTTGTGATACCAACATGGTGCTGCTGTCTTTTAAAAGAGAAGTCCAGCATCTCTGCAAAAACAGATGTACCATTTATGGTTCCTCAGTCAAGGTGCCAGGGCACCCCTCACTTGGTTTGTCCCCATATTGCCTTGGCACTGAATGTAAATTCCAATCCTGTGGATAGAGTGGAGTTTTACAACAGGGCAGGAAAATATTTATATTATCTGAAGACAAACCAGAAAATAGAAAAAAGAAGAAATACATCAGTAAAACAATAGTTGCAGCAGCAGCAACAACAACAAAGCATGACAACAGGATGAACAGATGTGCATAAAATGTGCATATGCTTCTTTTTATTTCTATGTGCAAACTGAAGATAATTACTAAAACTTATACAGGAATACTATATATCACACCATATTGGGGAAAATTGTGACCAGTGCCCTGGATTTCTTTTTAGCCTGCAAACATGATGCTAACTGCCAATGGTCTACCTCAAAGCCTTTGATCTGCCTTCTTATTCTTTACCTTTAAAGCAGAAAGTACAGCCCTTTAAATAGACAATACTGTCAAATAGAGGACTAGCATCTATAAAACAGGGAGACATGGGTACCCTGCCTATAGAATTGTCCCATTTATCTTGCTCTGTCCCCTCCTGTCAGTTGACAGGAAGAAAACATACGATCAAGTTGGATTCAAGTCATGTGACCTGTTCCTAAGGCTATAAATCTAGCAATGGGAATTGCGTAGCCCTCCAGATATTGTTGAACTACTGTTCCCAGCAGCCTTGACAGCACAGCCAATGCTGAGGAACACTGGAAATTACATGTCAATGACGTCTGGAAACCTGCTCAGTTCTCCTCCCTGTTATTGCCTTATAAAGGCTTTTTAAATGTGTATTCAGTGGCAACTGGTGGCTTACACATCAGTGAGGCCGCAAATGTGCTTTGGGTTTTTGCCCAGACTTTTAGGGAGTTATCCAAAGTATTAAAAGTTATCTTTGAAGTACGTTCAACACCTTCGCCCCTTTAAAGTTCAGACAAAAACCAGGGCTATAGTCATCACCTCCACTAGTATGGGTGTTACCACGTACCGCTGTGAGTGAAGGTCAACAAATCTGAAAAACATCACAGATATGCTGCATTGGCTACTTAGTTCTGGCTATGACCCTAGGTAACATCTCCTGGCCCACACCACCCCCCGCCCACCTTAAGAGCCAGCAGTCACATTGACCAAAGGAAGTCTGTTCAGCTGCTAATCAGGGTGCAAGGAGGTTGACATTTCCAGCTCCTTCCATGAACTAGTGAGGCTGCAACAAGGAATTGCAACTGAGGCCGTGCTTTTAATTGTCACAGACTCTGCTGCTGGTGGAAGGGGGTTGGAAATACCATCCCTTTTATGACCTGATTGGCAGCTGAATAGGCTTCCTTCATTCAGTGAAGCTGCTGGCTGTTAAGGTGGACTTTGGGTCATTCACAATCACGCCATATACCATGATCATGATTAAGTTGTATTACTGGATATGGAGGAGTTATGGATCTGTAGCTCTATGTTTCAAAACTGTAACTGCAAAAGTTATCCCATGTTTCCAAACCATGTGAATAGCCGCCATACATAACAAGGACTCTCCAGTCATTACTATCACCCTCTACGTGTAGGATAGTGACTGAAATAATAGTGAAAGGGTGGGACGGACATATTGCTTCCCCCAAATGTGTCAGTTAAAGATGTCTTTAAATGCTTGCACAGGGCATAAACAGCAGTTGATCACAGAGGAGCTATTTTCCACCCAAGTTATATACACATTGGGCCACTGCAGCAAAGCTTTAATTTTTGTATCAGAATGTCCATTAGATGAATTTTTAGTTTATGTTTTTTTAAAAAAATATATAGTTGTTGAATATCTGTTCTTTCACACTGAGTTGCTGGATAGGGGCATGATGCAGCAGGATAAATGCATGCTAAGGAAGTCATCCATACAGAAGAACCCTGTCCTATAAACCCAATCTAGATTGATGTGTGGCTGTTAATACGCTATTCTCTTTAGTTAATTAAAACAAAAGCACCTGCCATATGCTACAACAGTTTCTTCTTCCCAGCAGACAAACCATTTAATTTATTGTTATGAATCCAGGGATTGCAGTTATGTGATTCCCGAGCCTGGGGTGGGTGGAGGAAGCTGAAAATGCACTCAGAAATCACCTTAATTTTGTATCTAGTACTTATGTTGTTTTACCAGCTGACTGATGAGACAGAGTCACTGAACACAAAGGACTGTTGAATTATACTCTAAGCAAGGATCCATCCCAATCCTCTCATCAATTTGGCAATAACATCTGTATAAACAGCTCCCAGGAGCTGTTCTGCCAGTGCACTCTGGTCTGTGTGTGGGACTTGAAGTCATGGTTTGAATTATAGAAAACAATCAAGAGCAGGAAATATTGGAACAACAGGGCTATGATTGCATGTCAAAGTCGCATAGACTAGACAAATCATTTCAAAGCTGCTCTAATACTTTATGACTTCACCTGATCCCCTAATTGAATTAGATCCCTGGCATCCAGCTACAGCCTGCTGTTTGATATTGGTGCTCTTTTCCCTTACACTTAATGAAAAAAAAATTCAAGCTCATCACAATAAAAAGCATGAAAGGCATTCCACCGTGACAAAATATACTTGGCTTAAGAGTCAATGAACTAAAAGGACCCAAATCTCTATCAAGTCTCATCAGAAGATGGAAAAATGAGATTTTGGCAGTACAGTTTCCAGAGTCCCCTTCTGTTTTCCCCATGCTGGCAAGGGGATTCTGGGAACTGCAATCTAAAAGCTCTTAGCTGGACCACCTAAACAAAAATGCAGAATAATTTTCTCATTAAATCTCCCCCATCCCATGATCAGCCTACATAATTCAGGCAGGAAATAGCTGCAAATAGAAGAAGTGGTGTATACGTGTGCATGTAAGAGAGAGAGAGACAGGAAAAATGGAGAACAAAACAATCAAATAATATAAACAACAAAACCAACAACATTTTTATTTCCCTGTAGCTTCTAATCATATTTATCATCTTGTGAAGCAGCAGCAATACTATCTTTATTTTATGGACTGCAGTCTGAAACCTTTTTCAATACACAACTGGCTTGGAGGCAAAATTTTACACAACTTTTTGAGCAAGGCAGTTTTGAACAATAATGTCCAAAGGTCAGTCGTTAACTCTCTATCCAATGACAGGAGTAGAGAAAACTGTTGGCTTCACTCCATCCTGCCTTTGAATGTTTTAAACTTCAAAATCTTTATGTCCTGAAAAACTTGCCAATTTAGGTTAAATCCTCTAAAGGCAAAAAAGAGCACTGAAATTAAATTCTTCATTTGCACTATCCAAATTCAACAGATATAGCTGTTCCCAGAATGTAAAGGAAACTTAAGCACTCAAGACTTCAGATGGAATAAATCTGCCAATTTCGTTCCCTTCCACATTTCATTTGGAAAAAAAATATCTCAGGTTCTTTCTGTCTTAAGTTATGAAGAAACATATTAATTTTGATAAATTATTACAAAAAAATTTAACTGAAATGAAATTTTCACCCATCCTTGTGCAAGAGATGACGTGCAGCCAGACACAAAGAGTAAATGCTCACTGGGAACCACAATAAAGCAAACATATCACAAAGTATTATATGTGAAATTTTGGAGCTTTTCTGCATTGAGCCTACTGTAACTTTTGCAATAGGATTACTTCTTGTATGCATCTGGCTGAGAAATAAAGGATTGCTTCTTTGGCTTTCTTGATTTACTGACTGTACTCTTCTCTTTAGCACTTTCCATAAAATACAAAGTTGTTCATGTTCAACAGGTACCATATAAAAAAAGTAAATGTGAGAATTATCTGTCTCATCAAATAACAAAGGATGAAAGCTGCCTCAGATCTCTGACATAATGCTATATCCATATGACCTGGACTATATCCCTACTGAACTGGTACCTTGTCATTGGTGTCCTGCCATTATGTGTGTGTATGTGCCTTCGAGTTGCTTGTTGATGTATGGCAACTCCATGTATTTCATAGAGTTTTCTTAGGCATGGAATACTTGGGGGGGGGGGTGCCAGTTCCTTCCTCTGAAATGTAGGCTATAGCACCTGGTCTTTGTTAGCAGTTTCCCATCCAAGTACTGATCAGAGCTGATACTGCTGAGCTTCCAAGATCACATGGGATCTTATGCCTTCAGGATATTTAGGTCCTTGCTCTACCACTGTACCTGAGGGTTAGTCATACAATATTTTAGGATTTCCACACTTGCGAAGTCAGTTTTGCAAAGAGCTTCCTGCATTTGCTCATCACAAATCATTCTGATGCATTTCTATGCAGATTATTCTCTTTTAAACAAACATTCTCTCCCCCCCATTAACACACATACACGTGCATGTGTGTGTGTGTGTGTGTGTGTGTGCGCACATAAACATCCATGCTTTTGTGTGTGTATTTTCCAAAATGTGTGTATTTTAGAGATTTGTATATATTCCTCCATAGGAAGAAATCCTGATGTGTATGTTTTCAAATGTGTCCATGTTTGCAAATATTAATTTTATGCATTCTTTTCCTTTTCTTCTGATATAGACAGATCTTGTGTTGATATTCTGGGTAAGTGCCAGTATGCAGCTGCAATTCTGTTCTGATTTAGCTTTGGAATTTTTTTGGTGCTGGAGTGGGGGATAAGAATTGAATGAGTCTTTATGAAAATACAGACCCAAAAATAATTCTTACCAATAATCGTAACTCTTTTATTCATCTGAGCAATAAACTAGCATTGTGGTATATTTATGGGAAGCAAGACCTCACATGTGGGGGCTTTCCCCTAAATTTCTGTGGCTTTCAGTGTGGAAGGAGATTAATTTGATGTTTCTTGGCCATTTCATAATTCTTCCTCATTGTATATGTATTTATTATTATTTTATAATGAAGGTTATCCAACATGTCATGGATTCTGATACTGATGACAATTCAAGAAGTCCGCAACAGTGGTAAAGAGAAGCTATAGTTATGCAAAGCATGCCAAAAACAAACATATACACTTCCTTGCACCATTTATATTCACAATGGAACCAGTAAGAGAAACTTAAAAACGAGGGTGTGAGATCTTGTGAAGAAGTGGTGATCTGCTCAGAGACAGTAAGGGACTTGTTTTGCTAATGAGTTATTTTGGTAAGTAGTTACTTTTTGTAGTAACATGCCTAAGAAGAGTTATGTGGGTGTAATTCACTACTTTTCAGTGGACTGGGAACATGTTTTCCACCTGTTACTTATTACTGGGGGTGGGGGAGTGACTCAGGCTAAGCAATGGGAAGGGAAGGAAGAATATTCTCATGGGTGTGGCAGTTGGGAAGGATTGCTTTGTGTTTTCGTGTTTTTCCTTAAAATTTCCAAGATGCAATATCTGAACTGGCCACTTGGGGGAAACAGAAAACATTTTCTGTATTGTTCTATGGCACAATAGTAACATTAACATATCATTTAGGAAACAAGTGAGTACCCATTCTTTTAAAAACTTATATTCCAAGTTCTGATTTTGCTGCTGCGGAGGCCTGCAAAAACAGCCCAGAGATATTGCTCATCCCTCTACTGAAGGGGAGAGTGTATTTTCCTATCAGATAACATATATTGTGATTCCATTTCTGTGATTTTCCAAAAGAGATAGGACTAGAACATGACCCAATGGATTCAAACTGCAAGAAAACTGATTCCCTCTGAGCTTCCTGACAGTAAGAACTGTTTGAAAAGTGGAATGGGTTGCCTCAAAAGATGATGGACTCTCCTATACTGGAGATCTACAAATAGAGACTGGGTGGCTCTCAGGAGTGCTTTAGCTTTGTATTTCTGGGAGGCAGTTTGTTGGACTAGATGCCCTTACTGGTCCTTTCCACTTCTATGATTCTCTGACTCTAAGGTCATTTCTGTACGATGATGTTCTTTTGCATTGCTGTGCTGCAGTCCCAGGTCTGGAAGGGAGCATGCCAGCAACACTCCTGGCCACGCCTCACTGGCTCCGCATGCAGCTGGGCACCTTCCCATGCTGTGCTGTGGAAGGAAGCATTGCCATTGTGCTCCCATAGTTTCTGCATGACTGGGAAAAATGGGAGTGCTGTGCAATGGTAAGTGCAAAATGGATTTTTTCTGTTTTGTAAAAAAAAGCACTCAGTGCAACATTTGGAGAGGGGATGGCAGCAGGCCGGCGATGACGTCACGCAGAAGCATGACCTACCGACCACTGCCATCCTGTCCCGAAAGCAGCTTAGCCCCATCATGCAGAAATGACCTGTCTTGAGAGAAGGCCATATGGAAAGCCTGTTCAGGTTCAGAATTCTTTTGACACAAGTTATGTGATTAAGATTATTGATTAATCCTTGCTGATTTCATGGAGTTTAGGCCAGGAAAAAATATAAGTTTTTGTTGCTAAGCAACTACAGAATGTCTTCTTCAACCCATCTGTCTCCTGTTGAACTTGGAGGTGGCTGGAGAACATGACCTGCCATTACTTTGTCACTTGTCTCTTGTTTTACTTATCTGTTTTTTTTGTATCTCATCTTTCTGCCAGTGTGGGACCCAAGGTATCCTACAACGTAGATTAAAACAAAATACAATTAAAAACATGACCATAAGAATAAAGAAAACTGTGAAAATAGTTTAAAAAGAATCCAGGTATCTTATTAGAACAGTTCCAATTTAAAATACTTTAAAAGCATTTATGACACAAGAAGAAGAAAGTACAGCAACCTCCACTTAATAGCCAAAAGCCTGTCTAAATAAAATAGCCACCACTTAATAGTCAAAAGCCTGTCTGAATAAAAAAGGTCTTTGCTTGCCAGTGGAAAGAGAGTGTCTGCCTAGCTTCCCTCCTTTCCAACCGCTACTGCTGTAGCCAGGCATAGCTCCACTGTGCCTTGGTCCCAGCAGCTGGTGAGAGCCCTCCATACCAATTGCCATTGCTCTGGCTTCTGAGGAAGAGAACAGCAGAAAGACACAGTCCCCTCATGTCTTGGTCCCAGTGGCTGGTGAGAGGTCTCCCCCTATTCCAGTGGCCGCTGCTGGAGCCTCTGAAGGGGAGAAGAGAAGCCAGGAACCATGCCATTGTGCTTTGGGCACAGCAGCTGGTGAGAGTCCTCTCCCCGTATCAACTGCCACTGCTCTGACCTCTGAGGGAGAGAACAGCAGCGAGACACAATGTTACCCTGTTTACTGGGGGTCCCATGAGGGACACCAAAATGTGCTCAACAATAGGTGGGGAAGATTAGCTCTGAGCACTGTTTAGCGTTACGAGAGGCAGGGTAACTTAGCAGGATCTTGAGCCCTATGTCTACAGGGTCAGGCCGAGTCAAGGAGCACACAGAAGTTGAAATAATAAATGATGTTTTATTAAAAACACAATCAAACAGTGTATGCGGCACACTCACACAAGATAACTAAAGAAATAAAAGTTGGAGTGGGATAGAGGGTTTTTAGAGGAGTTGTTGGCTTGGGTAATACTTCACCTGTCCTGAAGCCTGGCTGGAAGCAGAGAAGATGGGGAGCGTGGATCTCAGCAAGTGGAGCTGAGGGGAAGGCTCGCTGGACAAAGCGACAGCAAGGTGGGACGGAAGCCAAGAGCTATCCAAGAGCGATCCGAGGAAGGTCTCAGAATCAAGGGTTTTTATAAGGAGAATTGTGACCGCAGGCTAGGTCGGACTTGGGGAAAACAATAGATTTGGGGCTGGAGACAAAGCCTCCGAAAGGTCAGAATTTGAATGATTGAATTATAGCCAAATTGTCAATAGGGTAGCCAGTATGCAAACGCGGAGTACTTGAGCGGTGTATAGTCAGATCATCAAGCTGCCAGCGCGGAGCAGAGGATCTTTTGAAAGTTGCGTGCATACTTAATGAAGGTACTTGCCTTGAGGTCTCCTAAAGCTGCGAGTCGGCTATTTCTGGCCTGCCTGTATTGTTTCGGAATATTACGGCGATTATCGGCCGAGCCTGTACGCGTGCTTGTCTGGGGGCCTCGCAAGCACGTGGAGGGGAATGGGTATGTGAAGCCGAATTATTGATATCAATAGATATCTTTTTATATCCCCCAAAGCTCGGGCTAGCCAGGGCAGTAACAACAATCCCATTGTGCCTTGATCAAACCAGCGGGAGAGAGGTCTCGCTCCATTCCAGCGGCTGCTGCTGGAGCCTCTGAAGAGGAGAAGAGCAGCTGGGAAAAACACCATTGTGCCTTGGGCACAGGAGCTGTGCAAGGCCTCCCTTTGTTCCAGCGGCCTCTGCCATAGCTTCTGAGGGAGAGAACAGCAGCCAGCATCTTCTGGACTTAAAAGCCCCTGCCCCATTGCCATCCCCTTTTTTCTTGTGTTGTGTTTTTGGGTTTTTTTAGATTGTAAGCCTGAGGGCAGGGAATTGTCAAATTAACAATTGTAAACTGCTCATGTGAAGCACCGTATAGACTGATGGCACTATATAAGTAAATAATAACAGTAACAAGGCAAGGAGATCCACAGCCTGGTAGCAGTAAATCACTTGTATGTGGATAGATGAATCTGTCAGTTTTGTTCCCTCCCCATCCATATTTTTTAATATCTCAAATTCCTTCCATTATGAAACAAAATTCTGACTTACTCCTGGCAAGCATTGTGGTTATGATATTTTTGCATTGCATTTTATTAGTCAATTTCTGTTCACTGCAAAGAGATATTTTTGTTGTTATTCTAATCCCAGACAAATTGTTCATTATTTTGTATTACTGCAATTTTGACATCGAAACATTTTGTTCAATAAAATAATCAGTACTAGTTATGGAAAAAATGTTTGTAACTATTCATTCCCAGATTGAAAAAGTCATTCTCAGGTTGTAATTATTCATTCCATTGGGAAGAAGAATCGACCAGTGAGAATTTTGCACCTTTTTCTTTCGGTATTCAGTGTCCTATGGTGCAGCAGAGGAATTATTCTGAAAAGAAAAACAATTTTTTTGCACATACACAAAAAATTCTGAGCAGAAAATGCTCACTGTTTCCTGCAGAGAAAGCACTATGAGAAAAGAGGGTGCACTGGCAGGCACGCACATGCACGCACCCACAAAACCAATGTATCTTTCTCTGTAAAATAATTTCTCCACAATATTTAGGACATTAGTATACAAGAACACTGGAAGAATATTTGTCTTCTCTCACAGTCAGGAAAAATCACTGTAATTATTCATTCTCATATGTGAGGATGAAATAATCCAAGATCTACATCCCTAACAAATGCTAAAGTTTATCAGCAAATAGGAAACCACCCGCTGAGATTTCTTTCCTTATAGGGACCAGGAACTAATCACATCAGTACAGGAATTCAACAGTCTCATTCTCTGAACAGGAAACAACTGAAGGCCTAGTTGAATATAATGTTAACACAGTATAAGCAATGAGTATGCAGATAGTTAACTCGGGTCATGCATGCAGGTCAAAGGACATGGTGTGCAGGAAGGAAGCAGTCATGATAACATCGCCTCCGCTGCCTACTATTAGCTTCAGGGTAGAGGCAAAAGGTTTCTGCTGGCTTTAGTAAAGGGAGAGGATTGGCTTTTGGTTTTTAGGCCAGCTTTGGGGAAGAGTGATTTTGTGAGGGAATAATGACAGTCCTGTAGTTCCAGTCCTGGGTGCCTGCCATAAATACCCCTGTGTAAATTGCTCATACACAACATCATACAAAGTTTGGCTCTGCTTAGTAGCTTATCTGCAAAAAGAAGGAAAGACTACCAATGAAAGGCGGAACGTTCCCACACTAGACAGTCATAGTGTTATGATTTCACTTTACCTGCCATGGCTGCATCCTATAGATTTCTAGGATTTGCAGTTTAGGGAGGGATATTTAGAATTCTCACCCAGAGAGCTCCTCTGCTGATTCAGCAGACTACAAACCCCAGAATTTCATAGAAAGCAGGCATAGCAGTTGAAGTAGAATCATAGTGCTGTAACTGTGTAGTGTGAAAAAGGCTCATTGGAAGGAAAAACTCTAATCCACGTGTTTAATCTGATCGGCTGGTGGCTTAAATTTGCCCATGAAGGACCTAAAGGAGGTCCCTTGCCGTCCCCAAGCTCTTTTCCTTTCCATTGTAAATTCTTCACCTCAACACTGCATTTTGTAGTAATATCAGGTTATCTTGATATTGTTGTAGCATCATAACGACATTTTTAAAATGAGAATGCCGTTCTGTGTCAGGATTGTTTCTGCCTTTGAATATTTTGGTTTTGTATAATTTACAGCATTAGCACAATTCAGGTTTTATCTCCTGGTTCAGGCATGCAGCACTGTAGGGATTTTGTGTTTTGCAATGGCCTAAGATTTGAGTGGGAGCTACATATTTTTAAAGATGTTGTTTCACTGAAACTCCCAGCATTCCCAACCATTGGTTGTGCTGGCTAGTACTGTTGTAGCACATGTCATCTTTGATTGCTGATTGAGATGATGTGGATATTCCTTTTCACTCTGCCCATAAGAGTGATGGGTGAGAACCTTTAATATTAAACATCTGGGAGAGTAACATACAAACACACACAATGCCTTAATGCTTTGCCAGTGTGCACTGGACAAACTGATGCTGCAGTAGAACTTATGGCCAAGGATGAAATTAAAAATAGATCACCAGAACTCAGCTCCCGGAAAAGGACAACACTGGCTCTGAAATGCATCTTAATTCCAGTCTAAATGGTCAGTGCCAAAGCAGTTGTGTTATTCCATATAATTTAGGATGATTGTCTGTCCTTTATAGTAGTAAACTATTTAAAGAAGCTATTTGGAATGCATTCTGTATTATTTCAATCTCCGTATCATTTGGTTTACTCCCAGTTCCCCATCCCTCCATTTGTTTTGGCTACCTCACACTGTCTGCCTTTCTGTCCCATTTGTCAAATCTCACCTGACTGTGCCATTTCCATGCCATTGCCTGGAAGGAGGGGAATCTGTAACCCTTGCTTAACAGTGGTGAGTTGTTGCTTTTACTCTTCAGAACCAGCTGAGCAGGAAAAATAACAAGCATATTTTATTAAGAGCAATGGTTTGCTTTTAAACACCCAGATCTGTTCTGCTAAAGTTTTCACACGCAATAGGGAGCATTTCTGTGTGCCAACCAAAAGCTTTGCTCAACAGGACCAGAGTCTTCAACTTGAAAGAGTCCACTGACATCAAAATCTTCCAGGTAGCAGAGGAATCCTCATTATTTTAACCTTCTTATCCAAAATGCCAAGGACATATCCAAATTGCTACAGTTTAGTTCAGAAAACCTGTTTCAAGGTACATAGCCCCTGCAGTAGAGAGGCAACAGGAATGCTTCAGAAACACAACTCTATTTTCTTTGATGAGAGGGGAATAATACACCCTCCAACATTTTTCAGATGAAAACAGGTTCACATGTAGCCTAGCAACATCAGAATGTGGTCAGATTAGCAAAGTTTATTAATGAGTAAGAACCCAGAAGCAAGGAAAGTGTGCACCAGTTTGCTTTTGCCCGAGTCTACAGGAAAGAGGATGCTTCCATCCTCTCCTCTCCAATTTCTGTGGCTAAATTAACTACAAACTGCTTTTGCATTTTGAACTCACTTTGCAGCAACTGAAGTAAACAGAGGACAAAGGGGGTACGTGGCGCATTATAAAAACAACTGAAAAAATATAAATAAAAGGATGACAGAGGATTAAACAGAACTGTATTTGCCCAATTAGGACAGTTGAAAGGTATAGAACGAAGTTTCCCATTTGACCCAATGGATTAGGAGCACCAGATTCAAAACCAGAGGGAGGCAGATTTAGGCTAATAGGAGCTCACTTGGATGTTGCGTCTATAATGGAGCTTTCTGTTAAACCTTAACAAACAAACAAACAAAACCACCTTTTGGTATACATGCCTGAGTGAAGTCTGGCAGGAGAGTTTTCAAATGAAAAATGACTCCCCCAAATATTTAGCCTTGTGAAAGGATAGTGTATTGGGGTGATTTTGCACATGAGTCAGAAGTAGTTCCCTACCATGGGTGTCCAGAAGATGTTAGACTGGAAATCTAGGAATTTGCAGAGCAGCAAATAGCATCTCCCAGCCATCTAGTCTGTGGTGCATAGTCTTCAAAGCTAGAGTTTTAAACTGCTGTTGTTGTTGCTGTGTGCGTTCATGCCATTTCAGATTTATGGCAACCTTAAGATGAACGCATCACAGGATTTTCTGGGGGCTGAGAGTGTGTGATGCACCCAAGGTCACCCAGTGGGTTTCCATGGCCAAGTGGGAAATCAAACCCTGGTCTCCAGTGTTATAGTCCAATGCTCAAACCACTACACCACGCTGGCTCTCAATAGCTACTTGCAATCAATTCATTTTCCCCCAGTAACAATGACATAAGCATTTTACATTATTCATCTAACTTAATGAAGGATAACTTCACTCCTTCTAAAGTGTAACTCACTTTCTAGTTATTTTTATAGATTACCAGGATGTAGCTTCACTAAATGGTTAAAGAGGAATATGAGATGATGAGGTGCTGGCTTGTGCTCTGTTTCCCTTGTTCTGCTGTGGATTTTGATAAGGTGACCCTGAAGGGAATGGGAGAAGAATGGGAGAAGAGTGCGTTTTGTACCACAGGTTAGCCAGGGTAGTGCCTTGTAGCATTAGAGGATTTTCTAGAAAGCATCTGAAAATAATTGTTTTAGTTACTTTTAGGAAAAGTGAAAGTAAATTATCAGTCTGTAATAGTTGTAAAAAGATGGTAGCTAGCTAGGTTTTAGGGAAATTTGAACTCAATTTGAACTAAAACAGCAACTAGTTAATTAGTTATGTTTAACTAGTGTTACCCCAAAATGTGAATAACCCGCAATGCCACCAGCAATGCCAGTGTCTCTTTGAAATGGCGGGAAATATTAGCTCAAAGAGGATGCCGGCAAGAGGGGGAAGAACCTTACGAGATCTTTTACATCTATGTTTATCAGTACTAGTGCAGGGAAGAACTGGTTGGAGATCTAAAAGTAAGATTATTTGTTGTATTGGGGGAATTGCAATCACACACACAAGATCCAAGCAGTCACACAAGGCTAACTGAAGGAAAAGGGAGGAAAATTTTGGATAGTGATACTTTCAGATGAAATGAGTGACATTTACCAACCCAGTAGAGAAGCAAAGAGCAATGTGACTTAGACTAGGAGTCCAAGAACAGTACACAACTGGAAATCAGAGTGGCTGAGTGATGACCAGTAACCATTGTACTGTGAGTTGGCTAGCCCAAAACTGGAGTTTAAATACACTTTTTCTGCCTGGAGGGCAAAGGTGTTAGTGGCTCTCCAGCAGAGTGGAATCCAGCAGAATGGAATCCAGAGGGTGGACAATGGGGTCTGGAATGGACTAATGGTCTTAGCATTAGGTGACAAAGTGCTAATGATAGTCTTGATAGCTCTGTTGATTGCTGGACGGGTGTGAGAGGAAAAGAGTAGTTTGCTGGTCAGAAGGAGAAGGGTTAAGACAATCAGTCATCCTGTGGGAACATCACAGACGCTATTGTCTCTAGAGGTTGAGTTGTTGAAGGCTAGCTGTAAGTTCATCATTGCTGGAATTTCCCTGATTATTTCCTGACTATGACCTGGCTACGCCTTGAGCTCTTTTTTGACCTGATGTTGCAATGCTCATATGCAGCCAGCTTTTCCTCTTAGCCAGCATGGCCATGCAGCCATAGCAGACTATAATTTATATTTATGCCAATTAAATATAATTTTGGTAATGAAACCGTATCCAAGCATGGGGGTGTACAGCCTATTAAAACTAGTTAGGTGTCCTCTGCTCAGTAGTAAGAGTTGATTACTTTGCCTTAAAAGTGAAGATTCTGTTTAATGTGGATAAGGCAACATCACACAGAAGCTTCAGATTTGCACTGCTACAAGGTGTCATATACCTTGATTTTGTACACAGGTGACTGCATGCAGAAGTGTGAATAGTATAGTTCCCCTAAGATCATCTTTTTAATAAAGGTTTGCAGTGATTTGTGTTAAAATTAAATAGGTGACAAAGTTGTTATATCATAAGGGCTCATTCTGAGTTTCTACATGAGAGAAGAACATCTTGTCCTAGTTCTTGATTCGTGGAGAGACAAAAACCTTTCAGGGTTTTTTTTCCTGTGTAGCAATGAGGAGAAAATTTGGGAGGTCATCATAACATTTATAATTATACTGGGGACAGAATCAAAAAGCATGGCCAAAAACATAAATATTGGTCTTTGACTTGACTTCAGAAAGAGAATCTCCAAGACACTCCCCAAAATGTTTTGAAAAACCTGCACTAATTTTGGGGCGACTTTTTGTCTGAAAACCAAAAAAGAAAAAAGGCCCCCAAACTACCTGGAAATGTGCTGGTTCAAATTATCAACCAATCTCAGAACCCTCAAATTCCTGAGCCCCCCTCACCCCAGTCATCCTGCCAAAACAGCCAAAAATTAGCCAAAATGGTGACTGGCAGTGACAAATCACCTCCAGTGTACCCCGTGCACTTCCAGACACATCACTTCCAGTGCACCCAAATTTGACAAAGCAGCCCATGGGGGTGGGGGAAATCACAAGGGGGAGAAATTGCTGCTGCCCCACTACATATAAGAATCTGTTACGGAGGTTGTTTGCATAACTTCTCATTCTAGATCCTTGAAGCTGTCCATGTCTTGCAAACTTTTTATCCAAGCGAATGGATAATGTATGGGACTGTTAGATATTATAAAAGAAAACTGTATATATTATACACACACACACACACAATTGTACAAACACACATACATATCCTGGCATATGATGCCAGTGTGGGACCTGCAGATTCTGACCAGAATTTGGTTGGTAACTATCACTGGCATAAATTTCACTTATGCCAGTGAAGGTCACTTTTGTGACCAAAAAGCCACTACCAGCATGTGATAAAACTGCCCTGTCATCACCCAGAAAGCAGCTTGGGACCTGGCAGGGCAGCTTTTATCTCCTAATGGGGACAGTTCTCACTGCTGTTCCCTAAACTGAAGCCTTGACTTGAAATGTAAATTAAAAGCAAGACCCACTCAAGCTCATCAATAATAACAGCTCATAATAAAAAGGTCATCTTAGATACATGATTGATGTTATTTTTAAGGGGAAAAAAACCAAAAATATAGTCTTCCAGTTGCTTGGCTGATGGAAAAAAACTGATTCTCAGTCAGAAATATCGTAGAGAAACATATATTTCAACAATTATACTGCTCAGCAGCTCTGCTTCCCTGGGGAGTGATCTCTCAACTGCTATTCATGTCCTCTGGCTTTTCTCATTCTTCTTCCAATGACCTCCATGATTTCCTTCCATTTCACAGGATGTGCTCCTTGAAAGGGAAAACAGAAAGTAAAAATTTAGACAAACTTAGAAGGAAAGGCACAATATCCAAGCATCTAACACATTCTTTGTTATATGGGGATCAAGAGCAACCTAGGAAGATAGCCACTCTGAGCAGTGCTTACCTTAAAATGTCCCTCCACCTTGGAAGATAAGCTTATCTCTGTGCATATGGCATTTGCTATTGAGTGGCATAAGAACTGCCCTTTAACAGAAGATTTTTCACCTTCCTGGGTGTATGGATTTCTGCTATTTAATACTCATGCTATATTACTGAAGCTGAGTGGGAATGGTGATGTTCCCTCCACCATTGCTGAAAAACCAGCTGTAGCACTTGGAAAAAGAGAGATAACCCATGTAACTTTTCAGTTTAAATCCAATTATTTTAGGAATTATGAGCAATCATAATCTCATAATGTACTAATCTAAACAAAGATTCCTATATCCATTTTCATATATTGATATACTTCTGTTGAAATTAGTAATTAAACACATGCTCAGAGTTATGATTTCTTAATTCACTCTACGGTAATTTTAATCCCTATTTAAATGGAGTTGTTTATATTTAGAGTAACAAATACTGCATTTTAATCCCTATTTAAATGGAGTTGTTTATATTTAGAGTAACAAATACTGCATTGAAATCGTCCTTAACTGTCACAAAACCCGCCCCACAACTTGATTTAGTAATAGTCACAGCACTCCTATTCTTTAGAAATAAATAGATTTCTTTTTAAAATGCTCAAGATGAACATATAGATCTGCAGCTATAAAAAAATTATATACTCTCCTCTATAACACTTGTTAAATGCACTTGTTAAAATGTTGAAAATAATAATATCACTTGTAAAATTATCCCTGATTTTGTAGAGGGAGGGGGAGACAACTTTTCATTCTATTTCCCACTTCTTTCTTTCTGGCTTTTCAGTCTCTCACTCTCTGTGCAGTCTAAACACATAATTTCACCTCTTTCAAAGTTGTTTTCTTCTCCCAGATTGTTGAAAATATCCACGTTTTCTCTATGTATCTTTAGCATCCTGTCTCTTCCATGTTTCATTTAAGTTGTTTTCTGTGTCATCAAAAATTCATCTTTCTCTCCTGAGTCCTTACATTCTCTTTTACATGTGTCACCTCATGAGCTTCCTCCCCCTGTCCCTCCCTCCCTCTCACCCTTTCGTTCTTTGTTGTCCATTGTGCTTCACACTGCTTGCTGCCACAGCCACCTGCCACAGAGTGAAAAGCTCCAGCAAGGTTGGTAGGGAATGAACGACGAAAATGCAACAAAAGAAATCTGTGTTCCTCATATTATTCCTGCACACAAGCCCTTAAATTACCTGAGATTTCTTTGGGGCAGAAAAGTATTTTACCTTCTATTTTTTAAAAAGAAAAAATCTACTAAAGGATAATTAGCATCATTACTCATTGGGATGTTACAGAGGGAGGGTGCAAGTTTGTTCTTTGCTGCACCAGAAGGTAGGACAAGGTCTTATAGTTGTAAATTACAGAAGAATAACAAACAGAAGGAACTTCTTGACGGGAAGAGTGAATCAGCAATGTGACCAATTGCCTAGAGTTGGTGGGATCTTTTTCTCTGGATGTCTTCACAAAGCGGCTGGCCAGCTACTGGAGTTCCTGTGTTGAGCAGAAGGCTAAACTCAAAGGTCTATGTGACTCCTTCTAGTTTTATTTTATTTTTCCATTATTCTATTATTCTAAGATGTTTCCAATCTCTGGTGGACACTTGAACCTTGATCTTCATAGCTATGGCTAGTGGTTGAAATCTCTCAAGTGAATGAATACATTTTGGGTTTCAGTCTGAATTCTGAATTAGCTCCTGAGGTGCTCCTTTCCCCCAAAACAGATTCACTACCTTAGATAGATCCTTTAATGTTTGGATTCAATCCCAGAGTGGGTCCACTGCCTCTGTGACATGGAAGCCACTAGACACCACACTTCCTTTGCCAACCATTACAAGGCAGCCGAAGTCAAAAGGCAATGCTTTTGTCACTCTCACAGAAAAAGAAGTGCCTGACATCCAAATGTCAAGAGTCATATTTCCAGAAATGGAATCTGCTCTTCAAATATTTTATGTCACAAAGAAAAAAGAAGAAGAAGAAGAAGAAGAAGAAGAAGAGGAAGCAGTCAGCCATCCTTTCTTCCTGGAAATTCTTCCTCTTATGCTCCTGATGCTGCTGAGCTGACATTTTTCTGCCAGGTTGCTGCATGTAACAAGAAGAACTTTGAGGGTCCTGCATCATTTTTTTTTCTCCCCACCATTTTTTCTAATGAGGAAAGACTCCTGACATGCCTTTTAAACTTTTCACAAGTTAAAAAAGCATCACCAGGAGCTATCCTGATTCTCTCTATAAAGCCAATCACATGTAATGAGGGCATTTTATCATTTGCTTGAAAATACCCTTCAAAACAACAACCTCCAGAAGACAAAAATGTATTTGCTCATTTCTCAGCATGAAACACTAAGAATGTCTGCTCCTAGTCCCCAAAATAGCAGCTGTACTGCTTGGCAGAGCAAGTATCTTTTTAAAAAAATCAGAATTGGTTTATTTACTTTTGATCTTTCTGTATTCACCACAGGCGTCCTAACCTTCTGGTTTCACACACATCTTCCACTTTTTCCCCTCCTTCTCTCCTCTTTTTTTCTTCTTATACGAACTCTTAATATTTCCCCCTTCAGTAACTTTGTTCTGTGCAGCTTCTCTTTTGTTCTCATCCACACTCTGAAAGAGTGCTCAACACAACCCTCCTTTTACACAAATGTTCCTATTCTATGCCCTACTTGCTTTACCATCCAAAACAAGCTGGAATCTCAGGGTAAATTCACCTAGCAATATATGCTCTGCGCCTTCTTCAGTTTTCCCACTACAGATTTTGTACTGTATAAACCCATGTTAAGCTATCTTCATTATTCACAACTGTGTTCTCTTGAAACAAGTGTGGTGTCCCCACCACATCTCTTACACTGAGGGATTGAGGGTCCTTGCCATTTATCAGCTAATCTGGTTTTTGTCTGGGATCACCTTTATCAGCTTCTGGCCACCTGAGTGTCTAATTTATGAGGATGGTTAAACTGAATAGGCCAGGCTACCATTAACACTCCACTCGAGCATTTTCAACTATGGGAATTTCAAGATATTTATATGGGAAATGAGCAGTCTCTTTTGGTAGTATTCAGCTATTAATTATAAGCATTTATAGATATGAATGCTTTTAGTGAGAAACATAGAGATAGCAATATTTAGGCTCTTAGCTTCTTTACATAATATTGCATGTAAGGATATGACAATTAGAATGTTACACTTTCATAGAGACTTTCATAAGGATTGGACTTTGGTCTCTCTGCGTCTCTTTAACAGGTTTGGTAATAGTTAACATATATAATAACACCATCCTTCTAAACCATTTAACGTACTCTTTTATCCATCATAAACATCCTCACCATCCTCATCAACCTTTTCCATAATCTCATGGTTTCTTGTGATGTCTCCTAAAACATTACAAGCCACTTCTTAAAGGCTTTCACATGTACACAATCCTGTTCCTTATATCATAACCATCTCAACATTACAATTTGGCCAACTAGGCGTACATTCTTATCTGAGAATAAAAACAGCTCCTGGGGATAGTCAGGCATTCTAGGGTTAATCTCATTGTTAAATCTCTAAACATCATCCACGACTATGAACACGTTAGCAGGCATTCGTTACAAGCATTATGGAACTTTTCATTTGTTGTTGGATGCTATCAAATCATTTCTGACTTACGATGACCTAAGGCAAACCTAAGGTCTCCCAGGGTTTTCTTGGCAGAATTTGTTGACAGGGATTTGTCCTTGCCTTCCTCTGAGGCTGAGAGAGTATGACTTGCCCACTGACACTCTGTGGGCTCCCATAGTTGGGCAGGAATTCAAACTCTGGTTTCCCAGTGTTCTAGTACCACTACACCATGCTGGCTCTCTGTAAGGGGACATACAGCTCTCTTTTATATCTACGTTAGAATAACCTCTAAGTATCAGCGTTACTCAGAAGAAGGAATTGGCAAAACCACCTATGAGTATTCCTAGTATAAGAAAGCCCGAATGAAATTTATGAGGTCCCCATAAGTCAACAGGTAACTTGAAGGCATATGAGCAGGTGCACGCATGAGCACACTCACCCACCCGTACACTACAGGTTTTTGCTTAGTGATCACTGTACCACTAGAAAGCTTTCCAGTAGAAATACACATGCTATTGCTACCTGTCATTAGGTGTCTTTTAATGTATTGACCCCAGGATTCATTTTATTGCACATGTCCTTTCTTGATTATACATGCACAGGCTCTATCTCACCATATTTACATTCCAGAGAGTATCTGGCAGTTTTCCCAGACTGAAAAACAAAACCTTTTTTTCATGATCCCGAGTGACACAGACATGCACTGTCACCAGCTAGTTGCTTAAATAATTTCTTCTGCTCTATGTTCTATAGGATACCAGGTTATATCCTATAGTTTACTGTTATATGAGCAGACTGAGAAGCTTACAATTGAATATGTCTGGGCTATGGCACCATGAAGTTTTCTTCCATTTCTGGTGGAAGCAATGGATTCTTCTTTTGATCTTTGGCTCGTGTTTCTGAAAAAAACTTGACTCTCACTTTGTGTACTGACTATGCTGCTGGGTACTCCCTTGAACTGGCACTCTGAATTTATTGTGAAACTGGACTGCTGAAACAAGAACAGTAACTGACTGATAAGCTTCTGTAAACCTGGACTGTGGCTGCTACTGTACACTCTGCTTAATGTGATAGATGAGGGGTCAGAGATTGAAGAATAGTTTATTTTGCCTGTGCCTCCACCATCTGAAAGACAAGCTGAAACAGAGGCTTTACAGCCAATGCCTCAGGTAGAAGGGGTCAGTGATAATTTTGAGGAATTGGATTCACTGTTGCCTCCCGGTGCTCAGACATGCAGGTGGGAGAAGAGGGCAGCTCAGAAGCAAGCCATTGCACTGTCTCAGAAGGCAGGAGGCTGATTAGGAAAACCTGTTTTCCCTGCTATCTAAGTCTGTCAGTGTGGCTTGCTTTTTGCTTGTGGCAAATTGCTATCTACCCCCCCTAGACCTTTGCATTCCTGGTCCATGTCTTTGTGAACTCTGACATTCCTGACTCCTTGTACTGGCTTTGACTTTGGCTTTTGGCTCAGCATTCTTCTGGATTGTTAGTTCTGGACTCCCTCCATTTCTTCCATCTCCTTGGCAAGTACTGTCCCATTCCTTCTCTTGCTGGCAGATAAGCATGGGCTGGGAGTTAAGACTCTGACACTCAAGGATTGTGAACTTTGGCTGGCTTTCTAAACAGGACAACCCCCCTACACACACACACACACATAAGAAAGATGCATTTCCACTCTGGTGTGGAACACATAGCCCCACAGGAACATTGTGGTTGAGAGAAGATCAGGGGGAATTACCAGAGCAGTGACTGGCTATAGTTGTGCAGCCAGACTAGGGTCATTTCCGCACTAGACTGTTATAGTGCTATGATTCCACTTTCAACCTCCTATGGAATCCTGGGGTTTGTAGTTTAGGGAGGGGCCAGCCGGCCCCTCCCTAAACTGCAAACCCCAGGATTCCATAGGAGGTTGAAAGTGAAATCATAGTGCTGTAACAGTCTTGTGAGGAAATGGCCTAGGAAAGGAGACATCACTTTCCCAGGTACCCGTCACCTATACACATACTCCATGGAGATCTCAAAAAATGACATTGTTCCTCATTGTCTGCAAAACTGCAGCCAGATGCTGCTCTAGCTCCCACCCTCTCTTCCTGTCTCTCCACTACAAGGTGCTCCCGGGTGCTGGAGGTGTTGACACAGGAAAGCAACTATACAGACGGAACATTATGTTTTGCCCATGCAGATCCAGGATCTCAGGTGGTATTGTGTGCGTTATCTTTTTGGGGAGATTTTTTGTATGGAGCAGCTTTGCTGCACACACTGCTCTACCAGTTACAGCGACTGGAGTTATAAACTACTGTGGCCTAGAGGGGCATCTGTCACAAGAACTTCTGCAGTGTGTTTCAGCAAGATAAGCAAGGGCCCTTCCCTACTACACAATAGTCACACTGTGATCCCACTTTAGCTATCCTGGCAACATGTAGTTTGGGGAGGCACTGGAGAATTCTAAATATCCCTCCCTAAACTGCAAATCCCAGGATTACATGAGAGGTTGCCATGGCAGTTAATATGGAATCATAATGCTACAAATGTGTACAGTGAAAGGACCCCAGAAGCCTATCCAACTGACAGAAGAAGTTGGCCAGTGGAAAAGTGGGGAGGAAGGAGTTTTGCAAATGAATTGATAACCACACCACCATGACTTCATAGTGGGTGTGGGGAAAAACAGTGTACCTTCACAGTGCTGTGAAACACATATAAAGAAGAAAGCAACTGTAGTCAAGCTGGGGTTATGTTTTTACTGTCACAAAAAGAATAAAGTACTGACAATGCTAGGAATGGGTTGGAATGGGCACTATTTTGTTCAATTGGGTGTGTGTGTGTTATGTGAACTGGGCATGTTATGTGAACTGAACATAAGAATGTGAGAACAGCCATATAAAATCAGCCTCTAGTAAAGTAATGTTCAGCCCATCCAGATCTGCCCTTAATTGGTACTAGAAGGTTGGCATCAGCCCCACTTCTTAGATAGTAGCAGCCACATTGTACTTCTTTAACTGGTCTGGATTGTTTATCATCAAGGTAGAAAGGTCAGAAATAGTGAGGATTTGCTTCAGAATATCCTGAGTGGGAGATGGAGGAGGGAAGAGTCTTACAGAGTGGGGTAGGGTTTTATCATAGAACTTCGTAAGGGTGGATGAGGAATTTCTCTGGGCCACATATGACCTACAACCTGGAAATTTCTGTCCCTTAACCTATAGTAACTGAAGCGATAGCACAGTACAAAGTTGCAAGGCAGTTCCAAAATGCATTATTATGTCTCATCAGGTAGACAACTGAAAGTCTGCGATTACACATCTTAAGCAAGGTGCTTTATATCCAGCAGGCAAAAATTCCCCAAGAGGAGTTTCCACTAAATACTAAATGTACCATGCACAAACAAAGGTAGGAAGGCTTTAAAGTAAATCTTCTATACCAAACATTTTGTTCCCAGGAGAGATCCTTTCTCCAAATCCATTTACACAGCAATCAGCAGTTCTCACATAAATTGCTTTGTGCAGTTCTTCCTAGAAGACTGCTATGGAAGTGTTTATTTACAAGTAACAACTCAAAATCTATTGCAATAGCCAGAAGGAGGTATGTTTAATTCATTAAAGAAGATTTTTAAAATGCAGTCTAGCAGTTTCTTAGCTGCTGTATTGGGAAATAGAGATTATTTAAGCCAGAGCTATCCCGGCACAAATGTACTATGTTAGGCTGATATCAAGAAACAACTGAAGCCATTTCTGCACTAGACTGTTATAGCGCTATTATTTCACTTTCAACATCTGATGGAATCCTGGGGTTTGCAGTTTCGGCAAGGTCTGGCTGGCCCCTCCCAAAACTGCAAATACCAAGATTCCGTAGGATGTTGAAAGTGGAATAATAGCGTTATAAGCCTCTAGTGCGGAAATGGCCTCAGTCTATCATGTTAGTACACTAACACACCCAAATGTTTCCTCAGTTTTCCCAACCTGCTGCCTTCCAGATGCATTGGAATGCAAATCCCATTATCTTTAGCTATAGGTTACATTGACTGAAGCTAAACTTGGGAAGACTAGGTTAGGTAGAAGTATTATCATGCAAAATCACTGCAACACATAAAGGTAGCCATTAAGAGTTGACAGTGAAACAAGCAACAGAGGCAGGGCTGGGGTAAATTCCCTTGTTAGCATCCTAAAGTCCCTTCTTGTCAGTTCTATCTAGAGAATGCCTCCTCAAACTAGTAAGGGGAAAAGAAGAGCCAAGGTAACAAGCTCCAGTCATAGCCAAGGGAGACTGGCAGTCACTGCACTGGCAGAAGAAGAGCCTCGCCTTATCCAATGTAGCTCCTGGAGATCATGAGGATATGGAAGGTCTTCATCCTGTGGAGCATCATAGAATAAAATGGCAGTTGGAAAGCACAGGATCCACTTTAGAAAGAAACACTGAGCCGATTAGGCCAGCTGGCAATTCTGTTCAGCCAAGGCGATTCTGTTGCTGTAAACAATCAACTTCAACACCGACTTTGTGAACTTGTCTGATGTGTTTGGCTTTATGGATCTCTGAACTTCAACATGTATACTCTTTTCATGTTTGGACCTCATACTTGCTGGACCACACTATTGCTTCTTCTGCCATCCTATATATGTCCTGGGTCTGGTCTGGTTTCTCCACTATCTGTACCTGAGGATTGTACGTGCGTTCACCTGGCCACTTGTCAACATTAAACAGGACACTTCTGATTACACAGTTGTAACCCTGTAAGATGCATTTGACCCATAGTCCAGAGATCCATTGTCCCTGTTTTAAGGGGAGATGTTGCTCAGTAAGCCAAGTACCATGTTGTCACAAAGCAGGTGCTTTTCCACTGAACTAGGGATGTTGGCTGGTGAGATTCTTTGAGTTTTGGTCTGTTTTATAGCTCCAACTATGGGCTCTCTGGAATTAGTCTTGGGTAGCTGACTCCTGATTCATACTTTTTGAATACTCCACTACTCAAATATTTCATGAAAGGCATATGATTATTTTCACTAACCTATTCAATTATTCCGTTTTTGCCAAATCCATCCTGTGTGAAGCATGACAGCCCCCAATTGTTGTGGAAAACACAGGTCATAGAGCATGAGTGGCTCCCCTCTGCAGAGATATGACAAGCTGATCATTCTTCATCACATTATTTCTGCCCTGGGTGGCCTTTAAAAAAACAGCAGGAGCCCCTTAGTTAAAGTAGCTTCTGACAGAAGCACTTTGGGGGACTTTTTACCTCTTCAATGAACTTTGAGGGGGGGAAAACTTTCATTGGAGCTTTACAAATATGTGATCTTCTTAAAAGACATATATAAGTTGTGTGTACCCTAGGTTTGGGCCCAGTATGATGCAAAAACTAATATTCCTTAAAAAAACACTCAAAGGTCTATGAAGTTAAACCTCAGGGACAGCTCAAGATATTTCGCTGTCTGAGGTAGAACTACTAATGATGGACTCTTCCCACCTATTTTTCCAAGACAAAATGCATACTATTCAAATCCAGGCAGCTTATTTTGGTACATGGCATGACATTCCACAAGCACCGCTACCCATTCCTGGTAAAGAAAATGCAATGACAGCAAAGCAAGTAAGTAACAGTTGGATGTCATTGGTGGAGCTTGGAGTGTGTGGAGGGGGGACGCGGGAGGTGGGCAGGGCTACAGAATGAGGGGCGTGGCCACTGTATGCAGAGGTGTGGCTGCAGTGCGTGGGAGTATGGCTAGGGCATGTGGGGGCGTGGCTACAGGCTGCGACACCCCAGAAACATTGCCACTTGGGGCAAATCACCTCCTTCCGCCCCCACATCCCTATGCGGCTGTTTGATGTCCTTTCCAGACATCAAAAATCGGCTTCCTGAGGCAACTGCTCACTCTGCCTAATGGCAGCCTTGGTCCAGTAAAGCCTATGAAACAAGGGCTCCAGCACCAAAGCACCTTTGATCTGTCTTATCAAGGAAGTGATCATTTTGCTTTGCTTGAAAATCATCAATGTTTTGTTTTTGGAATTCCGCTTGTTGAAGATGGAGGGGGACAGCAGAGGAGGATGAGCAGCAGCCACAGCAGCTTTCTACAGTGAAACTATGCACAGCCTACTGCAAGCATGTAATTAAGGAAAAACCATATCCTTCCAAACAAGGTACCCCAAATCTCTGTGTTTCTTACCTACTCAAGCAATATTCTTTCCACCTTCAAGCAGAACAACAACAAGAAACCTTTGGCCTTTCTCATTGTGTCCTTCAATGCCAAAGACGAGATTCCAGCACCATGATTGTCTTTCCTGAACTACTTCCTCAACCATTGCAGGAAAATATAATATAGTAGTGGTATCTCTGAGTGCTGGGTCCAAAGTGGCGCTAATTTAACATAAGTGTTAAATAAATGGCAGGATCCAACCAAGCTAAACACTTTTAGCTGCTGTTGCTTTCAATATGAAATGAATATATTTGCTTATATCTCCCCTCAGTCTTGAAATCAGCAGGATTTGATTTCAACTTGGTCATGACTCTGATTTTTCTCTGTCTTTGAAAATGCTCCCAAGGTAACAGGGATGCATATTCTGTCTTCACATAAGTATTATGTACGATCGCCTTAAGTAATTTATGACTGCTTTTGAAAATGCTCAGTAAGATACCAGGGATGCATATCTTTTCTTCCCATAAAAATTATGTATGACGCCAACTGGTAATTTATTACTTGTTGGTATAAGATTTAGTTATAATATAACACATCCCGTCCTCTCCCAGCTGGAGGTAGGACAGTATTTTTAAAAAACTTCTTTCAAAAGCAACTAGATCTCACGATGCTTCGCCTACAGATTTTTTATTTTTAAATAAGTTTAACAATTTTTAAAAAACCATTATATTGTACAGAAATGGACCAAGGATACAGCTGATGTAAGGTCCAGCCAGTAACTTCAGAGGGAGCCAGTGGCAGCTGGTAGCTTTAAAGGAACTATCTAGTGCACAGGCCCTTTCTGCAGCTTATCTCTGCCCTGGCGGAATCCAGTGACAATGGTGGCAGCGGCTCACCCGGGAGGGGAGCATGATGGAGTGCTCCCCTCTGCACCAGCTGCCTCTGGGAACCAGAAAGCACAACAGCCATGCCTCTTCCTGCCATAGCACAGCCAGGTACTGTCCCAGGCTGTACTGCTTCCAGGACCTCTGCAAGCAAGGTAAGTGCAGATGCACAGCAGGAAGGCAGCATGATCGCTGGTCATTGACAAGGAAAACCTGTCAATGGTTTGCAGCGCAATCGCACCACCTGGGGATGGGAGAAGGATGGGACCAGGATGACATTATGCATAAGCATCGTCCCGGCCCCATCCTTCTCCTGTCCCCGTGGCGGGTTGGGTGCATCACATGGAAAGGGCCCCTGATTTCCTCATCTCAGGTTGGGTTCAGAACATGAGTTGAAGTGGAATGACTCTGAATCAATCCAAACAGAAACACACAGTTTTCTAAAGTGACCAGCACATGAACAAAATCTTGAGGCTGGTGCACATTGTTTTTATTTAATACAATATCTAGTTTAGTTGATAAGCAGGTTATCAAAATTGTCAAAATATTTCAGTGATAGGTAAAGAGTTGAAGTTTGGTATGGATGCATTGCCGCCATTCTTAATTAGTAGTAAATGATAAACTGCTAAATCAAATCTTAGTCCTACCTACCTAGAGTAGACCCACTGAAGTGAATGGAGCTTGTTAGCCACAACTAACTCTGGTCTCATTGATTTCAACAAGTCTTCTTAGGCATAACTAAAATTGAATTTAGACTTTGAATTTTCTTGTCCCAAATGCACAGAATGATTTTTACACCACAACAAACAGAAAACCGAGTCACAGTCTAACAAAATACAGGGTTGTACTCCATCTTTTCTTGCCCATTCACTACCCCTCCCAAGTTTTGTTTAAAAAAAAAATCCTCAGGTGGGGAAGTTTCCCAGAGGCTGCCGTGACGAATGTATCTCTTCTTGCAGAACACAAGTTTGCTTGTATATAAATTATAGGATTATGAAGCCATGAAGAACACCACCTGCAATCCTGTAATCATTTATGTGCACAGCAGACATCTCTTTTGTTTTGGAAGAATTTCTGTGCAAGTAACAGTGCACAGCTGTAGTTTGCCATTTTGCCACCCGGCTACCTGACCTTAAGTTACAATCCAATGTGATTTAAGTGGGTGGAACTCACTGATCACAAGATTACAGCCCAAATGGCAGAAGCTGACAAAATAAGCATGCTTCAGTTTGAGATATGTTAAAAGAATTAGAAGAGACAATGCAACCAGTTTAAGAAACAGAATTTGCATCTCCAAAAGAGGTCACTCTGAGGTTTCTGAATTTATTTCATTTTAGTTAATTTAGTTAGATTTTTAGCCAAATGTATTAGAGGAAGTAGCATTAAAATCAAATTTTCATCAAGCCCAATAACAAAACAACTATGAAAACATTAGAATAATAAAACTTACTAACAATACAGTGCTTTGAACTTTCCAAAGTGATGAGAGTACATTAGATCAGTAATCTCATATAATGATCATACAAATTAGGAAATTATACTTGTTACTATATCCATATCACAGGTGGAGTAGGAAGAGGTAAGCCGATGTCTCACTTAATATTTTCCACTGACACTTTGGTTTCTGTATTATACATAAAGATGTAGTATGTGGGGGATGAGGGCATTATGTGGGGGATGAGGGCATTAACTCTACATCCCCAAAATGAAATTTTTCTTCAGGCTTCAACTTTCTAGCATTACAGAGAGCAAGACACTGAAAATCGCTCACACCTAGAACTCTCATATTTGCTGTGTTCACATTCCCTTGGAAATTTTGTCTGCCTTTTTGCATTGGATGCCTAAACTGTATTTCTAAATGCTTGGCTGAAGCTTCAATTTATTGGAATGCTTGAAATATGGGGACTGAAGGAACATTTCATGTGGAAGGGCTGAATGCTTATCTGGTCGCAACACCCTCATTTTGCCTCCTTCCCTGTAGTTACAACCCTGATCATACAGCACCTTGACAGTTTTTTTGAAAGATAAGCCTAATTTTTTTTTTATTCATATACTCACTTAAAACCAGCTGGGAGCCAGGCTTTCCTGCCAGCTACACTGAGATGTGAAGCACCATCACCCATTCATTTCTGACACTGTCCTGAACTCTGCTGCCCCTCTCATCAGTTCAGCCAGTTTTTGAGAGTGAGATGGAAGCATTGGTGGTCCCTGTGGAGAAGACTGTTGGATTCACAAAACACCCAGTGCTACTCTCTGCAGAGACAGCCAAGCCCAAATGCTTCATTGGAGAGGTGCTTTTTTTCCCTCACAGCCTGGCTTTTGCAGCCTGGCCAACACTGGAGAACTGTCTCACGACCATTTTTCTCCTCTATCATTCTTGAAGCAGGAAAGTGTTTTTAATGGAGAACTAGAGAAGCCAGTAAGCTTCTCAGACTGACAATGAGGGCCCTTCCAGCGCAGGAAGAATTACAATGCCCCTCCTTCACACTTTAGAAGGGAGGCAGTTCCCTCTGTCCTTCTTTGCCTAATGCAAGAGCTGTCCCTGCTTATATTTTTAACGGCTTTTTGTACAGTTTCTCAGCATCAATTTCCAGGTTAAAGAATAAATATAAAGGGCTGGATCCAGTCAAATGTGCTCTCAACAAAGTTCCATTGATACTGAAGGAAAGTGGGGTAGGGTGATGACTTTCTCTGATTCTCCTTTTCCCATGCAGCACCAAGCATGACTACTCCAACCTGCTTCTCCTATGCTGTGAAATAATGTGGGAGATAGAACTGTGGGTGGTAGGGGGAAAGGAAGAACTACTTGTGTCACCCACTTTCTCCACCAGGAAGCTGAATTCCAGTTTTCTTTGCAAACTGAAGAAGCCCTTTGGTTCTCAGAACAGCAGGGATCCACCCCTAGAAAACTACAAAAATAGTGATTTACTGCTTCATGAAAACTAGATCCAAAGTTAATTTTAAAACACAAGGAGCAAAGGCTTTTGGGGCACGGCCCCCATATTTGTGGAACCCCTTCCCTTAGGGACATATAGACAGTCCTGACTTTGTTGGCTATTAAACAAATCCTGAAGACTTTTAGCAATAGCAATAGCATGTGCATTTCTATACCACTTATCAGCTAAGTGCTCTTTAAGCCATTTATAATATGTTAGCTAATTGCCCCCAACAAGCTGGGTACTCATTTTACCGACCTGCGGAAGGCCGGAAGGCTGAGTCAACCTGGAACCCAGCAGGATTGAACTCACACTTTGTGGCTGCTGTACCGGCATTTAACCACTGCGCCACCAGGGTTTCTTTTAAAAAATATCATATTACTTTTAGTAGATCCTGCTTTGTAATTTCAAAAATACTGTTCTTTTAATATTTGTGGTTTTATTTAGATGTCTTTTGTTCAAACTGATTTTGCACACCTCATGCAAAAGGGTTCTGCCTTTAAGAGCAGCATATATGTTATTGACATAAAGATCAGCATTTAACCTGTTACTTGGCATATTTGCCACATCATTCACAACTGTTGTTGTGGGGCTCTGTTCTTCTTCTAATCAGCACATACTTCAAGGAAGGATTATGTTATTCAAATCAATCCAATTTCGCCTCTATAGCTTTCCTTTTCAAAGCCACTTAGCACTGCAGTCAATATACATTTTCAACCAGTGAGAAACAAATGTGACTTTATGATGATTCCAGAACACCTTTTCTCTGCCTCTAGTTGCACAGTGTTGAAAATAATGGCCCTAGGCTACCACAGCGACTGGTCATGTGTACAACAGAACTAGATGATGTAAAATATAAAGTTTATATTTCACCAGAAGGTGGTAAGGGGACAAAATAAACAAACCTAGCACTGTGCTCAGATTTACTTGGGAAAACAAAATCAGTGGAAAATTTCCAATTACTTCCCATACGAGTGGGACAGGTTCCACATTATGGCTTGCGCTCTTGTACAATTGAAAAGAAAAGAGCAATAAGTTGTTCCTATAATATTGTCTTGGCATAATGCCATGGAGGAACTATAAGCTGCAAATCCATTTTTCATGAGCTGACTGGAAGTGTATGGGGTTGGCATGTAATACAAGCACAAAGGCGGCAGTGTGATTCCCCTTACAATTTTTTGTATAAATTAAGAAAGGAAACACATTTATTAAGGGCAGGTTTGTGTCAGTGTTCTTAACAAGGTGGAAATGGGTGCAGCAGAGGAACATCTACTTCCTCAGCTGTACCCAGCCTGCCTAAGGAAGACAACTAACATCTCTCTTTGTTCTTCTCCTCCATGAACCCAAATAATACACACACACAAAAGGCTCCATTACATCACCTGCAGTCTTAGCTTTTCTGAAATTGCAAAGAATTTGCTCGCACAATTTTACCTGCAGCTCAGAATACATGGTATTAACAGGCAGGAGTAGGATGGGTCATGGGCATATTCACAGGTTCCTAAACAGGCTGGCCAAATGTAGGAATAGATACAAGGCTAAGCAACATGCAAGCTGCCGTCCTATTGGCCACTTATGGCTGCCACTGAACTGGTGTTCTGGTCTAAGCATGCTGTCAAAATTTGGCAGTACCACAAAAACCTCGCCCCGCCCTGAGACGTTCTGCCCTACTTGGTGCACTCTTGCTCGTCCTATAGAGTACTGCTTCAGTTGCTGCCAAAATTTAAATCAACCAGTTCATTATTTAAATTCAAAGTGCACATGACCTAAGGCCAGATCAATAAAGCTACATGATAAATACTCTAGCAACCAAGTTGTGGCCATTCATCTCCAAGGCTTAGATTCTGGTGATGTACAGTTATTGGGCAATGTGTTACAGCATATGCTACACACTCCGGTGACAGTGTTGCCATGGGAATAGCTGTTTCTTAATCTCTCCCCCCTACTTATTGAAATCAATAGGAAAAAATGCCTTGTGCAAGGTCTGAAACATTAGAGGATCATGGCCACAGTCTGAGAATTGCCTATGGCATAACTAGGCACTTCTGTGCTATGTACATCCCACCCACAACTCTGTCCTTCCAGCATATTCCCAGTTTATCTGCCTCCTTTGTATCTAAAGTGACGTGTCAATGTACCTGGTGCTGCTTCTATCAGTGAAGCAGGGCTGAGGCTGAATCTTATAGCTCCTCTGTTGGCTCAGCTTCAGCACAAGGCTGAATCATGAACACACACACACACACACACACACACACATTGTTTAATGCAAAGATAGGGAGCTTTCTGCCTGTAGATCAAATGCAGGCCAAACTCTACCCCTGCCACCTTTTATTCACTGCCCCTGTTTATCCCTACAGAATGGCATTGTTTTTCTAGCACTGAATAATGAAAGCCAGCCTTTCCCTCCATACACAGACAAATTGCACTATACCTCTATCTGCAGAGTCCCATGATCTTAGGAGTGGGATGAAGGGAGGAGAGGAACAGGAGGATGGCCACCCCAGTATCATCCGCTCTCTAGGAATGTGCAGGGAGGAAATCTGTACCCTAAGTTTAGAACAGAAAAGTTCCTTGCCTCTAAATCTAGCTTTAAGAAGTTACTTTTTTGGTCGACAATTTCCCAGGGACCTTGCTAGCTAGTGCATTCGGGGAGCTGTAGTTCAAAAAGTTTTTTTTTCCTAAGCTCTACCCCCATGTTAGGGAAGAACAGCCTATTAAAATCCCAAATGGTTGAACAGCCAACAAGCTTTTAATTAGTAGATAGCGAAAACACATAGAATTTCCCTGGTACTCTCTCTACCTTTTGACGTTTAAGCAGCTTTTCTGTCTCATGTGTTTGAGTGACACAGCTGCTGTTCTCTTCTCTTTGAATCTTGCCTGGATCTCTTACCTGCTCAGCAGACTTTGATTCATGTCTCAGTTTCCCTTTGCAACTCACATTTGCAAAGGTAAAGGGATCATCCAAATCCCCCAATGTAATTGCACCCACTCCTCTGTCAGTGTGCCAAGCCTAAGATTCTAACCCGATTAAAGGGAAAGCAAAAAGGTGACGCTTTGACATTTCCCAAAGGCAATGACCTTTTATTACTAATAATAATTGCTCTGACACCTGTGGGCCATGGGCTTTGCTGGCATAAATCTCCTTGCTTCTATTAACTTAAGTGGAACTGTGCCAAATCTATGACAGGATCTGGAACAAATACCCAGTTTGCTTTCCCGGAGATGAGATGTCAGTTGACTTACCTAAAATTAAAATTTCCCAATGACTTCACACATTCTGTTTATGTAATCCAGAACATAAATGCAAGGGGGGGGGGACTCAAGTGAGGGTGAAAACAGCTCCCCCACATATAGTTGCTGGGGGTAAGGAAAAACATGGCAGTACATTGCTAATTTGGATGTAATTGCAAATGATAAACAGATTCCAGAAGTAGGCATTTTTGGAGGTTTGTTATTGACATCAATCTTTGTCCCAACCCATTCACCCCATTTAACCAAGAACATTTAACAAGTCTACAAGGATAGATGCTGGGTTCTCTTTTTCAGTTTTGCATATATGATCAAGCTATCCGCTGTTTTGATAACACTTTGGATTTTGTGTTTTGGGCTCAAAGGAGAAGATTCCAAAAGAACAACTGCCATTTTAAGTACACTGAGGCCTGCTGATGCCAATGGCGGTTCAGCACCAGCAAGGAGCCATCTGAAGTAGGCTCATTTGCAAAGCTGGTTTCCTTCTCTGGTAGAGGTATCTCAAGATACTTCTTACACTTCTGATTACCACCACCAGTGCAAAACTGCAAGCCTATACAGATGCATTAAAGTACAACATGGATCAAAATACTACATAATGAGACACTTCCCATATGTTCTCTCAAAGATTTAATTCAGTTAACCAAAGGTCCTTTTACATTACACAGTTATGGCATTATGATTCAACTGGAAATGCAATGGCTATATCCTATGGAATCCTCAGATCTGCAGTTTAGGAAAGAGTATTTAGAATTCTCAGAAAGAGAACTCATGTGCTTCAACAAAATGCAAATCTTAAGATTTCACAAGATGCAGTTATGGCAGTTCAAGTGGAATCAGAGTGCTGAAACAGTATAGTGTGAAAGTTCTGAATCTCACTTGATGCAACTACAGTACAATTATAAACACATTCTCTTTCCAATCTCAAAGTATGCCAGACTACACAAACTTACTTGGTTTCTACAGACCGTTCACCTCTGCTACATAGAAAATGTAGGAACTCTGTTGAGATCTGGAAAGGAATCCCAGCCTGGGATAACAAGGCTTTATTAAGGGCTACCAGCTGCCTTTTGCCCATGTCCTGTTAAATCAGTTTGATTCTATGGATTATAACCACTCCAGCAGCAACAAAACAGTACCCAACCGTGTCTCTATTTGATAAGGAGACTCAGTTACAGCTATAGTGCTGTTGGATGTTTAGCACTCAAACTGTGCTCGAGCTCCAAACCATTCCTAAAGCATGGGCTAGGAGGCTCTATCTTGCTGGAATAGGTAATACGAAGGCTGAATGGAAAACCCTAAAGTCATTTCTTTCAGCTCCTGCTGCCTCTTATTTCATATTGGACAGTAGTGAATCACACCACCAAAAACTGGTAGCAGCAGCACTGCAGCAAAAATGAACAAAGCCTCAAATCTTCTTTCTCTTATTTCTGGACGGGAGGCTCTGTACTGCATAGCGGCAGGCCTCTCAAGTGCAGGAGGATGCTTTGGCATCTCTCTTCAGCAGAGAGATCTGCTGTAGCTGCTACCAATTTATTATGATATAATGAGAGATTAAAAGAAAAAGAAGTTCAGATTTCTTTTTCCTTCTTGAATTAAATGCAATTGCAGTTGGTCTTCCACATTCACCAGAGTCAGGGGAACAAGATCCTCATGAAAATGGAAAAATCATCAATAATGAAGAGTGTGTGTATGTCTGTGTGTGTGTGTGCGCACCCATGGGAAGGGGGCTGAAGCATGATGAGGGTAATGGGCACCCAGGGTCCACACCAGGTCAGAGAAAGGAGAGAGAAAGGAGGTGGGAAAGCATGGTGGCCCTATACTTCTTCCTCTTTCTCAATCATCTCCTTCATTGGGTGTGTGTAGGACATCGGAACAGAGTTTTTGGTGCAAATGTGGAAGACTGACTGTAGATGAACACAACTCAAAATGTCTATCTTTTGAAAAATGTGAAGAAACACAAGTGGGATAATGGAAAAATGTATATAAAATATGTGAATTAAGAAAATGGTGTAAAAGCCCTATCTATTTGGGAAAACATGCGACCATAAACACACACATTTCCATGTGAAAAATCGAACAAAGTCTCATAACAAAGAATGAAATAATGAAGAGAGGAAATTACAGGTAGAAACTAGTCAAACACATCAATATTGAGACTGCCATCTTTCAGTGAGTTTTCAGTAACGTTTAAAAATAAACTTGGTCATCAGATCCACCCATTATTCCACATGCAAACTATAGTTACAGGAACACAGAAAGCTACATTATATTGAGTCAATTCATCTAGCTCAGCATTTCCTCATCAGTCTGGAAGGATCTTTGCAAGGTTTCAGTCACAATTCTTTCCTACTTACTTACTTACTGGGATATCCCTCGTATTCCCTCATATATCCTTGTATTCCAGCTATCTAAATAACTCACTAGGGCCCTTTCCACACGGGGCAATTAAAACGGCGCAGACCGACCTCCGATGGAGGTCATCTGCACCATGGAGTGGACTGGGTCAGACTACTTTTCGTAGTTCCGCACCTCAGTCCGCTCCGAAGTGACCGGAAGTGGTCGCGCAGCGTGCTTTTTAGAAACCTCTTTTAAGAGGTTTTTCAAAAGCACGGAGCGTGTGACTCCGTGTCGCTCCGTCACCGCGCTCCGGTGCAGATTTGCAGGCGCGCACTAGTGCGTGCCTGCAGATCTGCCAGGGGCGGGCTTTAGGCTGGCGAGTTTCTCCGGTTGGTGGAGAGCCTCCACCAACCGGAAGCCGCCATTTTGGACACCGGAGCAGTGTGGAGCGACGAGCTCGCACTGCTCCTTGTCCCGACGGACCTGATCGGACCCACAAAAAAGCCGGTGAGTAGCGTTTCTACGCATTTCCTTCCCCACGTGTGGAAAGGGCCTAGGTCTAACAATATTTACTATAGCTTCCAAGATCAGATGAAATCAAGGATTGTTTCACACTGGACTATTATAGAGTGCTATAATTCCTCTTTAACTCCCACAGATTCAATTTATGGAATCCTGGAATTTGCACTTTAGGGAGAGGTATTTAGAATTCTCAGCAAGTGAGCTCCTTTAGTGCTTCACCAAATTGCAAACTCCAGGACTCCTCAGGATGCAGCCATGGCAATTAAAGTGAAATGATAGTGTTATAATTAGGTGGTAGAAAAGGATTCCATGTGTATTCAGTGTGATTCTTTTGACCCACAGCCCTGATGTGCAAATGATGCTCTTGTTTCTGTGAACACACATGGTAAGAATAGCATTACTCACTTCTTTGTAGAGTACCAAAAGGCAAACTCATGTTGGCATGGTAACATTTGAAATAATCCTTAGAATCCCTAGCCTAACTGTTTCACATAGTTTTCCTGCTGGGTTTCCACTTACATTTCAGCACCCCTTGCTGTATTCACCTCCTTTCAACTTAAAAAAAAATTACTCATTCCCAGATAACTATCTTTCTTTTTAAAAAGTGCTGGTAGTGGCATCCACCATCCTGCCAAAATTTAGATTGATAATCTAACTGCAAACCATTAATGAGTCAGTTCTCATAATGCAACAGTGGGCATCAGGTCATTTTTTCCCCAGCCTTTTCCCCTCTTTCTTGCTTACCATGACAAACCAAAGTGTCATGAATCAGTGGTAGCAACATGGATGAAAAGCAAAATAACAATGCAATCCTTTTTTCCATTTCAAAAGGGATACTTTGAAAAGCATAACATGACCCAAGTTTAGTTCCTTACTAGTTCTAGGCCACTGACTGAGTCATATTGATTGATGCATGTGCAGCTTGATCAATGATAGTAGATACAATTATTTCAATGGGATGTTAATGTCTTTCAGGTGTTCAGTCAGAGATGGGGCACATCTGGCTCCCCAGAGGTTTTTGCATTATCACTGCCATGCCAGGGAAGACTGATGGGAGTTGGCATCCAATAACATCTGGAGACCCACATGTTTCCCACCACTGCATTAAATGCACCCATGTGCAATGGGGGAAGCAATGCAGCAGCACTCTCCAACAAACAGCAATGAATTGGATTATGTGGAAAGGCTTTTAAATGTGTACAAATGTATGTGAGTAGGCTTGCTTCAGAAGTTGGAGAAAACATGCATAGAGGGGCATCAGAGCCCTTACTGACACTGCAGTCCTTTGGCCTACACTGTATGTCTAAAAAGGACTTTGCACCCAAGGAAGTGTGCACAGGATCATGGCCTTAGCTATTATTAAACTGATACTCAAGAGTGTTGATTCAGAGTCAACCACTTATTACATTTAACTTACTTGCAGGCACCATTCACACAGCCAATGTTAAAATGTGGACAGATTAAGAAATGCTGATGTAACCCAGAAAGTGGTGCAATGGCTTTGCCAGTGGATTTGATCAATCTCTCAATGTTCTCATTATCACAGAACAATTTACCCCATCTATTTCAGCCCACACTGGATCATTCTGGTTGTGTTGGATTCAGCTTGGTTGTGGCAATCAGCCTTAAGCAAAAGGATGGTTGAGATCTATTGGATAAATTAATCCAAGTAAACAAACAAACCAACAAAAATCCCACCACTTCTGTGAAGATGGTAGAGAAGCTAATACACATGGCAAAACTTCCTCTTTAAACCACACTCTTAGGCCCTTTTCACATGTCAGGGGGGAAACGGGCGAAAACGCCCAAAAACGGAGATTACCTCCAGCCAGGTAAGTCCGTCGCCGCTTGGAGCAGCGCGAGCTCACTGCTCCACACTCCTCCGGCGTCGCAGATGGCAGTTTCCGGTTGGTGGAGGCTCTCCACCAACCGGAGAACCTCACCAGCCGGAAGCCCGCCCCCGGCAGATCTGCAGGCATGCACTTGCGCGCGCCTGCAGATCTACTTTAGAGCCGGGCGGCGGAGCGGCATGGGGCTGCACGCTCCATGCTTTTTAAAAACCTCGAAAAAGAGGTTTTTAAAAAACATGCAGCCCGGCTAGTTCCGGCCACTCCTGAGTGGATTCTGGTGTGAAACTATGAAAAGTAGTCCACGCCAGTCCACTCTACGGTGTAGACGACCTCCGTTAGAGGTCGCTCTACACCGTTCCCCCCCCACACACACACATGTGAAAAGGGCCTTAGAATTTTCTTGATCCATTTTCTGCATAAAATAAAATTAGGGTTATTTCAAGTTAATTTTAGGAGGTCTAAGATATGTGCTTTGTGGTCTCAGCAAGGAACTACACTCAAGATACTTTGGGACTGCAAATAAACAAGTAAATGCTCATTTCACAAGAGACTTATAAATTAGGCCAGTTGTTTCCATGTATTAATGACATGGAAACAAAAAGCATCGAGCTAGCTTCATAATGAAAACCTGTGAATGAAGTGGAAGCCATAGAAGTAACCATCTGTCTATTGTACTTTCAAATGATCAGTTTGCCGCTAGCCACAAAAATGCCCCCCAGCACACCTCACCTAGGGGGCTCTGTTGTGGCAAGCAGGCCAGCATCTGGTCCCAGCTGAGTTGCCTGCTCAAACACACAAGATGGAGTAAGTCTTACAATGGCTGCAGCTGCAGACATTGTGAGACTTGGCGTGGAGTCTATGTCTCATGAGCCCAGAAGGGCCTCAGAGATTTGGGGAAGACCTCATGAGAGATTTAGTCCTGTGAGCTCTCTAAGCTATTTTACCTGCATCTGTACCTCAGCTTCTTTTGCAGCCAACGAATGTGAACCCACTCTTCTCTCCCCCCTCACTGGCTTGGGTATCCCTGAGCTTCAGCTGATCGCCTTCAGGGACTGAGAAGGATTTTTTTTCTGTGCGTCAATGTGGAATATTTGTCACTTCTCCAGGGATTACCCACAGCTTAGATATGTTGATATTACTGGTTAGATGGCTTGTTGTTTCATTAGTGGTACATTCTGAACTTAAATGCACTGCTTATCTCACAACTGGGGGGATAATAACTAGGAGGGAATAAATTGGGTGTAAGAAGAACTTGGAATGGGAGGGGGGTTGCTGAAGAACATTTTCCAGTTTGGGTAACTAGGGGTGGCTCCTTGGTGGCTTACCTCCAGTGATGTAGACTTGAGCTGACTGACTCGGACTCAAGTCGGACTTAAGTTGCTTCAGTGACTTGACTCGGATTTGACTTGGCAATAAACAATGCACTGACTTGACTTGACTTGACTTGAGACTTGTACATTTTTAGTGACTGACTTGCTGCCCTTGGTTCAGTAACATAACACATTCATCCAGAAACCTTACGACTTTGAACAATGCGTCCATCTCTTTTTGCCTACTGATCACATGGCAATCTGTCTCAAGCCCAAAATGTGGGCACATTTCGCAGATTTCTCAGCAAATGAGTTAGGCAGTGGGCTTGAGGTCTGCTCAGCAGCCTGTTGCATATTGGAGGAGCCTTCTAAAACTCCTCCTAAGAGCAGAAGACAAGACTCACGCTCAGAGTGCAGGGTGCATTTCTCAGAGGGGAACAGCAAATGTGTTAGGCAACAGGCTTGAGGAGGAAGGATCCTTCCTTCTAAAGCTTTTGAAGCTCCAATAATAGGGAGTAAGAAGAATCCTATTGCTCACTTCTGAAGCTGCAGATGGCAAAATCCCAATGGAAGGCTGACTCTGCTTTAATTGTTAAAACTGACTTTATGCAACTCTGTCCAGAAATTCTGGAATATAGGTTGGGGTATAAAGTTGGCTCCCAGATTTGTGACTTGACTTGTGACTTGACTTGACAGCATCTTCAAGGACTTGAGACTTGACTTGAGACTTGAAGGTACAGACTGGAGACTTGACTTGAGACTTGGAGTAAAAGACTTGAATACATCACTGCTTGTCTCCTATCGATTCTTACAAAGTGGCAGCATCTGGATCCAGACTAAGCTGGGGGTGGGCTGATCCTAGAGACAATTGAATAATATGTAGGAAAATGGAATAGCAATCCAGTAGTGTTTTCCCTTCTCTACAACAGCTTGTTGTCTTGTTAATAAAAATTGTGGTCTGTTTTACTCCAAACATGAGCGTCCAGCTGTTATCCTCAACACAATGATCTGAATCCCACAGAATCAGATGGTGTTAGATAATGCCTGGTAAAATGTAGTATACACAGAAAAATGATTTTCTAGGATTTGATTGTGCACAACATATTTGGTCCTAAATCAGTTTTTTGATTTGTAGTTTAAGGTGCAACCAGGAGCTTCTCTGTGGTGAATGGTACAATTTCAAAGGGAAAATCTGTTAGGGTATCAATGAGTTGCTAACTTAATTACAAGGGGTGACAAATACGTTGGCATACAGTAGGAAAACATTGAATCACTCTGGCTAATCTCATCTCTTTGGCTGTTCTATTGCTTCAGGAATAGAAGCCATGAAGCCACATGAATGAATTAGCCAAGCTGCATCTGAGTATGCCAGCAACCATTAACAATCCAAAGTGAAGTGATACTCAATAGTAAGTAAAAAATAATAGAATTAGCACATAAAGACAGGTGTTCATTTCTCAACAGAGCCAGTCCTACCATTTCGCATAGTGAGATGACCTTCTTAGGGAGCAAGCAGTAGGGGAAAGCAGTAGCAACTTCCTACCTGTTCCTCATGAACCCTCTGTTCCCCTCTGTTTAAAGACACAAGTGTGTGTGCCACACATTTATTCTGTGCCTCCTTAAATTGCCTAATGCCTCAGGTGTGATAAAAATGGTTTCTCACTGCCAGTTGCAAAGTAAGATTTAGATTTAGTACACAAACTGATGACTGGGCTGATCTCAGGAGCAAGTATATTTTTCCTTTATTGAAGTCTTTTAAGGGAAATTCCTCCTTCGCGAAAGTTTGTTTTCTGTTATCTGATACTGTGAAATATGTGTCTTTCAGAACATCCAAATTTCTTGTTAGGGCCTTACAGTTACGTGCTATAAAGAACAAGGAGGGGTATGGAAAGTGATTCATTTATTGTTGATTATGTACTACATGTAAATTGGCTGGATTATTCTTTCTCATTTTATCTTATTTTATTTTTTCATTTTTGTGCAATGGTTGGCTGCTAAAATGCAATAAACTTGAACTTGATGACTGGGCATCATCACGTCCTTCACCTTGTGCAACAAAATGTCTTGGGCTGGCCCTTGCATTTTAAGTGCTCCTCACAGCAACCACAAAAGAGTCCCAAGGCTGCCTTTATATCAGTGATACAGACCACATATGACCCTCTAGATTTTTATGGACAATAACTCTCGCTGTTGGCTGTGCTGACTATGGTTGGTGTGAATTGTGTTCCGACACTGTCTGTCATATACTCTTTCGCGCACACACAAAGTGATATTTCAATATGCTTTTGTGGACTTGTTAAATCTAAAACTTCCAGAACCCTTCAAATCACATAACCGATATCTGAATAGCAAACAGCACAGAGTTATACCATCCGATCTTAGGCCGTTTCTGCATGAAGACAGGGTCCTGGCATGAGGACCTGAGAGGAGTGGGACTGCGATGATGCTTCTGCATGATGTTGTTGCAGTCCCACCCTTCTTCTGTTGCCAGCCAGCACAATCTTGGGTTAAATCATTGACAGAGTTTCTCTGTCAATGGCCTCTGGTTGCATGATGCTCCCATCTTTCCTAGCCATGCAGATGGGCCAGAAGCACAATGGAGGTGCTTCCTGCCCCAGCACAGTATGGGAAAGAGCCTGGCTGCACTATGAAAGGAAGAGGTGTGTCCCTCACGCTCCTTTCCACAGGTCAGGTCTGGTGCATAGGGGAGTGTTCCTGTCACACTCCCTTCCCAGCACAGGTGCTGCCGCAATTGTGACCAAATGACGACAGGATCAGGTAAGGTGCAGAAATGGCCTTAGTTCTGGGGACCAACTGTGGAATCTATCATGACTCATCGACTTTGATCAAATCAATCAATTTATTCTACAATCTTTCGGTGTGCAGTCCAGTACCTTGCCTTTCTCAAATAGCTACTGCTGCTGCTGATCCTTCTCCTCCTCCTCCTCCTCTTCCATTCCAAATGGATTTTTAACTCAGGAAAAGGCCGAATCACCCATGATGACTTAGGCAACTTATGCTTCAACCTCCCCACTGGGGAAGAGGGAAATTGGGAGAGATAACAATAGTTTACTAGATTCGAAATTGGAAAATATTTTTATACACACACACACACACACACACACACACACACACACATATATATATATATTAATTATATTTGTGTTGTACATTTCTTCAGTAGAATTCAAGGCAGCATGACTAGAATTCAAAGGCCTCCTTCCATCCAGTCATTGACCAGCCCTCAACATGCATATCTTCCACAAAACTGCTGTATCACATGCTGCCGCATGACAGCCAGTTCCCTCAATTCCTGACTCATAAGGGGGAATAACATTGTATGCCACCATAAGTTCCTTCAAAGAAGGGCTGGTTTTAAACAAACACTCAACCACTGGTAGAATACTCTATAGGGTTTCTAGCGACTTTGCAGGAGAGGTGGAGAATTGCCAGCCAGAAAGCCAAATGTGGTCCTGAAGAATTCACCATCCAAAGCTTCACAAGCTTGTTTTGTTGTAGTTTCACACCAGTGATGAGAAACAGTGATCAAAGGATATATAAATGCACTGCGTAAGATGAAACTTGTGCTTTGTATGCCTGGTGAGAAAATATCCACCTCTGACTCCACTCACTTTGATTCAGCTCTGCCCTGTGCCTTATACCTGCCCAGTGATGAAATATGCATCCTAAACTGGAATTTAGCCCTGGCCTTTATAGCTCCAAGATAATTCCTAAATTGGAATTTAACTCTTGGGATGAAAAGGATTTCCTTCCCCTATTTTACAAAATCAGTTGCAAAAGCCTGCCAGTGAAAATGAAACCTGGGTTCTATGCTATCCTTGCCCTTGTTATTCCAGGCCTCTGCCTAATGTCCTATATCTCCTGAAGGCCTTTCATCAAATGTATTTTTGTTAATACTGCTTGAAAAATTTAATTTTTTTGCATTGCAATCTCTGTCCACTGTAATTATGGACATAGTAGGGGGATTTTGGGAACCATAGTACAACTCTCCCCCAAGCCAGTGTTAAAGAAGCAGGCTTGGACCCTGCCAGTAAGTTTTCCCTTCTCCTGCTTTTCTGCTCCTGAAAGCCCTGAAATCCACTCTGGAGAATCTTCAAGCCTGCAAGAGCAGATCTGCAGATGGGGCAGCAAAGAGGCTGCAAACAGAGAAGGGATGCAATGCCAACAATAATCTGCTGGTTAACTGAGACCACTAACCTTTTCAGCATGCATGCTCCACTGAGCTTTTCAGATTGAACCCAAAAAAAGAGCAGTTGCCACATGTTCGTATATGTATATGGCAATTCATTTTTTATGTTTATAGGCTACCTACCTTCAGAAAAAAAAAAGAAAAAAAGGTCTCAGGGTGGCTTACAGTATAAAATTCAGAACTTGGGAAGAAACATAACTTCTAGGATTACAACTCCCAGAATCCCCTGGCAGTTCTCAGCACATAGTCCAAAAAGGTAACTTACCAACCTCTGATAGTAATAAACAACTTGAAAACAAAAGGCGACCCAAAAAAAAAACAGAGAGTGATGCAGTAACTTAACATGCAGCATGAAAAGAAACAAAAGAAGACTGGGGAAAAAAGGAAAACAGAATGTGATTTAACTGGATCAATATTTGAATGAAGCATGATTTGACCTTTTCTTGCACTTGCACAATGCCTAGCACAATGGGGTTCTAGGTGCTGCCGGAAAAAACATGATGAATGTTTCATGACAATGTATTCTTCCTGCCAGATGGCAAAGAAGTGGCGAGAGGGGAAGCATGGGGCAGATTTTCATATCAAGGTCGACTTTATCATACTTGATTTCCCAAGTATTTTTAATTAAGCCTTGGTTTATATGCTGTTCACAACTTTACTTTTATATAGTTTTTCATAAAATTGCCTCCTGCAATTTCTCAGGTGTGGTTTCTCTAAAAGGACATAATCTCAGCAATTATATTTTGATCCTGAAGCTTCTCTCACTTTATCTTTTAAATAATGTGTTTTTTTAATTATTTATTATTCCTCATTGAATGCAAGGATGTCCATGAATTCAGCCTTTGCACTTACAGTTTTGCATTAGTTATGTGGGAAGACAAATTTCTAGTTAACTAATTCATGCAGTTTCCGTCCCTCAAAAGCTCCACTATACCCTGCCAAATCCCAAATGTTTCATTGAATTGCACGATTGGAAGGGGCCTTCATTTGGGGCTATTTAGTCCAACTGACTGTCAGTGCAGTGCAGGATATCCAGAGCTAGAATATTCCCAACTGATGGCACTCCAGCCTTGCTTGATAGGTTTTCAGTTGGCAAGAATGGTAGTGAAGTGTTTGGAAACTAATTTGCTCAACTGATGTGATATTATGGAAAGTTCATAAACAGTTACCTAGAAAAATTAAACTACCAACAGCAACTGGGTAGTTGTAGTATTTACTTTTGTTTCCTACATCTACTGTAAACTCAAAGCAGCAATACTTCCCGCTGTAAAAATAGGAACATAACACTGTCTATTATCAAATGAAAACTTATGGAAAATTGATAAAATAACTTATTAGTTGCATTTACAGGACTAGATTCAGACAACTTTTAGGAGACTATTGAGCAAAATGAGCTATTAAAAAATTTTATTTGTGGATGAAATGCCATCAGTAGTAAACAATTAAAGAAGTTCTAATGGAAACAGGCATTTTGGAAGCAAAAATACTTTTGAATGTACTTTTGAATGACACTACAACAAGAAAACTGCAAGCAATAGTATGCAATAAGAAGGCTGTTACACGTTACTTTAAAAACATCACATTTCGTGTTGTGATTTAAATATTGGTTTTGACAGTTCTCCAAAACCATTCAAAGTTTAAACAAGAATGACTGGCAGTTACTGATATAATTCTGAATCGTTAGCTAAACTATCTCTGGGCTTCTTAATTCTGGCATGCTGATCTCCATAATTAAATTTTCCTCAAATTTAATACACACATTGGCACTAGAGGTATATTGATAATATTTCTTGCTGGGGCAAGTGCAATTCTAACTAAAAACAGATCAACAAATCTCTGGACAGTTCTTAAGACCAGAAATAGAATTTATTTTCCACTAGTAGCCAGATTATAGTATTTATGGTGACTAACAGCCTGGTATAACAGCCGCATAAATCTGTGAAAGTACAATTCTTTTGCCTTTTATTTGAAGGTCATTGCTCATTCCCTATGGGATAAGGTGGCTTTTACAGGAATATATAATATCTATATTAAGTGGTGTGCTCCAGAGCTAGAGTAATATGAGCTTCTAGTAGAAAAGGGAGTAATTACTCAGGATGTTCTAGTAAGATGTGTTTTTTAAAGAAATGTTACATTTATTGTCCCAGTAAATCCATCTTAGGACAAAAAAAAGGACAGACAAAAGAAACTAGCCTATATTTGGTTAGAAGAACCTCTAAAAGCTGGCCAGCTAAGCAGGCAGCGTTGTGGTTGGAACCCCTTGGTTGTTCACTCACCAGACAAATGGAACAGAGATGAATTAACTTGTCAAAGAAAGAGAGAATGACTTCTGCATGTAAGAAGAAAGCAAAAGGCTTGAGTATATAGACCAAAGAAAGAGACAGAGAGGTAAAACAAAGAGTAAGCATCATCTAGACTCCCTTCTCTCATTAATCACTTTTATATGAGCATTGATGACTCTTTGCTTCCAGCAGTTTCAAATTTCTTGTGAAAACTTCTGTCTTTGGACCTCCTCCTATGTATTCTTTCTCATTTCTCTGGTAACCAGCCAACTCCTACGCTAAACCTCTTCCTCCGTAAGGTTTACTGGATGGGAACATAACTAAACAAGCCCAAGAGGGCGGTTATGAAACCCTAATGATAAAGTGGAAGAAAAAGCTCCTTAAGGGAAAAAAAATACAAATACCCTGCACTATTACTAAGGTATAGCAGACTTTAGTTGTTTTCTGCCTGACGAAACACAGCAAATTGTTTGCTGTAAGATGCTGAACAGAGAGATAAACTGGCTGACTAAATCAAGCTCTTGTGAACACTATGGGGGGGGGTGGGGGGGACAGTATCAGCAAGGATCCCAGAACTGCTTTTAAGGAGAGGGCCTCAACATTGGCAGGGGAATTTTAGCCCCCCAACCTACTCTTGAGGGGTAAAGCCACCCTGCCCATAGTCCATGAATCCCTTTCACAGTTCTAGAGGCTAGGCATCAAAAGTTATACTCTTGTAAATAAGCTGAACCTTAAAATATTTTACCTCAAAACTGGCATGGACCGTTCTCCGATCAATCTCTTAAACAGCCAAGTTGCAGATCAATTCAAAGCCATCTTCTGACTATACATTATAGATACGGTTGTAAATAATGGGCAGGTTTCCTGTTCCTTCAATAACTGTGTAGAGGAGGGAATTTCACCAGGTGTTGCTTGTAAGACAAGGACATCTTCCATACAACAATCCGGTGGCCAGGAGCCCTGCCTCTTACTTTACCCTGGCAACCCTATTTGTAGAACTTCCTGCTCTTTTTAATTTCTGGTTAAAATGAGGCAATGTGAGTCATTTCAGCCAGCCTTAACAATCGTGTCCCTATAAATATGAGCAAAATAATTCAGAACACACATCTGCTGTTAATTAATTAATAACCAACTGATGCAATGTTTCCAAGTAATCTTAAGGGAACTGGAGTAAATCATTTCGACACTGATATCAATGGACTATCAATCATAGTAAAGGCACACCATATGTCTGCTCTTTCAATTTTTCTTCCCTTCTTAAAAGGATAAAATCTGGAGTCTTGACATCCCTAAAGTTCTTTACTCTGATCTAATAACATCTGCACCAACTTTGTTTATTCTAAAGCAGTGGAATAAGGAAGTTTTAGTATGATTCTGGATTTCTGTTTGATTCCCAGGACTTTATACGCTGTCAGATTACATTCATAGTTAAGACTTATTCTTCATGCTCCTAAAGGGCTATCTATTTACCACTTATTTTCATGCAAAAGAAACAGGTCTTTGTAAAGGCAGACTGGGAAAGCTGCTTCCTATTCCAGAACAATCAGAGCTAAATAATACATCTGCATGAAGTACATGGAGGAATATGAAAACTTTAACTTTTTTTTACTTATACTACAACTGACCTGTTTTGGCAGAGAGAGTCTCAGTTAATCTTCTGATGTCCCTTTTTTTTTTTTAGTTGCTCTAACAATGTTCCAGTTTTTCTTGCCTCTTCCCACCTTGTCTCTTCATCTGCAGCTTACTTCAATTGCTGCAAACTGAATTCAAAGTCCCAAAATTGTTTGCATTCAACAACTGAGCAAGGGAAAAGGAGAGGAAGGGACAGAATCTGGCCCTTTCCAGTAGGTTCAGTCAAAAGCAAACTACTGCAGCCTCTCCTAGCTTGTCTATTCCTTCTCATTAATAACTTTTACCATCTTAACCACATTCTGATGTTACTTAGTTGCATGTGTCTCAGTTTTCATCTGTGAAATACTGGAAGACTGGAGGGTATGATTTCATTTGAAAACCTTTTCAGTCGTTGCTAAATAGTTTCCACATACACTGTAAAAACCGTGAAAGAAAATATCAGAAATTGAAAATGTAGCCTTTTTGGAATGTTACAACATTTGAATGTTACAATGGTTGATTCTGCACCCAAGAATGAAAAAAAAAATGAAAACATTTTATCCTCACTAGTCAAGTGTTTGAAAGGGCCTGTTTCCCCCATTTTGGGACTTTGCTGAACAAAATTTTGTCGCATATGCACAAATACAAAGCATTAATTTTTGGGGGGGGGGTGATTTCCAGAATATATAGTGCTTTTTTACAGTGTATTTTTACAGAAGAGAAATTGCAGAACGCAAAAAATATACGTTGAGAACGAGAGAGAGGTCATTTTAAAATTTGCAAAGCTGTGTTAATCTTTCTCATTGCAGAAAGAAGGAATCTGAGGATATTGTTTAGCTCCTTGCCATGAAAACTCTCATAAGCGCTCACTTTGGGGCACTTTTCCAAGGCCTACCAAAGAAGGTTAAAGCTATAAGGGCCCATAAGTCATGGCATCTCTGTGATAAGTCCAAGATTTGAGGAACCATTCGTCTGAGGAGGGCTTTTGCCTACTTGTCTTGATTGTGGACCTCCCATAGGCATCTGTTTGGTCACTGCAGAAGACCGTATGCTGGATTAGATGGACCTTTTGTCCAAACAGAAAGAGTCTTCTTAACCTTCTTGTGAAAAAATACTTTAAGATATGATCTGGAGTGGAAAAACAGTGATCCGAGAGATTGTTAAGCATACGTCCTGCCATATACTGCTTCTCAATCCTAAATTTCCTGTTCCCAAGAGGAAACACATTTTTGTGTTTAGGAAAGATATTCTTATGCATATTAGCATCGGACACAGTGATTTATGGAAGACAGTGAAAAATAAGCAGAAGGTTTATTAATCAGCCAAATGTTCATAAAACATTTTGGACTGTGTAGTACTATACAGTGTTCTGGATAAGTAACTTGAGAAAATGTTAAAATCCTTATTCAAATTTAAAAAAAAAATAAAAACAGAAAGATGCCTATGAACCTGCTTGTCAAGATACTGTGAGAAGCTCCTGTACACCTGGAACAAAATTTTCATGACCAAACTGCACAGGTAAGGTTTGATCATTGACAAGGAATCAGTACCTCCTCTACTGGTGACGTGCTGGCTCTGTCCTTGGGGAGCAGATGATGGAACTCTGCCCACAGAAATGGAGCAAGTGTTCTTTAGACAGGTTTCAATATTATAAATGCAACTATAAGAATGCTCAAAAGGCATTCATCCCATACAAATCAATATGGAGAATAAAATTTTTAAATCTTCCCCTTAACAGCTTCCCTTTCCTTATAGCATTCCTTGCTATTTTGTAACATGTAATTTTCAGCTCTCTTGAGGTGGACCTTCTCATAAACAGAATATCTGAGAAGTTCTGTTTAGAGTATGGTGTTAATAATACCAAGGTAACAAGTTCAATCCCCACATAGGTTTGATGTTGCCCTTCTCATTTGCATCATAAGGTGAGGCTCAAGTTCCCTGCCAAATCCGCCATTCTACATGGATGGCATTCATTGTCAGATCAGTGCTTGTCATGGAATGGTTGCATGACACCATCCGATATGTTACAGTTTTAGTCACACAAACTCACCATATCTGTTTCACTGAACAAGCAAAGCTGGGATTTAGGTCTACCAGTGAAAACTATCCAGCTCCAAGGTGGAACTAACCATAGCATGGGATACCATACTATTGCCTCAGTGGCACACCTCTTAAGGGCATGGCCTTAACAACTGCATTTTCACAAGTGAGAGAAAATCCTTAACAATAAACACACTAAACTGGCAGTTGTTTGATTGATTGATTAACGGCAGTGCCTTACAGTGTTTGTAGAAAGCACCACCAAGTGGACACTGCGTAAACTTTTTCTTAAATTACTCCTTGAAAAAAAATCATGATTAAATAGACGTGGTTAAGATGGAATTATTCCAAATTGCTCATTTGAAATGAGGCTTCCTCGCTATATTTGGTCCCAAATTCTATCAGTTAACACACACACAAAAAATCAGGTCATGCTAGAGTTTGGAAAGTTACTCCTAACAAGTAAGTACTTGCTGGTTCAGTGGCAAGGTTTCCCAAGCAGTGTTCTACCCTGATAGTAGAGAAGTTTAAAAAGTAATGTTCAGCTTTCCTGTTTTTCAAGAGTAACTGGAATGAGTGTTTTCAATTACTTTTTAAAAAACTGTCTAAATTCTACAAGCTGTAGTGGGCATGGCTGATAGATCCATTACTGCAGAAGTAGTGGGTCCATTCCTTGTTTTACAGGTACTCTTCCTACAACTCCTCTGTGCTGTATGGGAGCTCTCTCAGTGACAAACGTTTGTCAGACGTAGGCCCTTTCCGCACAAGGAAATTAAGACGGGCCCATGCGTCCTGTCACTGCACCTGCACCTTGAAGCGGACTAGGTTCAGACTATTTACCTTAGTACCGCACCTAAGTCCAATTAAATACGCCCCCAAGTGGTCCTCCAGAGCACCATCTGAAGAATGGAAAAAAAACGGTTTTTCAATTTGCCAGAGCGCGCCAATTCGTACCTGCGCAGTTGTGCAGACGCACAGATTCACACCAATGCGAACCGGTCATCAGCGGAGGGCGGGCTGGGGGCGTGGTCAGCTTCAGCGGTTGGTCCAGCCCCACAAGTGACAGGAAGCCGCCATTTTCTAAGCCTCACCAGTGCGGATCTATGACCTCACACTGCTCCGAATCAGCATGGAACATACATACAGCCCTGCAGAAGGGCTTAAGAGAAAGTCCGCGTTGCTTCGAGCCCAGAAGAACCGGTAAGGAATGGCACAGAGCGATTCACTGGCCTCGTGCAGAAATGGCCATAGATAGAGTCTAGCACGTAGATTGGTCCCTTACAACCCATAGGAGCTCAAGAAGCAGCAGTGATATAAGCAAGGGTAGATGTATAGACCACATGGTAAGAGATTAACCAGTCATACACAGCTGTTGGCCTATAGTATAAGACATATTGCCTCCCTTTTCCACCTCAGTGCCCACCACAGAGCACAAGACAACAGCATGAGGTGGACAGTAGTGTAGCTATGCAAGGGTGGGGATGGGTGTACCCTTCTTGAGAGAACTCTGTCCCTCCAAATGAAATTACCCTTTACTCCCCAAATTTCTAGCACCGCACAGGGTGAGATGTTGACAACGATTCAGATCTAGAACTCTTACACCAGCACCCTGTACATGATAAGCTAACATGTCGAATTCAAGTCAAAAAAGGAATAATGAAAGGGAATGATTTTGAAGAAATATGGAAGATATTTGTGGAAAAAGTCCTAATAAAAGAAGGAAGTGTCACACCTCCACAAGAAGAATTACAATTTTGGAAAGTAGAGTAAGCAGAAAGATAATTGGCTCGGGGGATGGGTTTACACTTTGGGCTTACATTTAAGGTTTCATTTAAGATTATTTTGAAGGTTACATTTAAGGTTAGGGTTCGTATTAATATGTTTAGTAATAGGATCATATTTAGTAACAGCAATAGGTTAAATATAGTTTTTTTTAATTTTATTTTATTCTCAGCTTGCGTACAACAAACAAACAGGTAAAAAAGAAGAAAAGAATTCTGAAAAAAGGAGAATTTTGAAAGCATTACATACAATTACAAATACAATTACATTTACATACAATTATCCCTTTCTCATTGGTAAATATCCTCAATACCAATATAAAATACATAGAATGAAGTTAAGTAATCTCTGTAATCTAAACTTAAACTTCAACCTAAGAGTTATCCTCAGTCTCTCAACGCGATTACTGAAAGAGCCCCCCATCTCTTTTCCAGATAGTTGCACACTTCTCCCCATTGTTCTCAATATCTATCCAAGGATTTATCTTTCAACAAAATAGTAAGTTTGTCTATTTGCATCAAATTGTATACCTCATACAACCATTCATCTATGTCTGGTACGTTCTCTTTTTTCCAGTCTCTGGCAAATAATATTCTGGCTTTAGTTGTCAAATATAAAAATATTTTTCTGTTATGCCTCCCAATAAATCCCTCAATTAGCTCAACCATATTCAACAAGTAACTTTCCGGTAGCATGGGGAAAATTATGTTTAACATTTTTGAAATTTCCATATGAATATTTTTCCAATATACTTTGGCTTTTTTACAATCCCACCAACAATGATAAAAAGGTTAAATATAGTTGAAAAGGATAGAGTTAAGAATGTAACAAAAATATATAAGCAATATGATATATAACACATGGAATAAGTATATGATAAAAGGTCTGAAAAGAAATAATAATATAAGCTATTTCATTGTAATGTTTTCTTTTTCAGTTTTATGGTAATCACATGATGTTATGGTTTTTTTTCTTTTATAATAAAATTTTTTTAAAAAAATCCCCCCTGTAACTTTGCCTGCTCAGCTTCTTTGGACACCTAAATTTTACACCTTTGCTGGGAGAAGTAATTAATTCCAAGTTACTAGTAACTACTGTATAGTATCAGTAAACAAGTAACCAAGTAACAAATAACAAACTCATTAAGTTCAGAATTGTACCTCTATGTAGAAGCTGGTTAAAGCCAAGAACTGGAGACCCAAAGTTCAAACACATGTTCTAAAACTTCAACTGCTAAAAAAACTGTATCAAAAACAAAAAGCAAGACTATCCATTCACAAAACAGGGTTCAACCAAAAGAAAGAGAACTAGGCAGCATCTACATGACAACAAGATTTTAATTCTGATCTGTAGAAGAGGGACTTTCAGCAGGGCAAGTCTGTCATGCAAGTGACTCCAGTGGAATTACTATACAACTAGCAGAGGTACAAGGATGTGATCTTCTTTCCTAAGCCATTTCCTCATGAGACTGTTATAGCGCTATTATTCCACTTGCAACATCCTATGGAATCCTGGGGTTTGCAGTTTCGGGAGGGGCCAGGTGGCCTCTCCCAAAACTGCAAACCCCAGGATTCCATAGGATGTTGCAAGTGGAATAATAGCACTATAAACAGTCTAGTGCGGAAATGACCCTAGCTGGGCAAGCTCTTCTGCTCCTAAGTCCAATCAACCCAACAAAGTATGGTATCATCTGGTACAATAACCCTCTGCGTTATGGTCAGGATCCTTCTGGCTTTGGATCATGATGTAGCAATCAGGTTGATATATAAATCTTCCCACACATGAATACGTATGCTGATAATAGAAGCTCAAAAGGACATACAGTCTGGAATTAAATCTCTATAGATTCCATGATATATACAAACAGCTGCCCTACAGGCAAGCTTCCCCACACTTAATGTCTATATGCACAGTTGTGCACATAACACTTGTATTCAAAGTGGGCCTGATGGGAGTAAAATCTTTACTATATTGGTTGGCCAGTATGGTGCAATAGGAGCCAGCATAGTTTAATGGTCTGAGTATTGGACTCAGATTCAAAGAAACCAGGGTCTGAATCTTCACTTGGCCAGAGAAACTCACTGGGTAACCTTGGGCAACTCACATTTTCTCGGCCTCAGAGGAAAGCATGGCAAATCCACTGTGAAGAAACTCTCCAAGAAAACTCTGTGATACATTATAGAGTCGAAGGCTTTCATGGCCAGAATCCATTGATTCCTCTGAAGATGCCAGCCACAGATGCAGGCAAAACATCAGGAGAAAATACAACCAGAACACGGTCTCAAAGCCCGAAAAACCCACAAGAACCTCTGTGATACATTCTCCATAAGTCGTAAATGACTTGCAGGCAGACCACAACATAAAAACCAATGACATCCAGGTTGGCAACTTACCAAGGTCTAGGGTTCACACAAGACTCCTGCTGAACCTCCTCATCTCCCAACCTGAATTTGTATTTTAAAAAAAAATCTGGAAAAAGACCCCGTTGTGCCTTTTAGGGCCATAAAGTACAACTCTCCTATTCCCCTCAAGTGATTTATGCACAGCAGGAAGCTTTTTTCAAAACCAGATCAGAAATCACTTTCTGTTTTTTTAGGGGGGAAAACTGCCTCCCAAGGCCTAAAACTTTGCAAAATTGCCCCATTTGTGCTCTGGATGGTACAAAGAGACTTTTTTGGTTAAAAAATAAATTAAGAAAATGATGCAAAATTGGGGAGGTTACAAAGGCTGCATTGGGGTCTTTTACTTTGTCCACTGCAGCTTTACTCAAACTCCTTCTGTCCAAGTTTGAACCAAATTATGGTCCCCTTGTATCACCATAGCATTCTAAAAATTGTAGCAAAGAGACCAAAAGGTCAAGAGGTTTTATTTTCCATATTTATTTTTTTTAAAAATTTACTCCTCCCTCTGCACCCTCTACAATTTCTAGGTGCAGGTTTGTTTGATGCCATTGTCAAAAGCTGTGCTTTCATACTTGGCAAAAGCACCATATGTGCATTCTGTAAACTCAAAGAACTCCTGGATCAGGCAGTGTCTCTACTCAAAGAATACATAATGAGGAAATCCATGCAAATCTGAACCTATTCACAAAGCTATCCAGGCGGGAACAGGAGTCTAAATAAATTATTTATTGTGCATAGTTATCCCAGATCTAATTAAAATGCTGTGAGTCATTCTCTATTGTACTGATGCCCTTTAATAATCTTGACAAGGTTATATTATACTATAATTATAGTTCCCCATGAGTAACTGTTCAGCTATAGGGATGTAGGGTATTAAAACAATACAAAATAAAAGTGAAGTGATTTAATACCATTTGGTATAATCGTGTAGAATATTCAGCCTAATCCTCAAAGTGGTTATTCAAAAATATTTCTCCCTGAGTTCAGTGGGGATTCTTCACCACCATCATCATTTTTATTTATTCCTTGCCTTTTTCTAAAACTGGGACTCAAGGCCACTTACAAATTAAAATAATTACAATATAGTTAAAAACACTGTAAAAGTCAACATTAAAATAGAATTCAACTAATCAAACCAAACCAAAACCAAAATATTGAAACAAGTTAAAACATACACTTAAAAATGATAAAAAGTGGTTTGAAATAGTATACAGGCATACTTCAGTTAACAAAACCTCTGACAAAGAAGCTCTTTTTTACAAAATTTTTCTTTTTTTTTTTCCAAAAAAAGAAAGAAAGAAATCTGATTACCTTTTCCTCTGCCTAGCTGTAAAGGTTTTTAAGCAGCACCAGCACTGGGGGGTTGATTAAAGCAGGCTGGAGATGTTTAATGTTGGGTTGCAGCAGAAACAAGCAAGAAACAATACAATAGTGAAAGCTATTTCACACGAAAGAGTGGGATTCTACAACAGGCACTGTAAACAGCAGCTGATCACTAATCCTCACTGAGAATGTGTGAACAGCAAAACAGAAAGAAAAGAGGAGAGCAGATAAGCCTGTCTCATCTTTATCAAGTTGAGTTACAACATCCTTTCAAGACCTTGGAGGTGCTAGCCCTTGAGAATTTCTATTTATTTAAAAAAAAAAAACACCTCAAAATACCCTCCTTTTTTCCCAATTGTGTGGCTGGTGGCCACAAAAAGGCCTGTGGGGCTACAAGTAGCCCATAGGCTACACTTTCCCCCAGTCCTGTAATAAAGGAATTCAGCCTTAACAACTCTCAGTTTACGATCAGTTGCCAACAACAACAAAAAGCTTGCTGATCTTTTGACAATGTTGTACAGTGCAAAAATTTCCAGTGACAGACTGGATAACAATGATTCCACTGAAATAAAAATAGAAACATAAATGAAAATGAAAACTCTCCCTATTTCTACCCCTTTTGTTGCATTTAACAGTTCAGGAGCAGAGGTTGAGTTAAATGGTTTTTGCTAGCACTGGAGTCTTGAAGGTTTGACATTCAAGAATAGGAATTGATTTCTAAACACCAGGATGAAGGACAAATGCAGTGAAAAACCTCTGAAAAAGAAGAGCTACTTAAGATGCGTTGCTCACATCATTTTCAACCACCCTATAATCTTTCCATGGGTAATTCTTACATTTTGTGCTGAAGTTCTGAGACCAGCAAAGGTTTCTCTTCTCTTTTGTTTCCTATGAGCAAATGTTCAGGATTATTTAATTTTCTTTCTGTCGTGGTTGATATCTAAATGGTCCTTTACCTTCATAACCTTTAGAGGCGACACTGTTGCAATCAAGCTGTATTTGTGGAATGTGAGTGTATAGTCCTGGTATAAAGGGATTTTATAAAATGTAATTCAGTGTAAATTTCATAGTAACAGAAGTCCAGAAGCACTTACAGTATACCCACTTACAGAGAACTAGGTCTAATTAAAAACCAAGGAGGAGTGCTGAAGTGTTTTAAACAAGGGATTTTCACACGTGATCTCAACACCTCCTTCAATAGTGATATAAATGTTTTTTAAAGCCTACAGGTAGTAATGCTGGTGAGTTCTTATGAAATATTTCTTTTTTAAAAAAAGTAGTAGTTACTGGTGGTTGTGCTCAAGTTAACTCAGCCATTGTGCTATCCAGTGGTGGCTTGTAGGTCCCATGTCATTGGGGCAGTGAATCAACTCTCAGCATTGAACTGAGCAAAGGGCACCCACAGGGCACCCGAGTATGCAAACCTCTTAATGGCTGATCTGAAACAATTCTTCCTCAGTGCATGCATTCAAAAGCCTCTCCTCTACCTACAATTTCTTGATGATATATTTGTAATTTGGCCACATGGAAAGCAATGACTGGAGAAGTTACACTAGGATTTCAACAATTTCCACCCTACCATCAATCTGAGCCTGGAACAATCAACACAACAAGTTCATTTTCTTGACACCACTATGCAGCTCCACAATGGACTTCTAAGCACCACACTCTGTCGAAAACCCACAGATCACTACACATACGTACATGCCTCTAGTTTCCATCCAGAACACACTACCAAATCGATTGTTAATGGCTAGGCCCTCCAATATGCCACATCTGCTGAGACCCACAAGACAGAGACTCAGAACTCTTGGATTTACAACAGGCATTTCTCAAACTACAATACCCACTTAAGGAAGTAAAGAAACAAATTGACAAGGCACGACTGACACTTAGCAGCCATTTACTACAAGATAGGCCAAAACCACAAAATGTCAGAACACCCCTAGCAGTCACCTGCAGTCCCCAGCTGAGACCACTCACATATATGAACAATGAGCTGTAACCTATTCTGAGGAACAACACAGCCCTTTCACAAGCTCTGAAAGGCAGGTCTTTATTGGCCTACAGACAGCTTCCAAATCTTAAACTACTCCCTTACAATGATATTTAACATGGATGGTAATGCAGGGACAAGACCCTGCCACAAACCTGATGCCAATTCTGTCCCCACATCTACTTTGGGAGCAATATTACAGGGGTATATGCCATCCTATGCCAGCAATGCCCCTCTACATTCTACATTGGACAAACAGGACAGTCTCTACACAGCAGAACACAAATCTGATATTAGAAATGGCAATAGCCAAAGACCAGTTGCAGAACATTTCAACCTTCCTGGAGACACAGTAAGGGATTTATAGGTTGTGTTCTTTGAACAGGGAAATTACAATGGAAGACTAGAAAGAGAAACTGCTGAATTGGATCATATTCCCAATTCTAATCCATTAGTATAGGTACAAACAGAGAGAACAGCTTCCTAGCACACTGCCTATATTAATACACATATATTCTCCCTATTGCACATATAACAAAAGGAATCTTCTCAGAGAGAGTGCTGAACCCTGAAAAACTAGTTTTTGGTAATCAGAGTTATTTCTTTCACACATCAATTCTAACTGGCCACTGTATAGATATGAAAGAGCTGTATCACCTTACAAAGTCCTTTGAAAATTTAGGGAATGAGTTACATCTGTCTGGATCCAATTACATTTTACCCACTCTTACTACTATATAAATGTGCTTTATATCTGAGGCCTTAATACCACTTGGTATTGCCTCCATAGAAGTGGGTTTATATCCATGAAACCTCAGGCAAAATTAAAAACCAATTAGTCTTAAAGGGACAGTCACATTTCTTTTTTTCTCTCCTCCTTTCTATTATCCATTGCTAAGATCACCTGATCCATGTAGACATGTTGGGTTGGGGTTCCATTGGAAAATGTGAGACGTAGTACTGGTTCTCACAAGCAAATTGGCAAGACAGAAGCAGAACAACTAGTCCCACGCCCACCACCTGCTGGCTCTAGCAGAGAAAATAAACAAGCTTAGTCCTTTTTGTAAAACATGTAAAAAGAGCTTTAGTTACTAATATTTGTGCATAGTCCAATACATGATGAGGAGAAAAAGGAGAAAAGAATGAATAGCTACAGTTTAGAGTGATGCAGAAAGAGTGGATGTGGTGCCAAATTCATAGAGAGTAACGTGCAACCTAACAGAACATGCAAACTAGCAATTAGTAAGTAGTGCCATGTAAATGTTGCTAATTTTAACAGGCTCAGATTCCCACCCTCCACCATATATTGAGAGGTTGCAAGAACATTGACTCTGCCTCTCAAAGACTGTGTGCACAGTGGCCACATTTCCCACTACAGCTACATTTGACAAGTGCGAAAGAGTTCTATGTGTGTCCTGATGTATGTGTATAGACTTGCACAATGTAGTGAAGACCCTGCTTAGTGGAGTATCTCTCTGTGTGCACATCACCACACACACACACACCTAGAGCCCCTTCATATGTTGCCCAAGCACAGATGATGATTTGTGTTAGCCTCCTCTAGCATGGACTTCCTCATTTATTATCACTGTGTGCACATGAGGAGGGTTGAACTCCCCTACTGTGAAACAAATAATAAGCGCTAGAGACAGAGGCCTTTAACTCTGATCCAAGCACCAAGATGAGAGGTGAGCTGGGGATGTTATATTTAGATTCCTTTTGTATTTCATTGTAGGTTTATTTAAATATTAATCTCTATATTAAACTATCCATCCATTTCTCTTTGTGAATATAATCGGTGACAAACAGTGAAAAGTCCTTCTTGGTGGTGGCACCAGTTGTACCATATTCTTCCCAAGAAAACTCAGCTCAGACCTACTATGATTATTTTAGGATTAAGCAAAGATAGTATGGAGACATTTTACTTCTCTCTTTTCAAATGTCTGAGACTTTTCTTTCCACTTAGCATATGTTATGCTGCCACCTGCTGTTTTATATTTTATTGCTGTGGTTTATTGAATAGATTTTATTACTATTTTTGTATTCATGTTTTTATCGTAAAGTTAGCCTATGAAAGTTTCTTTGAAAAGCAGACTACAAGTCAATCAGTCAATATTTGTGCATCTTTTTGAATCTTCCCAAAATAATAAGAGAAAGGGTTCTTAGAATCACACACACACACACACACAGATTTTGTTATTTATCAGTATTTTGACTATATGTCAGATTTCCAATGTCTGCTCTCTGAAGATCTTCATATTTATTATGCATGAATTTGCTGCATTTCTGTCTTACTTTTCTCCAAAAGGTGGGACCCGAGTCAGAACAAGATTATGGCCATTTCCACACCAGACTATTATAGTGCTATTATTCCACTTTCAACATCCTATGGAATCCTGGGGTTAGCAGTTTAGGAAGGGGCCTCAAGTTTCCAGTAGACCTTTGGAATGGTATCTGATATATCTTTAGGGGATACCGGAGAAAAGGACAAAGGAGGTTGCAAAGTTTTTTTTTTATCTGCCACTGAAATTCAAAGGGCCATGGTACAGAAATATTAATAATTTAAGGATTCCCTTTGGCTTATACATCTAAGGTATCATATGAGGGACATAGCGTCAGGAGTGGTAGATCTGCCAAAAGTTATATATCAGCAATAAGTCTATATGGTTTGAATGCTAATTTGTATATTTGATTTGCTTAAATTGCAGTGTTTTGTAATAATTTTTAAGCTTATTTCACTAAGCTGTTTTTAAAATGCATTAATCTGTAATTAATTGTTTACATTTTCCAATATGGTATGCTTACACCTTTGTTTCCTTGTGTGTAGGATGTATATAATTATTTAATTGCCTCATGGTTTGTTGACTGAAATAAAGGCTTGACTGTCTGACTTTTGAACTATAAAAAAACACAAAATATAAACAGCAACTGATATTTTTAACGTAAACATAAATTAAAATTACTGAAAATAAAACTACATAAATACTAAAGCAATAAACTAAAAAACACTAGACACTAACTCACTAGAACACCTGAGTAAACACTAACTTACTAAAGCACAAAAGGTCTCTGATCTACCTCCAACAAACTGCAATAAGAAAAAGAAAATAAGAAAAATATTATTCTACCATTACAAATCCAGCTAAGCAAAGTACCAGTTACCATATCCATGAATTATTGCACCAGTTGATTTCTTATTGCGCAAAAAGCCCATGAATGGTTTCCAGTCTTTCAAAAAAACCCAAAAACCTTCATTTGGCTTACTCTTTAAAATCCATGTTAGTTTGGCCATTTGGGATAGTTTACCAAACTTAACCATCCAGTCTTCTGTTGCTGGTACTTCAGTCTATTTCCAGGTTTAAACAAACAGTATTCTTGCAGCTGTTATCATATAACAAAGGAGTTCATATTTACTATCCAAACCTTTATCCATAATGCTGAGAAAAAATATTTGTGGTTTCATTACAAAATCTATCTTTAATTTTTTTAATTAACATGTAAATCTTACAGCAATAGCTTTTTGCCTTCGTACAAGTCCTCCTTATCTTGACATCTCCAACAGTGCTTTGAAACATTGTTGAAACATTGTTAGACATTTTCAACTACTTGTTCAAAACCTGTTCGGACATTTTTAACAACTTGTAAATACCATATATACTACATCTTGTACATAAAGTAGCCCCATCATATTTTTGGAGCACAGAACTCACAAAAGTGGAAAAACTGCAGATAGCTCCCTCCATCATTTCTCCTCCACAGCTCCCTGCTCTCATTCCTTTGCCTCTAGCCCTGGCATTCTGCAGGGAGTGGGGGGGAGTAAAAGGGCTTACTGGTGCTTTCCCCTCAGATGGAGAAGAGCAAAGTTCTGGCATTCTACCTACTCCCAGTGGCCATCTTGAGAAAAGAGAGGTAAGAACAAAGAGAGCACCTGACCAATCAGCAGCCATTACACAGCAGAATGTGCAACCACATGACAGCGAGGACATGCTTCCAGCAGTGAAGGGAAGGCTTTGCTTATCCAAAAGGGGGGGAAAAAAAACATTTAAACACAAGCCTCACAACTCTGGGGTAAGGTGTGATAACTGAAGCCCCTGTCAGAGCTGCTGATGACGAGCAGCAGCTGTTGGTCCCTGTGGCTCTGGCTGGAGATGAGTCCTGCAGCTCAAGAGCTCCCCCTGCTGCCATGGACCAAGCAGGCACGGACGTCCTTCTGCCTGCTCCTTTAGGGCGACAGGGATCCGATTCTGAAGATGGTTTGGAGCCTGTGCCAATCAGCCCACAAACAAGGTGGAAACTCAAGAGAGCTGAGCAAAGGGAGGCTTCCTTGATTAAGTTCAAGAAGCAGTGCCTAGCCACACCTGTGTCTTGGGCTACATAACTGCCTGCCTGGAAGCTTTCCTTTGCTTGTGGCAAACTTCTTTCAAGCCCTCCTCTTGCCTGTTCCTTGCTCCCAGCACCCAGTTCCTGCTACCTTGAATTGATCTCTGGACTCTTGACCCTTGGTTTTTGGAACTTTGACTACGGCTTTCGCTTGACACTCTGGTAAATGAACTCCCTTGTGTAAAGTGCTTGCTTGTCTCCTCCCGGCTGGACTTCTCTGGCTCTCACACTCCCTTCTCTGGGCTGTCTCGCCACCCAGGTCTCTGACCTTGACATAAGGAACGTAAGGAGGAAAATGTGGGGGTGAGCAAGCACATCCTTCACACATAATCAAATTCGTGAAGGTCAAACCTGTGAATGTGGAGGCAGGACTGTATTTTCTTTTAGATTGCTGCACAAAGTAAATTTTATATCTTTATACAACATTTTTCCCATTCCTTCAAATTGTACATGGTGCTCAGAAGTTATCTTTACTTTCAAAAAGCGTTCTCACACACACACACACTAGCATATATACCTGGGGTTGCCTGCAATTTTATTTTCTCATAGGTAATACTTGTTAGAAAGATTTGTGACCCTGTGTCTCTAGTTGCCCAAACTGTCTTGTCCACTATCTGTAACTTTCCCCCATATTCCCCAATCCAGTCTGTATTCAGAGTTATTAACATACAGTGGTTGGGTTCCTGAGGGAATGCACTGCTCTCCTCCTTGTTGCTAGGCCTCATCTCCATAGCAACTGGCCAGGCCCAAGAGTTCTGTGACTGAGAATTCCAGAGGCCCCTCCCTAAATGACAAACCCCAGGATTCCGTAGAATCTTCACAGGCAGCCAATCAGAAGAGGTCTTTGCCTCACGCAGCCAATCATACAAAGTCTTCACCTCCCTGACACAAACAAGCATACAAACTTTGATTTTTATATGTGTGTGTGTGTATATACACTCTCTCACACACACACAATTACATTGTCATCATCTTTACACATCTGTAAGAGAAACTCATTTTCTCAGATTTCTTGGAATTCTGTAGACTGTGAAATCTAACTGTGACATCCAACACCAAGCAGGTGGGCTTCTGCTCTGAGGACAGAACTTCCTTCTTCTTTCCCTTCCCCAGCCCAGTTCCCTGAATATCTACTCTAGAAATTCCCATAGCCCTTAAGAACAGATATTGCGAACAGTGGGAAAACTAAATTGGATGTTACCCTCTGTTTTATTTGACAAGAATGAACTTAACCAGTGAGTCTTCTGAAGTCTGCACAATTATGATAATTCTTTTTTTAATCACATTTATTAATTTTAATACAAATTCAACAGAAAAAAGAACACATTACTAAATCACTAATCTATTACCATAAACATAACCTAATTATATTAACTATCTAAAACATGAGAGAACTCTGATCCCAACCCCACAAACACTCACGAGAAAGAAAAAACAATTAATGGAACATGTCTTATTCTACCATTACATAACTAACTACATTCAACTTCTTAGAATTACTAATAACCATAACCACAAATGGTTACATTGTTAGATTTCTTATTGCTCAACAGTCTCTAGTCTTTCAGAAAATCTTCATCTGGTTTATTTTTTAAAATCCAGATCAAACAAATTTCTCGTAGCTGTTACCATACATAAAAGAAATAGTCCATATTTGATATTCAATTCATTATTGTTAATTCTTAACAACTTATGATGATCCTATAAGGCCCCGCTTTGGGGATGGCACCATACCTAATTGGCACCATATTGGATTGGCAACTATATTAATTGGCTTTGATATCAAAATGAAACCTGAGAGGTGACAGAGAGGTCAAACCGACAGGGGGGAAATTCCAACTGTGAAAGGCAGGCCAGCCCAGAACTCCCTCCAGGTAAGACCGAATCATTTGTCAGGCAAATAAATGCCATTCCTGTGGGTAATAAGCTTAAGCAGAAACTGGAGTTTTCCCTAGGAATGCAATTGTGCCAAGCCCACCAGGACACTGATAGACAGATACCCATCCCCTGTGCACCTGGACTCCTTCCTCTTGGCTCATAGCACCCATAATAAACAGCTCTTACAACACACATTGTGTCCTTGTTACCCAAACACTGCAAACATTAGTAGGTTGATAGTCCATTGCCTGTGCTGCAACTACCATTGTTCCACACCTGGAACTACACATGTCCTCCACTGCCACAGGCTATTTTTTGGGTACAAATATCCCTGATTTCAGGATGCCCCGTGCAGTCTCCTGAAGGTCTACCCATCACTCTGTCCCATCTGGTCTTCCTGTCATCAAAATGGGATGTACATCACAAGGGTAATCTCACTGAAACAAGCATTTTATATCCAGCTACAGTAAAGCCTTGTGGAATGCATAGTTTGTAATAAGCCTGCTTGTTTATGGTAATCCATTGTGTGATGTTTTTTTAAACCCAGCATCCTCCAAGTGAATTTGGGATTCTGATTCAGGGGTGGGAGGTGGAAAGAGTGAGGAGCTGAGGCACGCCAGCTGGTGGGGAACTTAACATAAAACACTAAGCCTGCAAAAATGAATGATGAATGTGAGATGCCAGCAAGTTCTCCTGAGCCCTTTAAGAACAGCCAGTGCTGCAGAAGTGGTTCCTTTAATAACATAGGGATGAAAAGTATTTCAGCTCCTTCCCCTCCCCCCATTTCTATATTTATATGACATAAACAAATACTGCTTTCCTTCAAGAATTTCTGCTGCTGCTGAATCCTAACTCCAGCTATATATTATCTATGATATCATTCTTTGAGTGCTGTGGGACTTACGCAGAGCTGGGTAAGTTACTTTTAAAAAGTAATTATTTACAGCTAGTAGAGGCCATAAAAAGTTGATAGTGAGCATGATAGTAAGCAAAGTAATGATTTACTTTCCTATTTCTGAAAAGTAACTGAAATAGCTACTTTTAGTGATGTAGAAAAAGATAGAAATGCAAAATATACTCTCCTACCACCCACATGGTTGTTGCTTGAGTACCCACAGAGCTCTAGATAGCTGCACAAGGCACTGTGTGGGCCACTTGGGCCACGTGATATTCCGCATCCACAATTTGATGAAGCCACACACCCCTAACCCCAACAAATACGGAGGGCTGAATGCATTCTGTGGTGCTCCTATTACATGAGGACCCTTTAAATAACATTTGCAACTTATTTTGCAAACACAAAAGCTGTGGATTGAAATATTTAAGCCCTAGAGTAATGAAATACATCCCAGGGTTCCTTTGGGGAGGAAAAAAAAAACCAGCTGTAGGCAGAGGGAACTTTCTTCCCATCTTTTTCTCTTGTACTTCTGTAAATTATACCTTTGTGAAAAGCTTTCTACTTTTTTCTTTGTTTGGAGAGAGATATTCAACAGCGTTTGTACATCCGTCCCTGAATTACATTTGAGAGGTGCCAAGGACACAATTGGGGCCTCAAGACTAGAGGACAAGAAGGCACAGTTGCTTTTGAGCATTTGAAATATGAACAGCTTAATTGCTCATCTGGCAATTAATTTGTAATTTCCACAAAAGGCAGAAAGAGAACACTAATATTTGCATTGCAGGAAGCACTACCAGGAAGTGGAGGGGGTTGTGTTTGGTATTCCACTGAAGGAAGAAGATGGCACACACTTGAGAAACTGCCTCTGTTTACTCCCACAGGCAAATCTAAGGAGATGCCCTTTTGTCCCTCAGAATGACTAAACCAAGGGGAAATAAGCTGTTTTACATATAAAAGATTGCAGAGGCAGAAGCCACAAAATTCCATTCTTGATTACAGAGCTGCCTTTGTACTTTGTTTTATGATGCATTTTGATAGCTGGTTGGGAATTTATGGGACTTCTAGATACATTTACTAGGCAGCAACTCTTATTAAATCTGATGGTGCCTACATGCAAGTAAACTTATTCAGTACTGGTGGTAATGTCACAACTAAGAAGACACAGAGATCATTGGAGAGGATACATGAGAACCTGCTCCTTTTGATGCAGACTTGGAATCAAGGATTTAGCTTTCAGTAGATGACCATTTGGCCTAAATCCAATCATTAGTCCCAATGGAAGTCAATGCACTGAATTAATGAAACTTCATAAATGACGACTTACCCATTTTTCTTTGATTCAGTGTATTTACCTTCTTTAGCACCAATCCCACATTCAAGCCTGGTTGTTACAATGCCTGTTCTTTAACAATATTTCTAGAATTGTTTTTCCATTTACTTTCTTGTCTCTGGATAAGGGATGAGATTAATTGTTTGTCAACATCCGGAGGGCCAGATTTTCCCTATCCTTAGAATATAATGTGGTGCAATGCAGTTAATGTTGGGGATGAAAGGAGTTCCAGCCCCACGGAAACACAGCGGAAAAACCAGAGTTTTAGCAAGCCAACAGCAGCAGCCTTGTTCCCCAGTAAGGATACTCACACATGGAGGAGTTTCTTCCAAAACAGGAAGCACTTTATCTTGCAGCAAAGTTCCGTTATATACAAAACATAGGACAGACAGACAAAAGCTTGCACCAGGTTTGGTCAACAGACAAATACATAGTGGCGTTGCTTTGTTATATACATATCTACAACCAATCAGGTAGAGGTTTGCACACCTCCCCAGTTTCTTATGCAACCTTGCAGTTACCCACAGCTGGGGCATGATGCAACATCCTTGCAGTGGGCTGATCATTTTCCCAGGGTTCCCTGCCCGGAATCCCTGACAATCCCCTCCAAAATGGTCAGACCACTGTGTAGGACATTTTCACTATCCATTCATGTCATACATTGCATGTTACATAATACATACAGTACATACATTCAAAGGTACAATTCATCTTCCACCTTACATTCTGGTGGCAAGGCCCAGTTCACCTGCCAACTTCTCATGGTCTACTACTGGAAAGGCCTTTGTGAGCAAAGCCGCAATATTGTTTTTCAGATACCATACCCCAATGTAGTCCTACACTCAAAATTTCTGCCTCAGTCACATGGGACAACAAAATACCCTCCTCCTGACCTTTTAGGGATAAGCATAACTTTACTTCCTGACTCAGCAAGTTGGGTACTTCTTGACCCACTTTCCTTGGAACCACTGCTGGAACTAGTGCTGACCTCAGTGCGAGGCTCTCTCTTGACCGTAAATGCAGGTTCAGCACTAGGTGGCAGTGCTGAACTCTTTGGAGTGACGTTGAGTGAGATTTTTGGCTTCTCTTCCTCAGTACTTTCCTCAGTACTTTCTTCTTCATCATCAGCCATCACCGCCCCTCCATCTTCAGAGCTTTCAAGTGTATCTGGGACACTGTCCTTTTCCTCATCAGACATCACTGCCCCTCTATTCTCAGGAACACTTTTGTCACTTTTACCCAGGGGAATCAAAACCTCTTGGTTACAGTGCAGTCTATCCCATCCTGAATGGATTTCGAAGTTTGCACTCCTAGAGTACACTATTTTGCCAGCATGGTGTAGAAATCTATATTTGTTACCTTCATATCCCACAAAGCGTAACCGTCTAGATTTCTCCTCTCCAGACTTTCTGAAACTTGGGGGAACATACACATTAGCAAACTGACCCCAAACACGTAGATGCTGCAGGTTTGGCGCTCTGCCATACAATAGGTAATATGGAGTTTGTTTCACACTTGAACTCCACATCCTGTTTAAGTGGTAGTTTGCTGTCACTATTGCTTCTCCCCAAAGTCCTGCTGGGGCTTCGGCATCCTCCATCATACAGTCCTTCATTTGTTTTAACAGCCCAATTCTTCTTTCTGCAAGACCATCCTCCCCGGGAGATGCGGGGTTGGTGGTTTTATGCCTTATGCCTTTCTTACGCATCCAGGCTTGCAGGCTGTTAGACAGGAATTCTCCCCCTCGATCTGACACAAGACTGGCCACTTTATAAGGAAATTCCCTCTCAACAGCATTCACCCACTCTTGGAACTTTTCAGCTGCTTGACTTTTCTCTTTCAGCAGATAGACATAGGAATACCTGGTGTGTCTGTCTACAATTACCAGGAAAAACCTATTTTGCCCTTCAGTTGGCTTGAATGGCCCAGCCAAATCTGCATGTACAACCTCAAAAGGCCGCTGGGTGACACACTTGCTTTTCTTGGCAATGGGGTAAGCCTTTACCTTAACCTTTTTACACACAGAGCACTCTAGGAACTTAGGACAATTTCGGACCTGTAACCCAGGGTATACCTTTGCCAACTCTTGCAAACCTTTGTAGCTGGCATGACCCATCACTCTGTGGAGGTAATGCACACACTTTTCATGTAGAGGTTTGTTACACAAAGGGTTGACGTTTGCCACTTTTCCTTTGGGCAACATGTGGTACAACCCCTGCTTTTTCATCCCTTTTGCACAAAAACCACCATTTGCAGTAATTATACATTTCTCCCCTTCAAACACCACTTTGTAACCCTCACTGGCCAGTTGGGAGACACTCAAATTACAGTTCTGCAAATTTGTCACGCACAATACATTATTAAACAATTTCCCAAAACATGGCACATACGCAGTACCCATCTTCTGCACCTTGCTTGGTGCCCCATCTGCAAGGGAAATTGCTGTTATGTTTGCATTTGTAACATCATTCAACAGCTTTAAATTGTTCACCATGTGGTGAGTTGCACCACTGTCTAGCAACCACACACCACTCTCAGACTGTTCTTTTGCCACAAACACATGGCCTTCAGCCTGTGAAGACATGCCCCTCCGCTTCTGGGCTGTCTTCTTCCCTCTGCTCGGCACTGGCATTCTGCAGTCTTTCTGGAGATTGCCGACTCTTACATCTGTAGCAGTGTCTGGCAAAGCTGCCTCTCCCTCCTGGCGACTGGCTGTTCTCCCCTCCGACTGCAGTCTGGAATTGAACTGCTTACGTTGGACTTCCTCCAAAATCCTCCCGGCTACCAAGTCTACAGTCAGCTCTTCCTCACGCACACCCTGGAGGCTGTACATCAAAAAGTCCCACTCCTTAGTGAGGCTTCCCAGCAGAATAATTTCTGGGATATTTACCCATCTGTTGGCTACCTCTTGAAATAACTGTTTCATCAGCATGAGGTGCTCTCTTACACAGCTTCCGGGACATAACTTTGTGTTATACAGTCTTTTTGTCCGTAGCATTTTGGACAAACACGAGGAAGATTGATGCACATGCTTCAGAGCCTCCCAGAGCTGATATGCTGTGTCCGCAGCAGCAGCGTGAATCAACTGGGAAGGACTTAAAGTAAGCATAATACCTGCTTTGGCTTTTTCGTCAGCAACCCTGAACGCTGCTATTTGAGCAGCAGTTGCTCCTTCTGGGGGCTGTCCCTCATTTTCCAAAACGTGCCACAAGTTTTCCTTTGTCAAAGCGGCTCTTGCATAAATTTGCCAGCTTTGATAATTAGCGTCGGTCAACTTTTCAAAACGCAGATAACCTCCCTCAGCCATGCTGCTGCCTTTGTAAGGAAAATTCAACAAACAAAGCTGCTGGCTGCAGTGACCTTGATGAGCTCCGGACTGAAGATTAACTGTCTCTCTGCCAAAACACAGACTTCCAAAGCACCGGAGAGCCAGGGAAACAGTCAAAAACAGTCCCAGTATCCAGGGGAAAAACAACTACAGGTGCGCTGTGGATGCTGTGCACTCTGGGCCTGGGCCCATAACCACTGTTGGGGATGATAGGAGTGTCAGCCCCATGGAAACGCAGCAGAAAAACCAGAGTTCAGCGAGCCAACAGCAGCAGCCTTATTCCCCAGTAAGGATACTCACACACGGAGGAGTTTCTTTCAAAACAGGAAGCACTTTATCTTGCAGCAAAGTTCCACTATAAACAAAACATAGGACAGACGGACAAAAGCTTGCACCAGGTTTGGTCAACAGACAAATACATAGTGGCATTGCTTTGTTATATACATATCTACAACCAATCAGGTAGAGGTTTGCACACCTCCCTCTACCATCTGCACACGACCCCAGTTTCTTATGCAACCTTGCAATTACCCACAGCTGGGGCATGATGCAACATCTTCGCAGTGGGCTGATCCTTTTCCCAGGGTTCCCTGCCTGGAATCCCTGACAGGTAAAATTTTACATAAACTACAAAGACTGACTGGGTTATAATGGCTTTCTGAGGTCTTCTTAATGTACAGTTTAGTTACCGCCATCATTTCCCATGCATTCAAAAAACTCTTTGACATGTTTGTTCCTACTTGACAAATGGGGGGGGGGCATTATAATTTTAGATGCAAAACTCCTGAGGAGATTATGCTTATCCCAACCTTTTATCTTTATGCCAAGAACTCTAACCTCATAAATCAGGGATGAGAAACAGCAAACACAGCAGGGGCCATTTTAACCTCTTGCTCCTGCTTGGTGGGTCACAACAGCATGTTTCAGTATGCCCAAAGATACTTGATGTAACTTCCAGCTGCCATTTTGGCCAATTTCCAGACTTTTTTTTTGTCTGTTTTGGGGAGGTTTGGGGAGTTGAGGGGGTTAGGGGACCAAACTGTTGCCTTTTTAGGTGGTTTGGGGAAAACCTGGGGTGTTTGGGGGCAAAATACTTCAAAATCAACCCAAAAAAATGCAAAAAAAAAAAAAAAAAAAGAGGGAGGGAGGGAGGGATTTCTGGTCCTTGCTTAGGGGTCCAAAGGTCCTTTCTTTGCCCACTCTTGCCATAAATCATACATATGTCAAATTGGTTTTACAGGTCCAAAGCAATGGCCAGTGAAAAGGAGGGAGAGTCAGGAAGGAGAGAAGAAAGGAGGGAGGGAGAGAGGGAGAGGCAATTTTGTTACCTGTTTGACAGGTGGTTAAACAGATTGACATTTAATCACACATTGGGAAATATTTAGAATGCTCTCTGCTCCATATTCAACTACAATTTCATTTAAAAATGCATAATATGTATTCCAAGCAGACATGGAGGAAGAGAAAGGATTGTCACAATGCACTCCTGTAACATATTTTCTCCAGCCTCCACAAAACCACTTTCACCTTCCAAGATGCTCTGTTGTGCTGTCAAACAGTTCTTACTGTTGGGTCATTTCTCCTGAAATTTAGCATAATCTAGTTCCCTACAGTTTCTGCCTTGCAGTTTTACTCTTGCTCTTTGAAGCAAGAGACAGCAACTTTGCTCCCTCATTTGTATGACGGGCCCTCCAACATTTCAAGAGCACTATCATATTTCCCTTTAACCACCTGTCCTCTAGGCTGAAAATACTACCAACCATTTGCTACGGGACTCAGTTTCCAGACACTTTGTGCCACAGCTCACTCTTTTTTGGACATGGTCCAGTGTGTCACTGTCCTCATTTAAAAGTGGCACCCACACTTTGGCAGCAAACAATGTATTACTACTTCTTGAAAAGTGGGAGTTCATGAAGAAGTAGTTATTAAAAGCGCAGTCACAAACAATGCCTTGGAAGAAAAAGTGGAAAATACCTGAAAAACCCAATGTAAGTACACAATAAACTCCAGAAAAAAAGTGAAAATAAAAAGCCATGCATGTGGGGGGGGGGTGAGGGTAAGGGTAAAAAGGTAGGGGTACAACTTCCATGCTTGGTCTAGACACTGATTTGGTGCACTGTCTTCAATCCTGAGTGTCTCTTTTTAGGAAAGATATAAGCTGGAGTGGGCTGCGAGAAGGGCAACAAGGATGATATGATGTTTGGAGATCAGAACATATGAGGAAAAGTTGATGGCGTTGGACATGTTCAGCGAAGACTGAGAGATGACATGATCACACTCTTTAAATACCTGTCACAGAGTAGAGGGGGTAGACTTGTTCTCTTTTTCCCCCAAGGGGGGAACCAGGTGTAATGGTTTTAAGTTACAGCAGGGTAGGTTTTGATTGAACATTAGAAAGGATCTTCTTGACAGCAAGAGCAGTTCAGCAAAAGAACTATTTGCCCAGTGAAGTGGCAAAGCCTTCTTCTCTGGACATCTTCAAAAAGAGGCTAGACAGCTACCTGCTGGGGATGCTTTATTTGGAGATCCTGCATGGAGCAATGGGTTGGACTTGGTGGCCCAAGAGGCCCCTTTCTAACTCTATGGCCCTTTCTGCACAACGACTGCATCCCAGCATGGGGATGCGAAAGGAAAGGGACTGCAACGATGCTTCTGCATGATGTCGTCATGGTCTCGCCCTTCTCCCATTGCTAGCCAGTGCGATCATAGAGTAAATCATTGACTGGGTTTCTCTGTCAATGACCCAGCTTGCGTAACGCTCCCATGCTTTCCTGCCATGCGGAAGGGCCAGCAGCACGATGGAGGAACTTCCTGCCCCAGTGGAGCATAGGGAAGAGGCTGGCTGCACTGCGGAAGGAAAAGGCCTGTCCCTTGCACTTCCTTCCATAGGGAGCGGGTTGGGTGCAGAGGGGAGTCTTCCCGTCGTGCTCCCTTCCTGGCAAAGGCACTGCCGGGATTGCAACCAGAAGACAATGCAGCAAGGTAATGTATGGAAATGGCCTATGATTCTATGATTTATTCTGAGGTATAACCGATGTTCAAATCATTTGCATCTCTCTATGCCCACTAATATATTGATGGAAAAGAAGCACTTTTATGGGCTAAAAGCACTTTGGCTATATCAGTATTTACATCTGCACTATTGATAGACTTGCTTCATGTTTTCTCTAATTACACTTGTCTTACAATAATAATTTATGATAGACGCTTCTACAAAACGAAACAAACAAGATGGTGTCCAATAACTCAGAATTCCACTTTGGGTGTTAGCCATACCTGAGACTACATAGGCCTTGAATAGAATGTTGCTTTAGGGCTCTTTTTGGCACTCTCTAGGCTCTAGTCTGCTGAGGGATTATTGCTGTATTGAGGGTATTGGTTGTGATTCTGTCCTCCATGATAAATTCTAGCTGGTGCTTTTTATTCATACACTCTCCCTATGCTTTCTTCAGTCTTATTACTTTTTCAGATCTTCCACTCTTTTTTGGAATTGCTTCACAAATTCACAAAATATCTTTGTCAGAATTTCCTATGAGACCATCTTAAAGAAAGAAAGAGTTGTCATCCTGAAAGCTCTTAGGGACTAAACCTTACATGCTTACCTAAAGTGCAAGACCTGAACAGGACTGTTAACAATAGGATCTCTTGGAAGTCTCTCATTCATAGGGTCATCATTAAGTTGAAGCCAACCTGATGTCACGTAACATCATCAGTCATGAATAGGGATATATCTTTTCTCCCAGCAGCAGCAATGGAAGCATATTACTACACATACTCTGATTCTCAGAGTAACCTGAAGCTTCAGGATCATGGATTGATCCAGTTTTGGTCCCTGTTGGGCAATTGGGGGTTTATTGGCATTTTGTAATACTTGTGTTTATTGACAAATATAGACAGGTTGAATATGAGTGGAGGCATAAGCTTACTACTCACAACAGACAATCAGATTCTACTACTTTCATATTGGATCTCTTGGAAGAGAGATAATAGTCTTCGGTGTCTGACCTAGTCTGTCTGAAAAACTGGTCCCCATAGAGATGCTTTGTCTATGTCATTCTCAGCTGGGAATGATGAGAATAGACACAATCTTTTCGGGACATTTCTCTGGCCATTTTTACTTCCAGCTGTTACAGACCACCAAACTGAGTCCCATAACAGGGAAATTCTATCAGGCTATTTGGCTCATCCCCTGATCAAATTCTTTTGAAACTTGACCAGTTATCATTAAACAATCATAGAATCCCAGAGGTAGAAGGGATCCACAGGAGACATCTAGCTCTTTCCCTCTTCCATAACAATACATCCCTAGTTTGAATACTAGATAACCTCTGACAAGTTTTGTCACCAGAAATTCATCTCCAGTGTTTCAATAGAGGATTAAAAGAGAATTAAAACATTGCATTTTGAAACTATAGATGAGCAGCAGAAGAAGAAAACACCCATGCAAGCTCACATACACTATTTAAAAATATGGCTTGTTAGAAGCTGATTTCTTGTATGTGAATAAGATTGTCTAGCAGCACCTTCATTTAGTTGAGGAATTGAGAGATTTTTAGTAATAAGTGTCCCAATCAGCAGAGTATTTTGTAATGCAACTTTGAAATGCAAAGTTGAACAAATTAACAGTTCCACTTTATCATCTTGACCCCAGACACAATCTAGCTCAAAATAAACACAAACAGTTTGGTTAAAAATATGCAAAAAGGATGTACTCACATAATCTTGTGCATAGTTTACACAGGTTCAAATTCTTGAAGAAAGGTAAGACAAAAATAAGAACTCACATGCTTACAAGAAAGCATGCTTGCTGGATGATCGAAGACCATATGCTTGCAGGGAAGCCGAAGAACAAAAAGGGAAGAAGAAGAGAACATGCAAGGGGAATTGGCTATTAACCAAACAACAGGAAATTTACTCTAGGCAGTTCCCTCTATACCTACAATAGACATGCAAACTAACTAGCCAGTTAATTAAGCATGAAAATGTTGCCACTCCCAACAGATTTTCATCACATAAATAAATCTGGTGAACTCTGTGTGGATGGAACCACCGAATAACAAAAGCTTTCTGTGCCCCTGAGAGCAGTCAAGATCTTTTGAGGTAGCATATGCCATTTTGCAACAGCTTCCAGTGAACTCAAAATGGCAGCAACTGAGGGCCAGTTGGGTAGCAACCATTATAGCTCCTTACACACACAAAGTCTAGTTTAATGATGATTATTTGTCACATGGTTAGATCTACTGATAAGATAAAAAAGAATTATATTCTGTATTCTGTATTCTATATTCTACAGAGGTGCAGTAATGTATTTTTGGATTAAGAGCCCTTTCACGCTACACAGTTATAGCATTATGGCCATTTCTGCCCGGCACTGTTACAGTGCTATTATTCCACTTTCAACATCCTATGGAATCCTGGGGTTTGCAGTTTAGGGAGGGTCATTTAGAATTCTCAGCCAGAGAGTTCTTTGGCCTCAGTTAACTACAAACCCCAGAATTCCAGAGGATGTTGAAAGTGGACTAATAGCACTATAACAGTGTAGGGCGGAAATGGCTTATGATTCCGCTTTAACTGTTACAGCTGGAACCTGTAGAATCCTGGGGTTTGTACTTTGGTGAGGAAATAGATCTCTCTAGAGAGAGAATTCAAAATACACCACCCTAAACCGCAAACTCCAAGATTTCATAAGATAGAACCATGGGAGTTAAAGGGGAATCATAGTGCTGTAACTGTGTATGGTGAAAGGACCCCATAGGTTAAATGAAAACTCACTGATAGTACAATCTTATATATCAGGAGTCGATACACCTTTGGTCTTCCAAATGCTTTGGAACTACAACTCCCATGATCACTTGCCATTGATCTTCCCTGCTGGAGCTTCTGGGAATTGGTCCAAAGCATCTGGAGGACTAAAGATTCCCTACCACTGTTAGTTGTGTCTTGTTGTTGTGTGTCTTCAAGTTGTTTCCAACTTATGGCAACCCTACAGTGAACCTATCACAGGGTTTTCTGGGGCTGAGAAGTCACCCAGTAGGTTTCCATGACTGAGCAGGGAATCAAACCCAGGTCTCAAGGTTCATAGTCCAATGTTTAAACCACTGTACTATGCTGGCTCTCTATTCAGAAACAAGTCATGTTGAATTCAGTAGGGCTTCATTCTAGGATTATAGTTTCAGCAGATTTAGGAAAAACATTTTAGCATCAGCTGTCCATTTCCCTATGGAAATAAGCATATTGTTCTACCTTATGAGATTGTTGGAAGGACTGCTGAGAAGATAGAGTAAAGTACTTAGAATATTTTTACTACAATGCTTTGAATTTAAAAATCTTTGGAATCTCTTTTGGAAATGTGTATGAAACCCTGAAAACTGAGTTCATTGTATTGTACATTAAGGGAGACAATTTTCCCTCAATATCAATATTTGCCTTACTCCATAAATCCTTTCCATATAACCAGGGCCTCAATCAGACAGATAGAAGTACAGACACCCACACACCGAGCTTCTCTTTCCTCCATCTATTTTATAACTCTATAACATCTCAGAACCTCCCAGGTTATAAATATCATTCCTGTAATATACTCCAGGTAGAACAGCAAAGTTAGATCTATACTTTTCTGCTGTACCTTAATAAAAGTTCAGACACAGATCAAACAAAGCTAAGCCTGCCAGCACATCCAGAAATATTGCTTCCAGGAAATTAAAATTTCTATGCTTTCACCTGCACCTCCTTACATGGAGATATTGTATTCTTCTTCAAACGATAAGAAAAAGAAAAGGTCTTGAAACTAATTACTTTAGTGCACTACTTGGGGTAAAAGGATGAAGAAAGTACAATGAAAGCTGTCTAAAACAGCCATTCAAGAAACAGGCAAGCATTGGCTGCTTTTAAAAGATTAGTCAAAGAGCCAAGTTACAAATGCCATTGTCAGAAAATGTCTGAAGGGAAAAAGTACAAAAGACCACCAGAAAAAATATCCATTATTATTCCTGTACAACTTTCCTCTGGAGCCTTTAAGTGAAGCAGATTTTACTACCTGCAATATATTCAGGTTGTCTCATACCATATATTTAAAATTTCAAATTATAATTTAAGGAAAACTTCCTGTAAAGTTCAGGAAAAGACCCCGTATTTTTTAAGGAAAATGTTTGCTTTCAATTCACTCAAAAGTTTGTACAGTGTGTTTTGACGGTGGGTTTTGTTTGTTTGTAGAGGCTAGGGAATGAAATTATGTTTAAAATATACATCCTCAGGAGACAGATGTGGCAGACAGAACTGCATGTTCCAGACAGAACTTAGAAAAGTTACTTCTTTAACTACCACTCCCAGAATCCCCCATCCAGTACGGCCACTAATCATGCTTTCCAAGCAACTTGGAGTTCACTCCATAATGCAGCCTGCTACCCTCAAGCACAGAGGATTCACTCACATCCTCAGCTCCGACATATAATTCAAGAGCATGTCCTGTAAGGTTCTGTCACCTTCTACGCCCTTAAGAAGGACAGCTTCTTCTGAGAAACAGGCAAATGACCAGACGTTTCTTGGTTCAAAGGCTAGATGCCAGATTTACTGAGTACAAAAGTATAAAAGTAAAAAAATATATATGAGTCTGCTGCAGCAGGGTGCCGGAGGTTCGGGACAAAGGCCAGAGGTGGGGCAAGGCCTTTTTACCCAGGCAAACAGTATACACACCCACTGTGGCATTTTTCCACCAACCACAGATCCCCCCGTACCATATTAGGCAATGTCCAGAGGGAGGCGCTTCAGGTGAGGTAGAGTTATGAGTCAGCAGACGGGAGGGGTTAGGACTCCTGTGTATGTGACTATCTCCTGGCTTATAATGGAGATTGTCTTTCTTTTACTCACAGTTCTATAGGTGGAATAGGGCTGGGGTGAGCATCTCAGTCTTTACCTAGGCAGCCAGCCCTGAAGGTACACTAAAGCTACAGTCCATTTAATGTATATACTAAACTATAAGTCAAGATTTTACTCTAAAAATTTACCCTGGAAACTTGTGTCAACATCCACAGGTCAATGCTGGTTTCCACAGGAGTCAAGGCTGGCCCACCCAATTTCGGGGAGAAAGAAAGCATGAAGCTGATGCTGCCAAAAAGCCCCTAGAGGCCACCTCTGCATGCTTCTAGCAGGGAGGAGTTTGCTGGGTTGCTTTTCAATGATCCACTCCCTTTCATAGTATGAGTGAGAGTCAAAGGACATTGTTAAGAATGGTGGAAATATTACTTTTTTATTTTGTGTTGCAATATTACCTTTGCTAGTGCAGGAAGAGTAACATAGGCCCTTTCCACTCAATGCACCCAACCCACCATAGGGACAGGAGAAGGACAGGGCGGGGACAGGAGAAGGACAAGGCTGGGACAACATTTATGCATGACATCATCCTGGTCCCGTCCTTCTCCTGTTCCCAGGTGGCATGATCACACTCCAAACCGTCCCCATCAATGACCAACAATCGCACTGCCCTCCCACCGTGCACCTGCACTTACCTTGCTTACAGAGGTCCAGGAAGGGCAATGGCTGCACTTCCTGCCCCAGCACACCCCGGGACAGTACCCAGCTATGCTGTGACAGGAAGAGGTGTGGCCATCATGGTTCCTGGATCCCAGAGGCAGCTGGTGCAGAAAGGAGTGCTCCATCGTGCTCCACTCCGAGGACAGCTACTGCCACCATTGTCACCAGATGCCGCCGGGATAAAGGAAAGCTGCAGAAAGGCCTTAGAGTCTAATTTTATTTTACTTACTGTATTTAATGCTTGTAGCTGATACATAAAAATAGTATTATTGAAAAGTATTTCTTATAGAACTGGAGAAGTATATACAGTCAGCCCTCCACATTTGCAGGTTTCACTTTCGCAGATTTGATTATTCATAGATTATTTGCTGTCACCTCTGCTACATCTCTATACCATTTTTAATAGGGACTGCAAGCCTTGTGAGACTGAGAAACTGCAAGCAAGGCTTGTAAGTCCCTGTTAAAAATGGTGTGGGGCAGCAGTGGAGGTGGCAGTAAGCCCTACCAGCCAGCCACTTCTGCCTTGGGAAGGAACCCTGATGCCTCAAAGGAATCCATGATGGGTTGAATATGGTGACCCTACTTTTTTTGTGTTAAGTATGGTTTGGGAGGGCCTAGAGTTATTCACAGTTTTTCCACTTTCATGAGGGCCTTGTGCCCCTAACCCTAGCGAATGTGGAGGGATGACTGTATTACTAAAGATAAATAACTAGATTGACTAAATATGGATTATTAATAACTAAGTTAGAAATATTAAGTAGTTCTTGGATTCAATTAGGGATTATGACATATTTTATATATTAAGCAATAAATCTTAAATGTAATATTGTTTCTAAATATATTATATAAAGGTTACTATTAGATGTATAGTGGCTTTGTTGCAACATGGGTGAGAACCTTTGTTTAGTTAGGCTTTCTTAGGCTGAGTTATGTTTAGTGTGGTTAGTGTGGATTATCTATTTGTTTTCTGGATTAATATAAAGGATTGTCTTTGTGTAGCTTGGTTTTATTGTTAGGATTTATTGCTTTTTGTCCTTTGTTGTATGTTCTTTCTATTCTGTATTTTGTTTCTTTTTTTTTCTTTTCCTTTTTCTTTTTCTTGTGCATATAGGCTTTTACAGAATAGAAGTACAGGCCTAGAATTTGTGTCTGCAAAGAAGAAGAAAGGAAATAGAATAGTCTTTTACATGAATCAAATATTATAACATAAACTGATATACAAAGATGGACAAGGTAGAAGTGTAATTGTGCAAATCAACTGGAATGGCAAGATAATGCATTTAATTGACATTTATGGCCCAAATAATGAGAAATCAATCAACATTTTATGAACATTTATTAGGAAAGACATCAGAATTGGACTTACAAAATCTGATTTACATGGGAGATTGAAATGGAGTTTTTCCTAATAAAGATAAATGTTCCAGTAAAGGAATTAAGGAAGATCAGGGGAGACTACCCAGAACCTTCTATTGAGACTTAATGAATATTTACTTCTGAAGACAGAAATACTACAACAGTATAAACAAGAACTGATGAAATTCTTTGAACTGAGTTTAAGTAAGGGTGGATCCCACGGTAGTTTGGGATGCAAGCAAAGCTTATATGACAGAGCAATTTATAAAATATGGCCCCAGTCTGAAAAAAAGAAAGAGAAAGGGGGAAAAAAGAGTAAATTAATGGATGAAATACAAACCCAGAGGGAAAACCTGAGAAAAATTTTGATATAGAGACTCAACAAATGATTAAGTTACTTCAATAACAATTTTCATAGTTTACAGTCCAATAAATGAATGCTAAACTTCTACATCTTAAACAAAAGAATTCTGAATTTGCAAATAAATCTGAGAAGTGGCTCTTTTATCAATTGAGACAGATAAAGATAAATAAATCTGTCACAAAGATCAGGAAAGGCAATCAGTATGTAACAGACAAATACTAAAAGCCTTTGAGGGTAACAAAAAGAAATCTCAGATGTGAAAGATTATTTGGATAGACTCCAATCGGATAAACTCCATCTGGAACAAAAGCAAAGTTTGAATGGCCCTGTGACAACTATGGAGCTTATCAAAGCAATTAAAAGGATTAAAGAGGGGAAACCTCCAGGCCCAGATGGACTATCTTCCATATATTATAAGAACTTTAAAGTTGAGTTACTTCAACCACTAAAGATGGTGTGTGATGACTTCTTAGGAAAAAAACAGATGCCAAGCACTTCCAGAAATGCCTATGTTTCAGTGATTCATAAAGAAGATACAGATGAGGCATTAACAAAGAATTATAAACTTATTACTAAGCAATGAGTATATTTACTATTTACTATTATTTTGGCAAGCAGATTGAGGAAACATGTTTCTCAGAATATCCATGAGAATCAGAGTGGATTTTCGCCAAAAAGACAACTAAGGAGGAATATAAGAACTGTTCTTAATATTATTGAATATTTTGAATATCCTAATGACAAAAAAGCTGTTTTGATTTTTTCAGATGAAGAGAAAGAGTTTGATATTATTTCTTGGATTTACTTATTTCAAATATTGGAGAGAATAGATTTTGGTGAAAATATTATTTGGTCAATAAAGATAGTCTATTTAGTTACAAAAGCCCAGATTTTGGTAAATGGCAATGCAACAACACCAACTGAGATGAAAAGGGAATTATACAAGGTTATCACCTTTAATCTTTGCTGTTTATGTTGGCGTTTGAGACTTTACTGAGAGATATAGACAAGATGACAGGTTCTGCAGAATGAAGGTAAAGGAAAGACATTATATACTGAGGGCTTCTGAGGATGATCTCATGATAATGACACAAAATCCATTGGACTCAATGAAAGTTTTTTTTTTAATTATGGCATTTGGGACATGCTCCAAGTTGAAAGTGAACTGTGATAAAACTGTTGACTAAAACATGACTTCCGAACAGAAAAATGAATTAATTACTCTTTCCAATTTAAAATGGGAAAGGGAGTAACAATTATGAAGAATAATAGTATATTCTTTCAAAATATTAATGAAAAAGTCTGGAAAGAAATTAAAAGAGACTTAGAAATATGGGAAAAGTTAAATTTGTCTCTTTGGGAGAGAATTGCAGTAATAGAAGCAAATGTTATGCCAATACTTTATTCTAAATCCAACAATCATGATCATAAGAAATGGAATACCATTTATACAATGGCAGAAAGAAATTTCCAGGCAAGGAAACCCAGAATAAAATTCAAAACATTGTGTGATGCTAAAGAAAGGGCTGGTCTGGGAAGTCCTAATTTTAAATTGAATTGAATTGAATTTAAATTGAATGAGGCCTGTTATTTTGTATGGTTGAAGGAATGGATATTGTTTAGAAATGAGAGACTCTTGGAACTTGAAGGTCATGATTTAAGATTTGGGTGGCAAGGACAGTTTTGATATGAAAAAAGTTAAGGCACATGCTAAATTTAAAAATCATTGTATTAGAAGGGCTCTTCTATGAGCTTGGTATAAATATTAATGGGGACTTTTTTGTAAGATAATATTAGCCACTACACTGAAAGAAGCCTTTTTCAGGAAATAATGGGTTAAAAATCACAGATGGTTGTTTATGATGACCTTTTATACTTTGAACAAGATAGCTAGAAGTTTAAGTCAAGTAAGATTCTTCTTAAGGAAGGCAGAAATCATAAATGATTTGCTTATATGCAACTGTAAAGGATAGATTTAATCAGAAGAGAGCTCTAGCCATAGAGGTCAGAGAAAATGAGTTTAATTGAGAGTTGTGTAAAGATGACGACCCTGTAATTAAAAAAAGTGTGCAAATGTCTTTTGAAACTAGAGACAGAAGATGAATGTGTAAAACAGTACAGTGGCGGAGCTTGGAGTATGTGGAGGGGGGACGGGGGGGCTATGGCACAAGGGGTGTGGCTACAGTGTGTGGCGGCAAGGCCAGGGCATGTGGGGTGTGGCCAGGGCATGCAGGGGCGCAGCTACAGGTGGGACACCCCAAAAACATTGCCACTCAGGGCAGATCACCCCCCCACCTCCACTTCCCTACAAGACTAAAATAATATATGATAAGGTAGGCCCAAAATTTTGAGCACAGTGTTCAAATGGATATATGGGAAAAATGTGGTGTAAAGATATAAAATTTAATCTGTGTAGTAATTTAAAAGAAAACGTGAAAGATGATGTATAGGTTGGATCTAACCCCAAATAAACTGTCAAAAATGTCTAAGAATGTTTCATATGTTTCAGTGTTGGAGATGTCAAGATAAGGAGGACTCCTTTTTCTATATGTAGTGGACTTGCAAGAAGGTGAAAAAATATTGTTCTCAGATTTACATGTCAATCCAAAAATTTTTAAAAGTGGATTTTATAATGTCACCAAAAATGTTTTTGCTGGATATTACAGATAAAGAATTGGATAGTAAATATGGATTAATGTTTTGATATAAGATAACAACAGCAAGACCATTTTTTGCTCAAACCCGGAAATGGAGTAAAGCACCACTTATGGAAAATTGGATTGTTATAGCTACTGAGTTAGCTCAAATTACCAAACTAACAGAAAAACTAAGGGACAAGCCAACTGAAGATTTTTTTTTTTGAAGGATTGGAAACCATTTATGGACTTTTTGCAGTGCAATGCAGTGCAAAATGCAAAAATCTGTGGCTGTGGTAACTAGTTACTCTAGCAGGATTATCTAGTTGGATCTATAATAGTAGAATAATTTTTTTCCTTTTTAAAAAAATTAATTACAGTTTGGCTTGGGTGGGGGTCAGAGCCCTTTTATGTTTCAGTAACTTAGTGTTCAGTGTTTTAGTTTAGTATTTTAGTATTGTGATACTGTTTCAGTTTAATTTTAGTTTCTTTCTTTCTTTCTTTCTTTCTTTCTTTCTTTCTGCCTTTTCTTTTTCTGGATGCATATTACTTTGTGAATTAGATTGCATTAAATTGAATACGTACATGAGTTTAAAAAATTGTTTCCATTTGAAGCAATTTCTGAAACATTAATCATGAGGAAAAATATGGATGCCTTTTCATGAAATGGATTAGAATTTTTGTCCAGTTCTAAATTAAAACTGTCCTCACATTAAGCAGCATCATGAAATGGACAAATTTGTCATTTAATGGGCAAGTTTCCTTGAAGGCTAGAACAGTTATGTTGTTTTAAATTCCCCTTTAATTAAAGACTACTGTGTAGTTCTTTCTTTTTTGATTGTATCATGACAGTTGTACTTTCCTGCAACTGAAGATATAGCAAATAGTATGCTGCAAGATGAAAGAACACATTTCATAGAAATAGTTCTTTTTCTGTTCATACTCCCATCTTTTTCTTCATTTGCAAAAAAGAATGAAAGTTGCAGACACTGGCCATTTCCACACTGGGCTTCTGAAATGGTGCAGAGCGACCTCTCACGGAGGTCTTCTACACCGTAGAGTGGACTGGCGTGGACTACTTTTTGTAGTTCCACACCAGAATCCACTCAGGAGCGGCCAGAACTAGCCGCGCTGAGTGTTTTTTAAAAACCTCTTTTTCAAGGTTTTTAAAAAGCACGGAGCACGCAGCCCCGCGCCGCTCCATCGCCCAGCTCCGACGCGGATTTGCAGGCGCACGCAAATGCGTTCCTGCAGATCTGCCGGGGGCGGGCTTCCAGCTGGCGAGCTTCTCCGGTTGGTGGAGAGCCTCCACCAACCGGAAGCTACCATTTGGGACGCCGGAGGACTGCGGAGCAGTGAGCTCGCACTGCTCCACGTCGCGACGGACTTACCCGACTGCCGGTAAGCTCCGTTTTTGGACGTTTTCACCCGTTCCCCCCCCACACGTGTGGAAAGGGCCACTGATTAATTCCCTTGATATAACAACAGCCTTCTAGCAAAGGCAAGATCAGACAGTAAGAATGTTTTATCCCCATGTGAAGAAAACTGCTGGTAGGACAGAAGTCAGAAGTATGTTGGCAGGAGATAAATAAAGCACAAAATAATACTGGAAGAGTGAAATAATATAAGCCTCATCTTGCCAAGGATCATTCTTAAACTAGGGAACACTATTTGATATTTTGAGATGCTGTGAAGAACAATTAAAAATCATTTGTGTTGTTCAGAAATTTCCCAGCATCCATGAGAAACAAATAATGAATATCACTGGCATTCTCAGGTTCTGTGCAACAAACTCTTTTCCAGAATTCATTTATTGATGTGTACTTTCAAGTCATCTCTGACCTAAGGTGATCCTAAGGTGAAGCTATCATAGGGTTTTCTTGCCACGATTTGTTCAGAGAAGGTTTTTCATTGCCGTCCTCTGAGGCCATTTCTACACTACACTGTTATAGCGCTATGATTCCACTTTCAACATCCTGTGGAATTCTTGGGTTTGTAGTTTACTGAGGCCAAAGAGCTCTGTGGCTGAGAATTCTAAATGCCCCTCCCTAAACTTCAAAACTCATGATTCCACAGGATATTGAAAGTGGAATAATAGCACCATAAGTAGTGTGGAAACAGCCAGGCTGAGAATGTGACTTGCCTGAGGTTACTGAGTGGGTTTCCATGGACAGGTGGGGATTTAAATCCTGGTCTCACAGATTCATAGTTTAACACTCAAACCACTATACCACCCTGGCTCCAGAGTTCACTTGAGGGGGCCAAATGAGTTCCACCCCTCATTTAGAAGATATGCTAAAACTGTAAGCATTATTTATTCACTTGAAGAAATTATTCTCATCACGCAGTTGAGAATTACAATTCATATTAAAACAGCACCATCAAGAATCTTCAGTCATATTCAATCAGGTAAAATGGCTATAGCTGATCAAGCTGGTTTTTGACCAGTTTTCTTGACTAATACCCTCTCCCCCGGTAAGCATAGACTTGGGCTGCAAAACTATTTTGACATATTGAGCAAAAAGCCCCATGTGTTTCAACAAGAGAATCTGGGACGTCAGCCAGTTTGTTTTCTTCCAGAGTATTTCTATCACTTCTCTGTCCGTTCTTTCTTCCATGCTTCGATTTTCTAGTCCCACTGAGCTAGATAGTATCTTTCAAGTTAAAGCCAAAGACATGTTGGTGCCTGAGGCAAGAAGCAGGGGTGAGGTAGGGATTTGATCTTTGTGAATTCCAACTTGAACTGAGCTGATCCACACTTCCCAGAGTAATGTGTGGATCAAAACATACAAACTAGAGCACAACCCTTCTTATTGTCTTTCACCAAAGTATACCACTGGAGACATAGGAGATGGTAATAGCATATGTATTTCTATATTGCTTATTAGCTAAGTGCTCCCTAAGCGGTTTACAACGTGTTTAACTAATTGCCCCCAACAAGCTGGGTACTCATTTTACTGACTTGAGGAAGGATGGAAGGCTGAGTCAACCTGGAGCCCAGCAGGATCAAACTCACAACCTTGTGGCTGCAGTACTGGCATTTAACCACTGCACCACCAGGGCTCCTGATAGACAGACTGATGGACGGATGGATGGACGGACAGACGGACAGACAGACAGATTTCACACATAGCTAAATGAGAAATGATAGAGAAATCAGAAAGGCAAAAATGTCAATTGGCTAAATGATCTACCAATATGAAGAGACGTGTTAAGATCACAAGTCACTGAAATGAGACCATGAGAGCATCAAACAAAGATTGCAATAAACTAGTCAGCACAGCAAAGTCTCATGGAGGGTTTGTTATGAGCCAGATAATTTTTCTTTTCTTTTGATGAGCACTTGTTCAATAGGAACTTGCAAATTTGTGAATGGAAAAAGTCTACATATGGCACGGATGCACTTACGCAACTGCTCCCCACAAAGGGAAAAAGAGACCCCAGCTGAGAAGGTGCCATAGCTCAGTGCCATAGCTTCTCATGTAGGAGGTCTCCTGTTTAATCCTTCAATCTCCAATACATATGATTTCCCCTCTGCACCTGTTTGCTCTATGCGGAAGGGAGTGCAATGGCACTGCCTCTTCCTTCCACAGTGCAACTACACACTTTCCATTGCTGAACTATGGAAGGAAGTGTCGCCATTGCGCTTCCATGGCTTCTGCACATCCAGGAGGGATGAGAGTGCCACATGATCACAGGCGCAAAATGGATTTTTTCTGTTTTCTGAAAACTGCAAAAGCACAACACTTGGGGATGGGATGGCTGTGGGCCAGCAATGACGCTGTGCGGAAGCATGACCTGCCAAACGCTGCTATCTTGTCCCAGAAGCGGCACAGCCTCATTGTGTGGAAATGGCCTAAGTAGTAGGGGATCTGCCTTCCCATAAGATAGCATGCAATACACACATGTTGGGCAGCAAATGCTATGAGACAATAGTACCAGTTGGCCAGCCATTCCTCTTAACATATACCCCAAGTGGCCAATCCTCTATATTGAAAGACAGCTTTGTGTGCTCCTAAGCTAGTAGCCAATGACTATCCCATCACTACTGTTACATTAAAAATCAACCATGACAGGAGAAGCCATCCTCTCCTATACCTCAGGCAGCAAAACACCATTTTTAAATTCTTCACAAAGTGCTGTGATTTTTCTAAGCAAAGATTTTAAAATGCATTACAGTCCCTGCCTGTACACTTATAAGCTAACCAATAAGAAAAAGGGATGAGACAGAAATGGGAAATGGGAAAATGAAGTGAGCAGGGGAGTAATTCTTAGGACAATTGAACGGAGTGCAAGAAGGGAGAAGACCTTTTTGTCAAAAAGCATACTCATAAAAAAATAATTACCAAATTAAGTAACCAATTACATGCTCATGGATGCAATCTAGTCAGAGAGAAATTTTCTTCCACAATTAAGCATGTGATAAACTAGCACCGAAAAAAAATATTAAGCTTGACACAGGAATGCTGTCCATCTGTCTCTAATTTTTTTCCTGGGGTTGGACCAATGTACCAGATGAATTATGAAAACAGCTGCTATACAGGTTTTACTTGTATGTTTTAAAGGTAGCTGCTGACAGTAAATGTTAACTCCCTTTCCCTGCAAACAGCTGTCTCAGAGAAATAGGCCATTTCCGCTCTACATTGTTATAGTGCTATTATTCCACTTTCAACCTCCTGTGGAATTCTGGGGTTTATAGTTTAGTGAGGCCAAAGAGCTCTTTGGCTGAGAATTCTAAATGCCCCTCCCTAAACTGCAAACCCCAGGATTCCATAGGAGGTTGAAAGTGGAATAACAGCACTATAGCAGTGTAGTGCGGAAATGGCCTTAGAGACAGAAGTGTCTCTATGTCCTAGCTGCCCCTGGCATTCTCATAGAAACCATTGTGAGTATGGCTCTGCTACTGTGTAGATTTTGGTAATCAACTGTGATTTTTAAATAATTATTAACTGCCTGAGCTCAAGTGCTGTATGAGTCTTACCCCTCTGCCCTTTATTCCTCCTAAGTCCTATGGTGTAAGTCAGACTGAAGATAAGCGAATAGCCCAAAGTCACCCAGTTACGAGTAAGTTTCATGGTTCAGTGAGGGATAGAAGGGGTATTTCCAACTCAGCTTCTTTAACCATTGCACCACACTGACTCTCTGTCACGCCCAAAATATAGCAGAGATTGCTCCCACAGCTTTGGAAGCATGCCCAGCAGCAGAGAGTGCCTTACCAGCAATGCACTGTAGCCAGGAAAAACTCACCCACGCCAACTGTTTTCTTCCATCAAGGAGGCAATTTATTCTTGAGTTACAATGTATACATATTTACAAGATTCTCCAGAAAGCATTCCAGCATCCCCCTGCTTGCTCTTTCTGACAGAGCCTCCAGCAGACACATCAGGCACCGTGTACAACTTGCTGGCTAGCTCTCAGCTACATTTGTACTCACACTAGCTGATGCAATCCTGCCAGCCTTTGCATTCTCCCCACACCTGATGCAACCTTCTCCCCTGGTTGCTCATCAGCATGACTCAGCTAAAGTCACATGGCTCTCCACAGGTGCACTTAATGACCCACATCACAAAGTATTTTCTACAGGTTTGGTCCAACCTTTACTTGACACTCTCTGCCTTGCTGTGCCTGTTGTGCATGTTCTGTGGCTACATATGTATCTTCAAGGCTTGATTCAGAAGAACACAAACAGGAAAGCAAGCCACATGTCACCCTAATGTATAACAACAACAACGTTCTTTTCACCAAAGGGTGGAACATCAACATATACAGTCAAGGACAATAATACAGAACTCTATCAATGCACATAAAATGAAATTCCAAGCATCTCACCAGTCACCACCCACCTCAGCAAATTCTACCAAAACTCAGTAGATAATAATCTTTTTTTTTTCTTTTGCATACTGATAGTGAACTCAGACACAGGCCCTTTCTACTTCACCCTCCCAACCTGCCACAGGGGGAGGAGAAAGACGGGACTGCAACAACGCTGATGCAAGATGTCATTGCAGTCCCATCCCTCTCCTGTGCCCAGGCAATACGATTGCACCACAAATCATTTATGTGTTTTTCCAGTCAATGATGGGTGATTGCACCATCATCCTGCCATGTGCCCATGCTTATGCTCCCTGCAGAGGCCTTGGAAGCGCAATGGCTCCACTTCCTACCCCAGAGCAGCGTGGGACAGTATCTGCCTGCACTGTGGGAGGAAGAGGCATGGCCATCATACTTCCTGGATCCTGGAGGCAGCCAGTGGGGAGGGGAATACTGTTGTTCTCCCCTCCTGGCAGGGCTGACTCTGGGACCCACACTGGATGTCTCCAGGACAAGGTAAGGTGCAAAAAGGGCCACAGAGTGATAATCACTATATAGCCAGAGCAATATTGCTGAGAAATGAAGGACATATTAGCATTCCCTGAAGTTTTCAGGGAAGTAAGAACAGGAATATTTAGAAGAGATACTATAGGGCCGAAAGAACAACCCCAAAACCCTGGGGGGGGGGGCAATAGAACAAAGTATCTGGAATGAAGGTGAAACATGGGAGCACTCTGCACTGCATTTCCACTTATACCTTACTAATTAACAACCAGTTACTCCAGTATTATGCCATCAGTGGTCATGTTGATTGAGACATTCTGGAAGCTACAACTCTCAAAAGTAACTTTCCTAAATTCCAGTCCGATTTAGAACTTGTTAGCCGAGTGAGGCAATTGCCTCAAGCAGCAGATGGTGAGGGAAGCTGTAGGAGCAGCCCACCCCCGTGTTTTTTCCTGAGCCAACCAAGACATTTTCTCCTTCTGAGAAACAGAACTATCAGGTTACAAAGCCATGTGTCTTTCCCCCACTGCCCAGCCATTTGTTTCCTGCCCTCTGCTGCGGTAGAAGACATAACGTGGACATAAAATTGAACTGCTGGTCCAGCCAACTTCTCTCCATTTAGAATGGAATCTTGTCTTGGTGGTACCATCGTGTCTTTGACCTGAACCACCAACGTGTCTTGAGTTAGCCCAGAAAGAGTGAAGCCAACCCAAGTGAGGAAGATAGAAGAGAGGCTTCTCCGAACATTCTTCCTCATAGCCCCCCTTTCAGCCACCCTTTCTTGCATAGCACACCCTCCAAGACTTCACAGATGAAAACCAGGACACATGTGGCCAAGCCACGTCAGAGTGTGGCCAAGATGACAAAAGTTATTTATCAGGAAGAAGAGACAAGCTAGGAGAAGTGCAGTAGTTTGCTATTGCCTGAGCCTAAAGGGAAGAGCAAGATTCTGCCCCTTCTTTCCTCTCTGATGAGTTAATTGAATGGAAGCTACTTTTGGACTTTGAAGTTAGTTTGTACTAGTTGAAGTGAGTCAGGACAAAGGGGGAAAGTGAGAGGAGGAGAGAAAAACTGGGACATTTTGCAAGAAGCTGTAAGAGTGGATTAATAGAGACTGTCCCTGTCACATTGGCACAGTTGGAATCCATGACAAAGCCGTGAAGTTCACATCCTTTGGCCTGCCATATTCACAGGCCAATCTGCCTGGTACTGGAAGTCCTGAAAACCCAGTGCATGGAAATTTTGCATTGTGGACTATGACTCCCAGAATCCACCAGCCAACATGCTCATTGGCCATGCTGGCTGGGAGGGTCTGTGAACTACAGTCTAGGAATAACTTTTCCAAGCTCCGAATCCAGCTTTTAGCTCCAGCCTGTGTCCAACTCCATGTGACTGCTATTTGATTACCTTTCAAAATTGTTCACAATACCTTGTAGGCTTTCGTTCGGCACTTGATGTTTTTCTGCACAGGGCCAGTGTCAATCACTGTCTAGAAAAAGCTGTGCATCCGCCTCATGAACATATGGCTGCGTTTCAGGGTGATATGACTCAAACCGCTCGTTGAGGGTATCAAGAGACAAGTACAAAGCAGCTGTGTGTGAATTTGTGCAAATTATTTGGGAGAGGGGGAAGAAAGAAAAGAAATATCCATAGGATTGTTATGTCTCTATTTTATATGTACATTATATTGTTTTTATAATTTTATGTACACCACTTTGGGATGGACAATAAAGGAGCAATATAGGGGAAATAATAATATGTTCTAAGCAAACAAGTCAGCAGTGGGCAGGACCAACTGAAAGCAGGTACTGTATTTTCTGCCACACCATTTTCTCCCTGGGGTTTATTTTTCATTTATTTTTAATCTCTTCCTCATTCTGACATTCTTTTCTCACTTTCTTTCTTGCCACCCGGCAGCCAGCCCAAACTGATCAATTCCAGTGGGCTTTTTATATTAAATCAAAGACTATTTGCAACTCTGTGACCACAGGTTGCCCATCCTTCCACTTTGAGTGAAGAAATACTGGCTGGAATTCAGCACAGGACTTAACATCTACCTCAGCAGACTTACATCTATGGGAGATAGAGTTGATCAGTTTTCCAACCCCCATATTCAGCAAGGAGATGCCATTAGATTCCTACATGGGGTGGGGGCAACAAAGACACTATGGCACACTGAGATTGATATATAGCGGGGCTGATGTGACATGGATGCTGATGCTAACTGGGCACTCATGATGCCTGCCTGGACAATGGCTGATGACTGTTGATGTGCTAGGCTGCCCCATGCTGACGCCCAGTGGTAGGGCCCGATGCGTATCAGGACACTCGTGCTGGCGTCCTGACATGCATCTTCACAAATCACCAAGAAAGTTTTCTAGTGCCTCTACTATGTAGCTAAGAATGCATAACGTAATGCAATATAGACTGTGATGTATAATTGCAGCCATCATCTGTTTCTGACTTCAGTTCTGGGCTGATGAACTTTTTAAGGAAAAAACAGGCTGCTGTGCCAGATTTGTATCTTGCACTTTACAAAATTTCTATAAAAGATGCTCAAATAACGTATTGCATAAAGCATGCTTACCTTTTGCATTTACCAGGGACTCCTTGTTTAACTGTCATGAGTTTCAAACCACCTAGCTGCTGTTGCCATAACTACTAGGAAATGGATCTCAATTGCTTTGAAAATTTCAGATTAGCAAGAGCTGGTTGCATCCATTCCACAGCAAGTATGTTGGTGTTCATTCCTTGTCAACAACATCTCTTGTCACAAGAGTGTTTTAAAACAGGGATTAGACAGGCATACATTCTGACTTTAGGTAGAGAGGTGACCCTTAAACAGCCTTCTGAAAATTCTTGCATAATCTTGCATGTCTAGGGTGCCCTTAAAGTTACATCAGATCAGGGTTCTGCATCAAATCAGGTTTGAGAAGGAGAAGAAGTCAAGGTCATCACCTCAACAGTTTTCCAGCCTCAAAAATGTTTGATACCCTTTCAGAGAGGGACAGATTGCAGGAGCTTACTTCGTTTTTGTGTGGGGCTTGGAGAAGGGAACTTTCTTCCTCGGGCAGCAGAGTTGAGTTTCTATGGGGTCCTCCAAGTAGACCAATGTTATTTGGAAGTTGTGGTTTTGGTTGCTATAATTCATGTTTTTAAAGCCAACAAATAAACAAAAAAGATACCGTGACATCATTTCTGTGATTCAGGACTACTTCCTGGCAGTACCTAGCATCATCTGCAACATTTTATTCCCAGCCTTCCGTATTTTGTTTTCTAATTCTGAGACATATTGAAACAAAGAAAAAAGCAAACAAAAAAAAATCTACATCTCTTATCTTCCTTTTGTTTCTTTCTTTTTAAAAACCAGTATTAATGCTGTAGGGCATCAGCAAAATGGCACCTTTGCACTCTAGCACTGTAACTCTAAGGCCATCACTGCCCTATACTGTTATAGCGCTATTATTGCACTTTCAACATCCTATGGAATTCTGGGGTTTGTAGTTTACTGAGGCCAAAGGGCTCCCTGGCTGAGAATTCTGAAGGCCCCTCCCTCAACTGCAGACCCCAGGATGCCACAGGATGTTGAAAGTAGAAAATGGAATAATAGCACTATCACATTATAGTACAGAAAGGCCCCAAGTTAATTCAGTTTGATTCTCCATTTTGAAGGCAATTTTGGATGTTGGTTATCTATTATTTATTAAAATACTTATACCTTACCCTATATCAAGGGATCTCAGGATGGCTAGTGACCAAAAGCACAGTTTGCTAATACTGTCCTCTTCAGCCTGGTCAAACTCCATAATAACTTTGGTATCATCAAATACAAGGGAAGAGAGAGCCAGTTTGGTGTAGCGGTTTGAGTGTTGGACTGTGACTCTGAAGAACAGGGTTTGAATCTCTGCGTGGCCATGGAAACCTACTGGGTGCCCTTGGACAAGTCACACTCTCTCACCCTCAGGGAAAGGCAAAGGCAAACCCCTCTGAACAACCTTTGCTAAGAAACTCCTATGATAGGTTCACCTTTTGGTCACCATAACTCAGAAATGATTTGAAGGCACACAACAACACCAACAACCAGTAGAGCAAGTGTGGAAGTTGTGCCCCTAGGTGATGCTTCATCCACCGCCACTGTCCCATGCCTAGGAAGACCCCGACAGGGATGGGGAGCAGCAGTGGGCCAAGCCCGGGGAGGTTCAGCTTTTTTGCACCCCCAGTATTGGTGCCCAGGGCACGTGCCCCAGTTGCCCCACCCTAGATATGCCTCTGACAACGCAAGGATGGGAACCTATGGCCCAAGAAAATTTTCAGATTTAGACTCCTTGAAGATCCTGCTGATATGGACAAAAGTTTTGTGACAACTTAAATGCTACTGTTGAAATTCTGCACTGTCAGCTGGAGTTCTCATTGTAGCTACTTCTGCTGATGCCACCTCCCGAAAAGAAAAAATCTGCCTCTCAAACCAGGCAATCCAAGGGTTTCCAAGGCTGTGAAGATCAGTGGTATTTTGCTGCCTGGAGGTGTTCAGACAGGTAGCTGGAAAGACCTCTTGAGATTCTACCACAGCTGTTTGTCTCAGTGTGACCTGGGACTGAGGCCATTTCTGCACTAGACTATTATAGTGCTATTATTCCACTTGCAACCTCCTAATGGAATCCTGGGGTTTGTAGTTTAGGGAGGCGCCTTTGAGGCCCGTCTCTAAACTGCAAACCCCAGGATTTCATAGGATGTTGAAAGTGGAATAACAGCACTATAACAGTCTAGTGCGGAAATAGCCTGAGAAAGCACTGCAATCATCATGTCCCAACATCTTGATCTGCAGCATCTTGGAAAGGTAGGTTTTGGGGAAAACATCTTGTCATTAATGACTGTAAATGTAAAATCGCCGAAGTTATAAGATCTAAGTGCAACAACTGTTTTTGTAAATATTGAACATGATGCTAACCTACACGTTGTAATTAAAAGGTAGCTTTCCCTTGTTCTGGATGTAGTAGCACTGCAGATATAACCCCTGCCTGTGTGGGTTCTATGCCACTTAGTTGGGCATGTGTTTTTAGCTAGAACCATGATTAGAGAGAATGATAAACAATTGACCACATGGAACAAAATGCGCATATAATCTGTTCCAATAAGAACAATAACACTACCTCTGAGTCCAAATTTAAAAAAACAATAGAAATGTGATCTAGTGCACAGCCCAATCCAAATATTTATCTAGAAGTAAATCTAACACATTTCATTCCCACTTCCAGGAATGTAGTACTTGGCGCTGCTGTTGGAATGTCATCAAAGGCACATTCAGTTGCTTGAAATTATACGTACATTGCCATTGTTAATTCTGGTTGAATGTCATTCAGTGTAGATAGAGATACATTTAAAGATAATTTCAAGTGGTTTGAAAAATTCACCAGTTACACAATTGGTTTCCAAATCTTTGCATACTTGGAATGAATAGAATGTCTTCCTCCTTGCTTTCTTTTAAAAAGGCAAGTCTTGCACACATTTTCTTAAATCCTGACAAAGACTGCTAAGCTGCAAAGGTTTTTTTTTTCCTTTCCTTTTTTGGTACAGATGCCATGATGGGAGCAACAATATTAGTGTGCAAGCCCAAGACTCTGGTCTTGTCCTGTCTCAATCTCCTCTTCATTTTGCTTCTTCAAAGTGCTACCGGAAGAGAACTGAAGTGTGTTGTTATAGTAAGTACATAAATACTTTATTTCATATCCTGCTATGACAAGCCTGCATAACCTTTGACCTCCTTTCTCTGTGCCATCACGAGCGAATGAATGTTCCTCTGTTTCTCAGAAAACTTATTTTTTCTGGACTACATTTCCCAGAATTACCCAGCCAAAATGGTCATTGGTCATGCTGGTTGGAAAGTTCTGGGAGATGTAGTCCAAAACAAATCTTTCCCAAGCCACTGGCCATTAGCTGTGCTGGTTGCGGACTTCTGGAAAACAGTGCAAAAAATAATTTTCCTGAGCTCTGCTGTTTCTATAATCCCAGGCACAAAACAATAACATGAGGAGTATCAGGTATCGCTGGGGCTTGGGGCTCTCAGCTTGGTGAGTGACAGATTGTGCAGGTTTAGGGTTCTGGGGGACTAAAAGTCTGGTTGCAATGAAATTCAACAGGTGAACACGTGCAGTCATTCTTTCTTAGCTTGACTTACCTCCCAGGCTTGTTGTAAAATGGAAAGAAGGAGAGCAAAAAGCACCATCTTGAGCTTATTGGAGGAAAAACCAGTTGTACTGTAACTAATAAATAGTAAATTAATATGACACAATGAAATTAATATGTCTGCTACATGTTTCCCTCTCCCTCATCAGGCAGGAATGTGGATGGGATGTCCAGGGCATTAGCTATATCAGCTACTGGACACTGGCACAGTTGAAAATCTGCCCAGAAGGCTTGGCTCTGTCTCCTCCTCATGGCCAGATATTTAGAGCCTGGTCAGCTTCAGAGAGCCAGGCTTCCATGACCAGCAGCAGCAGCAGTGACAGGACTCCTTCTAATGTAGGCAGGGAGCAGTACAGTTTGCTCCTCCTAGCACTCTCCTACTGCCCTGAGATCTTGGTATACAGGGTGGAATATGAATATTTTATATATAAAATAGTTATTAAATATTTTAACACAAGAAGAAGAAAGAAAGAAAGAAAGAAAGAAAGAAAGAAAGAAAGAAAGAAAGAATTTGAATAAATAATTATCACTGGCCACCTCACTCTTTCTAAGGACCTTACTGCACTACACTGCTGTAGTGCTATTATTCCACTTTCAACATCCTGTGGAATTCCGGGGTTTGTAGTTTACTGAAGCCAAAGAACTCTCTGGGTAAGAATACTAAAGGCCCCTCCCTAAACTGCAAACCCCAGGATTCCACAGGATATTCAAAGTGGAATAACAGCACTCTAAACAGTGCAGTGTGGAAAGACCCTATGTGATGGACAGACACTGACTACAATCAACAACTTCTATACCTTGTCCACAATATCCTGAATGTTGTGCCATTTCACAGAAGGGGAGGGCTATGAAATGACAACTGCCGCCAAAACATGTTTGGAAACTGTTTGAAGCAACTTCTGCAAAGTGGTTTTAGTATTATTATTATTTTTAGAGTGCTGGGGAAAAGGAAAATCTGAGAGAACTTCTCTGAAAAAAGAATACTTGTCAAGATACTTTGCCTGAGCAATACCCAAATCTGTGAAGCAAATTACCCCATATTTGTCAGGGACCAATCATCACTTTAACCTCTGAAGTTTAATACATCACAAAATTGGCCCTGAGGTCATCCACACTGGGATGAGATTTGTTTCAGTTGTTCCCATTGACTAGGGACAGTTTCTCTTTGTTGGTGTGTGTCACTGGTAAAATTAGTTCTTCTTTTAACATGAGCACTAGAACACATTTGCTTCCCTTCTGTTCCCCTCATCACCATGGTTGCTTATTTGGCTGATGAAATATTGCTAAGGGTGTCTAAGATACAGCTATTCTATGAAAAGGGCAACCAGGTCTTTTGTCAGATTATTCTAGAAAGTAGTCCAAAGAGTTTTGAAAACAAAAGTGGGAGCATCAGTTGATGGAGGCACAAGACAGACCAGAAGGCAAATCATTAGAGAATCAACAAATGCAAGGGAGTACTAGTTCCACTAGGTACACTAGGGTCAGATACTATTTGCTTGCCATTTTCAGCTAGTTTTAAGGCAACCCATTTGAGGGGAGGGAAGCTAAAAGGCGATATTGGTGGATATTTGAAAAATCTTCCCAAAATCAGGGAGCCTTAGAGCTATAAAAGTGGGTTTTCAGGGGCCACATATGGCCTACGGACTGCACTGTTCCCCTCCCTCCAGTATACCAAGGGTGGGTAACTGCAATGGCTCTGGAGTCCATTTTCTCCTCTGGACCCCTCCAGTGTTTGTAGGAACTGTCAACAATGCCACCAAAAAAAAAAAAAAAGGAACAACAACCTGGAAGCCCACTTCTCATTTTGAAAAACGGGTAATTTTTTTGATGTTCAACATTGGGAAGGGGCTGCAACCTGTTAAAAGAAACAGCAGTAGCAGTTAACAAAAAGAATTTCCACAACTGCAAACTTCTTAATTCACCCTATATTTTTGACCAGAAAAAAAGCAGTTTTGAGGAGTCTAGAAGAGCCACAAAAAGAGCCTTGGGGACCCTTTGCGCACCCCTGCTGTATACCGTGGGGGAACCTTCAACCTGCTGTCCTAAATTTTTTGTTCAAAATCAAAGATCAGTACCACAACATTTTAAAAAGATGCAGATAAAAACTATCAGCTGGGGAAAATACACAGTGCCTTAGAGACTGCACAAAATGTTTTCTTACTTATCTTTCAGGTAAACGGACAACTATTGAATAAAGTGAGATTCATGTCAAATAAACATATGTAGACTTGTACTCTTACATGAAAATCAGTGGAAGCTCCATAGCCCTATTCTTATGGACGACTGCTTCAAAGTCCCACTGAGTTCAGTGGGATCATTACTTCTGTGTTCGTGTGTGTAGGTGTGTACAGTATTCCTGGATGTATAAATTTCAATTAGATCATACTCTGGGAGTTCAGGTAATACAATCCAGTTGCAAAACATCCAGCTGTAAAAAAAATCCAGGCATAGTTGTCAAGTCATTAGGTGAAAAATATAGTATGGCCTGTTCCTGTGTCCTGATTTTATGCTCTCCTCTCCCACCAAAAAGCAAGAGGGATGGGCAGTCTTAAGAATAACAGTAAAAAGAAAAAAAAGTAACAAATACAGAATGAAAATAATTAAAGATCAGACCCACCTATATAAACCCTATGTAATGTATTCAGAAAAGGAGATCTGATATATACAAAATATTCATGGTATTATGAACAACAAAGTACACATTCCTATATATGTGAACATCTGATGTACACCAGGATGCATAACATTCAAAATGATATCAGTATATGCGACTAGAAATATATGTACCTTTCTATTATATACCTAATAGAACCAAGAAGAGGCAGGTCATGCAATAAACCGACTAGGTCAAACTGTAGCTGATATCCAAGTCCATTTCCACACTACACTGTTAGTGCTACTATTTCAGTTCCAACATCCTATAGAATCCTGGGGTTTTCTGTTTAGGGGAGGGGCCTTCAGAATTCTCAGCCAGAGAGCTCTTTGGCCTCAGTAAACTACAAACTCCAGAATTCCATAGGATGTTGAAAGTGGAATAATAGCACTATAATAGTGTAGTGTGGAAATGACCAAAGTTTCAACAGACCAGTGAAGCCTCTGAGCTGCTGAATAAGTCAAATGTAGGTGAAGCAGCCAACAAATGATTCAACAGTTTCCAAAACAATGAGAAGTTTCTTGAACAATAAGCAAAGGATGACTACTTCCAGATACTACAGAACCATTTCAGATCTTCAGGAGAGTCATATGAAGTTGCAAGTAAAATGTTCTAAGTTCTAAATTCTAATGTTCTAAGACTTGAGCCCTTTCCACAGCATACTTCAATATTGGATAGTTCCATGTTTATCGCAGCATTGCCATGTTGGAATCGGTATTAATACCCTGAGGATGAGCACCGGCATTGGAACTGGTGTGTCTTTCAGAACACAGCGTCCGTGCCCTGTCCCTGCCCAACAGCTCCTGATTGGTCTTTTTTTAAAAAAAAAATTCTCAGAAGCTGTGCTAAGATTAGCACTGTGGACTGGGCTAATTGGATCATATCAGCCAGCTATTCCATGTGATTGTGCTAATGGTAATAAAGGGATTTTTTTTTTTAAAAAAAAAATCAAATTCAAAGGAGATGTGCAAAATGATCATGTGGCAGTGATGGGTATTGAAATTATCACACCATGTGCTCCTGTACTACTTCTCTACTTATTCTGTGCTGCATTTCCCCCCGCTTCCTCACCTGCTCCCCATCCCCCAGGTTGAGTACTTCTATCCTTTTGGGGAAAAACTGAGGCAAAGAAGGTGTTGAGTATTTCTGCCTTTTCTCTTTCCCCTATTAGTAATTGACCATCTTCTCTGCGCAGCGATCCTATCATTTCTTTGTTTTTCCTTTTGCTGCAGAGATATCTAAAAATCCCTTTTTATTATTTTTAATGTCTCTGGCAAGCCTGAGTTCATTCTGTGCTTTAGCTTTTCTGACCTTCTCCTTACATCTCCTGGCTATTTGCTTGAATTCCTCTTTGGTGGTTTCACCATTCATTCACCATTAAGTTTTGATATATAGAGATTATTAGCTCTGAAATTCAGAGATAAAATAATATATAAGAATTTTCTTTTTTTTTTTCTTCAATGTGAGGGGTTTTCTTGATCTTGATATAATAAACTGATGTTTGACAGTGGGGGAAATCTGGGAAGGGGAAAGGAGGTAAGTAGTAAGTCTAATATTGCCTCTTTACTCTTCTTTTTAACTTTTATATACTTATTAATTTACATTATCTACTTCCTATTTTCTTTTTTTCTTTCACTATGCTCTTTCAATCTTTAATTTTTCCATTTAGTATATTTTGTAGATGGGATTGATTAAGAATAGCTATAAGTAATACACTATGGTGTGTTAGAGACCTTTTTTGAAACTGTCTTTTTTTTTACTCCTTTTTTCTTCTATTTTTCTTTCACTAATCTAAGTGTGGTATGTGTTTGTATTTTTTTCTATTCCTTTTTTTTTTTTTTTGCTTTCTCATTGTTTAATTACTGTTTAATTTTGATGGAAACAAGTATATTAAGCTATTTCTTATGTAACTACTTTTGTTTGTTGAAATTTAATAAAGAAATTATTTTTAAAAATACTTTAGGTTTTTTTTTAAAATGAATTTTAATGCTTTGGGCTTTATACATTGTTTACTTGTTTTTAAATCATTGTTATAGTTACGTTTTATTGATATTTTATATGGTTTTAATCTGTATTCTTTTTAAATACGTTGTCAGCTACCTGGACTCTCATTATTGGGAGAAAAGCAGGATATAAATTAAATAAGTAAACAAATTCATTACACAGAGATAATTTTTTTTATGACTAGTGGTGCAGCTTATCTTAAAGGGACAGATACAGGAAGTGGTTCAAACACTGGCAGCTAAACTTTGGCACCAGGGCCATTTCCGCACTAGACTGTTATAGTACTATTATTCCACTTTCAACATTCTATGGAATCCTGGGGTTTGCAATTTAGGGAGGGGCTTCAAGGCTAAAAGTTCTATTACTATCCCTAGGATGCCAGCTACAGCCACTGTGGGTGAGACGAAAGATTTAAAGGTATTCTTTCAAGGTATATGAATGTGTTCACTTCACCTTTTCCTGAGAGAATATTTATAGCTTTGAAAGGAGATGATGAAAGGATGTGCCAGAAGGAGTTCCATTTACATCTCTTGTGCAAGCAAACAATAACACAAAATGAAGCCTCAGCAAAGAAATGCAGAATAAATGTTCCTCTTTCTCCCTCTCAGGAACACAATGCTTTCTGGAGAAGTGCCAGGTTTTTGCTAGATAATTTCCACCTTGTGCTGAACTGCAGTTCTGAGACCATTAGTCTCTGACTGAGCAAAAAGGGGTTTGAAAACCCCTTTTGTCAAACCCTTCCTTCTCACTTTTGCTGTCAGAGCTGGCTTTTCCATCAAGTGACAATCAAGCTGTACCCGGCTAGAAATGATGAATGAAGTCAAACTTCTTAGCTTTTGCCTCTTGCATATTGGTAGAGATGCATGGAACTAAATCTTCACCTGTCATCCATTTTTTTAAAAAGAAATATAAACCTTCATCTGTATAAAATAGAGATGTCATATAAATGTTGAAGCTGTGGGAGAAGGGGGCATCAGAGAAAACAGATTTTGGTGGGAGGACGGGATTGAAAAATGTAATATTAGCACCATTTACAGGTTGAAAATCATTTTCCTATTTTAGGACCATAACATGCATTGTATATATAACCTGGTGTGGCATGAAATTTTCATGTTTGAGATATTGAAAGCACACTTTATTCAGAATATAGT